>CM060567.1:23687500-24887500 GCA_030625065.1 Alectoris magna
TATACACACATGCATTACCACAGCTGGCAACCAGAGCTTATGCTGAGCTAACTTTTGAACCTGAAGGTGAATCCAGACTGTATGGAATATTCTGGTATGTAAGCCAAAGACAGATCAGGCAAATAACAACATCTACTGCCTGCTTAGGCCTTGTTTGTAGGCAGCAGAAATTTATAGTTAGGCTGTAATTCTGAAGGCAGTCAGGATAGGATGGCTGGGCTAGGCCCTGCTGGTCACACGTACATCAATCACCCCACAGAGGCTGCGTTTGGCACCGTCCAAGCCCTGATGGTGATAATATTATTGAATTCTCAGAGATAGCAGAGCATCACAAGCAAGCAGGTCGGGGTCTAATCAGTGCTAAAGGACACACTGGGATGTATCAGGACCTCAGCATCACTGAAAAAAAGGCCCATTCCTTTAAAAAGAAGAAAAAGGCATGACACTTAACGCATTAAAATGGATTATTTCATCAATAGGTTAATGGGAAACCAGGCTGCAAGTTCACTTCCTGCTTATATATCCATACCTGAACATGTGATTAAAGTATGAAAAATGAAAACAGACTGGGAAAAGATCTTTGTACACTGGAAACAGTCTTCTTTTTTCTAAGCATGCCAAACCTCGATTTTGCCTATTTATATGTAAATTATTTTTTTCTCAGGAAAAACAGGATTTCAGCTGGGAGATGGTGCCTCTCTGGTTGCCAGTTCCTGCTGGGACTTGTTAAACATTTCTAAGACGGAAGGTTTTTCATATTGAAGGATGCATGTAACGAAGATATTTTTAGATTTGATGAACTTTGTTTTGTAGATAGATCCAACGTAGCCTTTCTTTGATGGGGGAGCGGTGAGGCCCTGGCATGGGCTGCCTGGATTGCTGTGAATGCCCAGGGCTGGCTTGGATGGGGCTTTGGACAGCCTGGTCTGTGGGAATCAGACATTCAGTCTGAGTACTTTGGGACATTAAAAAATATCTGGTAGTTTAGAAAGAAAATGCTGAAAATATGTTACGTGATGTCCAGCTTGGATGGGGTGCTGATGGGGTCTTACTCCAGATTTACTGGGAGTTTCTTTGTAACAAGCTGAATTAGAGTGGAGGAATGTTTAGAGAGAAAACGGGGCTTAGAAATTAATCATGATTAATAGCACTGTAAGTGGCACTGTCCTTCTTAAAAGCCTCGTATCTGAGCTCAAGGCTCTCCCCTGTCTGTGGGCAGAATTTCTTTACTCAGAGAGTGCTGGAACAGCTGCCCAGAGAGGCTGTGGATGCCCCGTCCATCCCTGGAGGTGTTCAAGGCCAGGTTGGATGGGGCCCTGGGCAGCCTGGGCTGGTATTAAATGTGGAGGTTGGCGGCCCTGCATGCAGCAGAGGGGTTGGAGCCTCGTGATCCTTGAGGTCCTTTCCAACCCAACCATTCTATGATGATACTATGATGAAGGTCCTTGCAAGCTGCTGAGAAGGAGGTCTGGATATTCATCCAGTTCTCGCTGCTCGCAGAGATCTCTTCTTCCTTGATGCTGCAGAACGGATTTTACAAGGTGAGGTGACTGGAAGGCTTGTAGACGTATCACTTAGCAGGTACATCATTCCCTCGTTGTATGTGGGATGGCCCAGGGTAAAAGAGCAACTCATCTGGCTGATTGTCACTCTTATATAGCACTGTACTGCAGTCGTTTTGTCCGGTTATGTGTCCATTGTACAAACACATTGTGCCTTTTTATTTCTGCTGCTCTTTTTGTCTGTTCCGATAGCAGGTCCATCTGGTCTTGCCAGATCTTGTCACCTTTTAGAGATTTAAAAAGTCATTCCCAAGAAAGAAGAGGCCTTCCATACGGTCTGAGGATTTGAGAGGCTGTGTAGCCCTGTGTGCATTTTGTGTGTAGCTCTTCACACGTAACAGGCTTGTGCTTGTATTTTACTTCACGTGCTATTTTGATGTTTCTTTTTTCCCCTTTTTCATTATTATTATTTTTTTTTTTCCTTTTTCTTTATTTTTATTCTATTCTCTTTGTTTTCTCTCCCCCTTCTGCTCTCTGGATGCAGCCAAACGCAAAGCTTGGAAACTAAACCGTGTTGGTAGCCTGCGAAATATATACAGCAGCAGCAGCACCAACACTGAAGGTAACAAAACCACACGTTGTAGATGAACACCCCCCCCTCTCTAACCCTATTTTTAACCCTGCTTCTCTGGAAGTTGTCCTCCTTGCGTCTCCCACCAAATGCAGGAATGGAAATCAAATTTGCCCAAAGCATGTGTGCTTTCCATCTTACGTTTGCAGAGTCATTCCGGCGGTCTTTTCATCTTTTTTTTTTGTTTGTTTGTTTGCCCATTTTATTTTACCATTCATGTTCCTTTCAGCTTACTTAAATTCTGACCTTTCCCTCTAGTCGTGGAGTGGCGATGTTTAAATTACTTCAAGAACCCATTTTCTTCCTTTATTTATTTATTTCTTTATTCCCCCTTTCTACGTGTGGGCACCCGATGTAATATTTCCGAAGTTATTACAGCTTTTAAAAGCGTTAGTATCAGGTGTAATGATCTGTAGCCTAATACAATGGTGTGCCGTGACATTTAAGCAACGGTCTTAATTTGTTTTGTGAAAGCGTTTCTCCATAATGCTCTTTGCAGCTCTAATCCAAAGGCGAGACAGTGCCGGGTCATTTGCATGTGCTACTCTTGCTTGTAAATTCTGTATATCGTTGTATTTCTAAAGGTCGTGAGGTGCCAAAGTTCACAAATTGACTTACGTTGCTCTTTTTCTTTCTCCGCCAAAGACAGCCAGCGTGGCTTTTGTATGAGAGCGCATTGGATTTTTCTTCCCCCACCTCCGTTTGAACAACATAATTACAAACTTCCTTCTTCTGATTTTTTTTTTCTCTTCTTTTTCTTCTTTTTTTTTTGTTGTTATTATGACAAATGTCAAAAGGTCAGAATGAGTCGGAAGCCGGGAGAGGAGAAAAAAAAAAACCTCTGCCACCATCTCCAGCAGCATGTAAGAGGGACGGTGTAAGAAATACGGGATGCAAAATAGGTCACAACTCAGTACTCTCAATACAGTCTTGGGGGGGGGGGGGGGGGGCTGGATTTTGTCACTTAAGCGCAAACCAAATGGGTCAAGTAATCACGAGCGCATGCCCTAACACTAATTGACTTCTTTTGGAATGATTATAACTGTAATATTTTTCTTAATGTCACTGTTTTCTGGGCTGTTGGTTTTAGTGATTGCCAAGCAGTGGCATTAAATCTCTTGTAAATTTTAAATTGCATGCTATTTCTGTAAACAAGTCCCTCTGTTCACATCCTGATCATTAACCTTTGGTGATTTATATCACCGTCCTCTGGTGGTGTTGTGGGTTTTTTTTTTTGCACAATTACTGCTGGATTGCTGCTGGATGCCGTGCTCTCACTGCCAAATAAAAGTGTACGTGGGAAACAAAAGTGGGACTTTACGGCGGCTTGTGAAGGAGGCTTTTTTAATTATAATTTTGTTTTATTTCTCCTCGTAAATGGAAAATGATTACCTTTCACAGCAACAGTTGCAAACGCGGTCTGTTTTGGTCATGTCGTTGTCTCTTCCAAGTGCAAAATGAAAGAAGAAGGTGATTGGGCATCAATATTTCGCTTTCTTTTGCTATTTAATACGGAAATCGGTCGTTTTTTAATAGCCAATCGTTTCGTATGTGTATGCTGGCTTTTTTCTTTTCTTTGAATCAATGTGCACACATGCTTGCTGTTACAGGTTTACTCCTGGAGAAACTTGGGGGTTTATACACACCTGTTATTAAAGCGTAAGCGTGGAATGTGTGTAAAGAGCTCCCTTGTGGACCACAGATTAAAGATCTTGGGGTTTAAGGCCTGTCTAGTCTGGAGAGTCTTCCGTTGCACTAAGCATCTCTGGAAGGCACACTGAATAAACTACCTTATGGGAACAGGTTCCTGGGGTTTGAGAGATGCCATCAGAATGAAACTGTGAAGTTAGGCAGACCTCTTTTTTGGAAGTTTTACCCCTGCTGAAAACAGAGGGATCTGATGTTCTCCATAGTACTGCGCCTCTGGGCCTGCATGCTTCCCCTCAGTGCGATAGCTGCAGTTGTTGAGACCGGCAAATGCAGAGTTAATGAGCAGCGTGAGTATTAAAAGCCACATGTTTAGATAATTATGCCTTCAAAAAAGAAAATGTTGATAGGAGATGACAGTCCAGAATAACAAATCTGCTTTAGTCTTTAGCACGTGCTTGCTCAATTGCACTTCTGCCTTGTTACAGAACAAAGATGTTACCATCAAGGACAATTTCTAGAAGCTTGATCTCGGCTACTTTGTAATTCTGGCGCTGTGATTTAGGTCTTTAGTCTGTTTCCATGTAGCAAAATCTCCAGTGAAGATGGAGAAGGCAAAGATGTACGCGCTGCAACTGTTCCACAGGTGCTTAGCAGAGGGAAGCATCTGCACGGGCCTCAGTCTGGTGGGTCGCTCGTGCTTTCTGCTTGCACAGGGTCACCTTTTGCTCTACACCATGCAAAGCTGAGTGCCCTCCATGAGCGTGACTGCTCTCTGTTTGTTTAAAAGCTATCGGTGCTCTTGCAGCAATGCTTCACCTGTGCAGAAAGTTCACATTGGCTTAAGCCGTGCAGATGGAGAGGGAGGCTGTTAGAGCACCAAAGATGAGCTCGATCCAGTCAGCTTAGCCAAGAAAGGTCTATATCTTTGAAACACGTATGGTTTAAAAAGTGAACCGTAGGCTTGAAGCACACTAGGAAACATGTAGTGCAAGTACAGACCTGCATGCTATATGAACTGAATTTAAAAATGACTTCATGGTGTTCTTTGAACCATGTTGTCTTGGCATCCAAATACAGTAAGTACATACAGCAGGGGGAGAGCATCAGTCCCTTGAGGTAGGAGCAAGCCTTTCATCATCAGTTTGTCATTGATGGGCCATCATATAAAACAGTGGTACTGAAACGTTCTTCCAGTGGAACGCAACCTTTATCAAGAGCTGTGGGCAACTGATAGCAGAGCTATATTGTCCTGATAGGGTTGATTTTCAAAACTAATTAGATTTAGACACTGGGTTTGGAAAGGGGAGAGAAGTATTAGCATAGTCATGCCCAGTGGGACGTGGCACAAATATTTCTTTAATTGATGCTGCTAATAAACATACTTATCTTCCAACTTAGAGGGATAATTTACACCAAGTGGCAAGAGGTGGTGATAGTTCACACGATGTAGTACATAAATAACACCTTTGTTGTGAACAGATTGTATGTTGTAAACATCTAACGTTGATTGCTAGAGCACCTCAGCAGTTTTTCATTATCATCCTTTAGAACAAAAGACTGTGGGTTATTAAGGAAGGATGCTGGCATGGATTGAGTCTCAGTGTTACTTCAGACGGCACTGGGTAGGTTTGAAGCTGTAACCTCAACTCCAGAAGATGCTTTATGGGTGTTTGAAATATGGCATTGAGTCTTCTGGTTCTACTCTTGTTGTTTCTGGTATCATGCACCAGACATGGGCAGCAACTTGCTATTAATTTACCAAGGTAGCACCGAGATCCTCTGATGATGACTGCATTGTGCCAAAGCATGAGCTGGCATGAAAGGGGCTGGTTGTAAGCCACTGCCTCAGAAGTCAGAAATGCAGTTCTGTTTCTGACTGCCAAAATAATCACGTGGGCCTAAGAGAAATGCCCTGCTCCTGGCAAGTGTTCATTTTATACCCATGGAAAAGCAGCAGTAGTGTTTCACTGAAAAGCAGACCTTTGGGATGGGTGCAGTTTCTGGCTGCAGGGTGCCTGGCAGAATGGCACCCGTACCTTCTGGCTGGCGTGAAGCTGTGCCCGTGGCTCCCCACCAGAGGTACACGGTGTCTGCAGCTACTTTGTGCAGTTCGTAATAGTGAGAATAAAAGGTGTGGGAAGGGGAAACAGCAAACACACATGCCCAGCATTTAGCACTGCTCTAATTGGTGTGCCAAGACTGCTGCTGGATGTGTGCTTTTGCTGTGTTTCACTGGGCTTAACCGAGCTCTCTAAAACAGGTTATAGGCTAATTGTATCCCGTGATTATTTTGTGTCGTTTTCTAAGACGGATCTCTGTTACATACAATGAGTGCCTGTTTGTTTCCCCTGCAGAATGCTCCCAAGGAATTGTGTATGGTGTTCCATAAGTGGGTGGGCTGTAGCTGTTGTTTGGCAGAGGACGGTAAATGTCGACCTGGGTTGAACACAGTTAATCTTCCTCCAAATTGATAACGGTGAGAGCAGCATGCGCAGCACAGAGTAGCACCATGTAGTCCCTTCAGGTGGTGGTGGTGGTGATGGCTTCCATGCCTCTGTATGCAATCCAGTGTAGTATTCCCTCACACTCACAGGTTGCACATCCTCCAGCAGAAGAAAAGCTCACCAATGCTTTGGGTTCCATATCACATTCTTACGGTTTCAGCTCGTTTCCCGTTTCTCGTTTCAGCCACCTCTTCTTGCTTACGGAACAGCCCCACAACGCAACATTTGAGACATCTCCTGTCCGATAATAACTTCCAAATGTAAATCAGTTGCAGCTTTTTCTTAGCACTTTAACCCTTTGTCTGCCGAGCTTCCAGGAAACAATTGATGACTGATTGGCCCATTAACCTTTTTAAAAAAAGTTTGACAGCCTGGACTCGTGTAATGAGGAGGGATTCCTGGTGAAATCAGTTTGACGGCTGAGTTGCTTGCCCCTGAGGATGAAAAATTAGCCCCACAGGACCTCGTCTGCATAGAAACTGGACACAATTAGCGTAATATCCGGTGTTATTAATGTAGTTTGGAGTAATTGGGCAGGTTGATTTCGACAGGTTGATGGTGCTAAAATGCCATTACGGTGGACCTTTCTATGAATAACCATTAAACATGGAAAACCATTTAATAAAATGTTGTGATTGGGCTCCTAGGGATTTAAATAGTTCTACCTGTAGTTTTATTAAAGACTAAAACTGACCAATTCCACTCTGCTGCCTGGATTTTTCTGTTTGCGTTTGTGATGGGTCCGGATTTACAGATTGCTACCTGCATGGCACATCTGGTTTACTCATTGCTCTGTGGGTGACGTGATGTGGGCTCTGCTGCTTTGTTTCGCAGAGCGGGGAATTCCTGCAAACTTGTTATGTTGTCAGCAGTGACCAAGCTGTCAGCCAACTTGCTGATGAACTGAGGACGTCCTTCCAGCCCAGCCCTAACACAACCCCATGGTACTGGGACAAACTCATCAACGTGTGGTGTGGACTTGGCCATCCCGAGTTACCACAACTGCAAGGTTTTCCAGCTTTTGTCACAGTGTCATCTGGTCGCAACAGCAAAGGTCAGGAGGTGAAATGGGAGCCTTCCCTTTGGGGGATAAGGATGCTTTGCGTCCAGGATAACCAGAGGAAATAGCTGATGGTGATTCCAAGTGTCTGTCTCCATTGTGCACTGTGCAGCAGGTCTTCCACGAGCAGAGGAATGACTTCGGTGCAGCATTTTATTCAAAGCTTGCAGGGCTACCGTTGGAGGATGGGATTTCAAACCTCCCTTACAGGCTAGGCTGGATTGCAGGATTTGTTGCTCATAGCAAATTCCTAGGTGTGTGATCAGGATTACTAGATGGGAGAATTCAGCCATGCTGTGTCTTGGATCTAAACACTTCTTTCAGGTCCTGAAACTGTAAATCTGGGAAATCACTGCGTACTGGGATGCTGGAAATTCGGGCTGAGCTGTGACAGGGTTACTGTAGAGATTAAATATATGCTGTGTGTGCTTGTTGATTATTAGATACATTAGCTCTGTCCATGCTAATGTCTCCTCTTGTTATGCATCCCAACAGGGTGTTCTCCTTGCTTAGAAAAGAGGTGTGGGGAATTGTTTTCCTGTAGGTGACACGATGTCGTACTCATGTCACTGCACGTTGAGGGGTGCTGGCCACCGTCACCATGCTGATGCACTCACCTCAGTAGCACCTGCCACGAGTAATTACTATGAAAATCTTTGAGCTTAACATTTCTGCTGTTTCTTTTGCTGTTCCTGCTCATGGATTTCTTCCTCCTGATATGCACTTTATTGGAAACTTTGCATTCCTCTTCATGCTTGCCTCTAAATCGCATACCTGCGCAGGGAAGCACTGCGTATGGAAGAGGTTGCACTCTGTGTGGAAGATTGCTCTGAGCTGGAGGATTTGGTGACAGCATTTGTAAATCTCTTATTTATTGAGACTTTGGAAGTACAAAGATGTTATCATTTAGAAGCCATTAAAAAGCCAAAGAATGATGTGTCTCCTAAGCTGGACTCTACTGCTGCGGCTGGACTCTGCTGCTACATTCAGTTTTCCATGTCCTCCTCTGCCAGTGTTCTCTGGTCTTTGTGAGGTCTCTCTTCCCTTCAACAAGGCTTTCTGGAGGTACTTCAGTTTTTGTTCTGCAGGACTTTGTTGTAGGTACAGCAGTAGGACAGGCAGTACATGGGACTGTGAAGGCAGGAAAACCAGTTATCCCACAGGTTGAAAAAATGACTTACTGAGCAGCAGTGCTACATTTAAAGCTCGCTCTAGATTTGTCACATCTTTATGTGCTTATGGATGACAAGGTAATGCAGGAGTTTCATGGCCCTGAATACCTAATAAGTCATTAGTAGACAAGTGAATGCTTTTTCTAAAGCCCATTATGTCTGATGTTCACCAGAACTTTGTGCTCTGTTGTAATGTTCCTTTCATGCTTCCTGATTCCACTGTCTCTGTCTCAGCTTCCTTGACTTTTTTAATTTGATTTTGGTATCCCATGTGTAGGTAGAGCGTGTCCATTTAGTTTAGGTTTGTTGGTATTTTCATACACTGCAGTGCTTTGGCCTGAATACTTGTCCTTATTCTGTAGTGGCCCTGAGGGGTTTTCACTGACCCTTTCTGCGAGCTTTTTAGATCATTTTCTCATCTCTCCCAATGTGAATAAGTTGAACTGATTTTAATCCTGCGTTATAATCCAGTGTATTTGCGCTGTAGACCGAAAATGCATATGTCTGCTTTCAACATTTTATATCCCTGCATGCGCAGACGTGGTCAAAGGCAGAGGGTAAACTGTTAAAGTTTGTATCGTCAACTCTTTATAATGCATTCAGTTATTTTGTGACACACTTTGGGTTGGTTTTTTTTACAGCGTGAGGCTCTTAGCGCATCAGGTTTACGTCTAAACAGTGCGTGTTAGGCACTTTGTCTTCCAGAGGTGGATCGACTCAACACTGAACAGGCAAATGCTCACAAGAACTGTATGTTTAAACAAAACAGTACTTTATTCATGTAGTGTTTTGAGAGGAAAACGCTGGAGCTGCGAGATGTTTTCTGATGCATTGTGCAGCTTCAGGGTTGGATGTACTTAGCCTCAAGTCTCCAGCATTCAGACTTGCACTTGCTTAGGCCTATCTGTTGATATCCTTGAACTTAAACCTTCTTCCTATTGCATGTTTGTGTTTTTTTTTCAGAACAAGAAGAAAACTTCGAGTTTATCATTGTCTCTCTCACTGGGCAGACTTGGCACTTTGAAGCTACCACGTACGAAGAAAGAGACGCATGGGTACAAGCCATAGAGAGTCAGATCTTGGCCAGTTTACAGTCATGTGAGAGCAGCAAGAACAAGGTATGGCACATGGAGTAATACTGAGAATAATAGGTGGTTGATCAGCAAGGAAAGCAAAATCAAGAGTGCTGAACTTGAAACCTCACCTCCAAGAGAAGTGTGTGTAGTGTTAGAGCTGCATGTTAGCAGCGGTGTCTTTGGAAGAGGAAAACTCAGATCTTACAATAAATGCCTGCTTTCATTACCCCATTTCATTACCTGCATGGGTGTATTATTGGTTTCCAATATATGTTTCCAGTAAGAATTGGGATAATAATGTTTGATTCCAATATACATTTCTGAGATAGAGAAAAATCATAACCTGTTTGTTTTTGTGTCTGACTTTCATGGATTTACTTGTCCTAATGTTTATGTTAAGGGAGCAAAACCAAGAAATCTTTATACTTTTAACACCTGTGTTAAAAGAGCACTAACACAAAGTGAGGCAAAAAGTGGCTGGCTGGTAGCAGTCACTATCCAGTACCTACAGAGAAGATTGGCTTTTCTGTATATTAAATATGCTTTTGAAAAGAAGAATCCGTTGTTAAGATTTTGACTGTAGAGGAGACTTTTCTGATCATATACTCAACCTGCTACAGTGCTCCAAGAGGTTTTCTTCTCTAAAGTAGGTCCACAGTCTCAAAACTTGTCAAAAGAACTAACTGGAATACCGTAGTATACCAAGTAGGGGTGTAGTAGATGTCGTTGCGATGGGATATCTCCACGTGGCTGTATTTGATTTTCATTTGCAAATTATGTCCGGGGAGCCCACAGTTTGTTGCAGCTGACAGTTTTATTCTTAGAAAGCCCTCCAGATGGTTTAGTTGGGAAGAGCTGAACTAGCACATGGTGACAGACTCTGCATATCCAAGTAAAGAGCATTGGCCAAGGACTTCAGGATCCTTCATCTTGTTCATTCAGACTTGACCTGAGCTCTGGGTTTTTTTTGTGGGTGTTTTTTTTTGCATTGCTGACAGTGGTGCTGACTCTTTTTACTGCTCCCTTGTTTGTTACCGATGCCTTTCTTCACATTTCCAGTCGCGTCTGACAAGTCAGAATGAGGCCATGGCCCTTCAGTCGATAAGGAACATCAGAGGCAATTCCCACTGCGTGGACTGTGAAGCACAGAGTAAGTACAGCTGCTGCTGGAGGCAGCGTGGTGTGTTGGGCTTCAGAAAGCTGCCCTCAGTTCCTTGGCCAAGAGATAGGTGAACATTCACCACGGGCTTTGTCTTTTTTGATGTTATATTCCATATGTTATTTTCACCTCTCTTCATGGTGGAGCTTGATTAACCAGATTTATTTTATGTTAATTTATATCTCATATACACTGTGCCAGATAAGTCTAATTTTTTTCCTTCCCTCTTGTTGTACTTACCTCTTTAAATGGGAGCATTTCTTCACTTTCCTTTGAAGAAAAGGAAAAAGGAGTTTGCTCTTTGACATCAGCCACTTCCACTTTCTTCCTGCTTTGGGTGGAGAAGGCATAGCGGTCGTATTTTCAGAGAACTAAAGTTTCATTTGTGAGTTTTTTGTTTGTTGGTTCATTTCAGAATTACTCATCAGAAGAAACCGGAGTTATTCCTTGTTGTGTCTGGATACCAGAAAACTGATTGGAGAGTTTTTCTTTTCCTTTCCGTGTCTCTTTCCCTCTTCTTTTTTTTTTCCTTTTTTTTTTTTAACACATATCTAATGTTCAGAAATGTTCTCAAGAATACTTTGAGCTGCTCTTCACCTCACTAACCCCAGCTGAGGTCATTATTCCGTTGCTCTTTAGTTCCAGAGGTTTGTAACAAAGCCATAAAAAGGAAGTAGTCTTGCTCTAAAGCAATTAGTTGTAGGAGCAGAAGGACTGAGAACTCCTGCATTTTTGTTTCTTTGATATCTGTAAGTCAGAACTTTTCTTGTGATTTTGCATGTGCTTAAAATGGGAAAATATTCATTTATTTTTCTTCGAGTACTTTTTTTTTTTTTCTTTAAGACTTACATTTTGGATTTTGACTCCTTGTCTGAAGCCATTTGAACTTCCCAGTCAAATTCAGAATGAACATTCATACAGATGTGCAAGTGCTTTTTGCATGATTAATTTCCTGTCTGCATAGCTAGCAATTTAACTGATTCTCGATCATCCACAGAGCAAGCAAACCTATTGTCCCCTGCCTCATCCTCAAAAGGTCTGAAGGGAAGGTGGTGAGCACATTAACAGGCGTTTCCAGTCCGTGCCATCAAAGTGTTCTTCACACATAGATTGATTTTAATTGATTCTTTTGAAAGTGGTCAGATATTCATATTCTGATGGCTCAGGAACAAAGGCAGCTGCTCTGTCCCCAGCAGTTCAGCCTGCAGGGATACGAGCCTTGGCTGGACTAGGCTTTGAGCACCAGGACTCAAACCCTGTCAGAACAGCTTGTTGACCTGCTTGGAGGAGATCACTGGTGGAAATACCACAGGCTTACCAACGCTGATGAAGTAAGGTCTTTATGTTCCACTGGCTGGTAACTCAGGGTGTGATAAGCAAGAAAAAAATGTTAGTTTGGCTGGTGTTTTAACATGTGTAGACCAAAAAGACTTGTATTTCTTCACATTCTTTTGTATTGAGCTGGTAGTCACTCAGATTTACTCCAAGATTTTGGTGTAGAGCAAGGAATAGGTGTATAAGATGCTGTGCTTTTTATGATGAGGATGAGGTCTTCAAGGGACCAAGATGGTTGGTTTCTCTGAAGCATCTGAGCAGGCCAGTGGGAGTGCGACTGATTCCTGCTCCAGTCTGTACAGATGTGGGCAGCATTTTCCTAGACCCTGCTAACTGGTTACCCAAGCAGAGTAGAAAAGTGTGGTTCATTTACTACAAACACACATGTCCTTACAGTCTTTTTTTTTTTTTTCTCCTTTTGGTGTCAGCCTGGTTGTTCCTCATCCAGATTGCTTCTTGGGTCGAGCTGGCCACGGGTGCCAGCAGAAGGGATGTGCCAGGAACACGTTGCAGGCAGAGGGCAGGATGGGCCTGCTGTTTTTGGCGGGGCTTGGTTGTATGGCTCCGGAGTTGGAGGGTGATTTTGGATCATCAGCTGGAAACTCAATTCGTAGATCGTATTCTTGGAGATGATTCAAACCCTCTTCAGTCCTTCTTGCCTTTTGGACTCTCTAATTTTAAGGCCACTGTATTTCCCTAGAGAAATCTGGGCTAGTTCCGAAGTGCTGTGCATTAGAACGCAAACCTGTGCTGGGTGTGAGCATCAGCCAGCTCCTCTTGTTGCCAGCCTTTCTTTTTTTCCCTTCGCTCCCTTTCTGCCTTACCCCGGAGCGCTTTGCATCACAAACACCAGCACTGTTGTGGATAGCCGACATAATTTGCATCCTCACAAAGCCAGATGTTCGACAGCAAAGGAATAGGAGATGTTGCTGTTTTTCGGTTCTATTCAAGAGCCATCAATCTTCCACTTCAGAAGTTTCGGTTCTTCCTCTTTCTAGAGCTGTTTGGCTTTTTAGCACTTTGTTACAGCATTTTGTTTCACTGGGGAATTTCGGCTTCGTTGCAAGCCTGCTGGCCCTTTAGCCGTCCTGAGCTGAGCTTTGTCTAACTCCTGTCCTAACTTTCCTGCTCACAGCTCCATTTCTGCCTCTTCCAGTTGTGATGACTCCAGAGGATAAACTTGGCTTACTCCTCTGAGATGCCTGTGGAGCGTGGAATATCAACTCTCTTGTTTTCCTCTAAAAACAAGAAGAGTCTCATCATGAGTTTTCTGGGCCAACGGTCTGGGTGCATACTGTGGTATTTTTTGGATGCTAATTTCAGCAGCCTGTTGGACCCAGCACAAGATTTCATTTTTGTTCTGTATGTATAATAAAATTCTCAAAGGGCTGAAAGGCTAGGCCTTTTTCCTCTCTCTTTGCTCCAGCTCTGCGAGGTGCTGCTCCTCCTTTCCCAACCAACTGCTGCTCCTCCTTTCCCAGCTCTTCTGCTCCTCTCTTCAGAGAATTCCCCTGCTCAGATCGAGGCTCTTCGCCATGCTGAATGCAGATGAGTTTAGCATGTGTAACTCTTCCATCAGCCGCCTCGTGTCCACAGGGATGAAGGAGATGGCGTGGAGAGGTTGTTCTCCCAGAATAGTTGTCTCCAAAGCCTCGGCCCTCAAGTGATTCCATTTGATTGAGGTTAAAGTCAAAATGGGAGCAAGTTTTTAGAGGAGAAAACGAAGCATTTAATCTGGGAGTATTCAGCGATGTCCAAATGGCCGTATTTTACCAGTTACAGCTTCAAATGTTCAAGCATGAGATTTTAAACTTGCTTGGCTAGATAGGACAAGAGGAAGGTGCAGACTGGTCGCCTACGAAGCTGCTCCAAAAGTAATGCCTCCTGTTTTATGGTGTTGGCCCACGACATCAGAGGCAGATATTGGTGGTACGGCAGTAGAGGCTAAACCTTCCCACCGTATCCCAGTATGTTTTGTTGCTGTGTGACAGATGGCAGCAGAAGGGCAGGCTGACAGAATGGCATCGGACGTGGAAGGGCATATGAAGCAAAAAAGTGCAGCTGAATTCCTCCATGCAGAAAAGATAGCACCCACTGAGCACCAGCGCTTGCTGAACATTGATAGAGACCGAACAGTGGATGTTAACACAGTGGGGCAGCGGGTGGAATAATTGTAAAAATATTAATTGTAAAAATATTAATCAGTGATCTTTCTCTTGCTTCGCTCTGAGTCAGTGCTTCTTTCAGCTCCTGACACCTTTTGTGTCTGTGAAGATAACCCTGGCCTTTGCAGGTCAGAGGCAGGGATTTCATTCCAAGTCACAGTTTACCAATTTAAAACGAATATCTGCCCCGTTTAAGCTTTTACACACAAATTAGCCTGTTAGTGTATTTCACACATGCTGCTCGAGTTCCCCTTCTGTCAGGACACCGCGAGTAACTCGTGGAGGTGACCTGGACAAATATGCAAGAAAGGAATGTTTCATGCTTGTCTTCCCAAGGACTTGTAAAGCATGGCAGGTGTTTTGTCTTCTGTATTTCTGGAGATCTGAAATGCCTGCTGTCTCTTCCTAGGGTAAAACTTACCTTAGACTGAAACTTTTGAAACAAAAGATCATTTTTTTCTGCTTGAGTGAAGTAAGATGGTGGGTTTTTTTTTCTTTCCTCCTAATTTCTGTAGGTTTTTTTCATTTCAGTTTCTAAAGACAGACAGAAGAACGTCTGCTTTTTCAATGGAATCTTACCTTACCCACTCGAAGCCTCCTTTTAGTAATTTGTGCCCAATTGTGACATGGCAGAGAACTGAGAAATGTATTCCTTGCACATATTTGGGCCGCCTAAAATAATTCTTTAATTTTGAGTGGCACGAACTGGAAATATCACCAAAGTCCTTTGACGGCATTTGCACGAATAGAGGGGGGGACGCTGGAAATGCATTTCCTGTCGGCTCGGAATTTTGTTTAGATTTGAATAAAAATTGTGCCTACCCTCTCAATTAATGGTGATTTTCCTGCTTGTCATTTGTGATAGTCTCCACATTCTTTGGGAGGCCCAGGGTAAGGAGAGAAGAAAAGATCTGACAGCAGGTGGGGAAAAAAAAAAAAGCCACCAAAAATTCCTCCCATAAGTCTTTCATTGCGTTTGTTGAAGTGAATGTTTGTTGAAGGGGGATATTCATACAAACCTAGATTTAAATAACACAGGACAGTGACAAAAAGTGAACCATCTTGGGAAATGACTTTGAATTTCCCGGCTTTTGTCAGGTTTGTCACAGCCTTATCATTTGTGGGGTTATTTTTTTGTCTGTGGAATCCTTCTGGCTAGTACACTAAAACCGGGACTGTTCAAAGTATCACATTTTCATCTTAGTACTTATCTCCCTGATCTTAGAGATGAAAACATACCCCATAGTGTGTTAGATGTAAAAGCCATATGTAGGTGATGATATAGATGGTTATTAAGGGAGTTGATATAGTTAGCAACAGAGACATTGTGTCTACTCTTTTTTTTTTTTCCTTCTTTTTCTCTTGTAATTGGCTACGAGTGACTCTAGATTCCCAAGGAGGGACTTTTTCTACTACTTCTTCATAAGCTGCCTGCTCCTCAGTTTATATTTTCTTTGTTTCTTCTTTTCTTTCTTATTCACCTTTTCCTTTTGACTGAAGCGGGGCTGCATCTTTTGTGATCCCTCCCCCCTTAGGGTTTCTCATTAGTGCCTTAAGAAGGCAAAATTGAGCCTTCTGCTAGACTTCCCAACTGTGCCGTGAACAAGGACGCCTGAATTTTTTTCCAGTTGTGTTTGGAGGCAAAATCTTTATCCACAAATATTAACCAGAAAGTTTTGTTTGGTGTTTTATTGCACTGATAATGGCCTTTATCCTCTTTTCTACAGACCCTGACTGGGCCAGCTTGAATCTGGGAGCCCTCATATGTATCGAATGCTCAGGTATACACCGAAACCTTGGCACGCACCTCTCCCGAGTCCGCTCTCTTGACCTGGATGACTGGCCTATAGAGCTCATCAAGGTGATGTCTTCAATTGGGAATGAGCTGGCAAACAGCGTCTGGGAGGAGAGCAGCCAAGGCCATATGAAACCTTCGTCAGATTCCACAAGGTACGCTTTCTTTCTCCATGATTGTGGCATGCAGTGGTCAGGTAGCGTGTAATTCTGCAGGTGGCAAAGAACTAAACTATGAGCTTAATTCCTCATTTGGAATCTCCTCATTTGGAATTTCCTCATTTTGGCATCTCAGTCCGAGGTGGTAGGACAAGGGGGAATGATCTGGGGAGATTTAGGTTGGATATTAGGAGGAAGTTTTTCACCCAGAGGGTGGTGATGCACTGGAACAGGTTGCCCAAGGAGGCTGTGGATGCCCCATCCCTGGAGGCATTCAAGGCCAGGCTGGATGTGGGTCTGGGCAGCCTGGGCTGGTGGTTGGCGACCCTGCACATAGCAGGGGGGTTGAAACTGAGTGGTCATTGTGGTCCTTTTCAACCCAGGACATTCTGTGATTCTATGATTCACACCACAGACTTAAAATTCTTCCTTCCAGTGCCCCTTGTAAAAATC
Organism: Alectoris magna; assembly: GCA_030625065.1. Taxonomy (NCBI): domain Eukaryota; kingdom Metazoa; phylum Chordata; class Aves; order Galliformes; family Phasianidae; genus Alectoris; species Alectoris magna. Next base: position 23,704,161 of record CM060567.1, read on the forward strand.
ATTGGGTTTATGTCTTCACTACAAGTCCAGGAGGAACGTGCATCAAATGAGATGCGTGTCAGAACTGGGTGACCCTCATGCTCATTCATGCCTGTGAAGGTTTCCGCAGCAGCTCTACAGTTTTTTGTACAATTCACTGACTGACAGAACAGTGGGAGATTTAACCCTCCCACTTGGTTATACTTCAATCTAAATTATAATGTCATAAGTTTCTTTGTTTTGTTAAGCTGCAAAGTTCTGGCTCCTGGTCTATCAGTGTATGATTAATCATCTGCCTTCAGTAGTTCAGGCTCACCCAGGACACTGCCGCACAATTTGCATCTGGCTGTCAGGACTTTGGGTTCTTATCACAGCTGTGGTGAAAGTCCTGCTCAATATGGACTAGCTTACTTTCTTTATGTGATATATACAGAGGCATAAGTTGATGGGGGAGTGCATGTTTCCTGTGAGAACAATATTTTACCTACCAGTCTTAGGTCAGCACAGTGAAAATCTTCCGTGATGTATTATCCTACTGAAGTCTGAAGGTTTTTTATGCTTAATTTATCTGATCTCTGTCAAAGGAAGGAAGATTATTTTTTTTTAAATACGTGCTGATTTTAGTGGATTTTAAGTGTAGGTTCTAATAGTTCTAACTAACATACTGTCTTGAGGGAAGCAGAGTGACTTGTGGCAAGACTGTATTTCAGAGTAAGGGAGGAAGACTTGCTGGACTACCTTACCCAGCTGGGCCAATCTTCTCAGTTGTCTTTAGAAGTGTGTTATAATTGTCTGAGCGTGAGCTCTGGGGCAGCAGCCTGCCTCTGAGCACTGTTCAGTCCCTGGGTAGCAAATGACATGACAGAGGTTTAGCTCTCAGTGCTTGCTTCCTGCATATGAAAGAAGTCAGAGGGAATTGTGTTCTTATTTTGCTTACGTATGGGTGGGTTTTGCTTTTTCCCGTGCTGGATCAAGTGAAATTATAACCTGGGAGTTTCTAGCAGTGCCACCTCTTGCTGTGCAGAAGTAGGGTTGTGCTGCTGTCTGTAATAAAGTCAACTATTTCTTATTGCATTATTTCGTTAGCACTGAAAAATGAATTTGTGGTGCCACCTTTGGTTCGTCTTCGAGAATGAAGCCAAGTACATTAATCAGGCTACTTGGGGGAATGGCTATGCACAAAAAATGCATCCAAAGAGACTTACACAGAGACTTCATCCATGCATTAACTGTATGTCTGCTAATGTACACGTACACTAATATACATTAAATGCAGTAATTTCATCGGTTAGGTTGAAATCAACTTATTATTGCCTTTCTGTCATGAGTATTACTTTCTGCTTAATCCAGAAATAACTTACACTGCTGCACTTAGCAAACATAACTTGCTCCTTACTATTGAGGTGAGCAGGAAATATACATCAAAAAGAGAGGCATACACTTGATTGGATAAATGTAAAAAACCCACAATTTTAGGATTCATACGTAAATTAAGGGCATCTTTATGATACACCGAAATTAACGTGTGATGAAGATTAAATTAAATAACTCAGTTTTCAGGTTTGGAGGTGAGTCTCACTTATATAAAATCAACTCTTCCTCCATTTATTGCTCAGAGCTTATTTTAATTCTTTGTTTCTGTACGGCATGTTTATATTCGGCTGTGAAAGTTTGCCACTGATATAATTCTTCTTTCTTTCCTGGACTATTGTAGGGACAGAAGGCATAAGGATTAATTTTATAAGTTTATATTTCCAACTGTGTATTCAAATGCACACTTAGGTAGTGGAAAAGATAAATTACAGAGAAAATAAAGCTAAGATTCTGTGAAAATTTGCCCACAGAGCAATTTTAATGTTGCTCTCCTAACTCCGTCTTTCCTCTGCTGTTTGGAGCAGGACAGAAATGATGCTTTGCAGGAGGGAGGGGATCCTTCCACTCCACTCTGCACTGGTGAGGCCACACCTGGAATACTGGGTCCAGTTCTGTCCCTGGGATGAGAGAGACCTGGGCATACTGAAGGGAGTCCAGCAAAGGGTCGCGAAGATGCTGAAGTGACTGGAGCACCTCTGCTGTGAGGAGAGGCTGAGAGAGCTGAGACTGCTCAGGCTGAGGGAGAGGTGGCTTGGGGGAATCCCATCAATGTCTATAAATACCTGAAGGAGAGTGCAGAGAGGACAGAGCCAGGCTCCTGTCAGTGGTGCCCAGTGCCAGGACCAGTGGCACTGGGCACAAACTGGAACACAGGAGGTTCCATATGACCCATCAGGCAGCAGTTCTGTGCTGTGACAGAGCACAGGTACACAAAGGCTATGTGGTCTCCTTGGAGATCTCCAGACCCGCCTTGATGTGGTGCTGGGCTCCCTGCTCTGGGTATCTCTGCCAGAGCAGGGCTTGGGCCAGAGGGATCCAGAGGTCCCTGCCAGCTTCAGCCCATCTGTCATTCTTTTGTGTGAAAGTAAGGAAGCAGAAATACGTCTGGGGAGCTGAGGTGTTTGGAGTTCTGGTGGAGAGCCTGAGGATATTTGGAGATCAGGAAGGAAAGGAGCGTTCAGCAAAACAACTTCTGATAGGTAAGAGAGCTGATACGTGCTTTTGGGGAGTTGTTCCTACCCACACTGCTGAGCTGCTGGGTCAGCCAGAGTCTGAGAGCTGCTGTGTGAGAAGGCAGTAACTCAGTGTGTTCTGCTTTAATGATTTCCCACCAAAGCCCATCAGACTGGGGAGAGAAGTTACTCTGTTTTCTTCAGAGTTTCTCCTGAACTTGATGGTATCTCCGTTCCCTTCTGCAGCCCCACTTATTACACGTCTCTCACAGTACTCCCCTTTTCAGTTCCTCTACGTATACCATTAATCTGACCTCCGTAGTTTTCCACATGCTTGCTCAGACTTCGAGTCCGTGCCTACAAAGTATTAGAAACACTAGAACAGATTTCTTAACCTTTCTCCCAACTGGCTCAGAGGCCTTAACACAAAGCATCAGTAAACGACCTTAAACAAGCACAGTCTTCATGTGTTTCTTTATGATAAGTATGTATTTTAGCTCTTCCCTTGTCTGCTGTGTCCCCCTCCCCACACAACCACCCCAAGTTGTCAGCATGATGACAGACCCTCCATTAATAGACATTTGTAGAGGGAATCAGGCAATTTAGGGCTTCATTATTTCATGTTGTCCCTTTCTATTGGAGATGAAGCGATCAGCACAGATGCACAGGCTTTCAAGGGCAGAGAGGGACTCTTGACTGCTCCACAAATACTGTATCTGTTGGCCTGGGAAGCTCAAGGAGTATTCGTATGTCAGGCTAAGAGGAACCCGAAAATATTGGCATGCGTAGTTTCAAAAGTAGTCCTTTCTGCTTGTGAGAAGTCAGCACAGAATCCCTGCAGTGGAATTCAACGTGTTCTTGTTGAGTAGAGGGAAGCACGAAGGACTACCAAATGGCTGACTTTAGGCCACAGCACGATTGAGGCGTCTTACCCAGGAAAATGGCACCAGTGTGTATAAAAATTGACCTACGCCAATCTTTGAGTGCAGCTTACTTTATTTTGTACACCCAAAAGTAAGTCAAACCAACAATCAGACTTGAGCCACATCAAACATGCCGTACTGCCGTCCTTTCGTAGTGCATTCATATTCACTTAAAACTCCTTCTCTGAGAAAATCATGGGAAAAGATAAACCTGAAATCGTATTTTGAAGGTCAGAAAGGCTCTCGGATAGGAATTTATGAACTCAAAGCCTGAAAGTTTTGTAGCAGAAGTCCTTGCTCCCATAACTTTCATCAAGGATATTGGCCAGGTGCATTCTCTAATGTTAACTTGCATCAGATCTCGTAAGAGTCTGAGAGACAGTTTGTGAAATAATCAGATCTCTGGGTCATTCACTGCCTCTGGATCAAAAGCAACACCTTGGATTGCATCTAGCATTAAACTGGAAGCCAGTGCAGATAATGAGAGCACAGGTGCAAAAGGATCCCCCAAGGAAGAGGCAGAATGTAAAGCAGTAGTGTGAGCCAAAGTTCAGATTGCGGGTGTTCACATGGCTACAGCAAGGAAGGAGGAATTAACATGAGCTCCTGGTGAGTAAGGAAAGTTGGCAAAGCAGCGGAAAAACCTAGCACGGGAGAATATGTGAATGTAGAAGGAAAAGGGGACCAGCTGGCCTCCGAGTGTTGTCCATGGGCTTCTGATTAGGTCAGCTTTAGAAGGCTGGTAATTGGTTCCAGCAATTACCAGCAGCCCTGAGAACCACCACTCAAACTTCGGGAGCCCTGTGACAAATTGAAGCTGACTGCTGGTGAAGGAGTATTGACTTCCCATTTCTAAACAGGGGGATCATTAGTCAAGAAAAGCATCTTTTAATTACTCGCAGGAAGGAAAAAAAAAAAAAAAAAAGGAAAAAAAAAAAGAGATCTTTCAGTATGGATCCTGCAACAACTGCCATTTTTTCAAGTGTATTCAATATTAAATTTATTGTCTTGGACGGGAGGGGGTCAATGAGGAGAGCTTGCCTGTAGTCCTTCCTTCAGTAATGTGGGTTTAATTTGGAGTGAGAAGTCAAATTAGAGTAAATCAATGTTGCGACAATTAACTGAGTCCTGGGATGAGAATCAAGATTTTCCCTCTGTAATTGCTATTGATACTATTTAAGCACACTCTTAAAACATTGATTTTGAGTAGTATGGCACAGGAGTAGTTTGGGTAGCTCAGTGGGGCCGAGACAGAGCTTGCTGCATGGAGGAATGCCAGAGATGGTGTGAAGCTCTGAAGATCAGCTTTTGGGCTGTCTTTGCCTTGCTTTGCCTGGGCCTTTTGGACGAGTGTGTAGATCTCCTGCTAGGTACTAGCTTTCTTTTGGACGTTCCTCATATGCTTTGCTTTCTCTGTATGCTGTTCTTGTCCATATGGTTTCTAAATTGCCGTCTCGTTGGCATCATTGAGTTCCTGAGAAGATGGTGGCCTTTCCTGGAGGAGGTGAGCTGTCACCATCCCTCTGCCCACTCCAGGAGGAGCTTATCTGCTCGCTGGTCCTCGCCCTCTTTCTCTGAGCTCCCAAAGGCTCTGTTTCCATCTTGTTGGGAGTGCAGGGTTACACAAGCAGCGAGACTGCCTCCACCATCTGGAAGCTTCTGGCCAAGAGGACAGGGAAGGCAGCATGACATCCAGTGCCATATCCCAGCCATGCTTTTTGTTCTTCTGCTGAAGTGATGCTCAAAATTTGCGTTAGCTCTCTGCAGACTTGGAAGTTGAAGGGCTCCCCACAGTTTCAGCATCTTTTTGGGAACATTCCTAAGTAGAAAGAAACCTCCAACTCCATTAAAAACGTATTCCAAAAAATGAAGGATGAGCAGTTAATAGAAGCTCAGCTGTTAGTTGCCCTTTACATCAGGCATAGTTTTAAGCTCTGCTGAGGCAGCCCCGTGCAGCACTTCAAATGGAGCTTGGATGTTGTGGTTTACATTGCAGTCAACTCTGCAGCCTGGGTTTTGTATTCTGGTTGATACAGCTCATGTAGTAAAAACAAATACGCTTGAAAACGTAGAGTTTCTGTTTCATATGGATGTCAGGAGAGAAGGAAAAAAATGGAAATGTAAAGATTTTTAGTGTTAAAAATCAAAGATGTACATAATGCTTCCGTTCCAGAGCTTCCTGTTGTTAAGAAGAGATCTGGATGGACAATACAACTTCCCAGTCACTGCAGGCTCCTGCCACAGCATCCTTGAGATTTTGCTCAGGTGGTTTGTTTGCATAGCAGTTCTTGTGTTTATTCTGGTTGACAAAGGTCATAAGAAAACAGAAGGGTTCTTAACGCTGTATGGGAAGCCTTGAGTTGGGAGCTGGCAGTGTCGGGAATTGACTTTGACCCTAAGATGTGAGATCCAGTTTGATCCCTCGCTCGCTAATGAACAGAATTTAACGGTGTCAGAAAAAAACATTATGCAGTTGGACTATATTTAGCAGACTTTTACAGTTCTAAGCTGAAGTCTGGCTCGCTGTTTCAAGGCTAACATCCATTATGCCGGTGAGCGACTTGTATGAAAAAAATTAAGCTGTGCTTCCCTTCTTTGCCCACCCTCCCCCCCCCCCCTCCCCCCCCATAAAAATAATTATTCCTTCATTATTTGTACTTGCAGTGAATTTTGATAAAGGGCAAGCACGGAGCTGCTGACTTCGTTCGATCCCTGCTTTATAGGATAGAAGGACACTTGTAAAGAGCCTCCATTTCGGCTCTCTCCCATTTGGTGCCGTTTTGGCTGTGGGGCTGCTGTTGGTCTCCAGTTCCTGGCAGCACTACACGGTAATACCTCTCTCCACCTACGGCTGCCAGGTCTGGTTCCGTAGCGGTTCTTGGCCTGATGAGGTCAGTGTTTTGTCCCTTTTGAATGCTCCTCCGTGCCTGACACCTTTCCCATTTTAGGGCTGGGGGAAGGGTGTTTTTCAAAAAAAAAAAAAAAAATTAACAAAAAAATAAAAAAGGAAAATTTTATTGTGAAGGGCTGACCAGAACCCATCTGCAGTTGGGTGGCATCTGCTCCCCACATGTCACTTCCCTCATTAACAAGCAATTGAATTAATTAAATGCTACTCAGAACACGCATAACAAGCTACCGGCAGTGTCCAAATTAGCACTGATAATCAAGGATGATTTCCTTTATTATCCTGCTAAGTGGTGTGCAGGCTCTGATCTCCCTGTCTGCCCTCATCTATTTACATACCCCCAGCTTCTGCCTTTAGAAGCTGAGGTTATCTTACCTAGTTAATTTGCCACGATCACCAAGCATGGCGGATTGATATTCCTGCCTCTGCTGAAGCAGCCCCCCCCCTCCTCCCCCTTTCCTTCCTCCCCAAGCCTGGTCCTTTGTATCTCAAGCTCACTGATAAATTAAAAGCCACCCCTGTGGTCTCTCAAGTGAGTAATAGAGGCAGAAATTTCATTTTGCAACTGGCTGATTTAATGATCCAAAGGGTAATTAATGGCCTGATTATCTTAATGTTAAATATGTCCGGCAGCAATTACTGTGACCTCCCGCTTGTCAAGGTCCAGGCTATGCTCTTCTTTCAATTAAGTTCTCTGGGGCTTAATGGTATGAATAAACTCCTCTGATTCTATCATTCCGGACTCTGAGATTTAAGCGAGCTAGGGGCTCGTTTGGAGTTTTAATCAGCCCATCTTCTACTTCAGCGATCAGAGTTAACAATTATAACAAGGACAGTTTAACTTTCTCCCCCCTGCAACCCAGTCCCCCTTTCTACTTCTTTATATATATATATATATTTTTTTTTTTCCTTTATTTTTTTAAGCCCTCGGAGGGGATTTTGTTGGCTGCGGCAGCAGATTTGCTAGGCTAGTCTCTCCCTATATAAATTATCATGTGAATGCTGCTGTTTTTCCATTTGACAGGCTTAATTAATTGGCAGGAGCGCCCAAAAATGACAGTGCCACTAATTGCAACTCAAAGTAAATTTCTGTCATTGCAGCACGCTTGTCAGCGGGCATGCCCCAGTCCTCACCGCGGCCAGAGTTTGTTGACGTTTTCCATTTCAGTTTTCACATCTCGTCAGGGAATGTGATCATATGTGATAGCACTAACGGACCAAGATGTGCCTTTGGGTTTTCCAGGCATGCAGTTTGTGTGCAAGAATGACATTTACTGCCAATAAAGTTTAGACAGCTGTGCTTCTGCCGACCAAACAGCTGCTAGGGGACTTAAGATTTTACTTAAGATCAGGAGATCCTATTAACAGGGAGTCTCCGGAAAGGAGCGGGGGGAAAAAAAAAACCCCACCGACAAGCCCTGAGAGTTGTAACTCACTCCTGCCTTCTTCCTGGTTGAGCTACACTAAATAGCGCATCTCCCAGTGAGCTGGAGTTATATTAGCTCTGTTTTGGACAGCAGATATTTCATATAGATAATGAGGAAAACGTATAAGTTATTAGTACAACAGTATCACATTTCCAAACACACACACATAAATAAGAAGGCTGAATCGCTACTGCCAGTAAACGAAAGCCTTTCCCCATATTACTGCAGAAACGAACCGATTCTGACATGGTAGATCGCGTGCTTTCAGGTTAGAGACATTGTAATTGTCTTAAAATTAAATTTAAAAGGAAAAAAAAAATGTCACTTACCAGTAGCTTCCAGGAAATGCATATAATAACAATAACTAACCGAGCCAAATGAAATGTCAGCTTGGGTGGTGGCTGTTCGTATTTCACCATTTGGAGGCCTCTGAAGCTAAAATGAAATTCTCAAGAGATGAAGGTTAGTGGTACGACGTGTTTTATTGTCCCTGGAGCTGCTTGGCAGACCTTGCAATCCAGAGTCTGATCCAGCAAAGCACTGGTGCCTATATAGCGGCCTGGGAGATGCCTGGATGATTAAAACTAAAAACAAAGCAGCAGCAAGAAAAAAAATAACAACCCCAGTTGTCCAAGTTAATGAGCGCTTTAGATAAAATGCTCCCTAGTTCAGCTGCACTTTTCTTATGTGCAAATCTGTCTTTGATAAAAACCGGAGCACTTTGCAAACAGAAGCCTGGTTTGCAATCATTATTACAGTCACCATTCTCTTCGTGTTCTGTTGTAAGTAAAACCTACCTACAAAGGAAATGTTTTTGTCTCGTTCTCTAGTGCGTTGGAGCACTTGTTAGAAACCGGAGGTGAAAGAGCCACAATCTGAATTTCAAGGCCAGGTTGGATGGGGCTCTGGGCAGCCTGGGCCGGTATTAAATGTGGAGGTTGGTGGCCCTGCATGCAACAGGGGATTGGAGCTTCATGATCCTTGAGGTCCCTTCTAACCCAACCATTCTATGATTCTGTGATTTTATGAATAGCGTATGAGATTTCCAGTTACGCTGGGGTGTTCCTCCTTATTCTGCTTGCCAGCTGCCTTTTGGATGCTCTGCCCAAAGATTGCTGGTGTTATCTGAAGTTTTTGGAGAGAAAGGCCAAAGAAATTCTCGGTTTGGGGTTTTTTTTTAATCCTTTTCCCCATTTTCTCTGAAGCGGATTTTAGATGAGATTCAAGGCCAGGCTGGATGTGGCTCTGGGCAGCCTGGTCTGGTGGTTGGTGACCCTACACATAGCAGGGGGTTGAAACTGGATGATCGTTGTAGTCCTTTTCAACCCAGGCCATTCTGTGATTGTGTGATTGTCCATACATCCATTTGTTGTTTTTCCTTGTAAAAATATCTTTGAAGAGGACAGGGGAGGGCAGTAAGCTACAGCCGTTATTTGGCTGCCTGTGAGTTAAGATCATAAGATATGTCCTCCAGCCCAGATTTTGTGAGTGTTTTGACAATGCAGAAATGAAGATCTGAATGAAAATTGAGACCAAGTCCTGTTAATATTGCGCTGATAAGGAGGTTGTAGCTTCCAAAAGCAGAACGCATCTTCTCAACGTGGCAAAGAGTTAGATCAAAAACATTTTGCTCCAAAACTCTGGTGAGTTCCATAATTTCTAGGCGACAGGGGTTCCATGACATTATGTCTCTGTTAAAGAGAGAGCAGGAAGCTGCAGTGATGTCCTCAGCTCAGGTGTTAAATACCGTATCATTACATAGCCCAGAGTTCCCAACGGCTGTCCCAAGTCATTTGGTTAGCACGTTAGTAGATATATTTGCACTGGCAAAGCATTTGGGAAGCTTGGTCATAGCTCACAACAAACCTTGATGAGATAAGCTGTGTGCATCCTGCCTCCTGGGGGATTAATATGGAGAGTTCTGTTTTAAATATATCGAGGCACAGGAAGATGTGATAGAAGAATTAAATGTACTGTGTAAAGCATTGGGCAGCCTTAGCAAGGAGATCTTTGCCCTCGCTGTCTTTAATAATGGCTATCTAATCAATTATTTCCAAAAGGAAAACCATTTACAACTTGCATTGCTTTCTAAATTCTGACATTTGTAGGGCTGAAGCTTGTAATAATAAAAAGGAAAATAAAATAAAAGCAATTGAGGGAAAAAATGCCAAATGCCAAACGTCAGCTGTTACGAGGTCCGTGGGGTCAGATCCAGACCTGTGAGATGTTTGGCTTAGGGAAGACTGTAAGTTGAGTGCTCAGTGCTGCTGAGCTCACAGCTGTATGGATCAGGAACTCAGCGGAGCTGCTTAGCTGGCAGGGAAATTACCCAGCACATTAAAAAATACTTGTTTTGTTAGAAATAGGTGTTATGTAAAACATGTTATTCAGAACGTTTCTGTGCTTAACCTGTTCTTTTCATTTCTCCTGCCTGCAGGTATGGCTCTCTCTGTCAGGTCTTACCAAACACGAGGTTGTTTCCACATGCAACTCAACTTGGTTGCTGTATGTAGCATAAAAGAGAAGTTACTCTGAAGCCAGTTTATTTCTGATTGAAGCTCTGTCCAAACACAGCAGGTTATTGCTCTTAAAGGAAAGCAGTAAATAAATCAGTTGTGGCTGAATACGCGGGGCAGGCTGTCACTGGTTGAGCTGAGCGCATCACAGTTGGTCCTCACGTTGTCTCTGAGCTTAACACAGCATTACCAGGAGCTCGGGTACATTGCCAGAAACTACTGTTGCGTGGGCAAAATCCTGAAGCTCTCAATAGCGGTCACTGTTGATGGTGGAAGTGATGTTAATTCAGCTTCCTGCATGGCTTTTGGCCATTTCTGCTTTCGTAGGTTGTTTGGCTAGTAGCTAGCTTTGTTTGAGCTTGCGGTGCAGCGAAGAAAAGAGCAGGCCTAAAAACAGCAGTGGTGATGCTGAGCAGTACTTTAAAAAAGGCAGTGCCTTGCCGTGCGACTGGGGGCTGTGCTGGCCGGTGACACTAGGTACAGAAGCAGCAGCATGCCTTTGCTTTGGTCGTGGCTACAGAACCTGCAGGGCTCCATAACAGTAACTGTGACCAACTTTCTCTCTTTTGTGATTTTTTTCCTTTTTTTTCCTTTGTTTAAGACTGAGCTTTGTTTCTGGCTCTGCAGGAAGCTGGTAGCCTATGGCAAGGGACTGGGGAGATAAGACTTCAGTAAGATAACTAAATGAAAAGGGCAGCAGTGAAAAGATGGTGCTGGCTTTTGACTGGACTGATACTTGATATACACATCAGCCCAGATGCAGTTTCCCCACGGTTCTAAAATAGCCGTTAGTCAGAGGCAGAGAGCTCACTGCTGCATTTCAGGTGCCCGGGTGCTGAAGGGGAGTCAGCGGTGAACCCCTGAAAAAAGAGAAGTGACCAGGAGAACTGAGACCACCGTCACTCGAGCTTTAAAGTAATTAAATAGCAGACTCAAATGTGTCGAGGTGAACACAGGTGACGAATTGGAGCCTTTAGAGAATCGGAATTACAGTGGAATGAAATGCCTGGCTGTGCCTATTAACTAGATTGTGCAGACAGTGCAAAGTCCTGTAGCTGAGGCATTTTTTGTGCGAGTCTGCAGAGATGTACAGTAGTGAGAAGAAGGCATCTCTAATGATGGGTAACCCTCAAAAGGTACGGGCGGGATGTGCTTCAAAAAGTCTTCATGCTGAACAAATGATTGGCCTAGAAATCTCCCAGCTAACTTTTCTTTCCCCCCCCCCCCCCCCAAAAAAAAAAGATTTAAATTTCTTTCTGGTCTCATCCAGGTCAGAATTTCTAAGTGACGGTTTTGTTGTATTTTCACTTCACTGCAACACCAGCCGAACTTGGGAACCTTGTGGTGCATGCACAATTAAATCACAGCCTCCGTTAGCACTCACAAGGCTGCTCCACAAGTTCAAATAATCTTACAGGTAGGCTGCTGCCTCAGTAGGAGTGGCCAATGATTTCCAGTGCAATCTGCACTAGATGTCAGGTTTCCCAACTGTGGAGACACACAGACCGTGACCGGCCAAATGCTCATGAGCTGTGGTGGCCTTAAGAGCTGTCTACCTTCTAGCCAAAATCAGGCCCTTTTTCGACCTTTCCTTCTGTAGCGTATTGCAAGTCTTATTTTGGATTATATCTTTCTATGATCTCTTTCTTATTAAAACACAAACCCGATGGCAGTAGGGATTTCACAGGCAGGATACAGATTTTTCTCCATGAAGTCAAACTGTAAAATATTGCTTCGTTTACATGTTAAAAGAACCTTGTTAAGAAAGAAACAAGAAAGGAAAGGAAGAAAGAAGGAAAACAAAACCGAGAACTGCCTGTAGTTTCAAATGTTAATGGAGTAGGATCTGTGTGGAGGCAACTTGCTTTATACTTTCAAGAGTTCACCAACCTCATTGCTAGGTTTATTGCCCCAGGGCGAATTAATTAAAGTCAGTGGAGAATTTAGAAATAGGGAAGGGGAACAAAGCAAGGGGGAATGTTTCTTAATTATGTTGCAGGATTTCTCTCTAATTTTTGGCCTTTCCTTAGTTAAGCACCTGCCTGTGGCATCCTAAACAGATCAGCACCAGGACCTGGTGGCAGCACGCAGCTGGCACACAGGCTTGCAGATGATGCAGTGAAGCATGTTTGGAGGCTAGATAAACTGAACTGTATAAGGTTCCTTTTAAATGCAAAGTACCCCTTTGGTATGGCTGACTACGGTTCTGTTCCCGACTCCTCTACCTGCCTTTGAAATATCACCCTCTAAAAGTACGTCTGCCGCAGGCATTTCTAGTGCTGAAATGAAACATGGAGTAACGTGTGATTTAAATGTACATCACATGCCTAAAAAACAGTTCATCTCCAATGGATTGTGGTTTTATACAAGCGTTCCCCTCAGAAGCATACTGGGCTTAGGGATGTAAAGAATGAGCAAAGGAAACTCAAATAAATGGGAGAAGAGTTTCGTCTAGGAAGTGACTCCTCTAAAAAAGTTTTAAGGAATTAAGATATACATTAAAATTGCCCGGTGTCCAAGGCTGATGTGTTAGTCATTTTCCTTTCTGCATTTGTATGGAGCCAGGCAGCTCAGTGGATGCCTAAAAATGTTACAATGAGGAATATAAGCTGTGTAAATTTAAGTTTCAGAAGGGGTTTTTCTGTAGTACAAGGAAAATATCCTTCCAGAAAACAACCAAACATCAGATGTGATATTATTTGAAAAGGTGAGCGCATGGGACATCCTGAGGGGAGTTGGTTGGGTTTGTATTTTTAACAGCCAGGAGGTAATAGATCATCTCACTGTCGTGGTGGGACATAGAGGAATCAACCTACGGGGAAAGCTTTCAGGATAAAGCAAAAAAGATCATTGATAGCCAAAGAAATAGGAGTGTAATGAAAAAGAAGCTGATCTTATTATCCCTCAGGTCTGGGACAGTATCTAAAGCAACAGAGCTTCTTGTAGTACCAGAAGGGTAAATAAAGCATCAGAGGTCTCAATCACATAGCAAAGGGCAGGACTGCTAAGTCAAAAACCAGCCAAAGCCTATGGTGCATTTAGGAGTGAGGAGGGGAGTAGCAAGCAGTGCCTGGCTCCTGCACGAGGAGAGTGGTTGAGTCTCAAGTTAATCATGAGAACAATTTGTCAAGCAGTATTTAATGGACTGCTTCTAAGTGTGTATGTGGGCAGGGTAGCTTGTAAATTTGAATGTGCCTTTTTTTCCTTTGACAGCAATCAATAAATGTGCTATTTATTAATGTATTTTGAGAGGTCTTCTCAGACTTTTTATGGTTGTTCTGTGCTCTCTCGGATCAGTCAAAAAGAAATGAGAGAGCAGAGCAGGATTTCTGTGTTTACAATCAATATTGCACTTTTCTTTGCTTTTCATGCAAATGGGGGAATTGCGATGAGTTTTGCATTGGTGCATTTATTACCTCTTCCTGCAAGGGAGCAGACTTGGTGAGGAAGTTTTCCTCCCAGAGTAGTACGTTGAATTATGCAGCCTGGCCCAAACCTGGTGGTCGTCTCTCATTTGGAGTGACAGTTCCACTGCTTAAATAAACGAACAGCAACAGCAAAGAAAGTATTTTCTGGAATATGCCATTTCTGTCCAGAAGTACGTTTGGTAACAGTTCACAAAGCTTGGTTCGTGTGTTGGGTTTGTGCCTCTCAGGCATCAGTGAAAAAGGTGAGCTTCCTTTTAGCCAGAGCTACATCAGCAGTGAAAGTGGGATAAGAATCACAGCGTGTTGGCTTGATACAGGGGTTGAGATCAATGCGTGATGTGACCAGGGCCTTCTAAAATGAAAGGGAAGAGAAGAGCTGTAAGGAAGGTTTCAAGTCCTCAGTGGGTAGTTTTGGGAGGGGATGCGTAAGGGGCTAGTGAAATAATTGTGAAGGGTTATAAAAATTCAAGAACACTGGGAGGTGGAAAATAGGTTCTTGTGGTCCAAGACAGTGCTCCTAAGAGTAGAGGATGAAGGTGGGAAGGAACGTTGAGGCTGGTTATGAGGCGAATTGTTCTGCCAGCAAGCTCTCTTCAGCTGTGCATTTATCTCCCAGAGTACAGCAGTAAATCTCATCGGTATTAAACACAAGGCTGGATGATCTGGAAAGCCTTTGCTTTCTAGGTTCACCGAATCTCTTAAAGCATTCAGCAGCTGTAGATGCTGAATTTTTAGAAGATTTCTCTCTCTTTTATGTTGAGTCCACCGCCATGCCAGAAGACTACAGAAATCAGCTCTCGGCTGAAATAGAGAACCTAATTCCAGTGCTCTTTCCTCCCATGTCCCCTGCTCCCCTTTTGCATCCGCTGGATGTCCATTTCTGTAAGTTTTCCCTTCAGAACAAACCTATCATTTTTCACCACAGGATATTTACAGCTTCAATCAGTGCCAAATTCAATTGGCTTCTGATCTCATCGCTGGAAGTTATAGATGCAGATATTATTTGCACTGCGGTTAATTATGGAGCAATCAAACTTTGGCTTTTCCACTGTAATTTCCTCTGCCAGCTAATTTAATTAATCACCCCCAGCTCAGCTCTTCCAGCTGCGACTGGCAGGGTCATTAATTAGACATGTGGTGGTAGCTCATAGACCAGTTCCTGTTAAGGGGCCGCTGCCCACTTGATCTCTAAGGGAGCGATAGCATTTTCTAAGCATCCAGGCAGGATTAGAGGTAGCTGACACATTGTTGTATTCTTCAGAAGTGAGAGCGATTCCCAAAAAGATGTACTGCAAGCAAACAGCATGATTGCTGTGACTGCTGGCACTTAGCACACCAGGCGTGGTTCGGTGAGGCAGGAGCACCATCAGATCACCGCTAAGATGCAGTATTTAGAGTCTGATTCCTGCTTCTGCAGCTCACACAAGCTGCTTTCTTAGCTTGTTTTTTTAGTACTGAGTGAGTGCAGATTCCCACTGCAAGCACGTTGTGGGCTGCGGTCTGCCAGCCAGACCTGGGATTTCTCAGTGGTCCATCCTTTCTGGCCTGATCCATGAGCTAAATACAAAAAAAAAGTTGCTCAGAAAGTGGCCAGGCATCCTTCTGACTCCTTCTGGGAGCTGAATGGCTTTTGTCAGATGGAAAATGTGGAATTTCCTAATGGAGGAAAGAAACCGGGCATGCATTCTCAACATCAGATCAAATCCATAATAGAAATGTGAGATAATATAAATGTTTTCATTTGGTTGTTTTTTGTTTGTTTTTTTTGTTGTTTGGTTGTTTTTTTTTCCACTATAAAACCTGTATAAAATAACCAGCTGGGTCTATCATATTATTTGATCTCAGAAAAATCAGCATTTGGGATGGTTTGGGGATTTGCTTATAGGGAATAAACTTTTCCTGTACACAAAATAGTTTGGTTACATCCTGCTTAAGAATCTCATCGGGGATATGACCGGTAGAAGGCATGTGATTTGGGATGTGTGATGGCCTAGCCTAAGAGCCCTTAAAAGTCTGTTTATTTGGGGGGGAAGACCTTAGTCGTCATTCTTGCCTGGTCTGACTTGGCACTCAGCAGTAACAAACCCTGCCATTGGGTTCTGCTCTGCATCCCAAGTACCAAAGCAACATCCAAAGCCGTTGTGTTCTCCGCCTGCAAATTCAGTTGTAAGCATACCCAGGATCTTCTGTATCTTCCTCAGAGTACCAGCAAAGCCCCTGGTGTTCCCATCACACCACACGTTGTTGTATAGATCCTTTAGGTAGGTAAGCTAGGAAGGCTGGAAATAGCCAGGCTAGCTGTAGCTCTCAGCTTTTGCGGCAACGTACAAGAGCCAGAGAGTTGTACAGGTTGGTTTTGAACCTGTTGCAAAGCTGTCGTTTCTAATCAGTGCATCTGTCTGCCAGAGGTGGATTGCTGATGGATTAGTTGGAGTCTCCCCTGCTTCTTTTCAGAATAGACAAACTCCACTTGAGACAACTGTTTTAATCTTGGGTCACCAAGTCTCCCTTCAGATGCATCATACTCTGCACCAGTGGCTTTCTTCTTCATTGTATGTCTCAGAAGATTCCCTTAGCCTGAACTGTTTGGGGAAGATGCTTTCAGTACAGAGTCCCTCCCTTGCTCACAGTCAGAGTGATCTCTAGGAATTTTCACAGAGATGCAGTTCAGCAACTGTTTGAGAGTGAAGGGATCACATCTGCTTTAACATCGCCAGAACACAAGGACGATTGTTGACATTGTATTGCCATCGAAGCCCTGACGAGGAGAGACTTGTAGTTGATAAGAAAGCAGCCTGTCTCTTCACAGAGGCTCCATACCTTTCCTTGGAGCAAAAGTTAGACGTCGTTGAGTACCAACTTGAGCAGGTAGCTGAGCACTGTCTTTTTGGAAAACCTTTCTCAGCTTGAAGCTGGTAGTCTCATAGCTGGAAACGGTGCCACCGGAAGGAGCAGAGCCCACACTGATGTTGGTGCTGCAGTTTTTACTGGATGTCCACAAAGCCACGAATCGGCAATCCTCCGCTTGCTGGAGAGAGGGCAGCACATTGCAGTTATACTTTCTTTGACTGAGCTGATAAATTCCATCAATTACAGTGTCTCATCAAAAGCAGAAGTGTAGCAATGAAATGATCTGGTGCTATAGACCCTAAATTACTAGAAGAATTGGCCAAGAAGTGCTCTTGTTGGTCCATTTTGACAAATGTCAAAAATCAGGTGGCAGATTGTTGCAAAACGGGAATATCACAAAATGTAACTTGCATCTTTATCTTTCAAATGTACGGCTAAATAATTTACATCCCAAAAGCAGAACAACTGCTAGAGTTAACTGAGGATAATCTGCTCTGAAGACTTGAATCCGGAATGGTCTTTGCTGGAGAAAGTACCCGAGGTTCCTAAAATAACCTTTAGTGTTCTTCTGTAGGGAAGCTGGCAAATGAGTTTGTTTTTGCTCTGCGAAAATCAGAATTATATTTGGTCTTGATCAGCAGATTGCAATCACCCTGTGCTTCTTCACCTACTCATCTCACTTGGTTTTGTTTTATTTGAGCGATAAATACCCTAAATCTTCCCAGAGCTATTGCGTGTCTTCTGTGGAGACTCATCATAGTCCTGCCAGGCATTCATCAAGGCTTCCAATGAACCACCGTATTAAGTATTCCTCTGCTCCTTATCAATCAAAACAGTTTGCTTCTAACTTTACTTCTTCTTCCTGAAGTAATCAAAATCTGATATTCTGCAGATTGCAGAAAATTGTCACTCCCATATTTTGTGCTAATCCATCACATGAAACAGCTGTAATTTGGGCATCAGAAGAGCATTAAATTTTTAAATAAGCAAGAGACAGTCAATGAGAGAGTCCGTTAACCGCTCCAGATGACAGGGCAGAAGAATGTTTGGATCACAGGTATTTGGGGAATTACAGTGCAGACATTACAGAGCAATGGGGCATCTAACGTTCTGCAGCAGGCAAAATGTTTTCTGTGTGTTTTCATGATTTTGCTCGAGTGTTCAAAAGGAGTACATAAGCAAACAGCATCGCCTGAATTTTCCTTAGCTCGAGCTGCGTTACCAAGCTCACTCAGTGATCTGTGGAGGGGCTGGCCATTGTAGACACGTACATAAGGTGTTCCACAAGAAGTGCTAGGTGAATGAAATGATGAAAATCAGTGAGGAGATTTTTTTCACCAGCACTTCTTCACCGCTCAGCCTGAGGGCATCTGCAGTGTTGTTCCTTAAAATGGCAGATCAGTGGGTTTGCAGGAACATTCTCTACGGAGAGGCTGTGGATGTGGAATTTCTGGTACCTCTGTTCAAGGGCAGAGCACACCATCCGCAGATCTCTTTGCTGGAGGAATGATGGTCTTCTAATCGATATTAGGATCTTGTGACCTGGCAAAGTAGACATTCTGTAGCACTGCATCTAGGGTGTGCATTGTGCGTACTCACTGTCCTCAGTTCTTCTGTCCTATCCTATTTGACTCAAGTTGCGTATTAAACTAATTTCCCCTTCTAGTAGTAATTAAGTGTATACCATTTCTCTTCCCTTGGCACTGCAAACTAAGCTATTCCTTTCCGAGGGGAATAAATACTGGGCACAACCAACTGAATTCTGCAGTATGAGTGTGTTTCACCTATCCAGGGGCACCTCTTATCATCAAAACAAAAAAGACCTATTGTAATTAGAGTATAAGCCTTCTTTTAAAAGGGTGACTGGCAAGAGGAAATTATAAAGACTTGAGACAGTAATTATCAGCCACTGAAACAGCAAATCAAGCTGTCTATACCAATATCCCAAAGCAACACACCGCAGAAGCCATGGAGAGAGGTTAGATTAGAGCCGCCTGGGTGCGAGCTGTCTGAGCAGCGGAAGGTGCTGATTGTAGTTGTCAGTTTGCTGCTGCTATAAGCTCTCCTGTTATAAATACACCCCAGCCTCTGTCAACTGAAAAGGATCCTTAAACCTTTCTTTTCTCCCCTTCCACTGCTTAAAAACCACAGCGGCTGACAGTCCAAATGTTTGAAATAATTGGATTCTGCATTCTAATTCATCTGTAAAGTATTCGTTGATTAAATTAGCCTAATAGATATTATTTCTTACATGACTGCATAATTTCATCCTGATTGGATCACTATGGCGCTAACGAGTCCTCCCGTTTACTACTGACTCGAGAGTCACAGAAGGCTGCAGATAACTATCATCTTGTTTCCATTTTTCCTTTACCAGGCTAAAAGTTAAAGTGATGTGTACTAAAGGGCACATAGCTAACGCTCAGGTACAGTCGCACAGTGTACTACCACCTTCAGGACCAGCATTAGAAGGAAAGAATATCGGTTTATATAATCTGGAGCCCTCTTTTATTTACTCGGTGGGTTGTTCTGAAGCAGAAAGATTAACTGACCATTTGAATTCCTTGGGGGGGGGGGGGGAGGGAGATATGGGAGTATTTTTAAATAAAATACATTTTATTATCTCATCAAAGCAGACGTACGCATTGCAAATGAACCTCGTAAGGACTGCACACATTCAGGGAAATGAAAATGCTCCTTTCGAGCTAACGTTTCAACTGAAGTGGTTTTATCTCCTATTAGTAAGATTTCCTTTGCGTTGCGGTTTGAGTGTAACCGAGGGAAAGAGGAGGGGAACAGCAAAATTTTCTCCCATGTCATGCAAACTGGGAGCGGATCTTTGTTCCGTTGAGTAGGGACGTGCACCAAGAGCCTCGGAGTAACAAAGGTCATGGCGGTGCGGCCCAGCGCCGGGCCTGAGCCTGCTGCCAAGTCACAGAAGGGGTTAATGTTAATTCCTACCCTGACCCAGGGCTGCTAACAGCCGGTAGGTTTTGTTTTGTATCGCGCCGGTGAACTGAGCAGTCAGAAAAAAAAAGTTTTTGGCAAGCCCTTGGCCTGCCCAGGACAGAAGAGGTGGGTCGGCTCAGGAAACTGTTTGCATGAGGAAAAGGGGAAACAATGGCCGCTCAGCGGGAGCAGAAGGGAGACCCGCTCCCACTGAATAGCTCCCCGAAAAACCCGGCTCAAAAGGAAGAGGGCCCGCTGGCGTTTGGGAATCCAATAAATTGTTTCAGGAAGTGAAAGTCTGTCCAGGCTAATGGAGCCGTGATTGACAGGTGGTTCTCATTACGGTGCCCATCAGGGGACAGAGTGAATTCCAGTGTTATTTAGGAGGTTAAGGAGAAATAAGATGCAGGTGACAGCCCAAGGCTGAGGCGTCTTGTTCTTAAGGTTGCTTTTTCTGTGAAGGGTCTACAGAATGTAAAGCTAGGAGGGTGGTAGTTTGGCAAACAATGGTCAGTCTGCTGCAACTGAAACTGAGCTTACCTGGTGCACGGGAGAGGAAGCAGGGGGATGGGGTGATGCCAGGTCTGAGCGGTGCTTTGGTATGTCTCATGTCAGTTAGCTTTCCTCAGCAGTAGGATGGGATGTTCTGTGAGTCGAGCAGGCAGAGTGCAGCAGCCACGTAGCAATGCTCTTGGGCAGTGTGCAGGGTGAGGAGGATGGAGCGTGCGGAAGCCATCACTGGTTGCTCCCTTTGGCGTGAGCTGGGGCCCTTCTCCTGAGCCACGCAGGAATCTCAGCACCAAAACAACCACAATCACTACTTTTGTCTCCTCCTGGTGCTCTTACCGTGGCAGCTGACAAGAGCAAATCACAAAGCATTTAGCTCAATCAGAACAAATTTGATCAACTGCTGGCATGAATGCAAAATACTTTTGAAGAGGCCACCTAGGGTTGGGTCAGATTTCTGGAGTGTGTTTTTCTGAGGTCTGAGCCTAGCTTGAGAAGGAAAAGGAGTTACCAAAAGAAAAAATGCATCACTGGTGATTCAGATTAGCTCATGTCCCTAACCGATAGGCATCTTTGTGCTGCCTGGGATTACAAAGCTGAAACCAAAGTCTGTTTCCATCCTTATTCAGCAGAAAATGAAAGCAAGCCTGCTTTGCAAAGCATCCAGACCACAGTGTTACTTGCATAGGCTGTAGCCACCAAGTATGTGTCGTGACCAGAGTTTTAAGGTAGATCTGTATGTACGCTGAGCATGTGAAACCATACAGACCAGCTTTTTTTTCCCCTCTGCTTCCATATTTTTCCTTTTTCTGTCTGTGATGGCCAGATAATCAGCACTGGGTGTCTTCGCACTTGTGGATGTCATGGGGTGGGAAGCTGAGAGATCTGCTGCGAGTCACTGTATTGATAGAATATTGCATGGTGCATGGTCAGATACAAGGATGTAATTTAACCAACAGATTCACGGATGGCTTGTGAATGACGGTGAAACTCCCGAGTATGACGCGTGTAATAAATCTGGTTCGACGCAGAATTAATGTGGTATTCAGAATGATTATTTACCATTTGAAGTTCAGACGTGACTGTGTGCAAGAAGTAAATAGCTGTGCACAGGGCACTGGGGAAGGACACTTAGAGGGGAGAACAAAAATACCTTCTTGCATTGTTTCACAAGTGCATTCCTCGGTAATACTAATGAGAATTGCACTCTAAATGCAGGATTGATTTGTGATGAGATCAGCTCTAAAGAGTACATTTGTGGAGTGATAACCTGATTGGTGACACTGCCTCTTGAATGGCTGAAGGGGTCTAATTGGCATATAACGCACTATAAATTTATTAGCAGGTTCTGCTTTCTCATTGGCAGACCTTCTCCTGCTAACCACCAGGAAATTACCAATTTTCAGGAGGTAGTCACTCAAGTCGCACTGTGTCGGGGTTTTAAAAAGAAACCTCCATCGATACCATTATAAATCCTGGCTTAGAGCTTGCACATCAAAAGCCAGCTGAAAATTGGTCACTTCTGTAGTGGGCGACTTGACCAGAGCAGAGAGAGCCGTGTGTTTACCATTCAACTTTTTATCCTCCTTCAGTCATTCCTCCTTCCCACCCCCTTGTTGCAAATCCAAGTTGCACGAAGACCATTAGGAGCGGACTAATCAGTTTGGCAGCCATTGGGCTGCAGCTGCCACAAACTGGCATATACGCTTCATAGAAATTACAGTGTTTTGGCAGTTTACATTCAGGGCTTTGATGTACTTATTGATACATGCAGCCCTGGGGCACATCAGGCAGAGGAGGACATACCCACATGAGGGATTTTTCAGGAGCATAATAGAAATATTCAGAAGTCAATGTAATTGTTTCAGTTAGTCTGCTTTTAAGAGGCACATTGGAGCCCACAAATTAGAAAATAATATTCACGTGTTTCTTCTAATTGGTAACAGATACAGGATATTTTATCTTTTTTTAAATAATTTCCAAATGTGTCCTGAAGAGGGATTGCGGGAAAGCGGCTGAAGGAGAGAGGGCACTCATAGATGCAGTGCTTTGGCAATTGGCGAAGAGGTTTTCATTTTGGCACACAGCTTTCAATTCCTGCGCACCTCTCTCCAGAGGTTCTCTTAAAGTGGAATTTGCTGTCGCTTTTGGCAGGCATCTCCTACGCGTATTTTCTTTGCTGTTGGGTTTTATCCGGGTTTCCCTTTGTTAAGCACTAACCATATGGCTTGTAAATCATAAAAGCCAAAAGGTTTGCGAGCGATTAATAGAAGTAGGTGTGCAATTAGAAGTGCTTCAGCAGTACTTGAGCACTCAAGTATTTTCTGAAAGCTGAGCCCATTTCAAGTCTCTCCTCTTCGGGCACCTTGGTGTTGGGTAGCCCTTCTGGCAGTTCCGTCCATTGGTGATATTCTCTCAGTAGAAGATGCGTTTGCCTTTTGCTTGGTTTCCCCACTCCCTTTTTTTTCAATCTCTCACTCTTTTGATAATGATAGTACTCTCCTGATTGGAAGGGACCTCAGAGAGATCATTGAATCCAACCCCTTGCCAAAGCACGTACCCTACAGTAGGACACACAGGTAGGCATCCAGATGAGTCATGAGTACCTCCATTGGAAAAGACTCCACAACCTCTCTGGGCAACCTCTTCTGTTGCTCCATCACCGTTGCTGTAAAGAAGCTCTTCTGCATGTTGGTACAGCACTTTCATTTCTTAGGTACCGAGGAAACCTCGAATATTTCTGTGAATGCTGAGGGCTGGTGATCTCTCAAGTTGTTTTTTTTTTTGTAATCTTGATGACTCAAGTTAACTCCCAGTCTCTTGCTTTCTAAGCAACCGGTGCTGGTTTACCAACAGCCCTTTTTAAACAGCAATGTCTGTGGTTGTAGAAACGTGTCAAACACCTGCAGTCCACTACAGCTGAATCAGAAGGAATTTCCATCGCTTAATGAGAGATGTCTTGTCAAGACAGGCATCATTTTCTTTAAATAAAAACCGTAATAAAAAAACACAAAAATAATGGGAGAGTCTGGTCACGTGAATGATTTCTGTAGAGTCCATAGAATCAGCAGGAGGTAAGAGGAGGCCAAGGCAGCTGATGAACTAATGATTAGAGGTTGTGCAGAAGAACGGGCAGAGATGTGTTGGAGAGGAAGAGGAGGGTATGGGATACATTAGAAATGCTGATGTGGAGAATTTGGGAGGAGAAGAAGCAGAAGGGAGACCTCCAAGTGACTAGGGAAGATTTGGACAGCTTAGCAGGGCCCTGTGGTATCTGAAGAACGTGGGTCAGGGAAAATGCCCTCCAGGATGGTTGGGTGCAGGTTCTTCTCAGCCCTCGAAACCTTTAGCTGCAAACATGCCATCCTTCCATCGCTGACTTGCACAGAAGGAGCGTTTGTTTTTATTGTCTTGCTGTTCCAAGTCTTTTTCTTCACAGTCCATGCTCAAGTACGAAGTTTATTACTTGTATTTTCTCTTTTATGTCTGACATAAATTTAGTGTAGTGTTTTGTGGCTTTTTTTCCCAAATACTCCAAAAAGCGTCTTCTTATTGCTTCTGCTGAATTAAGATAATATTAAAACCCACTCAGAGGGTTTTTGTTTTGTAAACCAAACGATAGTGTTGCTTCGGAGTTACTGGCAACAAAGGATCAAAACTGTCAAGAGAATTTTTGAATGTCTCTGAGAAGTACTGTATTTAGACGATCCTCTCTCAGTTCCTGACCCTCAGGTAAAGATTACGTTCACAATCTGCAGCCCTGAATGTGCTTTTACATTTCAGGTCATTGAAGCCACCTTGGTATACTAAGCAAGCCGGCATTTAAGATCTCTTTAATGTCTACACGGCAAGTTCATCAGGCCTTTGGGTAGACCTTAGAGGTTTTTTCCCATCTCATTATTTATAAAGCATTGGTGCACTCCTAGTTATGATACTTATCCACTTTACAGCATTATGAGCAGAGGAAGGGCTCCATTTCTCTTCTTTCATCTGTTTATGATGTGATACGTTCCAAAGCAGATCACATCAGCGACTGTTATGGTATCCTTAATGCACTGTGATAGTCGCATCACGGGAGGAGCTGCTGTAAAGCATATCGCTGATGTACGTCCCTGTTATATGCCACATTACTCTGAGTCTGTGGGAACCTTCCTTGGCTACCTCGCTCTGTCTCTCAGCTGGCACAGATTATTGAAATTTATGCATTGAAATATTTGTATGTCACTTTTTCTTCTTCTTTTTTTTTTTTTTAATACTGTGCAAGAGCTTCCTCTAGATGCGAACATAAAAGCAGGAGCCTGGTTTTAGGTGGAAAAAGCTCCCGTCTTCGACATATATATCCAAGATAACGGACTGCCTTCATTTTCTTCCTAATCATTCATTGCAATTCAATTATCTATTCAGAACTACTTCCATGTTTTGTGTGAAATGTTATTTCACGTGCAGTTTTCACAGTGTTCCCTAGAAGAGGGGAGGAAAAAAAAAGTCTGTTATGATTTCTTGAGCTATATTTAAAGTAATATTGCATTCAGTGTATCCATCACATAGGAGAAAATTAGTGTTAACAAATTGCAAATTAATGGAATCTTTTAACCCGAGTGATTGTTGATCAGATTGTAAATTGAAATTTGCAGTCTGCATTTAGGTACTGACACAGTGCAGTTTGGTTATGCACGTAAGACGTCAGGATAAACATGGTTACACATGAATAATGAAATCCTTTAGATATATGTTTGCCGTTCTCCGTGTTTTTGTAGATACTGGTGTCAAGTAAACAACGAGCAAATGCACTCTTGTTTTAATATTCTCATGCAACTGTTCTCAAACGGCTATTGGCTTTTTTAGGTAGCAGTTGTAGGTAGTATTTTTTTTCCCTACGTGTTGACGTTGACAGCTCAAGAAAGGGGAGCGGGCTGTGTACAATCCGTGCAAAGTCTAGAACCACACAGTGAAAGCTCACCTTCTGTTTGGTAGTCAGCACAGTGAGAGGTTTTGATTTAACTTTTTGCAAGGGTGTTTATGTGCCTGTTCATCAGTGTATAGGTAGAAGTAATGAGGCTGTGAACACAACATTTTTGCAGTGGCCAGTAAACAGTTGGTGAAAGGTGGTGGTCACCCATTGGTGTTTTGCTTGGGGTGCTCATAAGGTCTCTCCTTGCACATCTTAGCAGGAGCCCATCCTCGTCTGCTGTTCGCAGTGCTTTTTTTAATTGGCTTTTGGATTTAGCCCAAAATTTCTGGAGTCCTCAAAATATTGTCTTCAGTCTTGAGGGGGCTGTTTTCATTCCACACCGTTGCACAGAACAAAAAAGGCTTGGATTTGTATTGAGAAAAGACTCAACCATCTTGCAGATCTTACATTTGTCCCCACACAATCTGCGTTCTCAACAAGCCTTTTCTTAGCATCTGCAGTGTTCCCCACAGCTGTATGTCACATAGCTTTTCCCTAGCTTAATGCAGAGTAATTTCAGGGTTGATACCTTTTATCAAATGAGCATCATGCAATAAAAACAAAAGTTTGCCCTAATTTGTGTGATATTTCAGAGTCAGAGCCTACAGTTGCAGGAAAATTATCTAGAAAGCCTTAAGTCAGTAAACCTAGGCTGGTAATTAATGTTTTACAGTAATAAATCCCGCAGTGTCTTAACACCTGAGGGAGAAATGCTGCTCGCTCTGAAAAGCTGACCAAGATGTGCAAAAACAGCATCTGTTTTGGAGTTTGCTTCAGCAGGCCCAAAGTTAGAAGTAACTTGAGTTCAGGATGCTTTTGCGGCATTAAATTGCTCATCTTCGGCAGATAACTTGAGTGACAAAGATGGGATTAAACCATTTCCTAGCTGAGCTGCCTGCCTTGCCAAGCCTGAGGACCCCAAGGCCGGAGCTGTAGGCCAGCCGTGCTGCCAGGCCTCGCGGGGATGCATGGTGGCTGTCCTGCAGCCGTGCCATAGGGCCACTCTGCGTCCATTGGGGTTGTTTAACTTGTAAGAAGTAATAAGCTTAATAGGTTGACTTTATTTAATTATTAATGATTCCTTTCTGTCCTTACAGCTCATAAAACACCCTGTGGGTTGGCAAAACACTCATAATATTGATCAGTAGCCAGGGAGATATTTATTTCCTCTTTGCCCCGGCTCACATAAATCTTGGTCCTTTGCCTCTTTCTCTCGGTACGCAGGATTTACAGTGGCCTGCTTCTCGAAAGCTTTCTGTAATTAAGGAATAAATAGCCATCGGTCTTTGTTTGCTGTCTGGAGCCCTCTTGTTTGCCAGGGCCCTACATATCCCTCATGGGCCTGTGCGCTTTCCCCCTTAGCAACGCAGCCTGGGAGAGAAGGCATGCATGCTAGGAAGCAGTCAACTGCTAAGCACTCACTTTGCAATAGAGTGGGGTCTTCTCCTGCAGAGAGAGGAAGCCCCTGTGTTTTCTCAGCATATTGTTCCCGGCTCCTCTTCCATGCCTCTCCTCCCAGTTCCTGCTTTGCTTGGGACAGGAAGACACTTTGGAAATTCCTTGCTGCTAGCCCTTTCTTCCTGCCTTCTCTTCATCTCCCCCCTTCCCTTTGCTAGTTGCAATTAAAAGCAACATGAACCTTTCCAAACTTTTCGGTTCTTTCCCCCACAATGTTTCTCTTCCCTTTTACCCATCACAACACTGCATCGCCAACTCTAACCGAAGCGATGCTGTTTATCAGACATCTGTGGGGTCATTGCAAAGGGTTTTCTCTAAATGGCAAGCCCTGGCACAGTCAGCCACCCAGCCCTGACAGCAGGGCTGCACCGGTCATTAGGTGATGTATGCTTCTTGCATGCTGGACCACAAAGCTAATGACATATTCTGGGACGCTCCCAGAGTTTGGGAGCTATGGGAGTTAGATTTACTTCATTTTGTTGGAACAGACACATTAACTTTGTCAGCTGTCCAACAGCAGAGAAAATCTGGCAGTTCTCCTGCTGAGCCAGCCAGGTTATTGCAGCATTAAACGTTGCACTTCAGTAAGCATCCAGGAATGGCAGCACACGAACATGGCACCTGCACGGCACGGACGATTCACTGGGTGAATGGCAGTAGAGAGAACATTTAGAGGCCTCCTCAGTCACAGAATAATTCTTCGTAGTAAGAGAGAAGAAAATATTTGACACTTTTCACCAAGATGGGTGAGCCGGGCACCGCTCCGGAAGGGACTGAGCTGCACAGGGCCAAGCTCCTGAGTGAGTATCTCCAGTGCAAGCTCTCAAGCAGAGAGTGAAGAGTAGGTCTGAAAGGAAACTGCTCTAAGCAGATCTGCTTTTTATGTTCTCTCATGCTACCT
The DNA here is from genome assembly GCA_030625065.1 of Alectoris magna. Taxonomy (NCBI): domain Eukaryota; kingdom Metazoa; phylum Chordata; class Aves; order Galliformes; family Phasianidae; genus Alectoris; species Alectoris magna. The sequence goes on from CM060567.1 coordinate 23,731,504, forward strand.
AGTTAACCCTCCCCCCGCACAGTGCCCAGTATTTATGTTTCAAGATAATAATGATGTGATGTGGCTGGCAGAGTAATTTAAATAATTGGACATTATCTTGAGAAGCAAGCACCTAATGAGATGAAAATAAACTGAGAAGTGAAATTTTCATCTGTTTCTAATAACTCTTACCTATGTACAGTATCACTGCTCTGTCAGGGTTTTCATTATTAGTATCACTTTGTACATAGAGTTCACCAGTGATGGAGACTTGCAGAGCTCAGTGATGGTTTTAGGCCAGGGCTTAGTGCATTATATCCCTTTCCTGCAGAATATTTTGCCATCTTACCCTGCTGTATGTGGCCCTTGTATATCCAGAAAGGTTTTTAGCTTTTCTCGGAAGTCTGAGTTTGAATGGGCAGCTTCAGTATAAGTTTGTAATCTGTTACTCTGGAGTTTATAATCTCTAATTCACCTGCACATTTGCATTAACAAACAGGCAGCTCACAGGTTCTCTAGCATTAGGTGTCGTAGGTGCCATCCAAGCACCTGATAATGGTGCTTCTCCAATACACTGGCTTTAATCTGATCTTGAAAAAGGGATTCTGCTGGATTTTAGTAGCTCAGTAAGTAAGCAGAGTAGTCTTGATCTGGTTTACGGATGTCACGTGAAGACAACTAGAACTGAAACTGTGTTTTTGAGGGAGTTGTTTAGAGTGGAAGCTACCAGAATTAGAAGAAAGAGAGGAAAATGAGAGAAATATTTATTAGCAGGTGTTTAATTGTACATTCCCTTTGTTTTTGGGGATTGGTTCAGTATCTTCTGATTAGTTGCTCTTCCTCTCATTTCCTTGTGCTCTTATTCACTTGATTTATTTAAAGGTATGTCAGTGCTGGCTGAAGCGAAACACTGTGCCTCCTCTTCCTTCTTATTGCTGACCGCTCCAATAATTCATTTTTTAGCTCATTAGCTAACAGGGGATGTGAACGGTGGTCCTCCAGGGGACTGGAATGAGGCCAAGTGATCTACTGCTGACAACTCTGCTCTTGGACTGGCCTTCCTATGGGGATATGAAACCTCAACCAAGACGAGCTGTGGAGCCCAGAAGTGAGACTGTGGCTTCAGGGTGCACTTACGTTTTGTTGTCAGGTTCTAAGGTGGATGCTTGCACTGGAGCTGAAGATGTTGTCCAAAAAAGTCTCCAGAACTTGTCATTTGAAATGAAATGGTTTGTGCCAGAAATGGAGGGAGGAGGTCTGTGGATGTTGGCTTTCTAGAATATGTTTCAGAACTGGTTCTTCTGTATTTCTGTTGTACCAGTCCAGGAGGCATGGGCAAGCATGCTCCTCCTCCTACCCGTGTCATTAAGTGTAATTTTCTGTGAGAAAATCCAAACAACGTATCTTTCTTTGTACCCAGTTTGAACAGTTGAATAGGATCTAAATCTCATTCCATAGACAATGTCAGTGACATGCTGCCCCCAAATGTCTGAGCCTTTTAAAACATCTCTGCTTTTGTTGGCGGTGTTCACTGTGTTCTCACCACAGCTCTGGAGTCTGGGGGATGCTCTCCCCACCACTCGGTCTGGCTTGCCTTTGCACTGCTCCCATGCAGCAGAGGGCAGGTGTGAAACTTGTGCCAACAGGTTTGTAAAACAACAGCCTACAAAAGTAAAAGCTCCACCTGAATTCTGTGTTTCCACACTGTAACGTAGTTTATGATGAATAGTGATTAGAGGTGGGAGACTCCTGTCACACAGCTTGAGTTTAATCAGAAGGGACTTCTCTTCCAGCCATGGTCATACAGCAGCCGATGCTGTGGCTGGAGCCCAAAGTTGCTCAGAGGTGGTCTGTGAAGATGGGGAGGGTTCATTTGCAGACTCAACTGCAGTAAAAAGATTGTGATAGTTACGGTGCAGGCAGAAAATGAAGTATATTCTGCCTTTTGGGTCTGTGGGCATATGAGAAATAAATCCCCTAAGCCCGGACGTGTGCCATTGGTGTGAAACAGGGCTGGCTCAGTCGCTTCATTTTTCAGTCTGGCGTTTTTAAATGTGGAGTGGGTGTATTGGTTACACTCTCAATACCTCAATACATACTTAAAAAACTGACAAGACCTTTATTAAACGCTAGCTGGGTGCTGGTCCTAGAGATGTTGTGATGCTGCAGGAGTGCACGCTGCATCGTAAGTAACTGTATGTGTGTCACTTCAGCCTCCTCGAAGCACTGCCGCTGTATTTTTACCTTAAAACAACACAGCTAACAGAGGAGTCAAGGATCGCAGTGGTAACAGAAGTCATTTTCTTTCTCCTCTCCACCTTGAGTACCTGAACTGATCCTGTTTATCAGATCCTGCCATCAAAGGTTAATTTGCGGCTCCCTAAATGTTTTCTTTTGTGTGCGTGCCTTTTAGCTTGCAGGAGTCATTCAAAGGTTTAATTTAAGCGCAGCAGCTTTTTGTGTTAATTATCTGTTTGCACTTTTTCTCTGAAAAAAAAAACCCTGTACCTGTGTGCAGGGTGGATTGTCATTGGTGCAGAGAAGCGCATGCTTTGGGAAGCTCTGCATGAGAGCATCCTGAGAGGTCACAGTAAGGTCACTCCGCATGTACCAGGAAATGATGCAAAACTAATCCAGATTTGCTGTTGGAAGGATCTGTTTACATAAGTATTTAAAAACAGATTAGGGCTAACCTGACACTAGATTACTGGGAGTAGTGTAAACAGTGCTGAAAGGCGTAAACAGAGCTTTTCCTTTTGTGCTCCAGAGGAAGAAATATGTCACCAGTAACAAGTTGCCTTGCTAGATGATGTATATGGTTTTCACAGGCTGCACAGATTACCTCAGGTACCTTGAAATGGGGCTTTGTCTAGGGCTAGATCTCTTAGATCATATAATTGTATGTTAATTTTTGTAACGGGGAGTGGAGGCGGTTGTTTGCAGTCCTTGTTATCCTGTAACATAATAGCATCCAGAAAGCTTTTGATAGTTATTTTGACATATCAGGAGGAAATGGCGCTTCAAAGTACTGTTCTGACAGTTTGCATTTTGGAAAAACAAACAGAAGAACCCTCCATATGTCTTTTGCATTGGAAACAGGACTCGGTTTTTGAAAGAGGAAGCACCTCTGCAAGCAAGGCTGTGTCTTGCAGGGGTTGCTCTGCTGTTTGAAATGCAAGCCCAGGTGCAGGAGTGGTGGCTGAGAGTTGTCAGCGCCGTACCAGTCACTTCAGTTTTCAAACACGGACATTTTGTACATTTTCTGTACTGTGTTTTGCTGCACACCTTAACTCTAATGTGGACACCATCTGCCTGATTCATTTTCTTTCTTTCTTTACGTTGATTGCTGTTTGCTAGCATGCTGGTAGGCAGCAAAGCCAGGCCGGAGTGACGTATTCTCTTTGGCTTCTCTAGGGAGGAAAAAGAGCGCTGGATACGTGCAAAATACGAACAGAAGCTCTTCCTCGCCCCGCTGCAGTGCCTGGAACTTTCTCTCGGCCAACACCTCCTGAGGGCTACAGCCGAGGAAGACCTGCGCACGGTCATCCTGCTCCTCGCCCACGGCACGCGGGAGGAGGTGAACGAGACCTGCGGAGACGGCGATGGGCGCACCGCCCTGCACCTGGCCTGCAGGAAGGGAAACGTGGTGTTGGTGCAACTCCTCATCTGGGTGAGTGCTTGCTCGTCTCACACTCTGTAAAGAATGTAACCTACCCTGCCTTCCATCTGTTGCCGTTGTTAGAAAGTAAACGACAGAATGAGGAAGGAGAGATTTCCTTAGCACCCATTGGAAATGCCATTTGAAATGCCTCGGTGACAAATTTTGTTCCAGCTGTAAGACCCTCCCTGCAGAAACCTTTCTGCATGTAACTCACCAACGTTCTGCTCCCTTCCTTCTCTCTCCCCTCCCTTTCCCCAACCTCAGCTCAGTTCCAGCCCTCCTGGCCTGAGCTCGCTCCCTCTGGTGTAACTCTCTGTCTGCCCCAGAGCTTCAGGTGGCATCTCTTCTTTCTCTAGTACGGCGTCGACGTGATGGCACGCGATGCCCATGGGAACACCGCGTTGGCCTACGCCAGGCAGGCTTCGAGCCAGGAGTGCATTGATGTTCTCCTCCAGTACGGCTGCCCCGACGAGCGCTTCGTCCTCATGGCCACTCCAAATCTGTCCAGGAAGAACAACAACCGGAACAACAGCAGTGGAAGGATGCCCACCATCATCTGAGGAGCTCACTCACGTATTCACTGACCTGAATTACATCCGCGGCCTCATATTCCTCCATTCCCATCACGGCTCTGCTCTGTGAGTCCATTAACTTCCCTTATCCCTTTACCCTTCAGTGCATCCCTGTCCCATCCAGAAACAGCGCGTCTGGATAGCACGAGGGGATGAGAAGGAGCAAAAGGGGCTGCAGAGAAAGCAGTTGTTTCAGTGACAGCTCTCGAACGATGGAAATGGGACAGCAGAAGCGTGCGAGAGCGTGTGGGTTCTGTAGGACACGGCGCGTGGCACGGGACCATGGGGACAGTTGTCCCTGGGCACAGGCTCTACAAGTGTGGAAGGCAGGGGCGAAGGGAGGTGAGAGCGGGAGCGAGAGGAGAAGAAAGAAGAAACGGTAACTTTCCATAACTGACAGTTAAGCACATCAGTACATTTCACCTCTACCAAACGGAACGGCTGGATTTCATTCTCTTCTCTGAAGAGCTTGACGGCATAAATCAGAAGCAAGCACAGAGTTTGTCAGGTTTGAAGCTCCTATGATGGTATGTGTCAAATCAGTTGTAGCTAATCTGTCCAGGGAGAATACTGGCTTCATTACACTTGTATAGTTGAGTTCTTCCAGCATTACCGCTGTTTAATAGAACATGATTAGTCATCACGGAGAAAAAAGCATATTAGCTGAGGAGGTAGTTACATGGCACGCTTCGGTGATTGCTTGGATGTGATTGCAATATTCTTAGAAGCATCATATTATCTCAGACATGTTCTTTCAAGCCCTTGGAGCCCTCCTTTCTAAATTCACTGTCATAATTTAGTATCTGTTTAATTTTTCAGTCCAAAGAGAGGAAATGAGTTGCTGAGTGTTATTTGACTGCAGTCTCCTCGGTGTAAAAACAAAATGGAAAAAATAAATAAGAGTAACTATGAAACACAAAAAGGAATAATGAATACTGCTAAGGAAAAGCATTTCAAGTACATTTAGTAAAATTAATAAATGCATTCAAGGCTAATATTTTTCCAGCCAGCAGAAATACGTTCTGTCATTTTGCCAAGGTAAACGTGTTGAGTTTTTGGTCACTCCTGTGATGCATTGCCTAACTTATACAGATTTTGTATTGTGTCTTTAGATTCTATGTATGTAAAATCTATTTGAATAAAAAAAAATCATAAATATGCATTGATTTTTTTTTTTTTTTTGTACAGAAAATGACACCTCTGTTAATTTATAAACTGTAATGGATGTGAACTAAATAATGTGCATCTAGTTAGCATCTGTGGATTCCAGATCACTGTATGTTGAAAATATCCCCAGCAGTGAGCTCTGTTTCCATTGCAAGCCTTTGAGGAACATATCAATCAGAATGAGGTTATGGCACGCTTGGCATGTAAAAAGTATATGTATATGAGACTGTTTAGAAAGGAAAAGAGGCTGTTTCTCAGCACTGTAAATATATTTTACTTCAGAAGTCACGACGCTTTCACAAGCCAAGACAAAAAGCCATAGTCTGGATGTGTGCAGATCAGATTTGATTAGTTTCAGGATTGATAGCCTTCACCGAGGCAGGCAGGGCATGGCTGCCCTAACTCTGAACCTGGCTGCTTTCTGGGAGAAAAATGGCTTGTTGAAAGTAGCCTGGGCTGTTGGTTTGAGTTCCAAGTTGTAATACTTGACTTGATTTTTATTGTTTTATTATTATTATTAATATTATTTGTGTTACCAGACAGACGCTGGCTTCTGCCGTTTACTGCAAAACCAGGTTTCTGGCACGGGGAAGCAGGCTGTACGTTTTTTGGCAGACTGAAAAGTGATTCTTAAGTGGCAAATGGCAATGTGAAGATGGGGGAAGGGTATATCACAGAGAAAGTTGAAAACTCAACCGAATTAGATGGCAAAGGAGCAATTATGTGAAGTCAGTGAGGTGCACACAGCATAGTAATTTGGAAATCTACCTGCTCCTTATGTATTTCCCAAGCCTTCAGTGTCGTTCTTCCTTGGGGCTCAGTATTTCATTTGACGTACGAACGGCAGGACGATAGCGATTGCTAAACAAAATGTAGGTCGACACAAAATGAGAAGGAAAAAAATTATTCTGGGTATCTTAAGGATAAAAAAAGAGGGAGAGAGAGAGAGAGAGAGAAGACTACAGATTGGGTATAAAATCATAAAATCACAGAGGGAAAGCAAACCCAGAGGAGAAAGCTTGAGAATACTGACTGGCTTTCCCTGTTCTGTGCTGTTGTTTTTCCATACTTGGGTACTGTACTGACCTCTGACCATAGCGGGGTCTTTCTCCATCCAGCCTAGGCTGGCTGCATCGGATTAATGCTACATCTGATTCTGTTCACGCTAGGGTTTTGTTATTATTATTTTACTTTTGAGGGATAATTGCTATTTCCCCATCGTTCCCATGCAGACCACTGATGGGTGGTCCCTCAGTGATAGGATGGCCCATCGAAGGCTCAGCTGAGTGGGATGCTGAAAGCCCCCATGGCTTGGTGCTCACAGGTTTTCCACCCGTTCCAGGGGGCACGGTGTGAACTGGGGAAGTGCAGCACATGTTCCCAGAGGTACAGGCTGCCTGCTGTTCCCCTGGGAACACCCAGCGTGTTTCTCTTGGAAAATCAAGTCCAATGTTTCAGATGCGTTGTAGGCAAATTTGCCGCGGTTAAGTTCTCAGTGCTTCTTCCATTTCAGAGCTTATTTTTTTCCTAATTGAAAATATTTTCTGTACATAGGTGAAATGTTCTCTTTAGGCCACCTTTCTGAGCGTAAGATGTGAGAAACAAGGGCAGCCAGGCTGCCGTGCAGGCTTCGGGTAGAAGAATTGTACGCTCCTTTCATTAAAAGAATTCTGCAGGTGAACCTTGGGAAACAGAACTTTTTTTTTTAGGAAAGGAACTTCCACTGTATTATAGGAAAAATGATGTATCAAGCCTAGCCAACTAATAACCTCATGCTTTAATTAAGCCGTGACACAGTTGCTTTTAACCTAAACATAGCTTTTCCTTGGACGTATCAGCATTGGCAGTGATGATGTCAAAGCAGCGCTCTCATAGGCTGTGCTTGGTTTCCCCAGGGAGAATCTCCATCAGCCAAGCCCCACCGTCCTTGGCTTTGTGCCCTGAGGTTTCAAGACTCCGTGCTCTTTCCAGGCGGATGCGTTCATGCTTTGCAAAGGGTGTTCTTGAAGCCATCCAGGTGCAGAGACAGGCAGTACATACAGAGGCTTTGAGAACCTGCAGGAGTTGTCCTGTCCCGTTGCGTTCTGTCTTCTAACCTGTCCGTTTTCAGGTCTCGGTTTTGCCTTTAGTCCCTCTTGTTGCTTTTATGGAACCCCACTTGTCAGACTGCTTACACCCTTCGAGCATGTGATGGGTGAATTAAAAACAAATTGAAATCTGGTCAATAAGAAATCCCAGCAGAAGTGCATCGACTAAATCTGTTTGTGTCATCTGGGGGAATTGAGACTGTGGCTGCGTTTCTCACCGAGTGCCCCATTGAACCCTTTTCGTGATCCCAGATCCTTTTAAATCCCACTTCCTCTGCACTTTATCCACCGTGACTAAAACACTAGATGGAAGTGTTTGCTATTAACGTCAGCACTTTTCTTCTATTTACGTTGGGCTAATGGCTGTTGAAGAGCAGAGGTGAGCCGAATGCATTGAAGCTGGCAACTGAACCTTCACCTGCCAGGAGTTCAGTGGGGTTTTACTTATTCCTCACTGTTTTCTTGGGAAAATGCAGAGTCTTGCCAGTTCAGAGATTTGGCCAAGGGCTCCCATTGCCAGATTTCTGGTTTCATTGCTAAAAGGGAGCAGAAGAAAAGCTGTTTCTGGAGAATCTTGGTATATCCCAAGCTGGGAAGACCAAAAGAGCTATTTGAAAGGAGAGAGGGTTTGTAAGCGTTTCTGCTTGGGTGTAGTGTATAATAACCGTGTAAACATGAATATGGTTTACTCTGCTGTCTTTCCCCATTTCCTTAAATTATGTGTGTTAGTGCACGGAGCTTTAGCTGCACTTGGAGATTTCCCCTTGGCAAGAGGAAGCTGTGTAATGTAAAGAAGGGAATAGAGGTGTGAGCGCAGATGCATCCTTAGCAGTGATCTCCAGCACTGTAAGGTGGTATAATTAGATGATACGGTTTTCAGATAGCTTCATCTTTTATATTTGTATGGAGATAGGGAAAAAAAAAAAAATGAAGTAATTTGTAGTTTCTAGTGTAAAGTAGTAATAGTGGAGACAAGCACAGATTTCACAGAGGGTTCCTTAGGGCCCTTCACAAATGTCTCGGGGAGCCGTGTTTGCACCTTAACAGGGAACGGGTGTTGGTTGTACTTGGAGGTACCCTAAGGGGAAGAAGGAGAGTGCTGGGGACCAAACGTGGGGCGCTTGGTCTGGATGCATGAGGACTTTCATCATCAGGGCTCTTTGTTTCCCCCTGCTACAGCTGTTAGCACACGGGATCTCTACCTGTTAGTCTTGGATCCTCTGTTGAACATCTTCCATTTCAGCCAATTCATGGGTAAAATTTCTTGTAGGACATTTTTGGCTATTCTTGTGTTTGCTGCATAGCAAAAAATAATAATAATAAAAAAAAAAGGCCACTCAATACCACAAATTAAAAGGTTCTGCAAAGAATTTTGACTTCTCATATTCTAAGTTACTCAAAAAAACACAGTGGTTTAAATGACTTTATTAGAAGGAAATCTCCTGTTTGAATAGGTGTGCAATAGAGCAAACTATCCAAAGCTGTTGGTAGGTAGATCTGTTCTAGGTTTTGTTTGTTTTTTTATCACGGGCCAGTTTTTAAAGTGAATATTTGGTGATTTCATCTCATGATGGTTCCCTTGAGTTGGCTGAATTATGTCTCACGTTGTAAACAGGGGGTAGGAGGGTTTTGGCTGAGATTTTCAGAGCTGTCCGTAGGTCTCATTTTGAGGAAAGGGTTGCATGATCTCTGAAAATAAGACAGCTTTTCGTCAGTGCCACCCTCAGCCCCACACCACTACTCATGCTTTTGGTGATCTTGGCCCCTATGTTTCATTTCAGGCGACAGCAATGTGTAGCTGAATAAACTCCCACAGATTACTCTTGTGCCCTGAGCACCTGGGGGACATTTCTTGGGGGCAGATGGAGGAAACATCTTTTCGTCTTCATGCATTTCACCTCTCTCCGAGCCCTGTAGCGTATTCAGGCAGTAGCGGTAGGTCCTGCTGATGTGCAGTGCTTCAGCTTTCTCTTGGCCATGAAACTTCGGGGCGTGTATTTGCTTCCAGTCCTAAGAGTTGCCTATTTTGCGATGCTTCAGAGCTAGTAATGTTTACCTGTGTGTTATGTACAAAGTGTGAAGGGGGGTGGGGGGGGCTTATCGAGGTCTAATGGCATGCCTTTGGGATGACCGTGTTGCTTGCTGGCAGTGAATGCACCATCCGCTCTTTTGTGTATGCCACGTTCTACAGAACTGATCAGTGTGTTTTGCTTCTGAGAACTCATCCTTCTGTCCCTCCCACCTCCCTCTGCCTGTTGTTAGGGTAGCTAAATACTGTGAGGGCAACTGAGTGGGAACCTCAGAGCAGCCCCAGTGCCTCGTAGGAAGCTTGAAGCGCTTCCCTGGTCTCTGATTGCCAGGTGGAGGGAGTGATGCTGTGCTGAAGGCAAGCCCCAAGCCCAGGCAGGACTGAGGAAGGCTTTGGGTGCAGTTTGGCAGGTAGTTGCCACATCTGGAATCTCAGTGGTTGAGCTGAGTTGGTCGCAGTGAAGTCCTAAGGTAAAGCTGTGTATTGCATGGATGTCACTAACCAGATTAACTAAAAGTGCTTTTCATTTGTGTGTGTGTATATATGTATACACATATGTGCTCAACATACCTCTATCAGTCATCCTCTAAGTGTCCATGCACACGTTTACACATCAGTCACAGCCCAAAGCTGGAACCAGTTTTCAGATTGATGTTTATAAACGGGCACGTTTCCCAGTTTGGCTCAGGCCAGCCATTTCCAGGAGTGCAGGAGGGCTGCACAGTACCACACAGGGCAGGGAGATGCAGGAGCTGGCTCTGGAAAGCTCGGGGTTCACAAAGATACCTGGATCAGAGCAAAAAATCAGCTCATTCAGATGGCAACAGTCAAATTCTGAAACTGGGACCGAACTGGCCGCTTTGCTTGGGATGGGAACTGCAGCCCAGCAGCCTGTGGTCACTGGGGGGGGAGAAACGGATGAGGAAAAGGACAGATTACTTGCTTCCCAGAGGATAGGGAAGAAAATAGGGATCTTTTTTATAAATCTGCTCAAATCTGTGGCTGAATTTAAGCGTGGTCCCAGGGACTGCCCTCCTGCAGCCAATCCAGTGGTATTTTGGGTCTTTCCTGCACCTATGGTGTTACTGGGAAGGGAGATGTGGTGAGATGTTGGTGAGGAGCAGGGCACCTCCTCATCCTTACCCAGGTGTCTGTGGCCATTGAACTCTTAACATGGTGCTTTGAGGGAGCCATAACCATCAGCCAACATGTGCTAAGGCCTCGTGTGTACCGACAGAGCAGGGAAGCCTGGACAGGTGCGCTCACCACCTCTCTACTCTAGCTTTCAGTTACGCTCATTGTGACCATACTGGTGGGCAGGTTGGGCCGGGGTTCAGCACATCCCTATGGGCATTACCAAATCCAGGGCAAGGCTGGTAGGGAGAGGAAGAACTGGGCTCAGATGCACAAAGGTCACGGTTGAGTGTCAGCCCCACCGGCGCCTCCATGTCAGCCATCATCACCAAGGACGTGCACCCCATTTCTCCCTGTGTCCCCTTACACCCATGACTGATGCAAAGGCCGGACTTGGTGTTCAGGGGTGCTCAGCCCCGTGTCGTTGCGTCCTTTTTGCTTTGTGATGCTCGTGTTTCTGGTTAGGACGGGGAGGAAGGGCGCCCTGGTGAGTAGGGTGGCCTGAGAACTGTGTTTGGGGTAGAGGCAGAGATACCTAGCACATGGCAGGCTTTAGAGCAAGGTTTGTTTGAGTTGGTTTTCTGTTTCTGTAAATAGTAATGTATAAATGATGACCAGACAGTGTGGGAATTATTAAAAAATGCGTCTTCTGTTGTTGTTTTTTATATTACCTCATTCAGCAAGTTTGTTTTACGACGACTCGATGCTTTATTTATATTGTTTGTACTGTAATTAAAACAATTGATAAACATTTCACTTTGCTCGTTGTTTCAGATGATCTTGTTTTGATGGCGTTACGCCGGTTTGTATTATGTTTCCCCTTTTCCTCTCTCTTCTCATTGAGGTTTTTTTGTGTGTGTGCGTGTGTCGGCTGTACAGTGTTCCGAATTAAAAAGGAGGAAAAAAATAAATAAAAACAATTAAAAAAGGAAAAAAACAAAACAAAACAAACGAAGTTGTAAAGTACCGCAGAGGGAGACTGCTATACTGTATAGTCTCTTTCTAATAAAGACAAGAAAACTTGTTCGTCACAGCTCTCTGTTCTTTGCGGTGTTATTGAGGGACACCTGCCCCAGCCCTGCTCCGCCAGTATTAATGATGAGATCCTGTCACTCCTCGCCAGCAATAAAGATGAAGTATGATCCGGGACCTGGGATGTCAGAAGAGCTGGGAATGGTGCAAATTGATAAATTAAAAAGCAATAAGTCAGCGGACTGTAATGGTGTATATCTAAGAGTTCTGAAAGCGCTTATGAACTAAGTGACAGATCTCCCAGCAAAAATACGCGGGCTTTCATTAAAAACAGCCCTTCTCCCAGAGGAGGGCAGAGCAGTAAACGTTGCACCTCGGCTTTAAGAGTCTCTGGAGGAGATCCAAGGAATTAGGCCGGTAACGGTTACATCTGTATCTGCTAAATTGGTTGAAATGATCATTTAAAATAAGAATAATAAAACATCTTTAAGGTCGTGGTACGCTATGGTCTAATCAGTTCTTTGAAGGAAAATCACGGCTCTCTGTTAGGATTACCGTGAGCGCCGAGCGAAGGGCAACCGGTTGACTTTTATTTACAGTTGCAAAGATCTTTGCCCGTGTACGGTGTGAGAAGATACGGGGAATCTCAGCAGGCCCGAAGGGGTGCAATGCAGCAGCAGCCCTTGTGCGAGAAGGCTGTGAACCAGAGCTGCTCTGGGACAGAGGGAATGGCGGCTAACATTCAGTATGTTGTTCTTCAGCCCGTTTAATGGGATAAAAGGGCTGGCTTCACGTGCGATGGGGCTGAAGGAAAAATGGAAGAGTTGAAGATCCGTGAGGGTGCCGTGAAGAAGTTAGGGGCGTTCAGAAATGAGATTGAAAGAGCAGGGAAATTCCTTCTAGACGAGACGTGAAGAGGGGGAGGTGGCAGCTATGGAATAAACCGTGGAGAGGAGCGGATGGGGAACATTTCGGGTTGGATATTAGGAGAAATCTCAGGTGCTGCAGTGGCACAGCTGCCCTTGGTGTGCTGGGGTCACCATCCCTGGAGGTGTTCCATAACCACGGGGATGTGGCACTGAGGGATCTGGGCATGGTGGGGTGGGCTGGGGTTGGGCAATGTGAATGGTTCTACGATTCTATGGTCTTTTCCTAGTCCAGTGACCAACACGTGGGGCCTGATTGGGGTTTGGTGAGTTTTCCTCTTTCCTCTCCTGCTCTTTAATTCTCAGTGCTCCAAGGAGGCTGCGCCAGCAGTGTGGGATGAAAAACAGCAGGATGGCTTGTGGGGTTTTTTTGTGGGTTTGGTTTTTTTTTCCCTCTTTTTCTGTGTATTTTAGGTCTACATCACTGTTCAGTCACACAGCGACTGTACCTCTTTGTTCTTGCAAGGTTTTCCACCATGTTTAACCCCATCATGTGTCAAAACCATCACCCAAGCAGGAGGCGCGTGCTTTGTGCTCTACCTTTCTTAATCAGCAATGGAGACTTGGAACACGAGCGCTTGTTTTGGATTCCACAGTGTGTAAAGCTGTGTGGAATCACTTTGCTCAGCCATCGCCAGTCCTCCCCTTGTAAGGGGTGCAGTGTTTGATTTGGTGATGGGCATGGCTGCCCGCTCCCACTAACCACCTCCTGGGACCCAGCTGCCCAAGGGAGATGCGGGCACTGGGGGGGGGGGGGGGGCTGAGCAGCATTACAGCTCTTTCATTTCATTTCTCACCTACCCCAAACCCACCCCCACGCACCCCTGGAACACTCTCAGCTGGTGGCACTCACAGATGCCTGGGAAGAAAAGGAAATATTCTACTAGAAGGCAACAGAGGTCGGAAAGAGATTTTGAAGGAAAACTATTGCCTCCAATAATAGGAGCAGGGGGACCCCCGCCTTTTTTTTTTTTTTTTTCTTTTCTTTTTTTCTTTTAAAGAACAAAGCAGTAATTACTATGGGGACCAGACTGCCATAAGGCCTTGCTGTGTGTTTCCACCCATGCCTACAAAGGCTTTGCTTTCATGGATCCTGGGAGCAATTGCTCAAGAAACCTGCTTTGGAGCCCAAAGACTCCTACACTGGAGGTACTGCATGCTGTTAGCTCTCGTTTAAAACCATCCCCTTGTCTGTTGTGCTGTTTCTTACTCATTTTTGGCCACGCACAGCCCACCGCCTCACCGTGTTAACATCCACTGTTTGGTCTCCATCAACATTCAGCAAGCATTGGTGGTCAGTGGGTGCCATTTGTTCTGCATGGAGGAATTCAGTGGCACACCTTTGCTTCCTGTGCACTTCCATGTCAGACGCCGTTCTGTCAGCCTGCCCCTCTGCTGTCATCTGTCACACGGCAACAAAACATAATGGGATACGGCGGGAAGGTTCAGCCTCTGCTGCTGTGCCACCAACAATCCACCTCTGACATCGTGGGCCGACAGCATAAAACAGGAGGCATTACTTTCAGAGCAGCCCTTGTAGTCACATAAAATCAGGTAGAGGAGCCTCAAATTAATCAGAGATCCTCACCATGAGGTACTTTTCTCCAGATGTTGCCCCCCACCAGCTCAGGCTGCCCAGGGCTCTATCCATGGCCTTGGGCACCTCCAGGGATGGGAGGAGGAACCTGCAGCTCTCTGGGCAGCTGTGCTGGGGCCTCACCACCCTCTGAGTAAAGAATTTCCCCCAGAACATGGCTTTGCAGTGCACAGCTTGCATGAGTTACCAGGAAGGAACTGCACGGCGTCTGAGGGAAATGCAATTACTGCTGGGGAAACCACCGAACGTGCCGTAGGAAAACCACAAACCACTTTGTATCAGTGATAGGACTGGAAAACCCACCAGGCAGTAATTTATCTCGCCTAATGTCCAGTAAAGCCCTTAATTGGCCAATAAATGTGGTCACAATAACTGCACTTGACATGCAACGCTGCTGCCAGCAATTAGCACTTATTTATTTGCATACAGCCCTGACCAATCAGCGCTCCTCCATTTCTGGATCTGTTTGTTTTTAAGCCAGGGAGTCTCCTTGTGTTGGCCAAAGAGAGGAAGAGGAGAGCCAAAGGGATCAGAGGAGCATGCCCACTGCCCACATCCCACAGTGCCACGTCCCCATGGCTGCTGAACACCTCCAGGGATGGTGACCCCACCACTCCCTGGGGCAGCTGTGCCACTGCAGCACTGCTCCTCCTGAGATTTTTGAGAAGAAATTGTTCCTAATATCCAACCTGAACGGCCCCTGGCACAAGCACGGGTGGCCCTGGGGACACAGAGGCTGTGATCTGCCCCATCTGGGTGAGCTCCTCTGGGCACTGTGAAAGCAGATTTTGGTGCAGCCCTTCCTCCACACCTCGCCTATTGCTCTGCACATCCACCTGGTAACGGGCAGGCTGATGGACTGCAGATTTCCCTGTAACTGAGCTTAATTAGCAAGCTAATCAGGTCTGGAGATGGTTCCAATTTATTTATTGGCTGCTGCGCCGAGGTTCATGCCAGGTGAACAAATATGATGGGATTTTCCCCATCTCCAGCACCCGGAGCATCCCCTTCTCAGCTCCCTCCGGCCTCACGAAGGCATTACAAAGGGGGTATTTATTTTGCAAAGTGTGGGGCGAGATGAAAGGGAAGAAACGGCAAAGCGGCCGGAGAAGGCTCTCAGCGTGGCCAAACCCATGCTTGGCTGCAGCATCCCTCCCTGCAGCCCCACAGGGGCGTGCAGCCCCAGGACCGAGCATCCCTCCTGCGGGGTCTGAGAGCTGTGCCATGCAGGGAGAAGGGGAACACGGGGCATGAGGGGCTGGAGGACCCCCAAAAAAGGCAGCACCATGGGAAAGGGACTTTCCTGCACCATCCCTCGGAGACCGCTCACCGAACGGAGATGGTGATTAGAGGGAGTAATTGGGATCAGCTCGCTTTACAAATGTTACTTTGCAGAATGAGGCAGGAAGACAGATCGATCTCAACTATTATTCATTAAGGAAAGTCCTTTATAAATCCCAAATTAACAATTTCTCTTAGAGAGCCTTCCTATTACCCTTCTTTCGCAGGAACTTATTGCCGCTTTGGAAATGTTGAAATATGAAAATAATTGGGGAGGGGGGGGGGGGGGAAGAGCAGTTGTGGGCTTCAGAGCTCAACATCGATGGGAAAAAAAAAAAAAGAATACGGCTGTGTGCCTTAAAAACCAGCCCTTATTCGGGGTGGCAGCATTCTGATAGACTCTATCAGACCACAGCTGCAGCATCTCTCGGAAGAGCCCAAGCCCCGTGTTCGCCTTTCGCTCTGTTAACTGATGGGATGGGAGCATTACAAACCCCATCTCTCCGTCCTTTAGGAACGCAGCCCCTCGGTGCTGCTCCTGAGCCCGACCGGGGCTGCTCAGAGTCAGAGGAAAGTTCTGTGAGCGGCTTTGCAGAGCCGGAGGGAGGGCAAGATGGGATCGGGTCAGTGTAATCCTGTTTTATCCATTGTAATTCAGGCAGGCAAGGAGACCTCAAACTATAGGGGAAGGGGCTTTGAGAACCTCAGCGGCCCTGCCACAAAGCCGGAGGCTGAGGCCGGGACAAAAGCTGGAGAGAGGATGAAGTGGCTCGAAATAAATAGATTAAGGCTCTCTATGGGCCGGGCGTAGCGGGAGGGAGAAAAGAGCAAGCGAGGGGCAGCCGGGGGGCAGGAGGGGACATGGAGGCTCGGCTGCAGGACCCCAACCTCTAGGGGGGAATTTGCCCTGGACCTGGAGGGATTTCCCCATCTCTGAGCTGCTGCATCCCATACACACACAGTTCTGAGTGTTTTGGAGCCACAATCAGGCTTTACGATGCAATTTATAATTCATACAGGTCGTCTTCCTGCATACGGTGTTGCTTTTGCACGTTGGGTTGCCGGCTGCTTTTACGAGGGTGACCGAGTGCTTTGCGTCCACTGCTGCTTGCCAGCCCCAAAGGGTTGTGGGTGAGGATGGGACTGAGCCCCATTCATGGGAGCTGACCCCACAGCGAGATCCCCCATAGGGCGCAAAGCCTATCTCTTGGGATGGGGGGAGGGGGGGGGGGGGCCGTTGCTCAGCTCTGATGCCCTCACCAGCTTCTGCAGCCCCGTGTGGGCACCCGGGGGCTTCTGCAGGCTGGATAGCCCCCACTCCCCCCCTCCCCATCCTGCACACTGAGGCTGAAGTCGGCAGGCAGAAGGCACAGAGCCCCGCCGGCCCCAGCTGAAATAATGACACCAATTAAGTCCATGCAAAGGGAAACAAGAGGGGAGGCAGCCGGACACCCCCAAAGGGTTGGGGACCCCCTCCTGATTTGGGGAGGGGAGGGGGGGTTGCAGTGAAAAACAGTGACGGCTTCGTTAAGGGAGAGCAGCAGAGAGGGCATCCTCCTGCTGATGGAAGCAGCGTAAATACCATATACAATCAATAATATTGCACACATAGCGGGGGATCCCACAGCCCCTCTCCCGGGGTGGCTGCTCTCCTTTCCCTCTGTATCGGGGCCGTGGGGCAGCGCTCCCCGCACGGAGCAATTATTTGATCTGCAGATGCGAGAGGAATTTATTGGAACAACAAATAGAGTGATGTCAAAGCCCAACCTTGGATTAAAGCCGGCAGCCAAAGGGGAAGTGTATTAATTTCAAACAGCATCAGAGGCCAGCGCCTATTAGGACGAGCTATTCTTCAGACCCCCCCATCAGAATTAATCATTGGGAGTTAATTTGAAGCTCAGACAAGTTGCTGTTAATTTAGTGCGGGGAGGACGGGATGGAATAAAAAGCCGAGGTGCTGGCCGGGCCTCCTGGGTCTCATTAATCAGCGAGCTGAGACGGCCTGGCTTGATTACAATTTGCAAAAAAATTCATTAGAGCCCGGGCGATTGACAATTTTTCTCTCTGCCCGCGCTCTGACTCATTAGGCAGCCAAATGAAACCGCGATGATGGCGATGATGACAGCCATCAGCCCCGCGTTGTTTATCTCCTACCTCCCCCGGCCCGGCCCGGGGCTGCCCCTCCGCCTTCAGCCCGCTCCCATGCGAGGGGACCCCCCACCCCCCACCGTCCTCCGCGGCCGCTGCCTAAAGTGCCCCCGCACCCGAGGGGGCCGCGATTCCCTTCCGTCCGTGCTCGGTAACAACGACCGTACGGAAAGAATCGAAAGGAGGAGCGGAGGGGACCCACTCGGGGGCTTCGCGCGTGTCCCGGCCTCGCAGGGGAACGGTCCCAAAATGAAAGCGAAAGGAGAGAAGAGCTGCGGCCGTCCCGGCTGCCGGTGGGCGTTAAAAACGGGGGGGAAAAAAAATAGGGGAAAAAAAACCCCAACAAAACAAAAACCCGAAACACAACAAAACCGACAAAATAAAACGAAGTGCTCGATGCCTCCGCAGCACCCCGTTTCTCTTCCGCGCCCCCTCCGCCCCGCACCGCTTTCTTCTTATTTTTTTTCTTCCAGTTTTCCCCGTTTTCTCACTTCTTTTTTTTTTTCCTCCGGCAAATCCCCGCTCCCCCCCCCCCCCCAGCCCCTCCTCGCCTCCAAGAAAGGCGAATTGGGGATAAAAGGCCCCTCCGGGGGGTCGCAACGAACCCCAAATGGAGGTTGGGGGGATGAGGATCCGCGCGGAGCTCCGGGAGAAGCCGAAAATAAAAGGCGAAAAGCGGAAAAACGCGACAACCGCAGCACGCAGCGCCCAACCCGGGACGAAGGGTGAGGCGAGGAGCCCGGGGGGGGATGGGGGGGGGGGTGCGGGTATTTTGTGTGTGTGCGCCTTTTTGTTTCTTTGTCGGCTTTTATTCACAAGACGGGAGTTGGCTCCTTAAATTTCATAACTTAGAAGGAAACGGGCTACATCGAAATAAATTAAACCACAACGCTGAATTCGTGCTTTCCTCGGTGTCCGTCTGTCCGTCCGTCCGTCCATCCTCCTCCTCCCCCCCCCACTCCCCTCTCTCCCTCTCATCTCAACGCGGCTCTGCGAGGGGCGGCCCCGCAACGACGGCTCCCCCAGCGCCGGTACCCCGGGGCGGTGCTGGGCGGTGCGGTCCCGGCTCCCAGCCCCGCTCCGTACGGCGTTCCGCCTTCAGTTCTGCCGCTCGCTGCCGGCGTGGGGCTCCGCCGTATCACCCGTGGGTCGCTGGTGGGGTCGCGTCTCTTCTAGATTTATTTGGGGGGAGGGAGGGGGGGGGGGGGGCAGAGAGGTGTTTGTTTGGGTGTTTTTTTGTTCTTTTTGGGGTTGGTCTCCGTCGTTCGTTTCGCTTTACAGAGCGGGTCCGGCGAAAACCCCGTTTTGTCAACTTTTTGCCCCCCCAGCGGCGCTCAGGGCCGCGCCTGCTCCAGCTGCTGGTGCTGACTCCTGATGGCGAAGCGGCTGACGTGCACCGGGATGGGCACCACGATCTTGGGGTTCCGCGAGGGTTCCCCAGCCTTGGAGCTGGCGTTGCCCGCTTTCACCCGCTTCCATTTGGCTCGCCGGTTCTGGAACCAGATCTTCACCTGCACCTCGCTCAGCTTCAGGGCGTGAGCGATCTGCGAGCGCTCCGTCAGCGAGAGGTACTTCTTGCAATGGAACTCTTTCTCCAGCTCCAGCAGCTGCTCGCTGGTGAACGCCGTCCGCCGCCGTCGGTTCTTCCCCGTGGCCGCGGCGTTGGCGGCAGCGTTGGCGGCGCTGGGGGGGTTCTCCTCCAACGCGGTGCCACAGTCCTCCTCCCGCGGGGCCGCCGGCGCGGGGCCGTTCTCGTCGGAGCTGTAGTCGAGGTCGCTGTCCATGGAGAAGTTCTCCTCGCGGCCCTTCGCCTCCTCCTCCGCTTTGGGATCGTCTTTGGGGCCGCCGCGGAGGGCCCCGGCTGCAACCGAGCACAGAGCCCCGTTAGGGCCCGGACCCAAAGCCCCG
Source organism: Alectoris magna (assembly GCA_030625065.1). Lineage (NCBI taxonomy): Eukaryota > Metazoa > Chordata > Aves > Galliformes > Phasianidae > Alectoris > Alectoris magna. Next base: position 23,750,965 of record CM060567.1, read on the forward strand.
CGTCCGGCGCTTGGATGTCACCGAAGGCTGAGAACCCCCCGGCCCCCAGGGCCCCGAATTCCAACGGCTGTATTGAACCGAGGGGCTCCGAAGCCCCGTCCCAAGCACCCGACGTTTACGAAGCCTGAATCGAACCGCGGGCAGCGAACCCGCGGGCCCGGTCCGCCGATTCCGATGCCCGAATTTATTAATAGAGAACGGCCAACCCCCGGCCTCAGATCCCCAAATTCCAACGGCTGAATCGAACCGAGGGGCTCCGAACCTCCCCTCTCCGGGCCAGGAAAAGTGAGAAAATTAGGAAACCCCGTCGCTCTCCCTCCCCCCCGAACCCCTATAGACCGGTCCCCCCCCCCCCCAGCCCAGGGGTCCTTCCCTCCCCCCCCCCCGGCCGGCCCTCGGCCCGCACTCACCCAGCGATGCGTGCACGGCGTCGGCAGCGGGGAAAGGCAGAAGCCCCCCCCCGGTTTTGCCGTCGTCTCCGCCGCCGCCGCCGCCGTCCGGGGGGGGCAGTCCCTCGGCCTTGTCGAAGTTCCCCGGGGGGGCGAACTTCCTGGCGGCCTCGGGGCGCGGAGGGGAGGCGGGGAAGGAGCCGGGCAGCGCGGCCATCAGCGTGGAGGTGAGGGCCATGCCCTGCGCCAGCCCAGGGCAGAAAGCTCCGGGCAATGCGGGCAGCGGCGGGGGCGGCGCGGGGGGCAGCGGCGGTTGCAGGGCGGCCTGCGGCAGGGCGGGTGGAGGGGGGGGCAGCACGACGGGCCGGTACGGCATAAACATGGGGTAGCCGGTATAGACGAAGTGGCCGGGGGCGGGCGGCGGGGGGCTGCCGATGAGCGAATCGATGCTGAAGGCCGTGCTGCTTCCCAGCGGGCGCTGCATCATCATCAGCGAGGGCTGAAAAGCCGCGCTCATGCCGGGCCGGCGGAGGAGCAGCGGCGACCACCTTCCTCCTCCTCCTCCTCCTCCTCCTCTTCCTCCTCCTGTTCGGTCTCGGGCTCCGGCTCCCGCAGCTCAGCGCCGCGCAGCGCCCACGCGTGGGGCCGAGCCGGGGCGGAGCGGGGCCGCCGCCGCCCGCACATCGGGGCCGGCCGCCCCCCGCCGCCCCGCACCGCGCTGCCTCTGCCCGCCCGCTCCCCCGCGCCCATTCACATTTTGCCCGGCTGGGAACACGGCCCGCCCCACGTGCCCGCCGAACGCGCCGCCCATTGGGCAGGCGGTGTCGATGGGCGGGGCCTAGCGCGGAGACCACGCCCTCTGTTCCCACGGCCACTCCTCTCCGCCTCCGGACGGGGCGTTCCCATTGAGCTCGGCGGGTCGGCCCCGCGGCACCGGACCCCCCCCCCCCTTCCCCATTCATTCTTATTTTCTTATCTCTGTTATTTCATTTGATTATTTTGCTTTAAATCTCCTTCATCTGACTTGTTTGTTTCCATTTCTTTCGATTTGTAATATTTATCTTTCCTTTCTCACGCTCTTCCCGCTTTTCTCCCCTTTATTATTATTATTATTATTTCACTTTTATCGCCCCCCCGGCTCCGAAGTTGCCTTTCCAACCCCCCCCCCCTCCCCCCCCCCCGCCATTATGCGGAGCTCCATTCATCGCCGCGGCGGAATTACGGCCCCGCGGCCGCCGCCTTCATCGCAGCCTCTCGGAGCGCGGGGACAAAAGGAGGGACGAGAACACAAAAAGAAGGAAAAGGGGGGGGGGGCGGGAGGGGGGGGGAAAGAAGTCCCAAACTTGGAAATTGAACGTGACGGGAACTTCGCGCAACTCCAAAAGGCCGTAAATAACGATAACGGGAGAGGCGAAGAGGCAAAGCCCGGCAATTACGGGGGTTTGCCAGCAAGGATGGAGTGGTTTGGGAAATAAAATTAAAAAGGAAAAAAAAAAGGAGAGAAATTAAAGGGGGGGGGGGGGGGGGATGTCGGGACCGCCCTCGGCCTGAGGGGGCCGCAGCCTTCAGTCGCCCCCTCTCTGGCTTTGGGGGCCCGCGTGCGGTGTGAGCAGGGGGTGAGCCGCACCCCGCAGCTGCCTTCCCGGAGCTGGGGGTCCTGGCACCCTCCCCCCCCGGGATGGGGTGTGTGGGGCCGTGCACCCCCGGTCAGCCCCTCAGAGGGTTTTGAGCCCAAAACCCATTATGGGGTAGGTGGGAGTTCGGCCCCGGTGACCCCGCTATGGAGTTTATCTCTGTTGGGGTGCTGGCCTTCCCTCCCTCCCCCCTCCATGCGTGCTCCTTTGGGGGCTTTGAGGTCTTCTACGGGAGTTTGGGGCCCAGCTCCCTCTTTCGTGGGCCGGGAAAACTCATCCGCTCTCCTCACCCTTCTCTCCTCTCCTCAGGCGCTCCATGGCCGTCCCTGTGGCACTGTCAACCCCCCCCCCCCCCCCCCCCCGCGCCCCAGTGCCGCCTCCGTGGGGCTGCGGGGCTCCTGTGAGGGGGGCGAGGGGAAAATCCCCTTCCTCCCACGGTACCCCACTCCTTTCACCCGAATGCCATCGGAGGAGCGGGTTTCGGCCGTCCGCTCAGCGCTTAGAAATGAATATCCTCATCCTTTTTTTCCCTCCGTCCCCGTGTCACTGTGCCGCTGCGTCCCGCCGCCTCGCGCCCGCAGCTCTCGTTTGTCGTCGGCCCCCTACAAAAATCCTTCCCCCCCCCCCCCCACCTCCCCGCAAGAACATTAGTGACTTCTACGGCCGGAGATGGGCTTTGTTCGGCTCTGAGGCTGCCGATCGCTCTCCGCTGGGAAACACAGCCGGGTGCCGGGGGGGCAGAGCGGCACTGCGGCCGGGAGCGGCGGGCGGGGACCCCCGGCGGGGCGGCTCCGGGGGTGGGTGCCAAAAAATCCCAGAGGTTCGGTTGTCCCCGCATCGCTGAGCTGTCGGGGAGACTCTGAGCTCGCCCCGAAATCCTTTATAGGGATGGAGCTTTGGGATCGTGTTTTAGGGAGGGAGAATTGGGGCTGGCTGCTGGAGGGGAGAGTCCGTGTGAGCTAAAGAGGTAGAGGGTATTTTTGGCCAACCCCTTCAAAAACAGACAACCAAACGGAAATAACTTGGTTTTTTAGAGCAAAAAAATAAAGGGAGGCGGGGGGGGGGGGGGGGGGGGGGGGGGAAAGAGGCAAATATACATGATGGACCGGTATGGGTGAGGTGCACGGGTGCATGATATGGGGGTATACGGTGTGTGGAACACATGGTATGGAGGGTGCCTGGTGATGCGCGTACGGGGCTCGGCTTCGTTCTGCCCCTGACAGCCAAACCGATGACTTTATCAAAAGCAAAACTCGGCTTCGGGTAGAACTCGGCGAGATGATTCCCTCCAGATCCAGCACACCGGGGATATGTCCAATACGTGGGAAACGGCACCAAAACAGCCCCCCTCAGCTCCCCCCCAGGACACGCACACCTCTCCGCCGCGTTGGTCGGGGCTGAGCCCGCCCCACGGGCACCGCTCGGGCGGAGATGCGGCTGTGGGGCTGCAGGCTCGGGGCGGGCAGCGGCACCGCGACCCACGGCTGTCACCGCCGGGAGCGGCGCTGCCCCCAACGGGGGGATGCGTCGGGACAGCCCCTGCAGAGCCCTCCGGGGGAGGGGGGGGGGGCTCCTCCTTGCCGCTCGCACCGCACTGCAGCCGGCACTTTGGGTTGTGCTCCTTGGTGCGCTTTTCTTTCTTTCTTTCTTTTTTTCTTCTTCTTTTTTTTTTTCCTCCCCCCCCCCCCCAACCCCTTTTTATTTTTGTTCTGCTTTTCTTCTTTTAATTTTCTCATCCCTATTTTTGTTTCCTTAACAAATCCCTCCCCCTCTCTCCCACCCCCAATCTTTCCTCCACGGCATCATTTTCGGGTTGGAAAGAGGGAGGCAAAAAGGACGAACCCTCTTCCCCCCCCCCACCCCCCTCAATCCTCAGAGTGCATGGGGACGGCTTTATCAGGGAAGAGAGCGGCTCCGGCAGCACCGCTGAACGCCACGAATTCGTTCGGACATGAGCGGGGCGGGGGGGTGGGAATGGGGTCTGATTCTTTTTCGGCTATAGAAAACTGCGGGCAAAATATTTGGGGATCGGAGCAGAGAGCAGCGCTCGGAGGGACCGAACCGGAGCGGGTCGGACCCAAACGGGCTCATATGGGGGAATTCCGCCCGCCTCCAACCCCGGAGAAAAGTCTCAAATATTCCTGGGTCAGGGGGCACCGGCTCATTAAAATCACCGCGGTCCTGGAACTGCACCGCAGACATTAAAGCGCAGTATTTTTCAATTAGAGCTGACGAATTCAATCAAAATTCCATAGATTAGGATGAAATGAGGCATGGGTCATTTACAGGGGAATTTAATTGCAGAGCCATTAGACAAATAGTATATTTGCCATTCTCACATTATCCATCATTTCAGACATCAATAGAAGGAACGGCATCTTTACTAATACAGCAGCACTTCCCAATCTCTGCCTGTAAACACTCCCTTTCCCCATAGCTCCTGATTATATCTGATTTCATTTAAAGCCATGGGGGATTATAAATGCTCATGCAATCAGGTTCATTAGGACTTCAAAATCTCATTTCTGATTCGTATCGCTTTGCTCATCGCCCGCCCCGGCGCGATGCCACCGCTCTGCAAATCCAACGCCGGGGCCGGGCCGGGGCTGGGGGGCTCCGAGAGGAGCACGGGACCCCCCCCGCGGCTTCTGGGCCGGCTCCTACCCGGGATGGAGGGAACAGGACCCCGCAGGGAACCGGAGATGGGAGACTTTGGGATCCCCTTTGGGCTCTCCGTTGGATTTTCCCTCGTGGCCCCGATTGGATCATCCTTGGAGTCCCCTTTTGGGGTCTCCTCTGGACTCTCCCCTGGAATCCCTTTAGATGTCCCCTCCCCTTTGCGGTCCCCCCCGGTCTCTCCTTGCCCAACTCCTTTCCCAGCCCCCTACAAGGGCAGCTCACGGCCGCGTTAATTCCCACCGTTTGGGGTTTTTGGGGACGGGAGCGGCCGGGCGGGGCTCTCGGCGTCTCCTAAGGCTGCGGGGAGTGGGGGGCAGAGCCGGACGCGACCCCCCGGGGCAGGGCGAGGAGCGGGGGCTCCGACATTCCGCCTTAATAGCGGCTTAATAGGAACCGCGTTCCATAAACCACGCTCATCCAGAGAGACCGACAAAAGCCTCCCGGAAAGCCTTCATTTCACCCAAATGTATCGTGTGTTAGCTGCCTCAGTAATTTAATTGGAATGAAACGTGAAAAATGTGTCATTTTTTGAAGAATTTATGCATCGCTTCCCGGAAATCTCATTGTCTTAACTAGCAGCCTACTGCGTTCTGTTTAGCAGTCATAATCGCATTTTTATGTGGCTCCGTATTACAAGTTAATGCGACCTCCCGCCTCCGGCTGCCGTTCAGCCCCCGCCCGCTCACTGCCCTCCGCGGCTGCGGAGAGCTGCTCGGCCGCGGAACTTTGCAACTTTGCGGGGCAGAGAGGGGAGAAAAGGGGCAAAACCATCAAAAGCAGCGCAGAACCATTCTGTCGTTATTATTGTTTTTGTCCTTTTTATCGATGGATGGGTGCTTTGGTGGGTTTCTTTTTCGGTCGGGATTTGGATTTTATTTTTCTTTTTATTTTTTAATTTCGCCTTCTTTCTTTCTCTCATTCTTTCCTCGTCTTTTATTTGCCTTTTACGGTGTCTTTACATTTCTTTTCTTATCTTTATTTTTTATTTTACCTTTTCTCTCTCTCTCTTATTTCCCTTTCTATCCCACCGCTCACCCCCCTTCCCTCCCTCCCCACCGGCCGCGCTCCGCCGTTCCCACGGCGCCCCCTGCGGGACGCGCGCAGCCGCGCAGCCGCCGTTTCCCACGCGTGTCCGCGATCCCCCCGCGCACTTCCCGCTGCCTCCGATCACGGCCCCTCTAAGGCACGGCTGCTCTCCTCCCAACAGCTTCCAATTCCTCGCTTAAACCCCGAAACAAAACGTGCAAAGCGACCGTGCCACCACCGGGACCGAGCAGCGGGTCCCACGTGCTTTGCAGTCGGGCATTGCCGTGGCCCAGGAGGTGGAGATAAGAGGCACGGATGGCACATCTGTGCACATCTGGCAGGGATCACATCCAGAGCTCCAGAGAGGAACTTCTTTCCCTTCCCCATGTCCATGCTCAGCACCAGCTGTGAGAACCAGGGCTCCAAGCCCCCATCCTGCACCCCACACTGTATTGAATAGAGGAGGGCTGCATGGGTGCAGAGCTCTGTGCTCCGCGCAGCATCCAGCCCAACATGAGAACAGGCTGATTCTCCCCCTCTCCTTTATTTTATTTGATAGGGAGTGTCACTGAGCAGTGAAACAACTGGGTGACTGCTTCCAAGGGCTGCGTGTGCACACGTGCTTTGCTTCAGCAGTCAATCATGTGGGGATCCAAAGGCTCCCTGCTGCTTTGTGCCAAGGCACCACAGGCAAAGACATCCCAGAGGGATGTGCCCACCATCCTCCCTGCCCGGTGACAATGACAGGCACGATGGGCACAGGAGGCGGCACCGCAGCCAGGGGAATGGGTGAGCATCCTTGTGAGCTCCTTGGTCCCGAACGTCACCCACACCTGCAGCACACCTGCAGCAGCCACTCCTCATGTTATTACTCTTTATAATCCATGGAAAGAGCTATTAAAAAAAAGGAAGGAAACAAACAAATCGATACCGAGTTACAGCTGAGAGCACATTTTAGTTACAAGTCCCAGAAAAGCACCGATCTGCCACGACAGTGGTGGCTCCTCTGCTTGGCCAGCAGCAACGGATGCTGCCAACAGGGAAGATGCAGAGGAGGGCCGAGTGTTCAGAGCAGGACACCCTCAGGCTCCAGCAGCAGGTAATCCAGCAGTGGTTTGGGCATGGGCAGCGAGGGGATGAGGCAGTGGCACCAGCTGCCGAACTTCTTCCGAATGGTGGAGCGGCACAAGTGCTGTAGGGACCGGACTGTGCCTGACAGCCGGAACAAAGACTCATAGAATGGCTGGTGCTGCTGCACAGAGAGGCAAGGAAAATAAATGAGCACTTTATTGTTATCATTATTACTGTTATTTAGTTAAGCCGAGCAAGCCGGAGTTGGAGATCTAAGGGGAGGAATGGTAAGAAATCCGCCGTCAGTGTTTGGTGATGCGAAGCTGAGGTGGTGTGCTCTGTTCAAATGGGCTTCAACACTTACAGCTACGCTTATTTTTGTTTGTTATTTTTATTCATTTTCCCTCCTGTAGTGGAAATGCTAAGTCATGGTCTGAAGCAGTGATTGAGCACCTGGTGGGAAGGCAGGGCCAACCCAGGGGAGCTCAGGTGCATGCAATGTACCTGAGTGATAGGAAGGGCTGGAGCCAGGATCCACCCCTTCCCAGACCTCATTTAAGGGTTGACAGTGGAGTTATGGGTATCTCTTGCTGGAGATCCCTGCCAATCTGAGGTATTCCAAAGGTAACACCTACCCATCCACCCCTCTTTCCCTCCCATTCTCATTTGCTGCAGCCAAAGATGTTGCCACCTTGCTTTTGTCATCCCGTTATAGCATTACACATCTCAAGGGAAGCTTCAGGTGTTTTAATTGCTCACTGGGATCCTGTTTGGTTCGTCTGGTCACCTGCAAACTACCTGCTCATGACAGCGTTTTGTTTGATTTTTCTTGGAGAAGGGTTTGCCAGCACCAGCCCACATTTTGGCACAGTATGGGGACGGGCTGTGCTGCACAGCTGGCCCCTTTGCCCCAGCCTCACCTGCAGGACCTCCTCTGGCACAGCCTCCACCCACTTCTCAGAGATAGGGATTTGTGAATAGGAGTTGATGAGGATTTCAATGATCTCTGGCACAGCTGCACAGGACCTCAGCACCTAGGCATGGGCAAAGAGGGGACGGGCAATTGGGGGGTTAGATGGCATTTCCCAGAGTGGAAGGTCCTCTGTAAGCCATGGGTGAGGCTCATCCCTCCCTACTGTGGTCTTAGAGAGTGATTGGGATGGTCCCTTATGGATATGAGTTGGTGTCTGCCTCTGCGTACTTTGGGTGTGCATTTGAAGACCTGCCTTGTTGTGGCAGTGCTTCATCTGGATGTGGCTCTTGCCTCTTGTTTACATTTTTGGCTTGCGAGAGCTAAGCCTGGGTAATATTTTCTTGATTGTTTGATGTAAAATCAATGAGACGCACAGCCGTAACAAGACTGCACTGATGGCTGCTGTGCCAAGCCAGTGACATTAGGATGAGTGGAAACGGCCTCAAGTTGCAGCGGGGAGGCTTAGATTGGTTATGGGGAAGAACTAATGCTTGGACAGAGCGATCAAACATTGGAAGGGGCTTCCCAGGGCAGTGATGGAGACCCTATTGCTGGAGGTATTTAGGAGATGTGTGGATGTGGCACTGAGGAATACTGGTTAGTGTGATGTTTGCACTTGATGGCCACAACAAAACCAAGCAGAGGGAATCCTGATTTCAAACCCCACACACCCACGCATGTCAGCCCAACCTGCTTCCACATCACCTGCACCCCCCAACACCATTACCTTGGCAAAGGAGTGGGGCCATATTTTTTGGGATCCGTAGTTGAGCAGCAGCTGCACCACCAGGTGAGGCCTCAGCTCCTGCTTGAAGGCGGCTGCCTGCAGCACACAGCCCAAGGGGGAGATGCCATTGTAGTCAATGGCGTTGACATCTGCCCCACGTCTCAGCAGGAACTTCACCAGCACGTTGTTGGCTGCCCCACAGGCCTCGTGCAGAGGGCTCCTCCGCAGCTCGTCACGTGCATCCAGCTTGGCTCCATGCACAACAAGCAGCCGGCACAGCTGCAGAGCATCCTCAGCAGCATCTGGGGCCTGCCTGCAGACTAAGCCCAAAGCTGTCTCGCCTCTGGTACTGCGGGCATCCACGTCTGCCCCGTGCTTCAGGTAGAGGTGGGCATGGTCATAGAGGCCATGCTTGGCTGCCACGTGCAGTGCTGTCTCCCCGCTGTCCTCACTGGGCAGGTCAATGGTGGCTCCATGTTTCAGCAGCAGCTCAGCACATCTGCAAAGCCGTGGTATGGGTGTGTGGTGGGGTAGGGTGGGGGGTTAGCAGAGAGGATGGGGAAGGGCTGGGGCTGGGATCCTATGGGGCCGTGGTGCTGAGGGGCAACCACTGATTTCAGGGAGAAACTGAAGCTGGGGAAGGCTGCTCTGCAGTTTGGTGCTGTGTTTCTATTCTGGTGATGGTTTGGACAACATCTGCCTCTTGCCTTTGAGCAATATCATTCATTTGTTTTTGACTGCCATGATCACCAAGGTCATGCTGTCCCTATGCCACCAGGGGTTCTCAGCCTGGCTGTGCCCATGCTCGTGCAGATGCCCTCAGTTGCCCATAGGCTGGGTTCTGTCCCAACCAAAGGGCCATGGTGAGGACACAGGGAGACGGGCCCCTTCATGCTATCCACCTGTTGGCTGCAGTTTTGTCTCCTGGGGTGCTTTGGAAATGATTTATATAACCTGAAGCCTCAGCTGACATCCACGCTTTGGAGCCAAGTAGTGTCTGCGGCACCAGTTGGGACACCCCCTTCCACCTGTGGTCAGGAATCCTTCCAACAGCAGATAGAGGCTGCAGGAGCTGGGTATGCTGCCATGGGTTTTGTGTGTATGTGTCTGAGTAAACAGATGCGATCAGTCAGTCCAAATGAATCAGGATGACTGCCATGCCTCCTGCTGGGGGCTGTGGGGACAGAGAGGCACAGCAATATCCAGCTGCTGGGGATGAGCTTTGCGGCACCAAGTTCTTGTTTCTTACCTATTACAGGTGTTTTCTGGGGCCTTGTGAGGGGTCAGGTGGTGATGCAGAAGCAAAATGAGGGGGAGCTGAGTGGGAGCAGAGAGGGATGGGGGGAAGAAGAGGAGCCCAGGGGATAAAGCATGGTACCAGGGCAGTGCTTGTTTCGTCTGGCCCAGATGAATGGAAACATACACGAGGGTAATAATAGCAGAAGGATTAATAATAATAAATAAAATAAAGGTTACTTGAAGCTCTCTGGTTCTGCAGCAGCTCTCCTTCTCGAGGCTTGCTAAGAACTCACTGTCCTTGACAGTGCAGGACCTGACAACACCTCCCTGGGCTGCTCTCCTGTGCATGTCAAGCCCCAGTTTGCTGGGGAAGCTGCTGCAGAACAGCGTGGCTGGGCTATTTCTTAAGCCCTTGCAGGTGTAGTGCTTCCAGACACTGCCAGACTGCACTGGATCTGCTGCCAGCGTTTCAACAAGACATTAAAAGAACCCCAAGGTCTAGCTTTTTAATTGGTCTTTTTAGTTCTGAGGCTGCAGAATGCACAGGAATCTTGCACTGAATACTTTCTCTGTGCTAGTCCATTGTTCTTTAATTGACATCTGTGACTGTTGACCTAAAATAGTCCTCTGAATTTAGGCTTTGCAAAAGCCACGATCTGACAATGCAGGTGATAAGCTCAGGGCTGGTTGTCGTGTACACTTGTCCCTGCATTTTGCTTTGGAAAGGAATGAATTTGCCCCCAAACTGTTGCATGTACTGTACAGTTCCCATTTTACTCTAAACCCCCTGTTTCAAGCAATGACTTTGTGCCATTGTACTGATGGAACAAATATTTCTGCCGTAGGTGAAAGCATGCAGCAGCCCAGTCCTTGCTAGGAGGTGTGGAGGGGGTCTAGGGGAGGAAGCTGTGCTGCAGTGGTCACATCCCATGGAGCAGGAATGTATTACAGGACAGCTGACATTGCAGGGAGTGAAACTCCTCTTGATGTCCCAAATATTCCTCCAGACACACTGGTGTGGAAACACCACCTTTCCCAGATGCTGTTTTTGTTACTGAGTCCTATGGCTTCATCTCATCCCATTTGCTGGAAGAAACCCAAGTTGTTTGGTGGTGAATTTTCCCTCCGGAATGTCAGCGAGGGGCTATAAATAAGGGGTGATCTCCTGTGGAAATTGCGGGCCCCTGGGAGGAGCACATGCCTCCTGTTTCAATGTATGGAGCAAAAGCAGGTGCCAGTTAGCAGCCAGCCTGAGTCTGTAGATAGGGTAGATGCCATTCATGTTTGCTGGCTATAATGCTCTTATTTTAGCATCTAATCTCTGTCGATGAACTCATACACTCTAACACTTTGCCAGCGTGTCTGTCGTCTTGTTTTTCTATTCGTATCTTGTTGTTTACCATCAAGGTAGGCTGAAGTCCCATTCAACAAGGCTGGGTTAAACTTGCTGTTTTCTGGGTCTCCTCTGCTTTGGTTTTCTAGGAGTATTGCAAGAAGTCAAAGGCTTAGTTCAGCCAACCTTAAGATGTGGGGTGGCAAAAGAAACCACCAGCCTGGCGCTGTCATCTGGTGCATATATTGGTGCCATGGGCACTTTCCAAAGGGCAAAATACCCTCACCTCTGTCCCCTTTGGCCCATAGCCCTGACTACAGCTCCCAGGGCATCGTGGAGGTGCCATGGAGATAAATGGTGATCAGGGACTGATCATAGCCAACATAGCCATGCTAGGAAAGCGAGCTTTGCTTTGAAATGGGATACAATGAGCAGCCAGCAGGAGGAGCAGAAGGCTGGGGCAGACTCAGGGAAATTCCTGTCCCAAAACCAGAGCCCTCAGCATTTGTAATGAGAATCTGTTTGTTTTGATGCTGCTGCTTCTTTTCTTTCTTTCGTTTTTTATTTTTTCCCTTCCCTAGTGTTGAAGCGAGGCTTTCCTGTCCTTCACTTGCTTGTTTTTCATGGCAAGGGCTGCTCAGAGTGAACTGTTTTTGGTCTATGATTTCCTGCAGCTTGGGAAACACTCTTTCACAAGCCTGGTTCTGAATGCAAGGATAATTTTTGTTAATATCATTAGAAAAGAGGAAAAGAAGAGGAAGATGCTTTTCTTCAAGAACAAATTTCACCTATTGGGTAGGGAAAGGCCATTGGAGAACGATGGTGATGCTTGAGCTGTGGGCAGGCGGCTGGATCCTCATCCACCCAGGGGTGCTGCCCAGTGCTTGAGTGTGTCGTTGCCAAAGCTTCATAAGCTGTGGGCGTGCAGATGTGTTACACCTCATCTTGTCACATTCTTGTTACTCCTCATCCTCTGACTTCTTCAAAGTCCTTTCCTTCTCCAAAGAAGACTCCTGTTGGATTGTGCTTTGTGTCTGCTCTGAGCACATTCCTTCCTGCCCAAGGTCCATCACAGAGGTGGCCTTCCCTGGGTGGGGTATGAATTTCCAAAGCAGAGGCTCTGAATGCTCTGAGTTTTGTATTCCAGCGATGCCAAATGGAGCAGAGGACTTGATTTAGCACTAGATGATGCTAAATGCTGGCTTTTAAAATCCACACTCCCTTTATTTTTTTCATTTGCAGCAACATCTTTCTGGCTGCACCTGGTGAGGGTGGGCTGATAGTTGGACCGAATGACCTTAGAGGTCTCTTCCAACCTAAATGATTCTATGATTCTACAGTTCTGGGAGGGGGAGACCAATCTTGCTCCCATTTTCTGCTGGCTTCTCCCAGACTTGCCTTTTGTTTGAGCTGTCCTCACCTGGGAGAGCACCTCCCTGAGCTGGCTGCTCCAGTGCTTGCCCCTTGCCCCATCTTATTTTGCTGGGAAACCCTAGGACACAAAACCCCCTCTTCACTGATTCTTCTCATAGTTTATCTGCTGTCCCTAAAGCTGGAGGGCCAGAGCTAGAAGACAACTCTTCTGTCTCTCAGGGTGGAGAAAAGTGTAAAAGTGAACACAAAGATCCAAGCCAGGCATGATAAATTTCTTTCCAAGGGTGCCAGGTACTCCAGAAAAACAATTTTGAAAGGGTTTGGTTGGCATTAGAACAACAAAGGAGAGAAAGAGTTGATGACTGAGGGCTTTTGTCACGCCAGCAGGTAGCTCTGGCTGGAGGGACAGCCTAACAGATGTGTCTGATTGCTGGAAGCCCTCAGTATCAGCACAATTTTCCTAGTTGCATTGCTCAACATGGCACAGGGCAATAGGGCATCGTTAAGCCACGGGGGCAGTGGCAGTGCTATCTTTTCCCACCCTTGGCATGACTCCTGCTTCTGGCAAGGGTGAGGCTGGGGATGGGGAGCCTTGGGGGGCCTTCCCTTCAGAGAGGCTCTGCTGCCCATTTGGAAGTTCCATGGGGAACCTGTGCTCTTTGGACAGCATTTCTAACCTGGCAGATCTGAAGGAGGACTGAAGAGCAGAGGCTCAGTTGGTGCCTGTGGTTGAGTTTGCCATCCCTTCTGCTGGGGGTACCCCTGTGGGACAGGGGAGAACGTGTCCTGCTCTCCACTGAAACCACCCTGTGCCTGCTTTCCATCCTGTACTCCCTGATGCAGGGAGCAGAGCCTCTTTCTCTCCCCCTCAATTATTTTTATTTTATTTTTTGGGGTGTCAATGAAGGCTATCTCCTTTAATCATCCCGGCTTGAGAGGGAAATGAGAGAGAGCCAGGGAGAGAGTGCAGTGAATTTAGAGACTCATCTTACCCCACCATGTTAATTATCTCTGCTGTAAAAAAGAGGTCAAGGAGAGGAACTCTACTAAATAGGACGACGTTGGCATGAACAGCTCCTAAAGTGAAGAAGGTAAGACTGAACTTTACTGGAACTTTTTTTTTTTAAATCTCTTCAAAAAGCTCCTAGATTAAAGCTCTGATATCCTTTTTGTTGAAATCTCATGGATTCTGAAGCTCAAATGGCTGGAAGGAAGCCCAGATAATTTTTTTTATCCCAGTCACTGAGAGGCTCAAAGGTTTTAAGTCCTGCCCCCATGGTGAATTGCCGAGTATACGGGAATATAGAAGAACCCAGCACATTGGTGTTCTGGCCATTGTTATCAAGAGGGAGAAAAATAAAATAGCTCTCTATGTAGGTCAATGACCTGCTCTTTATTGTCAGTAAAAAATTAAGGATGACCTAAAATCTACTACTTAAAAAAAAAAAAAAAAAAAAAAAAGACAGGGTAAAGTAGTCTCCCCCTAATCAAAGAGGAAATGTTTGTGTTACCTCAAGCTTGACCTCCTCAGTCTCTAACTTTAGCAAAGTCTTTGCAATTGAAAAGCAGTGGTCGAAACCTCAAAACCTGTCTGAAATGTCTATTAATTTTTGATCTTTCAAGGGAGTTGGCTTAGTTATTGTAGAAGCCCCCGTAGCGCCGGGTAGCGTAGTTAAGGGTCTCTCAGCATTTCCATTATAAAGCCTCAATATTCAAGGGCTTATCACTCAGCTGTTTCCACGTTGCACCTGCCTGGTCCCTGTGTTGCCTTTTTTGCTGGCTCACCTGCCATCCCCCTCCACCTCTTTGGGGGGAATAGAGTGCAGATTGGTGACGGCCCTACTGTTGGGATAGCTCTTATATTTTGCTCATCCCTCTGTGGGATGAGGGACGCACCGGTTGGCAGCCACATCGTGAGCCCCCTCCTCACTGTCTCTGGATTGAGGGGCTTAGAACACACCAGGTGGGGCTTTGGGGAATGCTGGTGTGATGGTTTGGGGGCTGATGGATCCGTGGTGCATCTCCAGAAGGGCTGTCCAGGAGAGCCCAAGGGAAGGAAGGAGAAGCAGCTTGTTATTAATGACGAGGGCTGTTGGTGCTATCCTCCCTCACCCTTCCAGCCTGGGAAGTAATTTGTGTTGTGGGCGCTGACACAGCCCTCATTGCGTCTAGGCTGCGTTTGATTAATACAGGGATTTTGGCTGAATGGTTTGTGTCTTCTGCTGTATTGCAGAGGCTCTTATTTGTATGACGGGTTTGAGATATTTATGTCTGAAAACCTTTCCCTCTCCGGCTGCCTTTCTTTTGCCGAGCTCTTGCTTGAACAGATCTCTGACATCTGGCCCACAATACATTGGATCTGTAGTGGGTACCTTGCCTTCAACACCTACTTCTATTTAAGCTCGCTGCCTGCCTTAAGGGGAGAGGTTTGAAGCCAGGGTGGCTTTTGACTGAAGCTGGCAGGCAATGAAATTCGCTGCAGCCCTAAGCGGTTTCATCAGGATATCAAGGGGCAGAGCTCTTTTTAAGATCCCGATTCCCTGGGCCTAATGATTCAGGCACTTAAAGTCCTACTGGGCTGAAACTAGACACGCACACGCACACACAAAGCCCATGGAGAGGGCAAAACACATGTATTTTTAAATGCAACATCCGTGCCTGTGTCTGAAGCACTGAGACTGATGTAGCTGAGAAAGGGAGCGGATGAACGTGGTTGAGCCTCGTAAACCGGGATAAACTGAGATAATCCTAATAGAGATGAACCCACCCATGGGATAAAGGTGCAGGGGAACCACCAGATTAGGAAGAGAGAGTGCCCTGAATGGCACTGACGTCCCATGTGGATGGGGCTGAGAGTCAGGAAGGACAACCCCAGGCATCTCCCAGGAGGAAGCATGGCAGCTGTGTGACCCTTTGATGATGATTTCTTTGAGACAATTCATTAGAGGAGGAAGAAAAAGCATGTGGATGCTCCCACCCACAGGAAGGGGACCTGTGCAGTGCAGTGTGCTTGGCACACAGACATCCTCTTCCAGGAGCACAGATGGCTCGTGTGCTGCTTGTAAAGGCCTCTGCAAAGCTTTCTCCGTCCTCCAACCCTCTGCCCAGCCTTACAGCATTGGCCCTTCTGACCGCTATCAAGGCGGGAGGGTGCAATTGGAGAGGATGCCCTAATGTGACAGCTAAGATTTTGGCTATACCAATCCAGGAGCAGCGATGGGGGCAGGCTGGGGATCTTTGTAAGGACAGGTTTGGGGGAAGATCCTCTCCTTACCGCAGTGAGTTGCGGGTGGTGCAGAGGTGCAGCGGGGCCAGCCCCTCGTCGCTCCGGAGGTTGGGATCAGCCTGGTGCTCCAGCAGTAGCTCGACACAGGCAGCGTGCCCCCCACGGCAGGCTTCATGCAGAGGGGCCCAGCCCCCTGGTGCCAGGTCAGGGTCAGCCTGGCGTTGCAGGAGGTGCCGCAGGCAGGCAGTGTGGCCCCGGCTGGCAGCGATGCACAGCGGTGTGCTTAGCTCCTGCTTGTATTCCAGTGACCACAGCCCTGCAGAGGTGAGGGAGATGCATGAAAACGACCCAGGGAAGTGGAGAAGTCCTCAACCATGCAGGTATTTAGGAGACATGTGGTTGTGGTGCTAAGGGGCATGGCTTGGTGATGGGAGTCAGTAAGTGAAGTTTAATGGTTGGGCTTGGTTATCCTGAAGCTTTTGTTCCAACCAGCGTAATGCTATGATTCTGTGACATGGTATTAGAAGACTCTCATGCCAAGTAGATAAATACCCTACCAAGGCCTTGCTGCAGGTTCTGCTCCTTCCCCTCTCCTTGGGCAGCTGTTGAAAGCCAGCCCACGGGCTCCTGCCTGCAGCAGGGCAGGAGGAGCTGATCTTGCTGGTACAAAGCCAGCCCAGCATCCCATTCCTGCCAGACAGGAGTGAGGTGACCTCTCCCAGCTGCCACCAAGGAATCTGGGCTGCAAGCCCTCTTGCAAGCATGCCTAACCCACGGGGTGCCCCATCCCAGCCTGGAAAATGATGTGAGCATGCACTTCTTACACTTTCCAGCCCCTCTGTGTTAGTACGTGCAGAATAGAAGAAAGCAACCGAAGTGTCAAGTGTTTCTGTCTAAGGCAGAAGGGTTCAATCCTTTAGCCAGAAAGGAGGCACCTCAGGAACAAGTTACAATGAAGGCAGCACCAGGCACTTCAGTGTGCTGTTCACCTCCCATTTGGTTAGGTTAGTAAATACCTGGGGTTGATCTGGGCTGTTTTTTAAAGAAAAAGTACCTGAGAGTCCATAAGATGCTTGGCTTTTCACCTGCCACTCCATCTCGTTTTTACTGATCTCAAAAACCAGGTTGACATCTTCATAGTATCGGTCTGTCAGCACCTGCAGGCTCCTCAGGTTCCCCGTGACCAGGGCTTGGTAGTACTTCTCTGCAGGAGATGTCAGTGGATGTTCCGAATCCAGTTTGGGAGAAATCTGCAGCCTCTCTGTCACTGGTCCTGGTAACTCGTCCATGCCAGTGCTTCCCCTGCAGCTGGGAGGGCAGAGGGGCTTTTATAGGTCATTGTTTCCATTGCCCTGTTCTCATTGTCTAATTATAATCCAGTTAAGGCTCTATTGTTGTTGTATTTATAACTCCAGAGGGGTCAGATGATAATGGATACCCATACAAAGAGGGTCAGGTGGTCACTGGGTTGTTCATGTTAGCACCTCTTTGATTCAATGGCTGTTCTAATTGCAGGTGGCAGATCCCTCATTTTAGGCTGGGAAATGTAACCGGCTTCCATCTGTCTAACCCCATATAAATGTTCATGAGCTCTGTGTAAGAGAGTACCCAAATGAGAAAGCGTTTTTCTCTATGATACTTTTCCATACCTGTTGGCAATCTCACCACAGCTGCACGGAGAGATCCATGCATTGCATCGGGGACAGCACTGTGCAGCTGGCATGCCAGCAAGTCTTCTCAAGGATGCAAAGCACTTGGCAAAGCCCAGTGAGGTAAAACCCTCCAGAGCCTTTGGCAGGAGGAACTGCTTCTCCTGCAATGCCTTGTATAGGAGAGAAAGGACCCAGCCTGCTCCAAGGAGGGGGCTTGCAGCCATCCGCTCCCTCAAGGTCATGGGAGAAGTCCATCGTGGCCAGGAATAGAGCTGGCATCTCGTGACTTGAGTCTCGTGGCTCTCGGTTACACAAAGCCCCATGTCTTCACCTGCCAGCCCTCCCTCCTGTGCTTGAGGCCTTCCTGCAGCCCTCTGCAAGGAGGGGACTTTGGGGCTGCTGCTCAGAGACCCTGTGCACGCTCTGGCTCAGCACGCCCATGCTGTTAGCTTTGCTCTTTGAGGCTGCAATAACATCAGGCTGTTTGGCCCTGGAAAGAGCAGGGTGCTGAGGAGGCCTGGCTGTGAGTGCCCTGCTGTCACCACCTGCCCAACAGCAGCAGTTTCCCAGGGCATCCCCTTCCCCAGACCACCTCTGGTTTCCACACCCCGTGTGTGTGCTGGGAAGCTCAGATATTCTCAGCCAGACCTGGGCTAATTTTGCAAGGGCTGTGAGTGTGTGTTTGCATCACAAGCATTAAACGGTGCAAACACGCTGAAATGCTCTGTGACCCCTTCTTGTGAGCCTTGTAATCAGCATCTATTTGCATGTAGCACTCACTTCTTGGGTCATGCTAATGACAGGTTCAGCAGCAGCCCTTGCAGGGAGTTAAAAATAGTCAGGAGTGGTGAGAGCAGAAGAAAAAAATCCTTTTGTATCTGAGTGGCACGAGCACACGAGCCTCCCTCGGTTCCTTCATGCACAAGCCAGCTAAGCCTGGTGCTTTTTCCACTGATGTGGAGAGAGAGTGCTGTCAGGATGAAATGGTATTTTCATGTTTTTAAGGGTAATGTTATCATACGAACAAGAATGATTTACTGGAGAGAGGATGTGGCAGGCAGAACACCTGCAGAGCGTTTTGAGGCTGACTGGAAGCGGGGAAGTCATCCCTGATTGGGTGTCTAAGGTAAATCAGAAAACCATGATGTGGTTGGGTTGTCAGGGACCCCAGAGCCCACCCAGCTCCAACCCCTGCCATGGGCAGAGACACCTCCCACAGACCAGGCTGGCCAGAACCCCATCCAGCCTGGCCTTGGGCACTGCCAGAGATGGGGCACCCTCAGCTTCTCTGTGCAGCCTGTGCCAGGGCATCACCACACCCAGGGTGAGGAATTTCTTCCTAATGTATAATGAAAATCTACCACCTGTGAGCCACGCTTTGCAGTGATGTGTTAGAGGTCATGGGCAACCCTCCTTTTTTCCATTGGACAAGCCTCCATTTTGGATGGTGGAGAGCTGAGACCCCAGAGTCTGTTTGCATGGTGTGCTGTGAAGCTTCAGGTTGTGCCATCCGTTCACCCTGCTATCAAGGCCTCTGTGCAACACGGCTCTGAGGGCCTGCCTCAAATTTAGCCTGGGATCACCTTATGTGTCCATAGCTATTCCAAATGCTGGTGAGAAAAGGGTGATCACTCCATTAGCGATAGCCTCGCAACCATTAATCTCTAACGTGGGGCAGTATCTTCACCATCTCCTCGAATACGAGTGTTTGCAGAGCACACCTCATTTAACAAAACATTAAGCATTTTACTTCCCCAGATCAAGCATATCTATTAATAATGACTTAAATTGTCTGCACCAGCTTTGCATTACAAGGAAAACTCATCGCTGTCACACGAAAGAGCACAACATGCAAAATCAAAACGACTAAAGCAAGAGCTTGTTTCCTAAGCCACTGCCATGAGCTGCCGCACTGCAACCTAGCCACAGCACTGGGGACACTTCAGACCACGGTCGCTTCTTCTGCCAACCCCAAAGCTTCAACACATGGTTGCTGGTTGGTGTAAAAATCATCAGGGTCCAGATGTGCACGTATGATTTAAAGCTGCCCTCCGGGAGTGGAAAAATGCGTTGTGATATGTTTTTTTTTTCCCAATGAAATTTCAGCTGCCCCCAACACGAGGGCGGATGACCAGCTGCTCCCAGCTTCACACTGAACCCATGATGGATTTAAGGTTTGCACCCTCCCAGCACCAAAGAGACTGAGATAATTAAGCCAGCAAGGGCTGTCCCACCGCATTACGTGACAACCCACCTGCTGTCCCACCTACCTCGGGAGGCTGGTGGTGCGAGGCTGGCTCTGCCAGGCTGGGCTCTACGGGTCCCTGTGAGGCTGGCATGGGCATTCCCAGCTCCTGCTGCAGGGCTGGGTGAGCCCGGTGTGGGGACAGCCTGCCAGGCACATGTCGCCACATTTATATTGCCTGCGTTGCTCGGCCCCATGTGACAGCACCGTGCCCCCAGCCGAGCCTCTATGGCCGAGCCGCTGGGCAGGAGGACAAAGCACAGCGGGGATGCAGCAGGGAGGTGGGCGTCACGCCAGCAGCCCCCATAAAAGTCCCGTGGGTGGGAGCCCCGCAGGACTGGCCTCCTGCTGAAACACGCTCCCGACAGGAGGCTGCATCGATTTTCTCTGCGTTTTATTGGAATTAGTCTTTTTTTTCTTCTTTTCAGGGTTGTCAATTAACGCATACACAGGAATAAAACCCTACAGCTATTAGCTGCACTAAAAATACAACATGCAGGCTTCCCCTGTCCCCTCCCTGCCGAAGCAGCGCACGGCGTTAATTACTGTGTGTGAATTCAGCCTGGGTGTGCATCCTGTTTTAGGGGGAATCACATTTCCACAGGCTGGGGGCTGGCTGGCACAGCACTACCAATTATTTAACCCCTCAGCAATGCTGCCGTGAGATGTCATGTGGAGTGATAAGAGGGAAAGCTGTCTCCAACTGACCTTGCGTCACGTGGCCACGGATCAGTGCGGCACTGCTAATGGCATTTGCTAATTAGCAGTCACGCAGCGGTCCCGTCTCTCTCCCCAGCAGTGTGGTCTCCTGCTAGTGAGGCTTGCCTCGTGTGCCTGCCAGCACACACTGGCTTGCTCGCATCCACCAGCTCTCCTTAGTCCTAATCTGCAGAGCTGTTCCCAATGAGCCTTTCTCCCACCCCGTACATGTATCTGGGATTGCCTCAACCCAAGAGCAACGCCTTGCACCTGACCTTGTTGAACCCCATTAGTTTCACATGGGCCCGCTTTTCAAGCCTATCCAGTTCCCTCTGGATGGCATCCCTTCCTTCTGTTGTATCAAAACACGAGGCCAGAAGGAAGACATTGAGGATCAGCACTAGATGAGTTCCTGAGCCACGGCATCAGCAGGGAGCAGCAGAGGTGCTGGTTTTGCTCTGTGGCTAGGTCAGCTTTCAGCACTTGGAAGTGCCATGAATTTGGGAAGGGCAGGTATTTACAGGTTGGAAAGAGAGTTTCCCAAGTGCACCCTAATGAGAAAGTTAAGGGGAATAATTACTTGCCCTCCGGGATGCAGAAGAACAAACTCAACTATCCCTTTCCAGATGTATGCATTTCTGAGGGATTGATTTATTCCTTATCAGTGGGCACCTCTGAACTTCACCTGACAGCATTAATTAGTGAGAACCAGGCCCAGTTCATTACCGGTATGACCTCTACTTAGCACAGCTGTGGCTTACCAAGGTGGCCATCTGGTTTGCTCCTACTTTACTCCTGTCAGGCTGTTCTCCTGCAATAGGTGAGGAGCTCCATTCCATCCCTTGCCCACTTGGGAAATTACAGGTTGGGAAGCATCAGGATGGAGTGGCTGATCCTTGGGGCTGGCCGGCACCTGGTCCATCCATCATGTTGGGTGAGCTGTCAGCAGGTACCAGAGCAGAGGTACGTGAGACCATTGGAGTGCCTCTGGCCTCAGTCAGGGGCTGATTTGGGTTAAAAGCAGCAGTTTTACCTGCAGGAATGAGTTAGTCTGGGTAAAAGAGATAAGGAGATGGTTATGCCTCTACTCAGGCGTCAGCAGGGTTTGCTCGGGGGACCAACGTGCCATGCAGAAGGTGCACTGATGTGCTGGCACACCTGTGTGGGGAGTGGAGAAAGGAGAAGATACTGGCTGCAGCAGGACTGAGCCTGAGGCTGTGGGAACCCACAGAATGGCTGCTTTGGGGTGGCAAGGAGGGACCTGTCCTGTGAATGACTGATAGGAGTGTGCTCAGCATCCTGCCCGCCTGATTGAGGGGCAGGAGGAATTTTCCCCAGGCAAAGTGCTGTCAGAGCAGGAGGCATGTTGCTCTTGCTTCCCCTCCAGAGTTAATTATATTCAATTAAGCCCTTGCTGCCTTCCCCGGTGCATTGGCCCCCAGCAACATGGTGTGATCTCAGCCAGGCTGTGCAGCAGAAGAGGACAGCCTCCTGCTTTTGGGATGCTCTAGTCTGTGGTATGGAGCCAGCTATGGTCTTGTAGGCTTGGATTGGTCTTTCTGCCAATCAGATGTCAACTTTCAGCCCATGTGGATGTATTTTGGCTTTCTGAGAGCTGAACAAACAGTGGTATTTTTGATGGACAGGACAGGATTGTACCCAGCCCTTAAGCCCTCTTCAGCTTTCACTGGGGCTGGGCTGATCCCACCAGCCTGAATAACAAATGCTCAGATTCTCTCATGTTTTCCAGTCTCTCTTGGTGTTTTTCATAGAATCTTAGACTCATAGGATGGTTTAGGTTGGAAGAGACCTTAAATATCATCCAACCTGGCCTTGAATGCCTCTAGGGATGGAAGCATTCTCTTTCTTCATTCCATTTCCCTTCCCTTCATCCTTCTTCTTCTTAGAATTTAATCATGATTAATTGTTTATTTAGGAAGTAATTGTCCCACTCCATTAAATGCCCCCTAGGTGGCTTCTCCGCTTTTCCCAGTGTGAATCAGGACACCGGGAGCTGGGACAAATGATGATTTATTTGGGACTGAAAAAACAGTCCCAGTTACTCCTGGGACCTGGGTGCTCTTGTAAATGATGCTTTTATGCAATTTATAGGCTCAGTATTTTTAAGTAGAAATGGCCCACCTATGGGAAGCTGCACAGCACTGGTGTTGCAGGAAACCATGCAGAGATCGGTAACACTTTGAACCTCTTCTGAGACAAGGAAGGGGAAGATGGAAAAAGCCAGATGTTGCTCTTCTTCCAAGGTGAGAGTGTGTCTGCAGGAGGAGAATGTGGGTGCACCATCCCTGCAGGCACTCAAGGCCAGGTTGGATGGGACCTTGGGCACTGCGATCTGGTGGGGGGCATGCAGCCCACGTTTGGTTGGGGCTGTATGATCTTTAAGGTCCCTTTCTACCCAAGCCATTTTGAGTTCTACGCTTCCCCCTTGCCCTATCGCTATCACTGCCCGTGTAAAAAGTCAGTAGATGCAATGGGTCGTCCAGCCAGAGTAAGCCCTCTGCTTGGAGGAGCACTGATGCTGAGAGCGTGCAAAGCTCAACAAGAGCCCTAAATGATCTGGGGATCTTGTGCAGCTTGTTATCTTCGGTGTTTTATTTTATTTTTTTTAAATCCCAGCGAGAAGTAATACTCTTTCTGTTCAGAATAGAAATGGCTTGATGCCATGAGGAAAAATAAAAGGAAGCTCTACCTGGCGCTGTGATGATTTGCAAGGCTAGTGAGAGACTACATAAGGCGTTTTCAAATAGACTCTGATATTTTCAGTGCTTAAAGAGGACCAACTACGTGACACCCTTTTTGAAGTCCTGATTTACAATGGGCCCAGGCTGAGTGCATTATAATTTGCTGCGAGAAGTTCCAAAGTCGCAGTACTTTCAATAATGAGGAGAGAAACCCTAATATGATGAGACTTTTTGTATTGTGTTTAATGAAAAGCTAAAAATGTGCTAATTTGTAAGTCCTGTTGTGGTAGTGGCATCAGAAGCTTTTGAAATGCATTACTGACTTAGGAAGTATTAAGAAAAAATGACATTTTGCTACTAGCAGAAAAGTCAATTATAACATTTCCACACTTTAGAAAATTGCTGATGCAGGATGGGAGTTAATAGAACAGTCAGTTTCACTTTGTATTACAGGATTTGGGGGGTTTTGCTGAGAAACGTCTTTAAAAAAAAAAATAAAATCTAACAGTATCTTAAACAATAAACTCCCACCGTGTTGGTGGGTCGCTGGTGGATGCGTTCCCTTGTGACGGGCCCCGAAATGTGGTGCTGCTCCCCTTGGGGTGGGTTGGATCAGTCACCACCAATATGGCCCTGCTTTGTTCTTGGGCTGGTTTCTTCCCAATGGTGGAGGAGCACATGCCAAAGCATCAAG
Organism: Alectoris magna; assembly: GCA_030625065.1. Classification (NCBI taxonomy): domain Eukaryota; kingdom Metazoa; phylum Chordata; class Aves; order Galliformes; family Phasianidae; genus Alectoris; species Alectoris magna. The sequence goes on from CM060567.1 coordinate 23,774,628, forward strand.
CTCTGTGCAAGGTTGCACTTCCCATCTCCTTGAGGGGAAAGCAGCAGTAAGAATTTCCAAAGCTGCTGAGAGTGGAAGCTCACAGAGACTCATTGTCATTGACTGTAAAGTTCAGTGCTGGGTGCAGCAATCCCCGTGCTGGGGGAACGGTGCTCCCCATAACCCTGCCTCTGGATCACTCCATGCAGGCTAGCAAGGAAAAACAGCTCCTGTGAAATTGGCAGGGATCACCAACAAGTGTTGGCACTGCTTTTAATGGGCCCTGCAGGACCTGATCAAAGGGCTTTGGCCACAGCAGCATAACCTGAGCCCTTAGCATAAGCCAGGGGGCTAATAATACCCTAGCACATTGCGAAAGCATGACTTCATGGCATTGGCTGCCTCTGCTCCCAGCAAGGGCTGTCTGGGAGATTTGTGGGGCAGGGGTAGTGCCTAGGGTCTGCACCCTGCACTTGGGTGCTCCCAGCTGCCCTGGGTTTGCCCAGGGTGGTGGTGGGTTCCTATCTGTGGAGGCATTTAAGGGACGTGGCACTTGGTGGAAGTGGTTTGGTGTTGGTGCCCAGCTGGCCAGGTTGGTTGTCCGTTCCAACCTAGATGGTGCTGTGATTCTGTGCCCGTTTACTGTTTATTTCTTTATTTGCACTTTGGCTTTCATGAGTTTTTTGATGAGAACAAGGATTTCTTAGGAACATCCCTCCCTTAGAAGCAGAGTTCTTGGGGCAGGGGGTTAGGGGGATCCTACTTGCTGTAGTTACTGAAGAAAGGCAGGGAGTGAGCACGAGCACTTTTTAAAAGTCATGTCATATGTAGTTCTCCCAGGTTTGGAGGAAGCAATTAAGCCAATTAATTTATTGGTAAATTATCTGATGATGAAGTACAAAATAACTGCAATGAAACACTGACATTCACATTAATACCAAATTAGTTACTGTATTATGACTGTTCATACAATGAATGCCCAGTAATTTAATAGTAATGGGACATTTAAATAATTCAGTTGATAATTCTCTAGATCACTTACATATATAAATGGGCATGACAGATTCGTTGCTCAACTTTGCTGTGGATTGCCTCCCACAAAGCAGCCCGATGCCCTGCCTGCTTGAGGTGCTGGACCCAAAACTACCTGGCCTCTTGCTGGGGGCTGTGCAGAGGATGGGGTGTGCTTCACCACCCAGGGTGGTGTTTGGGTCACCGTCCCTGGAGGTGTTCAAGAGCCGTGGAGATACAGCACCAAGGGATGTGATCAGTGGGCATGGTGGGGTGGGCTGGGGTTAGACTTGGGGATCTGAGAGGACTTTTCCAATTGGAATGATTCCATGGTTCTGTGAAAGGGGGTTTTCCTTGCTCACCAGGTGTCAGGGCTGCCACACAAGGAGGCTGCACCTGCAAAGCGCTGTGCAGTGCCTGCAGTGGGCTTTGCCACGCTTTTCTCTACAGCACCTTGGCATGGCAGTGTGGTGTGTGGGAGCATGGTTAGCCTCACAGCATGGTTAGCCTCTGCAGCAGATCCAGCCAGGGCCGCTTAACTCAATAGTTCAGCCACGGACACTGAAATTACTATGGGCTGGCTCTGCTTGGTGCAACAGCTTCATTTTCAAGTAGCTGCACTTTCTGTAATGATGATTATAAACAGCATTGCAATTGCTCCTCAGACCTCCAGGGGGACTAAAGGAGGGCTCAAGCTTGACTAAAGGCAGCTAAACATGGCAGAGTTTCTTGCTCTCTTCTGGCTTTGCCCTGGGGCCAACCTGCTGCCTGCTTCATCCTCTCCCCATCACACCATCATCAGCCTGTTGCAAGCTACTAAGAAGAAGGTTGCGAAGACAGAGTCTGCAAGGAAGGAGTAAAGAAAGGAAAGCCAAATGTTGAGGCTGCTCTGTTGGAAATGATTAAATCCAGGGCCTGGAAACTTGTATCCAGCAGTCCCTTGTGTAGGTCATGGTGAGGCTCTGGCAGCTGGATTGCTGCTGGATGGCTGGAGGCTGCTGGAAGACTCACACAGCCTCACAAAACCCTGGGGCTTTGCACGAGGATCTGGCAAACGTTTCCTTTCCTGTAATGTGGGTTCCCCAGGGGATGCAGCCTCAAGGCTGGAGGGCTGAAATCCAAAGGAGCCCTGTGCCAGGTGGCCAAAGGGGCTGGCCAATGAGGACCACAAGAAAAGGGAGTTTGCTGTGTTAGCACAGCAGCCTGCTCCTCCCTTGGGGAGAAAACTCACTTTATTAACCAGAGCCAGCCAGACCCCTCTGCTGCGCTCAATGATATGATTACCTGACTTGTTTTCTGTACCTACAGGAATCTTTCCAGGCTTATGTTCTGCCTCCCTCTTCCAGGAGCATCTTTTTCCAGTTGATTTCTCACTACGAGCAGGAAGTTCAGTTCTACCCCCACCTCCTCCACCAAACTGACGCTTTTTGCTTTGGCTCTGCTTTTGGTGTTGTTTTCTGTGAATGCATGCATTAATCTATCCACGCTGATGCATCAAAAAGTGAAGAAGTGCTGGTCCTCACGTGGCTACGTAAATATACGGCATTAAGTGCCTTATAATCCATCCCAATTAAAAAGCAGTCTTTACGGCCGTAATAGTTTTATTGGGAACTGTAACACGTTAGGCTTACAGATAGATAAAGCAGTTAGTTTTATAAAGCATATAGGATATTAAAGTAATGAAAGACATTAACGTGACATCAATTTTTAAGGAGAGTTACTTGCTGAAATAAATGAGGGTAGCCTAAAAGTTGATGGCATGTTACAGTTCTGAGTAATGAAACCCTCTGCCCCCTAAAACCTCTTGGAATAAATAATGCTTGAGCAAGCCTATGGTCATTAACTCTTTATCCTCTGAGAGCTACTCGTCACATTGATGTCTCATCCTATTCTTTAACATTTAAAAATGCATTCAGAAATGAGTTCTCTTTCCCGAGACAGCTGTAACTTGTGATGCTTTATTCCAGAATGTCTGCTTTCCTAACATCTCCCCCTTGCCCAGTGATGGCCGTTGCCAGACAGAATTCAGGAGGAAGTTGGTGTCTCTCTTTGCCTTCATCTTCTTATTTCTTTTTCCCTTTTCCTGCTTTCTCTCTTTTTGCCTCTGCTTTGCTTCGTGCTCGGCCCAGTGGTGTCTTGGCGTACCAAGCCTGGAGAACCAGAAAGCATAGGTATGTTTTAATAACATTCAAAGGAAAAAAAAATGGACAGTTAAAGAGACCTTTAACTGCTACAGTGGAGCACTCCTTACCAAAGTCTTAAAAACCCTGGCTGGTTTGTGGAGCAGCAGAAATAAAACCCTTAGATCTCTTGAGGATGTTATTATAACAAGAAGTATGGCGATTGCCTGCTTGAAGTGTGTCTCATTAACAGGAATACTTAGCTGGGCCATTTTTGTGTTGCTATAGTTATGGAAATGTTAGAACTTCTCCGATCAACCCTATTTCCAAGGCGTATAGCTCTTGTCAAAACCCTTTCTGGTTTGAAACTTGGCAGCAGACAAAGCATATGTTTCTCATGGTTCTGCAAATCGACCCAGACAGTTTTTATTTCAATGAGAGAGCTTAAGAAACCAAACAAACCCCGGACATTAAAAACCTGTTTATTGCTTTCAGATGCCTGTTCACAGTCTTGTGACTTGTAAATGGTTTTTGGTACAGTCGCTCTGCACACTTGCCAAGCTCCTGGGCTGTAATGTCAACAAGGCCACGTTAAAATAATGTAAAATGAAAGAGAGGGCAGTGCTTTAAAATTAGTACTGTGTAGGAATTAGTCAATCCCCGTATGTACACACAGAACTTTATCAGCAAGGCCTGCCCACACCAGAGATTAACGTGCCACTAGGTGCTGACATGATTGATAAAACACATTTGTTCCCCTTTGGCTGTACTCGTCCGTATGCTGCTGCTGAAATGGAAGTCTTTCCTTTGGCCACAAACAGCTGTTTAATGCCACCACTCCGTCTCTTCTGGTGCATGATGGATATTGGGAACAATTTCTTCTCAGAAAGAGTGGTGCTGCAGTGGCAGAGCTGCCCATGGAGGTGTTGGGTTCACCATCCCTGGAGGTGTTCTGTGACTGTGGAGGTGTGGCACTGAGGGTTGTGGGCATGGTGGGGTGGGCTGGGGTTGGACTTGAGGATCTGAGAGGACTTTTCCAACCGGAATGAATCTGCGATTCTATGAATCTGTGTTTGCAAATGCAGCAAACTACCTGCTAATGGGCGTGCGACGCCGTCTGCTTTTGACTCTTTGGTTAGCAGGACGGCTACCTGGGCTTAATGAAGCCAGCTCCTCAGATATGGCTAAAGGAAAAGATTTATCATTATAACCCACCAGCACCTGAGCTGAGGATGTAAGCGATGGACAGTATGTGACAAATGAGAGTTAAAAACCTTCAGGAATGACATCCGCAGTTCTTTGGTATGGGTTTTCCTACATCTTACATGCATTTCATATCAGCCACTGCCAGGCAGAGCTGGAGTGCTGGCTGAGCACCCGTTGCTCTGTAGGATTCCCGTTATTCCTGCGCGAGGATTTGTATCAATCCCACTGGTGAGATAATTTTTCTCTTCAGAAACGTGGCGGATGGATAATTGGGCCAGAAATTTGAGTAAATTGGACAAAGAAATCACGTTATCACAAAATTTTTGCATTATTTATATTCATTTCGGAACGCTGGAGGAATATAAATGTCAAACAGGGAGATTCATGTTTCCAGTGAATAGAAATCAAAGATTCATCACAGCGCTAATCTTCACTTTGAATGCTGCTTTAAGTTTTAGCCACCCCACTTCAAAAGGGATAAAGCAAAGCAACAGAAGAGGTCCAGCAATGGCAATGATTAGAGAGGCTCAGGAAAAGGTCCTTCTGTGTGCAGGGAGATGAAGATACTGAGTTAATTGATGCACGAGGCCATTTTGACAGTCCTCTTCCCCTGTGCTGTATTAGAGGTGCTGAGGCTGGGTTCCGTGACATTTAAAGGGAAACAAATTTAACACAGATAAAAGGAAACACTTCCTTAAGGGCTGTAATTAACGCAAGGAAATGATGGCCGTGGGATGCTGAGAGCGATAGTAGTTGTGTTCAAAATGAAGTGCTGCCTGCATGCTTCTTGCTGTACAAAACATGCATGTATGTGGGAAGTGGAACAGCATTTGCGAGTTAAACTTGTGCTAAATGCTAGCTCTCGTGTTTCAGGGCACAAATGGATTAAGACTCGGAGCTGGGAATGATACGAGGTTATTTCTGTGCTGCAACACTGAACCATTAGCCTCTCCCTGAGGAAAGATATTGGTTTAGATAGGAAGCACGAGGAAAACAAGAGCAATTTGCCAAATATCACAAATGCTGAGTGAGCCAAATGGCTCAAAGTGGAAATTGGAGAGCATTCAGTAGGGCTGGGAGAAATATCCTCTATCATTAGGCTAGCAGTGGAAGGTGGTTTGGACCAAGCTGCTAGAGACTGCATCCTATTTGTTTGCAAGGCTCTATGGGGATGCAGAGCCAAGGGATGGGCAAAGAGCAGAACAGAAAGGAAACCTCTCCAGTGGGAGACCTCCATGGTCTGCAAGCACATCCATGGAATCCTTGAATCATAGAGTCATTAAGGCTGGAAAACACTTTCTAGATCATCTGTAGCCCAACCCTAGCTCACCTCTGCCATGCCTGCTGACTGCCTCTTTGCAGCATGATCCATGTGTATTTGAGGGGCAAGCAGCACACCAGTGTTTGCCTTAAATATTTTATGGCCCCAGGGTTAGAAACTCACTTTTTGAATCCTACAGACAAAAATTTGTGTGAGAAAATTCTCATTTGAGAATATGTCAAGAAAAGGACTTAGAATTTGATCCTGAAAACACCCTGAGGATCCTGGATGTCCCAGCTTTCTGCCTCCTGAAGAAAGCACAGCCAGGCTTACACGTGGCAGCTCCTACCAAGCAAAGGATGGATGCACCGCGCTAACAGCACATGCATCGTTTATCCATGCATGCAAGGGCATCAGCAGAGCAGATCCCCAGGTCAATTGTGCCCAGACAACAGGGAATGAGGAGAGACAGCCAGTTAGCACAGCTCCTAACATCACCTTAAATGTTTCCTCCTCCTCATTGTACACGGGGTCCTGGCTGGCCAGCGGGGTGAGGAACTCAGCAGTGCGCAGGGGCTTCCTGGCCATCTGCAGGAGGCGCAGCTCACTCAGCACTGCCTGCACCGCCTGCACGATGAGGCCCTGGGTGAAGCCATCCGACAGCTTGGCCAGGCAGCTGATGTTCAGCAGCTTGGTGATCTCTCCACCGTGCTGTGTGATGGTGTGTTTCCATAACACTGCTCAGCAGAGTCCAGAATAGAAAGAGAGAGAATGCCAAAGACACACACGTTAAGGAAAGCAGGAGAAAAAGTTCTGCATTATGGGCACACAATGTAAAAATGGAAAGGGTTACTTAAATAAGCCTGTGAGAATACATGGAAAGGAAACTTGTCCAGTATTTTCTCATTTGGACGTTCAGAGTTAAGCACCTCCATTAACAGCCTGGCTTTATTTGGGTGACCTGATGGGTCACCTTAAGGTGAGGGTTGGGGTTGGGGCTCCTCCCTGAGCAGAGCGATGCCATGGGGACTTGAAGTCTGGTTTTGAAGCCCAATGCCTCCAGCTATGCAGGCACATGTTGTACGCAGGTGTAAATGTCTCTGTGACTGGTGTTTTGCTTCTTGAATAACGGCGGACCTGCTTGTTTCTTGTAGCTGCAAACTGCTCAGACCAACGATACACGAATTGCCTGAGATTTTGCTTACAAAAATTAAGCAATCAGAGGCAATAATTTATAGTTGTTGACTTGCAATTTGTAATCAAATGGGCTATCTCAGAGAGGTATTAAAAGGCTGGGTGGAAAGTTGGCGTTATCAACATGATGGTTTCCACTGCATGTTTGCCACCATGCCCAGATTGGAGTTTTCTGGTTTGTAGCAAAAGGAAGGTTGTAGTGAATGGGTGAAGTTTGTGCACTGTGGCGATGCGTGGTTGTTATGCCATGGCCAAAAAAGGTTTCTTCAGTTCTCAGATTGGCTGTCAGGCAATGGAAATTGCCACGATGGAAATGACCTTGTTTCCATTGAATGCCAGGGAAGCTGTGAGCTGAAGTACAAGCCAGATACTGCCTTTAAATGGGACAAAGTCAAAGAATTAAAACTAGAAGTTTAATCTCCTTTAAAATGTCTAGAGTTAACTTTTTTGGGTATTCTGAGGTTTGCAAACTGAAATCCCTTCGGCTGGCCCTTCTGACTCCAAATTAGTGGTGAGAATCCCAGAATGTGACAGGTTCAGTCCCCAGGAGTGAATGTAGCTAAATTCAGCTGCTATCACCTCCTTTCTCTAGGTCTTATTCAAGTCCCTTATCTGTTAGCAATTAATCAGAGCTGTAACCTAACATGAAACACATGTTAGCCTGCTTAAGGACCATTTCCCATCCACACTGAAAATTATTGAATGTGGGAGAGATTTACAACGTGCTAGGCAGTCAAAATCTGTCTTGAGCTTTCCCATACATGCATCATCTCAATACCTTGGCTGCCTCCTTGAAAGGCAGTGCAGAAATGGACTTCAAAACACAGTTGCATCATTTTGTAACGAGATGAAGATGTGGAGCAATATTGTCTGGTTTACTCAGAGCACAATTGTGAAGCGAGGTCTCTGGACTGAATGTGGTTTCTTTTCATTCTGTATTCTTTTGGGATACGATCCACCAGAGATCAGTGGCATGAAAGGAGACTGTTCTCCTTGATGTGGTGATCAATAGGGATATTCATGCTAGGAACTTCTGGTGGGAGAAATGTACCATTGAGAGTCCTGGCTTAGAAGTGTTTGGTATCATAGTGAATAGTCCTAGATCTTTCTTCCACATCATCTTTAGACTGAACCTCAACCTTCTGCTTATGAGTCACCACATCCAGACTACACAGTACCCAGAAAAGTGTATTAAACCACATGATACAATCAGGAGAAAATGATACCTGTGGGAACAAAAGCCCGTCTACCAGCCACTTCTGAAAGACGTGAACAAACTACCATTTTTTCTTGCAGTAATCCACATTATTAAGTGCAATATGGAACCAGACACGGTCCTATTGATGGAGAGGCCCATTGTTTAGAATGCGGAAATGAGATACAAGTGACAGAAATTCATATTCCCCATGTAAAAGAAAAGCTTAACATAGAAAATGTGCCTTGAAATGGGACCTTATCCTTCACACAGTGAAATAACAGCTTGGGTTGTGTTCAGCGTGCTCCAAACAAGCTTGTGGGAAAAACAGTTCCGAGGATGAACAGGCTATAAGCACGGATGCTGAGCAGTGGTAGTTGTCAGAAAGATTTGAGATACTTGCCAAATCTAGAAGCATAGTCAGGCCGAGGGATCAGGATGATTTTTTGGTAAACTTTGCAGAAAGGTTTGATCTTAGCATCAAAGGGCCGGCTGGTGGTCCCCACTAGCAGAACTCTGTCCTCTGCTTTCAAAGTCTTCAGGAATTTGGGGAGAATCTTTTCCAGACGTTTGGGATTCATCTTCAGAGCGCACATGTGAATACAAGGAGGAAAGAGCTGTTATCAGTACTGACAATTTAGAGTTAATGAGGTGAACTAACAACTGTAGATATGAATAATGTAGGTATGTGTGTTATACGTAGACATGCTATATGCAATGGGATTTGGGTTTTTTTTTCCCACTATTTGCACTCAGTACAAACAGACTAGATGCTCAACCTAAGGAGAAAACCTTTGTGTTCTGCAAACTGATTTCTGCCCAGGGACTTGTGGGTTTGAGTGCTAGTGTCTTTTATGAGTGTATTTGCTGGCTCTCTCCTGGAAAGCAGGAAGAAAGCAACAACTCGTTTAAAGTAGGAAATTCTCATTTTTCAGTTCAAGAAATATTGCATGGACCTATGCACTTGGTGATCCCTAATGGATAGAAAGAATATGTGGGTACGTAACCTGGCCTGGAATTCTCATAGCTCATGGAAGTTCTCATCTACCAACCCCTACTGGTGTTTTCCATATGAAAAACACACTCCCTGATTTCTTGTTTGATTTTAGCTTGCTGAGAATCTCAGCTCTTTGAACTCAGGACTCAAATCTTTGTGACAATTGCCGTTTGACCTTATTATAAATATTCAACTCTTATCTACAGAACAGATGACCATTGAGCAAAACTTTTCACTGGCTACTTAAGTTTGATGAAGATCAAGTGACAATTGGTTGGAAGAAGCTTCATCAAATTGCTGTTGTGTTACTCTGCAAATGAATAACTGGGTTAGGGGTCTACTATTATTAGATATGAAGGTCGGTGGCCCTGCATGCGGCAGGGGGTTGGAGCTTGATGATCCTTGAGGTCCCTTCCAACCTAAGCCGTTCTATGACTCTATGTATTCAGAAAAGTCTGATGACTTTGAAGCCTCTCCAGAAATAACTGAGACTTAGCACCCCAGTAAATCACACTCAATGGAGAACCTTACCCTAGGTGTGTGTTTTTTGCTATGCAGTTGGCAGCTACCTTGCCTCAATTTCGGACCAGCCTTCCTTGTATTAATAAAGTGTCTTCTGCTGGGAAAACATGCTCTATCAGAAGATGCAGAGAATTTTTAAATCAATTGTTTGACTCCCGTCTCACAAAAATAAGTCCCAATTTATCCCCTACATTTAGAGCACCAGTTTTTTTGGGTGATGTGATATTCATGGATTCCCATTAGTCCCTCATTTGTTGTGGGTGCTCAATTGCTTAGCCTGTGGGAATCTTAATTTTCAAATTATAAATGCTAGAGACTGGTGCTAGAGAAAGGGAAAGATTCTACTCTCGTGTTGAGTCTACTGACTGGCATTTGTGTGTCAGCAACTCCTGCTACACTTTTGAAGGTAATGTGTGTCCAGAGTGCAGCCATTTAATGGATATGTACTGACCGCTAATATTATCTCCTCCACCTTGAAAGAAATATATCAGTAGCAAGAGAACCTGTCACAGAGGAAAGCTAGGTTCTCAGCCATCATGTGCACCTGAGCTGGAGAAAAGTGGGGTGAATGGTGAAGGTGACCCTTATTTCTTTAAGGATGAGTGGCTTAACTAGCTTGCATGTCATCCATGGCAACTGGGTTACCATAACGTATTTGATATCTGACTGCTCTGCACCCTTTACAGAGAATTGGACAGTGACTGCTTTTTTATTTTTCCTTTCAAAACAGATAAAGCTCACGAGTACTCCAGGCAACCTTTGGCCTCTAATCTTCATTTTAATCCCCATTTGCACTTGAACGTTCGCTCCCAGTGTAAGAACCACTAGAGGGCATCAAGCCACGCACACCCACGAGCTCACGCAGCGCTCTCAGCACTCAATGGCCTAATCCAATGTGAAAGGGTCTTCCAAATCACCAGGCTTGCGTCCATCACACAGCCTAAACGCAAAGCACTCGCCTTAGGAAAAAAAACAAGGTTTAATTTTGTGAACTATTTTGCAAGCAGCATGAATCTAATCAGGACTTCAGGTGAACAACTCTGCTGCGGTGGCTGAGTTGCTGTGCCTATTGGGCAGTGTTTTAATTTTCTTTCAGGTGGGGAAGCTACACAAGACAGGAAGGAATGGAAGCAAACAGGACTATGGGGAGCCCAAAGAAAATAATCTGTTAACATAACTGTTTAATATATGCTCTTTGCTTTCACAGTGGAAATTTATCCCCGTTACCTTATTGTTCACTTTGGCTCCATCCAACTTCTCAAATTAATAGACCTGAACAATTTAAGCTCATCTTAGCTTTTAGTTTCTTGCCTCGTGTTTTGAAATTCTCCATTATTCTCTCCTGCTTTTCAGTGCACTGATGAGCAGTGACTGGACTATTTTTAAATACAGCAAGTACGGCTGGGTAGGAGAGAAATGTGACTTCTTAAGAGCCCCCGAGAGGTCACAAGACTCTCTTAAAAGAAGAAAAAAAAAACACTTTAGTGAGACAAGTGATGATCAAGCAAGCTTCGGCAGGTCCGGTCATACGGGCATGTGCTGAGCTGAGAAATACGCCTGCTCCTTTGTGTTGGCTGTAAAGCAACAGGGGAAATTATCAGCACCAAACTAAGAAAGGAGCACCTCACCTGTTCTTCAGCCCTCGGCACTGCTTTGTAGAATGTTTTCTCCGTGTCTCCGATCCACACGACTGAAGGCTGCATCTGCTTGGCCACCTAAGAGAAAATGGGAGAGGGAATGCAAGAAGTTGATTAAAATGGCTACAATTTCATACCTGGGTGCCTATAATTATGCTTCTGAATTCATATTTCAGCAGTTACAATTTGCTGGGTTTATTTTTTTTTCCCCCAGAAATGAGCGGCGCTTGTGAGCAGCGTTGGCTCTGCTCGGTAGTGTTGGCACATCAAACGGATTCTGTTTAGGAAGCTAAAGGTGAGAACTCATCCCAAATTGGATCATTCTGACTGCTGTGCTTATGCTGCACTTCCCAACCCAAATTCGGCTGCCCTTCTGCAAAAGGAACCCTTAAGCAAAATAGGCTGATAGGCAATCTGGTTTACAACATAGCATTTAATCCGCAGTCAGCCCGAGAACTAAAATGGAGCCTGTTAAATTGGAAGGGGGGGGGGGGGGGAGAGGAGGGGGCAATAGAAATGGGCTTTCTGGCTCCAAAGTCAGAGCACTATACCTCTGGTTCACAGCAGGATGGCAGCAATGCTACAGGCTTCTTCACATCTTGCACTTTCCCTATTGCTATAGAAACGCCAGTGGTTTAGACATTCTGCTGCCAAATTTTAATCACTTTCCAGTGGCTCTCAGAGCTGTGCTGGTTTGCTCAGCAACAAAAGTGATGGCTTGAGGAGTCAACGGGTAACGAGAAAGCATTCTTCTGTCCTGCTTAGTTTTTTTTTTTTCCTTCCTCCAGTTGAAGCTGCTGCTTCCAGGAAGGAAGCTTACAAAACCACCAAGTTGTATACATCATAAGCTCAGCGCCTGACTGACGGCTGGAGCAGGAAGAATTAAGATGTGAACATCTTCCTTCAAAGCACCACAGTTCATTTTTATGGTCAAGAGCACGCCTGTGTCCGTGCAGTAAAAATGCATTGAAGAGAGGGGAAAAGAATGGCAGATGAAAGCTGTGAGGCTTGTTTGCTCCACTGTGCTGCTGATGGGTGAAGTGGAAACAATGCCATCTTCGGCACGTGGCACGTTATTTGCAGGAACGTGTCAGCCCTAGAATATGTCAAGTGGTACCTCCAAGTTCGTTGAGGAAAACAGAGCTTTCTCCTTTGTTGGAAGGCAGAGCTACTCAGCATTAATAATGACACCCATACATAGATGGTGTTGTGACAAGCAATATGAAAATCCTGCAGAAACGGATACATGGGCCTTAAATGTGAATGTTTATGCATACAACTTAAGGGGTAACTTCTCAGCCTAGCAGTGCAGTGAGCAAGCAAGCTGGAGCAAAACGACAGACTGAAATAGCACAGCTTCCCATCTAAGGTCAGATGCTTCTTATCTACCTTCTATTTATTGGTTTTCAGAGGTGTGTTTTACATATTCCTACACCTGCACACACGCTCTGCAAGGCACATCAGAGGGGACAGGTTTGTGGTTACACTGAGCAGAGCTGTATAGCAGCACCCCTAGGCTCAGGGCTTTCTGCTGAGCATCCCGTTAGTCCAGAGCTCACACACCTGCAGTAAATGCAAGCAGCCCTGCTGATTTGCACTTGCAGGTGAATTCAATTAGCTCCTAGCTGCTTATAGGCAGTCTTGAAGGCAGGTAGAAGAGTGTTATGGCAGCGATCCTGTGCTGGAGCTGAAATGGGAGGATTCTTTGGATAACTCAGACTCAAGAAGATCAGAAAGGTGGGTTGTGATGCATTTGTTAAAAGCAACGTACGCCTTCTTGAAGGACAATACTTGCATTTCATGTGCTGTGGAGTCTGTTCTGGCGTGTGGATGCTCTGAGTCAGAGACCCTCCCCAAACTCAGCACTGCTAAGGGGAGCTTTCTAACAACAGCTGACCTGCATGCTGATGTGGGTTGCTTCTCTGCTAAAGCTGATGCGAAGTGGTGCTGCATGTTTCTCTTCCTCTAGAGAACAGTCCCCTCCTGGTGGTTTTGCTCTGTATGCTGCCATAGCTGTGCGATGATGAGGAGCAATGCAGCTCTCCTGCAGTGTTTCCTCTATACCTGCTTGTCTGATGCTGCAGCATGATCTGACACAGGGAATAAGACCGGGGAAGGTTATGGAGACTATTAAGCTGTTGGCAGTGGCTGAGCTCTGCTTATGTGCTTTAAAGGGAGTTGTGATGTCTCCTCAGCAGGGCTGCTGCAGCCTGGAGGGAGCTTCCCCATTTGGCTCAGAGGTGGTTCTGTGGTTAGCAGCCCTCTCAAACAGCTTAAAGGCTTTAACCAGCCTAGAGTTTCATTTTAACTAGTAAGGAAGGGCTCTCACCATTTGCACACCTGTGTTCTTTTCTTTTTTTGTCCCCCGGTTAAGCAGAAATACCACAAACATACTCAATGCCAGCTGCCTCTTAAATAGATGCTTCCTTGCATGTTCTGTGTTGGAGCAACAACTTGGATGCAGGCTGGATGTGGCTCTGGGCAGCCTGGTCTGGTGGTTGGCGACCCTGCACATAGCAGGGGGTTGAAACTGGATGATCATTATGGTCCTTTTCAACCCAGGCCATCCTATGATTCTATGGATGCAGGCTGTTTCATACTTTTATCTTTCTAGTGTTGGTAGGCAGTGATCTAGCAGCTCAAACACAACGTATTGAGTTCTGTTGTCTTCTCCAGATGACAGATCAGGCTGCCAGGAGCATCTCATTTACGCTGTTGGCAGATATGCTGTATGTCCCTATGAAAGCGCTTCATCTAAATTATCCACGGACAGTTTGAATCCATGGATAATTAAATGCGCTGTACGTAATTAATTTGTAATTGAAATGTTGTTAGCCTTGCTGCATTCTCCCTGGTTTGGAGGAGCTGCCAGCAGATGGCTCCTTCACCCTTCTAATCCTGCCTGGTGTCAGCGGCTGGTGAGGTTCATCACCTTACGGTTTGGGTTTCTAGCAGGCTGTGCTGCAGCAAGATAAGAATTGCTCCTGGACAGCTAGAGGAAAGGCTGATAGTGCTGTTCCCACATCTCGGCTATAATGGGAGTCCCTTTTGACAGTGAAATGCTCAGTGCCCTAAGGTAAACCATACCTGGTTCTTCAGATTGTCCTTAAAATGACCTGTCCAGAGGGACAGTGCAGCAGTGGTTACAAATGAATAAACCTGATTCAGTGGGAAAAAACACTGACGAGATTATGTTGCCACTCAATGCAAGGATTATGCCATTTAATCGTAAATCAACTCAATCGCTTTCCTTTTCTGTGTAAGATATTTGCCACCAATGTGCTATATAGCATGACCAAAGAGCCTGATAATGCAGTCTCCTGACAGTGATGGTGATGAAATACCTGTAGCTTGCTTGCACTGCAGAACTGGTCAGCGGAACTTTTGCATAGAGCTGCTAATCCCCTCACTTCTGTGCTGGTATTTTCTCCTGATCACCTTTCCCAACCTTTTCACCTGGTCAGTGCTGTGTCATTCTGCTAGTGATTAACCTGATGGCTGCTTGTATTGCCTTGGAGTTGAGCCTTATATGCTATCTGCATTTTACACTGTGTCATGTCATGCCATCTGCCTTTTTCTTTTCTCCATGAGCCTTTGTGGATTTGATTTTGTTTCTTTGCTTCCTTCCCTATTTTTCTTCATATCTTGTATGTAAGCTGTAGCACTGCTGTGTTGGTTTGTGCCTTGATGGGAGAGCTGACCCTTGGTTGGTACAAACTGGCAGAGGACTCCATTTGAGTTCAAGCTGGCTCAATGCATGGGAAATGTGGCTTAGCTGAAATGTTCCAGGATGCCCTGGTTTGAGCTTTGTGTCTCTGTTTGAGACAGATCCTCTCTTCCCAGAAGCAGAGCTGACCTGGTAGGCTTTGTGTCTTTATGGAGAATGCAATTGCTCGAGCTTTGCCCTCCCAGCTTTTTTCAATAGCTTTCCCACTCAATATTAACCTTCCTTATGTTTCTTTTGAATAGGCAGATTGAAATGTCGGGGTTTTCCTGTTCTGGTTTGAGAAGTCATTACCCTCTTGTGACATTTAAAATGCATGCTTTGAGAAACACACGCGTCTCTCTTTTGGATCAAGGCTGGTATGTCTCTTGTAGTCTACTCCCAGAAATAACAGGGGAAAAAAAAGAAATGGATTTGGCTCTTGCATCTGAAACAAATGAGCTCTTCATCTTTTTTTTTCCCAGTGCTATTTGCTGGTTTAGGGCATTTCCATGAAACAACTGCCAGCAGTCAGTACACAGTTACAAAACTTGAAGGAAGGGGTAAGGTTCCAATCTGCCAAGGACAACCTACTCAGCTCTGAGTGATGGCAGCTGGTAATGGAGACCGGATCAAAGGTGGGAGCTGACCTGGAAGTACTGACCAAGGTGGCTTCCAGCCTGGCTCTGAGAACCTATGCAATCCAAATCAAAATAGTGAGGGGGATTAGACAAATTAGCAACCCAGCCATGGGGACAGAGATGGTGGGGAGAGGTCAAGCAACCAAAGGAGTGAGGAATGGAAATTAAATGTCTTAGCATCATTCAGGTCAGCTACAGGTGTTATGCCATTATGAATGGGTAGAGGAATTAACATGCAGACAAAGTATTCTTTGGGAAGAGAGAGTGTGCTGCGCTATTTTGTGTTATTAGAGCAGTGGAATTCAGGGCAGTGCTGCTGCTGCAGTTGGAACAAGTGACCTTTTGGTCATCTGGGTGCTTTTTCCGTGTGACTGACTGTGAGCAACTTCTGTCATGGTGCTCTGTGGAGGAGAGCCAAACTATCATCTATACTTCTGTAGGGGCTGCAGTAGAGAAGTAAATGAGGGTTGTTTCTCCCTGATTTTTTTGGGAAGGTGTTGGATAATGCTGCCATTTGATTTTGTATAATCTGGAAAAACTAAGGGTTTTTTTAATAGATAAACATGGATGTATACTTATGTCTATATACGTATGCATATAAGCAGAGGGTTGTTGGAGTTAGGGCACTATAGTTAGGCTGCAGTTGGACTTGATGATCTTTGAGGTCTTTTCCAACCTGAATAATTCTATGTTTCTGTGATTCTATATATGTGTATACATACTATATATACTAGTTGGAACATATATATTTAAAAAAAAACCCTCCTTAGTTCGTTCTGCTGAAACCTTCTATAGGTGTAAGAATGCTGCTCTCTGTTCTCCTGTGTTTAACAGCCCTGTGCTCCAGCAGGGACTGGATAATGGAAGGGATGGTGTGTGTGCGCTGTGCCTGCAGTCAAACGTGTGCTTTGCTATTGATGAAAGCACAGAAAGTCAGAAGAGAAGGGTGAAACGTGGGGAGGAGAGAGTACTAGCTCAGTCTGGTGGCACAGGGAATGCTAGACCCAGTGTTAGTGTTACAGCCTCAAAGGGCCACAGCTGTAGCTTTTCCCTGGGCACTGCTTTGACCAGCAAGAAATGGGCTCCTTGGGGATTGCACTGCTTTTAATTGTGAAACCTGTCTCTCCTGGGGATGGAGACACCTGCCACAAAGAAAGACTGTTGTAATACTGGCTTTAATAAAGTACGTCTGATTGAATCCCAGGGAAAGCCAATTTGAATTCAGCCTTCTAGCAGGCCTCTGATTGGGGGGGGGGGGGGGGGGCTGTTGGGGAATACTGTATTGGGCTATTCCTTGTATGTGCTGTGTTTTTCTTTTTCTAAGTGCACTTCTTCTGGAAATGTTTACCAGCTTCCTTCCTTAGCAGAAATCCTGCCAGGATAGCAACTCACGATGAGGATTTGGGATATGTTCTTCACAGCTCTCATTCACGCTTTCTTTCATTTCCAGACTTCTTGTGTGTTTCTGTTAATGTAATCTTGAACTGAGATTCTCTCTTTTCAAAAGCTTGCTGATAGGTAAACAGAGAGCAGTACAGGGGAGAGCTGCTTTGCAGCAACAGTCCCAGGGAGGAAATTTGTGACCACCTCCAGTCTGGTATTTGATTAAATGCTGCATGAAACGCATTCCTGACTGACGTGCACATAAACAGAAAACTCTTTATCTGATGCTTTTCATACTTGAGGTAACATAAAGCTTGTAGAGATGTTGATGTGAAAAATATGGCTACTACAAGGGATTTCTCAAGGGGCATTCCATCCTTGGCTGTCAGCAAGTGGTTTGGGAGGCATGAAAGCAGGAAGGGAATTTCAAATCTGGATTGGCACTCTTTTTTGGATTGGGTGTAACTGGTGTACCTGCTGAAACAGAGCTCAGGACCAGGAATCGCAAGGTGGTTCTCTGCTTGTTTCTGATTGTCGCATCTTCTGTGGGACAACTCTAGAGTAGTACACAAAGCACAGTACCT
Organism: Alectoris magna; assembly: GCA_030625065.1. NCBI lineage: Eukaryota > Metazoa > Chordata > Aves > Galliformes > Phasianidae > Alectoris > Alectoris magna. Next base: position 23,792,061 of record CM060567.1, read on the forward strand.
TGAGAACCATGTGGAGCATCATCTGCAGGCCGTTCTTGCCTGGGTACTTCCCAGCGATGTTGGAAGGGGATAAGTTGAAGAGGTTGGCTCCTGTTTCTGTGCAGATGGCGTGGACCAGCATCTTCTTCCCAACACCAGTGGGGCCAGCTAGTAACAAGGCTTTCACCAAAGGAGCCTTCTCGTGGGCTGTTTGGGAGCCTGTAAAAAGTCGTACGGTGTTGTTATTGCTTTCATTTAAGTCTGCCATAAAGGTTCATTAAAAAAAATTCTACCTCTTCTCTTCACGTTAAATATTTTATAATGTGAATTCACTGTTTCATTAATATAGCACAAGAGCTGTGGAGTTAACTTCTGTGTAACCAGAGCTGTGGCAATAGCACACTTGAGTGCACAGTTGCTAACCAATGTCAAGTAAAGGCTTAAGTTGGAGGCATACGTGTGACTTTAAGCTTAGCATTTGTCAGAGCAAGTCTTGCTGCACTTGGACAAAGGTGTAGATTTGTACTGCACGCAGCACTAGCAGAACTCCTTCCTCCTGCTGTCTGAAAAGATGCTTTCCAGCTTTAGAGAAAACAAGCTAGTGGGACTGTCTATTACTGCTGCATTTGTCAGTGATTTTGAAACCAGACGTTACCATGCATTTCACTTTCTCTTGTTTACTTTCTGCCTGCACCTCCATTTTTAGGGCACTTTTCCTCTCCACTGAAAATGAGTAAAGTTTCAAACTGACCACCTTACTTAGGCTAGCCCTGCTCCATAATCTTTCATTCCCTATATGCCTCCAGTGTGTTGCTGCTGGGTGATATCAGCTCATCTGCAGAGAAGCATGTGTTATCCCCTAGCATGGAATGTGGCAGCTGCATACTCAGAGCAAGTGAAACATCTGCTTGGAGGAAGTGGATCCATTTTCTGTTCCCTTCATTTCATTTGGGTGAGCGTTTCTGGTTGCTCTGATTTGCTTGCATTGAGTGCTCAGCACTTTCAAGTGTGCCTCATTGACTGCTCTAGGTAAATTCAGTCTGGGCTGTAAGATATCTGCTCTATCACTTGGTAAAACCTGGAAGAAATACTTGTAGCACAGTTCAAGCGCTTGATGGTGATAGAAACTCAAGTTCTAAGAACTTCCTTTCAAAGGAGGGTTTCTGATAAGGCAGGCAGGCAGGCAAGAGTGGTACTGAACAACAAATCCAACTTATCTGCGTTCTGCAGGTTGAATGCTCTGCACAGATGTCAATGAACCTAGTGCTAAGAGAAATGCCATTATTTCAGCACTGTGCAGGATGTAGTGAAACTGTCAGCCACCCAGTACAAGATGACCAAATATTAATAATCTATTACTATTATACATAGATGTATTATGGAGGGGAGCAGCAAACTCCTCTGTGGTTCAAGATGAAGTGTAACTTCTACCACGGTCTCCTGCTTATTTCAGCTGCTTGTGCTCTCAACGCTGTTTCAGCTGGAAGTTTCCTTGCTATCAGGTGAAAACCGCAAGAATAAACTATACACAGTGATATAATGATTAACTAGTCGTGAGACCAATTAAGTGAAATGTCATCCGTAACATATTGCCCAAAAGGTGAAACCATTCCTGAGACTTTCTTGGCTTGGGAAATATTATTTTTTTTACTCAAAGGCATTTTTCAAGCTGCTATTGCAAGTATGCTGTTTGTTTAACTAGTCCAGGGTCTCTTCTCCTTAGATGTTTTTGCCAACTTCACAAATGGTAGAAAATTTACAGGCTTTCTTCCCCCCTGCTTTGGGAGCGTCTTGGGGCTTGATTTCACTCGATTAGATGGTGTTAAAACATAACCTTGGAGGAGTTATCTGACATGTGAAAAACCACATGGAGTCAATGGAGGGAGGGATAACTGCTCAAGTCTCCCAGCTGACTGCGGTCACTCCTGTGGCTAACCCCTGAGCATTACCCCAAACCAGATGGGAAGACTTTGGCTAGGGAGAACAGTGTTGGTAGCATCGTGTTCCGTTAACTTGACTCTTCAGATTGAGCTGATAAGCAGAATGAGCACTCTTCACTTGGGGGTAAGAGATGTTTCTTCCCAAATTGCAGATGAAGAAGGGCTGTTGCACTGAACTCAGAGGCACACTGAGCCCTTCTGGTGGACGGTGAGGTCCCCACTGTGTGTGCACCCCAAACAGCCCAAGTGCTTGTCTTTCTGCAAGGCATGCACAGAGCAGGGAGAATCAGAAGGCTGTGTCACCTCTGCTCCATTTGCCAGAATGAGAAGCACTGAGATGTTATTTTGCCTGTATTAAGGGGGTGAGCAGATAGTGACATGGCCTGGGGGTGGATGTGCCCAGTTAAAATCTTCCCCAAAATCAAATCACAAATTGAAAATGATGCAAGTGAAGTATAAGAGGCCCTGGAGACAGGCACTTCTTGCAATCAGTGGAGCTTGGCTTCATGCCATTCCCAAGCAAAATATGAAGCAGATTTTACATTAAAAGCAAACAACCTAACCCAGCAAATCTTTGCTGGATGCTGCTTAAGTCTGGCATTAAAAGTGCAAGGGCATATTTAAGTGCTTTCTCTGATGTCCAAAACATACTCAGATTAATTCCTTAAGTGATTGCATTGTTTGATACTGAGTAACATTAGCCAGCTTGTAAAAGGTAAATTGCAACCTTGGCCCTTCCCTTAACTTGATTAATTTTGATCACTGGAGCTTGTTTTAGCTATTATCTTTCCCAAGTGATTTCCTTTTATGTGCTGCCATTCACAAACTTAACATGAGAACAGAGATGGTATGGAAACACAATACCTGACAATAGCATGTGCAAGCTCCTCGATGCACTATTAAAGTGATACGGTCTTCACTTGGAACACCTAATTGAAAAACAATTATACTGCAAAATGCTTTAGATTACCATTAATCAAGCCCTGTCAAAGCTAGTAAAAATGCATGTTAGCGACAGGAAGCAAAGCCATCGTAGCCTGCCCTGCAGTGATTGCTGCAGTGCTCTTACCTAATGGCAGTATTCCATACAGTGCTATCAGCTGTCTGATATCGGCGAGAGAGGGCATGGGCTCCACATCCACCTGATGCAGTGTGGTCCCCAGATAGCTGTACTCGCCTGCAGGGAGGAAGCGTGGGCTTAATCAACATGACAGCGGGTTGTTATAAAATGCATAACTCAAGGAATGTGGAACTGCCATAGGAGAACATAATGCTCTCAGTACACACTGAGCCATCATGGGATGGGTACTCAGATGGGGCAATATAGGGAATGTGACCCTGAGACGTTGGAAAGGGGAATGCAATGAGGAAAATAGCGTTGAACACACTATGGGCTCTCCCTGCTAACAAGGCTGTAGGTGTTCAGTCAGTCTTGAATAACCTTTTCAAGAAACTTTGTGGAGAAGAGCCATTAGTAGTGCTCCAAATCATGCTGCTGGCAAGGGGCTTCCAGACTTGGGGTTTTGCAGGGCTGGGGTGCTAGTGAACTACGCTCTATCAGAAGGATTTTGAAAAGGGAGAGACTAACAACCTTTTCTCCTGACTGCGGCGCATCTCAGCGTCATGCTATGTGAGACATTTAAGTGCTTCACCTCATTTGGTGGGGATTTTGCTTTGCAGTTCACTTTTTTTTTTTGTTCAAAAACACCCCCAAGGAAGTGAAAAATCACTGACATTTACTGAAGTGATCAAATCTTGCCTCAGCTCATGTTACAGAGCTGTAATCACATTGCTTGACCTGTCAAAGTCCATCTAGAAGATGTGTGGGAAACCAAAGAGCCAAAAGGACAGGCCACAAGCAGGAATTCTTGTGATAACTGAGTTGGTGATTGTTTCTTAGCGTAAGTTATGCGTAATCATGATGAATATGGGCGGAAAAATATCAGCATTTATGTTCTATTGGAGATAAAAAGGGAAAGCATGAGGGTTTTCAGAACTGGTAGGTCAACATTGGCCAAGTGAGAAAAGTGGAGCTGTGATTTGGGGCAAAAAGGCAGATGAGTTGTGGTGCAACTGCCCCTCCCCTCTGAAGGGTGAAATTCATTTCAGGTTTTATCTTTTATTTAAGGAGAAATCAAAAGAACCGGATAGGAATTAATCTTCACAGATTTAATTAGAAGGCATCAAAGGGTTTAATTGCAACTGAACATAAATCACAGTGGATATTCTCTGACTAATTTAGATAAGGTCACCAAGAAAATTAGTTCAGTGATGTCAGTTTGTCATAGAGAGGGATATTTTGGTGCCTTTACTCGCTGTACAGCACAATTCCACCCTTTGTCCTTTTCCCGGGAGCTGGGAGTGAGTGACCTTCCTTGGGCTGCCGCCCTGTAGGAGTAGAGAAGATGAGGACTGATTTTTCTGCAGCCTTTGTGCCCTTGGATACTTAAAAAGAGAAATGTAGCATTAAAAACAATTACTTTGAAGTCCAAAACCTAAGCCAACTTCAAATACCTTTTGTGTCTTGTTCTGGCAGCTTAAGCAGCATGACTGATTGTTGTATGGAATAGCTACACTGGTAGTCTGGGCCACCTATGTACTATGACACGTTGGGGACCTGTCACGGGTGTGGGCAACCAGATGGGCATTGCTATACTCTGCATTTTTGTGCCCAGGATCTTCTGCTGGCAGGGAGTGTTGCTGATGAGACTTAAAGCAGCCTTTGTGTTGCTGAGAAGCCAGGGTTCAAACCTCTCTTGACCTGGAAGATGGCCCAGGTTCATGCCAGCTCGCTCCCCAGTTTGATATTGTCTGCTGTTAGTTGTTATCTGTTGGCCAAGATGTGCTCTCCAAACAACTGCACTTGGGATGTCTGCTGGACAGAAGCAACCTTGGGAAGGACAGACAGTACTGGTTGGGCAAGAGGATTCTGAAATGCAGAACTAGGCAGAGGCCTTCCATTTAAACCAATGCCCAGATATATCTTAAGGTTCAGGGAGGTGGAGAGAAGGGGGTGAGTTTTCTCTGCCTACCATGTGCTCCTCAGAGGATGCCCTGGTTACACCTTGGATGGCTTTTGCCATTCCAGACCACCCAAGGCCTCCAAGTGCTTGGAGCAGAGCACCAGCTCTACAAGCAGACCCAGGCTTCAGGAGTGGAAGTGAAAGGCATGAGGCACCCCTAAGGAACAGACGTGATTTGCATTGCTCTTAAACTAATTCTTGACAGGAAACAGGGGTTGGTGAACCTTGAATGGCTGAGATTTGGTTTGATTAAACATCATATTTTAGCTGTAAAATGTGTACTTTACCAATGTAGTCGGAGAGATTCACTGGCTTGGCTTTTATTAGTATTCCTTCTTCTGCCAGTTCCCTGTACAGAGAATCGATGGTCCTGTGGGCAAGAGGCATCACTCAGAAGTTCTGGGGGCACTGTAAATAAAACCTCAGTCCTTCAGCAACTGAGCTAGCTTCACGGTTATTTATGCTTCCCCTGCTTTATAAATGCACCTTGTAGCCCGGAGTCTGAGGTGATTAGCTCCATCAATATGAAATCAATAAGCATTGCTTTGTGTATTATGGCAAAGAGCCCTTTCCTACCTCTTGCACACCCCTGCACCGTTCCCATTGCCAGGTGGTGCAAGATCAGTTATGACTCATGTAATAGACTCGTTCATTAATATCAATTACTGGGAAATTATTTTTAAATTATACAATAATAGCAATCCTAACACTACTATACCTAGTCACTTAGCTCTCCAATTAGTAGTAATTCATTAATTCTTCCTGGAATTTATTCTGTTTGCAATAGAGTCACCTCGTTAGTGGCAATGGCTCAACTCAAGCAATCAGTGGTCCATCTACTGCAGTACTTGAGTGATGATGGCCAGAGGGCTGGGGGAAACCATACAGTAGAAACTATGACATAACTTGTGCAGGGGAAAGGTTTCTTCCTGTCTCTACCAGTGGTTGGTGGAGATTTAAGATGCTTTATGTTTGTGGTCACTTTCCTCCTTAATCTCTCTTTTGGAGATCTATCTAAATATTAACTTCAGTGGCATTTTTTGGCGTTGGGTTTTAAAGATTGACACTGATGCAAGGACTTTATGAAATGAATGCAGCTGTCTGAAGTTCCTGTTATACTCTGAGTGTAAACAATACCGATCTGAGCCTTTCTAGGTCTCTTAACATACCTGCACTATTCACGTTCTCTCCTTTCAGTATCTAACCTTTTTCTTTCTGCTGCCTATGTCATTGGGATACCCTGATATTGCTGCAATAGGAATATGTAATAGAAGCTCTCAGCTGGACAATAAACCCTATGTATATTTGAAGTTTGTAGCCTTTTTCCATTTCAGCTGGGAAGCCTTATGCTTGTGCAGCGCTAGTAGCACAATTAATACAGCAGTAGTAATAAACACCAGACCTCAAATCCTCCCAGTAAAACAAGGTTGTTTAAGAGAGCAAAGATACACAAAAGGCTGTGAAGTCCGCTAGAACTCTTACTGATAAGACTGATTTATGCAGTGTGTGTTTTACCTCTGAGGTGTTGATTTATAGAGTACAGGGCTGTCTGCAGCCTCTCTTATCAGACTGCAGCTGAGATGGGAAATCTGCCAGCCAGCCCAATCACCAGGTGCCTCTGCACCTGCAGACCCAATTGCAAATAGCCCCCGGGGGGCCCATACTCTGTGTTATATACCTGTGGCTCTACAGACTGGAAATAACCACACTGAAGTTAACAGAGACTAGCTCAAGCTGCAGAATGCACCTTATTTGTGTGTGGTGCCAGAGGTGGGCTGTGTACCCTTATAGCAGTGTTCTTAGCCTTGTTGTTTGGGGTACTGTCCTTTCTGGAGGGCAGCGGAGAGGTAATGGTGATCTCAGGTAGAAAGGTCCTATCTTATTTACCTGTCAGGAGTTAGATCTTCCTCCAGCTCGGATACTTTCTTCTTCCCCACCTTCTTTTTCTGAAGACCACAGAGAGAGGCAGGAATTAGTGGCATTAGTATAGATATGTATGCATAGAGATGTATATACTTGAACCTACTGAAGTAACATGAGGACTGCATCCAGTATTTAGACATGATCCTCATTACCAAAGAACCCAAAAGGAACAAATCATATTCTTGAATGCCTTTAGGTGAGGAAGTCATACCCCTGCGTATAAAAGCACAGGGCTTGTTCCCATTTGGAAGTGCCTCACTCATGGGAGAGGTGAAGCAGCTTTGGCTTTTCCCATAAGAACTTCTCTCCCTCATTCCTGGAGCGGGCATAGCCTTTGCCTACAGAAGAAAAAGGGTGTGGGATTCAATCTGCTTCTCCAGACGCTGCTCAGGTTTTTCACGTTGTGTTGAAATACACATGCAGTAGTATCCCTAAGGTCCTCTGCTTGAGCAGGACCTGGAGCCAACCCTTCTGCCCATCCAGCTGACTTCCCTACCAGTAGACATCCCTTCTGCTCTCACCTTCCTAATGCCTTGGGAAAGAAGCTTGAGGAGGTCAGAAGAACATGACCTGCTCTTCTCATGATATTTTTAACACACTTTCACCATGGGAAGATGTTATGTCTTAGGTGGCTGCTTTCTTTATACACTAATGGGGGGGAAAGGAAAACATAGTAGGATGTGAATCGGTAGCATCAGGGTCCTCCATTAATTAGAGCTTACGGGATATAAAATATAGTTAGGGGTAATTAGCAGAGGAGAGTATCATTAATCCTTGCGCCGTATGTCAGCACCCAACACTAGTGTCCATGCAAAGTGCTTCAGTGGCACTACACACACAGGACTTCTACAGCTTGAGTTTCGGCATGTGTTTAAATGGGTAGTAGATAGAGACAGATTTTTTTTTCCTTAGAATGTGCAAATGGGCTTTTCTTCTAAAGAAAAGGAGTAGGAAGAACAAGGTATGTGCCGTGCTGCTTCATCAACTGAGGAAATACTGAGATGCCAGCAGTTTATTTCTGTGTTCATCCAGCTTTGCCTCTGAAACCTTTCTTCCAGCAAGTCAGAAACTGCTTATCGTGGGGTCTGACTGGGAAGAAAAGCTAATTTCTACCTATGCAAAGACACTAAGCGTATGCTGAATTTATTGGCCAACTGGTGGTGTCCTCCAGGCAGCTTCACCAATAAATACAAGACAAAAATGTACTGTGTAGGGGAAAAATGTGTTTTCCTAATCACAGCGGCATTTATGGGAAATTTGGCAAACACTGAGATGTGATAAGGGGAAATATGAATTGTAGACAATGGCTTCTCTCCAAAATGCCTTGCTGGGAGCTGCTTTTATTTAGGAAATGATAATGTTTAATGAATGTGAACACGCTCATCATTTATAATGGAAATCTCCTTGTTCCTATCTCCGAAATGTCAGTCTAGTTTCTGTTTAGCCATCCGTTCACTCGGTTATTTTCTGCTTTGACACATCACTGTGTAGTGAACTGCATTTGTTATTACTTGGCGGATGACAGAAGACTCTTCCGTGCTCAGTGTGGTGTCTTGTCTTGCTGTGTGGCCTCAGGAGAATGTTTTCAGTAGCTTGGAGGTTGCCATGAGCAAACGTGGCCCTGATTTGAGACTGCTGCCAAGTGGGGGAGAAAGCAAAGGGAAGAGAGTGCTCTTGTTGTTTATGGGAAATGAGTGTCCCAGTCTGAAGTGTTGGGAGTGGATTCCTTGGATCACGTGTGATGCTGGGATGGGAGGCTGAGCTTCACTGGCTACAAAAATCCAATGGGGATTGCGAATCAGTGTCCTCAGACCCATCCTGTCTTCAGTTCTGGCCTTATTGCAGTTTTGCCCTTATCAAGTCTTTAGAGTGATGTCAAACTCTTTCTGTAGCAGCTGCTACCATCAGTCTCTTCTGGATTGAATCACAGAATGGCCTGGGTTGAAAAGGACCACCTTGTTTCAACCACCCTGCTATGTGCAGGGTCACCAACCACCAGACCAGGCTGCCCAGAGCCACATTCAGCCTGGCCTTGAATGCCTCCAGGGATGGGGCATCCACAACCTTCTTGGGCAACCTGTTCCAGTGCTTCATTACCCTCTGTGAGAAAAATTTCCTCCTAATATCCAACCTAAACCTCCCCTGTCTTAGTCTAAAACCATTCCCCTTTGCTTCTGTTTGGCTGCATTGATGGATTGTTGGATTGCAAAGCTCTTCTGGGATGCTAGCAAGGCCTGTTTCAGAAGCAACCTAGGTTCCTGTGTTCCCTCTCCCTGTTTTTTTTTTTCACTCTGGCATTCTGGCCATGCCTTTTGTGTTCATATAGAATGGGCTGCTTTAACTGCAGTTGGATCCAAAGCCAGTTCTTAACCCCTTTGGGGACCAGAGCAGGAAAAGCAATATCATAGATGAGATAAAGAGCACTCAAACGCTTCCATGTCAGTGACTGCAGAAAGTTATCTGTTATCTGCTATGCTGGGTGCAAAGGCAACGTAAAGACAGCAGGTCTGCAGCAGTGTATGAGGCTTACACCTTCAGCCCACTGATCCGCAGCCTGCAGACAGTGAGCTGCCACTGTACATCATGCAGAGACGCACCACTTTGTTTCTGTTGCACATTCATTCTCTTCCTGTGAGATTCTGAGGATCAGGAGCCACCTGGAGCACATCCTGCTCAGTTACAGCTCCTCTCTGAAGGAGGACGTTTGTGTTCTGGGCCATAATGACAATTAACAGCAGAACTGTCAGTAGGATGGGATGCTTCCAGCATAGGCGGGAGCATGTGGGCTCTGCCTCAAATGACAGTGGTTGGTCTGTTGCGAGTCAGGTGCAGTCAAATCAGTTTAGCTGTTTCCAGACCACCTTAATGATTTTGGAGACCCATTCATGATGAGCAGAGCAATCTGCCTTTCTGTATAAGCTTATCATTCCAGTGGTGGCAAATGGGCTTTTTATCTTCAGGTGCAGCGAGAGTAACTCTTGATAGGGTGAAGTGTCTGCTTTTAAAGTTAAGTGGTGTTTGATGGTTTGGGAGGTCGTAAATCAAAAGTTTTCAAACAGCTTCACACAGGGAAAACATGTTTTGAATTGGGTAGCTCCTCGTAGTCCCCACCACTCCTTTTTAGAATGATCTGAACCAACATTTGTCAGAGAAAATCTTTTGGGAACTTATCTAATTAGCACTGCTTTTCCTTCTTCCCCTCCCCCTTTCTCTCTGGCTACTGGTACAACATGGGAAAACAGAAGTTAAATAAACTCTCACCACCCAAAACCACCCCAACACCGCCGAAGAAACAAACTGACTTAAAGTTTTAAAATCACGATGTGACATTTTGAAGCAGGGTTTTGTCCAGCTGATCTCAAGTAGCCCAACATGTCTTCCTGGAACAGCTTGCATATTGCTGCAATATTCAGTCTGGGCATCTTAAGCCTCACTATTTTTGAAACTGACCTAGAAACTCAATCAGTATCACTTTTCAGAGTCGCTCCAGTCTTTCATTATTGAATTGCCCTTGTGCCTTTGTCAGGTGAAAGAGCATTTCTCAAGATAATTCAAGTAGAAGTACTGCAAAATCAAATGTTTGCACGCTAAAAGGATTACAGAAATGGAACACAACATGAGATTAGGGTTGGCTATTTGCCCTGCGCCTTTTAAGTGGGACTGCTGATTGAATGGTAGGGTCTGTAAGCTCCCAGTTATTTTGTACTGACATGATATCCAGTTTAAATGCTTGGTTAAGGAATTCTGGGAACCACAGGCTATGGGATTTTGCATACGGCAGTGCTGTGCAAATAGGTGTGAACGTGACGTGGGTAGCACATTAAAATAATGCATGTCTTTAACCTATTTGATATGTTTAAATAAACTTGGCTTAGTCACACATTCCCAGCTCCTTCAATAGCAAGTAGCAACGTAGTTCAGTAAGGTGCACCTGGCTGGATGTCAGCTATATGTTGCTATAGGTAAGTGAAAGGTTTCACTAAGACATTGAAAGTGGTTTTTTGACGTACAGTTACCATTTTGCAATTGGTATCCACGAATCTAACTCTTGCACTGATCACGCTGTGGGCAGAAAATTGATGCTTGCTTCAAACTCTCACAATTTGCTGCTCTTACCTTTTCGCTTTTTTTCCCCTTTTTCTTTTTGCTACTCTTCTCTCCATCCACGGCCAGCTTGAGATTCTCCAGCTTTTGTTGCATCAATTCATCCACCTGTCCAGACACACGCAATTGAATCTTTCTAAGTCTTCTCTCCTGCCACCACCTTGCAATGAAGTGCTCAGCCAAACAAGCATTAAAGCAGAGAACAGATAGTGGGCACTCTGGAGGGAGGTAAGGTCTATGCCAGGACTGGTTCTTCCATTTTCAGAGAAAAAACACACAAGCAATGCACGTTATTAGAGTCCTCTTACTGTTGTCAGCTCACCTGCACTCTGATCTCTTCTTCCACTTCTTCCCGTTTCTCTGCTTTGATCAGCTCTGGGTCATGATCCTGGAGGAAATCCCTTCCCTCGTCTCTGTTCTGCCAAACGGCTGTTATCCAAAAGAGAGAAATAAGGGGTGAAAACTTACAGAAATCGTTGATTTCTCCAACTGCTTCTGGAGGATTTAAAAAAAAAAATAAAATAAAAAAGGTAGTTGTAGGCAGCTTTTATTAAATTATTAGTGGTATGAAAGAAGCAGACTCAAGGGACCCTTACCAAGTTCAGAGCCCTGTTGTGGTATGATCTGCAAATCTTGAGGTTAACTGTTCGTTTTTTGTTTCTTTTTTTTTTTTTGCCTTGGGCTGTAAATTGGTATTGGGTATCAGGAGGATAATAATGGGACATTGAGGCTGTCATTTGCTGGTTGTAAAGCTGAATGTCTGGAGTGTTGCTCACTACCTGCTCTGGACAGTGCGGTGTTGCTTAACCATACCATGCCTGATCTTGGCATCTTTTTCTCTATGCTTACCAGCACTGTGCTCAATTCTTTACCAAAAAACAGTTGCAGAGACAGTCCTGTCCTGAGGGATGTGCTTGCTACGTGGCTCTTGGCTGGCACAAAGCAGGGGACTAAAGGAAAGTGTCATTTAGTCCAGGCAGTTTTCCTTGTTCTATCCTGGTCAATTCTTTAATGCTTAGACTTAAGCTGTTGCAAACCTTTGTAGGAATTCACATGGAGTTGGAATATGGGCCAGAAGCACTGGGATATGCAACAGACATAGGAATGAGAGGGGACAGTGTGTCTGACAAAGCAATTTCATGCATCCACCCATTAATGGTGTAGAGTGTGTCTGGGGTATTCTAGGCCTCTTAGGCTGAAAGGTGGCTGAAGTCCTTCCCCAAAAGACACAAGACCCATCTGATAAGGCACCTCTATCTCTTAGTGTTCTGCAAAGCAGAAGTAATGAGGAGGCCAAACTCCAGGATCAAAGCAATCTTGTGCAGGTTGATGATTAAAAAAAAACCAAAACCCCTTATTCATAATAAAGTAATTAATGATGTGGAGGTCCGCTTCTTTCTTTTTCGTTGTTGCAAAATGTAATTTGGCCTTCAGAAAGGAAACTAAATGAAGTCTAGCAAGCTCTGCGCGTGTCTGAATTCTCTGCTATTAGCAGAAAGTACCTTTTTAATGGAAACGCCTCTCCTCTTTCTACATTTTTTTTTTGTTTTTTGAGCTAACTTAAAGGAGGACAATCTGTAACTTTCATTTCCTTGCATTTCAAGCCCCGACCGTATCTCTATAAATGACAGCCAATCTCCAGCAGTATACACTAATTCAATTTCCAGATGATTTAAAATGACAGCTTTCCACTTTAAGACACAGGCTCCTTCGTGAATCCGTTTTGTAAAGAGAACTCTTTCCTTGTACCTACTGCCATTTCTAAGGCACTATAAAATTCAGGAAGGTTTTCACGGTACCCATAGGAGACCATTCTGGTTTTAGCCCCATTAATATAATACTGGCTGCTATTTCCATCCTCGACGAATTTTCAGAGCCCAATTACAGAGTGCAGAGTATTTGCAACTTTACACGTGGGGAACAGTTTTTTCAGGTGAGTAGTCTTAGTTCCATCACAAAAAAGCGTTCAAGATGGAGAAGGACAGCAGATTTTAGGGAACGAGGAAAGAAACTCAAAGGTATAGACATAAATTTCTTTAAATTACTCATGGGTCATCAGGCAGCATGACAGATGTCACATAATATTTCAAGAAGGAGAGCTGACTTGCCCTCGTTACGAGGTACCTCCTCCAGGGTTACCAGTTTGGAATTTCAGCCTTGGGGAAAGGGAACGTTACATGGGAGTGATGTGAATTTTTATACGCTTTCTCGCCTGGGTCAACAGGTTGCAAGTGCTCTGTTTTCACAGCAGTGCTGAGGCTTAGATATTTATTTCTCATGGAGGGATCCGCAGATTATTATTTTTTTTTATTCTCTTCTTTCCATAATTGTTTGTTGTCATTCTGTAAATCGATTAGCAGTTAATATTCATGGCAGACAAAGCAGCGATGCTCCTTGGGGCAGTCTTTGCTGTTACCTGGCAATGAGTTCTGTGTGCTATTTTAGCCGCTGGGTTAGAGGTCTCTGGTTTTATAAAGGAGACGGCTAGCTCAGAGGTGTTAGATGCTACGTTGTTCTTTCACAGATCAACAGAACACCTCGAAGTTATTTCTAAGGCAGGGTCAGAAGGCTGAGGATGTTGTTTGCGATGGTCAGTCAGAAGAGTCTGGTGTTTTGTTACTGACAGCCATGCAGCTATGGAGCTATTTTTGGGAGTGTGTGCAGTGCAATTTATATCACCCCTTCTAAAGCAGTGCAAGCTTATATTTGGATTGCTTTATATGCATGCCTCTCCAGGCTAGGCAAAAGACAGCCAGTGCTCTTGTGGGATTGCTGACATCTCCTCTTCAGCAGCATTAGTTTCCCCTTTGCAGACTAGCAGGTAATTCAAATGAATGTTTTTCACCCAGAGGGTGGTGAAGCACTGGAACAGGTTGCCCAAGGAGGCTGTGGATGCCCCATCCCTGGAGGCATTCGAGGCCAGGCTGGATGTGGCTCTGGGCAGCCTGGTCTGCTGGTTGGCAACCCTGCACATAGCAGGGGGGTTGGAACTGGATGACCATTGTGGTCCTTTTCAACCCAGGCCATGCTATGATACTAAGAATTTCAGAGCAGCTTGCAATTGAAATGCTTCTATCTGAAGCATGATGCTTTTCTTCTTAACGTGACTGCTCTCTGGCAAAAGGGTTCAAAGCTTTTGATAGGTGGCAAAACCACACATTATCACCCCACCTTAAAGTGGGTGTTTGGGTGGAACTCCTGTTTCAACACCAAGCAAGTCAAGGACTGACTGGCTGCAGTTAAATGGGGGAAACAGTGCTTTGCTACCTTCCAGCACAAGGGGTTGCAAAACTGAAACCTAAGAAGGCTGAGGTGGTGACTCAGGCTACTTACATTTGCTCCACGTACTCTTTTGCTATTCCGCTATAAAAGCAGATTGTTGCTTGCACAGAAATTGGCTGTTTCCAGCAACACTATGTAAAGTAAGTGTTGGAGATAGGGCTTGGCAAATATAGCTTAGCAACTAGTAAAACTGACAAATACAGTTTTGGGAGAACAAAAGTGTTCCTGAGTTCCACTGAGGTTTGTTTAATAGTTTTAGCTTGGTAGAGAGAGGGGGAGAAACGGAATGGAGATGTCTGTAAATGAAACGCTTAGCACTTTGAGCAAACTTTTCTGCCTCTTTTTAAATGCTTAAGCAACCTAAGAACGCATCAACCAATCTCAAAGGATGGGAAGACTTTCTTATTTCTGAGAGCTAGGGGAGAGGAGATGGAACAAAAACATTCACAGTTTGGACAGCTATCATTTCAGCAGGCTGCAGCCACATCCAGAAGGGTCTTGAAATAAATTGATTGCAGGCACCTGGTATAAATCTTACTGAACTCGGCTTCCTTACTTCAGTGATGCTTTCGAGATTTATGCAGTAATAAACTTGAACTTCTGTGAAGATTGCGACAGTAACTGAGCTATTTTGATATAACAATAGAGAAAAGCCCCAGTGTGGAAAGACCAAACTCAAGCTGCTTTTTCAAAAGAATTCTGTTGCGGAAATGAAAGCAGGCTGTAATTAAAAATGCAAGAAATGGCTTGCACTGCCCTTGTCAGATGTTGTAACAGATTTCCTTCTGGGGGCCTTGAAATCCTGAACCTCATCCGTGACATTTCGTTGAACAGCCAGCAGGTAGCATTGCAATGAAGGGTGTGATAGCTGTGTGATCAGGCACAACATGAGCATCAAGTGCTGGTGAATGAGGCAGGAGATGGCTGCATGGAGGAATTAGTAGCTGTTAAGCTATTGAATACCGTATTTATTCTCAGTTATCTGGACGGCTATAGGCTCTTACTGTAAGACAAAACTGCAGCTATTCTTTGAAGCTTGTATGAGGAGCTCATTCTGTCAGCCCCCAAAGGATGCTGCCTGTGCCTGAGGAGAAGACGGCGGTGTGCCTGCAAGTGCTGTCAGTACCTAATGGGGTGACAGAGGTATTCACACTGGCTCTGGGGACTCAATCCAGGTGCCTGAATAGGAATGTAAGCTCCCCAGACAGTTAATGTGCTGCTGTATAGTCCTTGGGAGGCTCTGTGAGATGCAACACCCTCAGAGCAGCCCTCCTGCTTGTGCAAGAAATTAGTGTGAGCAACACCAATGTGTTATATTCCCACAGAGCTCAAAGGATGTATCTTGATAGAGGTGACAGCACACAAACTATGATTCAGTTACAGTTTGGGTGACAAACACATTTCTCTCCCCTTATAAGCCCCCCGACTTGTTACTTGAGATAGCTGTGAAGTATCAATCCTATCACAGGAACTTATCAGCCTCTGTGGCGCTTCTGTTGCTAAAACTCACACCCAGTGCCATGTCACTGTGTAAAGCCCCTGTGAGGTTTTCCACAACCTTCCAGAGTGTGATATGGACAAACACGAGGGTTTTGTGAGTTCACAGCTCAGCACTGCGTTGAGGAGCACTAGATGTTGCAGGGTCTAAGCAGAAGAAACACTGTGGAGCAGTGGGAAGCTGAACTGCTATAGAATCATAGAATCCTTAAGGTTAGAAAGGACCTCTATGATCACTTAATCCTCTCACAGTGCTTTTAAATGACTTGCTATTGAGATATTTCTTTTGCTGCCCTTGGAAAATCTAAGGGAGCCTCTGTATGTGCAATAAAGCTCTTTAGTTCTAGTTTGGCCACTTTCAGTCAGAAATGTACCATCCTGCATGATTAGTAAAGTGATTTCGAAAGACCTCTAGGAAGACTTGAAGTATTGAGGGACTCCCTTCCTAAATACCATTTAATCTAATGCCTCCATTTCTATAATGTTTCACAGTTCAGGCAGCTGCACAGTTTGACCTTATAGGAATGACATTCAGATCAAGCTGAATTAGAAGAACATTCCAGCTGTAATTGTTATCTTTTTGTACTGACCTTTGTATTGACTGTTTCCTTCCTCCAGTATTGGAAGGAAATTACTGGGAGCCATTTTCCAGCCCTCTTCCTCTTCCTAGATTTGTGGAGGGTGAAATAAAAAAACCAGAATATTAATACGTGGAAAACTCATACGTGGAAAAATTCATAATCTTCAATGGACTTTTAAAGAATTGATGCAATTTGAAGGAATAAGACACGCTGTTTTATCACACCATCATGAAGTGTTTCAACTGCAGTTCTCCAAGCAGGCTCTAAAGGAATCCTCTTCAAAAGAAGAAGAGGGCAGAGGTTCAGTTTATCAGCTGATCTACTGTTGTAAGTGTGGCAAGAAATACATTTAGGTTCATTGGTTGCTTGTAACATGTAAATGAAATTACCTTGCTATTTTCTCAGTTACTCTTGGGTTGCCTCCCTCCTCTCCCCAAGGAATTCCCAACTTGGGGTTAACTCCGAATGGTTGAAACCTCATTTTTAATCCATAATTAGAAAAATATTGAACTTGGTGTAGTTTGAAAAAACAAAATATTTTGTTTCAATTCCATCAAAACATATGGATGTTTTCCAGTCTAAAATAAATGATGTTGACGTGTTCCTCAAATAGCTTATTTTCATTGAATTGGTATTTCAAGTTGATAACATTCTGACAAGATTTTCTGAGTTTCTTCATACTGAATCAGTCACGAGCCCTCAGAATGTTAGTAAGGAAATAGATATGTGGTAATGGTATGGGAAATAGAGGAAGAGCCGAATGTGGATTCAACCAAGATAACATAGGTCGTATGTGGCTTTGCTAATCAATTTGTAGTGTGTTAGCTCCTGGTTATCAGTAAGTTAGTTCCTGGAATAACCAAAAGAAGCCAAAAGCAAAAGCTTTACGTGTGCTTCTGTAACTAGGTGCCGTTACATCAGCAGATACTGTTGCTGACAGGTCATGTAAATACTAAACATGTTTTTAATTAAAGTATTATAGTAATTAAAGTCTGGGCCAAGGAAGACATGGAAAACATTTACCACTTCTATCCTGTGGTCCAGAGGTACGCTTGAAAGAGATTCAGGAGTTTCTTAATCAAGAACAATTTGAGTTAAACATAAGCAAGTGTTTGAGGATTTGATTCTTGGAGCTCAAATTCCCAGTTGCTCTGGTATATTCCCAGCTTCTGCAGGGTGGCATTTTCAGATGCGTTCTTGGATCTGCAGTAGGCATTTTCCAACTCCGCTGCCTTCTTTCAACGTTTTTTGTGCTGTCTTTTAGAAAATCATTAAAATACGCTGGTCTAAAAGAAATACTTAACTTCTAACTATTAAAAATAATAATAATAAAACGACAACAGACAGCCTTAAAATTGGACTTATTCATTTTTAACCTGACTCTGTGCTGAACTTCTGCTATGGAGATTTTGCTAATAGCTTTCGCTAAGGGCAAAATGTCTCATTTAACACTTGAGGATGAAATCTAGGGGTTGCTCAGCTGCACTCACATTTGGTGAGAGAGACAAGGCGCAGTGCATTTTACTGGGTGAAGCAGCTCAGGCTGGTCTAGCATGTGTTCTGCTATTGGAAAGAGGGATCATACGGTGCAGAAGTTGCTTTTGTTCCTAGGTGCCCCAAGGGAAATCAGATCAACACCTTGCAGACAAGAAAATGAGGTTGCTTTGATATCAAATACACTTCTTTAGAGATTGCTATCAGGCTTCAGAAATATTTAAATTTCCTTCTGGGATCAAACTTTTGTTTTCTTAAAGAACTGAAGTTATGAGCAAGGCTTTTTTCTGACTGCCCCACTATGACTTATAGGCTATACTTATTTTATTAAGAGTCCCGCTGTTAGAACTTTTCCATGTACTTCCCAACTGTTCTTAATATCTGCTTTTCCCTGTCAGTATTATAACCTTAAAGAGAATGTTCCCTTTGTTCTTTCTCAATGAACCATAGAGAACCTGATATAATGGCTAGGAATTTTACTTGACAGGACTTGTGATGGCTGAAGACATGAGAAAGACATTTTGTTGTAAAGCCTCGGAGCTCTATGCTGTTATTTCACCCAGTTTCAAAACAACCTTGCAGAGGCTAAGAGAAGAAAAGAGATTCATTTCTGGTACTGCGTTGGTTCTTAACTTGTAAAAGGTGGAAGAAACACAATAAAGAATCAAACATATCCTGTGAAAGTCACAGTTTTTAAGCAAATGAGTTAGCTGACATCCAACTTCAGAAGTTCAGGTTGGTTTTGGCATTTTATTCTGCATACCTCACTGACTTGGTCTGTAAGGGTCTGGAACAGCCTTCTTCATTGCCTTTGCAAGACCAGATGCTTTGTTCTGGGCCAGCCAAGCTGGGAGAATGTAGAAGGACAAAGCCATTGGAGGACACCCTTGTGAAAGCGTCTCCTTTCTGTGTAGCTGTGAATACTGATGCTCTTGCAAGTCTGTAATTTCAAAAGCTTTTTGAAGCAATAGCTTTCATTGCACATACTTTTATTTGATCTTCCCCAGAGATCTGCAATGACTGTGCTGATTTAAGGGGTCACGGTAGGAAGTGGCCCAGTAGAACCAAACTTGGCACTAGTGTAAGTGTCTTGAAATCTTATGGATAACTTGGTATCAGTATTATTTGGCTTAGGTCTGAAGGTGTTACGCTCCTCTTCCTTCCCTTCTTCTACTTGGGCTGGCTCAGGTCTGCCAGCTAACATATCACTATTTCACTCCCCACTCCTTGGAGTTTGGTGCCTTCACTATTGCTGTCACCCTGGTGGTAAACATCTGTAGATGTGTGACCACAACTTGGAAAGTTTCAAGTTCTCCACACACTGTGAAGAACTGGCCACTGTCTCTTCTGGCTGGCAAAGCAACATCAGGCTCAGAGCTTGGAAAACACATTTGTGTTTGCTTCTCCTTCAGCCTGCTGTACTTCTTCATTTATGAAGGAAAAAAATATCCCATATTCTGTTTGGAATGACCCAATCAGCATCTTTACAAGTTGAAAACAGCTAACCAAGCTGCAAGTTAAGACTTTTGATATCCTCATCCAAATGAGTTTGGTTCTTTTGGAGTTCATGCCATTTAGTTTCCTGGCTAGCTGTTATGAGGTCTGTCTAAACTGATGGTTGATGATCTTTTTTTTTTTTTTTTTGTCGTGGTTTTTCCAGGGTTAGGACTTAAAATCAAATTGTGTAAGATTTGCAGAGAGGAGTAAGCTTTGTGCCAGAACAATCTGACATCTCCATATACTCAATGAGAGATTAATGACCCATATTAAAACAATATATATTCATATATATATATCACTTCAACTTTGTTTATACTATAATAAGCAAAAGTGGTTGCTTGAGTAAAAGCCTACAATTTGTGTTCTGTGGCTTGCTTATGAAGATGCCCCCTGGTCACTGCACTGTTGTTTCATAGGTTCCTTCCTCAGCAAAGCTGCTCCTGAAATAACTTGGAAGCACACCTTCAGGGTAACCAGAGCCTGAGTGTAACAAAGACTTTAGGGAACTTCTCATATGTTAAGTGGTGTCCACTGTGACTTGAAGCAGAAAAGAATTCATACCCTAAGAATGTAAACTGAAAATGCATGACTGCAATTTACAGGCGTACAAAATACTGGCTTGCAGTACAAAAGGCACAGCTGGCCATTAGCAAACTGTACTTAAATTTAAGCTGGATGTCCAAGCAATCTTGGAAATTGGTATCTGAAAGAGATTAAGGCTCTTGTTTCCTTAGTTCCTATGTAAAGGAGTAGCGATAACCAACTTTTCCATACTCCACACTGATAGTGTAAATGCTTGCTTATGAAACTGGCCACCATTTTGTCTGCACAAAAGGAAACAATGCCAAAGCCATAAAGTGTATTTTTCCTCTCATCTGTGTCCCTGGCAGCCTGTCCACCTCCATCAGCTCTCCCAGCTCAGCTGAGCTGTGGCCATGAAAACTCATTTCCTAAAACAGGAGAGGTAAACTATAGTTCCCTGGGACCATGCGCGTGGTTGAAAGTTTAAGGGGGACTGGCCTCAAACGTTCCCTGGATCTTTGAACCTGAAGCTGAAACCTCAGTGATCATCAGTATCAGTCTGATACAAATTCATATCCTCTGTCCATATATGGCTGAGTAGACTCTACTATATCTCATTTTCACAAACAGATTTTCCTACTTGAAGCCTTACTTTCTTTCCAGTTTTCTGTGTCTTCTTTTCTTTTGCTTTTTCCTTTCCTTTTTCTTTTTCCTTTTTTTCCTTTTGGGATTTTTTCTGCAAAGCCATCTCCCTTTGGGCAGCCAGCTCTGCAGCAACCTGAAAGGGAAGGAATGTCAGAATGTTCACATGCAAGGTGTGTTAGACATGCTGTAAGAGTTATGAACCAGCATAAGTTTTTTTCCCCTTGGTTTTGCCTCTCCAACACTGAGGAAATCTAGTATCCGGTACATTGCTTGCTAGTCCTCGATCGTGATGTACTTACTGCTTTTTCCACCACCTTGTAATTCAGATGGTGATGGCAACTCCAAATAGTCTCTGTATGTTACGAGGGGTAGAAGAGTAGGCCTGTGTAGCTCTTCACCACTTTAGAGGTGAAAAAGGGAGGAAGGAAGGCCCTGAATTGGGCTCATGAGTCTACAAATCTGCATTTCAGCAAATCCTGGGCCTGGCATGAAGAGTTTTAGAGCTGATCCATTACAGAGAGACTCCTTTCTTTTGTGCCGACAGGCAAACCCTCAGCATCCTAATACATCTTTCAGAAAGTGGTCATTTTCATGTCCCAACCCACCAGGGCTTTTATGCGGTATGAATGGCTCCCAAAACCACCCAGAAGCACAATATCCTAATGATATACAACTGGAAGTTCCCTCTGGGTTTGGAGTTGGATTATGGATTTGTCTTAGCGTTTTTAAGGCAGATTGATTTTATAGAGGGAGATTTTGAGAGATTGCCTCGAGGCATGTCTAATTTCAATATCTGGCTAAAGACTGAAATTGCTCTAGTGGATGAGAGAGATTGGATAGAGATATTGTGATGAGCTCTGACAGATATGCAGATAGCCCAGCGTGTTTATCCCTGCAAGCTATCGGTAGCTGATAACTTGGCAGGGCTGTATCAGCTTACTTTCTGGCCATTTAAACATGACTACTATTTGCTTTTTCTACTATTTCCTTCTTCCCAGATGCCTCTGAATGCATTCTCTTGTGCCAGAGATGAAATGTAAGATGAGGTACTGATGAGTGTAAAACCAAAAATCTGTGGTCAATGCAACTTATTAATGGATCGTTAATATTGGCAGCACTGTGAAAGCGTAGAAAATAGATTTCCAAGTTTAAGACAAATATTTCCTCTAACAGTAGAAATACTTGTTTTCTAGGAAATACATTTTAATGCATTTAAGATAGGACAGTGGAAGTGGGGGACAACACGGGCTATGCTTTGCAGTCAGTGAAATTTCATTACTGGATCTCCCCAAGCATTTCAGTGTTCTACATTTAATTAAATATGGTAATTTAAACCCCAAGCACAGCTCCGACATATCTTGCGGTGATAAGCAGTGAAGCATTTCATCCTCTTGGATAGATTAATAGATTGACTAGAGTTCAAAATAGGTTTTTAGTGTCCCGGCAGGCCTGCTGTATCCAAAACCAACTGAGCTACCCAGAGTGCATCCTTTACTGTAGTACCGATACCCTGCCAGAAATCCAACCTGGTCCCTTCTGCACCCAACCTTTGCTCTGCCTGCCTACGAAAGGGCAGCCATAACCACTTCCAGCATCTCAGTGGTGGGCTGATCCAGCAGGATTCCGATAAGCACGCATGTGATCAGCAAATGGTTTTCATTTTAGGCAGTGCTACCAAGTCTTACTGCCAGTGCTTTAAGTGCATGCAGACTCTGATTGCAACAATTTGTTTTCGTGTTTTTATACAGATGAATAAAATGACACTGGAAGGGTTAGGCCAAGCTTCTGTGCTTATTAACCCACTATAATGGGATGGAACTGCTGAACTGCCCTTATCCTTTTGTCTTGCAATGCATATGCAGGTCTGAGATGCTGAGGCACATAGCTGGCAGCATGGCCAGCATGTGAAGCCTGTGTTCTCTGAAGTCTCTGCTTCCCAGAAGAGCACGACAGGGCAAATATAATTTTTCCTTTTCTGCATCAGATACACCTTCTCCCCTATGTTCCTTTAGTGCAGATTTTCAGCTCTGCTTGCACCTCTGCTCTAAGCAGCTTCGTAATTGCAGAGGACTGGGAGCTGGGGTGAAACCAGCTGTGTATCTAACCTTGAATGGTTCATACTCTTCTATACAGAACAATTTCCCCTCTAGCTACAAGAAGCAGCCTGAAGAATCTGACAATAGAAGAGGAATGAAAGGAAAGGACAAGCAAAGGTTAGTTTGAGATACTAAGCAATTCACCTGCATTATAATACCTTTTTTTTTCCACTGAAGAAAACTTCATAGTGGAAATAAAAGCAGATGTCTTCCTAAATTATTTTAGACTTCCCTTTCTTTGCCTCTTTTTGAAATGAGGCTGAAAGTGCTTTGAGAACTCTTAATGTTGGGGAAGAGAATGCACATCAGTAAGGGTGGATGAATTTTAGCCTCCATTTTTCCTAGTCTTGCTGTAGGAGCCCTGCAGACCGGGTGATTACTTCTATCCAGAAACTTTTTCTTTCAAGGGTGAAAAGGCATTTTTCTCCAAACTGACCTTCCACAAAAAAAAAAAAAAAAACAACAAATCAACTTTTCTCCTCATACATCAGCTTAAGTGTTCCCAAACTTTCTTCAATGCAGATTCTCTTTATTGGGAAAGAAAGAGGCAATGAAACTAACTGCCACCTCTGGAAAGAAATGCACTATTTTGGAGTTACGAGCCAAGTATCTGAAACTCCCTAGCTGCCAGCAGGACTCGCTTGTGTTCTCTGTTCCTCAATCACAGAAAGCTTGGCATTGGCTCAGGCAAGCAGATACTTGGGGTAAACGTTCTTCTTCAAGAATAAGCTCTTCCTTCATCCCTTGAAAGAGTTCCTTTGTTGAGCTTCTTGCCTTTATTAGTGCTGTAGACATAAATAAATAGAGCTTGGGAATTTCAGATCCCCAGCTATAGTGGGTGTGAGACAGCCTCGGAGCCTTGCAGTTCTGGCTCTAAGGCCATTTTGAACAGAAACACTTAATTGGCACGTAGCTTGTGGTCTCTGGAGAGAAAGTTTGCTCTCTTTGAGAACTGTGTAGAGGAAGAAGCTATTTGATGTCTAAAATTAAAAATAATAATAATAATAATAAAAAATTTCTTCTCCCAGGAAACAAGACCATCTGAGATGGGAAGAAATGCCATCCCCCTGTCCCAAAGTAGCATTCCAAACAGCAGTCAGCACGCTTACATTGCCTGTACATCTCTCTTTTCCCCAGCTTGAGGGCACTCAAGGGGTTGTTGATGCTGTCTGGCTATAGGCACACAACCTGGACTATTTTCTAGCCAGTAGAGCCAAGTTCATCACACCCAGGAGGCACTGGAGGACCTGCTTGGATCTGGCACGGTCATTCACAATCCCACTGATTACTGGGATTCATGAGGACCTTTAGCTGTCAGCAGTAATAACAGTAATTAGTGCCACTAATAGCTCACAGACTGCCAAATGAGGATCATGATCAGCAGCTAATGCCTGCTTTTTCTCACCCCTTCTCTAGATGCTACCGGATTAAATACTGAGATTATGGTAACATAGAAATGACTTTGAGCTCCAAGCAGCAATTTGAACGTGTAACCAAAATCTCAGTCTTATTTTGATAAGCCGCTTAATGTTGGTAATGAAGGGGGTTTGGGAGTGAGGGAATGACTGCTAAATGACAGCTCTCTTGGCTTACTTTCACGGTGATGAGGCTTAATGAACTACAGGAAGAGATTATCGTTTTGTTGGCAGCAGCATGAGGGCAGCGCCAAAAATTGTCACATCTGATGATTATCTCTGGAGCAAAACATAAAAAGCCATTAGGGATAGACGACTGGAACAGATGCAGGGAGATTACACTCCTTCAGGAGATTCTGCTCCTGAAAAGTGCATAGGAAGTAGAGAAAAGTTCATGTTCAGTTGAGACAGTACATCTTTCTGACTAAATTGCTGAGTATCTTGCATTGGGATCTCTCTGGCTTACCTTTTTGAGAAGCATTTGTAAAATGTCTTGAAAGCAGATTGTGCAGGAGGCATTACAAAGTCAAGTAAGGTCAGAGTTGTCAAAAGATAAAGAAATATAGAATGTATAATAATGCAGCAATGGTTCGTGAAGTGATTAATTTGTATTTTATTTTCCCCAAAGTGTCTTTACCTAAGCCTTATAAAATGCTCACTTGTTAAATACAGTTCTGCCCTGATTTTCCATGGAGTTTAACTTGGGAGCAACCAACCCATCCTTGGAAGGTAATGCATATAAGAGGTGAAATCTTCTGTCTCCCCTGAATTCAAGGACAAAAATCCTATTAACTTCAGTGGGGCCAGGATTTCACTTATAATGCCACACAGTAGGCCAGAGTGAAACAAAACCAGTTAGCCTTGGGATTTTTAAGATGCAGGCTGGCTCAGAAGAACACAAAATATTTTACTTCTCTGAAATTCAGGTAAAAGCATGAACCAACCAAACTTCCTTTTGCCAGCTGCACTCTGGATGCCTGTTAAGGGCATGTGAAACACCACCTGCTCTCAGCTGTGCTGGATAGAAAGGGAGGAAAAAAGTGGCTCTGGGGATTTCTTCAAAATCAGATAATTGCTAGTGAAAATTTGCAACAAAACTGCTTTTTTTTCTTTTTTTTTTCTTACAAGTATTTTTCCTTTTATGCAGGGAAAACAGGCAGCAGAACAATCTCTGCAGGCTTTTTGGCTTCCTTTATTCTTTATGCAAAGAGAAAGCAGATGCGCAGGAACCGCAGCAAAATTGCTGAAGGTGGGAGTTCAAAGCTGGGAGTAGGATGGGGAAAATATGTTTCTCCAGTGCATACTACCATACCCAGTTTTGCTCAGTGTAATTCCTTGCAATGTTTTTCTTTTCTGAATTGTGTCTATCCTTGTTGCTAGCACCTCTAATTAGCATCACGTCCCCAAACCCTTCTCCAGCGACAAGCCATGCTTGCTGGGTGGCTTCCCTGCTGCTCAGAGCAGCCAACAATGCCTTCTTGACTCTGGCATGTGTTTCTACTTTAGATGCTGAAAACTTAATGGACTGGTCTCCTTCACTCTGGGACTGAACAACAGAGTGACTGAGATGCAGAGGCCTGCGGGGTTGACCTTATTGTACTCTGAACTTGATGAAAACAGGAGCCTACTCTGAGCTTGGTTTTAGAGGGGCACAGAGAGCTGTTTGTTGCAGTGTTCTTGTGTATTTTTGTAAGCAAAGTAACTAATAGTTAAGAGTACTGTGCTTTATGCTGGGTTAACGTGTATTTACATCTCCCTGCTCCATGCGGATGCTGCTAGCGTGCCCCAGGCATTTCCCAATGATTCCAAGGACTGAATCCAAAATATTGTTTTACCATAGTTGTGTGAGATCATTGGTGGCAGGCGGCTAATGAATACAACAGCCTGTCTCAACAGGGCAACTTCTAAGGACCGCAGAGGTCAGTCTGTGGCTGTTTGGTTTTCCTAGCCTGTTGGTAGCCTCCACGACTGGTTCATTCAGGGGCTAAATTCTGCTCCCGTGTGCAGTGTTTCCTGTTTATAAATTCCCTCAGCAGACTCATCATCCTGCAAAGATCATTCTGGAGAGTGGAAGAGGTTTGGAGGGCCAATTGCTGCCTTCATTTCTTCAACTGCTCTTAATCACCTTCTCTGCGTGACAGAGAAAGATTATCAGCCACTTCCATTAGCAGAGAAACCAGAAGAGTTTTCTGTTTGTTTCTAACTGAGAAAAACAACTGAGATCATTACAAGGATGCAAAAGATAAGCCGAGATAAGTTCTTCACTTGAACACGTCCCTTGTTCAAATCCAAACTCGGCAGCAAATCAAGGCCTAGGCCCACCTGCATAAGAAACTCTTCTCTGTTTGAACTAATTATTGGTAGATCATGCTGACACGGAACGCAGACACAGCAGAACCAGAATGTGTTTTCTAAACGTGGCAGCCCCGGATG
Organism: Alectoris magna; assembly: GCA_030625065.1. NCBI lineage: Eukaryota > Metazoa > Chordata > Aves > Galliformes > Phasianidae > Alectoris > Alectoris magna. The sequence continues at coordinate 23,818,495 of CM060567.1, forward strand.
CCAATTTAAATCAAACCTCTTTAGATGAGGATTAAACTCTTTGATACACACTTCCACTAGCACCAGTATGCATACCATACAAATCCCAGCTAGCACTAGTTGAACCATGTGGATTTTGTAGTAGGAGAGTGACTCTTTGTAGCTGAGACATCTATCAGATGTCTGTCTGTGTAATATGCATGGCTGGGTGCCTTCCACCATGACTAAGTGGGTCCATAGTCTAAAAGGGAACTAATTTTGGTAGTCAAGCTTTGTGGCTTACCTTAGAAGAAAACAATTGTTTTCACTGTGAAGCCCTTTAACCACAAGATTCCTGTAGAACCTAGAGGACTGTGTTCAGAAAAGCTGCAACTTAAGACATGTGTTATGGAATTTCCTTCCCCCACCCCATTAGCCTTTTGCATTAGAGGAGTGACAGTACCTGCTCTGGAGTTTTTTGAGAAAAAATAGCCATTGAACCTCCTGCTTCTTTTGCTGGATAATCAGGAAACCTGCCTATGATATGCCTGCAAGAGAAACAAAAGATGGGAAAGGAATTAAAATCCATATCTCTTCATCTGGTATTGTCTCGTGTGATGGTGGCTTTTTGTCCCATTATGTACCATCAAGCATCAAAACTTCTTAGGGAACTTCTTAGGACTTACTTCATGGCCAAGAGATGCAGCTTAAAGTGCTTACATTTCTAGCTCTGCACTATGCTTTCAACATCCAGCTTTATAAAAAGGATCGTTTTCTTTAAATCAGTTTTTGATCTGCAAATTCCAGATCATATGTCTACACGATGACCTCCACCCCCAAAAGTCTCCAATGGACAGGCACAGTTGGGTATTGAAGGGGGAAATTGAGAGGCTTTGTGTTTGTGTTTGGGGGATGGTAAGGAAAGCACTGGTGTGCCCAGATCATTTGAAAGGATTAAAAATATATAATTACAGTCCAAAGGCCACTTGTATTGATAAGAATCTGTTACTTTTTTCACATCAATAGCTTTTTGGGTTACATCAGTAAGATTGGTAATATCAGGACAATTTTCTGTTCCAAATTCTGACACTTCAGAAAAGTACCTGTGCTGCTTTCAAATCAGATAGGTAACGTTTCCTCTAAATGAAATGAAATTTCCCTTGAGAAGGAAATAACTCAGAAAGGTTGACATGATTCATAAAAACTGCTTTCATTCTTCTAAAACAACTGGTGTCTTAAGGGACTTTCCTAGCTTACTGTTAAGCGGTAGACTCAATTTTGAACTGAGCCCAATGTGTATGGTTTGGATCTCTAGCTAGTATTAATGTATTACGAATTAGAGGGGAATAAACATACAGTCATCTGTGACTGTGAGCTCTGACTTGCATGTTCTACAGTTACTAGTTCTACAGGCAAGCAGATTTAAAACCTTGTTCATTGTATTCCCAGAAACCACTCTACATCAATGAAAGGGTGCCCTTGTTAGTGTGGGTCCTTTTTTTTTTTTCCCCTAATGATGGGCTTTTGGCCTCAAAAAACTGCATCATCAAGTTCACTGGATGGTAGATCGCGTTTTGTTTTTATTCTAAGCAGCCAGAAAATAGCTCGATTTTGTATTAAATGCGACATTATTTTAAACATTGCTACAAATCTGGCTTACAGCAACAAGAAATCTCAAAATCTGATATTAAGGCTGTTGCTACTTTACTAATGCCAGCTGGGAGGAAGGAAAGGCAATACGCACTGCGGGTGAGGAATCATTTTGGAGTCCACCATCCACTGGATGTAGTATCAGCGCCAGCTTTCGATATTTATTAGTGCTACATTTAGTATTTGCACTAGCTCTTCATTTTTTTTTTTTTTTTTAATTTTTACAATTTAGACAGAAATATTTACCTTTTGGACATGCATGATGAGCGTATATCTGAGTGCTGAGGAAATTCTATCAAGTTCTTCCAATTTGGAAGCAGGATGTGATTTATAACCTGTATTCTCGTGCGATCTTTCTGCTCACAGTTGGTGCAGCTCTTTGGGATGGCGTGGCTCACCTTTTTGCAGCAGCTTCTTTGCAAGAGCTTACATTGCAAAATAAGTTGGTGTTAATAGAAGCTAATGTCAATCTTTTGAAGAGATAAGAAAAAAATTGGTAGCCGTTTACTACCCCATCAGCTGTTTGTGGGCTGGGTGTTTAGTTGAGGATCACACAGAATGCAAGTTCCCATGGTCATCAGTGACCTGAGAGCAGGCAGCTACTTCACATTTCAGTCATGCTGATTCTTTAGGGACATCTGTTTGTTCTTTCTGAATTTCATCTTTTCATACGTACTGCTGGTTAGCGTATCAACTGCTGGCCAACAGACATGGAGCGTTATTCTCATCTCACTTCCCTGTCCGACCTCCTGTGGGTTTTACTCTTTCTTCTCTAGGTTTAAACGCCTACAGCCTCAATCTTGTAATGCCTGGAAAGTGTGCACCTGCACGACCCTAACAACCAAATTCCTTTCCTTATGAAACCCTCCAAGTTCAGAGGTTAAACCAGGGATTCACTTGACCTGTAAATCTGTACAGAAAAAATCAGCGACTGATTTTCCCGGTCTAAATTCCACTTTAAATGCAATAAATCACAATTTTCTTCCCCATTTTCTTTTTGGCAGAAGCCTACTGAAAATGCTACCACAATGGTTTGTCTCATGCATTTCTCGTAAGATGCTGTTTGGATTCAGTTGGACCCAAAGCTGCATTTTGTGTAAGCTTGTTTCATGGTTGCTGCTGCTGCTGAAACATCAGGATAAAATTAGTGACCAGTAGGCACTTTGCAAATAGCAAGGCTTTTCCTATATCCTTGCTCCATGAAATGTGCTACCTGTTGCCCAGGAAGATTCCACCAGGTATGTTCCACATCAAAGAGGGAACACTCCTTGAACAAAGAGGATCTTCCAAACATGGACTGATTTTTGAGGTTGCTTTAGAGTGACAATTGTTCAAATAAACTGCATTCCCTTTTAGAAACGTCCTACAACCAATGAAGTTTTCATGATCATAGCCAGTTCTCAGGCAGTAACACTGAAAGAAAACAAAACCAGATGACGTAGGAACTTCTCCAAACTAGAGAATGCTGTTTTGTTTTATGGAGCCAGGAGGGTGTGGTGTAGGAGGAAGGCTTGACAGTTGGAACCCTTCTCGGTTCCAACTATGAGGCACCAATGGAACAACCATACAAAAACCCCAAATTTGCAGAAGGTGGAGCTGCGTATGTTCCCATAGTCAGCAACAAGCCTGAAAATCAAGGTGCAGACTAGAGGAGCGTTGTATGTACTCCTGCTTTCTTCATTAATTCTGAGAGTTGAGGTGTAAGGACGCTCACTGTAAAGCCTTATACCATTAGAGATCAATAGGTGAGAATTTCAGACTGGTTATTTAGGATGCTCTCTCAGTTGAGTGGAAAAAAAACCACTTGGGCTGCATTTCCTCCAGTCTGCTCACTGATTTTTGGTATTCAGAGTACTTTGATGCTTCCTTTGTGTGTCGGTCACTATACCTAGCTGACAGATAACCCACAAAGGTTGTTGGCCCTGATGCTTTGTTTGCATGTCACTGTAAAGAGAATAGTATACCAAAACTAAACTGTCAGTCAAAGAAGTCTGAAGGTCTGGTTGCACACTGACAAGCAGTGGAGAATACAGAAAATTTAAGCTCTGGGTGAAAAGACATTTGCAGCGTGTAATGTATGGGAGATACAGCACATGTCAGAACACCTGGTTCCAAGGCAAGTCAAAACTCAGTGAATCTGTTACTTATTATTGTCTCATGACTTTGCAGGAAAATAATCTAATTGTGCTTTTCCAGTGTCGCATAAAAATGTGCAAATGCCAGAACTGGAAGACGCAACTCATATTTTCAACATGTTTGCTTCGGTGGGAGTGCTGACAATATGTTTAGGACAAGAAGCAAAAGCAGGAACAAATTCTCCTGTAACCATCAGGCTTCATAGGGAGGGTGCAGTTCTAAAAGTACAGATGGAATATGTGAAGAGTCTGGCTGCTCAGTCAGGCTGAAGTGGCTGCACAGAAGCAAACAAAGTGAGACTAAAGGGTGAGGCTGGGAAGAAACTTCTGCTCTGGGAGGCAAATTTCAGCATTAGCTTAGGGAAGCCTGCAGGCAAGGAGTTGAGGATGGCTCCTGTGGGTGACCTGTTCCCCGCTGTGCATTCACAGGCCACTGAACAGAAACTTGTTTGGGAACCTTGCCTGCACTGCTGCAAATCAGGCCAATAAGTGCCAAACAGAGTTTGTGGTAGGCAAAATATCTTTCTTTGGGTCAGAGCCACCGGCTTACCAGAACTACTTAATGTGTGTCTGCTGCGGAGAACATGGCTGGAAAACTGTGGAGAAGGGATGTTTTGAAACTGGAATGTTAGAAATCCATTACCTCTCAGGAAAACAGTGAAATCCTTTCAAAGGGAGCATAGTAAGGGTTTGATAAGCAGCTTTACAGAAAAGCCATCTAATTGGAGTGAATGGTTGCCCTAAACCTCAATCAAAACAGCTCAACTGGAAGAATAAGGGAATGAACACAGATGGAGGAGTGAAAAGAGATGCTCTTCTATGCCCAGCTAAGTAAGAAAGGGTCTAATGAGATCCTTGCTTTGCTACTCTAGCTACATCCTGCTCTTCTCTCTGGTTCAGTTACTGCCCTCCCCATTTCCAAAGTTATTCCTCTTATGGTAACTTAGATCTGTCAACTGTAATTGAAAAAGAATGATCTTTTATGGTCTGCAATGTAAACTCTTTTGTCTCTGATCATAGCTTAGAGTTCTGGCACTTCTGGGCTCAATTTTGTTTTAGTGCACAGCCCAGGTTTTAATGAGATTTGAATGGTTCTTTAACATCTCCAAATCACCCCCAGATTTGGTATGCGTCAGTGTGATTGGCAGTCTCCTGCTGAAATCTCTGCTAGGCACTGAATGCCATGGTACCCCATTTCCAACCTGAAAAATAAATTCCTTGTCTGGACAACGGCCATGCGCTGTGCTCATCACATCTGGTGCTTCTACCCCTGCTCATTCCAGGAACATCGCTGTTTTTCCTTGCATCTTTTCTCTCTATTCCACATTGCTCAGGAATGGTTATAGTTAAGGCTAAATATGGCTGTTGATTTATGAGAACATACTGTTGATTTAAACATTTTGTCTGGTAATAGACTCAACAAGTTACTACCTACTCTATTCTCTGGCGTGATTTTACATGTGTTATTCTTTCTTTTTGGCCACCACTTCTCTAGCTAATTGCATGAAAGGCCTTGTCATGAAAGTAAAAAATGGTCCTTTGGAGAAAAGAAGAGCATTTAACTCTTTTTCAGGTTAAGAAAGGATGTGGGCTCTGTGCAGAAGAGAAGGCATGAATGATGGTTGTCCTTTCTAGACAGAGGAACACCAGAGTGTTCTGCACAGAAAAGGAGCAAAAACAAAGGGTGAGGGCCCTGTAAAGAAATAAACCCCTCTTTAGTTTGTAATTCTTGTCTGTTCCTGTTATCCAACTCGATATGGGTTCTCTTAAATGGAAAAGTTGATTTATTTTAGGTATCTTTGCTGCGGTATTTTCTTTCCTTTTGTGTATGTGTGCTTTTGTTAGTTCTTCAAGAAAAAAATAACCTACACAAATATAGAATTACATATATAGCAAGATCGATTTCCACAGGCTCCTTGTCATCTTTAATGGGTTTGGACAGACATATTACAACTGATGTTTTATCTATGGTCCCGATCCTCAGAGCATTTGCTTGAGGATTATGCAGAGAAGTAATTCGGTGGGGTGACCTGCAGGGAGAAGTGTTTGGAGGATTGGAACCCTTATTGTTCTGGCTAAACGTTTGGCTTTAAGTTTAAGATCAAGTGTTGTGAGGCCAGTGATGTGAGAGAAGAAACATTCCCATGGAGGACTAAGTGTGGGAAAGGTGATATCCTCTATTACAGTAACTATCATAATGAGAAACAATAGATGGTCTTTGGGGGTACCCAGTGACTTTCTTAGATCTGAAATGGCAGAACTCAGCTTCAAAGACAAGTAAGAGTTGGGAACAGTTGTTGGGGGATACAGCTCTAAATGTGGAATGTGGTAATTCTTTGTGATAGTTTTATTACATGTAGTTTTTATTGGCCAGGAAAGGTGGACCTTTGGCTGACCCAGTACAGCTGTTCTCAAGCTTCTTGAGTTCCCAAAGAACAGATCTTACACTGAAATAAATAGGCTCTTCTGCTTTGTCACGAAGTTATTTTACGTTTTCCAGAATCCTCCTGGTCTTTTAAGGATAGCAGTAGGTAATTTGTGTACTGGGAATAAAGGGAATTTCTGTTCTCCGTTCAGATGGGCCTCATCATAAGTTTTCTGTGCCATGACTTCTGTCTGTCCTGCCGCAAAAGGAATTTTTGACCTATTGGTTACTTCAGAATTTTGACCAAAATATCCCTGGTTCAGGTTTTCACTTTCAAACTTATCAGAAACATGGAAAGGTAGCTCTGCAAGTACCACTGGGGTTTTTGAATGAGAATAAAAGGCTTTCAAGAGTTAATAATAACATCCAAGCCATACCAAAAGCTTAGACAAGCCTAGAGAAGTTGAATATTAAATTTACCCACCATGGCACAGAAATGGAAATAAAATTAAAGTGACTGGAAAGTAGATTCTTACGATTTGATGTAGTTTCCTTGACTTGACTGCGAGGCAAAACAGTCTTAGGCAGGGTTGCTGTGAGCCTATGTGAAGTGAAAGCATCTCCTGGTGGACCCAGGGACATCTGGATCCCATCACTGCCCTTGGAGGGAATGGTTTCTGAATGAGGAGCAGGGCACGTCATGGATGTTGCATGGTAGTCTAGTCTGCAGTATTTCTACTGCCGTTGGCCATACCAGGCCTGTCAGTAGTTGCCTTATTAGTGAGGAATTCATCAAACTGACCATATGCAATTGGGGTAGAATCTTGGTTATCAGAAACACACCCTAGAGAACCAGAACTCCTCTGGTTTTACTTCTCTGAAAACTACAGAAGAAAGTCTTAGGAATCTATTACTGTTGAGATACCAAGAATGTACAAGGCTGGTCTGAAAGCAACATACAAACTTGATCAATCTGCCTTAACCTGAATGATAACTCTAGAAACAGAGTATGGTGCATCACAGCTGTTGGAATGACCTGCAAGTACAGACATCCAACATCACACCCATGTTTCGTTTCCTAAGTTTACACTTTTCTTTGGTTCCTCTCATTCTATTTCGGACGTTTCCATGAGCCAGTATTTACTGGATACAGGATATCTTCCTCAGTGGTTTGTCTCATGAGGTGAAGGGCTGCTCATCACCCTCCACAGACAGATGTCCCTAGGCTTATTTGCAGTGTCATCTTCCTGACGACAGCCTGCAGCCTTTCGAAGAACGTAGTTGTCAGCTAATGGGACAGTAATGGGACTGCATTGTGCAGTCCTTCCGTGGAGAAGGGAAAGGCCCCTCAGGGCCGAGCACCTCGTTTGGGGAACTTGGCCGCTGGAGTAATGGGTACACTGGAGAGCTCAAAAGTCTCATTAAACTCTCATCTGTTTTGATTTTTGTACATCTTCCCACTCTTTCCAGAGTGAGGTCAATAATACAGAAGCTGACTCAAAGAAAGGCCAGGTCAAATTCCCTGTTCATTTACCGAATTCCTTACCTTTGGTCAGCTTATCCCGCCTTCAGAGAATGTCAAATCCTGACTCAAATTGGCAATATTTCCTGTGCTTAGTATTAAACTTAAGAGACTGAAACAATTATGGCCGGTTTTAAGCAAGATTACTTTAACTCAGACTAGAAGCTTTGCAAGAACAGCTTTCCTGCAGAGTCAGCCAGAGGGAGTCAATAGTACTTTATTAACACAATATGAAATCTGCAAAGAGGGAAGTAAAGCATGCAATTTTGTAGCAAGGCCAGCCAAAAGAAATAACCTGCCCTCCAACATCACCAGATCTCTTGGGAAGTGGAGTGAAACGGAGAGCACTGAATGTTTTGTCTTATTGGATTTGTTGGTGAAATATTTGAGCCATCACTTTTGCTTCTAGAAGCCGTGGTGCCAGGGAGGCAAAATGCACCTCTTTTGGAGATGAATGAAGGTGCAGACTGGGCAACTTTGAATTGTTTTGCTGTGGCCCATCGCTAACCTGGCTTTAAGCTGAAGGTAATGCTTAGCTGAGGGCTGAGCTGCTGGAAGGATGCTGCTTATACATGAGCATTGCTGTGGCTCTCTCTGGACTTCGCAATGCTTTTGCACGTGCTGTTTGTCTTCTGCCACCACTTGCCTGTGAAAGGTTCTTGAAGTATTTAAAGGGTATTAGAGGTATTAGCTGACTAAAAACTCTCTGAGATGACTGTGTTCTCCAGGAAGCTATTATTCATATGCTGGATGGATAGTTGTATGCGTGCATAATAAATGCAGCACACCTGGGGTACATTGAGCTCCCTGCACGCACTGTGCAGCCTGCGCATCCTGGGAAACAGGCTGTGTAGCTTGAAAACAGAGAATCTTTGTGCTTTGATTTACCCTGTTTTAAACACTTGAAGAAACACAGCGTGTAAGAGTAATAGTTATCCTCGTGTGTCAGTGGTGTCAGGGCTGTCCAAGGCAATGTCTAAAACCATGTGATTTCTGTCTGATTTATAACTGCTTGCATCATTTTGCAGTGTGGAGAAGATGGGTAAATCTGAAGGTAGTACCTGGTGTGTTTCAGTGGTTTATTTCCCTCTTCTGAGTCTGCCTTAAGTGCATGGCACCAGGGCAGAAATACAACTCAGTCTGATATCACTGGCATGGTTTTTGCCTCCTTGTACTAAAATGATCTGCATGCGCATATTGTCCTGTTCACCCCTGCATTGCAGCCATCCCACCACAGCTGTGCTGCTGACCTGCTGTGTAGCCATGACTTGTCTTTAAGCATTTGCAAAGGGCAGTGTGCAATCAGCATCTGTCAGGCGTCACATTACTGCTCGGGGAAGTGGCTTGCTGCTTCATTTCAGACCAAGAGCATTAGTGTTGTGTGAATGGGGCTGCTCATAACTAAGATGGTGCTTTCTTTAAAAGTGCTTCTGACATGGATGCGTGCTTCAGTGGGGAGTGAAAAGCTGAAAACGTGGCATGGTATATTCCCAAGTTAAGAAAACAACCAAATATAATGATGCCTGTTTTACTTCCATTACACTGTTGTCCACCTCAAGCGCTCTTCCTGGTCCGTAATGCTCCTAGTCAATGCTAATAACTAAATAGCTCAATAGCACCAAAAATAATTTAGAACCTCTGCTTTGGCAATTTAAAAGCTGGTGAAAAACGACAAGGAGAAACATAGGATCATAGGATAGCTTGGGTTGGAAAGGGCCTCAAAGATCATCTAGTTTCAACCCTCCTGCCTTGGGCAGGGTTGCCAACCACTGGATCAGGTATGTCGATGTTGGAAGTGCAATTTGAGAAGAAAGGTTGAGACTTAAAGGCCAAACTGCTTACTTGCTTATTAACCCTAGAGGGTTTTCTTTTTTCTCTCTCTTTCTCTCTCCCTTTCTCTCTCTCAGTTTTTTAATACTGGAAATCAAACTGCATTGCTTTATGGGCCTATAGACTGGATCAGTTCTTTGGAATGGCCTTGTTATAGGAAAGCAGAGCTCCCTGGGGGGAGGAATGTAAGGATTAGTTTAGGACAGGAAAGAAATATAGGCACTATGTGGGAGAGGCTACAGTCAGCTTCTCCCACCTTGGCTCCCATGAATTCCCAGGCCTCCCACAACTGCAGACCTTGCAATCCATAAAGAATAAAGCCTGTGTTATATAGGATTTCCCAGCAGAGGATGAAGGTGAAACGATACGTTGGGCACAGTGTTACCCTGTCTGCGGCAGCTCTCAGGGCTGAGCCAATGATGGGAAGCACATGGACTCAATATGAAAGATGGCAGAGCTCCGGCTCTGGAATTTGCTCCCTTGGAGCAATTGTATTTTGACTTGGAATACTTTGAGGACTCCTGCAGCTATACAGACTGCAGGCTTTAACTTCCAGCCACTCTTTAAACCAATATCTTCAAAATTACTTGCTGGATTACATGCTTTCCAGAAAAAAATCTGCAGGAAAGACCCGGTTTCCCTGTGTGATGTGCAGTACAAAACAAGAAAGTAAATTTCCTTTCCAAGCCACCTAAGGATTAGTGCGTCAGTAAGACGCTCTAAGAGGACAGAGGGGAGAATGTGAGCAGATTTTAGTCAGGAGTGATGGATGCAGTTTCCTGATACTATATAAATATCTCAGTAAGCACTGAACTCTTTTGTGTAATACTGAGCATATTTTTATGCAAGTATTAAGCTCTTTTATGGTTCTACACTTTTTTTTTTTCCCAAGTGAACTAATGTTGTATTTCTAAGGTATCATACTAAATTGGACTGTGTTGAAATTATTAATTTGTACAAGCCTAACAAGAGCAAGAAAACCCCTTGTAGGCACCATAAAATCTCCCACACTCAGTCTGGGATGGTAGTTCTTAATATTGCAGTTGCATAAGTCCTAAGGAAGCCTGACACAGCAGAACAAACATCATTACTGATGCTAATAGCTGGGCGTGTTTAGAGAAAATGACTACAAATAATTAGATTTTCTGTTGTAAATGTACTTGGCTGAAATGCAGTCTGACTTTAAAACCCTGGACCCTGACCTGGATAATAAAAACAACCTGCTTGGTGAGGTCTGACCGATCACCCCCACGTTGAAATGCTTAGTAAAACTGAAACATATTGATTCTGGAAGGAATGGGTGAGACTCAGGTTTTGGGCAAGTTCTCATCCTGCCCACAGAAATATTACCTCAAAACCTTTTCAGTGTTGAGGTTCAAAAGGAATATAGGTTTGGATGGACCAGCTTTCATGCTGACTTTGCATAGGGAAGAGTCTACCTGCATGCTTAGCCCACTTGCACAAGCATGTGTTGGTACCTACATGCCCATGCAGCAATCGTGCTGCTTGCTGCTCTGAAGGGAAATAGCCAGAGGTGCTAGAATAGAACCATTGAATAGAGACATAGAATAGAATAGAGACATAGAATCATTAAGGCTGGAAAAGACCTAAGAGCTGAGTACAGAGGGAAGGGGAAGGAACTGAGACGGGGAGGCTTAGGTTAGATGTTAGGAGGAAGTTTTTCACCCAGAGGGTGGTGACGCACTGGAACAGATTGCCCAAGGAGGCTGTGGATGCCCCATCCCTGGAGGCATCCAAGGCCAGGCTGGATGTGGCCCTGGGCAGCCTGGTCTGGTGGTTGGTGACCCTGCACACAGCAGGGGGGTTGGAACTGGATGACCATTGTGGTCCTTTTCAACCCAGGCCATTCTATAATTCTATGAATGAGCCTCACCTGCCCTGGGTGTACCTATCAATCCTGGGATCACAGTCAGTGCAGCTGTCACCCACACAGCCTTTGTTGGCTCATTCACTATCAGGACCTGAAGGTGGATGGATGCAATCACCTACTGCTTACACCTCCTTCTGCTTAGGCCTACTGGAATTTGACTTATGCCCCAAATGGAAGGGCATAATCTCATTTTAACTAAATGCATCTAGATATTTTATTCACTAAGAATCTGCTTTCACTGAAGCTGTGCTCTCCGTCCCCATGGAAGCTGAGTTTGAGCTTAATTGTATACTTTGATATTTGGTTTGAGAAAGAGATGAGCCAAGGTACAGGTGAAGGAGAGATGAGAGCGGAATGGAAGCGGTCTCAGCAGTGCGGGAGATGTTACGCTCATTTCCAGTGGAAGCCTGGATTTTCTATGCTGGATGATGCAAATCCCCTGTGTGAGGGATTCATTTAAAATTCAGCACTTAAGTAACTTGTCAGCAGCTCGTTAAATAAACATGCTGGCATATTGAAACCGCATTGGCCACATTCAGCCTTATGTTCCATCAGACATTCTGCCGCTATAGTCCCCAGTATGTAAACTCCCAAAAACCCACTGTCAGTGAAAAGGGCGAAACAACTGCCTTTCAGAACTAAATATATCCCTCTTATCCTGTGAGAAAGAATAACAGGCTGTCATTCACAGCCCCATTCCCAACCATAACTCGCATGCCTTCATCCTCTCCATACTCAAAATCAGACTTCCTGGCTGGAGACAATCCAGTCTTTTTTTTTTTTATGTACCCACCTGAGCTCTCTTGCTGACATACACATTTGGAGACTGGTTTTTTGTCTTTGCATTGGACATGCTTCATATTTTCCATCAGTCTTTGCTTCTGGCTGTACCTGTTTTTCAGATTGGTACCTTATGGGTTTTTATTCCCTCAGTTATACGCTTCTTTCATCCCTCCTTTTCTGATTCTGCTTCTCTAGCTCCTTGTGACTGTTTCTGCTCCCTTTTTTGCTCTGCTTCTTGTTACAGTCCACGCCACGTTTCTTTTTTCCCCACTTGCCTCCTTTCTTCTTGGCATTCTACAGAGCTAAGGCTGAAAACGTCTTTTCTACCTCCTTTGCTTGCTTTTCCAAAGAGATCTTTCTGTGGAGCAAGTTTGGGAACCACTGCTCTGTGCTTCCTGTTCGTTTTTATTCTCCTGACTTCTAAGCTCTTCCTTGGTCTTTCTTTTCCCAGAATATCTTCTAAACACCTCTCCTCTGCCAGACACTGACTCCCCAGTACCTGTCTGCCCTTCCATCAGGCACCAGTGGGACTCCTGATTCTTTTTTCTCTGCCTGTTCCTTGTTCCTGTATCCCAGCACATCTTCACTCTGCTGCTGGAAAGGGAGGAAGTGGGAAAATTGGTTCCTTCACCTGCACTGCATTAACTTGCTGGAGAAGATACCTCTCTCCACCAGGGAGTGAAAAATTTGCTGGGCCGGGTCCCTTCCTCTTCCTGCTGGGATTCACTCCCTTCCTCCTTTCTCATGGATCAGGACTGTGCTGGTCAAACCAAGAACAGGTCAGGCGGCAGAGCAAGACCCCTCTGGGGCAGTCATGGTGGGAAACGAGTTGGGATGCTGAATCAGAAACCAGCTCTGAGGTGGAAATCTGGCCCCAGCTATCAATGCCAAACACCCCATTTGCCTGTTCCTGCCTTCAGAAATCCCGTCTGCTGTGTGGGGACTCTGCTTGAGAAAGGAATAAAGAAAGAGCAGTGTGGGAGAACTGCGACCTAATATGCACAGAAAAAGCCAAATTTCCCAGAAAAAAGCCTAATCCAACCTTTAAAACATGGAAAGCAGTATTATAATAAACTGCTGGCAAGCGTGAGCCCTGAATCTTACTGATGTTTGTGTCTGCACAAGTATCTATGACAACAAATAAATCTACTGTTTGGAAGTGTCCTTGAGAACATCAGTGGGGGGGCTGTGCATTATGTTGGTATCACTTAGCATTTCCAAGCTGTTAATTCCTAAGTATTACTGTAGATGGGTATGACTACGTTAGGAAAATGAACTAATTAGTTAAAAGATTTTTCTCTTTGCTTGCAAATGGATCCGGCTCAGAGTAATGCTATTTACTTTAGCTGATTCCAGACTTTTTAGGCATACAAAGAAATGAATATTTTTAGGAGCTTTAATGCTAAGCAGGAGGTTTAAACTCAAGGTCAGTGGACTTTGTGAGTTCCTTTCAGCCATTTAAAGGAAGGTAGGAAAGCGAATCTAACCTTAACTTGCTATAATGGCCAGTTTTCACTCTGCCATGCTACAAATCCAAAAACAGAAAGCAAACGAAACCAGGCAGTTTAGATGCTGAGCGTTCAGCTTAACAATATGTAGCTCTGAAAATGCTGATCCAACTGATTCAGGTTTTTCCAATAAGCAGACAAGCTGAAGACATCATTTTTCCTGTGCAAAACAAAGGTCCAACTGGACCTATCTTTTTGATCCCAAGACACAGCACAAGGAGCTGCAATGTGGCAGTGATGGGTCACTGCCTTGGGTCCTTTGGAACATGGTGATGATGGGTCAGTGGCTGGACTAGATGATCTCACTGGTCTTTTGTAACCTTCATGGACTCTATGGTTCTGTGCTACTTCTGTTCTACATATCCTGCTGTTCTACCTGCACAGGCTGAGCCAGTAGGCTCTAGACAATTCTGCCTGTAGTCTACAGTTGCTTGAAAGTTTAGAGCTTTACAATTGAAAAGGCAGAAACTGGGGTTGTGAAATAAAGTCTGTCTGAACAAAGTGCTTGAGAAGTGAGCAAGCTGAGGAGAAAAGTGGAAGAGGAGATATCGGTCTGGAGAACCGTGCTTATTACAGTTTTGAAATGTGTGACTGTTAAATCCGAATGAGCTTTTAATGCCTCTAATGAATAATTTATATGCAAGCACGGCAAGAGGTGTGCAATGCAAATCATGCCTCGGTGAAAAGATGAACATGTGTCTGCAGATGCTAGAAGCCTGGAATGCTCCTGCAAGAAGCCCCTGATCTTGCACTGGTGGTGAACTGGTTGGAGAGCAAGTCTTTGTGGTGCGAGAGTACACACCTCTGCCTGTAACTGCCTCCAAGCAGTTCTGCTTCTGACAAACTTGCCCATTAAGTACACGGACCCCTCTCTAAGAAGCTAATGGGAAACTTAGAATAATGACTAAGCTGTGTTAAACAATATCAGGATCTGACTGCATATTCGGTAACAAGAAATCAGTCAGCAAACTGTCGGTCCAAGGAGAGGTCGTCCAGGGAAGGTTGTTAACAGTGTAGTGATTTAAGATATCTGGATGTCTATCTGAAAGGGAACAGCAGAGTTTGGAGAGCTGGTGGCAGATATGTTTATGTGCAGCACTGGTGAGTAAATCATAGGCCATGAGGATGATTTGTTACGCTGGGATTGGGAAACTTGACTTGTACCTGAGATGCTTTAAGAATCTTATTTTTGTTCCTTGATCATTTCAAACTTTTGATAGTTCACTGAATGAAATGAGGAATTAAGGAACAGCAGCAGGCTCCCTTGCATATGTTTTTAATCACTGTGTAGAGCTGGTAATCATTATAAATTTAAGTGTAAATTCAAGGAGCCTTACAAGAAAGGGAAGGCAATGTATTTCAGAGTTTGTGATGATTTAGAAAGCAGAGCTAACGATACTATCAAGGCCTCTCTGGAGGCCTGACACCAGGGTTCAACTGGTCTTACTGTTTCAGATACCCGCCACCAAGATTTATCTGTGTTTCACCAAATATGAGAAATATATGGACACAGGGGCTTCCGCCTGTTACCCCCAAAAGCCATCAAGCCGCCTCCATTAATGTCAGTGCACTCGTAAATTGTTTGCATGCACCAAAGTAGGCAACTCCTGCCACTGCACAGAAGCTCCCAGAGGTGTCCCATGCCTCCTGTAAATCCACGGGCATCCAATAAAGTAGATACACTGCAGATGGACTTAATCAGTTGCCCCTCCCCTCCTTTGGAATTAGAGGGGTTCACACTTATAAAAGGAGAGTTCCCACAAGCGAGAAGGAATGGGGGTTGTTTTGATTAATGGCTATCAGATCTGGATAGCTGATTCTACTCAAAGGGAACACAGGTTGCAGAACTGTGGGCTGCTCTGGCCTCATCGACATCCTGTTCCTCTGCTAATCTTGCTATTTAATCCTCAGCACGCACTCTTTGCTCTCCCCCTCATGCACAAACAATCCTCTTGTTTATGATAACTTATTTTCCCTCTGTGCAAAGAAACCTGGTGGGTTATTTGTTCTGGTACTCCTCCGGTAAGCCAGTGATGCATTTGCATTCCATTCCCTCGCTCCCTCCAGCCCTAGTGATGTCTGCCAAAATTAGTCAATAGACAACAACACAGTGGAAGCTTTAAGAACATGTCAGAGAAGGCTTGAACATTACCCATTAATGTTTACAGCTCCTAATTATGTTAATTAATCACTCCTAGAGGTTGCCTCACCCCGGAGCCCAAAGGCAGGAGTTTAGTTCTCACAGATACGCACTCAGATTTGGATAGCAGAGTGGCTGCTTGCAGCAAGGAGCTCTGCAAGGATGAGCTGCCAGATTATTTATGTGGGGTGGACAGGTTCAGCTGCCAGAGCAACGTGCTGTCGTGGCTGCCTTGCTCCTGTTGGATCTTGAAGCTTGCTTTGGCTGTCTACAAAAGGTACAGCCAAGCATCTGGGTGCAGGCTGAGCCACGGCCAAAAAGATTGATGTTATATTCAAGCTGTTGCTGAAGAATGGCCTTTTGGCGCTGGAGAAGGGTGTGCAGAGAGCGCTTTGTACTAGCACTAATTGTTATAGCACAGAGGTTACTGCCTTTGCAAAATCTGGTTGTTACCTCTGTCAGAACACAGAAGCTACGGATGGAAAAAACAGGTGTCTCTTCTACCTCTTGCTTGAAGGTTTTGTTAATGATAGGTCTTGTCCCAACATGAAATATGCCAGGAATTCTGTATCAGTTGATTTAGTGACAACAAAAATATCACCTTCCTAGACTAGAGAATTTGGCCTTTTTTTTCGTTGTTTTGTTTGTTTGTTGGCCCATTTTTCAGCTTTTCCTGAGACTTCTCTCTTGTTTGCAGCCTGCCTGATGTAAGAACAATACAGAAGTTTTAGTAATAAACCAAAATATAGCAACTGGGCCCACTTACTGTAGCACTGATGTCTCTGTAGTTCTGCGGGTAGTCAAAGCATAGGAACAGAAGGGAGCAACCAAGCCCCTGCCATCCTCTTTCAGAAATTCATCTTCACAATTCAGAGCTTCTCTCCACGCTCTGAGCAAAAGGAGAGAGCTGAGAGGAGGCAATCCATGCTGGCTGCTGAGTGATTCAAAAGAAGCTTCAACTTGTTTCGTGACATTCTCTGAAGAACCCACTTTGGGAAGGCTTTTGGTGCACAAGTAAAGTTTAGTGGGGAAATATCCATGGTAGGTGGACAGTTGGACTGGGTGATCTTGGAAGTCTTGTCCAACCTTCTTGATTCTGTGGTAGGTTTCTCTAGGAGAAATGCCTATGCTTAGGTGGCAGGGAGGGAGGAAATGCATTTCCAAGTGTAACAGGGCATAGTAATGGCAGAAGACTGTAATTAAGGGTCTGTTGATATCTCTGGTTGGTTGTGTTCCAAGGATGTCCAGCCTGGAGCTTGCTCTTTGAAAGAACTGTCTGCCTTTGTGGCTCATTGCACAAAACCTAGTTATGAAGCAATTTTCCTATCAGCTGCTTGTGAACTGCTGCCATATTGTGTTGAGACTGTGCTCCGTACTCCTTGGTTACTTGGAAAGCACTGCTGGCAGGCCAAGGGCGTGCACGTACCGTAAGGCAGATAGGACTGATGGATGCAACGTCAGCTCCTGCAACCCAGAGCTGAGGGAGCGCGGCAGTGAGGCCAGCACTTGGCACGGCCGAGGTGCGATCTGTCTCTGTCCTGTTGGCAGGACCTCAGTGCTGATGAATTGCCTGGCAACTTTCACACACGTCAGTATTGACTTCATGAGGAGCAGTGTGTGCAGAGTGTGAAATGGGATACGAGCAGGGCCTGACACAAATACTTTCCCCATTATGCGGGGTTTCAGTGCAAAACCTCTCTCTCCATTCATCTTCCTCTTGCCTCCCCATCGCTCACCCCTGCTGTCCGGGGAGCCCCGTGAACAGACCCATTGGCAGTACACTCAGCTCAACAAAACAGCCTTGTGAAAAAGGGAAATATAACACGATCACTTCCTATTTCTTTCTCCTTTCCTCTGCATCAAAGGCCGGGCTGGCTGTCAGGAATGTTCAAAATGAATAAATAAAGCACAGGAACCCCCTGCTTCAGATGGAGTCTCATTCACTCGCCATGAAGCCCGGCCAACTCCTTCGCTGACAGTGCTCAAGTCGGCAGGCAGAGCAAGAAGATCACTCAAAGCTAATCAGTAGAGTGTAAACCTATTATGAAAGCGCATTTACCCCTCGCCTCCTCCTTCCTCTAGAAAACCAATCCCCAAATCTGTGGGAATAACACACCACGTACATAAAAGTTGCTATTACTTAGATCCCCTGTTATTAGGTCAGTGATGCCACTGATGAAATGCTCCCCAGAGCCCCGAGCAGAGGCACATAAATCCTGCAAGAAATTCATGGCGTAATTTGTTACAGCTAGAGGGCATAAGATACATTACAGCAAAGCCTGCGTGTTAGGCTCTCCCCTGTGATTCTCGAGGCTATCTCTGGTAATAAAAACCTCAACTTGATTTCTGATCCTTCATACTGATTTCTGTCAAAGACTTTTCTTGGAGAAAGACACTGTGGCATTTTTTCCATGTAATCAGGGGATCCTTCTGTGCTCTTCTCTCTGCCCCCCCCATTTTTAATATAGAGATGAATCCAAGAAAGATTCGTTACCTGGGGGCTGCGGGTATATGCAGTGGAGAAGACAGTGAGGACAGCTTTTGCATATGCAGTGCAATACCCTGAATGTGAAATTAGAGAGAAATGTTTCTGGTCTGCAATACTGCAGGAAATTGAAACTAAAGCCCCAGCTATGCAATTGCTGTATTTCAATATAAAACCCTGTTATTAATGTAACGGGTAGAGTCTGTGGGAGTCCTTTGATTAAAATCCAGGCTCAGAGGTATATAATCACAGCAACTATTAATTTTTGGAGCATCTGCACTCCGTCTTGGGTTGTGAAATGACCGACTCCACTCCTTTTCCCTGGTGCAAAGCAAGCGGTAAATATTTATAGCAGTTATCCTTACAAGAGGAGAAACTTTATACGTGCTCATTGCTTTTGTAACTTGATAGCAGTTGTGCTGAAAGACAACACCTGCTAATTGTATTTCCCATCACATCCTTTTCCTCTTGAAGGATAAAATATGGAAGTTCGGGTTTATTTTTCTAGCACATACAGCAAAATTCACTCAAAAGAATCTTTGTTCCCTTTTAGCTATCTGTTTATTTAATAGACTATGGAAAATGTTAAGCTCTGTCAAAAAGCCTCATTAAAGAATAATTTATAAGCTACATTTAGATGTTCGTCTCATAGGCTAGCTTAATGGAGAGCCACAATACATCCTGGCAGGTAATAATTAATGTAAACCTTGACACTTCAGATCTGTCCTGCCATTCATTGGGCCAGGCAGGAGCAAGTCACAGCCAGTCCTGCTAGTTCTGCAGTGTCTTGGGCATGCACCATGCTGAAAGCTTGGCTGTATGTGACACACGTGCTTCCCATGTGTTGATCTTTTACCTATTTTGGATGCAAGCAAATGTGTCTGCTGGGAGAACTATTTTGATCACCTAAATGGAGGCCTCCCATGAAGAGCTTCATAGCAGGCAGCTCTCTGACTGCTCTCTGTGCCATAAAGCCCTCAACACTCAGCCAGATTCCAATGAACTGAAACATTGGGTGATGTCCAGCCTTTGCTGAAGCTGATGGCAGCTCTCCCACTGGCTTCAATAGTGGCAGGATTCTATCTATCTGCCACGTTGTTAAGTCATCGGAGTAGATTTTATCAGTGAGATCTGTCTAGTCTTGGCTGAAAGATGCCTTACTGATTTTTAGAGAAGATGAGGGACAGCTCATTTAAAAGAAGAGAGTTACAGGGATTATGTTCAAACATGCCATGCTGACTGCCACAGGTCTGTCACTGCCCCTGTGCCATCCAGAGATGACCCCACATGTGGGCATGCCACATAATTGCCATAACTGGATGCACAGCTTCTCTTTAACTCTGCTCCATCAAAATGATCTGAGCTGGGTTAATTTTTACAATCAGATTGCTTTGGGTGGGTGGGCGGAGGAGCAGATCTGATTGTGGTCATAATGCAGGACTGAAGGGGAATTGTTTTCTCAGCCTCTCCCAGTTGCAGTAGAACAACCTGCCTGTCTAAAGGCTTGTGTACAAGCAGCATTGTCACTGATTAACTCTGCATGCCGGTGTATCTTAATCCCATTTAATAGGATCACTTGCTCAGGAAAAGCATACCCATAAAGCTATCCAAGAACAGTTAATGTGGTACTTACATTTAAACACCAGCTTTAATCTTTGTTAATTTTCAAGTCTAGATGAGATTCAGGACTACCGAAGCTGACTAGATCAGACCAGACAACCTACAGGGTAGTTAAAGAACTCCCTTAATCACATATTTATATGCTGGGATACTGACTATGTCTGCCTACAGTCTTGAAGCCTCATCTGAAGTTGAGCCCCTGGGTGCATCTGGGATATAAATTTAACAACAGGGTCCCATTTTGCCTTTAAGACTTATTGAGTGAGAATGATCAGCATGCAAACTCCACCTTACATCTTGGGAGTATTTCACAGATACACCTATAAATTAGGCAGTAAGGGTTTTGATGAACAGCTCTTTTAGTCATTCCTCACTGCCTCCCTCCATCTAGCATTTGCTTCAGCTTCTGCCAAATGACTGTCTGGATTGGTTAGGCTCTCTGGCATCGTTTGTTGTTACTGTCCTGGTAGGGAGGATTTTACTTTTAATATCTTTTAACTGTCTTTAAAGAGGTTTATTCTGGAGCTTTGGGGCCCTGCTTCTCAATTTGCATGTACATAGTGACCCACTGGATGGGATAAATCCTAGAGAAAATTACTTGCATCATAAAAACAGTCCATATTCCTTAGCACAAGGCCTTACAGTACTGCCCTATTAAAGCTGCCCATCTCCAACTTTAGCTAAAGTAAACTTCCTGAGAGACCGTAGGTGTGAGCACACGGTTTAGAAAGGTGTAAGTATGTGCTTAACTCTACTGAGACGTGAAGTTTCACTGAGATCAGCAGTACTGCTAAATAAAGCTTCTTTTGGGGAAGCATCTTCGAGGTCAGGACTCAATTACAAAGGTCCTTCAGGTTGGCACAGGCTGCTTGATAATGCTGACAGCAGGCACCTGGGCTGCAGCACCGGATATGTGATTTGCTATAGAAAGAATTGTATTTCTGTTTTGTGGAAGACTGCATTATCTGTTAAACCTTATGCATTCAGACATGTAAAAAGCCAGTGTGCCTAAACTCCACACATGCTTCATATAATTACAAAGCTAGACTGTATGAGGAGTTACACACTGGTCTGGTTCCCCCACTTGCGAGCCCCGTTGCTCAGGATCTCAATTCTGCAGGTGCTGCTTGCAGCAGAACAAAGATCGCTGCCGTGAAATGCATTTGTGCGGTCTGTAAGAATGATACAACCATGCTCCCTGGAGCAAATGGTCTCCTTAAGGGGTGAGTGTTTATCTCTGCTCACCGACACTCGATGAAGCACTGGCCAATCTGATCTTGGAGAGTTTCCCTGATGTCCAGCCCCTCTGTTTCTCGCAGCTTGTCTTTGATGAATTCCTCCTCGTGTCTCTCCTGGACCTCACCTTGCAGGGCATCTTCTTGCCTGGTGTGCATCTGCGGGGTACTGCGAAGGGCCCTCAAGTGAGGAGGGAAGCTCTGAAAAGAAGAGGAGAAAAGAAAAGGTACGGTGAAAAGAAACTTAATACGCACCAGAATGCCAGGTTGACAGTGATTCTGAGCTTAAGACTTAATTTATTTGCGGGAAGGCAGGAAAAAGCCCAGCTCTCATAAGAAGTGCCTGGATGCACACAATGGCCTATTGTTAGCGTTTCAGCATTAATTAACAACGTTGCAATGTACAAAAACAACCCTTTCAGCTGTGGGATCCCGGCATCTCAATGAGACAGGTGAGAAAGCTGCTGTTCTGCAAATGCCAGCATTATCTGTGTCAGAAGGGTGCCAGAGGTTTTTAATTGAGTTTTCAAATGTTTGGACTTCCCAGTGGTACTTTTTAATTAGCCGGTATTGTTTTTAATTTGTTCACTTAAAGTTTTATATGCTTGGTCATCGGTTTCCTGGTATTTTGCTGCAGCTGGCAATATTCCTTTAGGAAATCAACTTCCTTTGAGGAACAAACAAACAACACGAAAAGAATAAACAGCCTCCCAAACGCTGCAATAAAAATCATGGCTCCCCAAGTTTCCCATGATTTGATAACCTTGGCAAGAAGGACTTCTAAACCAGCCTTACAATAATAATTTCTGCTCCATGATTGATTTTACATGTGTGCTTTAAGAGAGATAAAAATGAAAGTCTCTCTGGCATGCAAATACAGAAGCATGAAAAATACCATCTGTGTGGGTGGCCTGAAACTTTGCATTTTTCAGTTTGTAATGGTTGATAAAGTTAATGTGTTCCCAGTGTTTTATGAGCCATTCTCACCTTGGAAGGTAAAGAAAAGCGGGTACTTTTTTAGCAGTGTAAATTAGCTTTGAGTTTTTCAGTAATTCCAGAACAAAATAATTCCCACATACCTGGGACGGACTGATGTTATACGACAGCGTGTGCCAAACTGAAGAATGGAAAAGAGGAGAAAATGCGATAAGCTGTTTTTGTGATGCTGTGTTTTCTCCTCTTCAAAGGCAGTGGCTCACGTATAGGTGGCAGCAGAAGTGAACAAAAGCCCAAGGCTGCATTTCTGCCCTGGCTTCCCACCTTCAGAACATGTCTTTAACTCAACAGATCTCCGACTAACTCAGTAACACGTTCTCCTCACTCTGACTCTGGAAATGTGTTTCCTACTGTGCTGCAAGTTCTAATTCCAGAGGACTCTCGCGAAGACAAGAAAGCTTCTATCAAAGGTTTGGCCAGCTTACATTTAAGATCTGTTATTTGGTGTTTTTCCATGCTTCAACCAGCTTCCAAAAATCACTAACGAGTGCCAAGCAAATTTGGTTTCAGAAAGTATACAGCGGGTTTGCACACTGTCCAAAGAAAGCGTTAGAGGCCCCGTTCAGGAAAGCAATTTACTGCCTTCCCTGCATCTGCAATGTGTGGAAAAGGAATTGGTCAAGGCCACCACTGAGAAAATATTCAGACGGAAACAAGAAGAGCAGCATGCCTCAGAACGGCAGCTGCACTTGCTCCCTGTCTGAATATACGACCCGAAGATGTTTGCCTTTCACCCTGAGATGTTATCTTCACTCATTTGTCACTTTCTATAGTCATCAAGTGTTTCCAATTCTTCACTTTCAGCAGCAACTCTTTTAAAGGACAGCACAGCTACTGTTAGCACTACTTACTTGTATTTTACTTGCAATGTTAAATGAACTTCTGAACGGCCAGCTCTAGCAAAGGGGACCCATGGGGCTTGCTTTCCAGATTGCTATCTAGAAGCAAGATTCACTTCCCTTCCACAGTTCCCCACCCAACTTTTAGCTTCACTGGTGTAATGCTTCAGGGACTGGACATCTTACAAGTTCCCAGCAGAGTGCTGTGGCCCAGAGGTATTGGTCCCAGTGCTGTTAATGAAGAGATGAGCCAGCTAGGGCCAACACCGCTCTTCCAAGTCCTTGTACGCTGTGGCTATGTGTTGTACTATGGCACAGTCTGAACAGACACTGTGTTATGCTCAGACAACCTACTAGTTTTTCTAACTAGCTGCTCGCTGGAGAAAGTAGAGGGAAGGGCTGTTTATTTAGAAGTATGTTTTCCAGTATTTCCTGCTGAAGATATGTGAGAAGAATGTGGATAAGGGAAAGAAATCTGGGAACGGAAGAAAGGGACTCAAGGAGTATTTCCATGAGCAAAGGTAGCTGTGGTGAATGCTGGAGGTGTCCTGCTCGGTGATCCTATCCTGTCCTATATCCTTTGGGAGTGAGGCTGGAAGAAACAGAACCAATGATCAGGCTGAGGCAATTCAGTGCAAGAGGCACAAGGGTATCCCCAGCTTTAGGCTGACTTGCAGGTGGTGGAGAAAGATAGGCTTCTCTGTATGACTTATCCGAACTCTTAAGAGTGAATTTTCATGAGATGGCTCATTGAATGAACAGCTGATTGGCACTGGCAAGGGCCAGTTTCCCTTTCCCCCTGTCTGCTGTCTGTGCGGCCCCTGCCTTCTCCTTTTTGGGCTCTGGCACTCAGCTGACCTTGCAATGAACCAGACCAGCTCTCTAAGAAATGGGAAATAATCTCCTTTATCTTTTCTCTCCCCCAGGTTAATTCTCTCTCATTATAATGAGGTGAATCAGTCAACCAAGGAGGCAGATGAGAGCCAGAGACATCACAAGGGAAGCGGCGGGCAAGCATGGAACAATGTGCTCAGCAGGACAGTCAAGCAGCAGCACAGACAGGAGAGCATCCGTTCTCATCCACCTCTGAGCCTCTCCTTCACTCAGCTTCTTTTCTCCGTTGCTCTCCAGTCAGCCTAGAGGGAGCCTTTGATGGCTAGCTGCTTGTCAACTGCAAGTTTACTGCCCACATGTCTTTCATCAGCGCCAAAGTCAGATGAGGTAAGAGCTATTTGAACTGGCAAGAACATGCCCAAGTGAGAAAGACCAGAAGCAGGAGATTCTTATCTCACAGTGAACTAATACAGACCACACCTATGCTTAAGTCCAAAGTTATGAAGCTGGTGTGGACACAGTCCAGCTAGCTCTAAACTAGCTGACTCAGATGCTGATGGCAATGGAGCTACAGAACATGCTCTAGTCTCCAAAATCTATGCAAGGCCTCTATCTGTCTTGTCTCCATACAGCTATCAGTCTATCAGCTGCAGTCAGAGCCCGAAGGCTGAAGAACAGACATATCTTTCCAGAATGGCTTATGAAGAGATGCTCTGTTGTATTTGCCCTTCATCTTTTTCTTTTCTTTGTTTTGTTTTACTACTATAAGACAAAATAAACTGGAGCCACTTCTATCAATGAGAGTCTACGTAACCATCTTCAATATCTCATTAAAGAACAGGAAGGTTAATAAGGCCTCATTCTCATTCAACTGTCTTTTCTTCCAGTCCTATTCTTTCCTTGTTGTTAGTATTTTCTAAATTAGGGTATGCTCACTGCTCTTGTGGAAAAGTGTTTATTTACATGAATGAAAAAGCTGCTGCTGATGTGAAATGTGCTGCTGCTTGGTTGCTTCCATTGCTGGGAGAGTAGAGCCGGCTCAGATCTAGGCAGGCAGATAAGCTGAGTTCATGGGGAGGAGGCTATGGGCTGGAAAGGAGCCAACAAGATAGTATGACATGGCAGGTACAAAGAGACACATTGATCTGAGTGGGAGTCAGTTCTGGCAGGCAAGATGTTGTGAGGAGTGATAGAGAGGGACAGCCATAACAAATGGCACCCTTTGAAGTAGGCCTAGTGATGGACATCCAGTTGCCCAATGGGGGTCCTCCCGTAGTGCAGAGCTCTGGAAATAGCACACACTCAGTCAGAGGGGTAAGGGAGAGCACGGAAAGAAGAGCAGATCTGGTCATGACAAATGAGTCCTCAAGGATTCATGGCAGTCTAATGGAGAACATACGCAATGCACTGTGTTTATGAGTGGAGACTGGGAGGCTTACACATGTCAAGAACCAAGAGCTGGCTTCTGTTCTAGGGGAAGAGGAGAAAAGCGCTGAACAGCTGCAAGGAAATCGTGCCACAGCTATCTGATTTTAAGGGAAATTTTACAGGTGAACGTACAACTGGCCTGACTCTTCCTTCAGTTACTTTGAAATCAATGCAGTTATGTCAACAAAAGCTGAACTGAACTTGGTGTCTCTCCGGATCTTCCCAAGCAAACTCCAGCTGGCGGGGTATGCAAATGGACTGAAGAACTGACAGAAAAATGAGAAAACGAAAAGTATCCATTTCATTTAGTAACAGGAGGGGAAAGGCGTTGACACATGAGGAAACATCAGAAGAACTTACGTACATGTGGGCTAAGAAGTAAAATTGATAATATCTTAAAAACCGCTTCCTTGACCTGTAAGAGCTGATCCAAGAGTACATCAGGGTGTGGAAGACCAAGAAACTGAATCAGTGTTAGAGTATTACCTACATTCTAACCAGAAGATGAAACAGATAAAATTGGAGTGAATTAAACAGTATCACCTAAAAATAGAGAGTCCAGCTGCAGGAGCTGCTGAAGAGATATAACAAGATGTCCAGATGATATCAGTTTAAAAATGATGTAATTGTACCATTGTTTCAGCTGTCAGTTCTCCGCCATCTGTTGTGCATTTGCAATACATTTTCATAGAAAAGCTTTTTTTCTTTTGTCAGATAGACTCAAACCAAGGAAAGAAAACCATGTCCATCTGTGTGTGAGAGAACACGGTTTCCATTTTCTTGCTTTGCAATTAAAGAAAGAAAATGTGCTAAGCTTGCTTTCTTTTGACCACAGTTCTTGTCCACAGAAGTATACGTCGCCCTAAACCTCTCCAGTTTCAGAGTTCAAGCCATCCCTACTCCTGCCCCAGCTGTAAGGAGGCAACTGCAAAAAGTGGGAACTTAAATCATCTTTCAGACACTTCTGGGTCTTCAGAGGGAGGCAGCACCAGTGGAGTCTGAGTTCTCTCATCAAGGAGCAGATTTCAG
The DNA here is from genome assembly GCA_030625065.1 of Alectoris magna. Classification (NCBI taxonomy): domain Eukaryota; kingdom Metazoa; phylum Chordata; class Aves; order Galliformes; family Phasianidae; genus Alectoris; species Alectoris magna. The sequence goes on from CM060567.1 coordinate 23,844,743, forward strand.
AAGGAAATATGTCTGAAAAATATTTGTCCATCCGATGATGGAAGAAATAGCTACTGAAAAGGCAGAAACTGTGCCAAGATAGATGGTCAGTGCAAGAGGGTGGCTTCAAACAGCTCCATCAGGAGCGTCTTCCTGCTGACCAGTCTCTGACCTGTGCCTTGCAGCATTGCAGATCCACTTTCCACGTGCCCATATACTTGATCTGGAATTCTAAAGCGTTGTAATGAGACAATTTGATGAGGGCAACTTTGCAGCTCTCTACACTTAATGTGCACGTTAAGGAAGACAAAAGGCAATTTATTTCTAACATCACTTCTCTCAGCGCCTCTAATGTTTCTGCTTCTGAATCAAAGGGAGGCATTCTATAGTAAGACACTAATAAATAGCTTTTCCTTGGGGGAAGAAGTATTTTCCCATCTTTAAGAAATTTCTTTGGCCATGTGAAATTCAAATTTGTTAACTTGCCCTGCAAACAGCGACTCATTTAGAAACAAATTACAAATATTAGATGGAGACAGCGAACTTGATAATGCAATGCTGCCACATCAGTTGTAGAATAATGCATCTTAATGAAGGCTTCCCATGTGAATAAACCATTATATTTACAAGCTTTTCACAGTTAATGACCCAGAACTGGATAACGAAACTCACATTTTTAGTGTGGTCCTCTGTCAGCAAAAGTATACATATTAATAATTGATGTTGCTGTGAAAATAGGGCATAATAGGAAGATTCTTGAGTTTCTGGGAAAATAGGACTACATGGTCCATTAACTTAAAATGCTTATCTAATGTTTGATGGGCTTTGTCTTTAAAATCCTTGTTCAAATTAATAAGGCAAAATGGACGTTTGTCTAAAAGAGAATTTTATTTCCAACTCATCAGTCACAAGCACACTGATGAGAGAGCTGTTTGATCTTCTGCTCTTTATTCCTTCTCCCCTTCTCCTCTACAAAGAGAATGTAGGTTTTACCAATGTGAAAGACCCACCAGCAGAAGGAAGGAGCAGTTCCCTACGCATTCCAGGTAAGCCGATGTGATGAAAGCCTCTGTGCATACTCTCCTTCACACTTAGGAGCCCAATTGCATAGATCATTCTTTCCTAGCTTGAAACGTCTACCTTTCTGCTTAGTCAGCTCAACAACTTTTCCCAACACAGACTGCTTTATTGTTCATTATAAAACACTTAGAGGTGTGCAGGCTGGCTGAACACGCTTAAGGCTAGAGTTCTACATCTAGGAGGCCCCATACTGTGGAACTAACTGCTCTTCAATTGTTCCATTACAACTGCACTTACAAGGAAAGATAGTCTTCTTTCCAGTGAAATAAATACATTCCATTCCATTTCGTGTTTCAAGGCTAACGCTCATGTGATGCCTGAAAGGTGGATTTACTGCAGCTTTTATTACTGGGTACTTAATTTAGGATGGTTTCTTTTCTTAGATCTGAAACAGCACAGCTGAAAGATGCACTGTGTGGTTTTAAGGGACTTTTTCCACTAATTGTTTTGTTACAGACTGCATTGTCCAAGATGGTAATCTTTCAATAGATGCAGTGATTGAGTAGCATTTTGTTGCAGTAAAAGCGAGATTTTTACATCCGAACTACATGGAAAAGCAACTCCTTACTAGTAGAAGAAAGGAATATTCTACCTAAGCAGCTGGGGTCTTGCTCTTTACTAATTTCTCCTGCTGAATTTTAAGCTGTGATCCAAATTCTCTGTGGAAGTTTAATAGATGAGTTAGCTGTGTTCTTCCTTTCTTGTTTTGTCTGGCTGCAGGAAGGATGTGTTTTGAAGAGGTCTCTTGTCTGATGCAGATTGTGTTCGTATAGGTTCTATGCTGCACAAATGGTGATAGCCACATCAATTATATGGCTGAATTCCTAAATTAGGCACAAAAGAGGAACGACTGAACAAAATATATTGCATTCATTAAAGCTTCCCTACTCTACGATTCACTTCAATGGCTTTCCCAATTAAAGTAATTGTCATATGCATTCAAACAAAGCATTTGTAGTAAGAGGTCTTGTTAGAAAAATATTGAAAAAGGCTGCTTCATAGATTTATGCAATCTACAAATAAATATTGACATGTGACACGTTTCTGTAAGCTCAAATTGAATCGGAAGTGGAAAAAGCCATTTATATTCATGGCCATATAAGTTTATGTAATTACGGTTATGTTAATAATATATATTACATTATAAGTATACAATTATAATTATATTTGTAATATACTTGGGCATGCTGTCCAACTTCTACTAAAACTAGCAAGTACGTTTTGGACTCTGAAAGGCAGTGTGACTCTAATCAATGAAAGCCAAATTGTTCAGTGGGATTCTCACTTGCCTGCACCGTTAGACAGATTAGTTATCACTCTTTAGATGTGTCTGCATGCCTGGCTAAATAACAAAAGCTTTTGCTGACATCTAAGCATCCTCTAGGCTGCAAGTACAACAAAAATCATTGTAATCTTAAGCCTGACAAAAACAGGCCTGGTGTGTAATGCTACTGTGTTTACCTACTTCCAGGAACTGAAGAAATATTTCAAATTTTATGTATTTATGGAGCTTGCACTTTGTCCAATCCCATATAATATTTATTTAGCCATAGGCTTGAATGTTTACACTGAAGGCTATTCCGGGAAACACTGAGTTGTTTCTAACTGGATGAAATGAATTATATTTATCAGGAATTCAAAGAACAAGCAATGTTTGGCAGACTCTTTTCTCAGATATAAATAAAAGCATTAGCCAAGACAACATGCCTAAATTAGGGTACGCTTAAAAGAGGTAAGCAGGAGAAAACAGTTATTTAAGACCACATTGGTCCACTCATATATGAAGGATCCGGAAGGAGGAAGAGCAGTGGAAATGTTTTATGAGAAAATCACAGATAAGCAAACTATGCCACTAAAGTGTGCCATTAACTCCTTGGTAAGGGCTGAAATGGTAGAACAGAACAGTGTGAGAGCTGTGTGCATTAGTAGGTGTGTCTCTGAGATGACAAGGAGCTTATGTGTGTGCATGCCCAAAGCATAGAATCATAGGATGGCCTGGGTTGAAAAGCACCACAATGATCATCTCGTTTCAACCCCCCCTGCTATGTGCAGAGTCGCCAACCACCAGACCAGGCATCCAGGGCTCAGTTGTATAGACTGCCTGAGCATGTGGAGCACTTGGCTCCAGTGGGATTGATTACTTGTGCTCACATGAGCACTGCTGCAGAATGGAACAATCACACATCCTTTACTCTGTGATTCTATGGTGATTCTTTAACTATGGTGCTTAGCAACAGGGAATTTATGAGCCAAAACCAAACAAGTGTATATATAAGTGTGTAGCAAGTATATACCAGTTTCAAATCCACCACTATGGCACACTAAATTGGCCATCAGTGGTAAAATAGAGCAAGAAAATACAGGTTGGTTTGTAGAAAATATGAATGTTTTCAAGACAATGTGTCTTGCAGCATCCATGTAGGCAGTGTGGCTTAGGGACTTGGTTTGCAGCATTGGTTATGGTTGGTGGTACTGGGGCTGGTGGTTAACAGCAACATGGCAGCAATGTCAGGAAGATCAGGATACAGTTATCAAGATATATGTTCTCTTAGTGAGGCTTGCTTCTCTTTCCAAATTAAACTGGTATTGCAAATTGTGATTTATCGGAGATTTAGAAAAACATGTGCTGAGGGAATCAAGCTGTTCCTGCAATTAAGCTTTAATAAATAATAATAATAATGAGGCCTTACTTGTGAGCCAAGAAAAATCTCTGGAACACAGACTTCTACTCTGTCATCGAGCAAAAGAAATAGAATCAAATTCCAGAAAACAAACATAAATTTTTCTGAAGTGAGGAGACAGTAAAGAAAATAATACCGAGTTAAAGCAAAAGATTGAACTATCTTTGTCGCACGTATTTCCAGGCTTTTGAGATGAACGTGACTGAATTTTTCCACAAATCACTATTCAGAACTTCAAATGGTCTCGCTGTTTTTGTAAAGCACTCTTTACATGAAAGCAACACCCGCATTTTTAAAATAACTACAATTACAAGAGAAATTATTGTAGTAAAAGTCAGGTCTCCTTTGGGATGGACTTGGAGTAATGGATGGCTAGATCTTCTAATTTATCTGTGTCGTGCAGCATTAGAAAAGCAAATTCAACATATTTACACATGAAGATCTGTGGTCGTTTTTTAGACGGCTGACATGATCATACATCAAAGAGACTTGACCTTTGGAGCTCACTGCCTATCTATCAGCGTGAACCCATGCCTTCTTGCCGTTAGCTTCCTTTGGAGAGCATGGATGGGAATGTGGCATGAAAAGTAAAAGTGAAACACAATGGGGAAATATAAAAATACCAGAAATATGAACAGATTATTTTCATTTAGAGGTATTCTTCCCCCCCTCCCCTGCTTACTTTGATTATACACTTGATAAAGAGTAATGAGTCTGAGTGCAGAACTGAAAACATCAATTCTCTTGCTCCTAACTGGAGGTCAGGAAATGAATTCAGTCCATGTGTTTGGTTTGAATTCCCTTCATCCCTATGATCAAATAGATCTTCCTTCCCATAAAATACAGTAGGTGGCTATTTATACTCTGGTGATCCGTTACTCCTTCCATTGGCCACCGTGAGAGGAGTGCTTGGCTGTGAAGACTTGCAAGAAACTGTTACAGGATTTGATAGGAAATGACCCCTTGTTTTGCAGAAGGTATATTGTCTAATTTATTTTCAGTACATTCTAAACATTTAGTCTATGCCACTTAAAATCATTGTCTTAAAGAGAGGCAGAATCAGCAGGCAAGCTCTGGTTACCTATGCTGGCCATGCTTACTGTTAATGACTAGCAGATATGAAAGGCAATAATCCATAACATTTTATCTGTATTTAACTTGGTAAAACTTAGATAAATGCACATGCTACTTCCTAAAGATAAGATTTCATGGTTATTCTTAACTGATGACATATGTTTGGCAGATGTCTGTTGCAGGTACAACTAGCTTTCATAACGGCCATAACCTACCTAAGCGTAATCCCATTGCTGGCTAAGGAAATCATACAAACTCTCTGGGAGAAGCAGAAAGTGTATTTTCATTGGAAATTAAATGATTGTTTTTCAAATGATCATTTAAGAACTATAGAAGCCAGGGATAATAAACAAACCAAATGTAAAGCAAAGATGGATCCTCTGCAAGGCAGGTGCCCAGAAGCAAGCTTCACTAGGACTTGAAACAAGGGACGTACTACTGTAGCTGGAATTGAAGAGAGCTGCAAGGCTTGCCACCTGCCAGTGCCTAATGAAAGCACCCAAAGAGTTGGTGGGGTCAAGGGAAGTGTCAGCTGCAAACAGTTTATCCTCCTCGGGTATTTGTTGGAAGGAAGGTGTTGGTGGGAGGAGATGCGCATTCTGGGTTTGGGGAGATTCCTCCCTCTGTCTGCCTTGTCAGTAGGGGCACTTTCATTTCACTTTCACCCTATGCAATCTACCTGACCACAGACTTCCCTATACTTCTGCAATATTTAGGTTCTCTGTTTCTATTCTGACATTACAGTATGGTAATTCTAATGTCCCTTTCCCTTCTCTTGCCATACACACACATTAGGTTGCAAAGGGTTGTGAGAAGACACTGCTCTTTTAATTCTTCTTCAACTGTCTTGGCAGTCTGAATTAAAAACTGAGAATAGAATTCCCTTCCTCTGTCATGCCTGCATTGCATCCCTGGGGCAAACTCTAAACTGTCCCCTTCTGCCATACACCCTGCACTATGTACACATAGCACAAGACAAACTGAGGTACTTCTGTGCCATCTATCATTTCTGTTTAGTTCTGTATTCCTTAGAGACTCCTTGTAAAAAGGGAAGACTCTTAGAAATTAATTTCTTTTCTTCTGTTAAATTACAAAAGTCTGAGGAACAAACAGGCTATGGTACTTTATATTCTCTAGACAGCACCACTTACCATCCCCAGAAATATCATTTCCTCTTCTCTCATTTTCTCTGTTTTCTTGCGCTGGATATATCCTCGCCAAACCTGAATTGTAAACAAAACTCTAATGAGATAAATGGGCCTTGTTACAGCTTCCTTTGCTGTGGCAGACGGAGGAAAAAACAAATAGAGGAAGGAAAGGCACAGTATACAATTGAAACTATTGCTCTTTAACAGGTTAGCAGCTGCTTTATTCTTTAAAAAAGAAATTCCTAAGTTTGTTATCCCCTCGCACTGGCACATCTATCTTTTAGCACAATAACATCAGGGTTCAGAAAGTGTTTATGGATTTAGTGTGAATTCCTGTTCTCATCAGGCTGAATTATTCCAAATTACTCATGCATGAGGAATTTTTCTGGAATTTAGCAGTGATATCCCATTCTCATTTTTCTCAAGATATGAAATGAACTCTTTCCCCAGAGACAACAGGAAAAGGCACTGGGTTTCAAGGTGATGCCAGAAAGAGCAATTGAGGTCATAAAAATCAGAGCAGAAAAACAACATGTAGGTTATAGAGTCATCCTGCACCGCCGGAGCAGGACTGTGTCCATTGATCTCACCTCCAGGGTTATGTCTCATTTTTTTAAGTGGCTTAAATGATGTATTTCACCTTGCTAAACACCCTGAGAGCAATCCATTCAGAGTGTTTCCCACCCTATGAGCTGTGTTGCTCTCTCTACTGCTGTTCTTCTGAATAAAACATATTGTCCCTCGCTCTCAGCAGACTTCTCGTTACATCAAAGGTCTCACCTTTTGAATGCAAGTGGCAGCGTCATCTGGATTTGGACCAGTCTGTTCCTGAAGTTTTGTACGTCTTTTTCTCTTCTCTTCAAGGTAGATTTGCTTCATGAATAATGCTCGACGCCGGCCTTGGCGAGCCCGCTCTGCGACCTGGATCATTTTAATGGCTTCTTCAAATGTCATGGCCTTGACAGGTTTCTTCAGCAGCGTAGCCAAAGAGGAAAGGACAAAGCAGAGCAGTTTTGTTAACTGCCTACCTCAGTTAGCAAATGAGACAGTGAATTAACCTTTAGTGGAAACCTTCTAAGACAAAACATCTCTGCTACAAACAGCAAAGACTCTTCTTTCAGGGCCGTCATGTGGTATTTTTGAAATTTGCTATCTCAAGAGACAATTTTTCAGAGGATCTTAAGGAGAAAATGAACCTGACATGCTGCTGTCGTTTCTATAGCATCCCAGGTAGGTAGGTGGCAAGGCTGGACATAGCAGAATGAATGGATGGAAGACAGAGGGAAAACAGATGCTAAAGCTCTGGGGAGGCACACCCCTGAGCAGCGAGGAACTCCTGATGCTGTAGTGGGAAACACAAATGGTTTATGCAACTTGCTAAGCATTATCCATTTGGGAAAAAAAGGCACGAAGAACCATAGAGCTTTCTCCCAGTAAAAGAAAACTCCTTTCTCCCAGTAAAAGAAAACTCCTTGGGCTGTGCAATGTCTTTTTTTTTTCTTTCTGGTTTCTGTAGGTTTCTGGACGGGTTGCTGGATCTTCAGCTCTGTTGCTGAATGAAAGGACAGGCTGATTTGAGCCAGCCAGACCTGATCAGAAGGTCTGGCTTAGGAAAATTGCATGTCAGAACAGGGAAGCTGGAGAGAACTCCTCCTTCTCACTCCTGAGAACTCGTCAATGCCTCATGCTCCCCAAGGAAAGGCTGAATCACTGTCCTTTCCTGACATTAATCCCCCTATTGCAGACAGTTCACATTCGGTACTTCTATATATATTGTGTGGAGCTCACTATACAACATTTTCAGCGGGGTTTTCCACAGTTGGAAATACACAGGAGAACAAATGGTCTGAGGAACAGATTCCTCCGATAAGCCCATCTCCTCCGATAAAACTCCACAGTTCTTTGCGTACTCTCAGCTGTTTGTAACAGGGCTGCCATGGACACTCAGCAGCACAGTGCTCTGCCGCACAGCAGTCAGGCTTTCCTGAGTGTACATGGCTTGCTGTGATGAGTACAGAGGTGCTGACAGCCCTCCAGCAATCGCAGCAGTGATGGAGTACATACAGCACAAGGCATGGGATTCATACTGGGTTCATATGAGATTGTTTTCTTCGTGTTTATTGAATCTGGTTGTGACATCCTGGCGAAGGGGACCTGGACTCTGCCAGAGCCTGGTGCTTCCAGGTGAGCTGGCTGCACGCTGGAAAGGCTCACCTGTTAATGGCTGACATGCTGAAAGGGGATGAGAACAGAACTGTGGGAAACAAAAAGGCTCCAAGAAGTAACGTGCTGGAACAGAGGATCTCCATAGACCAACATCAGACCATTACAGAATTTACCCATAAATTTACTGTGGAGGCCAGCGGGGCTGCAGCTGCCCATTAAAGTAATCTAGCAGAAAGCCTGTGTTCTGCCTCTGCAGACTGCTTCTTTCTGTCCCTGGGAACCTTCCCTCAGTCGCTTTGTGGGATCAATGCTACCACATACCCAGCAGGGAAGCAGACTTCCCCCAGCAGCACAATTACTGCGGAGGATTCAGTGGCTGTGGGTCTGATCAGGACCGCCTCTTATGGCTGCAGCATCTACAAACCTCAGTCTGCAGACACAGCAGCCCAGTTGTTTATTTCAGGAGGTGAGAGGGCTGCTTGCAGGCAGCATGCCATTTCCAAGAGGTCAAAAGTATATCAAATCCAGAACAGTCTTCACCGGAGCACTCGTAGTTCTCCATAATGACTTCTGCTCTGCCAAAACCCAATTTTCTACTCCTCCTAGCAGCTGCAGCTCAATGGCTGTACAGAAGAGACTGCAGTCATTGTTCGGAGGTTATAAACAACTGAATGCTAGCAGTTGTGCTGACCTGAACTCTGAGTTTTGCCCATTCCAGCCAGAATCCCTGGCTCAGTAAAACTGAAGCCCACCTTGATTTCAGTAGGACTGATTATGTGATGAGAGTTAGCTAGGTAAATAAAGCACCTACTAAACTTGGCCCAAGCACTACCCTTTCTCTGACACTCACACACACAGGGTCAATTCATTTCTTAAGTCTTAGGCTCGAGATGTGACTGGGTATTATTAGGCAGGAAAACTCAATGCTGCTTTCTGTTTGAGCCTCATCTGCAAATAGACTTAACTACTATAAAAATACTTCTTACTTCAGTGGCTCACGCTCAGACATGCATGGCTATAAGCTACAAAAGTTAAGCACTTTATTGTGTAGGTATATAGCATGCTTACCTGCGTTTCCAATCCAGCATTCAACAAAATCTCATCCAGGGTTTTCTCTCTCTGCTGCAAACCTTCCAGGTTCTCTTTAATAAAATATTTTGGGATAGGTATTTCTGTGTCTTCCTATAAGAAGAAATAGTCGTGAGCTGCTTTTTAAAACTGCATGAAAATCATTATTACTTATTAGCTGCACACCTTTACAAAGCAATTCAATTGGAGTGAGATTATTGAATTTTTTGGAGTGTTAGGGAACTTGACCTCTGTTACAGCTGCCGAGCTGTTACTTCGCAATTACTTAAGGCTTAATTCAACAACAACAAATAAATCAGCCCAGTTTCTGAACCATAGCAGACCAGAAATCTTTCTTTCTATAATGGCTCAATTATATTATGAAACTGTTAAAACATTTGGCAGGGCTGCCAGTAATTTAAACATGATTTCCGTGGAATTGAATACCTCTGGCTGTGTGATCATCCCACTTCTTTTTTTAATCAGCATGAAAAATAGATCAGTTCTCCTGCATTTTTTTGGAACCATTACAAGGAACCAAAGCATATAATTCAGTTTGCCTTCAGGTATTTTTACACTGCCAGCGACTGGGATATCTCAGTTACTACTCACAATCAGGCCTGATTAGAAGAGGTTGTCTTTATTCATTTCCATCATTAAAAGGATGTAACCAATTCACATTTCTACCGACTCTTCTCCTACAAGACGTGGACAGGCAGACAGAAATGCCCCCAAAAGTGAAGATACTGCTGTGGCAAAACCTGTTTTTTTGTATTGTATTGAATCATAGAATGGCCTGGGTTGAAAAGGACCTTGAAGATCATCGAGTTTCAACCCCTTGCTGTGGGCAGGGTCGCCAATCACCAGACCAGGCTGCCCAGAGGGAGTGGTTTGTCTGGATGCCGTTCCATATGATAAGTCAGTGCAGGGATGGGGAACTGCTCTGGTAGCTGACCTGGGCTTTAATTACTAGTAATTCTGGGCTGTGACTTTTACTGAATGCAAAGATGAAATCCAAGCCATAATACTGAGACTGACAGGGAGTACAGAGACGTCTTCTCTTCATAATCTCTTTTTGAGGCCCAACACTGACAGATCAGACTTAAGGTGTTTATCCTCATGTCACATTTGCAGCCTTTTAGCCAACACCCAGCTCCATATGGGATGTGTGTATCCAAATACCTTTATAATTACCCTAGCAAATGGAGTCACTGAGTGCTGGAAGGCAACCGTACAAAAATCAGAGGAAGATGAAACTTGGCCCTGCCTCTCCTTAGCAACACAGCAAAAAGGAGAGGAAACATGATACAAAATTTCTTCAGCTCTTTTTATTTTATTTTTACTTTTATTTTTGTAGTAGCTGGGCACTTCATGCCTTCCTAAAATGAAGGTGTGGCACAGGGATTCGAATTTGTGCTTGGCTTTTACTAGATGTCAAGCACTGCTTTTCAGGCTTGCCAACTCTCCCCTGCAGGTGGATTTACTGATAAGTCATGAAAAGAGCAATCCTTAATGATTTCAGAATACCACTTGAAGGATCGGTTCCCCCACAGGTGTGTTTATACTCTCCAGTATGCCTTCTCATAGCTTAAAATAATGCTCTGCTGTGCTTAAAAGTGAAGGGATGGTTGAAATTCTTGGCAATTGCTAGCCTAAATTTGCAGCGTGAAATACACATGCAATTTCAAACAGTGCTGTGGCTGCATGTCTCAGAATAATGCTGTATTGGAGGCAATTTATTTCAAGTTATAGCTGAGATCCAGAAAGCAGCTGTATTTGAAGCGTCGATTCGTTTTCCTTTGAAGATCTGTTACCAGTGGTACCTAAATGCGACAATAGGTGGAGCTGTCTGCGAGAGAAGTAACTATCTGTTAACAGCTCGTTTCTCACGCTGCTTTTACAGCACAACCTCAAGATTTTGCCTTATAACCAAGGGAGACGTACCGGGAGAAGCTTTAGATCTTCAATGACATTATCAGTGTAATGAAACTCCGAGTTTTCCAGCCCCACCATCTCTTTCTTCACCTCCAGGATCCGGCCAATCACACCATCCAGCACTTGCCGAATCGCTGCCCGTTTTTGCCGGTGAATGAGGTGGCTGTGGGCCTCCTCCAGGTGATGGAAGATCTGCAGGTAGTTGATGTAGGAAGCAGCCAACATCCTGAATGCTTTCACACGGTCCTTCTCCGGCTGGAGGAACTGTTCTCTCTCTGTCTGGAGTTGGGTGTCAAGATCTTTCTGGGCATTTGTCCATATCTTATTGTACGTGCTGATAGAAAAGAGGAGACTGTCTTAATGAGACATAACAGCTAGCACACAGTGATGTCAGGGCTCTACACGCCTGGTAGTGCAAACCATTATATTTCCAAAGGGAAAGGGCTGGGTTGGTGCCGACGCAAGAGTGTATCTGCGTGTGCTATTTCAGAAGTGAAGAATTATTCTTTTCCTTGCGTTCCAAGCAACTGCCAAGCATGTGGTCTAAAGGCCTATGTGACATGGAAGATGTCACCTAACGCCAGCTTTGTTTGCAGAAATGGTAACGCCATTAACCCAAGTACTTCTGCACTTTTGGTAGGAAGAGGCTGAGCTCTGATGGATTGGCCATCAGTGGCTTTTCATCGTAAAAGCTGATCGATGCTGAATAAAGAGACAAGGCAAAGGAATTACTTATGTTCAGACACAAGCCTAAACAGCAGGTTTGTCACTTGAAGGTGGTATTGACTGTAGTAATGAAAGGTCCTTTTAGCTGGTCCTGTTCTGCTTCACAAATTCTCTTCTAAGAGAGAAAGCTGACTTGTTTCTTAGGCCTAGAAATAAGGCTGCTGAGCTCAGTGGTTAAATCTAGACCTATCCACACGCTCAACCTGGCCACTGCTTGCACCTCTGAGAACCTCGCAGAGTAGCATGAAGACACTAAAACACTGCCTTCATTAAGTGAGCTTTCAGAGCAGGCCTCTTGCTGTTCCGAGCAGCACTCGTGTATTCATTCTGACAAGCTGGACAGCTGTTAACTTTGCTTGTGCTTGATAATAAATGCCTAAGCTGGAGCTCTATCAGCTGATCTTATTGTTCCCAACCTCAGAGTACAGAATGTCCCACTTTCATTGCAAGAGAGACTGAGGGGTGGCAGGACAGTGCTCCAGCCCACAGGCTCATGTGCCTAGAACACAGGCATGCTGCATAGCCAGGATATGCTGACAGAGCTGCCAGGGATCACTGGAGCAGTCAACAAAAACATCAACAATCCCACCTCTGCTATTGAATTTGCTCCATTAACTTTTTCAAGTGTATACTATACTTTTCAGCTGACCTGCGTTTGTGCAGGATGCAGCTGGTCCTGCTTTTCCTACTGCCTCTGCAGCCCACCCAGGTCTTTCCCCTTCCTTTTTTCCCGCTTTATTTACATCCCATAGCAGCAAGTGAATCACTCAATTGCAGCAATTAACCCAGGTGTGGGAGATAAACAAAATAAAACCAGCAGAGTGGTCAAGCTGGCTACAAACAAGAACACTATTAGGGTTGACTTTGTGGCTTGGCTGGTTGGTCAATGGGAGTTTTGTGCACTATCTCTGAAGCCACAAGATGGAAGGGTGTATATTGATGAGATTCATTAGTACAGAAGGAAACAGTGCGGTATTGTACTTGCTTAGGTTTTGCCTACCCACAGACAACTTGATAGTGGAAAGGTTATAAATCTTCAAGGAAGCTTGGCTCTGTAGGCTGTCTACAGTACTTTATAGACAGCGGGTATCTTCAGGATAGAGCCTTTCTAATGCAGCTTATTGCATAGACACAACAGGTTTGTACTGAAACAACAACTGATTCTGTAATTGTCCACTCCAAATCACGCTCTTTCTCCCTCCTCTAAGCAAAGAATGTGGAGTGATTCCCCCTGCTGAGCCAGCTAATATCCAGTTTCTTTTTCTGTTTTGAATGACTTCTTGATGGAGGTGGGGGGAAGAGAGCTGTAGCCCTTCAGAGAATGTTAATGTAAGGCAATACAAATAGGACATAATTGTTTCCATAAAGCGTTTGCTTATCAGATAAGCATTAAGATGACTGCAAGCACATTGCTATGAGCCTAATGGTAAAACTATGAAAGTTATGTTTGCAGCTTTTATCAGTGCTGATGTTCTGAGAAAATGTGGGCAAAAGAAGAGCTGGACTCTGAAACAAAGCATCGAAGAATAGATGTGGAATTGCTAAATCTTCAGCTTTGGCAAGTGGACGGTTCCTATGAAGCTGTCAGGGTGACTTACACCCCTGGAGGGTCTGGCCCTGGAGCCCCTGCGTGGTTAGCCAGCTACCTGGTAACAGTAGATGCTCCATAGCAGGGTGCTGCAAGCAGAAACGTGGCTTGAGTGTCTCTTTGCATGGCCCTTATTAGAAACCAGAGGGCACGCATACAGCCGTTTGTTTCTCCTCTCCAAAGTAGGATTAAAATAGTTACTTCAGGTTTTACTAGTGACCAAATGGAAGCCTTTCTAGGCTAGTTTGAAGGGTCAGATGTGCACGGTGTTTATAGCCCTTTTTTGGAGGACTTGGCTCTTGAGGAGCAGCTTAATTTTGGAGGAGTGGTTGAAGAGTGTGTGCATGTGCACTATCCCTGAACAGTCACGTTTTGCTGAGTGACAAATGTGCTCAAGAGTAGCATAAAGAAGTAATGCATGTCCTCGAGATTATGCATTAAAAGCAAAGGACAGGGCTGACTCTTCTTGTCGCTTTAATCAGACAGCGTGCGATCCTGAAATCCCTGTTTGAATCTTTCCCTCTTTGCTCAGTCTCCTTCTGCATTAAGCTGTAAACTCCCTCAAATTGCTTCCACATGCTGAAGGGGGAATACAACACAGCCTCGGGTACGCTGGCTTTTTATTTACTGTTACTGGTTCACCTTGTGGGTTTGCTAGGTTGTGAGCTATGCATGAGGATGATACTGCATCAGAGATGGATTAGAGCATCTAACTAGCCCACTCGTACAGGTAATCAGCAGGACTGAATGTAGTTTATCTACTCAAGGCATAAGTTTATTAAAACCCAGAAAAGAAGTCTGTTTCTTGATCTCTGCATATAGTCTGTGTATAGCAGAGTAAGTAATGCTGCAAATTGTCATAGCAACTACAAAATAGGAGTGCTGTGGGGGAAATAAGGAACACTGTGATGGGATGAGGAAAAAGCACATTAAGTGACTTAACTCCAGAGCCCCCAGAGCTCTTTCTGGCAGCTTACAGCATGGAGGGAAGGTCAGGCTCTTCCTCCCAGCCAGCATCCCTTCTTTTTACTCACACAAAGTAGAAACAGGGTGTAACACAAGTAGATAAGTCATGCTGTAGCATGACTTCTAGCACAAACCCCACTTCTACTGCCTGATCTGCATCTCAAATGAAGCTTAGAAATAAGACTTTTTTTGTTTAAGTTAAGAAATGTTTAAAATCTTGCCAAATTACGCATTGCCCTGTTTTAATATTCCAGGGCCCTGTAACTTCACGTTTGTTTGACCCATCTCTTATAAATAACAGAAATCTGCTGGTGCTTAGTACAGCTAAGATTAGCCTGCCTGCTTGCCTTAAACTGGTTTTGAGACTTTAAGCACAGCCTCCTGGAAGGATTTGTGCTGAGCATGCAGACTGTCCTCAGACCACTCTTGAGCCAGGACTGGAATCTGGCATCAGTGGGGTTGCTTTTGTGAGGTTTTTTTCTCCTCCTTAAGTTGCCCTGTTCTTATTTAGCAGCCAAAGGGAACACTTTCTGTTACTCCAGGACACGGTACAGTTTGTGCTTTGAGCTGTTGGCTTATGGACTCATGTACGAGCTGCACCCAGGCTTCCTTGATACCTGGCTTTTCTGGGCTGTCCTCTGAGGGCAGAAGTAGCTCTAGATCGAACCGTGGAAATGCAGAGTATAGCACTGCATGGGCCCTGCTGTATTTTTCTGATAGATGACCAAACATAAAGAGATGGAAGGGAAACAACTCTGAACTGGCGTCTCTCTTCACCTAACATAGAAGCTCCCTTGTTTGATTATAATGAGTGTTGTTGTGGCTATTTTAGAAGACATGTTTTCAGCAGCAGTATAGACGCTTCAAATAACTCTCAGTCAGCTCTCCTGAAGGTGAGACTGTCCTGTATAAAAGGGAATGGAGGAAGGACCACCAGAACTTCTGAGACTGAATATGGTGCAGGAATCTGTGTGCTGGAGCAAGGCACCAACATGTGCTCACCAAAGAATGGATCAAACCAGCAGGATGTTTAACTGCATCAGTGGACAAGGGAAGAGCTGCTGATGCCATCTGTGTGGACTTTAGTAAGGTGACACAGCCCCCCTCCATAACATGCCTCGCATGTCAGAGGGATGGGATGCCATCCAGAGAGACCTGGACAGGCTGAGCAGTGGGCACAGGTGAACACCATGAGGTTCAGCAAACTCAAATGAAAAGCCTTGCACCTGGGTTGTGGAAACCCCTGCTATAGTGCAAGCTGGGGGGTGTAAGGATGGAGCACAGCCCTGCTGAAAAAGGAAAGGGTTTCAAACTAAAAGAGGGGGGATTTAGGTTGAATATAATGAAGTTTTTTACAATAAGGGTGGTGAGGCACAGGAACAAGGTTGCCCGGAGAGGTAATGGATGCCCTGGAGACACTCAAGGTCAGGCTGGATGGGGCTCTGAGCACCTGATGGAGCTGTAGGTGTCCCTGTTCATTGCAGGGGAGTTGGACCAGATGGCCTTTAAAGGTCCCTTCCAACTCAAGTGAACGTAGGTATGCAGCGTCACGGTGTCCGTGCAGGGCTGCAGGCGACTGAGATGCTGGCCAAGCAACAAGGAAGTGTGTGCAGGGGCCAGCCCTCAGCTCTCCTGTAGATGCTTGAGGCTTGACAGGCCAGCCATTGTGCTAAGCCCTGGGCAAACAGGAGGCAGGGAAACCCTGCCCTGCAGCATTTGTAAAAATAAAGAAACAGGAGACAAAGGTTGGAGGGGAAAGTGAGGCCCCGAGAGGAAGAGAGACTCGCACAAATGCAGCTGCTTTGCTTTTCTCCATCTAAAAATCACCAGACTTGAGCTGACTGCTGGTCTGTTCCAGTCAGCAGAGTGCCTGTTCCCCCAAGACAGCCTGCTCAGGTGACCGCTGGGCTCAATATATTATAAGACAGAAGCAGAGATCAGCATGGCCTGTAAGAATGAAAAGAAATAGGTTTAAATGTTGTTCAAATCGATTCCTGCTTTACAAGCATTTAGCTTGTGGTCTGGAGCAGTGCTGACTCATGGAATAGAACCTGGTCAGGCCTTGCTCCTAATACAACAACAGCCTAATAATTGCCAAATTCTTAGCTGGTGGTAAGGATGACCCTGCTAGGCATCTTCCCTTCAGCCTGCTCACCCTAGCCAGGATGTTGTACAGGATCAAGTATTTGGAGAACTAAAGCACAGACCTAAAGCTCAAGGCAGCTTATGCCCACACCACAGCTTACTGGTGTGGCAATGAAGTTCATTTCTCTATTAATGCTAAGGAAAGAAAGAAAAAAAGGATCAAAGGAAAGGTCCATCCAGCTGCCTGTGGTTACATGCATAAAGCACAGATGCTCTGTCTGGGTGCTGCTCTACCTCTGCTAGACTCTGTGCTCATTTAAAGTTAATGCTGTCTCCTCGGTTTCTTGGAAATTGTGGCCTCTTCTTTCAACTGTTTTCTAGCACAAGTGCTGCTGGGATATTTCCACTGACAATACTTTTTCCCAAAGGAGAAAATGTCTGAGTAACACACGAGATCTTTCCCTGCCTGCTCATTACAGATGAAGGGAGGCATGGGAAGGAGTTGTAGCTTTGAGTCTTAGTTACGATCGTTTTGATTCTGTCTCTTTTTCTCCTGCTTTAATATAAGGGGGATGACACAGTGATGCTCACCAGGGGTGGAAAAAGGGGTGAAGATGAATCTGTGGATGTTTGGGAGAGAACATGATAGGAATGCCCAGAGGAAGTTAATAATTGTGGTGCTTGAATGGAATTTGAAGAATACGGCCTGGGGGGCCACAGGGTGAACGAAGGGAAAAAAGAAATGTTCAACAACAGCCCAATCACTGAATGAGCCTTGGGCCCAGCGGGGAGAGAATAGGATGTGATCACAGAATGAGAAGCAGCATCATAGTGTAACCACCTAAAGTGGAGAGGAAAAGGGGATGAAAAGTTGCTCTGACTTTCTTTTACCTTTACACTTCTTGGTTTTGCAACCTTAATTGTCTTTACCCGAGCTTTGGGGGTGTTGTATAAAACACATAGCTCTCCTTCGGTCGCTCTTGTCAGAAGTGAAAGTGGTGACTCTAAAATGTCTCGGATTAATATTTAACCATTGGCTTTATGTAAGTTCTATTTGTGACGTGAGATTAAATTTTTAAAGCTTTTTGATTGTTTAAAGCTCCTCGGTGGCGGTGGCAAATGTCTTACAGCCGATTAAAGCCTGGTACAAATGGGAGCAGAGCCAGGGCTCAGCTTTGAACATGTCTAGACTGGGGCTGCTAGGGCAAGTTAAGGTCGAGATCCTACCGGTCAACTAAATGGTAAGCAAATTCATAAAAGAGGAGGAAACACAGCAGGAAAACGTAAACACAATAACATCTATGCAAATCTCCTGTTCAGTATCTGGAACAAAATGTACATCTGTATGCAAATACTGGGGCTTGAGTACTTTAGGAAGTGGGATACATTGCTTCTTAATCAACCTTACAGCAAACGTAATGGGCGTGCTTTCTCGTGAGCGCTACAACTGTACTTATAAAATGTCAAGCATGTCTACACGTGCCAACTTTTCTTTTAGCTGGCTGATGGAGCACACAGGCCCTAAGAGAACGCAGCTGAGTGCTTTGAGTGTCCTGTCTATAACTTGATATAAAGCTTACTAATGCAAGGGAACAGCGTGCTTCCATGAGCTGCAGACCACACCTCCATTAACAAAAATAAACTCTCACAGTGCCTTGAGGATGGCAGCGCTTCTCAAAAAGGGACTGGAAATGCTGAAACCCTTGCTGTGACAGTTGTGTGCAGTGTTATGCTGTGCTGCAAACGTTGCCAGTGTGTCCGCTTAGAGATGCAGTGCATGCAGGACAACTGCCCTGCGCACGTACTTAGTTGATCCAGTACGTCCAACTGCCTGCACGAGACATGTGCAATTCCTCTCTGTGTTGCAGCAGCTGTTTTTCCAGATGTCTGAGAAGCGGCCTCAAACTCAAGAAAAAGCCGTGTGCTGTGTAGCATTTCTATACAGGACACAGGATGTGGCTGTATAGCATTGAAATATCTGTACTGCAGGCTCGGCTGTGGCTTACCGGTGTGCCTACCTCTTTGTTGGATGGAGTCTGTGTCGTGACGTGGCAGCCATTCCTGCTTCTACCGCTTGACAAATATCTGTTGACTTCCCTTTAAGTACCTTTGCCCCAAGTACCAAAGCTCCCCATGCCTTCCACGTCCCCGTGCTACTCACGCCTGCGACATGCCGGTCGCTCCCAGGGCTCAGGGCTGCGGATGCGGTGCTGCGCTGCTCCGCCGCGGCCACGCCGTTGCCATGGAGACGGGGCGGGACGCGGTCTGGCCGAGGCGTGGGGGGGCCCTGGGGACGGGGCCGTTGTTGTACTCTCAATCCTCCCATTCCTTTCTTGTCTCTTTTTGCTTTCTATTGTTTTCCTTCTCTCTTTTTCCCCTTAATCTCCATCTCCAGCACACACCTACTGGTGCTCGCTCCGTGGCTGGATACCCCCCCAGTCACCCAGCATACACCTAGTGGTGCTCTCTGAGTGGCTGGATGGAGCTCTGAGCACCTGTTGGAGCTGTAGGTGTCCCTGCTCATCACAGATGATGACCTTTAAGGACCCTTTCCAGCCCCAGCAATTCCATGATTCAGCGGTGAGGAGCAGTGGCACGTTGCAATGCTGTAACATCACAGCCATCATTTGGGAGCCCTGGTGTTGTAAGAAGCTGGCGGTGAGGGCTGTACAGCTGTTTCATTTCCTTGCAAACAATGGCTCAAGCTGCTTGCACGGTGGTGAAGCTGGAGTCTTTGAAAAAAAAAAAAATAGTTGTGTTTTAATTTATTGCATGTATACAGAACGAGAAGCATCCATTACAGAACATTAAAGGCTGCCTCCTTTAAAAGGGGGAAAAAATAAAAGCTAGAAAGAGAGGATTACAGCACATCATTCTGGGGGAAAAATGCACTCCTCCACGGAGCGGGTGGGGAATGAAAAAAGAAAGAAGCTTGGGACAATGAGCATTTGCCAGCAAGCACATTTTTGGCCATAAATCTCTGCATGTCTGTGTTCCTTTACATCTTTTCTTTCTTTCTTTCTTCTTGAAGCCCTTCACATATAATTAGGTGACAATCTTGGCTATAGGGTTTTTTTTTTGAAATAAAGTACCTAGCTCCTCTGGTTTTGGAGAAAAGCTTGAAAATGTAAGCCTTGAAGAACCAGGATCATAACAAAAAGCCTCTAAAACATATTGGTTTTCAGGCAGAGTGATGGTTGTGCCTATCTCATGGTTTTGGTGTTCTGGTGGTTTGGTTCCTGTTTCTTTCTTCTTTCCCTATTTTTATTTATTTATTTGTTTGTTTGTTTTTGTTATGGGTTGTGTAAAATCAGTTTGTAATTAGCAGCGTTCATTCGAATGCAATTCTTCATGCTGGTGTGATTTCCATCAGAAATCTGTCTGCTTCCTTTCACCGTCTTTGATTCTCACCCGCTTGCAGGTTGGGAATTCTCCCCAGCAATAACTTTGAGAGTGCTTTGCTCTGAGTGAACGCCTTCATCGAGGTAACTGGTCTGGATGGGAACCTTATGTTTTCATTGCCATTCACGCGGGCATTTGGATGACACTTTTTTGCTGAACTATTTTTTTCAGCCAAGGGTTTTTACCCACAGAGTCCCTGCAGTACTGTTTCCATAAGTGCATGTGGTTTTAAGGAGTGATTTGGCCATAACCCCTAAGCAATATACCTTTTCCCATCGGCCTCAAAATACCTTCCATTCTTTTGCTTGGTTCCCAGGTCTCCAAGAGAAAGTGAAAAGCACTCATGATTCAATAAGTAAGTTCAAGAACCAAAGTCCTAATAGGAAATGGCTTTAGTTCTTGCACTCCACATTGTGCTGCTCAAAGATAGCTTCTTAAATTAATACCTGTGCAACCCATTACATGTGCATAAGACTAAAAGGTGTGAAGCTTTCAGCTTTGTAGCTGAAATGAGAGTAGCATTCAGCTGAAAGTAAATACTTGATTTAGGGTAAGGAAATACACGTTTATGATGAGAGGGACTGAGGAGTGTGAGATATTCTGTTTTGCTGTAGATTTCCTGTTGAATCCTTGAGCTTTCATGTGAAGATTTGAAGTGAAATGGCACAGGTTTGCCTGGGCTGTTCTGACAGTGCTTTCCTCAAATGATTGCCCCAAGGTGTATCTTCTGCTGTGGCTGCATCTCCACCCTGGGCTGTCTCAGCTGCTCCCCATCCCCTTCCCCAGACTTTCTTCTCCTTTTCCTTCCTTCATCTCCCATCTTGTCTCTTCCCCTGGAGCTGCCGCAGCCTGCTTTCATGTTTTATGCCTCTTTCCAAGCTTCCTTCATGTCGTGTGAGCTGGGAGCCTTCTGGGGCAGGGCAGGTCCTCCTCTCTGATCCATTTCTGCAGGAAAGATCTAGGCACGTACTGAGCTACCATTGAAGTCCAGCCGACCGTCGACAATCAGTCAATGCTGTGAAGTATCTCAGTCTTTCCAGTTTGGGATCACGCTTCTCCAGCAATTCCTCCAGGCAGCTGGCTGATACCTCTGGTTCCTTACAGAGATTAAAGGGATTTGTAGCTGTTATTCCACACACTGTGTATTTTCACGCAGCGTTGATAGAGACTTGCTTGTCCCCATCACGCCGCATTAAAAAATAAAGCTGTGTTATTTAATCTACCCAGCAGGAATAGGTGATGGTTTTTCTACGGCGCATTCCTTTTGGCATCAGTAATTCCTTAGGCTCTTGCAAATGCAAGCTTAAAAATTCTGCTGCCTTGGAAACTAGGTGCCATCATTTTTCAAAAAGAGCCTTTTATTACAAGCTTAATAGGCGACTAGTGAGCTTACAGGAGGGTAACTTAAAAACTGAGGGCCTTGTTCCTCTAAATTCAGGTCCCTGGCAAAGAGCTTAGTACACCTGTCTCTTATTGAGCAGGGGCTTAACGTGAAGCGAGGAACATAATAGAAAAAATGTTATGCCTTTGCAACTCCTATTTCAAAGCGTTTCCAGAGCTCTGGATTGTGCCTTGGGGTGCAGTGCTGAGGGAGGAGTGCTTTTGCGCATGTCGTTGCCCCAGGGAGTGTGCAGCACGATGGGATATGGTCAAAAAGGCATTTCTCAACAATGTGAAGGGTGGTTGAAGGGGCCTAGGTGAGGCTGGGGCTGGGATTGAGTGCTGGGAGGATGCGTGTTGCTGAATGCCTCAGCCACCTTTCCCTGCAGTCCTGCCGTAAGCGCTGATGACTTCCCAGTCCCAGAGGGCTCAACAGAGGACCCCTCTTGCAAGAGGTGGTGGCTGTGACTGCATGTGCAGCAGGTCTGTGTGTCTGATGGGGACTGTCCCCAAATGTGGACCTGGCTGTCATTCAGCTGCGTGGTGCAGTTGTGAGCCTGCAAAATGGGAAGTAGGATCTCTTACTGTCAAGCCTGGGGAGCCGTTGGTCTAGGCTTCCATGCAGGTGGAGGTCTGGTTTCCCCTTCGGTTCTGATTGTGTGTGTAAAGGGGCTTTGGACAGCATTCACCTGCAGTGTGGAGGCTAAACCCATGTTACAGCTCCAGGACTGACATCTAGCTTGCAGCAATGTGTGCTCTCATATCTAGGAGAAATGACACTGCCAGTAAGGCTGTGCTGGCCAGTTCATTTAGTTGTGTGATGAGCCTCTGAGCTGTTTGCCAGCTAGCGTTAATCACCATCTATGGGAGGTTTGCTGCTTACTTCAAGGCTAAGTGAAGGGGTTTTGTCGGTAGTCAAGTCTATTAGACTTTGATATAGCACCAGCATGTTCATCAGGCCTGAGCACGGTGCGTGGAGGAGGAGGACTGGAGCAGAATTAGAAGGTATAAAGTTCAATTCTAATTTGAAGAATTTTCCTCTACCACTTAAAATGTGGGAAATGTTCCTGTGGTTTCAGGTATAAAATGTCATACTTCATAAGGAGTGTGCGTTTTAAATCTCAGCCAGATATTAAATGCCATGCCACACTCCACTTCTCTCTTTGTTAAAAAGTAAAACCCCAAATCATCTCTCATGGAATGATGTTGTTCAATAAAATTAAAGCTTTCGAAAGAGCCGCTTCTAATAGTGCCAGTTCTCTTATCATTAGGAAACATTTGGTAGTGTATTGATTTTGTTCTGTATTGACAACTGTTCATCGGCATTCGGCCTTTTAATTATCGATGATGTTGTTCTTCAGGTTGTCTACTAGAATAAATCTCGCTGTCGATAACAGACCAACAATTAACGTACACCAGATGTTTTTTTGGTGAGAAAGGAACAGACAAAGGGGTTGGACTCGGGCTTCTGGTGATTATCCAAGTAATTTGTTAGCAGAGGTTTTAGGAAACTAGTTGGCTTTAATGCTTGGCTTCAGCTAGCAAATTTTTTAATAAATTAATGCAAACTCTGTCAAGCTTTAATCACTTAGGAGGGTAAAGGTCACTTCTTTTCTGGAAAACAAGTATTAGAAATAAGTAGCATTTCTTTTGGTTGTGTAATGTGAAGATGTATTCACTATCAAATATGAAATGGCACTTTTGGACAGACCCACTTCGGTTCTTTCAAGATATGTGGCTCCTCTCACCATTTACTTACTCCAGAGGCTCACCAGCCAACAGTTTTAAATGTTATGTATGTATCTCTGTGATATGAAAGTTAAATGAGAACCTACAAACTCCGTATCTGACACTCGCATTTGTTGGTCACCCTTCTCAAAGTGAGAGGCAGTAAATGGGGCTGAACTCGCCTTGGGACAATGCTTTCTGATATAGTCCTCAATCTAGTTTTGTTTCACTCTGTCCCAAACACTTACTGATGGAATTTCTTCACGACCTTTATTGAGAGACCTCGGAATATCTTACGCGCTTTATTATTTTTAGGCTTTTTATTTAGCATATAATGTTTATTTTCTTATGAGCCGAAGTGTCTGTTGGATGTTGACCCTCTGCATCACCCTCTCTTAATTTTGCTTGTTGTTCTTGGATTTCAGAAATAATCATGGTGAATATCCATGACTTGTTTCTTGGGGTGGCCTCTGATCTAAATTTATGGAGAGGCAAAATGGTGATAGGTCTGTCTGCTGCTATAGGAAGGAAAGCTTTGCTTCTCATAGAGGGCTTCAGAAGAGCTGAAATGGGATTTAGGAGGTAACGACAGTTTGTACACGTCTTTTAGTCCCTGTGAATTACATAAGTGTAATTTTTAGCAGCTGTCTCAGTGACATTTTTTGCAGCTGAAAGACCAAATGTGTGTGGTTTGCAGGGAAAATGCCGCGAGCTCTTTAGAGACCTCGTGGGTAGGATGTTTTGGCAGTTTTTGAAGCTGTTCTAGTGATGTTGGACTCAAGCTGCCTCATCCCATCCTTGGTCAAAAGGCTCATGCAGAGAAAGCAGCAGACAGTTGGTATTTTCTGGTGGCTGCAGTTGTGGGGATGGTTTGGAGGCCTCAGGAAAGAGATCCCTGTTTCTCCTGCTGGGTGAGGCACCAAGCTGCTCCCATCTTTGAGCTGCTTGTGGTCGTTTCAGTTTCTGTTTTTCATAGAATCATAGAATGGCTTGGGGTTGGAAGGGACCTCACGGATCATCAAGCTCCAACTCCCCCATCTTCAGCTTTATTTCCCTCCCTCAGTTTTTAGCATGCATTTCCTCATTGCTTTTGCTGCTAAGGGAAAAAAAGGCCAAGCCCAAATTCTGAAATATTTTCCAGAGCCAAAAACAAATTTATGGTTCTGATGGAAAAATGACAAAAGTTTGACTTCTAGCACTAGATACATCTACGCATTGTGTTCCTTTCACTTGCACAAGCTATTATCCATTCCTTTCAACTGCATTTATTGTCTGTGGGTTTGTAGTTGACCTGAGTCAGTGTGTCTCATGCTGTCTAAAATAGGCAGGGGATGCGGTGTGGCTGGCCTCCTGGAGAGCCCTGGGTCGGAGAGAGCTTGGAACAATGAAAAGCTGCTTGCTTTCCATGAAAAGAGGGAGAAAAAGGTTGAAGATGTAAGTCACTTCAATGGGCAGTTCATCAGTGTGCTGCTTTCACGACTCGTGAAAAAACTGTTTTACTCAGTTGAGGGAATTAAGTAATTATATGTATTTGCAATGAGCCATTAACATGAATTTATGGGGCAGCAGTCTTGGCTTCAGCTGTCCTACGGAGATGGAGATGGAGAGACTGCTGGAAAATGGCTCATAAAGGGCAAGTCATTGTGTATATGCCTAATGTACAGTTGTGGTGGAGCTGGTGTTTCATGGGATGACCAGGGGAGAGAAGACATCTCAATTTTACAGGGGTCACATCAGGATCAGTAAGGTCCCCTTCCAGACACACTGTCAGATCGAAGGGAAGCGTTTGGGCTCTGGGACTTGATGTCTTTAAAGCCAGCAACTGTAAATGAGGTGGGTCTAAAGGAGAAGGGGCTATAAGCCATCTGTTTTAGCAGTTCCTCACCCAGAAAAGGAGTTCATCTGTTATTTGTGCACGTAGGCTGTTGTTTCAGCGTGTTTTGTTTTGTTTTCCCTCCCACTCTCCAGTAAAGCACCTGTTGAGTTAATCCTTTTTGATTCATCTCAGAAGTAAGGAAGTCAGACTCCTTGGGAGGCCAGGCAGCCCAGCTCTCATCTCTTCAGGTTTCTGTGGGGGAGCTCTGGCTAGCATGGTTTGAAGGCTTCCGGAAGTGAAACCCTGTTAAAGCAGGGAGCATATAAGGAGAGAGGAGGCTATAAGGGAATGGAATACTTTCTAATTTTGCCCAGATGTTAAGGGTGACTTGAGCCATGAGACATTAGTCTGGAATGGGGAAATGCCTTGGAGCTTCCAAAGTCATTGCTCCCCATCCTCAACAATGCCTTGTGCATTCCTGTTTTGGACACTGAAAGCCGGACAGCCAGTGCCACCTATGGAGGGAAGGAGATTCCTCCAGGAGGGTTGCTCTGTGTCCCCCCTAAGCAGAGAAAGAGCCTCTTTCACTCTGCTGGCCATAAGGATCCAAACACAAGTGCTGAAGGCTAAGATGGATGAGCAATTTCCATCATCCCTCCCCCATAATTGCCCATCTCTTTGTGTTTAGGCTCTAGGGACATTACAGTCGGTACGCGTCGACTGGATTTCCAGCTGGAGCGTTCCAGAGAACAAGAGAGCTTCAACTTGATAGGTTGTGTGAATGAAGCAAAAACAACTTATACCCAGCTACTTCATGAGTCACAGCAAGAGCTCAAGGGTTAATATCCTACCTAGGATGAAGGAACAATGCAAACCGAGTGCATGCTGCCCAGATCCTTTCGCATTGCACGTGCGTCACTTCTGCATGGAAATGAGTGTGAAACTTTTTTTTTCCCCTCGTGCTATTAATAAAGCTGTACAGTGTGAGAGAAGGAAAAAAAAAATGAATAACAAGAGGCTGTCGTTTTTAGGTGCCTCGACAGGATGTTTTCTTGATTATCCTGTTTCTTGTAAACACTGGGATGGCTTTTGTAACCCAGATGTAAAGGCAGCCTGGGTTCATTGTTCTAACACCTGCTGTCCTTTAAAACGCACCCAGCACAACCCATTGATAAAATTCAGGCTCAGAAACCTGCAGCACCAGGCTGAGCTCCGGTAGATAGCTCAAAAAAACCTTTGAGAATCTGACATCCGCCCGATTTTTTTTCCCCCCATTATATTTGATTTGGAGCGGGGAGGGGAAGGGAAGCTCGAGATTATTTTTTCCCTGCTCTTGTTCCCACAATAGCAATAAAAAACAATGCTTTCTGGCTGCAAGGTGGTAAATTGTGAGAAATAACCATAACACTTCTCTTTGCAGTGCAAGGGAGGGAGCCGGATTTATGAATGAAACTGGTGGCGGTGATTTTATTTCCAGGCCTGTCTCTGCTCTCGGTATGATGAGATGAAATAAAAAAGCCAGAGAAAAAACAGCTCCCAACTATTGCAGTCAGGAGAAAGCACAGCATAGATTTGAATGCTACCAGTCCTTGTAAGGGAGGGGTGAATGTTAGACTTTGGCTAACTTTGGTGACTTTAGCTGCACTCTCCTTTTGACAGACAACTGCATGGAGGCGGAGAGGGTTTATGCACCTTATGTTTACACACCAGAATGTTTCTCTAGGTAGGACTCAAGCCTGCTGTTCAGGGAGAACCTCTTCAAAACATGTCCGAGAGCTGTATTTACTTAAGCCTCCTCTCACACAGGAGTTTCATCTCATTTGCCTGAGCTTGTGTTTGCACTTGAACTGCAGTTTGCGCTGTTGATGAAGAAACCTGCGTGCTTCCTTGTGTGGAACTTGGATCTGCATCCCTACCGGTGCTTGCAGCATGAGATGCAATTGCTGTAAAAGCTGTCCTATAGCTAGATGGGTTCTAGTGGAAATGCTAAGACACAGCTTGAAGCAGTGATTGAGCACCTGGTGGGAAGGCAGAGCCAATCCAGGGGAGCTCAGGTGCATGCAGTGTACCTGAGTGATTGGAAGGGATGGAGCCAGGATCCACCCCTTTCCAGACCTCATTTAAGGCTTGGCAGTGGAGGCGAGGGTGTCTCTTGTTGGAGATCCCTGTCTACTTGTGGCCTTCTATGGGTAAGTAGGTTCTTTCTTTTGTCTCTGTGTCTATGGCTGCTGCATTTGGGCTTGTCCTTGCTTATTGCAGCCTAGGATGTTGCTACCCTACTATTATTGCTGTGCTTTATAGCGTTACATGGGTATAACTCTGGGGCTTGACCTGGCAGCTCCTGTGGCAGGGTGGCAGGGTTGTGATGAGCAGGAGTGCCAAGTTGCTTCCTATAGCAGTGTTAGTTGCTGGGTGGTTCTGCATGCTTTCAGTGTTGGATTTCATGGGCCCAAGCACGAGATTCGGTTTCAACATCTTCCATTAGCGTATGCCCCTTGCTCACCTTGGCTAGTGAGGTATTGCTTTTTGCATTGTGTCACGTGCTATGGGGAAAAGAAGACCTCACCAGGCTTTGGAACAAGACACTGAGGACTTAAGATGTGCAATTAGGACAACAAGAAGGTGGTTCAGCAGTATCTTCTTAAAGAGGAGACTGTTTCCTGCAGTGCTTTTCAGAGCAGGAGAGATCGTCCTTATGTTGAGGTCACTTGCATGCTTTTTTGCTCCTTGTGTGCTGTCCACCTGTGCTGCACAAACAGAGGAGGCGTGCTGCTATTTATTTACTGCTGCTATGGTCAGGGGATTGGACCAGATGGACTCCAAAGGTCTCCTCCAACCTGAGTGACTGCACACTTATCATGCTGAGAAAGCGAGATGCTAACACCGATTCCTTCCTCATCTCATACAGCAGAATTTCAGTGCTTTGCTATGTCTACTAAAAGAACTGTATGAACCATGGAAAATGCATCAATTTTTGGTTTCCCTTGTAGAGAGAGGGGTGCTTAATAAGTGTTCTCTGTAGTTGCAGCAGATGGGAGATGCTTGTCCCAGGTATGGTAGGTGAGGTGTGCTCCTTCGTGTGCTTTATTTTGGATTTCCCCTTCCGTGTTATGCTGTGAAGTAGCACTGTGGCCACTGATGTTTTCATTTTCCCCTAAAATCTATCAATTGCTCTCTGGAGGCAGTGAAAGCTGCTAAGTATTCTTACAGAGAATCCCAGTATGGTTCTAAGGAAGCATTTATATTTCCTATAAGTGTTTTGCTTTTTGACTCTGGCTTCCAGAAACCCATTTTGCCCAAGAAAACACAAGAAAATCAGACTACTGTTTTCTAAATAGGGTAAAAGGTGGAGGATGAACATCCGTGACTGGCAAATTGCCTTTCAAGACATTCTGAGCAAAACGGAAGCCTTTTTGAAGTGGTTTGCTGTAATTGCATTTCTTTTTCTTGCTTCCTGTTCGTACTGCCTGCAGTTCATTTCTTGGGCACACCTACCAGCATTTTGTGTGTGGTTACAGGCAGCATAGGAAGCCAGAAGGCCAACAAGAGGCAAGGGGTTTTTAAAACCTTATTGCTTAGGATGCTGCTAATGAGACGTTGCCTTTATTCCTTCCTACAATCAAGGTGTGATATAGCCCCCCGAATCAGCACTGGCCGAGGCAAGAAGGGGATATGAAAGAAATGGGAATAACAGATTCCATGCTGTATAACTCTCCAATTAGGGATCCAGACTGTGGGCAGCATGAAAAGCTTTGTTTAGTCTGCAGTCAGTAGCTGGTGGTTGCTCCTCATTTGCGCTCCAGGCGCCGAACTGGAAAGCTGGGTCTCCTTCACAGGGGATTTCAGCTGGTGCCGTTTACAGCATTGGAATACAGCTGCGGTGCACTGGTGGGTAAAGGCAGAGCCATAACTGAGGGAAATGTGTCCTGGAAGCTCCTCTCAGCATCAGCAGAACAGAGCTGTGCTGATGGTTGCAGGGGTGCTTGTTTTGGTAGCTGGGTCTTACTGCCTGCTGTTGTTTCTGGAACATACCTGGTCCTGCGGCTGTGCTGGTGGAGCTGTTTGTGGGACCTTGGGATGAACTGGATGAGAATTAAAGAAGCTTAAAGATGGCTTTGCCCCAGAGAGGGCATCTCCATTTGTCACAAGATGGAGGCTGTAGGACTGTCAAACCTGCATGCTTCATGGGGATGGGAAGGCAAGCTGAGGCCCTCCTGTCTTCCTGTTGCTGTGTGCAATGTGGCAGGTTGCTATCAGCTCCTGGGGTTCTGGCTTTTGGGAGCTGTGGCTCGGCTAAATGTGGTTGTCTCGTTGCCTTGCTTGTCCTGTGAGTGAGGCTCTGCTTTCAATTAGAGCCCAGAGTTTGAGTCTACTAGCACGGCAAAAACGCAAATCCATGAGTATAATTGTGGGGATTAAGCGGGGAAAGCAAGCAACAAATGTTGGGACTAATTTGAAAAATGTTCTGGTGTTTGCTTAACCTCATGCATTCTTGCTTTTTTTTACCCTCCAAATTTAATTTTGCACACAGTTAACCTTTCTTTTCTTTTCTTTTTTTAATTTTTTTTTTTTATTTTGGGAGGCAATGTTGCTACAATAGATTTCTGTCTCTGCTATGGGAGTGGAGCTGACAGCTCCTCATAACAGCGTGTTTCTGTACAGGTTCGGCAGGAGGAGGCCTGGGGCAGCAGCACAAACCATGTGGAAGATGTGTTTTGGTTGGGTAGGTCAACTGCTTTCTAGCTGACGTGGTGCTATGGGCTGATTTATTCCAATATTAAGCATAGAGGTGTCAGTACTTGGGATGCTTCCCTGCAAGAGGAGGTAGAGCCCCACACCAAAGGCAGCTTAATGGGAGCTTTAGATTGTCTGACCACATAGCACTTCCAGCAGCAATTAGAGCAGCGATTAGTTCAGTTTTGGGCTCTTTAAAATGCAATGGTAAGAGCTCTGTTTATCTTTCAGTCCAGGTCTTGGACCTGATGGAGTGGATGGTGTGATGAGTCCCATTGATGGACTTGTGGGGCTGGGGCTCCCTTGCCCAGCCCTTCATCTCCCCGTGGCTCTGACAGGGGTTTAGCTGGGTAAGAATCATAGTCATAGAGCCATTCAGGCTGGAAAGGATCACTAATTCCATCTAGTCCAACTGTCAACCCATCACCCCACCAAACCGTGTCCCTCAGTGCCACAAAGAAGAGCAGCCCTGATCCAAACCTCCCTGAAGACAATTTTCCCGCAGACTTGGGTTTTTGCCCACTGTTTCCATTCAGATGTTGCCTCTCGGTGATCCAAGGCACTATGCAGCCTGAGCACAGAAAGACAGCTCGTGTCCTGAAGGGCTCACACGTCAAGCACATGGGCTTTGGCTGCGAACCCAGAGATTAGCCAGGAGCATATGGTCCCTAAGAGGTGTGGCTTGTATTGCTAAAAGCGCCTGGAAACCAAAGGCATTCTGCATTTTCCCCCTTCACTCCTGCAAAAATTCCTGTCAGTGCGAGCTGTAATCAAAAATTTAGAGCAGCTCCACGAAAAGCAGGGGGGAAAAGGGAGTCCCTTTTTGGCCACAGCTGTGCAGGGAGTGATACCTATGTTTTCTACCTTTAGCAGTCCTCTTTCAGGGACACTGTGATGTTGTGGACTGATCCATACCACATGATGGCTGTCGTGGGGCTGTATTTTTTTTTACAACCTTGTGTTTCCACGTTCTTAAGTTTCAGTATGTGCTTGAGTCCTGTCCTAAATGGAGACCATCTCAAGCTGTTGCTGAAGTGCTTTCCTGAAGCAGGGCCAACGGCTGTGGAAATTCTCTTGCCTTTTCTGCTGTGTGTATGCTGGCTGGGTATTTACTGCAAGAAAAAACATCACTTTGAGTTACAGCTGGTTAAGTGACTGAGAGTAGGCAGGTTAGGAGAGCATGCATATCTGACCGTGCCCTCTCTCTTGTTTCTATGATCCTAATTCTGCTCTAAATTAATTCTTTTGTTTAGCTGCTGGGTTTTGTTTGGGGCTTTTTTCCTCTCCTTTTTGTTTTCGCGTGAATGCTTGTCTCTATATTTAGGTCTGCAGGGACGGGATGTTACAAATAATTGTTGATTTGATATTATTAAACACTAACACGCTTGGCTGTGTTGCACTAATGACGGGGCTTTGGGGATATGCAAATCAATTAATTGCAGTAATTGCTGTAAGCTGGTTTGGAGGAGGTTGTTGAAGAGCCCTTGGGATGGCCAACAAAGAGGCATTTGGAAGTGCAAAGGAAGAGGGGTGCTTCAGAGTCACTGGAGGTTGCTACTTCAAGCTGCTATTTGCCAAGTTGCATTTGTGGTGTTCTCCTTGCAGGGAGGCTGTGAAAAGAGTAGGGTGTAGGGTATGATGGGGAGGAAAAGGTCTCTTCTGGCTTCTGCCCCACCTTACATGTGTTCTCCTTGTCTTGGAGCATCGTTGTATGCTCTTTTGTCTCGGTTCCTATATACATCGTGCTTTAATCTCTGCGCTCTGGGTAGAGTGTTCAATGTGGTGTGCAGATGGTGCTCCCAGAAATCCTGTTATTTGCTAAGGGGATTTTGGGCAGGGTCCTTCCACTGTTCATTTTCTATTTAAAAAGTGTGTGTTTGGGTCAATACATCCAGACCTCCATCCTGCTGAAACGTGCCCTCACACGCAGCTGAGAACACAGCTTCATTACTTTTTTTTATTTATCTGTTTGTTAATCCCTGAGAACAATGTCAGAGCAGCTTCTGTGAGGGGCAGCAGTGCTGCAGGAGCAAGCACTGGGGGCTGTACTTGTGCATTGCACGGTGCATGAGTGGCCCTGCCAGCTCTGCCAGATGTCACAGTCCTGCCAGGTGGCCCGGCTGCCTCTTTCCTGCCCTTCTTGCCTTGCATGTGTTCCTGCCCTTACGTTTTGCACTGACGCGTGGCGAAGAGATACTTATCTATTCAGAAGCCTCCCCCTGCTTTAGCAGCATTTCTCTAATGCAAAGTTCAGCTATTATGGAGCTGCACCCCTCTGTGCCTTCCATTCTTCACGTAGTGCCTGAAATTACGATATAAATAGCAAAGACATGGCGTACGAGGCTTTTATCAGCAGAGGCCTTTCAGAATAGGTTAGGCAGGTGCCTGACAGGGATAATACAGCACTGACACTTCCTCGCAGCACAGAGCTGGGGTGAGGTGGCCTCCTGAGGTCTTTTCCAACCCCTATTTTTCCATCGCTGTGTGACGTGTGTCAAGATCAGTAAGCGGGGCTTGGTTTTGCATCACGCTCGCTGGAGAGAGGTCAGGGTTTGGCAGCTGTCCTGACTAACAGGCAGTTATGGGATGTACTTCAGGAAGTTGACTGTCCATCTGGGCGCTCCTCATCCTGCAAAGTGCTCTTCCCCGAACTGCTTCCCAGGCTTCTCTGTAGTGGGAAGGTGAGTCATGCCAGGGCAGTGGTTCTCTTTGGCCTGGCCAAGGACTCCAGGTGGTTCCTCTGGGGCGGGCCTTAGCCAGAAAAATCCCCTACTCATTGTGACTCCAGTGATGAGCAAGCCAAAGACTGTTCCTTTCGGGGTACTGTGCTGCCAAGCTGGCTGATTTGGGATCTGGGGCTAGGGTTGACTTGATCAATGGGGATACATGCATCTGTGCCAGTACCAGGGGGAAACCTGGCATTCTTTTCCAAATAGCACAGGCATGAGCCTCTTTAACTGCACATAGGCTTGCAGCTTACAGCCCTGCTATACTTCTCTGAACAGCCAGGACTGCATTGTCCTCTAAAGCGGGGTACAGGTGGCAGAAAACACTCATCTCCAGTCCTTGTGCCTCCACAAGAGTTCAGTTCTAGGCTGGGGAGGGGTGCTAATAAAATCAGCCTGCTGTTGCTGTGGAGTCCACGCTATCTAGATTTGGATCTGTGTTTTGTTTGGACATCATTGCACCTATTTAACATCTGGCCCATGCAGTGTTAGGCCATTCACAATAGTTTTGTGACCTCTTTGTCCAAAATTTAGGAGCTGCAGGGGATTCTGGAAATTCCTGGGTTTTTTTGCATCCTATCTTTCTTGGGATGTGGAATCTCTTTAGGTCTGCAAAAATTGGCAGAGTGCCTGCCCAGACGCTGATCTTCAGATGTCCCCTGCAGTGCAGGATTCCTATGAAGAGAGCAGCTCATCAAAGGTGTCAGCTTTCTGTGCCCATCACCAAACAGGACTGCTGCCTTGGCTTTCATAGCCTCTCAGTTCTGCTGATTTCATTGCCCTTTCTGATAAGGTGATTGGATCTGATTTGTTTGAGTTACAGCCTGACAGCTTTCGTCTCTTGCAGACAAAACACTGTGTTGCACGGCATGAGGGAATGTGCTGGGCTCACAGCAGCCTGCATCCAAGAGGTGGCAAGGAAGGGAGCGTTCCCAGTGCTCTGATACCTAGCAGATGTGATGTTACCAGGTCAAGGATTTGAGAGGATCAGGCAGTGGGAAAAGCTGTACTCAGATGGTGCTTTAATGCTGTAAAGAGGAGGATGTGATGGGTTGAATCATCCTGTGCTCAGCAGCAGGTCTGAGTGCTGCTGCACAGCTTTTTACAAGCCGTGTTGTGTTTGAGTAGTCCTGCGTTGGCCCCTGAAGCTATTCTGTAGGGCTGCACTAAGCCATTACCAATACATGAAAATCAAATCTGCTCGTGGCTTGTTTATGGATTGGTCATTATTTGCACTTTTTCAGTGTGCCTCATTTCTAGGGAATTGTGATTCCCTTTTTCATCTTTAGAAGCTTCTGGGGCGCTAGAAAGGCTTTCCCCCCCCTCTAACCAGGTTCTGTCAAGGTTGGTGACCTGCTATGAGCCAGTATATGATGCATGCAATATTAAAATAGTTCTTCAGCTATGCTAGGAGGATTTTTTTTCTAAAGCACTTGAGTTCAAAAAAAAATCTGGGGCAAGCTGGACTGCCAATTATTACTGTGCCTTTTTCCTGTGATCTAGTGACTGAAAATCTGAAGTAAGATGTGATCCAGCTGTAGTTTTGGTGCCATTTTGGATTTTGTGACGGAGGTTGAGCCCTGTTTATAGGCGCATCCTTTCCCCAGAGCTGGGCAGGGTGCACCCCTCCTCTTCCCTTCGGTTAGCTGTGGCACGTGGTTTTAAACCACAGCAGCAGATCCTGGTAGGAATAATATTTAGAGGATGGGCTGTGCTTTAACTTTGGTGATCTCAGCAATTTGGCTCAAAAGCTATGTAACAGTCCTGGGCTCTGTACAGCCCTCAGGATGAGCTTTCTGGCCTGATGTTGCTATCAGAGCAAGCGGTGGCTCCTGGTACGAGGCCAGAAAGCTGTGGGATTTTTAAGCGAAGAATGGAGTGCGCAAGCAGCATGCCAATATGTCGTAAAGTATATAAAAGTACTGGGAAAAGCCTTAAAGAGCTATTCTGGAGGGACTGGGGAACTGAACTTTACCTAAAGGTAGTGATTTGCATCTTTGAGAGGGCTTCTGCAGGGAGGTGTGATGGGCTGGGGGGGGATCATGCAACAGCAAAGCAGGCTGGCAGCATCATCTTAATGTGGAGGGGTGTGTTAGGGAGGAATAGCTCAGCTAGGTCTTCTTTTCATCGCTGTTATAGGCTCTTGTGTTGACATCATGGCAAAAAATGTCTCAGATTCCCCTGTTTTTATCCCTCTGCTCTCCTTGATTCCAGCCAAGTGTCCTCCAAGTTATCTTTAGGACTCTGGAAGAAAAGTCTACATGTTTAACTCCATGATTGATTTTGGTACGTGCTGTGTGAATGCAAAGCAGTGCTTGAAAGTACAGCCAAGAAAATACCAAGGGGATATAAATGTGTGTGTATAGATGTGTTACACTGAGGCTCGCTTTCCTCTTTTGCTGATGTAACATTTTCTGGCAGTGTGGATGCCAGGTCCTACTATGTGATGTTTCTTAGTACTGAGAGCACCTCTGACCTCTTATGCCACTGCTGATTCCTCATCCAATGGACATGGGGAAGAAAATGGAGAGAGAATGCTGGAAGTGTTTCCCACATCTCCTTTCCCATCTGGTTTGTCCAGGTCAGTCCCCATCTTTGGTCCTTCCCTCTTATTTGAAGACCACCAGTGGCCGCTTTGTCTGGAACAGCTCTGGTAGAGGTTTCTTCCTCAAAGCTATACCTTGATGGATGAGCTCCACATGGTCAAATGTGAACCTTGCCAAGCATGAAGGACTATCAGCAATGTTATGGATGACTGTAGACTTCCCGCTGAGAAGTGCGTGAAAAGATCTGTCAGCTTCTTATTTTCAGTTCGCTAGAAGAGTGCTCATGCAACAACTTTTGGCTTTCCTTAAATCCTAATGAGTTCTTCTCCCTTTTCCAAAAAGTCTGAGATAAGTCATTTCTAAGCTATCCACCGCCCCTATTTGTCTGATTTCCTCCTTTTCTGGATGTGTATCGGATGAGTGCTGTTGGGTGGAGGTAGGTTGGACTTTGGCCATCCTTTGGCTTCTGCTGTCAGTCCAAAGGCTTTTATCTTTTCATTGTGACCATTAAGCAAAAAAAAAAAAAAAAGAAAGCAACCACAAAAAACGGAAATTAAATCACAAACGACTTCATTAAAATAATAATCAAAGCCTCATGAAAGCATACAGAAATTCTGTAAGCTCCCTCTTCTTTGAAACTTGAGTCTTATCTCCCCCTGTCAAGGTTAATTGTTGCTGGGTTCAAAGCATGGACAAGCTTTCATTAAGGCTGGAGTGCTGAGCAGTGGCTGGGCCAGGTTTGTCTGCTGGGTGGTTGGATCAGGGTCGAATTCAGTCCAGTATGTCAAGGAGTGAGTTTCATCTGTAACTGCATTTCATTATGCATATGGGTTTAGATCTGACTTTTAATATTTCTTGAGTGTCTTCTCCCAAGGTCATAATCTGTGGAGCTATTGTAGAGGTAGTTGCTTTATGTTGTTTCTCTCTGTATTGCTTTGAAGACTGCAGTATGGGAATGTTATCAGATCTGGAGTGCAGGAACAGCTGTTAGAAAGTCACCCTAACATAAAAGAACCTCCTTGTTTATCTGTTGAGAGGCAAATCTTCCTAATTTTCTAGTTAGTTAACCTATAAAGTGCTGAGGCTGATTTCTTTTGACCTTGGTTTGAATTGCTCTAAGAGCCCAACCTGTGCGTTGCAGTTGGACTTGATGATCCTGAAGGCCTTTTCCAACCTGAGCAATTCTATGTGCCTTCAGGATCGCAGCTCTGTTGGCTGATGTTTGTACTCCTGTAGCTCATGTTCTGCTGAAGGGGTGCATTGATAAGAGGGGCTGTTAAGAACATCAGCAATGAGAAAATAAAAACTATGCCAGTGTTAAAGAAAATAATAATGAAATGGGCATAATGAGTGCTAGAGATAACTTTTTAACCTCTTGAGCTGGGAAATATAAGTACATACTCTAAATGACAGTTCCCGCCCTCTGCCCTGAGCTTCTATTTTAATGAGTTGTGCTCAACTGCAGAGGTTAATACGGGAGACACTATTTCACATGCAAATGAGTTAAGATTATGGTTCTGTGTGGGTAAATCACAGAAACTCTTCAATGCCTCAATTTACTCAACCTTAAAATGGGGCTATTGGCGTTCTCTTCACCCCTGTTCTGTCCCCTGAGATCCTCAAGCTCAAAAGGGTGCTGATGAGATACTGCAAGAGGGATGCGATGAGCTAGGTCAGGTTGATGGTTGGGCTTGGGGATCGTGGAGGTCTTTTCAATCCTAAACGATCCTATGATTCTGCATTATTTTCTGACTTTCTGCCATTTGAACGAAGTGGAAAAGAGGCTTGCTTGCATTAGTGCTGGAATCCTTCCTGGTAATCGTGTTAGAACTGGCAGTGGGGGAAGTAAACTTGTTTTGATAAAGTTATGAAAATTCCTGTAAAAATAAAAATAAAAATCAAAAACTGTTCCCAAAACTTTCCAAATCTTTTCATACCAAATAAAATTCCTGAATTCCTATTAAATGTGACTCCATGTGACTGATTAGCATTACATCTCCAGCTTTTCCTTCAGCCCACTCCTTTCCTGTGGCCTGTTTTCATTTCCTTGCTAATCCAAGCGTGTCTAATGTGCCTGGTTAGCTTGGGGAGGTTATTTTTTATGGTACAGATATGTGAGGGAGATCCGGCTAAGATTGTGTTTAACAGTTGGCATCCATAAATATAGGTGGGGTGGGGGAAAGGATAGCAGAAAGGTCAGGGAGAAGTGCTGTTGGTTTAAAAAAGAGATGGTGGGGAGGTCTGGGGAGGTAAAATGTGTAACTTTGGCAAGAGGGGATGCAAAATACTTGTGAATGGATCCAGACGGAGGAACTGCGATCCCATTGGGCTTGTATTGCTTTCTTCCATCATGTTAGTTGCTTGGAGAAATGTGAGCACCCGTTCCCTGTGTCCAGCAGCCCTTGGCTTCATCTTCAGGGCTTTGGCTCTATGCACTGTCACGTTCCTCCTTTGGAGATCTCAGAAGTGCTGGTGATAAGCAAGCATCCTTTGCTGGTGTGCTGAAAGGAAGGCCACCTTGCCTTGCAAGTGCTCTCTCTGAAGACAGATTTGGTGATTGCATTTAGGGAGGCTAGTCCATTTGTTCTTGCTGTGAATTACAGAAACCAGACCTCTCATTTTCATATGGTCTCTATCAGCTAGCAGCCAGCTGGTGCTGGTATTTGGTATCAGCTGGGAGCCTGGTCAGGCAGGGATCTTGTATTTACTTAGTATTTTTTAAATTCATTTTTTAATCTCCACTGCCTTCTCGGTGTTGCTCTCTACCTTCTTGACCTGTCTCATTCACCACTTACACAAACCCCAGCAGTACGGTGTGGGTAGGTGTGAGTTTCTTGGTGCAGT
The DNA here is from genome assembly GCA_030625065.1 of Alectoris magna. Lineage (NCBI taxonomy): Eukaryota > Metazoa > Chordata > Aves > Galliformes > Phasianidae > Alectoris > Alectoris magna. The sequence continues at coordinate 23,882,415 of CM060567.1, forward strand.
GACCAGACAGTACCATGCAATAGGGCCATGCCATAGGGACATCCCTATTCTCTCTTCAGCACTCTAGCAAATATGAACTCAGCATGATTTCTGTGAAGCTGGAGCAAATGACTGCATAGCTCTGGAACAATCTTCTTTTGCAGTCTAGTGCACTTCCATGTGTGAAAATGGGTAGGTGTACAATTTATTAGGCTAAGAAAGCCAAAGACTGTGGCTTTTAAATGGTTTGTGTGTTTATTTTTATGAACAAATCCCATGCTTCCTTCATTAACAGAAAGTATTTACTTTAGGTACAGCACAAATCTGATGTTAAGATTAAATAAATCCCCATTTATGGAAATGTTAAGTTCCTATGCTTCCAATACCTAACTTCATGGTAAGTTTAGGTTCTGTGTCTGTGTTGGAGACTTAAAGTTGAGCAGCCAGAGCTCCAACCAAGCAGGAAGGGTCAGATTTTAGGCTGTGTTAAAGGCTGGGGCCACTGAATAGCATGAAAATCCTTTCATGTGGCTGGGGGGGATCCTCTGGAGACAGGCAGAAGCCAGCCTTGTTGGAGGAAAGACTGGGAGCAAGGTGAGGACAGGAATCCAGCCTGTCTGAGGCACAGGATAAGGTTTCACTTCTGGGGGTTGGTTCATTTACTAAAGCAAACAAAACCTTGGTTTTGACTTTGCTCGTTTGTTTCTTTTTTTCTGGAAATGCATTCCTTTATCAAGAGGTGCAGGAAGCTTCGCAAAACTCAATTGGTAGTAAGATGCTCTCAAGTAATTTCATTTCTTTTTTTTTTTTTTTTGAGAGACTTCCAGGTGTGGGTTCCAGTCAGCTGGGCACGGGACACCCAGGCTCTCTTACAGGTTGGTGCCAGGGACTTGGCTATCAACGTGATTCTGCAATATGCTGTAGTGGTGGCTATTGTTTTACCAAGCAGTATGTTTTGTTCCAGTGGCATCAGACAGCTTGTTGAGGTTCCAACATGTTAGTTAGATCAGAGACTCAGAGGTCTCTGGGTGATGAAGTTTACAGAGGAGCTAGCATCTGTCTTTGGTATCAAAGACAGATGTGCCTGTTGATGTGCCTTGCAGCAAGGTTCATTAGCAGACAATTGTCCCCTTCTGAAACTGGGTGAGGCCTTTGGCCTTTCCCTTGATTTGCCCAGTGTTGGAAGAGCACTGTAAGGCTCTCTGTCTTCCTTCCCAGAGGTGGCTGTAATCTCAAGTGTGGTAGGTTAATAGACACCACAAAAATCATTGAACAAGTAAGGTTGGCGAAGAGCTCTAAGATCACCTAATCCAATTGCCAACTCATTACCAGCATGCCCTTTTCTTGAGCTTAGTGCTGCATCATTTTGTAGAAGCAGGTCTCCTGTGCTTTGAATTCCTCTATCTGTGCCATGGGTGATGGCTGCCAAGAGTTCTGCCCTTGGCTCACACACACGGAAACCAATCTGCGGAGATCTGCCACCTGAAGCCACTACTAACGATAGGCATTAGCATAAGCAAAGCTAATTCACTTACTTTCCTCCAGTGCACCATATAATTGATTTCATCAAATGAAATCTATGCGATAAAGCTCTGGAAGTGAAGGGAGATCTGCGACTCAATTCTAGTTCAGCCACAAATCAATTTCTTTTTTTCTTTTTTTTATTGACAATTTCAGCTTGTTGGGGATGCCAGAATGACTAGAGGTTTTATGAGGGCTGATATGCTCTTTATCGCTGACATTTCATACCCTGGCTGAAAATGAAATGAAAATGTTGCGGGTATTCCTTTGGATTAGTCGCAGGATGGAGATGTCTGGGTCAAGGCAGTTGTCTGGCTCTGAAGAGCTTTATCCCTGCATAAACCTAAGTATGCTTTTTATCTGTTAGTTTTGTTGTTACTGTGCAGAATGCAGAACTGAGGAGAAATGCATGTGTATTAATTCAAACTGACAGGCATTCAGCTTTAGGTGACTTTTATTTTCTTTAGCAAAGTCATTGCAAGTCAAGGGTAGCTTTACAGTTGGGCTGTGCTGGTGTAAGTAGCAATAGTGGGCTGGTTTCCAGCAGCTGGAAATGGAGAACTGACCTTTAAATGAGCTTTCCAACTCAAATGATTCCATGGTTCTGTGAGCTGCCATGGTCCTGTCCCAGCTTTCTCCCATGACTTCAGCAAGTTTCCTCCATGATTGAGGACAGTAGGCTCAGCCCATCATTGAGCTTGGTGACCCCAGGATGTTCCAGCTGCCCTGTCTTTCCTGGGTGCTCAAAGCCCATGTTTTCCTAGGGTGTCACTCCCTACTGAGCCAACCATACCACTGTGCACAGTGGTTTTATATTTCTCTCCATGCAGAGCGATTTATGAGGTTGTGATATTGGCACTCAACTGTGTATTTACCTTTTCTTTTTACTGCTGCCTGCAGCCTTAGAGAAAAGCTGCAAATGTTACTGAAAGAGAGCTGATCCAACTCCTGTCTGTGCTGTGATCCCATGGGAATGTGGTAGTCACACAGGATGTGTTCCTATTCGTACCAGGAGGTCCTTGCTCTGAGCTTCTAAGGGAAGTGCTGGGAGGCAGTTGGAATTGGCAAAAGGGACTGTGGACGGTGCATCAGTGGGAGCTGCTAGCATGCAGCTTGGCAGAAGCAAGCCTGAAGGATGAATTTGTAAATGGAGAAGGCATCAGGGTGAGTGTGGGGCTGTAATGCAAGGTAATGCTTGCTGTCTGGGGGGAGGAAAGGAAAATTCTCTGCCTTCAGAGAATGGAAGCAACAGTAATCCATGAGAAACTAGCAGTGAAATGGAAGCAATAAACATAGTTAACTCTGAAGGGACGCTGCAATCTTCCACCGCCCCTTTTTCTTTTTTTCCTGTCTGCTGCTCTGTTTCCTATTCACGATAAACACCACGTCCAGGAGCAAAAAGGAGAAATTAGACCACATCTTCTGGAATGCTCATGTAACTGGAGGAATGATAGATACTCTCTGTGAATGGCTGCTGCAGAAATAGCTTGTGCAATACGTGCTGTGGGAGTACAGCCCGTCCAAAATATGCCATTTAGTTTTTCTATAGATGGAACTGTTTTCCCTTGGGGTGACCTTTTTAAGAATGGCTTGGATCTATCCAATGGATATGTCTGCTGCAGCTTTTGAAGGCTTTATGAGGCTGGATCTTTGGGGGAAACTTTAATTCTCTTTTGTCCAGTTGTTGCTGATTTTTTTTTTTTTTTTTTTCCCATGGCTGGAGTGGATGCAGGATCGGTTTTGGCCAAGCAATAGCCCTTAGGCTCTTCAGAGGGATGTGTTAAGGGAGTGATCAAGTGAGAACTGGTGTCTCCTCTCACTGATCTTGTCAGCCTCATGGTTTCTGTGAAGTTATGTGAGATGTGGCTGCATCGTACAGATTGCTTGGGTGCTAGTTTGTGTCCAGGTAGGTTGAAATGCCAGGGAAAGCAGCCTGGGTTCAGTAGGTTTAAAGCAGTCATGTCACTACAATCTTTTTATTTCAGGGTTGCCTGCATTTGTTCTGAAAGGAGCTAAGATTGCACAGATCAGAGAGGTTCAAAAACGGAAGGAGCGGGAAAACTAAGAACACTATCCAGAACCCTAAATTTTCCTGTGCACCATCCACCTTATTCCCAAGCTGACCTGCAGACCGTGTCCTGCAGAGCTGGGCTTCACCAGCAATCCTCGTCCCTTTTCTCTTTGCTTACACAGCTGGTTTTCAAGTACTCTTGAAAAAACATACATTCAATACAAATATTATCCCTGTACATCCTCCCTCTGTTATTTCTTGTGTGCGGGATCAGCAGTTTGCAGAGTGTATCTCGAATCCCATCAGGGGCCAGAGCTGCCCACAGCCTACGAGAAATATTGCCTTACAAACTCCTTCACCCAGCCAGTCCAAAGAAGTGCAAAGCGGTGACTGGGAAAGGTATAGCAGCCCTGGGATGGGTTGTGTTCAGTCAGGCTGTAAAAAGGTACAGGGTTCTGAGAGAGGCTTCAGTCTGTGGGGAGAGATTGCGAGGTGTGAGGTTGCTGGCTTTGTGCAGGTTATTACGCTTCCATTGCTGATTTCTAAATGGAGTCCTGTTGCTGAGAGAGACCAGGTTTGTCTTTACTAAAAACTTAGGGGTGGGTTTTTTCTGTTCCAAGGTATGTGTGTAACTTTAGATGGCCATCTCTGTGCCTCATCACCTCTGAGATTTTTCCACTGACATTCACCTTGAGAAGCTACAAAGAGGTAAAAACTACAGTGGCTTGCCGTGTTTTTGCTATAGTGTCTCACTTTGATATAAATCCTCAGGGTAAAAAAAAAAAAACACCTTCCTTTTGCAGCGAAAGCAAAGGCTGAGGGATCTTTCATGAAACAGACTTAGTTCCTCTGGAGGACTGACATCCCCATTTTTAAGGCCTAATTGCACGAAGCCTCCTGTGATAATTTCTTAGACAGCAAGGGAAAGCGGTTGGAGCCAGCCTCCAGCATCGAGAGGCTTGAGCCCAGCGGGTCGGTGTGGTGGCTTGATAGGGCAACAAAGAGATCCAAAGAGCTGAGCAACAGTGATCCAGTCCTAAGCGCTTAAAGCTTTTTTTTTTTTTTCCTCCTCCATTACTAACACAAATTCCTTGTTTTGATCAATATTAAAACGGCTCACTTAAAGGCACGTTTCCTTTGCGACTCGCCTCTGTTTTTATAGCATTCTCATGATAAAGGAATGCTCTGTAGTATCAAGTTATCACTGCTGGAGAGCAGAGGCAGCAGTCGTAAAAAGGCATTGGTCTGACACTAGGCTGATGTTGTCCAACACTCTGGATTTTGGGATCAACCAAGGCTGGACTTCCTACCTTCGTGTTGGAGCAGCTGATGTATGCTTTCCTTCTCAGCTTTGTCCCCCATATAATGCCACAGCCCCCTGGCTCTGCTTGGTGCCATGTGGGGTTTGGGTTCTTGTTTCCCAAGACGATAGCCATCGAAGGATGGCTGGGCAGCTGCTGCTATCTCCCTGCCATTAGGACCTGGAGCCTTGTGTGCATTAAAGCTTTCCTGCTCCTCGGTAGTTCCAATAGCTTTGCATCTGTCAGAGCAGGTACAATTTCTCAGGTTCTTCATCTTGTAAACCTTTTTTTTTTTAAAGCTATTTCAGTTTGATTTGACAGCCAAAAGCCCACGGAATGCTCGTTTGTAGGATTTGAGCCCCCACATTTAACCTGACCATCACAGCCCCCTCATAAACCTTAAATAACAGCAATTTTAAAGCCTTTTGCAGTGCTGATTTTATATATTATTCTGCAGTATCAGCATTGATTTAAAGAACAAAGGTTTTTTATAATACAGTTGTAAATTATTTTTCTAAGTATCTTAAGTGCCTCCTGGGGATGCCTGATCACTTGAGATGCTTCATAATTTATTTCTTCTCATGTATTTCAGCAAGTGCAATAAGACATTTGTAAACACCCCAGAATGAGGATCATTACAGATGGCACTAACATGCACCAGGCCCACGTGCAAGTCCTTGTATCACTGCATGAAGGAAAAAGAAGATAGGAATGATAAGCCTGAAGTTTTCCTGAGCCTATGTGACAGGTGTGAGCGGCTGAAACTCGTGGAAAAAGTTCTAAACATGGTCATTTTGTTTTCTAAATCCTCTTTCTAGGTTCCTCGCTGGCATCTCTCTCTGCTGCATTCTGACTTGTGCTCTGGAGCCAGCTGCAGGCAGATGAGCCAAACCTGTGAAGAGCAGTCAGCATCAGTGCTTACATGCCCTAATATGTGCCCAGGTGAAAGGTGTTATTGCCCCGTTGCTACTCTGAGAAGCAGAAGGGTGTTGGGAGTAGGGTGGTCCCTACCAACTCCAGCTGCTACTGGTGGGACTCAGCTACAAAAGCAAGTTTTTACTGCATGAGGTTTGGTGAGCCATCTGTTTTCTCAAAAAAGGAGGTTCTCAGCATACACAGTCAGTTTTATTTTGGAACTATACAGCCTTACAGTTGGCAGTAAGTGCTTTTGTCCAGATCTGGACTTAGATGACTGGGATACGCACTGCTTGACCCAAGCCATGTATTGGTTTTCAGTAGCGCTGTTTTACCCTCCTTCTGAAGAGTGCCTGATAGGCTGTTTCATGTGGAACTGGTAAATCAGGTCCAAAAGGACATCAAAAGCAACCTTCCAACTCTTAAGCTTCAGCTGTAACTCAAAGAGCTCAATAGATGTATGAAAGAGATGAAAAGCCTCGCTTTCCTTGGGTGCTTCTTGCTGAGGAAGGCTTACACTATATCCAGCTATCTCAAACCAAATGTAAATAAATTACATTGGTTTCCATCATTGAGACAGCTCTTCTCTCCCCACCATTAACTTTGCTGGAAGCACGCTCTGCTGATTATTAAGATGAGAAGTATCTAAAGGGAGTTTACTGTGCAAGAGCCTCAAAGCTCAGCAGCGAGGTGTAGCCAGCTCCCCAAGGTACTGACCATCCAATGCTCTGAATGACAGCATCGGATTTGTATTTTCCCTAAATGGCCTTTTTGCTTTCCCAGTGCTCTTTATCTCTTTCACGTAGCTTTTACCCATAATGGCCTCAAACGCTTGTAGCCAACTTAATCTGTCTGTATTCCCCAGTCCAAGTGCTGTGCTAATCTGTGTGGATTTGTTACGGGGATGTAAATGCTAGTTGAAATACTACAAGTTTGTGTTTTCCTTTGGTGAGAAGGCCAAGAAGATTGCTGATCAGTAAGTAAGCATAGAGGAACGGCCTTTATTTCTTGCTTGATGCTGGGATTTCTGGCTAACTGCACCTCCAGGCATGCTTACAGAATGCCAGCAACCTCTTGTAGTAAGGCAGGGCCTGCTGGTCCTTTGACAAAACAGATCCAGAGGGCTTGAGATATCATCAGCACAGCCCGCCTGCTCCTGTTAGCTCATGCAGAACCAGTAGTGGTTGTATTGCTTGCAGCATGAAGTAAATAGCAGTCGCGGAGGAGCATTGATCTTTGTAGCAGGGGAATTGTTCATGGCACATTGACCTGCCCTGAACTCCTGGCAAATCACAAAGTGTTATTGATCAGTGCAGCACAGATGTAATAAGTAGTATGTTTTACTTTGTGTAAACATACTGGGCCTGCTTCTGAGATCACCCCTCCCAGTGACTGCCCTAAACTCATTCTCCTCTTGCTCACCACCCTCCCTATGCTTCCTCACTCACACGAGTTGTTCTACAGCAGCCAGTCACTGGCTCCAGATGTTTGCCTGACTGTGGCTGTCTGTCCCTGCTAACCAAACACCTGCCTATGCAAATACATACCATGTTCCCTATTCCTGAGGGCTGGAACCACCTGCCTAGAAAACCAAGGCAGCACCTAAAGTGTGCCTAATGTCTGCTTCGTAAACCAACCTTGATGTGTGGGCCTCTTTCCCGAGCAATTAACTACTTGGTGAGGATCCCACAGACCTATTGGAAGTGCCTTTTGACCTTGCTTTCATTCATCTGGCCACTAATAGCTTGTTCAGGGATCCAGAGGGTTTAACCCAACCGGCAGACATCGCAGCTGGCCTGGTTGCTGTCCTGTTGCTCACAGCTCAGATTCCTGGCTTCGTGCAGTAATTCATAAATAAATCCCCCTTCTTCCCAGTGCTACTGGAGCCAGCTCTGGGTGTGTGCTGATTACCCAATGGTGGTTGACAACAGTATCTTAACTCTCTTCGTTGCAGCCTGCTTAAGAAAGCAAATGTATCTCCTCTTTGTTGTGTCAAGAAGGAGATCAACTCCTCCTGTTGCTGTGCAAGAAACGTGACAGGCCCCTGCAAGGAAAAAAAGAAAAGCAATCAGCTTGGAGCAGCTGCCTTCATTTTCTTTTTGCTGGGCTGTGTTTCTCGAGATAGAACAGCAATGCCAATGATGCAATGCCTCTCCTGGGAGGCAGCTGGATGAAGCATGCTGGTGGAGCTCCAGCAGAAAGCTTCACCCACAGAGGGTGGGGAGCAGCAGTTGATCTTGACCAAATGATGACTTAACCTTGCCTTAAAATGAAGCAGCTTTTCCTTTTTTTTTTTTTTTTTTCCTGCTGGAAAATTGTTTTTTTTTCTCTTCCATGAAACTCAACATATATATATATATATATATTTTTTTTTTCCTGCAGTGCTTTTCTCTGCCCAAAGGTTGCCTTTTGGAAAGCTCCCCACCTGCTCTATTGGTGGGCCAGGGAATTTTCCAGGGCTAGCTTGACGTTTCCATTAGGTGATGTGAAGCAATTTTCTTTCTCCGTTTTCTTTTTTCCCCTATTTTTAAAGACAGCCAAGCAAAACAACTGCTGGTGAGAACTTTAGCACCTGATTTGTCCCTATAAAACTTGCTACAATGTGAGAGGGCTTTTCCAGAGCTATCTGCAACTTACTTTTGAAACTGCCTTTTCTCTAATGCTACAAGTAGGAGTTAATAAAATGGCTCAGGAGTCTGGTTCATTTTGGATGCCTAATTGGGTCTCAATTTGTTTCAGCTGAGACTTGTTAAATTTATCCCATGACCCTGTAAATATAATCTGCCTTTTCATCCCTTAAATAGTCACCATCTCCTTTCAAACATTATATTGTGTTCGCATTTCTGGCTTCCAGCTTTAAGTGGGAGCTTAAGCTTTCTGCTTTCTGCTCTCCTGGCTGTGCTGAGGGCAGCAAGGGCTCCACTTATCTGCACCACTAGACTTGAGATCAGCTTCAAATTTATTTCTTTTCACTTGAAAGCTGTTCAGTTGGAGAACAACTTTTTGGCTATTGAAAGACTGGAAAGAGGCCTCGAGGAATCTGCTTTTTCTCTCTGACAAGTGCCAGTAACATTAGATTTGGAAAACAGTTGCTTTTATGTTTCTTTTCTGCCACAGGAAGGTACTGGAGTGGACCCTCAAAAGGAAAGGTCCTCCAGGAGGAAAGGATGGAGTCATCCTGCCTGAAAAAAGGCAGAGGCGGAGCAGGTTCTGTGTTAAATCCTGTGCCTTCCTCTCCCATAGCGTAACACCCATCTGCCTCTGCCCTCAGCAGATGACTTCATATTGGTGTGGGGATGAAGCACCACCAAGAGATACTTTACATGTGGTTTTAAAGCTCTAGGCTTCGGTATGAATCCATCTGGTAGCATAGGGAAGCTTATAACAGAGCTCATTGCTTTTTCCTCTGACGTTTGCTTGGCTTTCACTGCTTTGCAGGAGTTTCTTCATCTGCTTTGGAACGTGATTATTTGTGAAGTAGTGTTGTGGATTGCTTTTTGTGATGGTTTTGGGTTTTTTTTTTTTCCTCTCCCCTATCCTTAGTGACTGCCCCTTCCTGCCTTTTGTCATTGGTCTGGTTCAGGCTTACTTAAGCTGGTGAGGAGAGCTGGAGTTAACATGGCTGCAGGCTGTCTGGTGCATTGAAAGAACAGTTGAACTTCCTCCACATCAAATTCACAATCAATAATTCTCCCTTTCTTCCAGTCACTTTTATAGATGCTATCTGTCAAGCCGTGCCAGAAGGGCTTAGAGTGCTTCACGTTGCACTTCATACCTGAGCAGAGAAGGGGCAGGTAACAGCTAAAAGGCTGTGCAGGTCCCCTGGGCACCCACCTGTAAAGGCACTCCAGGGAGACAAATCCATGCCTTTCTTCTCTCATACCTGCTCTGGAGGACAGACCTTTACCAGGTGCCTACTGTCAAACAGCATTGGATGTCTGTGAATATTCATGTGCAACTTGCTTTTGGAGCAAGTGTGAGCAGAGCTGCTGAACTGCTAATTGCAGTTGAAACTGTTAATTTTTGCACTGTGGTAAAGTTATCCCAATTTTTGGAGGTTTCACTTGAGTCAGGGATGAAGTTCCTGGCAGCTTTAATGTGTGCAGATGTGAATTGCTGAGTTGGGATATGAAGTCCCTCTTAAAATACTTTTTATTTCACCTGAAAAGTTCTCAGATTTGGTGTTGCTTTGTCAGACTCAGCTTTTTTCCCCTCTTAGAGAGCATGAAGTCTTGACTTCCTATTGCAGCTTTGTTTAGTTGAGTTTATGCATTCTTAGGTCTAATGTTATACAGTCTGACCAGGAATCGTGCGATCACAGTGGGAGATGGGAAGGATCAGCACAATTTATTCTTTAAACAATGGGATCATCTACATCAGAGTACAAGTTAGTTAATAAAAGGGGTCTTAGTGAAATAATAATAAGAGGAATTTTGCCTGGGTTTTGCTTAGAAATAGTTGCACTCAGATGGGGAATGTGGCCCTCAAGTTGTGCCCCAGAGAGTAGCTTTGTCTCCTGTAGGCAGCTACCCTGGTCACTCTTGCATCCTTGATGGATGCATTGTTAGGGAACTCCTATTGTGTCCTCTGTGCTGCAATGGACTGGGCTGCTCTGCTTCTTCCCTGACAAAGCACGGGGGAAGGTGTCTGTCTCTGCGTGCTTGGGAGGAGAGTGGGGTAGAAACAGATTTGGGAAGACCAGAGGGCTTTGACCAGATCCTTAGTGCAAAATGGAGTGGATAATTAATGCTGGTGATTCTCTGACCTCAGTGAACCTGAGATGAGCCAGTTCTAGGACAAGCCATGTTCCAGCCATGTTTAGAAGCCCAAGAATGTATTGAGTGGTGCCTGCCCTGCTGGTAGGGAAATGCTAGGTGCACTGAAGTTAGTGGTGTGACTCCTCTCAGCATGAGCTGGGCAAGATTTGATCTTAGACCTGCAGGGAGTACAGTGAGAGTTTCTCCTGGCCTGTAAACCAAGCAACTGAGTATTATTACGTACACGTGCACACAATAGTGCTTAGAGCCTGTCTGCTGAGATCTTTCCTTGGGGATCCATATAAAATACCTCTCACAAAAGCTGCCCTGTGTGCAAACAGAGGAAACTCCATCTAGTGACGTAAAAAGAAAAGCCAACAAAACCTTTTCACACGTGTACGTGTATTACCTCTTATCTTACTGCCAGTCTGCTGAGGATATCAGTCCAGCTAAACAGCACTCACCATATGTGAGACTTAAAGTGCTGCCTGGGAAGCGCTTCCAGGCCCTGTTCTGTATTCTGCTAATGCAAGCAAAAATGTCCCCTTTGTCACGTTAGTGAAAGAATATTCTTGTTCCCCTTTCTCCTTGGATTTATGTCAACCCTGAGTTTCAACCGAGTTTGATCTCCTTGCTTTATTGTATTGCAAACAGTAGTCAATAGCTCTTCAGCTCGAGATTGCCTGGATTTATTTTCAGGTCAAGTCAACTCTCCTTGACCCACGTCTGAACCAAAATACATTCCCAGAAGATTCCCCCACAGGATATCGGATCCAAAGACAGAGTGACATTGTAATGAGTTCAAGGTTTCAGTTCAGTACAACGGAGTCCCTGTTGGCGCGGGGAAGGCAACCAAGCCATCCTTCTTGTCTCAGAGCTGGGACCTCTCACGGGGCTTTTCAGAGCAGGTTTTGTCATCCACTGGTTGCTGCTCCTCATAGAACAATGTCATTGATTGCAGTCCTGGTATTTGTAGTCTCCTGACTGGTCCCACTTCCATGCATGTGTGCATTCATGGCTCTAGCGTGAGTGTGTGGAATTTGGTGTGCAGGCTTTAAACAACTGATGGGTTGCTCTGCATTCATGATTTTTTTAAAGAGAAGTGGCATCTCCTTTGGGGACTCTCTGGCACACAGGCAAAGCCAAATGATATTGCATCATAAAGTAAAAAACACTGCTTTGGAGAGCTGGGACAAAAATGGAATGAACTCATGAATTTATCCTGGATGATAAATCTTCCTTCAAAAGAAGGCGGCCTTATGTTTAGTACAAAAGACTGTTTATTTCTTCTATGGAAAAAGAAAAAAAGAAGTGGTGTAATCGGATAGGATTAACTTTCCAAGGGGCCCTGGACAGAAGCTAAAGTACGGGCCGCCTCCTTGTGCTCGCATTGGCTAATTTGAGCTCTGGAGTAGCCTAAGACCACTCTGGCTTCTTACAGCATTTGGCTATGACCAGCTGCCAGCATGAATTGCACCTAAAGCCAACATTAAGAACCCCAGCAACAAGGGTTTCTGCAGGGAAGAAAAAAAATCATCTAAATCCTTGGCTGGTATAAACAGCTTGTCTCAGCTGGGAACCTGGTCCAGGTGTGGGCAGAAATACAGCCTTATTAGCGTTCTTCATCTCAAGCAGTTTTTAGCAACTACCAATAACGTAAGGCTGACTTAATGTTTCATTAAGAATCTCTGTGGTTCGTGTGTTCTGACTTTGTTGTTTTGACTGTTCGTGGTAGATGTTGCATTAGCCCTTCTAATTTTACCTCCTCATTTAATTACTTCAGAGCAGTCCTGCACGCGCTTCTGTCAGTGGGAGCAATGATGCTTCCAATTTCACACCTCACTGGAATAGATGGGAAAGTTTTGACCGAGAGAGCTGTGTAGGCAAAAGCAAAGAGGAAAGTGAGAGCCTGAGTCCGGTTTGCATGTGCGTGCACTTTTATTTTTGCCAAAAGTCCCAGGCAGTCCAGGTGATAAGCAAGCCCCTTCTTTAAACCCTTCTGATGGATCAAGTTGAGTTCCCTGTGCTTCAGCTGGGTAAGGCTCTGATGTGGTCAAACTCACCTGTATTGAATTATGGTGCAAGAGCTGTTCAACAGCCATTGTTACTTTGTGTTGGTAAGTTTGGCTATGTTTTACCCTTGTTTTTCCAGAGCAAGCTAGGATAGAATATTTTGGACAGCAAGTTATCATAGAGAAAGGTTACGGTCGTGAACGGTTAACTTGCATGCTTATTGAAGGCCTTTCCATACAGCTACTGTGAGAGTAACTGTACAGCAGAACAGCACTTATTGTGTTTGGGATGATTAGGCTTGTGCTTATGGAGCTGTGTGAAGTTGATCTGAGCCAGTCTTGAAAACAGAGGCACGTGAATTGGAGATATTTGAGAGTGTGGCTTTGCTTCTTGGTTAATGCAGGCAATTACATTTAGGAGCCCGGGGGTAAAAGGAACATCCCCCACCAAGGTATGGGGATTCTATGGTTCCCAGGGGAGGTCCTCTAGGTTACAAGAAATTGGTTGCAACCAGCGTGGGAAAATTTACCACTGCTAAAGGGCAAAAACTTACAGAGAGAAGCTTTGTTGATAACTTTCCCCTAAGTTTTTGATTCGACAAAGTGCCTGGCACCATCTTGATTCAGTCTTGTGCATCCGAAGCAATACAAAATGAAGATGCCTGTAGGATTCTGTGAGGGAGCTGTCATCCGGAGAGGAATCACACACAGCAGTTGATTCCAGCATTCAGCATGCTTCAAGTTAAGCAGGGGGAAATTGGAACCTACATCTCCTATGCAGCTGCTCTAAAGGTAGGGAGAAAGGGGAGATTAGCTCCCATTTGAAAGGAGTGGAAGACCTTTGGGTATCTATCTGCTGCAGATACTTCTGGCCATGCGATGTTCTAGGACCGTAGGCTCCTGGAGAGTGGAGACCGAGGCAGCAGCCAAAGCAGGGCTATAGTGAGCCCTTGTTTTGCAGCTGGCCATCCAGTTCTACCCAAAACCCAAGAGTCAGGCTGGACTGTGAGCTTGGGAGAGCTTGGCAATTTCTAGCGCTGAGCCCAGCAGCAGTCAGAGTTCCAAAGGAGAATGCCAGATAATTCCCACCCAACAAACATCTAACCTGTAGAGAACGCAGTTGTAACGCATTTGTTGTCTCACCTGCCATTGGTGTTTGCTAGCAGGCCAGACAGCGTTCACAATGGGCCCAGTAAAAAATTACCCTTTGTGTTCGTTTATTTAACATTTCAAGGAACTGCGGCTCAGTCGGGGTGACCTTCATTCTCAGCTCCCATGCATGGGCTTAGCTCCAGTAACTCCACTCAGGCTATGCTGATTTTCAGCAGCTGGGACTTGGGTCTTGCTTTTTATGTCCCTCATTCAGTGCTCATGTATGTAGTCAGTTTTCCTTGCCAAGGTTATATTTGCTTTCCTTCCTAAAGGACCGCTCTAAATATCATGCTTTAAAACAATGTGTCTTTTCTCCCCACAGAGAACAATATGATATGCCACTGTTGAATTAATATGTCTATGAAGAGTGAATATAATCTCCCCAGTAGATCCCCTTTCCAAAAGATTTATGATTTAATGAATTTTTTATTCCTTACCAGTGTGTAGCATTCAGTCATTTTACACCTAGCAGGAGTTTTTCCCAAGGAAGCAAGGGAAGGCAGAGAGGGGGAGTTCCACCATCCTCATTCAAATCCTTTTTCCCCCTCTCTGCTCTGCTGTGCCACTTGTAACACTTGTTGCTGCTGCAAAGTCAAACCCAACTTTCTTTACCGCGGCTTCTGTCAGAATCTACCCTTAACACAAGCAGGTTGTGGTGCATTGAGACAGTGCAACATGGAGAGAAGTTTGGAACAGTGCTTATATAAAAATCAATGCCTCTGAAGTCTTCTTTGCTATCTGCTTGACTGCTCTAGGCATGATTTCTTGCTCAAAGCCCTACTCTATCTTCCTTGTGGTCATGGTCCAGCTCATTTTCAAATGAACCGCTATAATGCCTCTGACAGTAGATTATGAAGCCACAGATAACAGCCATAGGTAACACCTTTATTCAGTGGAAGAGGAGTAAAGCAGAAGAGAGCTGTTATAGATAATTATTAGCTATGTGGGGGTAATACTCTTAATTACGCCACCAATCGATTTCTCCTGAAAGCTCCCTTTGCCTTGAAAATGGTGAATTGATTGTTCTGCTGGCCCTTCCCTTGGCTGCTAGCACGCCTGCTGTACCTGTGCTAGGCTTTTGGGAAACTTGCTGGGATCAGCGGCTGCAAATCCTGCTGGGACCGACAGAAAGTGCTGGCAGGGTGGCTGGGCAAGGGGCACTGGCATTAACCTCTCTCATGCTGTGTCTTCAGAGGAGAAAGACAAAGAGCAGCTACAATCCTGGGTGGCCCCATTGATTGAGACACATGTGAAGCGGTGCGTGCTTTATATTGTCTCCCTGAATCAGCGCTGTTCATCATCACTTGTCAAGAGGTAAATGCTAAAGGCAATATCCTTTCTGCCTGGAAAACACCAATCTCCAGCTGCAGGTTTTCACAGGCCTATTGGTGTATGGTCCTTCGTACGTCTGATGCTGAAGCCCTGTGACATCCCAAGAAGCTCAGCGTGAGCACAACATCCCAGAGCACACTGCCTGTCCCACCCAGCACCACCAGCACCTGCCTGGGTGGGCATTAAATGACTTAATCGTTTTCTGTTGAAGGGGAAGCGAAACTGGACAGTGCCACAGTCACGGCCTGCTGGACGTTCCCTCCTTGTTTCCTGCCACTTCACAGAGGTGGCTCCAGATGTCTTACAGGGCGAGGGACGTGACTGGCAGAGGACAGAGAACCCTCACGAAGGAGGGAGGAAATGAGCGCTGCGTTTCCATCCAGCAGCCCGCTGGCACTGAATCCCAGGACCGCAGGAAGCTTTTTACCTTTGTGCACTTCATGTATCACAGCCTGATTTCCTGCAGTCGCCTTGTCTGTTCAGCTATCCCTGGCTTTGTCATCTCGACGTGGGTGTTTGCACTCCTGGCCAGCACATTGTTCTCTGCCTGTGCACGATGCTGCTGCCTTCAGACACGCTCGGTGATGCTGCTTCCATCTCACTTCTGCTGCAAGCAGATCCTCTCTTATGCAATGGAGAAACGTTCCCCTTTGCCCCTTTTTGATGCTTGACGTGCTATTCTAACGCTCCCCCTCCCAACACGTCCATGTACTTTGCCATATTGGCTTTCCCTCTCCCCCCCCCCCCAACTCTTTCTAACACTTGAAGCTGCCAAATTGCATTGTTTTGGGGTTGTTTTGTGTTTTAATCTATTGACTCAAGTGGGCAGGGCTTGGTGTTAGCTTCCATCTGCCTCGCAGTTGGAAAAGGAAGCCTTGAGAGAAAGCAAGGAGGCTTTTAGCTCTCATTCCAAGTGCCAGCAGGGAGAGGCTGCAAGGGACACTGAGGAATCCTGGATTTTCTATTCCTGCCTGTTTTCTCCCTTAGTGTAAGCACTAAGAACTTGTGCTTCCGAGGGAAAAAGAAAGATACTGCTTCCATTCAGGCTTATTGGGCAGGCAGTTAGAGTAATAACCCAGCTTTCAGCACCGCGTTGTGCCAGATACCCCGAGTCATTCAGCTGCGTTTTCCTTGACTTTTCTCTCATAGAGCTAAAACTGTCATACCTATTTCCACTGGTCAGAGCTCACCCCTGTGTGTGTTTATCTTCAGCACTGACCACAACAGAGTGCTGACTTCATGCAAAGCCCTGTGCTGCCCGTGGATGTGGATAGCAGAGGCTCGTGGTGGGAGAATCCTGCTGCTGAAGAAAGCCTGCTAGTTGTCACCCTTCAAACCAGAAAGCGCAGCTGTGGGGCTGGAGGCTGGGGCTGCTCCCTTTATCAAGCAGTTGCCTGATGTTCAGGATTCAGCCTTTAGAGTTTCTCTGCACTGCCTGCGGTCTGGGATGGCAAACTCCAGGTGTCAAGCCACATTAAGATTGCTGAACAAGTTCCTGCTCAGTTCCCATGGTGTAAATCCACGTTCCTAGGAGAGAAGGAAACTTGGGTGGGTAAGAACTCATCTTGCTGCATCTGTGCAGGGAGTTCCTGCTTGATGAGCTGCCTCAGAGCTCACATCTCCTGGAGGCTGTGGTTGGACTGCCTTTTTAACAGTGGTTATAGAGCAGAACTAATCTCACCGAGCGAGTAGCATCGGCCCTTTGCTGATCTTATCTGGGGTGCCCAGCTTCTCCGCAGCTCTGCTCGCTGAGTTGTAGGGGGATGGTTTTGTGTTGTGCAGCTCTTTGAGACCGTGTTGTTTCGCTTATTGCTCAAGCATTTCATCCCTGAGCACCAAGCAAAATCTGGCTTTCATAATGGAAAGGGAATGGGCTCGTCCCTCCTGCGTGTGGAACGTGTTCCCTGTAAAAGATAGCTGAAGGGAGGGACCTGGAAGGGGAGTGAGGGCAGCAAGGGCTTTGCTCCCGCTTTCAGCAAATGCAAGAGAGGGAGGCTGCCTGTAACTCCTGGACAGCGAGCAGCCTTGTGGTTGCAGATGCTGGCTGGTATTTTTGGAGAGGCTGTAATCCTTGATGTTATTTTCTGGCACACCAAGTAAGGAAAAACTGCTTGCTTTTTTTTGTGTGTGTGTCCAAGTGACTCTGGATTTCTGCGAGAGTACTTTTATTTTTTGCTTAGGATTTTCAGAGCCCGATTTAGCCAAAGGCCTTCAAGTATAAGCTTATTTTTAAACTGAAGTCTGTCGTTGTCTGAACTCATCGTGCTTCAGTTCCGCCAGCATTCACGGGCTTCAGCCAGCACGCAGAATTTAAAGCGGATGCCAAAATGCTTTGCTCATTGACAGCTGTGAAGTTGGGAGGATCTAACTGTCCTCATCCGGGGAGGGGAGCGAGGTATGTTTCATCTCACCTGCTCTGTCTGTTGGGACAGCGAGGGGCTCGTCCTTCTGTCCTTCTCCTTCCTGGCACCCAAACCACAGTGGGCTAGGCTAACATCAGTGCGTCCTTGCAGCTGTGGGAGGTGTCGTGTCCACAGCTTGATCATCTCCGCCTTGCTGGCAGAGAAACTGAGGCTGATTAATGCCCTTTGCTTGCAGCGTGTAGATCTGATGCATCCATGGGCTCTGCTGCTTGATGATGTTTGAATGGAAGCTTTTGATTGCCCGTGGATGAGTATCAATGGGTAAACAAAATGCACGCTTTTTGATGTTGTTTTGGTTCCTAACTGCAAGAAGGACATGGAGAGTGACCAGAGAAGGGCAACAGAGCTGTGATAGTCTGGAGCACGAGTCTTACAGGGAGCGGCTGAGGGAAATGGGGTTGTTCAGTGTGGAGGAAGCCCAGGGAAGACCTCACTGCTCTCTACAGCTCCCTGATGGGAGGCTGTTGTGAGGGGGTGGTAGCAGCAATTGTATGACAGGTGGCGGCCTCAAGTTGCACCAGGCAAGGTTCAGGTTGGATATTGGGAACCATATCTTCTCAGAAAGAGCAGTGATGCAGTGGCACAACTGCCCAGGGAGGTGGCGGGGGATCCTGGGGAGTCCTTTCCCTCCCTGCTGCGAGCAGTGACTCGCTGACTGAGGCTCTCTCCGCTCTCAGCACTTGAGGCAGTCCGGCGTACGCCGGAGGTATAAGAAGAGCCGCGCTCGCACCGCTCTGCCCCGCTCGGGCTGGGCGGACCCCTCCGCTCCAGCCTCAGCCCCCCGAGCTGTCCCGGGCCGGGGGCGGGCGGCGGGGCCGTGCAGGGCCGCCCTCCGGAGGCGGTCTCCCGTTGCCGCTATAAGGGTCGACGGCGGCGGGCGGCGCTCAGTGGCTCGGAGCGGGCGGTACGCAGGCGGTGAAGTAAGCATGGCGGGCGGCCGCGGGGGGAGCCGGGCCGGGCCCGAGCATCGCGCTGGTGGGGCTGCGGTGGCTGGGTGTCCCGCGATGGCAGGGCCGGCTCTGTGGCACGGGGTGACACGGCTGTTCCTGGCGCGGCTCGGGAGCGCAGGGTCTCGGAGATGGGGCTTGAAGCGGAGCGGGAGGGCGGGCAGGCTGTGCTGCGGTGTGTGGCTGCACCCTGCTGTCCCCGCGGAGAGCGAAGCGTGCAGAGCAGGATCGGCCCTCGGGTTACATCGCTCTGCTATCCCGGGCTCGGTGCTTACAGGTGGCAGGGAGAGTCTCTCTCCCTCGCTAACCGGTGAGGCTTGTCGTCCGAGCTTGAGCCTATAAACGCGGAGCATCTTGTTTCCCTTCGCTGGCTGTAGGGGGAAGCGGTGATCTCTCGGATGCAGGTCCCTGAACTTAGTTGGGGTTGCAAGCCCCTCTGCGCAGGTTCAGCTGTGATTGCAGCGTGTGCTTTGCAGAATCTCGCGTATTTCTGCCGGTGGATTAACCCTGATGCAGGTCTTGCCTGGCAGTTCTGCTGGCTGAGTCTGATCCCAGGTGTTCTGCGGGTCTTTCAGTTGGGTCAGGATGCTGGAACCTGTGTCTTCCACTGGAGAAAGCACCTGGGGACATCTCAGGTCTCGGCACGGGACAGCGTTCCCTGTGACAGCTCTTTGGGAGCGTCACAGATGTCATCCTTGCCCTTGCACAGGGCTCTATGCTGGCAGGGAGAGCTCAGGTTGCTTTGAGCGTGTTGAGGCAAGGTATGAGGTGAGAGGACTTAGCCAAACAAGCAGTTAATTTGGTTTCAATCTCAGCCTTGTCTTTCAGCATGCCGGCGAGATGAAAGACTGGAAGTCTGGATAGGTTTGCAGCAGTGAGCTAGATCCCCTCACGGGGCCAATTTGGGCCCTGTTTGTGGAGAGATTTGATCTCTTCTGGCTGTGTGCGTGGTCCTTCTCATTGTTAGTGCCACCAGCTTCCCCTTCCACAGGGACAATAGTGCCTTGAATCTTCTCCTGTAATCTCCACTCTTATCTCCCTTTTCTTCCTCAGTTTGTCTCTGGCAGAGCCTAGCTGTGGCAAGGCAGGATGGGTGGGAGCTTTGGGAAGAGCTGATTATGCAGACAGAGGAGTAAGAGGTGCTTTGTGAACCCTTTTCAGAGGCATGAACTTTCCCCAGCCCAGGTGCCAGTCCCCTGTGGGGACAAGAAGAGACTGCTTAGTGCAGAAGCACGTCCCAACTCTTCATTGCTCTGTTGTCTCCTCGGTATGTTACAACATCCTAGAACAGCTGAGTGTTCCCTGTGAGTTTCTGTAATGCAGGCTATCTCATAAGCCCCACCAAAACCTGCGTGCCACCCAAGAGATCCTCTGGGGAGATGAGGACATTGAGAGAATGAGAGAGAGAGAGAGAGAATTGGTTGAGCAAGTTGTTTCTCTGTGTGCTTTCCTTGGCTTGGCTTGTTTCAGTCACTTGGTTGCTCAGTGCAAGCTTGCCCTGGGACTGGGAGCAGGAAGCTGAAGGATGCTCTCAGTTACAGGATTTACATCTTAATTGTGGGGAAGAATGAGGCTTCTGGCTATGTTTCAGGACGTTAAAGTGTCTGAAGGATTTTATATCTGAAGGAGGGGGATTGATGAGAGAAATGCAAGCTGAAACTATCAGCTAACAAGGGCAGCAAGGGAGAAATGCTTTTCTTGACAGATCCTTTACTTACTGTATCCCTTGACAGCTTGCTCAGGCTGTCTGCCTTGTAATGGCCAGACAGCAGAGTAAGAGAAAGCTACTTGTTGCAATTAAACTGGGAGAAAGGATGGGCTGCAAAGCCTGTTGGTGTTACTGCTGTGTGCTGGAAGAGATACAGCTGCTGTACAGCCTGTGCTGCACTTGTGGCTCCAGAGCCTTCAGAGCTCTGCAGGGTGATCCACCTGTGCCATCGTTGGACCCCAGCTTTCCTGCCAGGTTGGGTGGCACGAGCAGGGCAGCTCCTCCTTTGCCACCTGGTCTGGTGCTCCAGGGGAATGAGAGGAATGCATCCCTTGGTGTGGAAGCAGGAAGAAACTCAGTCTGGCAGGTGTCCGACTAGCCCAGGAGCAGCCTTGGGTGGTATTGTTGGCCCAGTGGGGCAGGAGGCCTTTTACACCGCCCCAAGAGCACAACAGTAATTAGCAGTCCAGCTCGGATCTTGTGCGAGCCGTGTGGGTCTGCTGGGTCCCTTCCTTCTGCTGGCAAGGAACTGAACAAGTAGCCCAGTGCTTTGTCTGCTGTCTGCCAATGGGGGAAGGGGCTGAAGAGGCAAGAAAGTAGGTTTAGAAAAGAGAGAGGGTGGGGAGGAAGCAGTTGTTGTGGAGCCAGCTGTGGTGGGGGAGTGTTTTGTAAATCAAAGCTCTCTTCTAAAAAGAAAACTTAAGCCCGGCAGATCTACTCAGCGGTCGAGCTCTGATTCTTTTCCCTCAAAGCTACGTGATAATCGTTAAACACAGGGGATGCTTTGTAAAATAGAATTGAAGGGAAGGAGGGAGAATGGAGCGGGATTTAAATTTAAAATTGGATGAGGGTACAAAGCCCCTTAGTTCCCCGTTTCTGCTTAATGCAGCTGGAGCTGGACTTGACAAGATGCTTAGCAGAGCTTGCGGTAAATGTTTTACAGTACCGTGTATCAGCCAGATCAATTCTACTATGCTTGAGGGAGTGCAGATAAAATGGCTTAAAGATTCCCCTGCTGAAAGCGATAGTATCATCATTTATGCTGGAGAAGACAGATTTAGTTGCCTGACATTTATTTGGCCACGGTGTACTTTGCGGATTTCACACCCGGGGATGATAGCCAACCTGATGATGTCAGACACGAGCTGCAGGAAAAAAATCCCACACAAAGCTAGCGCTGTTCCTCTTTCATGGACCAGATGAGTTTTGTTGTGTGTCTGTTCTGCTTCCTTTACTCCTCAGACCTCTTTAATGAAAGCGTGTCAGCAGAGTGGGACGTCACTAAAAGCAGCGTGTCTCGCATGCGCTTTTTGGTACGGAGAAGGCAGCAGAAAAGTCCCTGTTAACTCGGGTCTTTTCTTTTGATCCCACTTGTTCTACAGGTCTCTCGAAACCCAAAGTAAGCAAACATGAGTGCGCTTGATTTGACTTCGATCCTTGATTTCCTGGAAAGGGCCAACTTAACGGAGATGAACTGGATGTGCAACAACAGCGACTGCATCACAGTGGACGCGACGACATGCCCTGGCACCCTCAACAAAAGTGCCCTGCTCTACACCCTGTCCTTCTTCTGCATTTTTATCTTTGTCATAGGGCTGGTGGCCAATTCTGTTGTGGTGTGGGTCAATCTCCAAGCCAAAATGACTGGCTATGAAACCCACCTTTACATCTTCAATTTGGCCGTCGCCGATCTGTGTGTTGTCATCACGCTTCCTGTTTGGGTCGTCTCCCTCATCCAGCATAACCAGTGGCACATGGGAGAAATCACGTGCAAAATAACTCACCTTATATTTTCCATCAACTTGTACGGCAGCATCTTCTTCCTGGCATGCATGAGCGTGGACCGCTACCTCTCAGTTGCCTGTTTCACCAATTCTAGTAACCGCAAGAAGAAGATAGTCCGCCGCTGCATCTGCATCCTGGTGTGGCTCCTTGCCTTTTCTGCCTCTCTGCCAGACACCTATTTCCTTAAGACGGTTTCTACCAGCAATGAGACCTACTGCCGTCCCGTGTATCCCGAGGAGAGCTTCAAAGAGTGGTTGATCGGCATGGAGCTCATCTCTGTCGTTTTGGGCTTCCTTATCCCTTTTCCAGTCATTGCTCTCTTTTACTTCCTCCTTGCAAAGACCATCTCTGCCTCCAGCGACCAAGAGAGGAAGAGCAGTGGGAAGATCATTTTCTCCTATGTCGTGGTGTTTCTTGTCTGCTGGCTACCCTACCATACAACTGTCCTCCTCGACATCTTCTACAGTCTTCATTTCATACCCTTCAGTTGTCAAATGGAGAACTTCTTGTACGCTACGCTTCACATCACTCAGTGTTTCTCTCTAGTCCATTGCTGTGTCAACCCCATCCTCTATAGCTTCATTAACCGCAATTACAGATACGAGCTTATGAAAGCCTTTATTTTCAAGTACTCTGCCAAAACTGGTCTCACTAAACTTATTGATGCTTCCAGGGTGTCAGAAGCAGAGTATTCTGCTCTGGAGCAAAATACCAAATGACTGCAACCCCAGAAGGAACCCTCCTTGACTCTCTGACTTTTTCCCCCCCTCCTCCCCCCACTTTCCTTACGCTTGTTATGAACGGGGCATGAATTACAGCCTACAAAAGAGAAATAGCGAACTGTAATTTAAGAGTAGAATCAGGCACAATATGGAAGTGGTACCAAAACCAAGCGTTTTGTTTGTGTGTTTTGTTTGATTTCCTCCTAGCCCCAGTCTGGACTTCTTGACAATGCTATGCAAATGGAACTGACTTCCTAGCAGACAAAGCCATTGTGTACCATAGATAACGTGCGTTTTCAGGATAAGCTTTTTCCTTCCGTGTGTGGATTCCCTCTTGTCTCATTGTATATGTTATATATATAGTGTGTTGTATTTAAAAGCTCAAGACTTTATTTTCTGGCCATTGGTGTGTACCTTATGCAATAGTATTTGAAATTGGAAATATATTTTTTATCATGTATTTGATGTATATTGCTGTTGAGTGTATCCAGAGCGCTGTAGTCTGAGTGTTAGACTGCCATTTGGTTTTAACTATCCTTGGTAAGAGGATGACAATAAAAGGCAGTGTGGCAATGATCTCTGACCTGCATCCTTGCTGGTCGGCACGATTCATTGACCATAGCTTTACGTGGTGGTCATACCCACGTGTCTGGAGCATGAAATGTATGTGTTGTAATATAGCTACCATCATGTTAAAATTAACAGCGTTGTAAGAGTTGTTAACTCCTGTGCCCGAACTTCACAAACCTGTATCCTTATGCACAGAATGAATGACGTCGCTTCTGAGAGTTGTCTCTATTTGTAAGTTATTTTTGTAAAATAAAGATCTGGAAAAACTACACGTAGAAGTGGGTTTGACTTTGTTTTGCCTGGTGCTGCCATCCTTCTCTTTAGAAATGAGCCAAAAAGAAGAAACCACAGAGCTGCCTTCTAGCTTCTCTTTGATGCAGGAACAAACAGGTCAGTTGTTCATTATGTAAAAGGAATGTGAGATGGCACCAGTGAGTAGGAAGAGGGGAAGGGATGGGGAGGAGTGGGTCTGTGGAAGGATGTACTCTTTGGGAAGGCAAGGCTGATGGGTTTATAAGGTTGATTAAAGCTATTGGGTATCATGAAAAGCGGTGTCTGTAGCTTAGAAATACACATCTAGAACAAAGACCTGGAAGCACACGAATGGAATGAATATTTGGACTAATCCGGGTTCAGTCCTCTGCAGTTTTTTTGCTTGCAGTAGAATCCAGAGGTTAGCAGTCCTGAAAGCATTAAATCCCTTTTTCTCTCTTCTTCTCTTTGTTGTGAACCGCTTTAAATATGCGTTGTTATTCTGTCAAAGTGCAGGGCGAGATCCAGCTGGTGCAGGATGTATGGAGCAGACCTTTTGAAAGCCAGTGAAGTGCTTGGATCGTGTCATCCTCGTCCCAGGACAAGGTAATTGATGTTAAATCAATGATGCTGACTCGCTGCTGCTGGTTTGTGTGTTTTTGCAACTTCAGCACAGCTGCTTTGCTGGTGAAGGTTATAGCCAAATTCCTGTTAGGAACAAAGCATGCCCTTGTCCTTCTGAAATCCTGATAGTCAACAGTTTTATAACGACTGTGTTTTGTTTCTTTCTTTAATGGTACATTGCTGTCTTTGTGAAGATGACCCGAATGATCCTGGGTAGCGCTGAGTGTTGAGGAGATCTTGCAGCATGAGCTGGACAGGTGAAGTCTCCAGGCGTTACATGACCAGGTCTGTTAACAGCTCCTCGGAGGGGAAGGCCCTGGGGTTAAGCAGCTGGCTTATCTCCTTGCCCCTTGACTGCTGTCTGCCCAGAGGTAGAGCTCAGACATTGCCTGCAGCATAACATGCCAGAGACAGCATAACTCTGCCCTGACCAGGACAGCGGTCAGGGGTTGGTCTGCTACAGGTTAGCACAACTGCTTTCTGAGAGTCTTGGCAGGGGCAGGGTCCTGCTGCCTGCTGCTGAGGAATAGGGATGTTGCAGAGTTGGTCATAAAAGAAAAAAAGTATGTTGGGGAAAAAAAAAAAAAATCTCATTATATATATATCTACGTATCTGTATCTGCTCTAGGGTGTTTATGAGAACGTATGGCACAGATCCCCAGCTGACGTTCGTATTAGGACCAAAAAGGTTCTTCTGGGCACCATGGAGTCAGATGTGAAGGAGGATTTTTTTTTGGCAGTAACAGGTGGGTGAAAACACAATGTCCTTGGGGAGAAGTGAGCGTGGCTTGCGGCGACTACTGCAATGCCTGCTGGAATGCCGAATGTCCCCGTCCTGGAGCTGGAGTGTTATGAGGGGTCCCTGCTTCGTCCTGCTGTTTGGTGCAGGATTGTGGTCTGGGTCCCAGCAGTGCCTATAGATCCTCTCCCTCCTCTGACGGCTACAGGTGTGTAGCACGCTTGGGTCCTCGCTTTTCCAGGAGGCTTTTGATAAAGGCCTCATTGGAAAAATGAATAAAAATCAAACCTGAGGTGTCGCAATCCGTGCTGGAGCAAGTCCTCCTGTTAAACTGTTGGTCTGAAAGGATCCCAGCACCGTCAGGTTCTTCCATCTGCCTTGCAGGCAGGCACCTAGCAAATGAAAATACATCTGCTCCCCGAGAAAGGGTTTGTATTTTTCTTAATAGAAAGTGCTTTATTGTTACTCAAACACAGATTTCCTTTTATGAGCCATAAATGACATTCAGGTGTAGCACAGTGACTTTAAATCAGATCCTCTGGCAGCCATCGAGATATTGTATTGCAAGAAACGCCTCATAGGCTAGCTGGCCCATTTGTCCTTTGACTAATTCATGGTTTCAGTGCTCCTGACTTTACGTACTAGTCTTTGATGAGTTCAGCGAGCATAAAAGCTATTTAAAGTTACTAAGAAGCAAGAAATAACTCATCTGTGAGCAATATTTAAGCACGTGTCTGCAGCAGCGCTGCCAAAGCCAGATCTTAATCTGTTTCAGAGAGCTGCTTGGTGAGGCGAGTGTGACTAGTGCAAGGTGCTTGAGCACTGGGGCTCAACGCTTTGTGAAGTGCAAACAGGGATGGGTTTGGGGAGAGCTGACTTGTGTTCAGTCCTGCTATGGAAATCCCGGTGTGCTTCTAGGCTCGCTGCTCCCACGTGGTGTGTGGCTGAAGAGCATCTGGGCCGGAGTCTGCTTTGATTTACACCCTGGCTTTACTGTTGGATAATACTGCTGATTTGAAGGGAGCTCTCTGGGATTTATGGGGCTTTTTTATAAGAAGGATCAGAATCTTTAGCAATAATCCTGTGCGAGTACATGTGTGTACGTGTGCCTCTGCAACACTAATGCAGTGTAATACCCATGTACAGCAATAATGCAGAGACATAATAATGGCAACAAAACAGATAATAGCAATGTGAAATTGCTTTTGGAAAAGTACTTCCATTACAGGACTATAATATGATTGAAACCAGGCTCATAAAGATCCTGCAATGGATAATCCATCTGTATCCCCAGAGCAACCTGGCCTTTCAAACACCATAGTCATGAGGAAAAATCGATCCCCTTCTGTTTTGGTAGTTGTTCTTTGAAAACAAATCCCCGTGTTTTGTTCTTTAGTTGGTTTCAATCTCTTTGTTTTCCAAGCATTATGGGAGTGCAAGGCCTTATCTAAAGGCCTCAGTCCTGGAAATGTTATGACCTCATAGCACCAAAGAGGTGCCAGCATCCTTGTAATGCTGTGAACCTAGGGAAGCCACATAGTATTGTGGCTAAACATCTGAGCTTTTGTCCCTGCCTTGATGCCTTTAAGTTCTACTGCTTCCCAGAGCCCTTTCCCTGGAGAGCAGAGTGTGACCGCAGCCTGGAAACTCAGAAAGAACCAGAAGTTGAGGATAGATGCTCGTTTTGAACCTGCCTCCTCCATGGTAAGCTGTTTTCTTTCCAGTTGAGATCACGAGCCCAGCAGAAGCTGGTCTGCTGCAGGGTTCCATGTGTGAGTATGTCTGTCCTTATGGCAGCAGCGTAGAGAAACAGCTCACTGGAGGCACATCCTGATGCTCTCCCTCTTACAGCTTAGTCAGAATGCAGCGGAATCATGGCACTAGGCTTCAACCCTTGAGGGCAAGCATCCAAATGCTTTTGCAAAGCAGAGTGCTGGGAAACCACCCAGACCCTGTGCTGATGCCAAGGGGCACAGCGCAAATGTGAAGTGTGAAATCTGTGCTGCTCAGTGGGTCCTCATCAGCAGAGGATCCAGGCTGCTGTGTGTTGACCGGCTCTTGACATCAGCTGGTTTTAAGCCAGCTCTAATGATGGATGCCTTTACCTCTCCCCTCTAGGTTAGAGGGGAAAAATCCCCAAACCCTATCATGTTTACTGTCCGTACAGTGCCGTTTCCAGACTAAAGAAAAAGAGTTAAATTACACTGTAACAGAACAATACTGACAACAGCAGAGGTCAGGAAACTTTTAAGGAAGGTCACCCTATCGACTGCAACAGTGAAAGGATAGACATCAAATGCTTTGCCGTGAAAGGCTGAAAAGAAGTAAATTCAGCATGCTATATTGAAGCCCAAGTCTCTTTCATATGTTGCAGAGCCTCTGACATAGCAGGTTTACTGTTCAAGCTGTGATATGTTGCCTTGCCAACATATATTCTGAGTTACCCAGGCAGATTTAATGTTTTCTGCAGTAGTGGCTTTTCCCTTTTTTAAGGGGGGGCACTTTTCTCTTTCTTTTCACAAATTGTTGCAGAAGATTTCAAACCTACCTAGGAAATGCCCTTAATCAATTTAGTTCCACCGGCGAGTATGAAAACTCACATCTTTCTTTTTTGCTTTCTCTCTAAACATTGTCTCGGTCGCTTTGAGTAGGGGTGGACCAAGTCACAGCTTGAAAGAGAAGTGCTTTTTGTTTGTTTTTATTTTTCACCCATCCAAGTGGCAGCTCTGTTTTGTCCAGAGGGATTGACGTGACTGACAGGTGTTTTGAATTTCTAAACTCCGAGGTCTCCAAATGCATGACAACACACACACAAAAATGTAAATCTTTGCTAAACAAGCTCCGACGACGCACGCACAGAAAAATCCAATTTGGTAAAAGGCTGACAGACGTTGCATTCATTTTCCCCCCCCTCCACTCCTCTTTAATAAGTCAGTGTTTTTGGGCCACCTACAGGCACGTTTATGTGTTCTGCAGTGGGGAATCTGGCTTACACAATGAGCCAAAGTGCAGGCATCGTGCGTCAGCCTGGGTCTCTCTGCATCTCAAGGTTGCAGCTCCCATTGCAGCAGCTTGTGGGGGATCTGTTCCCACTGTTTCCATATGGGATCTGGGACTTTGTCCAATGGGCTCGCAACGCTTGGATGTTCTTACTATTTAGCATTTGGGTTGTATGTTGTTGCCTCTCACTGTCCTGGATAACGATGGGGAGAAAGTGGATTTACTCGCTCCAGATTATCCACAACAAAGAAACAAACCTCTTTTGGATGTTACCCTATTCATTTTTGCCTCCCTATCAAAAACATCTGCTACCTGAATTTTGGGTGTGACTTCTCTAAGCAGCCCATCATTCCTCTGTGGCGTGGCCATAGCCTTTGAGTTTCCATTCAGGATGAAAGGTGTGGGAATCCTGCGCTGTGCAGAGGGTGCTGAGCCCTGTAGGATGTGGTCCTGAGTTCTTTGCTCTAACCCAGCCAACTTGTTGCAATGGCCGGCTTCGATTTCAAGGTCGCCCCATTGCTTTGGCGAGGGGCGGAGGTGATGCTTTTATAAAAAGAGTGGCTGATGGAAAGAAAATCTCTCTTCTCATTTCCCGTCCCGTCTGGACTGGTGAATGTGGTGTTTTTGGTTGACGGATTCGAAGGAATGAGGGAGGCAGTCAGTTGGAAACACTGATTCTGCAGGCACTCGAGGACCGTCAGCTACTGCTTCCTCTTGGTTCAGCTTGGCTGGTTCATCATGGGCCCAAAGTGGTACTGTAATGGGAAGCTGGCTGGTGGAGGAGCATCTTTACCTTCTTTTGCAGTGAATCACTAAAAAGCTGGAGTGCCGAGGATTCCTTCTTCCGGGAGAGAATGGCCCTCATTGTAAGTTTGGAGAATAAAACAGCAAAAAGAGAGAGGGAGGCTCTTCCCCACTCATGCCCCAGCTCTCTTGGCCAAGAGGCGGGCTTGCTCTGTGTGTCTCAGCCACATTTCATTTTGGCAATACTTGAGGCTTTCTAACCCTTGCCTGACTGTTGTGTCTTTTGGTGGAGGTGAGAGCCAAGCATTGTTTGTGAAGTCGAATTATAGGGTGGTGGAGCCTGGGAGATCCCTGGGTAAGGAAGAGAGGGGAGTGTTTAGTAAGAAAAGCATCAGCAGCTCCAATGGCTTCTTATGGTAAGCTGCTCTCCCTCTGCCTTCCAGCACCATGGATCTGCCATCACCCCTTTGCACCAGGTCATCTCTCAGTCGTGCTTTGGAAAAAGCTGCTTTGGGATGAAAGCCTGTATTGAAGGCTGGAGGCTTTCCTACAGGCAAACATCCTGGACGCCTGAGAGGTGACTGCTTGGCTCAGCCTCTGAAAATTGAGATGCAAACCTGAAGTGCATTACACCCCTCCAGGGAGGGGTTTCACACTTGGAAGGCTTTGTGAGGTTTCCAGCATCTGCTGCTTCCAGTCAGGCTGGAATCCAAAAGTGCAAAGGCCCATGAAAGTGATTAATAAAGAACAAAAACCAGACCCTGAGACAGGTTCAGCTCCATGACTCCTCTGAAAATGTAAGCGCGCTCTTTGCTGACTTGCAGAAGTCTTGTGCTTTATTGGGGTATTTTTGAAAACCTGCCCTTCAAACAAGGTCCAACCCTGGATGCTGTTTTTATAAGAGTTAAGAGCACCTACAGGTATAAATTGCATGGTGCCCATCGACGTGAGTAGGTTATATATATACCTTCATGTGGCTGCAGAGCCTGGCCCAGATAATTCAGTGGAAGTGAGTGGAATTTACTTGCATGGGCAGGTGCTTCTGTACATGTACTGCTCTTTGGGACCAGTGGCTTTTTGCCCGTGTTTTGTGTTGGACCTTGGATGGGTTTGGGGCAGGCAAGGCTGTTTCCTGCTCAAGGCAAGAAGCAATTTGGAGCTGTCTGCGATGTGCGTAAGGAAAGGGTGCTCAGGCAAAGGTTCTCCTAGAGTCTGTGTAGCCCCTGCTGCTAGATAAAGCTGCTGACTTCGTCTAGGCCACATGATTTACAAAGGAAGGGATTTGTCTGCCCTTTACTGCCTGTGCAGCGGAGGCACCTGTTTGAATACCAGCACTGTATTTCTCGGGGTAGATGAAACCCATCTGGTTTAGTTTGGCTGTACCTTCTGTTGTCTCCCTCACCTCCTCCTCCTGCCCCCTTTGAAACCCAGGGCTGACTCTTGCCCTGCTCCACAGTGTCCTAGGGCCTTATCTCTGCTTTGCAGTGGCTGGTGAGGACCCAGGTCCTATCAGTGGTGCTACAGGCACAGCCCCGCCTGGAACAGCAGCCTGAAATCCCAACAGCGTCCTGCCTTCCCTCTTCAGAGCATGGCTGCTCTCTGACTTTTTCCACTTGTTGTTCAGTTGGCGTTTCCCAGGCTTGCTCTGTGGTCTGGTTTGTGCTGATGGGTCGCTGCCCTTGAGCTGAATCAGGCAGAAGTCTCGGTCCAGCACTGCTGCTTCTGACCCTTAACCGAAGGGGAAAGCAGCGTGGAAGAGCCTGCCCCTTTTCTCAGGAAAGGGAGGGTGGATGAGGACAGACCTTACAACCTGCAGCAGTGGTTGCTTTCCCAGAGGACCAAATTCCTGGTCCCCACTGTTTGTTCAGACTTAGCTTCCTGCCAGGGGTCATTTCTCTGGTTCCTTTCACCAACATGCACAAGTGATTGCACTCTATAAGAGCCGTTTTCAGGCTGCAGTGCTGATGGAACAAGAGCTATGTGTGTTCCCTCCCAATGCACCGATGCTCTTGCTGCTTGCAGTGCTCCCAGAAGTGAGGCGAGGTTTGTAGGAAGCAATCTCTCCTGTTAGATTAGCCCGTAGATTTCAGACGAAACAGACAAGCCATTCTTCAGGCTAAAAGCCTATCTGTTTTTCTTTTTTTTCCCCCATTTGTATCGGCACTGTTTTTCCCATCTTTATCTGTGCATTGCATACAACTAGCTGAGAAAAGACATACGCCGTGCTGTCCGGCACTGAGATGCTGCCTGGGTTTGGCAGCAACCTGTGATCTGGTTGAGCTCAACTGTTACCTGCCTCTCTCTGCAGGCCGCTTGTGTGTAGGTGATCCACGTTCAGGTGGGCTCTTCCCATCCGCCCTCCATCAGCCGGCTGCCCACAACGGCACGACTGCCTCTTCTCCTGGTACAGAGCATCCCTAGAGGTGTCTTTCCCAGGCAGCTCATGGGAACTGGGGTCACATACAACCCCCTTCCCATCCCCAACCCTGGCTGCAACAGCTGGGATTGTTTCTCTGCAAGTCTAATATGGGTAAGTCATATATCACAGGGGATAAAATTATGCCTTTTTCTCTTGTGCCAGACATTTGGAAGCATCTGGTTAGATAGAGGAGTACCCAACATGGATAAATCATGTTTAAAAAGCTTGTAAATTTTCTAGTGTTTTTTTTTTTTTTTTTTAATATTTATATTTTTTCTTTTATTTTTATTTGTGCTTCCACCTCCTGGGGCATCTCCCCAGCTGGCTGTGGAGGAGTGGTTGTCAGGGTAAGCAGAGCCCAGCAGATGCTCTGCTGGAAAGACAAGAAAGTAGTAGAAGAGCTCTGAATTCAGTTTTATACCTCATTGACTTGGGATTGCCTTTAAAAGCTGGATTTTCAGCTAAAGTGGGTTTCCTTTTACTCTTTTGGCAAAGGAAGCGCTTTTCATGGGGGCTTTTCTCAGAGCATATGTTCTCATCATTTAGAAACTGGCTTTTTAAGCTCTGCTTTATAACTGTGTCATTTACTAGTGCTTATATAGTAATTCCCTGCTCCTTTCTTATGGCAGGATACTCTTTCCAATTGCATGTATCTTTGTCAGGCTTTCCCTTTTGGGGCTGGAGTTTTCCACCTGAGGTGTCTGCCTTGGAGTCAGGTTTTGAGGGGAAATATCAGCTTGGAGTAACCCAAGCGTTTCTAAGAATAAGACGGTGGAAAATCAGATAAATTTGTCTGCCTTAAATCAAGCCTGGCTCTCTCCTGTGGAAAAGGAATGGGGAAAAAGTGCGGCGTGCTTTGGAGTAGTTGCTTTGAAACTTGGTGGTGGAGGGGTGGGAGGTGAGGGTCTGTGCGCCGCTGCTGTGGTTTCTGTGTGAGTGTCTCTCCAAATGTGACCAAAACAATCTGGAGTTTGCAAGTGCTTGGAGAAGACCTGCTTGAGTTTGTCGGCTGAATTTCCTGACTGCACCTGTCCACGGGTCATGTTTTACTTTATCGATATCTCCCTCGTACCCAGGACTACAAAGCAGAACCGTTCTTTGTCTGTGCAGCTCCAAGGGCTTTGGTCTGAGACAGATGGATGGCTTGTCCTTGGGGGAACTGAATTTCCCTGCGGTGGCTTCCAGTGGGATGGAAAGCATCGAAGTACAGCAGAGGATGGGCAGCTTGGACCCCTGGGCCACCTCCAGCCCAGGTCTGGGGGTTGGAACTAAATGACCTCTAAAGTCTCTTCCAACCCAACCCATTCTGTGGTTCTATGATATGCATTCTGGGAAGGGGTGCACATCCTTTCTCTGCCTCACTGCCCCTTTGTTAAACACCTCGCTGCTGTTCTGCATTTGCAAGTGGGGAAGTTGGCTCTGCCAGCAGCTGTTTTTTTGGTTCATTTTGCTTGGCATCATGGAGGAGGGTTCACACTGTTGTTTATTAGAGACTCCATCCCAAACTGCAGGGATCCCGCAATGTATGTTTGTAAAATGACCACAAATCAGTCGCGTGCAAGGACATAAATGGCTGAGGTGGGAGTCAAACTGCATTTCTGGGCACACGATCTGCTGTATGTGACCAGGATTGAGTCCAGATGTAAACCATGAGCTTGCCCAGCAGTAAGCAAGGCTGAATTAGTTTTGCATGCACCCACGAGACTCGATGTGTGCGGCCCTGCTTTGCACTTGTCTCCAGAATGCAGGTGGGTGGCCAGGCACAACCCAGCTGCGCTCCCTTCTGCATCCAGAGGAGATGCCAAGGGAGCAACAGCCATGGGATGTGTCCTCCAAGTCCTTTGAGGACTCAGCCACATCACCTTGCAAGTGGAAAGCTGGAATCATCCACCACATTTCACAGCTGGGTGCTTGCTTAAATGCGACAGATTTCCATTCTCCATGGCTCTGTTCTTCTCTCCCGCAGAGCTGCTGTCCTCCTCTCCAGCATTGCCCCAGCTTTTCCATCTTCAGTAGCGGCAGTAGTAAGGGGAAAAGACTGCCTGGAGTGCAGTGGGCTGGCTCTTCTGCCAAAAGAAAGACGAAGAAAGGCATTTTGCCCTCCAGAGAAACCCTGAAAGTGAAGATAGTCAAAGTTAAAAGAAAAAAAAACCCTATGTTTACATGATCTAGAGCCCTGGCCCGTTGTCTGTTGGCCGATGGGCAATTAAACTCTCCAAACATGTTGTCTGCCTGCGTGTGATAAGATAGGAGGGTGTGAGTAGAGTGTTATTGATAGCTTCTGGACATGCGGTGTCCTGGGGATTTGTGCTGGGGAATGGCGCAATGGGAGATCTCCCCTGGAACACCCTTTATGTTCAGTTCACAACTGATTTGCTCCAAACAAACGACGAAGTGCATAATCTGCATGAGAAAAGCTTGCAAAGAGACAGGGGCTCAGCTGTGAGATCCCATATGATAACGCGTGTGTGCGTATGGTAGCTGGGTGGGCTTGGAAAGGCCTTTTTGGCTGAAGTCCATCTTCCAGGGAGAGCACGAGAGGCAGCTGACTACAGGTTTGGTAGCTGAGATATAAAAACTTGCTGGACCAGCAACTCACAGAGCTGATTTTTGCAGGGCTCTGCCTCAGAGTTCTTCTATCTTGGAGTAGAGAATGGCCAAAGCCTGCAAAAAGCGTATCTTGCTTCTCAGAAATTGCTTGGCTGAGTATTTAGCCCAAGTAGATTAGGGAAGGGCAGGAAGAGCTTCTGACTGCGCCGTATCTGTATCATAGGTGTTAAAGATGTATTTGTGAACCAGTCAGAGAAGAATGCTGAGGAAATCCTGTTTGGGTTAATCTTGTTTAATTTTACAATCAAAAACATATGGCTGGCCATCTGGTGCTTCTTGCAATCAAATATCTCACAATTAACAGCAATTTACTTGCCCTGAGACTTCCAGGATCTTTACGTGTGCTTTTTTTTTTTTCCCCTCCATCCCTAGTACGTGTGGTCCCCTCCTGGAGCACTGCTGGGTGTAAGCTGAGCCCTGGAGCTGTCTGTAGGAAGCTGTGGTGGAGAGAGGTGCAGGGATCCCAGGGGCATCTGCTTTCTTGCTGCACCTTCTGCTCACACCCCGAAACACTTCGGCCTTTCAGACCCCCCAGGAACCACATGCAGGGTAAGCCAAGTGGACTGCTGAGTATACCTGCACATGCGTCACTGCAAAGAGAAATGAGGCTGCAATTAAAGGGAATGTACTAATTACACATCTACGTTTTCCACCAGGCTAAGGGATTTCTATAGACCTCTAAATGATTATAGCCAAAGCAAGTTTTCTGCGGCGGTTTAAATTACTGAATGTAATTAAACAAGGTGCAGATGATCCTCTGCTTTCTGGGGGAATTAGAAGTGAAATGGGATGCAGAATAAGACCCAGCAGGCAAATACACCATTTTTCTATGCATACTTTCATCCGATTTAGAGACCCCCAGGATGCACCACACTGAAGCTGCAAGGTCTGACAGACCACTAGGATCACAGAATGCCCCAAGTTGGGAAGGACCCATAAGGATCTTCGAATCCAACTCCTGCTTCCAACTAAGAGCTGCACAACCAGGCAGCGTGTTGCTAGCTCGTCTTGGTTTAACCTAAGGATAAATTTGGGCCTTTTTAACTTGCAGTCTAACAGAGATGCTTTCTATTTCTGCCAACAGAATTTGCAGATGGGAGGTGGAAGTGTCTTGCTCTTGGGGAATGATGGGAGCCATCTCTGTGAGGTAGTGCTGAGTTGTTGGGTGATGCTGTTGAAAATGGCATTTCTTCTGCTGAAATACCAGTCTGCTGCTTCAGGTTCTTTATTTTCACAGGTGGCGCTGGAATTGGCTGTCTCTTCAATAACTTCAGGTTTCTTTTGAGTATGTTTTGAATATGTTGCCCATCCACCTCTGTAGCTTAATAGTATGAATAGAGAGCATGAATAAATGAATTCCAGACAAGAGATCTGCATACCAGGAGGTAAGGGCTCTCCCGGGCATTCCTATGTGATTGCTAGCTCTGTTTACTATCCTAATATTTTTTTGCTAGCAGATGAGGAAAAAAATAATTGAGCTCTTTCACTCCTCCTCCACAAAATCACTGGCTTCATATGCGTTCGCTGGCATTCATATGCTTCATATCCATATGGTGCTCATTTAATTGGTGAACGGAGCAAAAAGATGTGTTCAGGTATAAGGGTAGGTTAGACTGCTGTTACTCTCCATCCTCCAGATTGTTTATTGGAATAGAGAGGAGCCTTCTGAAGGGCAAGAGCACATTTTAACTGGGCTCCCAAAGGGGACTCGCCATCGATTCGATACGCACAGCTAGCAGGTATAGAGTTTCATGGTGCTCCAGCAGCTGAGTTATCAGATCTCAAAGGTGCGGCTTGGGGTAGATTTGGCATTCACCCAGAGCAGCTCACCATCCAGTCTAGATAGTGACAGTTAGAAAAACAAAGTGATTAGTGGAGTACCGTGGATGCACAGGTCAATAAAATAGTTGTTATTAGAAAAGTGGAACAATGCTGAGTCTGATGATTCAGTACAGTGCAACCTGTGTCTCCATTCCCTTCTCCAGAAGAAGAAGAATGGGTGGCCCAAGGATTAGGACCTAGTGGGTGACCCAATGATTAGGACCTAGGCATCTGGCAGGTAAGGAGCAACTTCGGCAGGAACTCTCCTCTTACAGGGGTGTGTGCAGTAGGTCACTGAGGATGTGGTTCCAAGGACTGATAGCTTTGATCTAAACTCTGCTCAATGTCAGGTTTGCCCACCCTTTGACACTGTTTAGAAAGGACTGTGCCACCATCCCTGCCAAGCAGAGAAAAGTCAAGGGGCACTGAGGACAGCTAAAGGACGACGAATCAGCCATGCCACAGAGTGAACCTTGTTCTTTAGGAGAGCTGGATCTCGCCAGCACAATAGCTAGATTACACAGCCATTTCCTCCAATTACCTTCTCTGTCAAATCTCTGTGTCATCTGGCACTAGGAAAGTTTGGTTTCAAATTCGTTGTGAATCGGGGCAGCGACACCAGAGATTTCTAAATTAATATCCTGCCAACAGGAATTGAGCTTGTTTTTTCCAGTCATGTCAGTTCTGATTCTGTTGCTTGTCAGAGAAAACTTTGGCTTGCCATCTGGTTTCAGGGGCACGGGTTAAGGAAATCTTATGTTGCTCAACCCAGCACTGTGAGCTTGTCTCATGTCTTCCTCTCTTCGTTTCTGTTCTCACTGTCAGCGTGTAGGTGTGGGATGTCTTCCTAGGAGCTATTGGTAGTTTACTGGCAGCCAAGGGGTGGATTTGCCCTGGCAGCTTGCTAAAATCTTCATGAAGATCATCCTTCCATTCTCCCTGGCTGAATGGCATTTCAGTTGGGGAGGTGTTGTGCACTATGGTCTCATGTTAAAGTAGCTCCATGCCTTGCACAGCAAAGCAGCTCTGAGTTAACCAAAGGGGTCATTTTGTCCTGTGAGTAGCAGTGGTGCCTGCCTCTTCTTCCTGCTCACAGTTGTGTGGCAGTGCAAGAAGAATGGTTAAGACCTACAAGGGAGGGGGTTTCAGTGGGGTATCGAGGCTGCAGTGGCTGATGTGGTATTACTGCTTTCATAGGTGTCCAGAAGATATGAAGGTGATGCTGCTGCACATCCTGGAGCTGGCCTGGTGGAACTGAGAGCAGATGGGTGGATGGACCCAGCTCTGCTGATCCGTGGCAGCGAGGCTGTGCATTGTACATGGAACCGCTCACGTGATTCCTGTCGAGCCAAAATATTCTTTCAGAAAGAGAATTGACCAGATGCCTTATTATTATTGCTCACAATGCTGTCCTCAGAGTACAACAATCCATCACGGGGCTCGGAGCAGCCTTACAGAAAAGTCCCTGACACATTTTTACAGAAGGGCCAGGTTCTCACCACTTGTGTGCATTTGTATCCCTTGACAAATAGCTGTTTGACTTCAGTTTTGTTCCAAGTCAGTGGTGTCAAGCGCAGGGCTCCTATTCAAGTGCCCACCAATGGTGATGCACAACTCGCTGCTTCCTCTTCTTTTCTTGCTTTGTTTCCCTGTGACAGTCACTGTTCCTTTTTTTTTCCCTTCTCCTCACATATCTCATAGGTTTGCTTTAAAGATAGTTTTAAAGGGTATATTCATGGCAAAAAAAGTGCCTTTATTAAGAACTGTAAAAATGGCTCAGGACTAGATGTGATGGGGAATTGCCATTTGCACAGGTTGCTGATATGATTATTTTCTGGTAATTTTTCCAAGTCGATTAGCAGACTGGCTAGCAATGCCTTGGGTGAGTTGAGAAATACCATGGTTTGGCTTGTGCTCAATGTATGGTTCCTCTTAGAACTGAGAAGTGTGTTCCTAAGTGCTCTGAGCACCTCAGATGTGTGGTAGAATTATTATCACCAGGTTATGCTGCTTGTCCTTCTGTATCAGCCTTTTAGGCAAGATGCTGACTTTAAATTGCTTTCTGAGTTAAATGTATCCCCAAGGTTGCCACTGAGGAGCAGACTCCAGCTGTGTCATGTGCTGTATGAACTTATGGCACAATGATGTCCCTCTGTTTCAGGTGTATTGAGAGTATGGGGACTGAGGGATGTACAGAAAGCCAAGCTGGGAGTGGAAGCACAGCCATAAATGCATGTGCACAGGTAAGGGGTGTCTGAACATCGTCTCCTTCAGAGGAATCCAATTCATTGTTTGAGTGTACCGCTCTTGAAGCTGTCTCAGTGGAGCTCCCAGGGTAAGGATGAAGTCCACACGCAGCAGTGTATGCAGGCCCTGGCTGCGTAATGCCAACCTGGTTGTTAAATGTTTCATTTTATAAATGAGGAGTCTTTCGTATTCTCCAGACTGTGACTTTCTGTCATACTTTTCCCTCTGACTTCAGCGAGTAATTTGTGTGCTCACAGAGCATTTTCCATCACACGAGCCTGAAATGGAAGAGGATTTATGGAATGGAGAGCATGAGGCACCAATTCAGCAAATACCAGAGCGTGTATGTAAGTGTTTGCAGGTCTAAATGTGCAAGTGGTCTTGATCTTCTTAAGCTGCTCCATACTGCTGACTCCAAAGGCTGATGTGAGAACCTGCACACAGTTTGCACATCAGGATTTTTAGAAGTTTTGTGTAATGAGAGCTTTCTCACTGTGTTGATTTGAGCATCGTCTCCCACTCGCTACTATTCTCAACCTGTTTAATAGATTTACTGCTACTGAGCACCCTCAGCGGATGCAGAATGTCACATCGTTGGTGCAGCGGCCTCATTACTTTCTTAAGATCTTAAGCTTCCATTCTTTTAAATTTTGGCAAGTACATGATGGTGTGTCTGACCTATTATTGTTTCTTTCTTCTTCTGACCTCTTGATGCCTCCCAGCCACAGTTCATCATTACAGAGGCTGTTGGTGGCCCTTCCTGTGCTCCGATGCTTCCTCTGGAGTTCAGCTTCGAAGTAATCTCCCATCACATTGCAAACCCTTTTTCAAGCCAGGTAAAGCCTGAGGGGTCTTGTGGCAGATAATGTGTGTCTTAACCGGTAATTGTAAAGTTGGGCTCTGTAATTAATTTTTCTATAAAACTCTCAACCTCAAGGTGAACTTTCCTCCATCTATTAATAATTAGCATGGGGGAAGAATACCCTTGTCTGGAGGCAGAAATGAGTGGGGAAGAAAGGCAATTAACTCCTTTGTGTGAATGATAGATGTTGTTCGCTTCGTGTCTTGGGACGTGAAAAGCCACATGAAACAGAACTTTGGCTGGAAGCAGTGTGGTTTTTGCCTTTAAAAGAATTGGAGTAAACAGCCCTGGAACAGGCTCTGCAGCCCCCACCCAGCAGATTCCTCTCATTCCAACATAAGCTCAGAGATACCTGTGTGATTCTTCATAGAAATCTTTTTAACCTTGTTTCTGCTTTGGGGATCATTGAGATGCCCTTTGTTTTTCTTTTTCTTTGTTTTTTTTTCCCCCTTTTTTCTTTCCCAAACAGGAGGCCCAGAAGCACACACAGTTGCTTGGATGCTCACGTTAGCCTCTCTGAGCTGCGGCTTTGGGAAGAGCACCAAATATCACAAGAACAGTTAGCACTTCATTATTTGCTTACATTGAAGGCAAAACTCCTGCAATGGAGGGCTCTGTCAGAGAACAGGCCTTCCCCAGATCTTCACATGGAATTGATTACACAGTCCGGTGAGCTGGAGTTCCCTGTTGAAGGACGACGTGGTGCATCCCTGTATAAACCTGTGGGCAGCAGGACTTGTTCTGCCAGATCCAAAGGGATGAGATTAACATCTGACAAAAGCAGGCAGTGTCTGACAAACCTTAATACTGAAGATTTAAAGCCTGCTGAGCTGCTGCGCGTGGTAATATAGCAGTTAGTGAAGGTAGATGCCTGAGAATAGCGTTGTGGAAGGAGAAACGTGGGTTAAGGGAAAGTTGAAGGAGGTGGTTGAAGTGTTTGTTGATTGGCTGGACTCACTAAAAAAAAATAATCCAAAGGCAATTTCAGCTGATCCTACTGAAGGCTTTTAAGGAACTCTTGGGAGGAAAGATGAAAATGCTTTTGATCCATTAACTTTCATTTGCCCTGGACTTTTTTTTTGACGCTCTCACGCTTTTTATTTTTTCCCCCAATAAAAACTGAAGCAAACTCAGAAGCTGCTTCAATCTGAAATAAAAAAAAATGCCTTTCAAAACGTTGGAATGAGTTTACCTTTATCAGACCTTTCTCTCCTTTATTCCTTTTGTCTTCCCTCGGCTTGCCTCTGAGCAAGCATCGTGCTTATGAAAGGAAAAAGGCAGTGCCTGTTGCTTCCACTCGGTTGCTAACGTGCTCCACTTCGCCCCTTGTATGATCTTTGCTTTTCTACTGTTTTGGCTTGATGAACTCTCCTCTTTGTGGAGCGTCTCTGCGCTGCGATTGAGGTGCAATGGCTGTATTTTTCCTCTCTCCCGGATTTTGTCCTCAGCAGCTAGCCTGTAGTGCCTAGTTGTGACTGTAATCTATTGCTGAGCTCAGTATGGAGTGACAGCCTAGAAAGCAGTAGGTAGAAATGCCATTCTGCGATGAACGCAAGTCTACTTCTCACCTTCCAGCCTGGGCTGATTGTTACCTTTTGAATCTGGTTGCAGCAATTAGGGATGCACCCTGGTTACGTTTCCAAGCCTCTGATATTTGCGTATCCTGCAGTTAATGGGTGCGAGATGTGTTGTAATGCCATCGACCACTTTGCTGGAGACATTGGAGTAGAAGTGCATTAAGGCGTGATTTATTCTCACTTCTGAGCCCTGAATTTTCTTCCAGGGGATCCCAGTGTGCTTGTGTGTCTTGGCTCTGCAGGTTATAGGGATGCTGAGAGATAACGGAGCTGTCATGTGCAGTTTTGATTTGTGGAGCTGCTTCGAGGCAGGCAGCTTCACGATGGGCGTGAGTTTTGTTTTTGCTTTGTTTTGCTCATTGCAAAATTCTTTGGCACAACGCCTTTCACCTTGTCTCCAAACGAATGTTTTTCCTCTGCGTCCCACTCAGTGACTCAGGTCAAAGGCATCTTATTTAGTGCAGTTTGTTCCTTGCTTTTTGCTTTTGCCAGATGTGTGTGAGCTCTAGGAAGAAAACGGGAATGGAGGCAAG
Source organism: Alectoris magna (assembly GCA_030625065.1). Classification (NCBI taxonomy): domain Eukaryota; kingdom Metazoa; phylum Chordata; class Aves; order Galliformes; family Phasianidae; genus Alectoris; species Alectoris magna. Next base: position 23,922,978 of record CM060567.1, read on the forward strand.
TGTTATGTGTGCCTTTGTTACTCAGAGCAGTAGGCATTTTCTTGCTGACTCCCATACAGTAAATTTAAACCCTCTGAAAAGAGTTTTTTGTTTCTTCTTTTTGTGTTTTTTTTTTTCCACGTTTCAGAGACCTGTCTGTAATTCGTAGCTCACCAGGGTCTGCAGGCCAGAGGCTGAAAAGTGCTTCATCAAAGGAGCTGAGTGCTGGAGATGTGGCTGAGATAGAAATGAAGGTCTAAAGTCCCAAACTGGAAACCACCCAGGCCTCCTTGCTCAACTCCCTCCTGATGCCATGAGTACCTCTTCTCAACCTGCTTGATCCTGGAGTCTTTAGGGTGGCTTACAGTTCTGTCTCTGGAGTCTGTTTAAAGACTGAGGCTGATCGGGATGGAGAAATCAAGTACGTTCATGTGTCTGTTCAACTTGTCAGCTTTCCCAGTATAAACTCATGGGTTGAGACCTTTTCGTAAAGGCAAGCTCTGGTTCTATCCTTTGGCCATGGAGCTGCAAGGTACCATACCCTTATTTTACCCCTGTAGGAACTTATGTTGAAACCCACGGTATGACTGTTGGTTGCAGTACTCCCTGCACATCAGCCTAGTACCTGGGGACCTTCCCTCTCCCTGGGCTCTAGAAAGGGGCTGCCTCTTGGCTTGGACATTCCCTTGGGAGAGTCCAGCCCATTCCATTCTCCCTACAAGGACTGTCCAATTTCAAGGCACAGATTTCCAGCTTGGGTTCTGCACAGCCAAAGGGAATCAAACTATTAAATACTTTTGAATTTTTTTTGAAAACTCTCAGATATTCACATGATGAGCCCAGAAATGCTTGGATTTTTAGCTGCTAATAGTCATGGAGATATGCCAGCATTGGGAACAGCCTGCACTTACCATCACAACGTGAGAAAAATGGCTGGCTGAACAGTCAAGTGCCTTCATGTAGATGTTTCTGAATACCCCGTTCTGATCTGCTCAAAATGGTGATGTTTATCATGTAACTCCTAATTATTGTTGATCCAGCACTTGAAGTCCTGGCCCATATACAAGTCAAGCTGGCTTTATCCAATTTACTCTTTTCTACGTGCCAGGGAGAAGGAATGTGCCTCTGGTGTGTTGAGAACGTGGATTTCTGATGGTACCTTGCTAAAATGCTTTTGACGGGGGCTCTGGCTTCTTGCTTCCTGGGAAACTTACTTCACTCTGCACTGACTTGCACAGAAAAATACGTGATGGCAGTTGGAAGAATTTGTACCGTGCTTTCCATCCCGCTAACAAGCCAGATGCTTTTCCCCTGGGCAGACTTTTTTTTTTCCCAAACTCTTCAAGCTCAGACTTTTAAATGACTTCCTACTTGTAGAATTTCCTCCATTTTGTGCTGTGCAAAGAACTGGCTGTGGGGTGAGGGCTTGCAATCCACGGCTGGCCTGATGTCCTGGTATCCAAAGCGCTGTGGGTGAAGTTGGAATTGCACAGAGGGAATTTCTGTGTATTTCAAAGAATAGGATCTGCCCTAGCAGTGTATGTTGTTGAGGCACATCTGCTTTTGTCTAAACCGAAGTCTGTATGCCACACCCCTTCCTAATGGAATCATATTAATTGGAGCTGACAGGGAATTTCCCAACTTGGATATGCAGTGATTGGTACAGGCTGAAATTTCCAGCTGAAAATACTCTAGAAGACTAGAGGGCTGTTGCAAAATCATGTCAAAAAAAGAAAAAAAAAAAAACAAAACAAAACTTCTGCTACAAGTCTAACCTTCTTTTGCCACATGGAAACTTGGCATCTCTTCTTATGGAGACATGCAAGGCTCCCCTACTGCAAGGGTGAGGAAAGAGGGCTGCTGGTGGATAGAGCTGACTGCTGTCTGTGGACACCTGGCTTTAACTTATGGTAAGAGCAAAGCGGGTGGGTGCTCTGCTAAGCAGCGTGCCTGAGGTCACATCAGTGCATCTACCATCAGAAGCGTGGAAGTGGAGGAAAGTGGAGCTGAAATCGAATAGCAAGATCATTACAAGAAAACAGACTGAAACCACATCCATTTCTGTCCCCTGTCTGTGACTTCTCAGCTGTCTGTGAGTAGCTGGATGGCTGCAGGGAATGGCAGGCATCTCTGCTGTTTCCTGTCTGGGTCAGGCAGCTCTGACAGAAGTTAGAAATGGTTGTTAAATGACCTATGTGAGCAGCAAGGCCTTATTTGTATGCTGCAACACCTCTGTAACACCAGGCGTGTCCGTGTGCTAACGTGGTATCATGTTGGTACCAGTAGGTGCCATAAAGTGTGTATTACATGGTCACTGTAGCTCTTGCTTGCTGCTTACCCGTAAGAAGAGCTTTAGGAATTGCACGTATTTTGATTGTAAATGCTACAGATGTTCAGAACCTGCACAACTGACCTTTTTTTGCAGCTCTTTGGCCTCGACACACGAATAGTGATGAAATCTTGGCAGCTCCTTGCTTTTCTTAGCTTTTGGAAGCTGTAAAATTACAGAGCATCGCAGGCATCTCAGAAGAGTGCATATCTTAATTTATTCCAGCCTTGAGAATATTCTTAGACTATTTTGATAATCAGCCCTTCAATGGATATGAATCCTTGGCACTCCCAACCAGTTCTGCACCTTGGCTTGGCAAAGGATGCTTGTACAATACCCAACCATCTCGAGCCTTCAGTCCAATCAGTATTCCTTATCTTCCTGCAGATGGTGATAATGACTTTGCAGGCCATGTGGTTCTAAAGTTTCTCACATGAAGATAAGTCACCGAAGTCTGGAAATGGTCTCCTTAGTGGTTCTGCTTAGAAGCCCGAAGTGAATTCAGGTCCCGAGGAGATCATTGCCTTAATGATGCTTTTCCTATGTGCTTTTCCCATGTTTCTCCACAAGGCCTTCTCTCCTCCTGTGTGTTTCTCGTTTTCTTTTTTGGGGCAGTCACAGTGTGGCTGTGTGCAGCTCCATTATTATCAAGTTGCATTTATTACTGCAGAGTATCTGCAGTAATAATGATATCTGTATTGTTTTCCATCTTCTCCCTACCGAGGCTCACTCTCCCTGCCAATGTACGATGGGTTTCTGCTCAAAATCCATCCGGTGGCAAGATGTAAAACCTCAGCATCGATAAATGTGGCAGACTGCTTGGCTGCTGTTTGCTTTAACTCCCAGTCCAGTTCACCTGAGGTCCACTGACAGAGGACCAGAAGTAGCTGAGGAGTTCTGAAGAAATAGAAGGATATGGAAGTAATGCCATGAGACAGACCAAAGACAGAAGATCTACTTGGGAATCCTAGGAAGTGCCTCTCTGTCTCCTAGCATGGCTGTGCTTGAATGATGAAAAGGCTATGGCTTCCCTTGTGGCCACCTACAAAAGCAGTGCCCTGCATTTAAGTATGTTCCATTTACTAAGATTAGGTGATACATAACTCTTTCCATAAAAAAAAAAAAAAAAGTCTGCTCTTCAAATTAGTAATTTCTTCTTTTTAAATTCAATTAATTTTTTACAGTACTCACTAGTTATTTATGTGTGTACCAGATTTGTGTGGGCTTGACGCTGACTGGCTGCATGTGTGTTTACAATAGCCCTTGTGTTATCCCAGACAGCAGCCTAAAAACACTTCCAAATTATTCCACATCAGAAGCAAGGAGGGTTTGGATAGGCTCCTAGGGGAAAGTCTTGAAGTGCTGCCCAAACCTCAGTCCCAGTGCTGTAAGTCAGGCACGTGGCTGATACTTTATCCACCCAGCTTGGACTTTTGCAAACTGTGGAGGGAATGGGAACTTGGGAGCAATTTTAATCTGTGATTTCTCGGAGATGGGCTTCTTCCTTTCCTTTGTCCTTCTTGCTTCTCTTGACATGCCTGAGTGTGCTCCCTCTGCCCGTGTTTTCTCAGAATTGATGGAAAATATGTGCACATAAGCACAATAGCAAGGCTGTGCTAAAACAAAACCCCACAGTGGATGAAGACCGACCTGTTTCCAATTTATGCCTTTTAATGCTGATTTTATGCTTCACTCGAATGACTGTAGGTGGATGTGCACTAGGGACTTCAAGCTCAACGTTGTCATTAGGGCTTGGGGTTTGTTACTGAATGTGGGCTGGGTAAGTCCAAACTGAAATGATGCTGTCATCAACAGCTGGTAATGCTCCAGCAAATGCTCCGGGCTTCATCCTCGTGTCACGGTGGTAGTGATCAAGGCTGCAACTTCTGCAAAGGGAAAGTGAGTTTCTGCCCAACTGCTGCTCGAGTCCTCATCTTTCGCACAGCTGTGTCTCCCACTGCCCTGGGACTGAGCATGGCTTCAGAAGTTCCATTTCTGAACTTCCATGCTGATGCCCTAGGATGTGGAGGAACAGCCCCTGAAACCAGCTAGCCTGAAAGCTTTGCATCCTTCCAGTAGGGCAGGCTGTAAGGTAGGGCTGCCCTGCTATTTTGGGCCTGAGACTGTAATTCCCAAAGTGTAATGCATGGACTGGCAGCAGCTGGGCAAGGCTTTGTATGCACCTCTATGCTTTTCTGCCACAGAGGTATTTCACTGCAAACAAGTTCTTCATTACGAAGCGCTCACCCTGAACTCACGAGCAAGTCAAAGTCTGCAGTGGTTATTCACAGGAGCATAAGTCAGCAGTTTTGTATCTGTCTCCCAGGCCGCTGTAGTTCAGCAATGGCCAAGAGTGTTGGAAAAGGATTGGCAGTGTTTTGTTGGCCAACAGTGAGACTTCAGTTCTAGAAGTATCCGAGCTCTCTGTGTTTTAGCTGGACTAAAGATGACGTTGTTTTCCAGAGATGCTGGCATCATTGTGGCTTAGGGCTCAGTACCTAAGCCAGCTCTGATCTCGCACGTTGAGTTACTCAAGTAATGGCACGCTGTGCTGTTGGAGTGAAGATCACTTTAAAAAAGGTTATTTAGAACCAGTACACGCATTGATTTAGGAATGCAAAATGATTTTATTACTATCTCATCTCCAAACCTTTCCCTTGACCGTCTGTTATTCTGAATTGCAAAATGTATTACAGAACCACATCTGTCATACTTTATAATGTGAGATAAGACATGCTATGCTTGTACGCTTGCTTGCTTGCTCTCTCTTCCCCTCCCCCTGCTCCAGAGTAATGCAGGAATAATATACTCAGTGTCAAACCTCAAATCAGGTGCATCACATTTCGCCCATCTGAGCATTGGGTTGGAAGAAGGACGTGCTTTGGATTGGATGGACAAAAAGGAGTCTCTCACCAGTGATTCCTCAGCTGAACACTGAACAGGGGCCACGTTCCCAGACCGGAGGAAGAGGCGGGTTAAATATTTCTTATCTCCTTAGCACCTGATTTTGCAGGTCTTCCTTTTGGCCAAGTAGAGATACATGGACATTCATAGACATAGCCTTCAAATGTCCTTTAAAGAAACCCACTCCCCCTAAGGCAGCTGCAAGCAGGATTCTGCAAAGCAAACTCTTACAGCAACACCAGTCAAAAGATGTTGCTATGTTGCCGAGGCTCTGAGCCATTTGACCACTCAGTATGAATACATATGGGGTCACCTCAAGGAGCACTCTCTTGGATCCACCATTTCCCATATGTTGTTTTTTTTTGTAACAAACCCTGCACGGTGTTCCCATCCCACCAGAAGGAAATGTATTTGATACTTGCAGTCACTTGACTCAAGGAGATGGAGCCCTGGGATGCTTGTCTTTTTCCTCTCCGACTTTATAACAGAAATTCAGGAATTCTGCAGCACTGAATGACCTTAAAGAGAAAAGCAGCAATAATTGTTCTGCATCTTGAGCCAATTCTTGTATTCATTCGGGTAATGAAGCTTTTATCACTAGTGGAGTAACGATGCGTTTTTAGGGTATTTCACACCTACTTTAAATCTCAATAGAGACCATGAAAGTTCTTTGGTCGTGGCCGCATGGTATCTATTGTTGAGCAGCCTGTTAAAATGAATCAACCTAGATTAAGTGGCCAAAATTACCACTTGCTATCACTTCCCTGAATCCTTTCCCTAGGAGACAGCCCTATGGAGACTCTGAACACTGATTAAACACTTCTCTGCCAAGTGGAGTCCGAAAAATTCTGGCAAGGATTGTGTGCAACAAGAGATGTAAGGAGCTCAATGCATTGCATTGGTCTGCTCGAATCTCAACTGACCCCTGCAGCAAAATCCTTCGTTAGAGATCCTTCCATCTGCCTGATGAGAGCTTCCGTATTCTGGCCCTGAATTTTCTTGTTCTCTCCCCAGTGGTATTATCTTGTGAGTTCATTATTATTGCTGGCTGTAATTCACACTCCAATATGCAGTGCTTGGAAGATGCAGCCATGCAGAGCAGGGGTGCAGTACGGAAGCTTAGCCTGCATGATTTCAGATACACGTGCTGCTGGAGGGGGCAGGGGGGAAAGGAACAGCTGCTTTGTGACCTTTCCCTGCTTAAACAGCAGCAACGGCTCCATCTTTACAAGGCCCTTTTGACCTGGGCAGGCTGGATCCATCAGCAGAAGAGTGCTGCTTTGTGCCAGCTGGCTCTGCAGCCCCCGGATAAAGCTTGTGGCTCATGAGAAATGGTGAGTAGCAGCTCTGCTTGCTGGGGCACCTGGCTTTGATTCCACCTTCCACCACCAGCCTGGTTCTTCTTCAGGCAGGGGATACACTGATCTCAGTCAGTTTCTTATGCAACTACAAGCCAGTTCCAAAAAGGCAAATCAATGCTTTCTTTTAATAATGAGACTCTTGGACAGCTTCACTTGAAACATTGGTGCTTGAAATATATGAAAAGCATGGGAAATGCTGACAACATCCTTCAGATACTTAGAAGTTCATTGCGATTCTGGGAAGGGGCTTATTTCTCCCTGCTTTCTATTGGTTCTCTCCTCTGTCATTCCACGTTGTTGCTGGGGATAGGAGCACATCAAGGCTGCCGTCTTCATGTCCTTGCCATGAGCACTGATGTCACCCAGGCTTGCTTCTGGAGGTGCTGCTGCATGTAACGATAGCTTGAGGATCTTAAAACTTGCTCATGCCATGCTAGTTTAAAAGCTGCAGCAGAGGAAGGCAAACAAAGAAGAGGATTAGACCAAACCAGTTGCAGAGCACACATGGCCCATACTTACATCTTGTTGAAACAGAGAGCTGCAAAAATGCTACCCATGCTTTAAAGGGTATGCAGGCTTGCGTTCTGAAACCCTGCCTCTATTTGCCAATCGCATATAGGGTGTATTCTGCATTATCAACAGAGTCCAGCAAGCAAGATTTTAGTATATTGCTCTGGAAAGTAGAACAGTACTGCTGGAGGAATGCAACCTGTATGAGAGTTGTGCTAACCCATTGGTGTGATCGCTGGCCTCTCCTCCTCAGATTGTTTAGGGGAAGGCACTCAGCCTTGCGAATGCTTCCACATCGACAGCCCCACATCTCCAAGCAACAGCCCCGAGCCAGTTGACATCCCAAATTTCATCTCAGTCATGCAGTGCCTGAGGCTAAGTCAGCCTTGGTGAGAAACAAATGTGTACCTTTCAAGTTGCGGCGTTTCAAATTCAGCATGCCATGCATCTTGTAAGGAGCTGACTGCACTACAGCAGGATTGCATTCTTCTGGATTCTCCCCCAGTGCAGCACCAGATGTGGGATGGCAGAGGCAGATAGTAGTTTCAATGCAGCAAGACCAATTGCTAGCATGGTATGTCTCTATGGTGTGCTCAACCATCCCCAGTTGGTTTCCCAGTGATGCTGAAGGTCTGGCTCATAGGATCAAGCAGCACTCCTCCCGTAGTTCCTTTCAACCCTTCCCTATGGCACAGAACATTTTGCCTTTCACCAGCAGCAGACTCATTGCAGGAGGGCACTGGGCAGAAGGTAGCTTGCTTCAGGTCTGACGCACGCTATGGAATGAGCTCCTTGGGACCGAGTCACCAAGTTGGTGGCATGAGTCCCACTGTCACCTCGGGCACTGCTGGGCTTGCTCCTCACTGGTTGTTGGAGAACACAGTTTCTGTGCTAGAAATTCCTGATGTTTGTGGACTTTTGACTTAGTTATTTTTGGAAAACATTAGCTATAGCTTGGCACCCTGCCTAATGACTTGTAGAGAATGGGTAATTCACTCTGTTTGGGGAATGCAGAGGTTTCCCTCTCTTTTGTACAGTTTTATTTACAGAACCTCGTGCCAATCTAAGAGCTAATGGTGGTGCCAGCTTTCCATTAGAAAGCTAACCCTAATCCCCCCTTCTCACGTTATCCAAACAAACCTGGTGTGCCACATTCCTCCTGTCTGTGTTACAGTGGAGAAACAGTCCCAGGAAAGCTTAAGTGTGATGTAAAAAGAAGCAAGATAGGAGGGAGGGGAAAGCTGGAGGTGCTCAGTGCTGGGAAAAACTGGCACGGGGCAAGTATCCCAGTGCTGGTGGTGTCAGCAAATGCTCTAGCGAGGCTCATAAAATCACTGTGGGTATTGGGGTTAGAGGGCAGAGAGGTCTGAGAGTTGCCATTGTCACATTTGGTCTCGATGGAAACCCTTCCAAATTACTTAATGTTAACCAATGCTTAAGAAGCCCCTAGAAATTTCGTCCTTTGGTTGAATGTTCTCCGAGTCTGGCAATAACTTCAGGCTTTACAGACACCCTTGAGTTTATTCTTCCCTCCAGAAGAAAATATGGATATTTATGGTTATTTCTAATCAGTTCCTATTACGACTGATTTTTATTTTCAGTGGAGTTTGCAGTGAGCCGAAGCCAAGCTGCAAAGCCCCGGGAGATGCTCCCCCTTGGGGACTCTCCCAGTCTCCCCACCCTTCGGTCAGGAGCAGTCTTTAAGATCCTAGAGTACGTGTGGGTCCTTTCCTTTGAGTTCACAGCTTTTGAAGAGGTGCCTTAGAAAGACTTTTTTTCCTCCTTGCACATAAAAAGGCGGGCTTCTCACACACAAGTCAAGAACAGAAGACTGTAAGATACTTCAGGTATCTAAGCGCAAGTATCAAAGCTGAGTTCTGAATGAAAGGGCTCCGTGCTCCTTGCTTGGCTTTCCCCATCCTCCATAGATGAGGCTCTCTGTGCTCCATCCTCCCGCAGCCTCCTCTGCCCTGCTTGGGTTCTGCTGGCACATAAATCCCCGAGATCGATGGGAGGACACCGGATTTATGGTGATAAAGTAGTGGGAAACTGTTAAAACCAAACCTCAGCTGGAGCAAAGCGGATGGGTAGCACTGAGGCATCCTCCAGCCCAAGGACCCAACCCACAGGTACCCGTCGGTTTGACCCACTGTGGATGGAACCCACATCCGGATGGCTTTCCTATTGACAGATGCCCGTCCCACATCCCTTGCAGTGAATGGGGGATTGCAGAGTGTCTGTCAGGGCAGAATTTGCCCTGTAGTGTCAGTAACTGCTCTGACGGCCTATTTACGCTTTCATCTCCTCACTGCTCCCGCTGATTTATGCCGTTTGCGGAGCTGAGCGATGTGGCAGCTGCGGGGAGGAAGAGATGAGAACCAGAAACCCCTCAGGCTTCCTAGGAGAGACGTGCTCTCTCGTCATAAATCTCAGTTGGAGGAGAGCCTCCGCCTGCTCTGCCGCATGGCTCCTGCAGCAGGGAAAGCTTGAGCACCCGGTGTCGCTCCCCAAAACGTGCCGTGCCTCTTTGTTTCTCTCCCTGCACTTTCCAGGAGCCAACAACTGTGCTGGCTCACCCGGTCACAGCGTACTCAGCTGTCAGCAGTTCCCACCAAACAGCATTCCCCCTCCGTCACGCATCAGAGAGCTCCCCAGGCATGGGCTGGAGCGTGTTGCCATTACAAAGGAGCGAGGATTACAGGGAAATGTAATATCTGTCATGCCCGAGACCGCGTGGCTCTGATCAGTGCTCAGTGCCGTGCACCGGGCTGTACAAATTGCTGCCTGTGGAGATGTCCTTTGCCCTCTGGATCTCGTGGTGCTGCGCTGTTCATCTCGGTGAGGGGTTTATTTCTGCCACCGCTCCTGGATGCAGGAGCAGTTGGTCAAATTGTTCCTTGCGTTCATAGAATCGCAGAATGGCTTGGGTTGGAAGGGACCTCAAAGATCACCTAGTTCCAGTCCCCACCGTGGGCTGATTGCTCCCATTAGGTCAGGTTGCCCAGTGCCCCATCCAACCTGGCTTTGAACACCTCCAGGGATGGGGCACCCATTGGGAGTCTGTACCAGTGAGGGCAATGAGCACAATGGGTTTGGGTTTGGTGCCTCCCATGGCTGTACCAAATAGGGGTGGGCTGCTGTCCCTCTTCTGCTTGGATTGGCAAGGTGGTGGAATGGAGACCACCTAACCTATTCCTCACATCAGTTCAGAAAAGGAATGAGAGGCCTCACCACGTGGGCTTTGGCAGCTGTTTTTTTCAGCGTTTAAATAAAGGGAGAGGTCAGCGATGATGTCCTTTAAGGGAAAAATACACAGAGCTAATACCTATTACCTATTCGTGTGACCGTTCCCTTTCCCACTGTACTGGAAAACCTATCAAACTAAGGAACAGTGCTTTTCTCTGAATTAGCAGGCCTTCTCCCCTATGCTGTTTCATCTGTCAGATTACCAGTTTGTTTTTCCAAAGGGTTTGCAAGCAGAACCTCTATGGGCTGCCCAGGGAGGTGGTGGAGTCACCGTCCCTGGAGGTATTCAAGAAACGTTTGGATGTTGTACCGAGGGACATGGTTTAATGGGAAATATTGGTGGTAGGTAGGCAATTGGACTGGGTGATCTTAGAGGTCTTCTCCAACTTTGGTGACTCCATGACTTTGTCTCCGTGTAAGGGAGCAGACACAAAAATGAAACGTGCCGATTATTTGAACTTTCACTGGGTTAAAATTGGATGCAGTGGGAAAAAAAAGAGTAGGTTTGTGTGCGTGTGTATGTTTTTTTCAAACAATTTTCTTATTGAATGCATGATCTGTTTTTTGGCATCTGAACTGGCCTAGAGAAGCGTGGGTGCCCCATCTGGAGGCACTCAAGACCAGGTTGGATGGGCCCTGGGCAGCCTGATCTGGTGGGAGGCAACCAGCCCATGGCAGAGGGTTGTAACTGGATGGGCTTTAAGGTCTCTTCCAAGCCAAACCATTATGTGATTCCATGGTGTCCTTCAGTCTGGTGACAATCATGGGAGGTTGTGCTGGAACTGGGATTTCACGTGTGGTTCTTGCTTGGAATCACTCAGCTCATGCACTTTGGATGTTTCTGCCTGCAGAAAAAGAAAGTTGGATTGAAATGAAGAAAAGTGATGCAGTGTAGCCCAAGACCTGCGCCTGGGGAGCCACGTCCCATCTCTTCATGTGATGCCACGAGGCAGATAGAGCTCATCCATCACTCTGAGGCATGCGTCCAAGCCTTCTAATTAGTGAGTATAACCGGAGGTTTGGAGCTTAAACTGGTTCTGACCTGTATTTTTTAATTAAGGCATTTTTTTTTATATAACCCCTGCTTCGGGTCATCTGATAATACTAATCTGGACATAATGCCTAACCTTCTTAACCCAAGATCGTTACTTCTACACTTTAATGCCAGTCTTAAGGAAACATTACCCCATAAATTAGACGCCAGGTACCAAAGGGAACCGAGCCAGCTGCACATTAGAATGCTTTTAAGGAATAATTGGATCAGCCCTGACGATCGGCTCCCAGGCATTCTTGGGCCTCCCATAAATGCACAAAATGCTTATGTTTCTCTTGTTAATGCTGCCTCCTCCATGCTCTGGCTGCTTGCTATAGGGTCAGAAGGGATCCTGTCTTCCCACTGTACTTTGCGTGGTGTTAACAGCTGACAGCCAGCAGAGAGAGCATCTCCAGATGCTGTTCCAGAGAGAACTGAATGGCCCATATGCCCTTACAGTCACCTGTCCTGCTTCTGTCTTGGAAAGCCAGGGGGATGTGGCTGGTTTTGGTTGCACAAGGCCTCCGAGCCATCAGATGCACAGAGACAGAGCTCTGATATGTGCGCACGCTCAGACGTCCTTGATAAGCACTGCCTGCATAAAAGCATAGTGCAGGAGACTTTGTTCCTATCAGCAGACAGAACAATCGACGAAGTCAAGGGATCAGCAAAACAAAACCAAGCGCTGGACAGTTTTATGAGAGACTTTTTATGGGGTTTTACTTATCCTGTGATACTCTGTGCATAGCAGAATCACACTGAGAATCGCAGGGAGAAATGCTAATTCAGGGTTTTATATATGGGAAACAGCATGCTAAGTGCATTCCTTAAGTCAGTCCAGAAACCACCTCCTGCAAAAATTCATGAAAAGCACATGAAATGCCTTGTCAGGCTTGGCTCTTTTATCTGAGAGACTTAAAGTATTTTCTCTAGAGGAAGAAAGGTTGCTGGTGGGTTTGTTTGTTTGCTTGGTTATGGATAAAGATCATTTGAAGGTGGGAAAACACCCCTGTCTGTCTGACAGAAGGGGAAGCTCCTCAGCACCGCAGGGCTGTGATTTCCTAGAGCCAGCGGGGGTCCTTGATTTCAAAACCCAACTTGGAGTGTGTGCCTAACAAATGTTACGGCCCAAGAAGCTTTTTTCCAGCAGTGCCAATGAGTTAGAAATGGCCTCTGGTGCTACATTTCAGTTCTCTTTTACTTGTAAGCAGCAATGGAGAGTGGCAATGGCAAAATGTTGCTGCAGATTGCTTCTTGCCAGCTAGTTCTGCTTGCCTTCCTAGGAGTAAGCAGCATAGAATCACCAAGGCTGGAAAAGCCCTCCAAGATCACCCAGTCCAACTGTCCACCTACCGCCAATATTTCCCACTAACCCACGTTCCTCAGTACAACATCTAAAGGTTTCTTGAGCACCTCCAGGGGCGGTGACTCCACCGCCTCTCTCACAGCACTGCAAAGGAGAGAAAAATTTCCACATCATCTTAAATTAAAAAAAAAAAAAAGAAGAAGAAGAAAAAGGGAATGGAATGGAATGGAATGGAATGGAATGGAAAGGACAATTTGAATGAAAGAGCTCAAAACTCCAAATTGTTCCCACTGGTTCTTCAAAGTACAGTGTTTCAAACATGCACGGCTCAATTTACCACCCATTTGATGGCGGGAGTGTTTATGACACATTCTCAGCATTCCCTTGCCAGAAGCTCTGTAAAATCAGACTTTTCCCCCTGTATGTGATGCAGAGAATGGCTTGCATCTGGAAAATTTACCTTACAGCTCAGCACTGAGCTCTTCTTACAGCAGCTTACCGAAAGGAGATGGCAGCCATGGCTGGTGCATCGCTGCTCTACAGGTGTGGGTGTGCAGATGAACTGCTGTGTACTTGGGGGAAGTTCAAGTTGGGGTAACAGCAGAAATTGAGAGAGATGGGCTTCTGCACAGGCTCTGTAGGCTCTAGTAGGGGAGAACTGGTTGAATCAACATTTGGTCATGCTGAAGGGCGTATTTCTCGTGGTCGTGGTTGTCTATCCCCAACGTGCCTAGTGATGTCTGCAACCCAGTGGAAAAAGAGCCAACCAGTGATGGGGTCTGAAGGCAGAAATTGGGTATCAGGTTAATGTTTTTTTAAAGATCAGAGAGTTTAGACCACCAGCATAGATGTCCAAAGGATCTTGTGCCTTTTTTCTCAGCTTTTGCTAAGTTCCTGTCTGTCGTGCAGTGGTGGTTTCCTCTTGAGCCCTTTATTGTTGGACACGATGTAGGAATTTCTGGGTGAAAAGCACAGCCTGCTCTAACACAGGAGACTAGGCTGGGCATCTCTAATGATTTCTTCCTCCTTTCCAAGCTTCAGATCAAATCTGTGTCCTTTCCCACAAGTTGGGAACTGAGCCCAGAGGGTGAAATTCCATATGATTTGCCAGTTAATTCCACCTTCATTCCTGCATGCTGCTCAGTTGTGAGGTCTTAATTGGTGCTGATGCCTTGCGCCAGCCTTGCAATGCAGAAGGAGGAGTCTCTCCTTCCACATACACCTTCTCCCATCGAGACTGTAGACATAGATAGATAGGTAGGTAGATAGATAGATAGATAGATAAAACTACTCTTCCCAACTTCAGTGTAGTTGCTACCGTCTCTCTTGATGATATACGAGGGTGTCACAACTCGTTATGTCACATCAGACAAAGAGAGAGAATAATAAGAGCTGATGCAACACCAAATTGAAGAAGAAGGTCCTCTGCGCCCCAAAGAGCACATCTGTTTTGTGGCATAATTCAAATTAACTGGGGGGGGGGGAGGAGGGGGAATTCACTGCATCTCGGGTGTCTTCCATGGTGACATGCAGAGTAGAAATGCGATCTTGGGAAGACTTTATGAAAGCTCAGCAACCAGAGCAGTTTTAAATTGCTATTTCTGATATCAGATATTCTGATAGCAATTTCCTTCACTTGACTGATTCTGCCTAATTTGCACTTGTGCTGATTGCAGTTTTATAAACAGGAATTCCCAGGCTGCCTATCTCCCTACCAAGGGAGGAGATATTTAGCTTTTCACCTTTCTCCTGGATGAAGTTGGATTTGCCAGTGCAAACCAGGAGCCTGGAGGGAGGTTCTCCTGGGGAATTAAAAGTTTAATCCCTGAGGATGTGGCAGACTGTATCCAGGACAAGGGGGCATGATATCTTGAAGCTTGCTCCAGATGACAGCCCGTCCTTGCAAAGCTCACCATCCTCTCAAACACAAAGCTGTAGGGAGCAGGGGATCAGGAGGAGGGACTCACCCTTTGAAGCTGTGACCGAAGTTGAGGTTCCCCAGCTGTTGTGAGACACTTTGCTTTTGGGAGCTGACATAGCTATGTCACATCTCCTATGTCAAAAGGGTAAGAAAAAGCTCTCTAAGTACTACTTTTTCCTCCTCTTAATCATATCTCTCGTAGCTTACAAGTGTAAAGTAAGCTTGAGCCTCTCTAAGCTTTGCAGAGATTGCAAAATCCAGCAAATCCTCCCTGCAGAAACTTATGGCAAAGAAAAATCTTCATGACTCGGTCACCAGCAGCCCTGTTGGAGCTCCCCAATGGGCTGCCCATCGCAGAAAACTGTAGGAGATGGACCTACAGCTGGGACTGTGGGTCTCAGATTAGGCTGAATTGCTTTGGAGAGATGGATTCTCTGCCACAGGCCAGCAGGATGAGCAGCAGCAAGTCATAGTTGCCTCCCATGCCTCAATTTCCCCAGTTGCCGAAATGACAGCAATGATGTTCTTTCTTACGTGGCGCTTCAAGTCTCTTCAGGTTATGGTCTCACCCAGAAATACCTCATTTTATCCTGATTACCTTAATAAGCACAGAGTGTACACTTACACAGGTGTAGTACCCCATCCCTGGAGGTGTTCAAGGCCAGGTTGGATGGGGCCCTGGGCAGCCTGATCTGGTTGCTTGATCTAGAGGTTGGTCGCCTTGCCCACAGCAGGGCTTGGAACTGAATGATTTTTGAGATCCCTTCCAAACCAAGCCATTCCTCGAATCTGTGATTTACTGGCTGATGATTTCAGTAGCAGCTAGCTGTTTCTTGCCATCCTGCACTGGGATGGCCAACTGCACACGTGTTCTCCAATCTCCCAACACTTCCAAGGCAAAAAAACCTGAGAATTTTGTCTGTTTTCACTTTTGCCTGTGGTTCGGACAATTCACCTCATCCTTGCTGGATGGTCTGCATGGAAATATACCCTACAATGCACAGAAATATTGTAGATAACATCCAGTTTTCATCTCAACTAGTGCGTGGCTTCCCCCTCCAGCGCTTCTTCCAGGTTCCCATTGATTAGGGCTGGGAGGCAGCTGGAGGCAATCTAACCACTCTCTGCCTTAACGAAGTGGAGATTTCCCCTTTTTATCATCCTTGCTCTAGTCCTGCACTAGCTCTGTTTATCTAGTGCTGGCTTCAGTGCCTCTTGGACTCTGATTTAACTCACTAACCTGGCAAAGAGGCATCCAACAAAAACACCGAATGCTTTTCTGCTGGGTGCTTGAGTTAAAACAGCTCCCATCTCTGGATCCTGTTGCTACTCGCATCGCTGGCAGAATTCCTGCCTGCTTCCAATGGGAGCAGACCTTGAGTAGGACCCACAGAGTGTTGTCCCTCAGCCCAGAGGGAGGTCCACCCCAACTGGCCTCCTGTGATGCCGTAGCCACACAGGAGCCTGCTTGCGGCAAGCCCTTTTATGCCCACGCTGGTCGCTGGTCATTTCTCTCGCTCAGCCTCGTCTCCCCTGTGATTCCTGCTCTTCTCTTCCTGTCTTTGGGATGTGAGGCGATGTGAGGCCTGTCTGCCTTGGGCTTGCAGCCATATGCACCTGGACCAGTGTGTTGAGCTTTGGGGTATTCTTCAAAATGTGTGGCTTAAAAGCAGATTTATGTCAATAGCAGCCAAGTAGTGCTCGGTTTCACAAAAACGCAGGTTCTTCTCCCAGTGCTGAGAGACAACGAAGGCTGAGCTGCTCAGCCACAGCCTCTCCTGGCCATCCCAAATCCCTTCCAGTTAAACCCACAGCCCTCCACCTTGTGTGGTTGGATTTAAGGAAAAGCCTTTTGAGGTTACAAGCTGAGCTTTGATCAGAACAGGAATGCATCTTGCTCCACCTTCAGCCCATCTAGAAACAGACTCATTTTTTAACTACCACGTATATAGATGGTGACGTTTCTTTCATCCCATGCAAAAACACCCCAAAATCTTGCATGTGATGCTCAAAACATGGGGAAAGTCTCTGGTGTCCGGGTGTAGCAGCTCTCTGCTGAACCCCAATCCCCCGAGGGCTTTTCCTAAGCATGGAAGGAACTAATCATCGTGCTCTGGATTGCTTTTCCACTCTGCTGGTTGTCAGAGGGTTTGAATGGGAATGCCACTCCAATTAAACTGGGAAAGGTTGTCTCACTGGGTGTGCAACCTCTGTTGGGTGGCTGGATGTAGAGGAAGAGCTCTTCACATGACACAGAATGAGGGTTGAATGGATTTAATGTGTTGGCAGCAAAAGGGTTTTGCATGTGGGTGTGCAAACTGGTGTCGAGTGGAGCTGGTTAGAGAAAGGACTCTGCTTCCCTTTTGGGTAAGAGTGTATATAGAGGGGCCCCTCCTCCCAAAGAAGAAAGGGGAGGAAGATCAGCAGTGAACACGTAGCTTTTCTTTTCCCAAGGGGCTTTCCTGGATGGAGTATTTCAGTTTCACCTTTTCCTGATGGCTGCAGGAAGTGAGTCTAACAGACTCCCATGGCTTGGCTATTCAAGTTTTCCAACGTAAATACTTAACTTTTTCAAAATGACCTTCCCCCCTTTAACAAAGTGGAAATCATCTGGGGAAAGATTTTGATTTTATGCTTTTTAAGCTGGAGAAATTCTCCTTCAGAGCCTTTCAGCTTTCACAGCAAGTATGCTCTCACCACCTCTCTGGGGTATTTTGCAGTGCCTCTGAGCATGGCCCATTGCAGCACCCCAGATACTTCACTTTAGGTTGGCTAGTTTACGAGAGCAAATATAAAGCAAACAAACAAACAAACAAACCCTCCATATTGCAGCATCCACCCTGTTTCTGGTGCATATACTTAATGCCAAAGTCTTATGACACATCCCGATGTAATTTCTCTCTCCTTTGGGCTCTCGTGTGGAAATCTGTGAAAGTGGTAGAGGAAAAAAACAGTCTTACAGGCAAAATGGTTGTGACAGAAGCAACCGTGTTGTTTAAATCATCTTCTGGTCTGTACCTCTTAACAGGCCAGCCAACGTGAGTTCATTGTGATGGTGCTCTTGGGTTGAAAGGAAGGTGGGTCTCAGGCTAGGATCAGTAGAGTCAGCTATAGAGGGGTGCCATAAATACAGATATGGTGTTTATCCCTAAACCTTTGCCCCATCGCATGCCTCCAGGCAGTCTGGAACAGAAACAGAAAGCTCCAATTATCGTACTTTGTCAAACTCCCTTCTTTGGGGTAATGGAAAGAAGAAGGAGGCCTTGTGGGATTTGATTCCTATGAAAATGGCACATGTTTTTCATTCTTGCAGAAGCCCAATGTAAGTACAACTGTTAGACTTTTACAATAGGAATTTGTTAAGTATGTATGATTCACAGTTCAGATTGCTGCTGAGCTCCAACAGGGATTTCTGAACAGCCATTGCAGCACTGAGGGCTGTCACACATGGCTTGATGTGGAGGAAGGGTGTGCTTCCATGTGACTTGGCACTGCCTTCCCAAAGGAATACGCCAGAGCGGGGAAAGATGTTTGTTATCAATCTTTTCCTGTAGTCATGAGGATCTAATCTCCCAAGGGAGTGGTTGGGCTGGAAGTCAAGCTCCGATAGCTCTGTGCTTCACAGGGTGTAACGCGTACCCACCTCTGTTAATCTAATCTCTCTTCCTCTGGCTGGTGGCCATCCCCTTTCCCTGCCATGCAGCACCAGATGCTGCACATTGGGATACTCCAGTTGCTGAGACATGCCCCTGGTTGAATCATCCCATCTTGGTCACTTGGTCATGTCCATTTTCCTCTCTTGGTGGTGAGCTGAGACTGTCCCTAGCCTGGTGTTTCCACACAGACTGGTGGCACTCTTCATCCATCTGAAATCAAGGGACCGTCCCATCAAAGCATGCCCTCTCTGTGTGGCTTCTGTTTGGCACTCACCACCCCTTTGGCTTGGCTGGAGGAGCAGATGTTAAAGATCTCGCCTTGCAGGGAGGAAGGGGGAAACTGCTTTCTAAACAAAATCCTTCCATGTGTCCTGTAGTTTCCTGAAACTGCTCATTTGTATACTATAGATATTTATGTGTCCCCTCCTGTATGTGTATGTGTACATCTATAAATATATGTGTGGGTAAGCAGATGTATATATACAGTGCTTTGCTCTTGTATGAGCATGTCCGTGTTGGTTCAACTATAACAGCAGTGCTGGGGTGAGAAAATAACATCTCTATCAGGGCTTAGCCTTGCAAGTATCACAAATTTTTGATGTTAAAATACAAGAGGGTGGTGAGGCCCTGGCATTGCTGCCGAGAGAGCTGTGGGTGCCCCATCCCTGGAGGTGTTCAAGGCCAGATTGGATGGGGCCATGGGCAGCCTGGTCTAGTGCTTGATCTAGTGGTTGGAAACCCTGTCCATGTCAGGGGCGTTGGAACTAGATGATCTTTGGGGTCTCTTCCAACCTAAGCCGTTCTCTGATTTTGCAGGGATCGAAGGCTGGGACAGCATTTGGGTGGGAGAAACTGACTTTATTGTCTCTTACGGCTGGCCTGTGTTTCTGCAGGGCAGCAAAAGGGATGGAGCAGCACAAGGCAGGAGACGTGGAAGGGAAGGAGCTCTGACTCACGGAGGAGCAAGAAGCTGGTGAGAAGCTGGCACCACCTTGGTGGATCTATGGATGTATGGTCTGTAATAGCCGGGCTCTGCTCTTCTGGGAAAGAAAATGTGAGGCCTGGCCCAGGAATGTCAAGGCAGATGCCAAAATGAGGTGTTGCCAAGGGCATTTTTCACATCTGAGCAATCTCCCTTCCCACTGGGAAAGATGAAGCAACTTTTCCCTGTCTTCCCATTGGAGTCTCAGGTTTGCTGTTACATGTTTTGAGGCAAGTTTGTTTACTGCAACTGATCTAAATATTGTGCTGCATGTGTATTCAGATCTGTATGTAAAAGCAGCGATTGCTTGCTAATCTATTTTTTTCTCCTGCAAACAATTTGCTCACTTATTTCAGTGTAAATCAGGAACGCGTTCTCCAACATTGACAAATTCTGGGTTCATATAACCCCAGTGGAGGAAGAACTGGGCTCTGTGTGTTTATAAACAGCGAGAGAAAACATATATCTCTGAACACAGAGTTTACATTCCACGTGGGCTCTCTTGCCATGGTGTCCAATAAAAGGAGAGGTGCATTTCTTTCAGAAAGCAATGGAAACATCTGGGTGGGTGGCACCGTCACCAAATCCCATATGCAGGATCCAAATGATGTCAAGCTCAAAGCAGCAGCAGCCCTATTTATTTGGGGTGTTTGCTAGGGACTACCAGGCTCTGTGGTTAAATAATTCAATCAAAACCAGAAGAATGGTGCTTGAGGGCTCTTAGAAAAAGGCCTCGAAGGGCTGGAACTTGTTAATTAATTTGGAAGGTTTTTAGCACCCTTTTTTCATCTTGGCTGTCTATATGCAGTTGTTATCCCATACAATTCTTAACTCACTTGGAAAAATATTCACCAGGTTCCTGGCAGAGTAAGACTGAGATAAATGATTTTGATTTTTAAATACTGCTGTTACGTGCTCTTCCTGTTCCCATTCCTTCACTATGTGTCCAAGCTACCAGTGTTCCCTGTTAAACACAGTGTCTGGTGAGTCTGTATCCTGGTCGGTAGGCTGTAGACAGGCTTCATCTTAGCAGTGGTTACAAGCTGGCTGGAGATGGGGAAAGGATGAAAACAAACAGAAAGCCATAAGTAGTTCATGTGTGCATGGAGACTAAATAGTGACTTCCTCACCCAACAGTTCTGCAAGACCCTCCTGTCTTTAGAATTTAGAATTTAGATTTAGATAATTTAGAAGAATTAACGTATCATCAGAACTCCAAAGAGTCAAAGAGCTGGCAACGGGATGCACAGAGGACAAGCTTCTCGATGCCCACCCCAAATCCTTCCAATGGGCAGTGTGCCACACAACTTCACTTGCAAGCTAGCTGAGGCCCAGTTCATGCTTTAGTTTCATTTTTCCTATGTTGGACTGTGACGAACTTTCATGCCTGGCATTCCTGAATGAGACAGCTACTGCTTGGGAAAGGGGCTCTGCTGACTGGAAGCTTTTGGGGCTTTACTGATTTGCTATTTTAGTAACCAAGCTGATTCATACACTTAACTCCTGCTGGTTACACAAATTCACACCTTTCACTTCTGTACTAAAAGTCTCATTCAAACTGCAAACATTAGCGCAACTATTTCCAATAGGTCTTCTCAAAAGAGGCTGGGTTCAGCAGTCCTCGGCTTTGGGATACCCAAAGAAGAAGAACATTTTAAAAAGATTTCCAAAATTTCCAAGTAAGCAGATGTCTCTAATTCACCTTTTTAGGCAATGGATGGGATCATGGTAGCTTTTCTGCGTAGCAGAGCGAGATCTATCAGCACGGTGATGGGTTAAATCTCTTGTATCTAGCAAACATCTCCGGCCTACATGTTCCTTCTTTGCTTTTTTGCAAATCTAGAAAAACTTGAGGTTGGTCAGTGTTCTTCTTTTGCCTCAGAGGAACATTTCACTCTGCAATGCATAGTTAGGCTCCTGTCCTTTCCATGACTCTTCATTACACTGTGTGGTATTCATTGACATATTGAGGTGTCTATCTATCCTTTCCTTGGAAATGTCCAATGGAAATCTGTTTGGCAAACAAATTAGGTGATTCGCAGGTGATTCTTCTCTAACATCCTCAGCGTTTTCTGCTTTGTTTTGTTTTATTTGGTTTTTAATGAGTAAAAGAGAAAGTTGGTGCTGCGGTTTGTACATCCCTCCTGTACCACCACCCATAACATCCCTGGTAAATGAAATTCAGTGCTGGTTGCCTATCGTCCTGCTGGGGTGAGTGATCTGATGACTCTCTTTTATGAATGAGGACAAAGGCAAGATTTAGTGGAAGTCACCAGACTTAGGCTTCTTCCCAGATTTTACCAATAGCTGTTAAATGTACGTGAGGCATGCTGCCGGTCATGAACCCTAAGGGCTGGGCCTTGCCTGCAAAGCTCCCAAAAGGAGGAATTTTCCCACTGCTAATCTTTTTGGCATGGAACTTGGCCTCTCTCAATGCAATTGTTATTTTTATCCATCACTGAATGCTTAACAGCGCAAACTGGGTGGTCTTTAAGATGTTGTATACAATTAACGTGGGCTGACTTGGGGAGTGGAGAGGTATTATGAGGAGGAACATGCTAGTGGGGGACCAGCCAAATTCCTCTAAAGCTGCTGTGGCAGCAGTGCTTACTCCTTGCACGGTTCAATGGGGAAGAGCTGGAAGGGGCCCACACCTATCCATCAGAGGCCCACATCTATCTGCCTGCTGTCTTTTCTTTTGAGAAAGAGTTGTGTGGAGCTGTCAGTCCTGGCAGGATTTGCCTCAGGTCAGCAGTTTTATTGGACGGGTCTTGTCAGAAGTGGGTCCGATGGTTTTGTCCCCACAACCCCATTGGAGGAGCCATGGTGATGATCATGCTGGCCTTAGGGGTTAGGGCTGGATGTGAAGGTGTTTGCTCTTCACTGGGGAACACCTCTACGGGTATCACTTTCTCCAGCCTGTTTTAAACTCTCCCAGCTGAAATTTGGAGGACTTTAGAAAACAGGAGTACTGGCTAAACCCACTTGGCATTTGCAGAGCTGACCAGACAGGACTTCTGCAGACAGCAGCATGTCATGCTGAAAGCCCATCACAGGCCATGCTTCCTCAGTGATCTGTCATCAGCAGAGCACACTTTAAGGACTTCCACTTCCCTGGGCATTTCTTTGAAAGAGAATTGAGGGGAAGATGGGGTGGAAATTATCTTCAGCAAGGGATTGCTGCTTTTTCCAGCTTTTTTTTTCTCCTCTGCTACTGAATGCATTTTACAAACAGCTGATTAAGTTTTGTGGCATCCCGTGGCAGCTGTAAATGGTAATAGATCATTGCTTTATTTCCTTCTTCATTTCTCGAGTCTGAAAACCTCAGCTAGTCAGCAGCAAATCAGGAGGTGCAGGTGGTTAATGAAACATGTAATTGAAAAAGAAGGGAAAAATAAAATCTCCATATGCATGAAAAGTTAAGGAAATCCCCATGCACTGAGAAATACATTTGTGACAGTTTGGAGAAGTCACTCCAGCCATTCAGTGGCTGCTCATGGGTGGATGTGGTGGATGTAGGAGCCATCTACAATTTGGGCCAAGTACTTTTGGCAGCACCAGCCTGGGGGTTGGTGCCTTGCCTGGTGTGCTGAAGCTTGACTCGTTGTGTGGCACATCTCATCCAGGGATGAAGTCCAATTGGTCCTTAATTTTTAACACCTCCTCTTCTCCTGAGAAGCTCTGTTGCCCTTTAAAAAAAACATGGTAGTTTGTCAAGGGGATGGCTGGCAGGAGTCCAGGGCACCATCTTCATCATGCTGTGGGCTGCTGTGCACCACTGATATAGGACTGGTCTCCTCTGTTCTTCCTTGGGGGTGAGAAGAGCTTGTGCACGTGCCTTGTGTCTGGATGCTCTCCCCATCCAGCAGACACTGCGAGGATGTCCTGTGACCACCATCATTCAGGGACAGAGCATCTGAATGTTGGATGTTTTCCCATTGTGGGATGGAGACCACTAGTGCATTTGCTCCGGGGTGATGAACTGCGAGAGGCTTATAGTCCTGCAAGTTTCCACAAGGCAGTATTTGGCTCTGGAGGGATCCGATTTATTCTCTCCTCTGTCCACAACCTTAATGTCTTTGATTTTGACTATTGTGCTGCAGGAAAGCCTGAAGGCTCCAGTGTGAGCAGGAGTGCAGATTTCTACTTCACTGCAGGGCGAGAGGCTTAGAGGGATGAGGCAACCCCAAAAGAAGCATAGCAGTTCAGATCTTTTTTATTAACTTGAGTTTTTTCTGTTTTCAATGGGGAAAAAAATGTCAGTCTAAATAGCACTTATTCCTTCTGAAGGGTTGCCAAGCCCATCCTGTTTGTAAAACTGAAGTCCCTTCCATGTCCCCTACCTGAATGTCTCCAGCACTGTTCCCTTCCAGATCCAGCCATGGGGCTGTGCTGGGCACCATTAGGGTGTCCTAAGGGTCCCAGCTATGAGAAAACAGGCATCTTTGGTCAACCTTTTCTCTACACCCTAACATGACCTTTAGATGTTGTACTGAGGGACGTGGTTTAGCAAGAACTTTTGGTGATAGGTGTACGGTTGGACTGGATGATCTTAGAGGTTTTTACCTTGGTGATTCCATGATTCTATGATGATGCCAGAGGCCCTATCATCCTTTTCACTTCTTCCTCCCATTGCATGTCCAGCCTACAGCTTCTAAGAAGAGATATGCTTTATGCGAATGAGTAGGCGAGTCAATGCAATGTCCTCCAAGCTGAAGCTACAGCCCAATCTGCAGCATCAGCCCTGGCAATGGTGATTACCAAGCATGATACCCAGAAGGAGAGCAGCTTGGTGCTCCCCTCCATCTAAGCAGAGGGGCTTAACAGGCTGGGTTGCCCCACTTGGAATGCATGAGCTGGTGTGTGCTGCCTTGCCCTGCTAATGATGCTGCTTTGATCCCTGCCTATTCCCCTGCTGAGCCTGGGGGCCGTCTGCCATGCTCTCGGCTTTGTTTTGATCTTCTGCAATAAGAAAAGAAAACAAACTGATGCCTTGTGTCAGCAGCATCCCCAGTCTGAAGCTACTCAGACTGGGGATGAGATGGGTTTTCTCCAGCTTGTCCCAAAAGCCTGCATGCTGAAGCTTTACTGGTTGTTGCTCTAAGATCTGTATCACAGCAGCTGACTAATGAGGACTCCCCATGGAGAGATATTTAATGTGAGTCCACAAGAGCTCCTTAAGAGAGGTTGTTGGAGCAGTGGGATGGGGCAGCAGGATAGGAAACAGTGGGATGAGGAAGGGAGGTGGGGTAGAGATGTGATATTATGCTGTGATGAGCTACACCACATCATGCCAGTGGAACGTTTTATAGGCTACTGAGAGCTTGTGTCCATCAAGCCTGGTCAGCATCAGGATCACAGGAGACAGCAGCCCCATCACAACCATTTTGTGGCTTTACCAAGCCCATGACAATCTTACAGCCCTTTCTTGGAAGCAGTGGGCCTTAATATCACAATGACCACAAAAATGATGTTGCTTCTTCTGCAGAAAAATGCCAAGGAACCATTACCAAAGTAACAGTGGGTGGGATTACTTATTCACGAGCTTTAGGTAAGCATGCCAATGCTGTGGGATAGGGCACTGCTCTTCCATGGGACCGAGGGATCCATAGCACAAAAGCACAAAGCAGAAGCAATGCCAAAGCTTTGGGCTCTGTATTTTTTAAGTGGAGCACAGCTGCAAGAGCTGAAGCCAGGAAAGTTGATCAGCAAGCTGGGGGAGAAGGATTTGGGTGGCAGACTTCGATGGCTGCAGAGTATTATAGGTGGTGGTGGAAGGCTGGTCTGCAGAAGCAGGCAGTTGACTTGAATTTACTACATTTTGGTACAAAAAAGCCCTTGTGTACGCATATACTTATATATATATATGTGTGTGTGTGTGTGTATGTATAGGCTGTATTGTCTATTTCTGTATTGATACCAATATCATCAGTATCTATAAATGCATACAAACTGCAGGAAATAGACAGTGAAAAGACCAGTCAGGTGGAGTTAAACTAAGCATAGTATTGCCTGTCATGTAATATCTTCTTACAAAAGCTACGCATAAATCATACTGATGAATGTACTTTAACTACCTGGGCGCATCATTCCAATCCTGAGGCTGATCTAATACTGGAAGTAAATAGCTCAGCCACCTTCCATCTCCACCCTTTGGAAAGCTCTCTTTCCCCCAGTCGTAAATACATGGGGCCAAGTTGTGTCTTCTCACCTGTGGCTGGGATCTACTCAAGGCAAATGTTGGCTTTTGGTGGCTCCACCATCACCACCCATCCTTCTTCAACATTAAAAGAATTGCGTTGGAAGAAAATGGATGCATGCTCTTGTAATGACCATTGTTTGGTCTAGGAATAAAGAGAATTCAGAAAGTGGTCTTTATTATGGCCAAGCTTTATGAAAAAAAAAAAAAAAAAAAGCAACAACCCAACATTAAAAAAAATAATAATAAGAAGAAAGAAATATAACCAAGCTTCTGAAACCCCCCAAAAGTTGTGGGATTATTTTTGGCAGGAAATGAAAAAATTTCCTTTTCTTTAATGTTTTCTCTTTATTTTATTTTCCCTTTTATTTTTCTGAGCACCATGTAATTTCCTGACTATCTCTAATCTGAGCAGAATAATCAAAAGGAGGAGAAGGCAAACCCGGGATAGCTCCTTCCTGCAAGGAAATGATTTCCAATCATTATTTGAATGCACTGTATCTTTGCATGCCTTCCTGACATCCTAGATAGAAGTACTATTTGGAAAAGGTCCTTGTTACAGAGATAGGGGCTGAGAATGGAGGGAAAATAATGGGATTGTATGCAGACAGTCACATCAAACCCAAAGCTGGAGACCAGCTAGGGAGAGAAAGCTCTGGGGTAATTTTTCCTTTGTTTTCCTGCACGTTGATATAATCCAAATAGTGTTTTTGGTTTATTTTTTCAGATCATACCCTGGCCTTTGTGTTTGGGAGTATGATGCTCAGAGCAATTGCTCTCATGATCTGATTAATGTGGCTGGCTCGTCCCTTAAAGGCAGAATTATGGGAGTAATTAAGGCTTGCTCAGTTTGCAGAGGGGAAAGGGTTTGCAGCTTTTATAGAATGGAGCAGGGGAAATCTTTACATCTCAGCTCCTGTACATAATCCTATTGCTTCTGCCTTCCTCTGAGTCAAATTTGGGTGAGAGTGGCAAACATTGCACGTATTCTTTGGGAATGCAAAGCAACCAGCATGTGAACAAAGCCTGCTTCTCACTGACTGGCAAGGAAGCCCTCTGCTCCCAGAGCATGCTGCAAACACTGTCCTCCAAGAACAGCATCAGGACCATTTGCTCTCATTATTTGCACCCTGGTTTTCATTATCATTTTTAGCCACAGAAATTTCCCCCTGATGCAAGAGTCGTGGCGTGATCTAAAGAGAAGAAAACACAGTGCTTTCATTGAGCAACATGCCTTTTGGTGAGCTACTTGGTTCTGGTTTTGGACAGTTTGGGGATTTTTCTCCTTTTTCTACAATACTTGGGAACTTCTGATGTCAGTATTCAAAACTCATCCATACTTATGATCATTGTACTGGGAGATGATCTTCAGTGGCAGTGTGTTCTGTTCACATAGCAGTAGGGAAACGTGAACCCACAATGATGTCTTTGCCATCCTCTTGTGCTGAATTGGGGGGTTCCCTTCTTGGGGAGGGTGGAAGCATCCCCAAGCCCACAGCACACTGAGAACAGAGGGACGAGATGAAATGCCTTTGATAGCATGAGTGTAAATAGCTCCTGAATCAGCTGCCCTGGGGGCTGGAGACTGCTCCATTACTTGGGATCACTTGGCTCCATGCTTGATGTGCAATTCCAAATGAAATTGCTAGCTTGGGGCCTGTTTGTGGGTTTCTATGTGTGCCTTTGCATGGCAGGGAAGATGAATTCTCCCTGCCGCAGGGGTCACTAGGTGAGTCCACAAAGAAGGTCTCGTGAGGACAGGGGGCTCAGAGAGGTGCAGTGGCATCAGATCCCCACCTCCAACATGAAAGCCAGGAGGGAAATGAAGGCTTTATCCTGCTCCCCCAGTGCTGCCATAAAAATCCCAATTTTCAGAAACATGTGGCTCCCTTTTGGCCTTGCAACATGCAAACCTAAGATCTCACCATGTGAAAATACTCCTCTATTTCGTGCTCTGGTTTATCCTGTCCAAGCATACTTCAGTCCCAGCAGCATCCATAGCTCACTCTCTCCTTGGTATCGCGTCAAGCACAGGTCCTTGGGAGATGAATGTTTGGAGCAAGGAGGCAAGCTGGTTCTGTTCCTGTTTATTTTGCTTGCTGTCCAAACCAGTAATAGGTTAAAGATGTCCCGCTGATTAGCCATAACATCCCAGCAGCCTAATTTGCTCTGTCACAGTTGAGACTGGGATCCTGGGGTGCAAAGGAAGGAAGACACCAACCCTGCCACAGAAATGGAGGAAGGAGAGTCTTCCAATCTTAGGAAGAGGGTGTCAACATTCAAGTGGCCTTAAAAAATGGAATCAGAACTGGTGGCCCCATCTATCAGGGGAGAGATGGCTGAAAACCAAACACAGGTGGAAAAGGCACATGTCAGGGCAGACTTGCTCAATATCTTTCTGTGGATACATGGATGTAAAAAAATTATGTGTGTGTACAAATATTACACGTTTGCATGAGGAAGCTTGTCTAGAACCACAGCATGAAACTTTTCTCTGTCAGCAGGCTTTCCACCAAGCTGGGCTTACACATGGGGACCAGATGTGGCCATCCCAAAAGATCTGTTCACTTCTATGCTCCCTCTTTCGTTTCTGTTGCTTAAGTACAGCGTGAGACCTATGGGCCAACAATCCATCTGAGGCCAAGTGGAAACCAGGAGTGATTGCTTACGATGCCATAAATAGCTAAATCACCACTTTCAATAGCAAATAGGGATAGTTAAGAGTGAACTCTCCAAGCAGTTTGTAGACATTCCAGTTTCTTGTTTTAACATCTTCGTGTGCCTTTTTTCCCCTTCTCATCGCTTCTCTTGGTGGGAGGTGGCACATTAGCAATGTTTCCCATGAGCAGGAGGCCTACTCTGGTTATCAGAAGGGGAATGAAAGAAACATAGGACTTTTCAAAAGCAGAACTGGAGACCTCAGGCGTCATGGGAGCTGTCTATTCAGTTCTTTGAGGGGACCCCCAAAAATTCCATCCACAAGATATTGGCAGTCAGTGCAAGGATAGGCGAGCGTGTTGCCAGCTTAGGGCTTTTGTAATGATTTTCAAAGCTTTCATGAGCTCTCCCAGACAGCCACCCTTCTTCTTGACAGCAGTGAAAGCCATCCAGAAAGTCAAATTCCCATCACATGAAATTAGACTTTCTGACTTTGTGTGTGTGTGTGTTTGCTTTACTTCCAGATCAGGAAGAAAAGTCAAACTTTATTTCACTGAGTTCTGGTGAAGAGTCAGAGATGTGGAAGTGACCTTTTAGAAATGGACCTTCTGATGTTTCAGACTAAACTCCTGCAGTGGAATTGCCAGGTCATGGCCTGAACCAATGGTTGAGCACCAGATAAGGAGGCACGGCTAACCCAGGGAGCTCAGGTGCAAGCAATACACCCGAGTGACCAGAATCACCTTCACCTTATTTAAGGTTTAGCAGTGGAGGGAGCAGCATTTCTCCAGATAGAGACTGCACTTCTCTTGAGCTGCTACTGGTCATCAGAAATGGTAAGTCAATTTTCCTTCTTTATTACATGCTGTTGCTCCGTAGTGCCTGTATTCCATTTGAAGGTACTGTCCTTGCCTTCTTTTGCCATGCAGTGCTATGTAAAGTAATGTAGAGTGTGAGTGACAGGATGAAAGGAAAGGCTAAACTAACCAACGTGAAAAAGCTGCAGTGGAGTTCTTGGTTTCAATTTTCTGAAGGTTTACTGTCCAGCTCTCTTGAAATCAAAATTCTGCAAGTCAAATGATTTCGTGTGAATCTGAATTCACTGTTGGAAAACTGTTCTGGGATTTTTAGCATTTTGCCCCAAGGACAGCTCACTGTCCCATCTGTTTGCCTCTTTGTATGCCATGTGCAGGGTTTAGGATCTGGCACTGGGAACATCCCCTTCTTGGAGCAGGAGGTGGGGATGAAGAGTTCTCAGTTGAAGTTCTCATTATTCCTCATGCTTTTAACCACACTGTTCTTCGTTCAGCTCCTTCTGTTAAGGGAAGCAGACCCTACAGCCACCCCTGGATGAAGGGGAAGGTGGCACAGGTGTGATAGGATGATTAGTTCAGCCGTAACACTTGGATGCTTGGTATTTTTTGGCATTTGCAGAGAGGTACCAAAGTGGTGTGAGCTCAGCAGTTCAAGTCCTGCTACAAAGAGCCATCCCCAAGCCCTGCAGCCACTCCATAAATAGGTTGGACATTTGGTGTCGTAATTCCAGCAGTGCTCAGCATTGGCTCAGCTCTGCTTTATTCAAAGTCAGCGGGAACTGCTGACTGCAAGCCAGCACGGCTCTTACAGCCCTTTTCTCTCACTAATTACTTCTGGCTGCCGTGGAAGCCCCAAGGACTTCAAAGGGACGACATTGGATTTGCACAAACTATCTCTCTGGATCTTCCATCCCTGTTTCTCAGCCCTTGGTGGTCCATAAGGCTTCAGAAGGGGACCCACTAAACAACTGCAGAAAACATTAAAACTTATTGCACATTCCCACAAATGCACATTCCCACAGACACAAAGGCAAGGAAAATGGAGAGAAATCAAAGGGCAAGAGGAACAATAGAAAAACAGCTTTTATTTTTTTTTTAACTCCTTTTTTTTTTTTCTTTGGGGCTGTAAATGAAGAGGCATGTGCAGAAGGTAGTGTGCTATTTTTTGGTTTTGGGGTGGTTTTTTTTGCTCTCCAGAAGGTGAAACAGTTCTTGAATGAAATGAGTAGTGGAGCACAGCCTGCCCTGCACCAGCAACACAAGGGGATGCTGCAGAGGTGGTTCAAATCCCTGAGCACCATTGGATGTCTTTAGTAATGCACAGGACTGGAGATGGCTCCAAGCAGGCTTTTTGTTGTTTAAAACTGTTAACTCATCTTCAAAGAACTTTGTACATGTCACACCTGAGTGATTGCATCGCTGGCTCTTAGCCACTCTGTTCCTGGGGCCCCACTATGAAGCAAAGCAGAGATGAGCTGCCTTGGCTTTGCTGGGGGCGTGCTCTGTGTCCTGCTGGGAGACACAGTACCAAAACCACAGCAAGAATAATAGAATCACAGAATCATTCTGGTTGGAAAAGACCTCTCAGATCCCCAGGTCCAACCCCAGCTCACCCCACCATGCCCACTGCCCACGTCCCTCGGTGCCACATCCCCACAGTTCTGGAACACCTCCAGGGATGGTGACTCCACCACCCCCCTGGGCAGCTGTGCCAATACTTGACCAAACCTTCTGGGGCCTCAGGTGAGCTTCTGCCCTGTACTCAGGGGGAGCAGGGTGGTGACAGCATTGTGATAGGCTGAGGGGATGTTCTGTATGCTGTATGGGCTGTGCGGAGTGGCCCCATGATCCTCATTGTAGACAGTGGAGACTTTCTTTTGACTGTAGGGCATTGCTCGCCTTCTCTGTTCCTCTTTGGGTGTAAAATGGGTGTAATTAACCCTTCCCAATGTGGAGATGCATTATGTGCATTTTTTTTTTTATAAAGCAGAGAGAGTTTATAGCCACTCAATGAGCTGAAGGGATGGCTGCAGACAAAGCAAACAAATGGCAGCATCAGACTGCAGGCGAATTCAAGAGACTTCAGCCAGACTTTTCTCCAGCTTACACCCACTGGATACTGGGTTTGCTGTATTTGCTCCACTCCTCATTTTCTCCCCTTTCAATGAATGGAAAAACTGAATTTTCCACTAAGCCATTAAGAACGCAGAGGTTTCAAAACAGTCAGGCTGATTTGACCATGCTCATTTGAACGGGCTTTTAGTAACCTTCAGAGACTGGCAATTCGGGTGGTAAACCCTCTTTATGACCTGTTATTACCCGTGCTCTGCTCAGAGGCAACAGAACTCATTACGGGCGTAAATGGCCAGAGTGCTCCTGCATACCAGCACAGGCTGCCTTTAATGATCTCCCTTTTCCTGCTTCTCCCTGATAAAAATACCTTACTGGTAAAAAAAAAAAAAAAAAAAAAAAAAAAAGCCAGAGACCACAGAGTTAGCTGCCAGTTCGCCTCGTGGCTCCTGTTCCTGAGGTTTTATTTCGCTGCACTTAGTTTTTAGGAAGTCGGCCAGTGTGGCACACTTTGTGTTTTTTATTTAACTGCACATTAAATGCTCCCCTTTGCCCCAAGTTTTATTAGGGAGGAGTTAAAGAGAGCCTTGCGAAGCTGGAAACACGTAAGGAAAACAAACACCCCCAGATCAGCCCTGTTACAGCAGCCCACTTCTCCAGGCTTGATGTAACACTGTCCATCGCAGTTTGCACGGGGCATGGGAGCAGTAGGCCTCCATCCAGTATAAAATCAGGGAGAAACTAAGGTAGAAAAGGATCCTGTTTTGTTATCCCAGCCTCCAAACTCACGGCTGATGGAGTCGCTCAAATAGGAGATGTTTGATATCTCTATCAAGCAGAACTACCAAAACCCGTGGAGTCCCAGCCAGCTGCCTCAGCCATGCGGTGTCACTCCAGAGAAGCTCAAGAAGCTTGTCCCAAGGAGGACAGTGTTATGCCTGGGACAAAGTGATGTGATTTGGCTGGTGCTGCAGGAAAATCCCCAAATCTGTTTTCCTTCAGGGCATGCCTCCGCACCTGCCTGTGCTGGAGTTTCTCAGCAGAAGCAAAAGTTGCTGAAGTTGCAAGTAGTCAATACCGAGAGCACCATCTGGTGGGCTGCAGGGCCAGATAACGGCAGAGCTGGGGATGGGTTTTGGGATACAGAACAGCCCAGATGAGCATCTGGTGGGGGGCATCAAAAGGCCGAGGTCCCCTGGTCTGGCTTCCCCCAGGCGCCAAGTGGCAGCTTCAGAGAGAAAAAAGAAGCCCATGGCAGGGCTTAGCAAAGCAAGTTTCTGTCTTCAGGAGCTTGATGTGTTCCAAGAACTGAGTGCCAGATTTTCCCCAGAAATGCCTGGAGAAATCCATACATTTGCTCTACTGAAACAAAGACTTAAAATGCAACTTCAAAAAAAAAAAAAGTAGACAAACCCAATGCATGCCGTGGGCCGTTTTTAAAACATCAATCTTTTTGTGGACCCTTTGGCATAACCTTGGAACACTTGAGTGCTTTAGAGTAGGAAATGTGCTCTAAGGCATCATATGGCTTTGCTTGGCAGCCTGGGCTTTCCCCAGGATGATGATTCTCCTTTGACCTGTATGAAAACCTATTCAGACACATTAGATATGTTCCTGAGCATTACAGCTCCTTTGCCTGCCCTGTCTGGGGCTGCCTATGGGGCTGGCAGAGACATCCCTCGATTACCATGCTCAGAACAACTTGGGATGAACTCCTCCAGGCCTTTTTTGGGCTGTCACACTATAAATAACAGCAGATGTTGCTCCAGCAGTGTTTCCTCCATGTGAGCTGTTAGGAAATGTCTTCCGAGGTTCTTGTGCAACTCGATGCAATTGAGGGCCTCAGCTTGTGGGTGCTGCCATACAAGAGATGCAATAGCAATCATCACCTGCTATGTTTTATTAACCTGGATGCGTCTAGGTACTGCTTGTCTGCTCATGGTTGGGTCAGTGTAGGGGAGTTGAACTAGATGACCTTTGAATGTCCCTTATAACTCAATTCTAGAATTCTATGTAGGTGTGTTATTCAATAATGGCAATGGCTAGTGGTACCTTATCCTCAGCATCACCGTTTTCCTTGTAGAACAGTAGAGTGAGCACTAAGGGGAAAATTAGCAATAAGGGAGCTTGCAGCCGTGCATCTCTGGGTGCTTTTCTGTGGGTTCCCAGGGTGCTGGCTCCATCCTCTGCTGTGTTCTTCGCCTGTTCTCCTCTGGCTGAGGCAGTGTGGGACCCGTTCCCACGTTTTCTCAAAAGAAAAATCTCCTGAGAAAACATACTAAGTTTTCTCATGGTTTTCATAGCATAACAGGTGGAAACATGCAAGCAATGTGGGGGGGGGGGGGGGGGGGGGAAGCCAGCAGGGTGGGCCCAGCTCTGTTGTCAAAGCATCAAAAATGAGTTAATAAAAACTCTTTGCTCTTCTGGAGTAAACACTCCCAGGGACTCAGCTGCCAGCAGCAAGCTTGGCTGCAGACATGACCAGGAGCACTTGTCAGTGGGAGCCTGGGGCAGTTTCTCCCAAAACCACCAGTATGGTCTTAGCTAGAGACACAGGATGTGATGCTGGCACAGCTGCCCAGAGAGCTGGAGGTGCCCAAGGTCAGGTTGAATGGGGCCATGGGCAGCCTGAGCTGGTGAGTGGCAGCCCTGCCCACAGCAAGGGGTTGGAAACAGATTATCTTCAAGGTCCCTTCCAAGTCAAGCCATTCTATGATTCCATGCTGTGATGAAGGAAACAAGGAGCACGACAACTCTGGGCTATGGTTTAATGAGCCAGAATGGCAAAAATCCATCATGCAGATGAGTCTTTCCCAGTGACGTTTCCCTTCCCCCTGTGCTGAGAGCTCTGAGTTGCAGCACCTGCTTGCTTCAGCTGCTGTGATTAACGCTGGGGAAGACAATGCTCAGCCGGGCTTGCTTTCTTCTTCTCAAACAATACTGAAAATCTCCCGAAAGTGGCGTGCTCTGTACGATTTGAATCAAAATCTCCACATTAATAAGCACGCCTTTGGACTCGAAGAAGTGTCCTTTGTGTGGGGCCCTCCCTGCATTTTAACAAGCACAGCTTTTTAGAGTGGGGGTGGGGGGGAGAATCTAGAAGGAGAAGCAGGCACACACACAAAGACAAATTTCATTAGGCTCTAATCTCTGACGGGCAGCTCCTTTCTGACAAACGCTCCCTTTCAGCCCACCGTGCTCTGCTGTTGTTTTGTTCCCACCCAAATGCATCCTATCCCAGGACAGCACGAAGCACCAGGTCAGACACCCCCAGTAAATGCCACGTCCTGGAGTGAAGCGAAGAGATGCTGAAAAGGGTAACAGCCTATTTTTTCCCTCCCAAAGGTGCAAGGTTGTTAATGAGGTGTCCCACGTGGCACAAGCCCAGCAAATCCTTTGATTAAAACCAGCTTGAGTGGCAGAGGCTGAGTTATTCGTACTCAAGCCCTTTGAGAGATGGCAGTGGTGGTGGCTGGGAGAGAAAAGGATGAGGTATCATGTGCACTAGGCTTAATTTGGCAGTATGGTTTAAGGTGATGACAAAAAATGGGAGGGGGTTGTTAAATGATATTAGTGCTTGATTTCTTAGAGCGATGCTGGCAGGAGTAAGTGCTTTGAAATGCTGCATTCTGGGGAGCGGGGGTTGTCAAAAAGTCCCAGGTTCACGCTCAGCTCTTCAGAGCCAGGGTTTGCCTTTCTGCTGCAGTTCCTCCCTGTTGTTTTCTGCTTCGGTTAGGCCCCCAAATCCTGTGTTTTCCCAAGGATCTGCTCTAAGGCTTTGGCTGTGAGCTCCCATACCTGCAGTCACCGCAAGGAGAGAAGAGAGACAGGCTCTCCTTGGCTCTGGGCTTTGCACTTACTGCACTGTAAGAGCTCCCGCTCTGTTGTATTCTCACTTTGATGGCTGGAAATACGAGTCCACCACAGGAATGGCAAAAAAAAAAGCATAAGCATGCTTGGATGCAGAACCAAGGCAAAAGCAGCTAGAATAAATAAATTATAATGGGAGGAGGAAAATGCTCAATTCAAGCTCTCCAGCACACTGCAGGAGGAGTTCACGTTTTTGGCCAGCAGCCCTCCGGAGCATTCCTGGCATAGCTGCTCCAGCCTCGGGGGCATTGGGTTGTTTTTGGGTCGGATGGTTCCAGCGATGCCTGCAGACTGGGGAGGGGTAAATCCAGGTCGCAGCGGCTTTCAGCAGATGCTGTGATTTGGGGCCTGCTGGTTGATGATGAACCAGCCCTGGCTCTGAGACCCAGGTGGGACCCTGCAGGAGGGAGCGAGGGATGGAGCTGCCCGATGGGAGCAGCCAGGAAAGAAGAGAAGCCCCCATTTTTCTTCCCTTTGGACATGGAGGTTGGGGTTCCCAATTGTGGAGCTGGCTGGGAAATGGTTTTCATGCCCCACAAAAATGTTGCAATTGCAGACAGCCTGCCCAGTCCAGGTGGAATCCACGGGATGAAACGTACCCCCCAGCTCCAACCTGAAATGAGAACACAATGTGCATTGAGCCTGTGCTGAGGATGCTCTGGGTGCACTGGTTTGGCAGGAGTGGAATGCAGCTGTGAGAGCTTCCCAGAGGAAACGTTTTGGAGAGATAGAAAGAAAAAATCAAACCAAAACAAAACTGGGGGGAATCTGGCAACTTCAAGTGTTTCTGAGTAGGGAGCCTCTCTTGGAGTTTCATTGGCCCTGTAAATATTTGGTCACCAAAGAGATATCCTGCACGTCATCTGTCTTCTGATTGAATGTTCTAGCTCTGCACTGTAGCTGTTGGTGTGCACGGCCTGGTTCCCTTATGAGATCAAACAGCAGTGAAGCAGTTACACACCCTCACATTTCACGCCTGACTGGAGATGGGCTCTACCCAAATGAAATAAATCAGTGAATGGGGAAGTCTTCAAGTTTGCCACATTTG
The DNA here is from genome assembly GCA_030625065.1 of Alectoris magna. Taxonomy (NCBI): domain Eukaryota; kingdom Metazoa; phylum Chordata; class Aves; order Galliformes; family Phasianidae; genus Alectoris; species Alectoris magna. Next base: position 23,958,865 of record CM060567.1, read on the forward strand.
CTGTAGAGTCTCATTTGAGTGTGTGTACGTGCCAAAAGCACCAACCAAGTGTTGGCACGAGTCTTGCCTTATCCCTTTTAAAGTTGCTAAATGACTGCGAGCAGCATAGAGCTTGAAGGAGAAAGGAAAGCAGCAGATGCTCTGGTGATCTTTGGGTAGAGGATGGGCAGAAGGACTCTGGCACTTGAGAGCTCATCTGGTTATTTTACGTGGTGACATCATGTGTGCTAATGAAAGATGTACCTCACTTTGTAAACACTCAGCGCTCAGCTATTCCGGCTGCAATAACATTACGTTAAATGCAAAAGATAACAAGGACTCAAGATAATCATATCAAGCGTGTTTGAAAAATTGACCACCGCTTAGAAAAACAAAGACTGAGTTGTATGCAAAAGGGGAGGCAAGCTGGCAATGCCCCCCATGTCTCCCCCCGTATGACAGCGTGCTTTGTGCATCGCAGCCATGAGTCCATAAAATGTGCATTAGGCAACAGAGATAGATAGTTCAGAAGAAAAATCCCAGCACTGCACATCTGTTCCCCAGTCTCCCATGGCCAAGAAGCACGGGGCAGGCTTAGCTGCAGTCAAAGTGCTTTTGACATCCTGCTCCTCCGGCAGCTCTGTGCAAGCTCAACTGGAGCCATGGGACACCCTGTGCTCCTCACATTAAACACACGCACAGTTCTGCCAGTATTGATGCGTGGGGCTTGAGCTAAAGCAAATGACGGGCTCTGGATCAGATCTCCCTTGAAAAAGCTAGTAAGTTTCCACCCCGATGGCTGCTTTGGATTTAACGCGAGGACGATGCGCAGAAATGGCACTTGACAGAGTGCAGTTGGTACCTGTTGCTCTGCACACAGAACAAGGCATCAGGAGACAATAACGACGCGTCCCTTCCCTGCTACCAGGCTGTGCTTAATGGAGCCTCCGTGGGGAGGTCAGGACTCCCCGTAGGGGAGATTATTACCGAATAAATCAGAGCAACTCTGAGCGAGCAGCTTTTTTCCATTACTGCAGGAGAACCTGGGGCATGGCAGGGAGATCAGATATCACCAGCTCCATCCTGCCTCGCGTGCAAGGGCAAGGGGAGAGCGCGGCAAAACATGTGTTCTCTCTGGAAAGCTGCGGTAGAGAGACGGCGTTCCAAGAAATCAGGTTTTTCAGCCACACTGAAGCGAATGATTTACTGGGAAACGAGCACTGAATGTAAACTTCTCTCCCCTCTGCCCCGCTGCAAATGGTCTATAAAGCAGTCATTCACACGCTCATCTTCGGGGAAGTTTTATGAGAACGTAGTGCAGCTCGGACTCTGCTTGTGCAGTTCCTTGCAGGTCTGACCCACGTCCATCCTGCCCCAGGAGATTCAACGGGAAAGAGGAAGGAATATGCCTCACTCCTCTGGAAAATCTGGGAGAAAAAAAGGCAGGTTCGAGGATGCTAGGCAGTATGCTCTGATTGCTTGCTTAAGAGGAAGGAAGGTTTTATTTTTGAGTGAACCAATCAATTTGAGTGAATCACTCTGGTTGGGTGATGTGCTTCACTACCTGGTGCCTCGATCTCAGTGGTGTTTCTGCCATGAGGACTTTGCAGGAGAAGGCCTAACTTTTTTACATGGTCTACTACTAATAGGACAAGGGGGGAATGGTTTTAAGCTAAAAGAAAGGAGATTTAGGTGAGACATAAGGCAGAAATTCTTTACTCAGAGGGCGGTGAGGCCCTGGCATTGCTGCCCAGAGCTGTGGTGTTGTGATGTTGTGCCCCATCCCTGGAGGTGTTGAAGGCCAAGTTGGATGGGACCCTGGGCAGCCTGAGCTGATGGGGGCAACCAGCCCATGGCAGGGGGTTGGAACTGGATGATCTTTAAGGTCCCTTCCAACACAACCCATTCTATGACTCCATGATTCAGTGACTCGTTTCATATGGCCAAGCCGCCCAGCTACAAATTTCACTGGGAAATGATGGACTGTGATGCTGAGGCTGGGAAGTTGGTCAAAGTGACCTAAACTGGGAAAGAAATAAGCTGAAAGAGCAATAAAAGCAAGGGAATGGAGCACAGGGTAAACAGAACAAGAATTGCGTGTCATGTTTCCCTGAATCATCTGGGCCTGAAGACTTCTAAATTTAACAAATATTGAAAACTTCAATTCCATCCAGTATAAACAACAACAAAGTAATTTTTTTCCTGCCTGGCAGAGAAATAGGAAAAAATTCCATTTGGATCCCACAGGCAAATTAAGGACAGGATGAAGCCCTGCCCCACGCGGTGGCATGGCCCTTCCTAACCCCTCAGGCTGCTCAGGGCCGTGGCTTCAATCCCAGTCTGTGCTGCTCTGGCTGGGATGCGGCTGGGAGCATCCAAGCATCTGCACATTGGTTCTGACCAGTATGGGCTTGGAGGAACGCGTGGCAAAACCCACCCTATGTCTTCAGCAGAGCCTTTTAAGGCTGCATCTCAAGCTGGAGATTTCGCCTTACCGAAGGAGCACGGGGATGAGGACATTTGCATCGATAACATCTGGCCGCTCTGAGCAGCTGCAATATTTTTAACTAACTGCGTGTGGTTGTCCATGAGAACTGGAAAGACCCTGCCCCAAACAAGCGTCAGCCTGGAGTTATTATAAGCTTTTTTCCTGTGTGAATGGGAAACGCAGCTGGAGTAAAGGGGATGGTATGTGGCAGGGGATGGGGTAAAGCCCTCCTGAAGTCATGGAGGGGATGGAGAGCTTCCAGCAGACACCAGGGCTGGAGGACACAGCTAAAATGTACAAAATTGTCAAGGCAGAAGGTAAAGTGATTGGGAACTGCATCCATCTTTCTGAATGTCCATGGCCAGAACACTCTTGCTGATAGTGAGCAGTGAGAGGCTTGCAGTGGTACAGTTTTCAGAGGGCAAGTGAGCAGTAAATGGATGGCAAAGTGGGTGTTTTCCCACTCTTTGGCCAAGACACTATCTAAACTATGAAGGATAAACAGAGCTAACAAAGCAATGAATAAACAAAGGATGTCAATATGACCTGATTTCTATCAGTATTTGCCAGTATTTAGTCCGTTCTGTGCCATGTGGCTGTGGTTTCCTGTTTATACAGGGCCCGAAGGAGAGATAGTCACAACAAAACCTATAGCAATGGGCGTCTGTAATTTATCTTATTTCTGGAGCTGACGCCAGCCCCACAACTGCAGACAGATCGCAGGGGCTGAGCTCCTGCTGGGCAGCCACCCATCATCAGGTGCTGGTGGTTGGTTCTGGTCTTGTTAGGATCTGAAGTCATTCAGTTAACCCAAACAAGGGAGAAAATGTCATTCAGTTACAAGAAGAAAAAAAAAAATACGGGAAATTAATTCTTTGTAATTTTTGTAGCTTCTTGTTTGACATCCGATGACAAGCATCTCTGGAGTCAATCTGAGGAACATATGTACAAAGCCTTTTAAGGGAAACATCTGCCTTATCATCTGCAATAATTTATATTCCCAAGGCTGCTTATCTGGTGCTGACTGGTGGGAGCCCCGTGTGCAAGCTGAGCTTCTGCAATTAACCTTCTTCCAGCAGACAGACACTCTCAGTACCTCCTCTGGTGCTCTCAACACGAGATGTCTCAATCTGTCAGTCATCATCTCCCCTCTCCCACCATGGTGGAAAGAATCTGCGGAGGGCTTCCCATGTCCCTATGGAAAGCAAGCAAGAACACTGTGTAGTCTTAGTTCAGCAGATATAAGAGGATGATGGAAGGCCCTATGGGATGATGGTGATTTAAAGGAAGGATGGAAGGCCCTATGGAATTATTGGGGTGGGAAACCTCTCAGAAACACCCAGCCCCGGTCTGCACTGCTCTTGCCAATGTTGGTAGGGCTTGTGGGGATAACCATAAAGGGGTGAGGTTGCTTTTAAAACATTACCCCACAAAAGCAACTGTTCTGGATCCACATATCTGAGGATCCTGCCTATAAGAGCAACCAAAGGATGTCTGCAGATGTGAATGGCTATAATACCAGAAGTGTATATGGTGTTCCCTCCTAGTATTCTTCCCAGGGTGGGTGTAGTTGCTCTGCGTTTAGCAACCCTCAGCGGTGTCCTCATTGCCTGAACCCGTCCAAACCTCACAGCATGATCACTGTGGGTTGAAAGTGTTAAGTGCTGAGAGACATAATGAGACATGGGGAGTGGATGCTCCCCGGCCTTTCCAGCTCTCCATCTGCACAGTTCCTCCCATTCACATGCTCCCAGTGCAGGAAATGCCAGGAAAGAGTTACGTGGTTACAGCTTCTCTTGTTGGCTTTTGCTGTGTGGAAACTGGACAACAAAGGTAATGAAGCAAAGATATCACAGGAAGGGAAGGGCAGCAAAACTTGCTTTAAAAAAAAAGGAGAAAACAAACAAACAGACAAACATTGATATATGGCTCCCTTTCTTGTAAATGGGGTACATCCAACTCCTGATGCCCCCACTGCAGAGTCTTGAAATATTAACATCTTCAGATTCAAAGTGAGAGCCAAGCATGAAATTGAGCTTCAGGTGGGAACTGTCAGTTTAGCAATACTTTCACCGGTGCAATGCAGAGCAAATTAAGGAAAGGTTTTTGTTTTATTTTTGCTTTAAATCTGAGCTACACGGTGAGATCTACAGTTGTTGCTTTACATATTCCATGCTTTGTTTACCTTTGTGTCACTCTAGTGAAGACTTTGAATCTATTTTAGTGGCATAGAAAGAATTTCCTGTTTGTTCCCGTTTGAAAGGACTTGATGAGCATTCCCATATAAAGAAGGGGGGTCTGAAGGAGAGTGCTAATCTTGCTGCTTCCAAGGAGGAGAAAGGTTTCCCATTTCTGAGATGCACTGGGATGATGCAATGAACTTAACCACAGAGACGGCCAATGTGGAAATACTGATGGCATGGGCAGTTGATGCTCTTTCTACTGAAGAACTTGCTGAACACCTGAAGTCTTACCTTCTGCTTTCCAAGTGTCTTTACTACAGTGTCATCAATCTATGCCACAGACAATTAGTGTTGCTGCATTGCAACATGTAGATTCAACAGGATTGTTTATGAAACTCTATATATGGAGGCAAAAAGGGGGAAGAACTGTCAAGCCACCCTAATTCCTGCTTCTTCCCCTATAAGAGCAACAGTTGTGGCTTGAGCGATGGGCTAACTAATGTAATACAGACTCTGAAAGCCCTGAATGATGAGCAAGCAGGAGGTTTCCTTCCCAACTTAAGGACATCAGATGTGGTGCTGGCCAAGGCAGAAGGGAGGCCTCAAAAACTCAAAGTGAGCTTGTAGGAAGGCTCAAGGGAAGAACACGAAGAGGTGGAGGCTTGCTCACACATGAACATCCATCAGTCTGTGCAGTCAGTGGGTCAGAGAAAGTTCAGCAGCTAACGCCTGAACTCTCCCCAAAGAAAACCCTTGTTCTTGTGTGTGCTTTGCCTTATGATAATCGTTTTAGTCAGCATTTATGCAGTATAATTAGTTTGCTCGGCAGAAACACACATGAAAAAACTGCAGAAGTGCTCCAGTGAAGGCATTCCAGGAGCGTGGCTTTCTGAACCTCCTAGATAATCCCTCGATCCCTTTGGATGCACCTGGTTGTGGAGGCTTGCTCTGCTTTTGGCCTGGTAGGGTGCCACTCCACCACCACCTCACCGAGTCCTGATGCAAGCACAGGGCAAGGCTAAGGGCAGATGTATAGCTCAGGCTGGGCTCCCTGCATCCACAAGTGGAAAGGTCGCTATTTGCTGTGTGCTGTGTTAATTTGTCATATTTTATCTCTTTCTGCTACCCGAGCAGCTGTGGTGTGTAAAATACTCCAGGTCCACCAGCCTTCAGTTGAAAAGCAACGAAAGCGGGGGTCTGCAGCTTTTTTCATGTAAATGTTTGCTAGCAGCATGATTGTCTCACAAACCCCACTGAAGGCACTCAAATTCCTTTAAGGGTTTGTGGTTATGTATGTGCTCCTGACAGTCACCGTGACAGCTCTGGTCACACCAAGCTGTCCTGACATCCATGCACTCCTCATAGGAGCTTTCCTGTCCTACGGGGCTTTTTTAATCACCTAACATCAGTTAATGGACGCTTAAGATGAAGTAATTTCCTTTTTCTTCTCCTGCCTCTGCTGGTCAATGGTGGATGAGATCACCTGCTTTTTATTTGGGGGTCCAAGGAAAAATTGGCAGCCTCTACCTCAGCTTTTTTTCCCCTTCCCCTTTGAGCAGGGTGGAATTTCTGCCGAACAATTAACATTCATTTGCTAAGTGGTTCTGCAAGCCTGTTTACAAGAAATGCAAATACCGCAGGACTATGGTGGTTTTGTATTCTAAGGTTCACCTAAAGCAGGCCTTGATGCTGAGGTTTTGAGCATGTGCTTAGCTTTCAGCATGCCGTGCTGAAACACAGAGCATATCTGCAAGCCACTCCAAGGCAGAGGTGCTAAGGCGTAGGGCATCTTCAACATTTTGAAAATGCTGTTGTATCACTGCTTAAAAATAGAGGTGGTTTGGACCTCTCAAAGTGTTGTGGAAGGGAATTTCAGACTGAGAGGGGTAGCTTGAAAGTGCAGGCACTGCAGTGGATAAAGTGGATCTGTGATGTTGGTCTCCCACGAAGATAACCCAAGGAAGCTGACGCCTCCAGGACTGCATTGTTTCACATCAAACTGTCTGCTCACGGAGCAAACGCGATAGCAGGGTGTTGATTTATGAAGTGGTGGCTGAGTTCCCAACCAGAAGCAGCAGAAACGTTTTCCATTTGGGATATGACAGCCCAGGCTCCATACATCTGCAAAACCTGGTAGTGTTTTGAGAACTGACCTTCCCATGTGGATGTGGGATCAGGGATGTGCCGGTGATTTGGGAGCAGTGAATGGGTTCCTCTCACCTCTCCCCAAATGCTTGTCTTCCATTTAGGTTGTAGGCAGAGAGCCATATGACATCTCTACTTCTGTTGGCTTTGGCCAGTGCGTTCTGGAATGACTGGGGGAGGGGAGGACAGGCAAACGTACAGAAGTTTTCCCCAGGAAATGAAGCTAAAAATGGATTTAGTCCTTCTCAACCAATTAATGGACTTCAAGGAGCAAAACGGAGGGATGGCTTGGGTTGTGGAATGGTTTGGCACAGGATGGTGAGAGAGGGTAAATTTAGCACGATGGGACAAGCCAACCTGTAGAGCTCATCTCAAAATAACCCCTTGAGGGCATTCACTTGGAAAGTCTCTGCTTAATTGCAGCCTCATTGCTGCTGTGGGTGCAGTTCTCATGCCTTTTGAAGATGTCTTGAGACTGGCTGGTGGAAAACTGCTCTAAAACTTGTTTTTTTAAGATATCAGTCCAAGCCAAAGGAAATATGCCAGAGAGTCATGGATATGACTGGAGCCTATCAAGATGCAGAGACGAGGAAAGGCATATCTTGTTTCCTCAAGCAGGGAGAATTAACTGCATGTGAGCAGGGACATTGTTGTCCTGGAAATAGTCGTAGGGGCAGCAGCAGCGATCACAGATGATAGAGTTTAACTCCTGCCTTTTTGTCTTTCATACCTCAGAACAAAGGAACTGCTTTGTGGGTCATCAAATCAGAGGTTAAGTGTCTTAGGAACCACCTTGTGTGTTATCGAACACAGTTGTTTGCATTAAATTTCTGCAGCATCTCCTAATATTTAATTTTCAGCTGATGGAAATGCAAAACTTATCCAGAGGACCTTGGAGAAACTATAGCTGGCAATTAAACAAGAATGGGGGTGGGTGAGTGCTTTAGTAGCTTGCTAGAAGATGCCACCACCATTGCCCAAAGCTTGAGTGGGGATTCTGCAGCCATCATGTACGTGGCAGAGGTGCATTAATAAACTCACCCTTGCTCAAGGTTACAGCGTGAGCTGATTGTTTCTGATTAGGGATTTGTATTCAGTTGTGAGATCCTGCGATTTTTATTACCTTTATGGTAATAATTGCAAATAATAAAATGACAAATTATTGTAATTAAATTTTAATTAATTACAAACCCGTTACTTTTTAAGTTTATTCATGGCAGTGACAATGATACTGAAAACAATTCATTAAAGCACTTGCTATGTAAATTATGAAGCAAGGCATTAATATCAGGCAGCTCGTGTGCTCACTTTCTGCATGGCAGTAGGGAATTTGTCTAAGGGACAGCAGCTCCCCTGGATGATTTTAACAGCTCACTTTAACGAGCAGAGAAATATTAGCTACTCTTGAGCTGATATTGTTCCCAAAGTCAAGTTCTGCAGCACCCTACAAGTTGCATGTAATGTTTTCCAAGTTTCACCAGCTAATAAACATAGAAGCCCTTCTGTCCAGGGGGAAGGCACAGATCAAGGGGAGACGTGATCAGACAGAAAGGCACCTCCAGCTTGGACAAGGAGAGACTAAAGCAGTGAGGCACACCCAAGGTTAATAGCATGTTGCTCCACCAGCTTCTGTCTAATCTTGGAAAACGTTCTCTGCTGCAAAGAAAAATGGGAAAGTGATTATGTGACTTGAAACGAGGTCCTGCTCTACTGTCTAGACAGCTTTAAAAAACGTCAAGCTGGGGTGTTCCTATTTATGAAAAATGCAGCTGTACTTCTGCCTTCCTCGAGCAAGAGAAGAAAGAGGGGCACTTGAGGTCACTTGGCTGTGATGCTCTCACTGAGCCCGTCCATGGGAATTTATCCCTCTCTTTTTCTTCTTTCTTTCTTTGTTTTGCTGCTGGTGCTGCACAGCTCGTGCTCCCAACCTGCCATCCCCAGCAGCTGGGTGTTGAACCAGAGGGCTGCATGCAGAAGGGCTGAGGACCTGCACTTTTTCACTACAACATCGCAGTCAGAATAACTTCCCCGAGCAAAGCTGCGAGCAGCCTTCAGACCCTTAATAGAGTCTCTTCTAGACTCCATTAAATTGGAAGCATTCAATCTGCCCTGAATGCAACCTCAGCAATTCCCTCCCCATTATTTTAAGCCATGATAAATTATTCATAGGCTATGGATTCTATTTTTTTGCTGATGGTGTCTATGCAGGTGGAATCCGATGCCCAAATGGGATGGGCAGGACCTCTAGCATGCCCTTCATCAGCAGGAGCCCTGGAAGGCCACACAGCATCCTGTAGAAATCACAGCATCATTTGCTGCTGATGCTTAACTTGGATGGTCAGAAAACCTATTGATCAAGAGGCTGTGTCCTACAAAAGGGAGAAATGGGTCAGCAGATACGTTAATCCCAGCTTGATCTAAAGTCTTCGGGACAGGTGGCAACCTTCATTTAATGGAACAATGAGATCATTAGGAATTCATAATGAACTGTACCAGGGCCATGAAAGTAGGTCACACTTACCCCAGGAAGACATCAAAATGAATCTGTTCCTATTCATGTGCAGGAGTGGAGATGGCTGGGGGCAGGCTGATAGCTCTGCCTTGGGATTTGCTCGCCAGACAATTTTAGGAATGAAAGGGGGCAAATGCAGTGGACATAAAATGACTTGCATTGTCCCAAGTGATAAGAGGACTTAAAACACGGGCAGATTGAGTTGGAGGTGTTGCACCTCACTGGCCATGGGCCGTAGCTCTGCTGCCCTGGGTGGGATGGCAGGAGGATGGTCAGCTTGGGAAGAAGCATTTCCCAAATGGGTCCCAAATCAGGGTCAGTAACCACCCAGGAGGAAAGAGGAGAGCCCTTCAGTCCTACCAAGGTTCCTAGGATTGAAAGTCAAATATGCTTCATGTCAGTAAGCTGCTTCGCTCTGCGGACTTTTTCCTGCTCCTGTTGATATTTGCAGGTGAGAATCAAGTGCTTGTGATAGGTCTATGAATCTGAAAAGTTCCTTTTCTTCCCTCCATTCCCTACTGCCCCCAAACCCTGACATTCTTACAGTCCTGTGTAACTCTGTTAGCCACCAAGAAGGCAGGCTGCTGCCCTGCAGGAGGAGAGAGCCTAGCTCAGCTAGCAAAAAGCCCAGGGTTGAAGATAGGAAAGGTTAAGAAAGTATTGTGCCAAAGATGCAATAAGTGGTAGTGGGGCTTTGAGGGTTATTTTATTTTATTTTATTTTATTTTATTTTATTTTATTTCATTTCAAAGGCGTATTTGAAGGAAGCCTTTTATAAATATTTAAACACAAGAAACTGTTAAAGTAGTGCGTGGGGGCTGGTTTGAACTCCTCCTGAAAGTCCCCATGCGAAACTCATGCTGCTACCAAGGATCCCTATGTTGCAATTTGTTTCCAGGGACAGGGTTCACCCATTCTCCATATTAGCTTTGGCTTTTGTCCTAACACCCCACAGTCATTAAGTGCAAGGTGACAGAGGGGGGATGGAGATATTTTTCTGGAAGAATGGCAAGGTAGCTAGAAAATTCTTCAGGTCTGGGGGACTGCTGAAGATGGGCTGATTTTGTTGGATTATTCAGGAAAGGGCAGCCTAAATGGGAGCCCCGTCTGGCCATGGTTGCTGTGTTCCTGATGGTATAGCATTTAAAAGAAATGGGGAAAGAAGGTCCCAAATGCATGTGCTCCTGGCCATTAACAAGGAAGGAAGATTGCCCCGTGGTGATGCCAGCCCCCTGACCCCAGCTCTCCCCCTTTGCTATCAGTTTTGAGGACTTAAACAAAAGGCAATATCCATCTGGCTGCATAATGCAAATATCTCACCATGCCGGGCAGCTGATAAGGAATCACCTCTCACTGTTAATGGGGAAAATTGACACAGCCTCAGAAAAAAGGGAAAAAGTTTCAAAGAGTGCCTTGAAATGGAATATTCCTAGTGCTTGAAAAAAACACTAAGGTAAGTGCGGTTCATGTCAGTAAACATTTTCAGCTTCCTCTTAAAAAATACAAGGTCTGTAGAAATTAAATCAAAAAGTGAAAACGTTCTGCCAGTGTACAATGACTCAAAGACTAGATAGGTCTTGGGGAAAGTTTCTACCAGAAAGGCAGCCCAAAACGGCCTGCAATAGGCTTTGCAAAATAGGTTTTGGGTTTTTTTTTCCCCCTCTTCTGAGTGATCAAAGCAGCAAGCTGTCAACAGTTTTACCTGATCCATAGTGATGTAGCAGTGGTTCTTCAAGGTTCCAGCCAAAAATGCAGGTCCTGATGCTTGATGGACTTGTTGGATGTTGTTCATGCATTAAGACAACTGTAGCATTATTGGGATGTTTCTCCAGCTTTTCCCAACAAACTGTGGGACCAGCTGGGAGACAACTTATTTACAGATCTCTTGAAGTTCTGATGTTGAAATGGAGATTTTTGGGTTTTTTTTCAGAAGAGTGGACTGAAAAGCCATTTGCAGGTGCAGTGTGTCAGGGATTTGTGGGAGCTCTCTAAAGCCTGCTTGGAGCAACCCCTTCCAACCTTGAGCAAGGCTTGGCCAAGATGGCTTTGAGACCACAGCGTTTCTTGTGCACACAAAGAGATTAAAGTTCAAAGCAGGTGCTGGTGGGCTATTCTTAACTTTAGCAAGTTAAGAAGAAAGTATATTCAAGGATATTTTTCAAATGCGATAAAGCATTGACTCCTGGTGCCTTTCTGCTAGTCTTTGCTAGCAGCTGTTAGGGGTTTTTTTTGGTCCTATCCTGGTAAAGGAGCCTCACAGAAATAAATCTTACACCTCACTGGAAGCGAAAACATCATGGTAGCCAGGCTGATGGGTCAGAAAATCTGGATTCAAGTCACGTCTTGCTAGCAACCTCCCAAGTGGTTCCTTGGAGAAACCTCTGTCCTTCCTCTTGCTTTTTCCACCTGGACAGACAAATTTCTCTTTCTTTATTTTCAGTGAGCACTCCTGAGACAGAGATATTAGTTAAACTGCTGTTCCATTGTTAGCTATTCACAATGGTTGGAAACATTAAAATAATAACAGTCATTAAAAGCTTGAGTTAGATGACAAGAGTCTTACAGTATGCAGTGTTGATATGTGTCGTGCTAAAGCTGCTTCCAAAACTCACATGCAAGAGGATAGCTCTAGCTGCTTATCTCACTTGGAGTTGGCAAGCTCTTTATGTTGTTGCTGAATGGTGTTTCCTCCTTGTGTGTACATGCAGACTATGAGTGATGCTATCTTACCTTCTTTTTCATGCTGGCAATCTTCCTGCTAACTCAACCCCTTTCCAAAGATAAAAATTGGCAACAGACACTGACAGTTAGTATGCTGATGTGGTTGGCGTCCAAGGCTGTGTTTTTCTGTCATTGCTTACTGCTCAGGCAAAGCTAGATGCCTCCGTGAAGGCATTCATCCTCAAGCTCCTGGACACTCAGGTAGATATGTAGTATCTTCTATGTGGAGGAGTAAACAAGATGACCCCAACAGGCCTGCAAATCCACAGCATTTCCAGTCTGGTATCTTTCTTTTTGGCATCTAGTTAAGAGAAAAAAATGTCTCTTGAAGACCTCCATGTTTCTACTTCCCCCTAAATGTGTTTCTCTTTATGCCAAGCAGCTAATTGACAATTTCAACTCAAATGCATAAATAGATTTCATTTCCAAAGTGGAACATCTCAATATAGTTACCGTTTACTGAAAATAGCTTGCCTTATGCCTTACATTTTCAGAAGACTTTTCCAATAGCTTTTCATCAGTTCTTGAGCAATGTACTGTACGTTCCGGCAGTAAAATCTGGTTACATTGCTGCACAAACAGCAGTGAGATTTAATGGAAATTCACTATTTATGGGATAGACAGACAGAGAAGACATTTTGCGGTTCTGTTCAACACTTTGATGTCAATGAGAATTCTTCCTTCTTGGTCATTTTGGATGAAAATCTTAAAGTATATTAAAAAAAAATGTATTTTTAAATGTTTACATCTGGGGACTTGCCATCAAATCTAGCTTAGATGTGTTCTTTATTAACCAGATGGTAATGTCTTATTTACATTTCTCATATAAAACCATCTGTGCCTAAACTGGGGAGTCACTGCCTCTTGCTACAGTTGGGAGTTTGGCTGCAGGGGGTGTAGCCTTGCTTTTGTTAGCATTCAATTTTCCTCCACTCTTCTGAGCTGAATATGTAACACTAGTTTTATTTAACCTTGTTCTAATTAAAGGATTACAAAACTGCGGTTGGCTCTTTCTGCAGCGTTTTGCTGGCACCCTGTATTTGCTGCCTTTAAACAAAATTGAAATCTATTGCCTTGTTTTCCCTTGATACTGAACTCATATTTCGCCTCCTCTGTTTGCATCCCTTGCATGTAGCCTTCTCTACCACCAAATAATTCTTCTTCCTCCTTGGTGTGAAATCCTGACTACATTGAAGTCAATGGAAGTCTCGACATCAGCTTTGACAAGGTCAGGATTTCTCCCAGTCTGTTTGTTTTCTTTAAACACTTACAGCCGGTTACTCCAGCCAATCTTTCCTCGAGCCAAGTTCAACACCTCCATCTCCACCATCGTTGTTGTTCTTCTACGAGCTCCCTCCAAATTACAGAGTTGGGTGCCCAAAAAGGAACATGCTATTTCAGGTGTCGTCTAAGTAGTAACCTCATAGAAATACTATTTTTTTTCTGCTATTGGCTGCACTAGCAATTTTTTTTTTTATAACCTCTCCTTGTTTTACTACTGTATCCTGTTGCATTTTCATGTCATTAACAAAGACATGACAAAAAAAAAATAGACCTAACTCTGACCTCCCTATGGAAACCACAGCTCTGCCAACAACATGCTCTGCTGGTTGCCTTTTTGCTTTTTCTTCCATCTAGCTCATAGCATTCATGGACTGTTCCTGTCCGAGCCAATTTGAATTAATCTTGCACGATGTGAAGATACACCACGCTGAAGGCACCATCATGTTAAAAATAAGAGACACGTGGGAACCGGGTTTTGCCTATTGTGCAGTTTTTCATAATTTGAAAAGAAATTTGAAGGAAAATCTGTTTTCCTCTTGAGCCAAAGCAGAGTATCAAAGTCATATTTGCCTACAAGGTGATTTTTAAAGCAAATAAATAAATATATAAATAAATAAATCAGCCAGCGATCAAAATAGTTGGATTTATATTGTATTATGTTAGTGTGAATAATGTGAGTTTACGCAAAACTTAAACGTAGAAAATAAAATACCCTGATAAAATCAAAGCATATTGATAAAATCATAGGTACTAACACAGTGCTCTCAGAAAGCAAGATGATAGCTTCACAGTACATCATTTTACAGTTCAAAACTGTCCAATGGGGTCTGTATTAACTAGCAACAATAACCTGTGATACGTGGTTTCTTTCCTAACCTCTTAATTTCCATCTCTGCAATGGAAATTAAAATTATATCAGATGGGCATTAGTTCCCATTGATACGGTTACAGAGCTTTTGTGAAACCAGCCCAAGGTTTGGCAAGGTGAAACCAAGACATCTCTGAGCTATGTGGAGGAGGTGGTTGTGGGAACTGTGTTTGGAAAATTGAGATGTTTGCATCCAATCTTAGTCCTACAGTGGCTCTTGAACAGTGACCAAAGGCTCGCTGAAGTTTTCATTCAGAGAATCATAGAATCACCAAGGTTGGAAAAGACCTACGAGTCCATCCAGTCCAACTATCCACCTATCACCAATAGTTCTTACTAAAGAACTTCCCAAATAGTCTGCAAATCTACTGATTTCCCAATAGCCAACATCTAAAGGCCTCCAAAATGTTTCATTTTAATTGCAGACTCTGTGCACGAGCCAACATGTCTCTTGCCTCCTGTCCATGGGTCTTTGGTGGAAAGAAGGCAAACATTAATGAATGCTCAAAATATTTGCTGGATTTATTTCTGACCAGTCATGCTAATATCGTGGGAGAATGTGACTGACTGAGCAAACCAAGAGCTGATGTTAATGGAGTTAAACATTACTTCTTGCTAAAATCAAAGCAATCATTGGCCTCGTTTCACTTCACTCAACCAGGCACAGGCAAGGTGGTTTAGTATCCACCAGGACTGGCTATGGACATCTCACAGAACTGTCACCTGAGCCTAGCTGTCCTCAGCCTGACACCTCATTTTGTTGACTTTCCTCCTTTTCCCAAACATCTCTTAAGCACAATAATTATTACACAGATGGAAGAAAATTACTGGCTACAGAAAATCGCTTAATCAAAATGGTAGGAGCATTTCCAATGATGGGTCCAGAGTGAGTTACTAATCTGACAAACTATCCAAACACTCAGACCAAATTTATCACATCGTTACATTCCCCAACCACCTCCCCCCCCTCCCCTGGCCTTTTTTTTTTTTTTTTTCCTTTTTCAGGCTACAAACAAGGTCAAAATAACCATTCTGGATAATAAGAGAGCTCCATCACATCAACTTGCTGCATAATTCCCTTCTGTCAGGCTGGCTTCATGGGCTTGGATTTTGTTGCCTGCCTCTTTACCAGATTAAAAGACCCTTGCAAGCTACACAAGTGAAATCTACAAGCAATGAAGAATAAGTCCCGTGCTCTCAAGGAAAAAAAAAATGAGAAATTTAGGTGCTAAAAAATGGGAAATCTCCATCAATACCTGTGTTTACCTCTTGTCTCTCTGGAGATGCCTTTACTGTCTCATTATACGCTCCAGGATTGTGTTTACTTGAGAGAATTGAGGGAAATAGGCAGAACTGAGTGGTGATGGGACCGTGGTCTGATGCAGCCATGTATCTCTACATGGAAGGCATTGGGAGGAGGTGGGTTTATTGTGTTTGCTCTCAGGCCTTGGGAAAGAAGCCTGGGAGCTTCACATCCCTCCATGTGAGGAGGAGATGGGAAATGCTCAGCACAGACCACTTTGTCTTAAGGCTTTCCCATCACACTGGTTTTATTTGTGTTTTGAGATAGCTCAAGAATCACTGTGGCGTGCTTACAGAACTGTGGTTGTGCTGGGAATCTCAGGCAGGGTCAGGGCAGGCAGTTTGCTTTGGCAGGCGTGGTGTGAGCGCATGGGGTGAGGGCTGACCACCGCCTTCACTCCACATTGACGGGTTGGCCATTTTCCTTGGGTGGAGGCCAGCTGTTCCTGCTAGATTCACATTACAGGGCCGTGTTTGCACTCTTCTCCATCATCCCAGGCATCCAGATGTATGACAGACGCGCACACATGCACTGCACTGCATGTGCTGTATTTTGGCTGCAGCTGAGGTAAATATTATTTCTATATCATGAGGAGGATGAAATAATACCTCTGGAGGATTTGGAAGAAAGGCGGAGGAGACTCAGTTTATCATGGTCTGCCCGTAGCTTTTTTCTCTTGAGCACATTGTCATGCAACAAGAAATAAAGCGGGAGAAGAAAATGCAGCCTACTGATGAAGGGATTTTGGCCTTCAAGAGAATCCTGGTGTTTGCAATAGGATCCTCTGCCCCTTGTTTTCTGTTGCTATCAGGATGCTTCTTCCCCCTCTCCTAAAATGCAAGTTGCTCACAGCTGCTCAGCTGCAGCTCACACAGAGCCTGACTCTGGGGTCCACAGCCTGGAGGGGATAGGAGAACAACACAAGCTCATCCAACTGGTAAAATCCTGTCCATAAATTAGAAGTGCAGGCTCACAGCTCTTGTTTTTAAACACTAAGCACATCCGATTGCTCTGCTGAAGACTCTCATCCTAGCAGAAAACTATAATAACCACAAAATCCCGTTTAATGGGGAAAAAAAAGGATACATGGCAGAAGCACAAGTTTGGCTTGGATCGTATCTCTTGCCCTGTACCTGGCACCATGTGACATCCAGTACATTCATACCTTTCTTAAAAAAATAAAGTGTATTTCCAGGCTGCCCATGATTGAAATAAAGAAGAAGGTTAAATCCCTCAAATCCCTTCCTTTAACTTCATGCCCCTATTACAACTGTGCTCCTGGAGCTGGGACATTCAGGCCCTCCCAGTCCAGGCTGTAAATCATCCCTCCTTCCATCCCCTTTTTCCTTAATGTCTAAAGGACTGGTTGGCTTTTCCCCACCCTCTCGAGGCCCTCTCACTCCCAGCTCTGTAAAACCTGAGTCCAGAGCTCAGGTTTTCTCACGCTTCCCATCTCCTTGCTGAGCAGAGCAGCTGCAGGCAGTCTATATGGGGACACACTGAGGGATATTTTCTGGATTGCCCAAGAAACAGCCATCAGCTTGGAAGACACCCACAGGCAGCGCTTTGCAGGAGATGTTCTATGGCAATGCCAAAACGTGCCCAAAGGTAAGGGGCTGGGATTTGGAACTGGATGATCTTTGAGGTCCCTTCCAACCTAAGCTATGAATCTGTGATTCCAGGTTATACTGAGATTTTGTTGGTATGTCTCCAACATCTCACCAGCTGAAACCCATCAGATCACTCAGAGTAATTCTGTCAAAAAATGTACTTTCTATGGAGAAAACGACACACCTGAATTTGTGTCTTGATATAAATTTCTTCATTGGAAGTGCTGCCTTTTGCACAGAAATTTTCCCAGCTTCTTTATCAGTGTTAATAACCTGCACTTTTCTACCCTGGTTCATCTTAAAAACTCAAACAACTTGAGCTACCATGTTTCAGCATAATCCTGAACTGGAAATGGAAGTAGCTACGTGTTTATTTTTTCACCCAGAGGGTGGTGACGCACTGGAACAGGTTGCCCAAGGAGGCTGTGGATGCCCCATCCCTGGAGGCATTCAAGGCCAGGCTGGATGTGGCTCTGGGGAGCCTGGTCTGCTGGTTGGTGACCCTGCATATAGCAGGGGGGTGGAAACCACATGATCATTGTGGTCCTTTTCAATCCAGGCCATTCTAGGATTTCCCATCAAGACTGCTGCTCAAGGAGCTTCAGTGCCACTATTTTCTGCCTCTCCATACCCCTTTTCACTGAAAAAGAGGTTGATAGTATGAAGTCCGTCCTCCTTGAAGTGACCATCTGGAAGGCTGGAAGGAGAAGTTAAAATCCTGAGGGCACCCTGTCCAGCTTGGAAATTGCTCACAGGGAAGGCACCTTTCACCACATCCATCAGATGACTGAAAACCAAACGCAGTAAAAACTCTCCTTTAGGGACAGGACAGCAGCAGGATGAAATCAGGGCCCCAAAGCCCAGCACAAGGCTCTGTGGCTGGGGTTAGATGTCCTTTGGAGGCTGATGTGACGTACTGCCCCACCGCCCAAGCAAGGTCCCCTCTGCTCTGAGATCATCTCTTTTGCTGGTGTCCAAAGCTGACTCAGTGTTCACACGTGCTGCTTTTTGGCCTTATTTATTACAATTTCCCAACATCCAAAATAAACAATGCCTGAGGTTCTTCAATCCCTTCAAGCAGGAGCTGTGCCTGCACTGGGGTCCTGCATCCCCCAGGCTCAAGAGATGACAAATCCCCTGGTGTGGGCAATGCCTTTCAGCTAAGCCCAAAACTGTTTAGTCTCAGGGGCACAGGGAGCTGAAAGGAGAGCCTGGTTGGCAGGTCTGGTTTAAACGGTGCGACTGGAGCATTCCCCCATGCTCTTCTGCAGATAAATCATAGTTCAAAGGAGCCTGCACAGCGGCTGCTGGGATATCTGAGGCAGCAGCAGAAGGCAGTGTGTGCTTCCAACCCATCCCTCACCCCTACAAAAACACACAAACAGGAGCAGAAAGGCCACCACCTGTGGGTCTCAGCCCTGGGTGCGCAGAAGGTAGGATTCAATGGGCAGCTGTGGGCACAGGGAGATGAGAATGGGAGGAAAGGGCAAAGCCATGGGAGCAGGACTGCAGCTTGCTGGCTCTAATGATGCTGGGCTATGCCAAAGGGCAGCTTGATGGGTTTAATTTATTGCTATTCCCGCCCTACATAATCTCTGAGAAGTGCCACTTTCAGTTTGTATATCTTTCCTTGACATGTATATTTAGCACTCATTAACCACTTACCTTGGGCTAATAATTCAGCTTTTTGTTCCAAATTTCCTCATTTCCGTGAGTTCTTGGAGCCAAAGAGAACATTTCTGACAGATTAATAATTTCAACTTTGTGTGAAGGCTTAGTGCAGCCTTTTGGTTTATTTGAACAAAATTTTCCATGTTTTTCAAAGATTAGTCATTATGAAACCATCTCATTGCTTTAAAGCCCTAAATGGTTCCTACCCCTTTCAGCGAAAAGCAAGTTCAGAATGTCAGAAATTGGTTGTTTCTAAGAAGGGAGAAAAAATAACCTCATTACAACGGGGTGCTTTTGCCAAGCTTGCAGCAATTAACATCACTGTTTCTGTCCAAATCCTTTACTGCTCTAATTTATAGGTGCTATCATTGCTTTATTTTAGATTCAATGGCCCAGTGGTTTCTTTTCCATCTATTTAACCTCTGTCAGCACATAAATTCTCAGGAATGATGGGACCTGGAGTGAGTAGCTCTTGCACAACACCTTCGTGCAAACATTAAGCGCACTGCAGTGCTTAAGCACACGCTTAAATGTGACTTGAGTGCAATCTTAGCAACTGTGTCAAACAGATGCAGAGAGGATTAGGGCTGTTTGCTGGAAAAGAGACTGATGCAGCGGGGTTGAGCACCGTCACGCGTGATTTCCTGCCTATGCAGAAAGCGACGTCAGTGCAACAAGTCAGAGCAAGCACAGACTGCACAGCGGGGTTTTCCCCATCAGCAGAAGCTCAACTTGGCTCACAGCTGAATCTGAACCAGAACCACCAAGCACGAGAGATAACAAACGTTTAAATTCTTGGTTGCAGAGAAACCGGGGAGGTGCCCCTAGGAGCATCTCTGCATTTCCTCATCCCACCTTGGGGAAATGCTTTGGTCAGCAAAAGTCTCCAAGATGTGTTTTGTGGTTGGGTTTGGGTTGCGTTTTTAGGTTGTCATTTTATTTCCACTGCTCAGCTGTAGAAGGAGACACGTTGCACATGCACAAGGAATCCTCCGCAGGCTGCAGGAAAACAATCAGCAGCCCACGCTGAGTAGGAAGTGGTTAGAAGCCCATCCCAGAAAGCTGAGACATGAAGCATTCAGTTTTGAGGAGGATTTCTCCCTCTGGTATAGGATGGAGGACAAGAAAAGCTGGAAGCAAAACTTGGGGAGGCCTGGAATTGGGCAAGAGCAAAGGAGAGGTGTGAAACCAGCCTCCAACCTGCTGCAGGACTTAACCTCAGCCCGCACAAAAATCCCTGCCACCAGGATCCTGTCTGCAAAGCCTGGTTTCAAGTCACACAGTGCTAATTTGTGGTTTTGAGGAGAGGCTATTGGAAAATAGCAGCACGAAACCAAGCCAAAGCTGCTAATTCTGGCTGGTCTTTGCCTTTCTGGGTTCCAATTGCAGCTACATTCTGTTTGAAAACATGGAACTCAGTCATAAGGAAAAACGAATTTGATTATGAAGATTTGCATTCATTAGTATGGCCTAACATAACCGAGTTTTGCACAGCACAAGGACGGGATATCACCCACCATTACATTTTGGGGGGAGTTGGTCTGTTTTGTATGTTTCGTATTCATATTGGGTCGAAGATGTGCTTGAGTAGCAGGCACCTTAACATTTGCACGCAGGCAAATTAAGAGCTAGTTTCAAAACCAGCCTCTATGCAAGGCTGGCTGCTTCTCTATAGGAGAAATCTTGGCATGTTCATACTTGCAATGACAGAGCAGAGAAATATGCTTTCTGATTTTTGGAGCTGATAGAGCCCCTGTTGAATGGAGTGACTGAGACCCTTGTAAGCTTCAAGGTACTTACGACATCTGGGGAATTCATGCTCAACCCATTGTTATTTTTGGAGGTAAGCGACTGATTTCTGTGCAGACTCCTGTGCCTGGATGCTCCAGGTGGTGGGGACTTTTTGGTCAACGGGTGGTGGGAAGATGTCCATGGTGTGACACCTGTTGGTGCTGAGCTGGCAGAGGGACACGAGCTCCACCACAAAACACGGCACCTGAACAAGTTTGTTGGACTCGAGGTTAAGGCTGCATCTGCTCATTGGAAACAGATTTAAGAAGCAGATGAGATGGCAGGAATAAATCTGCCCAGGGAAGGGTCATTTTCCATAACACCTGCTTGTTATTGTCCTCTGTGCAGCGTGGAGTCCTTTTACAACCTTGCGTTTGGGGAGCTTGGCTGGGCTGCCAAAAAAAACAGAGGGAATTGATCTTTTATGAGCCATCCCATCTTCCCTTTTACGTCGTCAGGAATTTCCCTCTGCGTATCTCTCCCACAAATTCCTTTTAAAAATGTTGCATCCAAGTGAAGGTGGTCCACCCCAGTTTGGCTTCTCTCACATCAGCAAGTGGAGCTCTTGGTCTCCTTTTCCCTCTCTACTTTTTAGTGTTTCCAATACATCGAACCGATGGCCTGCAGAAGAAAAATTATCTTAGGTGAGAACTAATTATCACCATTACCCATTCTGGCTGGAGGGAAAGGTTTATTGTGGATTCTACTTGGCCATGGATTTTTGATTAGGAAGCAATAACACGTGAAGACTTGGGTGAAGTGCTACTGCACTCAGCCAGCACCAACCCTGGGTTAAAGTCTGTCTTCACAGCCACAGGTCTATAGGTGGGGTAAAGGGTCAACTTGGCATTGATTTAAAAGCCAGCCTTGGTGTTTCTGCTATGTCTGAGAGTGCAGTAAACACCAAGCGGAGGAAAACAAGAGCTGCTTGAGTGCTTTCCAAGGGAGTGATTTATTTTTTCCCCTTTGGTAAACTCCCCTTTGTCACAGTGAAATCTTTCCAGGAGAAAAATTAGCTTGTAAAGATTTTGGTCAAGCTTTGCATTTTGTTTGTTTCCAAATGTCTTTTTAATGAAGTCGTAGAACCATATCAGATTTTGTAGAAGTCAGAATGAAAACAAGATGTATCCATCTTGCCTTTAAAAACAAGGGCTGGAAGTGAAGGAAGAGTTTATGCAGTTCAGTTCTCTGCCCCTGTGTGGGATCAAATATTTTCAGGATACAGATAAAAAGCCAAGAAATGTCAGCATTCCTTCTGCTTTGTTTTTATCCTCTTCCTCACTCTGCAGTCTCCCTTTTCACAGTGCTTTGCTACTGCCCATTAAATGCCCTCTGCTGCCTCCGTATTTCAGCTGCCCTGAATTAGAATGGTACAATTAGAAACCTGCACTGGAGCATCCCATCCCCTGGCCCTGCTGCAAGGTACCTTCCTGCAGCTTTCCCCTGCTTCCCAGCCTAGGACAGGCCACATCCTGCCATAACCTTCTTGTGTCTTGCCCTTCACTCCCTTCCAAACCAAACCAAACCTAGGAAGTAATATGTGGCAATGCTGGAGAAAATCTCTTCTGTCTGATCAGCTGTTTAAACCAAACCCACGCTTGTTGCTGCTATTGGAGCTGGCCAACAATGGCAATTTAATGAAATCCAAACATTTTGGGAAAATGTATCGATTTCACCTACAGTTTCAACAGGAAATTATGGAAACATTTCCATCCCACATAGTCAAAATGTTTCCTTCTGACCATTGATTGCATCGGCTGCTTTTCTACCACAAATACCGCATGCGGAGCAGTTGATGTTCAGATCTGTATCTGATGTGTTTCAATATAAAAGTCAAACCAAACCAAACCAAAACATAACAAAAACAAAACAACAACAACAAAAAAACACCCATTTTGGCTTCACTGGTAATTTGCTGTTGTTTGTACTTGGAAAAAAGAAAGACTCATATTCCAATGGCTGCTTCCCTCAAGACAAATGCTTTAGAGAAAGCTTTTTTCTAACTTTTTAATGTTCAAAAGTGTCAAGGAAATCCGAGTCATTTGCCTGCTTTGAATCGCACAGAATAAATGGGCTTCTCAATCCCCTGGGCTGTTTCAACATCTCAGCCAGAGGCCTCTATTAATAACTCAGCTAGCTCTAGTGTGACACTTTCTTGTCCCCGTCTCAGAGATGGGAAAACAACCTGGTGGTGATCCCCCAAGGTCACAAGCCATGGAGATGGGGCCAGAGCCCAGTCCTTCTCCCATTGCCCATCCAGCCTCAAGTGAAGCTAAATTGGATACTGGGAGGAATTTATTCACAGAACAGGTGAACAGGCTGCCCAGGGAGGTGGTGGAGTCCCCATCCCTGGAGGTGCTTTGGAGATGTATGGCTGTGGCACTGAGTTTGGTGATCAGACTCAGTAGACAATTGGACTTGACAGTCTTGCTCCTGGTGGCCAGTGAGCAGAGTTAACCAAGTGCCAAGTGAGAGCAAGTAAGATTTTCAGGTTACACCTCATTATTGTGTTACTGCAAATGCCATGGCATGTCCTATAAAGCCTCATGTTTGGAGAATTACAGTGTCCAATGAAGTCATATTTTAAAGTCCCCTGCCTGCAAGGGCTCGTGCTTTAGCACACTTGTCATGTTATATCCATGCTGGATAGCCAGGGATGCTCAGTGGGCTATGAGCCAGCCCAGCATAGCATAGTTCCCTCACCAAAAGCTCTTTTCTTTCTTATGCTGCTGGATAACCCAGTTGGATTGTATGGGTAGATTCCCCCAGAAGAGTGGTTATTCCAGGGCAGGAGTAGAGTCTCACTGTAAATTCCTCCAAATGAGATTATCTGCATAGGAGAAGGTACTTGTGTATCAGGATAAAAGCATCCATATGGGAATTTACACCAAGATATCCAGAAGATGGAGAACTCATATCCTAAGTCCATTTAACTGATCCGTACGGACATATACACAGTGTAGGGATAATATCCTATGTTCCTGTACACCAAATGAAACTATCTGTATTCGAAAAACATTGTCTTCTGATTCCTCTCCCTGTTGCTTGTTGCTTATATCTTTCAAAATAACAGTAATTTCCTACTAGGCAGCTTTATTGGACCAGTATTTGATTCCTGTAGTGTAACCGTCAACTGATTTAGATGTAGATCTTGGTCTTCTCAAGGCTATGGATAGGCTTCTCAAGGCTGTCTGTCACAACAGTCCATCAGTCCATGGTCTGTGGCACCCAGGTAAGCGGGAATATGGAAAGTATCATGGGAAACAGTCTGAATGTAGCCAGGATAACAGCTCATGGATAGCAACAAGGCCACATTTGCACAGATTCTGGTTAATGTTGTACACCGGTGAAAACTCAACATCTTGGTTAAGCTTTTCAAGCTGCATGGCTTTCATCCGAAGGAAACCCAACTGAAATTTCATGTTGTTAGGACTGTGGGCTCTTTTGCTGTTCGCTCATAAGGGAAAATGGAACTCTCCAAAACAGTTTCCTGGCAGAAAAATTCCAAGTCTGCAGAAACTGCATTTGTCTACCCAAAAGAGCTATTTCAGTGGGGAACTCCTGGCCAGCTCTGAAGCTCAGTTATTTAGGGCCGAGCTTTTGTAGAGATGTCAGCTATGTAGCCAACTAAAGCTAAGTTAGCTGTAGAACTTGATCTCTCACATATTTATCTTTAATAGAAACAGAGCCATCAGTGGCCTATAGAGGTTATTTGTGTTTCAGATAACTCTCTGCCCTCAGTTTGGGGAAACTGTTGTTGTTTCCTTATGCCCAAGGAATGACTTCTTTAGAGCAATAGCATCTCCATCTAATAGCTACCATGAAACAAGATTTTGAGGTGTCAGAAAGTACGCAGCAGAGGCTGGATAAAGCCTATTTAAATAGCAGACAGTGTACAAATGCTTATGAAACATCTCCTGTGGGACAGGTGGTTGTCTGAGCACACCTCTATGTAGTCCAGGTTGCTGTCCATTCCCCCCTGAATCCCCCAACAATGACCTTACTGTAGCTATTTCCATGCCTGTAAATCACCTCCTCTGTGTGAGGCAATGCCATTAACTTTGCCACGCGAAGGCAAATTTACAACGGGAAGCAACAGTAAGAAAAATACTCCTACAAGAAATGACGTGAGGTCTGCACGGGGCACGCCATCCATAAATCCCAGGCAGCCCCATGCACCATGCTGATGGGCCATTCCCACCCTCTGGGAAAGACTGATGTGTTGGCTGGGGATGGAGCAAGGGCTTTGGTGCACGGCAGTCTCCAGCTAGAAGAAAAGCCAGAGCAAATCTTCCATCCAAGGCGATGTCAGCCAGATGCAGGGCACCCTGCTGGGGCACAGTGTTGGGTTTACCCTTGACCCAAGGAAGGAGGTCCCAGTTCAACTGCCCAGAAGCTCCTTATGGCTAAAAAGTAACCTTGTGTCAAAACCTGAGAACATCTTCTGTGCTTTCCATAGAAGTCTTGGAGCCAGCTCTCTTAGCAAGTCTGGGTCGAGTGCCAGGAAGGCTCTGCTAGAGGAAACCCAACAGCTCATGAATGATCTGTTTAGACAACAAATAAATGCCCGCTCTGGCATACAAAGCTGCTAGCTTTCCAGTCCTTTCCTAGGCTGCTGCTTCATAAATATCCCAAGCACACAGCTTTGCATCATGTTTCCAAACTCCCTTGCTCACTCTGTGGCGTCCTGGGGTCTGGACATCCATTTGGGCATCTCTGTCTCCCTTTCAGATCCAGGCTTTGGCTCTGCTGGCCAACCCACTTCTGTGGATTTTCACCTTCCTGCTAGAATTATGCTTCTCTAGGAGCTCTCCAGGTGAGCAAAAAACCCATTCTAGGAAACCCCTTCCTTAAGGTTCCTCTTAAAGTTTTGAGGGAACTCATGGCATTCTCAAGGCATTCGACATTCCCTTGGCTGTGGTGCACTCCATGTTGCTCTTCTCATGGTCCTCAGTGTTCCCAAAGAGACAATCCAGGTTAAAATTACCCCTGGTGTAACGTTTTGGGGCTTTTTTTTTTCTTTTTTTTTTTTCTTTTTTTTTTTTTTTCACGCTGCATATGGAAGGCAGCTGTCAATTAGCAGCTGAAAAAATAGCCTGCAGTGCTAATGAGAGCAAATCTAATAGAGACCTCTTCCAAATTGTTTCCATCCATTTTTCAGGGCTTTTAATTGCTGTCATATTAGAAGTATGCCAGAAGGAAAACACGAGGGAAAAGCCCCATTCAGAGGTAGGTTCCTATCTGCCAGGACTGGCTCAGAGGCAGCCTTCTTCCCTGAGTTTCATTTACAGGAGATTCTCAACTGTTTTCCAAAGCTGCCTTTAGCCCTGGGTCCTGGCCAGCTCCTGCAATCTCATTTCCCTGTCAGTGAGGATGGGAAGAGGGCCCTTGGTTTTGTACCAAGCACTGCATCTTTACCGAAGGCTGGGGATGGATGCTACCTCCCAGCCGCCTGCTGTGCTGCATTGTGACTCTTTTATTTTGGAAGGAATGTAGTTAAACAGGGGACATTAGCTACTGGAAAAGCAACAGCAAAATATGCAGTGTTTCCAAATTCTTACCAAATAAAGGCTAATTGTTCTGTTGGTAAGATGAGGTGTCCTGGCCCTACAGCATTAGGCGCTGCAGACAGAAAGCAAGAGAAAAGCGAGGCAATGAATGAAACACAGTGAGGGCAATACAAACAAGAAAGCAAAATGATCTGTGAAACTCTTGTGTATAATCTCTGCATGTACACATACATACAGAGTTACCCACTTCAGGCCATGCATATACCCCAGAGCTGCTGTTTGGAATTATGTTATTAAAGGCCCAAAAACCACCTCCTCTTGGCTTTGCTGTGATGCTTGGCCCACCAGCATGGCCCCAAGTAGGAGATAATTCACCAAGCGTGCCTTTAATAACCTCGGGACAGTAGCAGCTTTGCAAAACAAACTTTCCCCAGCTGCACCCACCTGGACAGCAGTCCACTCAGCTGCATCCCATGTTGGCCTCTCCTGGTCCCAGCCTCACAGATCTGGGCCAGATCAGGACAACCCAGCCATGACCCTGATGTGGGAACCTGGGGAGTGGGGCAGAGAGGATGATGATGCTCAGCACAGCCAAGGGTCATAGCATGCAGCCTTGGACATCTGGTCTGGGCGTCTCTGCCTGGCTACCAAGCTCAAGCATAAAAGGAGAAGGGAGGAGAAAAGCAAATGAAGCCCCATCCATGACCCCAATGCTCCGCAGAACCACCTTTACCCCCTCGTCTGCCCTCTCTGGAGCCTTTTCCAGTGTCCACATACTGCTGACTCTCAGTGCAGGTGTGAAACATCCCCTCTGGAACTCCTGCAATTATTTCATCACAAATCCTCCCAAGACGAAGCCCTTTATCCCCTCAGATTCCTGGAATACCAAACACTTGGAATGACCTGGAGCATTCCCCTCATCCATCCATCTATCTGTCCCGCACTGAGCTTGCCCAGACCATCTGCAAGGTCATGATCCTCAGCACTGCTGAAAGCACGTGTATGTGTGTGTGCATGGGAGATGATGGGTCCAGGCAGTCTGAGCGCCAAGCCAGCCATCTGCTTCACAGAATGCCACATGTGCTCGCTGTTTTTAAAAGGGAATGGAGCAAAACAACCCCTTGTGAGATAGCAGTTTGCAAAGTCCTCCAAACTTGGCCCTGAAGAGCTGCAGCTCTCTGGTTGCTGGGGCAGGAAGGTAAATGAGGCAGAAAGCTGCACAGCTGGACACACAAAATGGGTCTGTTTGCAGCTTTCCAGTGGTGCAGGGCAGACATAACCCCGGATGGGAAGGAAAGACCTTATTTTTGCCAAGGAGAAGCAGTAGATATAACTTTAGGGACAGGGACCGGGCCTTGGGACACCAAGTTGTCACAGCGTCCCCAGCTGCTCTTCATTCAGACCCAGTCTTCCCTAACACCTTCACTCTCAATGCCCTTATTTGGTGGCATAGCCTATTGCTTGCTGACACCCAGAGCATGTCTCAGCCATGACCGGCTGCCTGCAGCAGCCCTTCCATGACAGCTCTTCCGTGCTGGAAGGCTGCTATCATGCCCCTCTGCCTGCTGTCCTGGCCCAGACTAAACACAGCCATCTCATGTAGATCACAGCTTCTCAGCCCCTTGTCACACTCAGTGATTGTCTCTGGATCATCTCCAAGTTGTCCTCATCTGTGTGTTTTTGCACACTGAGAGGGAGCATGTGCCTTCTTCAGCTGGGCTCCTGGGCAGGCTTCCTTGGACCGTGACCGTCCCATGGCCAGTGCAAGCCAGACATTCCTGAGATGTCAGCAGCCTGACACAAGGCAGTGCAATGGGACAGTGATTGGGAAGGACAGCAGAAATGATGCTTTTTCATTTCTATACAAGCACACACCCATTTTCTCACTTTCCCTCTGGGCCATTTCCAACCCATGTCTGAATCAGCCCCAGGCTTGGACTAACCCTAACACAGCCCAACACTCAGCTGCAGACTGAGCTCATAAGGACATCATAATTTGCTGGCAAACCTGGAGGAAAAGGCAACTGTGTTGGAAACAAGCAAGGCACCACCAGTCCCCTGCAAAAAAAGGGGGAGGCAGATGGGTTGTGAGGCATGGTGAGAGTGGGCTGGGCAGGTTACCCCTTGCCCATGTATAGCGGCATCACCAGGTCTCAGGTGCTGGCCACAGTTGCCACCACCCGTGCATGACCTTCTCCAGGAGGCTTCTATTCCACTCTTGTTTCTTTCTGTTTTGACAGACTCCCTTCCTCTGCCTTTTAAGACTATTCTCTGAGCTCTGATGTCTGCTCAAGATCAGCCTCAGGTATTTTCAGAGGTGATGGAGAAGTCTGTGAGAAGAGCTGCCAGTGCCTTAAGCCCTTGGCAAAAAATACGGTGTGTTGGAGAGATGCCTGCAAGGGGAGCAGGACTCATGGTGAGATGACTGTGCTGTGATCTCAGGCACACGGTGTCCATCCCTCCACCCATCCTCCGGGCTGACACCTCCGCAGGTGTTAAAGACATCAGCTGGCCACCCTCCTGCTGGTGTTTTTCCATCTGCCTGCTCTTGACAGCTCATATTTTTCAAGCCGTAGGATGGGTGTGCAGAGCAATAGGGCAGTGCCTGAGGATGGAGGCTGGAGCGCAGTGAGAGCTGAGTAACCTACAGCTCAGGGAGCATGTAAACAACTGTTTACAAGGATGGATAGTGACAGGACAAGGGGGAATGGTTTTAAACTGAGACAGGGGAGGTTTAGGTTGGATATTAGGAGGAAGTTTTTCACCCAGAGGGTGGTGACGCACTGGAACAGGTTGCCCAAGGAGGCTGTGGATGCCCCATCCCTGCAGGCATTCAAGGCCAGGCTGGATGTGGCTCTGGGCAGCCTGGGCTGGTGGTTGGCGACCCTGCACACAGCAGGGGGGTTGAAAACAGATGATCATTGCGGTGCTTTTC
Source organism: Alectoris magna (assembly GCA_030625065.1). Classification (NCBI taxonomy): domain Eukaryota; kingdom Metazoa; phylum Chordata; class Aves; order Galliformes; family Phasianidae; genus Alectoris; species Alectoris magna. The sequence continues at coordinate 23,987,865 of CM060567.1, forward strand.
AACCAAGGCCATTCTGAGATTCTATGATTCTACTCTATGAGCCACACAGTGCTGAGATTTTGGGGTGCTTGCCTCTCGGTGGGATGCATTAGGACCACTGCAAGGCCCCTGCTGCACCCACGGGTCTGCACAATGCTCATCCAGGAGCCAGACATGGGCTAGTAGGTGGCAGTTGGGAGAAGAAATACAGTGAGCCCTCCAGGTTTATGTCAGTGAATCAGAACAACAAAGTGATTGCTTCCAAGAAACCTGCAATTGGAAATACTTTCCGTGCCTTTGTTGCTCAACAGCATACCAGCATTCTCCAGGGGGAACGGTTTTATTTCTGTGATCAGTGTGGACCAACAGCTTTGCTGCTGTTGCTGATCCTGGGGGTTTTTGTCCAAAAGCAATGAAAACACCAACTATGCCAGAGTTGAAGGTCTGGTCTCACCTGCTCCATGGGTGTGAACTGGCACAACAAGCTGCTGGTTTGTTGGCTCGTTTATAGACAGCTCTATTAAAGAAGGAGCGGGGAAAATGATGAATGACACCTGGAATTAGCCAGGGTAGATTACTCACAGGCACTGCACGTAGCTGATCTCGAAAATAAATTCCTGCTAAATTCTTTAAAAACTTTAAGGAGGGGGAGATTGGAGGTGAAACGAGTCAGTCAGCCCTTCAAATGTGAGCTCCCAGACCTTCCAGCCTTCATCCAGCAGAAGTGAAGTTGGTCCCGTGCATCCTCTGGCATAGTGCAGGATGCAGCAGGTGAGATGTCAGCAGCCAAACTCCATCCCCTGCATGGACATCCAAAAGCCAGCAAAGCTCACAAGTTCAGTCCACGTTTGACTTGCATGGAGTCTTCCAGTCGGCTCCGCTTGGACAGGGGGTAGGACTTCAAAAATCCAGCTCTGGAAATGAGTTTAATCGGGACAAAGCTTAATTAGAGCCGTCTGGAAGGCTTTTTTTTTTTCCCCCCTACAATTCTCTTCTCACGCAAAACAGAGCTTCAGTCAGCGTGGAGGATTATTAGGAATTTTAGAAACAGGGCGGATGCTGTTGTCGAAAATGCCTTCTTCAAACAAATGCTCCTTTGGGGCCTTTGAAGTGGTCGAGCTATTTATTCATTTGACTGTCAATGAAGCACTTTCACAGAAAGCTGCTCTAGAAATGGAGCCTTTCCAGGCATGGTGGGGTGATGGATCGCTGTTCTGTATGGAAATCAGTTAAAAATTTTCAGCCTTCTATTCAAATGGGAGACTTCTATCACTGGCACAGCAGTTGATCAATTCACCATCGTGCTTTAAACTCAACAACCTCCAGTAACCTAATAAAGATATATTTTAAATATATGTGACCGGTTATATGTAATTTAACAAATATATTCCTCCTGTGCCTTCGCCTTACGTTACACAGAGGGCATTTTAACAGTTTGAGTGATGTTGCTTTTATGATGCACAAGTCATTTTACTGAACAGCATGACAGAAGTTTGCTCAGGCAGGAATTTCATTAACTTCAGGGTCCTTGTTGCACTTAGTGGCATTGCTCTTGGCATGCAAGAATAATGGGTTCCAGGGCCTGAAATCTCCATTATTTTCCATCCAGTTTATTTAAAAACCATTGGGTGGATTACAAAAGGCTGCTAAACAATGATTATTTGTTGCTGTGCCCAGAAGTTGGGCATTGCGAGGTTCCCTGAGAATGCTTTGGGGTACTGCAGAAGGAAATGCATGCTGTGAAACAGCTCCTAATTATCATGTTCTTTATTTTTTGCTCTCATAGGTTGAAATGTGGCTACGCCTCTCCCCCTTGTAAACTTTCAGTAGGTGGAAACTGAACTCCAAACTGCCTTTGGGCACTTGGAGATGTGTCTTCATGGACAAAGCAAGGAGGCTGGCTACAGTGACATGCAGCTTGTTAAAGCTCCCTGCTGTAGCGATGTCACTTTCAGGCATATGGAGCAGCCCAAGCCAGCCAACACACACCTACTTGTGCAGCAAGCCTTAAAAAACAGACCCACCTTGGCCAGATCTGCTCCCAGACCATGGCCATCTCAGCGTGTTTATGGGTGAGGGATAAATGATGCCTTGTCGTGGCTATGTAGCCAGAGCCCACAGCCTGGCTCTGCTCCGCTTGCCAGTCTTTTTATAGGTCCCTGATCCACAGTTAGTGTAAATTAAACAAGACTCCAAAATAAATAGCCTCCTTCTGTGCTTGAGAGCAGGTCGTGCACGTGGGGAATGCCACATACTGTAAATAAACGGCTAATAAAAGCGCAGTGTTCTGACAGAATAAATAGCTTTGTGGCTTAAATTAAATAGCTACACCAACAGCCAGTGAACTATGGAGCTGCTGGGTCCATACCAAAATGCCTTCCTGAGGAGGGTTCCAGCAGGGTCCCATCCTGAGCAGCACTGCTGCTGTGTGACCCACAGCTCCCACTCCTGCCCTCCGGGTAGGACAGATCATAGAATCGTAGAATCACAGAATGGCCTGGGTTGAAAAGGACCACAATGATCATCTTGTTCCAGCCCCCTTCTGTGTGCAGGGTCACCAACCAGCAGACCAGGCTCCCCAGAGCCACATCCAGCCTGGCCTTGAATGCCTCCAGGGATGGGACATCCACAGCCTCCTTGGGCAACCTGTTCCAGTGCGTCACCACCCTCTGGGTGAAAAACTTCCTCCTAATATCCAACCTAAACCTCCCCTGTCTCAGTTTAAAACCATTCCCCCTTGTCCTATCACTGTCCGCCCTTGTAAACAGACATTCCCCCTGGTTCCTGCCTTACTTTAGGCACCCTTTTTTAGGAAGGATGGAGAAGGATGGTGCAGAAAGCAATCCCCATTGAAAGAATGCTGGCGTGGCATCATTAATGTAGACTTTGGCAAATGGGCCAAGGTTTGACAGGCATGATAGTGCCAGGCTAATATATACCAGTGTGGCAAAACCTAGGCTAATATGGAGAAAGCCACTCACAGTGATACTGGCATTCAAAGAAGGTAGGAATGATTTGGTAATAATTTGCTAATATTATGCTTTCTTTTCATTCAGCTTTCACTGTTTGGGATCATTAAATAAACGTCACAGGAACTCTGGAGGTGGTAAGAAATCAGAGCAGCCGGGAGAGCTGAAACAACTGCAAGGGCAAGAAAAATATTTTGCAAAGGAAACTTCACTGAACTCTTCCACAGAAGACAAAGGGGGTGAAAAGGAGCAACTTTCTGTTTCATTTTGAATGGATGTTTTTCCGCTCACTTTGCTTTCCGGAAGTCAGCAGAGCTGAGCTTTCATCAGAAGGTAATTCTGCTTCAAATGCCTGGCAGATGAAGCAAGGCTTTCATTGCTCAACTCTCCCCGCTGGGGCTGGGATGGGTCACCTTTTCCAACGTGGGTGCCGGGATGGAGCTGGCTGGTTTTTCAAGGACGTTGGCACTGGGATGTCCTTGAGGCCCGGCCCTTTTTGCTGGGGTTGTGCAATGCTTTGTTTTGGCTCGCAGGCAGAACTAAAAGCAGAATTTAGGGATCTAATTTATTGTCAGTCTGGAACCCATCTGAGGAAAATTGATCAAACAACGATGTTATGAGTTGCACTCTTGCTGCTGTTGTTGTCATAAACTCACACGGTTCCTCATTTATGGAGTGTGCATGTCTCTTTTTTTTTTAGCCTGGGAATTGTTTTAATGCTGAATGATATTGCTCCAGTCTTTTAACCAACTTTCCTTTATCGATTACTACTCTCCTTTTAAATTTAAAGTCCCAGCCCATGCTAGAAGCCCATCTCCCCACACCGCTGTCCCATTAGTGATGTCAAACCAGTCGTTTCCAGCAGAGCACAGACCCCACGTCAGCACTCCCCAAATCCTGCAGACCCAACCTCCCATCAGGCCAATCAAGACACGATTAAAAAGTCACAAAACCCACAGTGGGAGGAGCAAACCAGTGTGGCAATGGCAATGCTAATTGCCTGGCAAGCCTGTACTCAGCACTTCAAGGCTCTTTTCCAGCTGGCTATGCTCAGCCTTATCCTTCCCAACATGGAGGCAAACTTGCAACATGAGTACGGTGGCTGCATCTCTCTACCCCATGCCAACTCGCTGCAAGCTGCTCCTGTTGGATGTCCTGCAGCACTGGTGGACTCATTCGTGTCTAGAAATGGGAAACCCACCCTTACGTAGACCTATATGTAACCTCTTTCTAATCCCTCCTTGCCTCATGAACCTTTTCTGACAATGTTTAGTCCCTATATGAATGCTGTGGGAGCATCCTTGCCACGTCTCCAGCATCTGATGCTCAACCCCTGTTGCATAGCATTACCATCCAACCTGTGCACACCTATCTGCTCTTTGGTATTGCCTTCTCCATTTGCTCTCCTCTGCCTTTTCTTTTCTTAGAAAGCTTCATTTTACATGAAACCTCCAAGATACAAAATATCTATAGGAACGTACGAAGCTTGCCATAAAACCCAAACCTCTCTAACAAAAAACTTCTGCTAGGAGAAGCAAACTCTCTGTTTCATGTAGAGAGATCCCAGGCACACTTTTTGGCATAAAGACTGCAGGAAGAGGCTCTGCAGGACTCTCATTTTTACCTGCTGTTTCCTGGGGAGCAAGGAAGATGTCCTGTGTGGGATGGGAGGGGAGTGCTGGGGACATCCTCTCATCCTGGCAGAGGAAGTGATGGATGGAGAGGTAGGACAGGACCTCTCTGTCACAGAGACTTGGACCAAAAGCCTGGGCTGTGAAATATTTATTGTGTGGCATGTCTGGCGGAGTTAGATTTCTGTCACCAAGCTTTTTTCCGCTTGCTTTGTATCCATCTCACTTCCTTTTCAGACCCGCCTTGTTCCAGCATTTATGGAAAGTATGTGGCAAAAGACCAGGAGAGCTTATTTTTCCAGTCCTTGTTTCAAGAGGTTCTTCCCCCACAGTCCTGCGTACAAAGACTCAGGGAAATTCAGGATGGAAAGGACCTGTTGGTTTGCTTTTTGTACTCCTGCCAAGGTGAAAGCTTCCCGTACTGTGCAATCCTCAGTGCTTCTGCTCTTCCAGGTTCAAATTTGCAGGTGTCTTGCTGAGATGAAACCTTCCTGTGCTGTGACAGCATAGATAATGCAGGAATGAGAGGTCTTTGTGTGACACATGGGCCTCAAAGTGGCCCAGCTGGAAGGCAAGGTCAGCACCAGTCCTGTTTGGACTTCTGGTCTGGTTGCAGCTCAAATTTGAGCTTTCCCCTTACCTGCTCCTGTGTTTGCACCCCTGAGAGTGTCCCCTCGCTACGTGCATGCACCAAACCCAGCAAGAAGGGCTGGCCTGTTTAAAACCACAGAGGTTAACCACTTTTAAACACAAGATTAAAGCCTCTGTGCTTGCTGACCAGAGGGTCTGCTTCCAGATTGAGCACACTGCAGCTGCATTAGCAAGGTGGAGAAGCACCCACCTGCATGCAGCAAATGCAGCACATGCCATTTGCTGACCATGGTCGGAATCCTGCTTCTTTGGCTCCTCATCTGCTGAGTTTTCAAGTGAATATGGTGCAAATGCTCAGAAGGGGGAAATGCTGACACTGAATACAGACAGCAAGCTGCAGGAGTGTGTCAGCATTGCACTTGTGCTACTTCAACACCCGCAGGTCCCCAGGGCAATATACAATGATGTCCACTGCTTCTGGGAGTCATGGTGTCACATCTGGCTGGTGGATCCTGCCAACAAGATACAGCTCTGAGCTGATCCTCAGGATCCGAAGAGCAAATGAGCATCACATTTCCACTCGTAGGCCCACATAGGCAGGTCTGAAGGGATGCTCTGGAGGATCCCCACACCATGAGCAAATCCTCGGTCCCATATGTGGGGCCACATCTGGATGTGAACCAGCTGTTGGCAGCCTGAGCCACTCACACAAAGAGGCCATTGCAGCACAGGCTTTAGGTCACAGAGAGGAAAGCCCGGGAGCTCGACACAAGCATCAGGGCTGTGAAATCTGATTCTGTTGGATGTTATGGGCGAGGAACCTTGAACATCATCGACAGGTGGCCGGGGCTTGGGAAGGGGCTGTAACAAGGCATTGTGGACACAAGATCCGCTTTGTTAGGATGCTGCTGAAGAAGTGACTGTGTGAGAGGTTTCAGCACAGCTGCCTGAACTCCTTACCTCCTGCAGATCAAAGCCTGCCTTTCTAAATCGCCTCTTTTATTACGCTCTCCAAAATGCTCTCCTGCCATCCCACTGGGTTCGTAGGGGGAACAGGTGTTTTTTAACAGGAGATTAATAGTTTTAAAAGCATTACCTGGGAGGCATGGCAATGCATCACGCTCCTGTTGGGATGTGGGATGCTGAACCTGGCAGGGAGGTTCATACCAGAGCATCTCCCTTCCTGGTACAGGGTGCTCATCTCACCTCACATGGATGATGGTCTGGGGTTGCTTTAGGCAAAGTCTGAGTTGTCTAGAGGCTGCCCAAGCACAAACCAGCTTGTCAAGGGAGGCACTGAGGAGCCCTCCAAGCTCCAAGTGCCAGCAGCAACACTTGGGATGCCCCATGCATCCCATTCTGCAGATAAGGGTAGGAGAGGCACTGCTGGGGGGCTCCTGCACAGGGATGGTTTGCCCCTCAAGTGCCTCACTCCATCACTCAAATGTTCATGCTGGGCAAGGGATCCCCCTGCATCCCCCCAATTTTCCCCTTTTGCACTGGAGATCTTCCTGTCCACCCCCTAAAAACCCCTCTGATAGACCAGGGATTTCCTCTTCTTCTTTCCTCAAAACCTGGGGGATTTCTAAGTGAGTTGAGTGGTGGATGGTGGAGAGAAGAGATGTTATATTGTTCAAAGATACCGAATGTCTTCACTGTAGAGGACTGAAGTATGTGGAGAGTGAGAATTGCTGGCCCAGGAGCCAGGGTGATTTGGAAGGGGACAGAAACTTGGCTGAGGATCCCATGAAACAAAGCAAAAACAGGAAAATGCATAGACATGCCTCGAGAGTCATAAAAACAAAGTTTAGGTTAAATACACACAGGGTCTTCTTTTCCCTTTGCAGGTTAAGAAAGGGCAGCCTGTGCATGCAGAGCTGCTGGCAGAAGGAATTGCTACTCTTTTTCCTTGCCCATACTTGAGAATAGTGAGAAGCATAGGGTGGGGTCCCTTTTTTGCCCCCCTCGCAGCTCCCCAGCATCTCTGGTTTAGGCACGTTCCTTTGATTACAATGCCATGCCTGCACATTGCTGTAAACACCTGTTTATAAAGCGCCATGTGATGCAGAGCAGCACCTTAAATTCACAATGCCCTATGAAAATGAAACAACATTGGGGTTTTTTTTCTGGGGGGGGGGGAAGGAAATTAATGATTGGGGAAAAGAATTTCTTAGCAGTGTTCCCAGTCTTGGGGTTATCCTTGGATGCTCTGCCCCAATGCCGGAGCAGAGGACACTGCATGTTCGTGTCGGGGCATTCCCAAGGCAGACCTGAGCTGTTTGGGTTGGCTGCAACGTTACAAGAGGGGAAAGTGGTTGCAGGCTGTAAGTGCTCGGAAAAGGGCTGGGTGTAGGAAATGGCCTCCTCCTCTGGGCACATCAGCCACTCGCTGCTTCCTCTCCGCCCCTCACAGCCCATAAAAACAAGGTGTTTGTCCTCTTTGATGGCAGTGGGTAGCATCAAGCAGGCTTTGATGTCGTGGAAGGAAATAATGTATTTAGGCACGGCCCTCGCTCGGGTCAGACACAGCTAATATAAATCAGGGTACTGAGGAGATGGGGAAGGGTGTGGAGAAGTTCAACTTGACCCTTTACCACCGTTTTCTTTAACTTTCACATCAAATTAACTTCCCTATTGTTCCATATCGCTGTGTTACATCTGATTTTTCCCATCACCATTCTTTTGTTCCCCTGAAAACCTTTTGAACAAGATGAGAAAGGGAAACCTTTAGTCATCAGCACTGCAGAGCGTGCCTTCGGATCCCAGACAGCACACGAAAGCGGCAGGGGAAAAACAGAGCTGCCACAACACCCCCAGAAATCGCTCTTGGAAATGGCCTGAGCCTCCTTTGAAAACAACCTATAGCTCCTTTGGACGCTCAATACTGCAGAACTTGAACCCATTTCCACCACTGCATTAAGATTCATAGTGGGCGTAAATGAGTTTCTGAGATTTTCGTGCCATCGTCGCCATAAGGAGCTGAATAAAAATCACATTAAATATACTTTATACTTCTACAACAGCTGGCAGCCAAGTCTTAAAGTGCTTTCCAATCCCACGGGCCAAGAGCAGAACCATGATCCTTTCAAGCCAAAGAGATTTCCCACTAATTTAACCTGTCCAGATTTGCCAGGGGCCATATTTTTAGTGCTTAAATCAAAGAGAAGCTCCCCCAAAAAAGCAGATGACTCTGTGACTGACCACTGGGCTGACCCATCTCGGTCACTGTCTGGAGATACAAGATGGTGCCCATGAGGCCATCAGTTGACATGGGAGGGGACAGCCTGTGGGAGCTGGGATTTATAGATGAATCCTGCTGGAGCTGAGATGAAGATGAGATAGGGATGTATGTGCTCTTGCATGTTTTCTTCCCCCCAAAAAATGCGATTGCATCTTTATGCAGCTGTTGAAAAGCTGGAGCGGGGAGAGAAGCAGCAGTGCAGGTGCACAACAGGGCAGGTTTGGGCTGGATTTGTATTTTTCCATGGAATATTTCACATCCAGAGGCTGTTCTTCACTCTGGGTGGAAGCTGTCCCAGCATGGCTGTGGAGTATGGGAGAGGTGGTAAAGAGAAAGGTGAAAAGCAGTCAGAGAGAAGGGGGGGGGAGGGGAGGGGGGGAAGAAAGAGAGAGGAAAGGGGCATTTCTAGCTATATTGCTTGCATGGAATCTGTGGTTCTGGTGGTTTTGGGAAGCTCAGCTAACAGCACTGGAAAGCAGCACCTTCTTCCTTGTCCGAAAAAAACTGTAAAAAAACAATATATATGTATATAAAGGTGCCTGGCTGCCTCAAAACAGACCGAGATTCTGGCATGCTGGGGACAGCGGGACACTTGATGGTGGTCAGGAGATGAACCGGAGCAAACTGGAGCAGAGCGACAAAACCACCCTCCTACCTCCCCAGGTTTTATGCATTTCCCTTGCAGCTGGTGCCCTCTCGCGGAAAGCTTTCACCACTCAATTTTGCCTGTTTCCTAACGCGAGAGCATCGTCCCAGCAGCATACGGGAGCCGTGGCATTGCGCAACCCCAGCACGACCAGCGGGACTCAGGGTGGCCGTTTGCGGGCCCGCATATACATATGTATATACGCATCTCCTATAAATATACGTGCATAGATATGGAGAAGGAATAAATAAGACATATGGAGATATGGATGGAGATGCATGTACGACTATTATATCCTACACACAGATAAATGGGCTGTGCCATACCGTACAATCCACGTGTAACACCTCTTATACATCACCCCATAAGCAATGCATAAGAGTGGAACCCAGCCACTCATTTGCAGCCAGACTCACGGAAATAAGAGCAAAAGGCCAAACCCACCGCAACTCCGAATCAGCCCCGCTCTGCCCACGCCCCGCCCACGAGCTCTTGGCCACGCCCCCAATGCTCTGCCCCCGCCCCCCGCAGCTCTCCCCTCCCCGAAGTCCTCCAGAGCATAAGAAAGCTAGAGAGAGGTGCCTCGAGCTCTCGGAGAGCGGAAGTGCGTAATGGCTGAGACGGAAGTGACGCCAAGGCGCGGCCGCCGCCTGAGGGAAGGCAGTTGTGGCCGCGGGAGGATGCCGGTGGCGGTGATGGCGGAGGGCGGTTTCGGCTTCAGAAAGCTGCTGGAGCAGTGCGAGACTCAGGAGCTGGAGGTGCGGGGGGCCCCTGTGGGGCTGGCGTGGGGCCGGGATTCGAGCTGGCCGTTTTGGCTGGCGGAAAGCGCCTCGGAGCTCGCGGGGCTGCATGCGGGTGAACGCGCTTTGGTGTGAGTTGTAGGGAGGGGCTGGAGGGGGGAAAGGAGGAAAGTCCGATTGTGTGCGGCTGCCGTGTGATTGAGGAAAGGAAGGTGTTGGACGGAGGCGGGCAGTGAGCTGGGCTGGGAGAATTGCTACTGGGTTTGTGAAGCTGCAGTTAGAGGGTCTACGCTGGGAACTTCCTGTATACTGTTCTAAATTTGGGTGTGTGAAGAGTTCCTAAATCTGATTGTGTGCGGTGCTGGAGTATCATTAAGACCGACATATATCAACATTCATCTCTCCGTGTTTATGAACTTAGTTTGATAAAGGGAGTTCCCCCACACAAAAATCATCATAACCTCCAAAAAGGTGGACAGTTTCCACATTCTTGCTCCTTGTCCGTTGGCTATGTTGCAACAACCCAAATTCCTCATAATGCTGTCGTAATAATCATAATACTGAAATCCTGTGGTAAATGCAGGTGCTGCCATGGTTATGCTAAAAGCCATTCTCTGCTGATATCCACAAACCTCTCAGGAGGGGTCTTGTGGAGTTCACGGCACTTTTCTAAATGTGAAGCTTATACATCCTACTGTAGTGATTTGAAAGAAAGGGGAAATCTGAATTTTCCCCTTTTGCATACTCTTTAGTGATTCTGAGTTTAGACCCTGTTATCTTAGCAATTGAAAATAGAGTTGATGTAGTCATTGTTTGCTTGTGCTAGTGGAACTTAATATTTTTCAGCTTGCTGTTGATGAGCAGCAGAGTTTTACAGGGGAAAGAATAATCCTTAAGTGGAAAGAGGCACTGCAAATAGTTCTGCAGCACTGAGCCTCCCTTGAAAGCAAACAAAAAAAACTTCAGTTTCAATTTCTTGTTTCTCTGCTGAGCCCAGGTGCCCCCTCATGCTTCCAGCATGGTGCTGCAACTTAGTATGCTCCAAGTTCAGTGGAAGGGCATTATGAAGTTGCAGAGGAGCTGCTGCTGTGCTGGAAATAAGGGCAATCCACTTCCTCAGGTGATGGGTGCACATGTATAGTGAAGAAGGGTATCTTTGTACTACGTGGAAGGGTTGTGTCTTTTACTTGGAGGCTGTATACCTGAACAGATCCTTGAAGGAGCACCTGGACAGCACTTATAGTGCAGATATTAATTAGGGAAGAGTGAGAAGAGGGATAGTTAGGGTAGTGAAGTGGTGCTGCTCCTCAGACAATGTGTTAAGTTGCTGTACTAAATGGATTCCCACTGGGAAATGTCAATTCATTTACAGCTTATTTCTATATATGCAATTATCTTTTTCCTTCAAATTTAACAGTCTTCAGAGTAGTGGTTGTTGTCTGGCTTGGGCAGCTGGTTTGAGCCTGCCTTGGCCTGTGGGTTGCCTTCTGAGTGTCAGGGATGGAGCCCAGGAGGTTTTGGGCTTTGCTTCTGTGTCCAGAGGTTTGGCATCCCTTCCTTGCTTCCCTGCTGCAACACCTGCAGAGACTGTTGTACTTCCAGGTGGGTAATGATCCCTGGAAAAGGTGTCAGAATCGCTGGGGATGGTGCCTCCTTAGTGACTCAGCTGATAATCTCCTTTTGCCTTTGGTGAGCCTGTAAGTTGCAGGTGTAAATAAATCAAGTGGCTGTGTCACTGGCTTCTTCATAGTCCTTTCTGCACTGTCCTTTTCCAATAAGCTTTTTAGCAATTTATCAATCTTTTCAGTTTTGTAATAGCAGTAGACTTTCAAGATTTTATGAGTTTATTACAGTTCTTTTCTCACTTGTACGGTTTACGAGGTCTGCTGAAGTGTGGTGTCAAAGCTTGGCTGGAATTGTTAAGAAGTTCAAATGAGCAAAGAAACTTTCTGGTGAGGTGTACTCTGATTGAAGCTGAAGTCAAAATAGATGACTGGGAGATGACATAATTGACTAGAAGAGGTGATTCTGAGAAAGTATGAAGTTGGTTGCTGCTGCTGCGAGCTAGAGCTAGAATGTTGGTGTATTGGAGTATGTGATTTTTCTTACGGCAAAAAAAAAAGTAAGCATTAGAAGTAAAACTTCTGGCATATGCAAGTTACTTATCGCAAAGATACAGCTGTGTTAATAAAGTATTGTGATAACTCTTATTGTAAACCAAGCATGTAAACCTCCAGTGACTTGTCCACAACCATTGCCTAATATAAAAAACTGCCCTGACATGCTCTGTTTTACTGAACTTAGCTGCTTTTATAATACCTAACAAAGTGATTTGCACTTGTTCTTTAGGCTCCCGGAGGAATCGCAACACCCCTTGTTTATGGCCAACTTCTAGCTTTGTACCTGTTGCATAATGACATGTAAGTGGCTCTTATTAATCTTTAACCTCAGATACTGGATTTGTTGTTGTTAGTCTGATGCAGATTGATCTGTAGTTACTGGGTTACTAACACTCAGTCGTGTGACTAACAACGTGCACGTAAGTAAATGCTGCCGTCTTAAAATAAACAATTAAGATTAAAAAAAAAAATAACCCAAATTAAGTCTTTCAACCTTTACTCTGTCAGGAAGAGTTCTACGTTGGCACTTCCCTGCTCTCCCTGATCACAGGGAGACAAGTGGAGTTAGAGAAGTTGTTTAACTACTGGAATTGGTTCCTTTGGAAAGCGTTGAATGTTTCAGTGTTTTGACTTACAGCTTTTCAAGGCTGTGTTTGTTTTCAGTACGTTTGAAAGCTGCTGCTTGTGTTTGAAGTAACCCTATGATAACTTAAAGCTTTCTGTATTAAATCACGAGGAGCGCGTTAATGGTTTGAACAAGTTAAATCTGTATCTTGGTCCACCTGAATAAAACTGTAGCCCTTTAAATGTAGCCTGATGGATTATTAAAAGTAAGAATTTGATTCTTTCCACTTAAAATTTTATTGAAGTGATGTTTGTTTATTCAGGCAGAGTAAATGGCACTGCTATGTGTGAAGGCAGTCGGCTCGTTGGTCTAGGGGTATGATTCTCGCTTAGGGTGCGAGAGGTCCCGGGTTCAAATCCCGGACGAGCCCTTCTTTTCCAGGTTGGAACTAAATGATCTTGAAAGGTCCCTTGCAATCTAAGCCATTCTACGATTCTCCCAGGGTAAATTCCATCCTGTGTTGAGGTTGCGTAGTGGGTTGATTCAAATTAATTTTGATCTGATATTGTAGAACTCTGCCATTAACAAAACTTGTACCATTAACAAAACTTGTACCGTTAACAAATAATATCAGTGTTTCGTTTTTAGCTCATGCTCTTAAGTTACTATTTTTGTATCAGTGCATTACTATGTGTGTACATATTTATTAATACATGTAGATTGGTGGGGAGCGTGCTCAGGAAAGGCACTGAAGTCTTTTAAACTTTCTTTAGGAACAATGCACGGTACCTTTGGAAAAGAATCCCTCCTGCTATCAAATCTGTAAGTACTTCATAAAATTCCAGTTGATACTAAACCAATTTCGTGTAAGCTTGAAAACAAAGACTTTTTTCCTCTCTGAGGTTTCTTATTTAAGTAGCCTTGGGCTTGGTTCTGTGCCATGAACACACGACCAGCAGATGGCATGCTGGCCTTCCAAAGATCTTCAAGTTGCAAATCTGACTATTGCTTCTTTTCCTTCTGAAGTAATCTCATGACAGAGTTCTCTAAATCTAGAGGTTTTTATTAGAAAGCCTCATGATAAAGAGTAGTCAGCTGGAGGAAAACAGTGACTCTAATCTAAATATCTGATTCTGGGCTGCAGTTGCACTCCATGTGAGGACGCAGGAGACTTTATGCAGTGAATTATAACTTGATGTTAGTTGTATCATCAAATTTAACTTTCTGAAGACACTTCGTTTTGCACAGCCTTTGGATCCAAGATGCGTTTTGAGGCTTTAGCAACTTAAATCAAAGATATTACCCTATTACCCGGACTGGTGTTTGGTTACCTTTCTGGTAGAATGGTGTTCATTCTGAACCTGTTGACCAATGTGCAACACAGTAGAAGTAGCCAGAAAACAGTTGTAGTGAACATGGTATCCTTTTAAGTGTGATTCACGTTCAAGACAAATTGTTTTCACTATGCAAACAGCATCTGCACTCTGTAAAGCCTATGTTGAGGAAGGAAACATTTCTTTGAGGAGGAAATAAGCTGCGCTTGTCCTTTGGCAACTCCAGTCAGCAGTCTGAGTACAAACTATCCTTCATGGTTTTAGCTGCTTTGCCAGCCTGAATTGATACAACTGCAGTAAGCAGACTTTGCTCATGTGGGTGAGAATCTTTGGTAGAAGGATGGGTCAGGAATTAGCAGCGATGATAGTTATTGAAACAAGAATTCCCAGTGCTCCTCTTTTCATCATGATATATATGTGTATGTACATCTGCTTGCAGTGGGGAAAGGAAGACGGTAGGAGTGAGTTTGTACAGAACAGTCATCGTAGAGGACAGGCAACTCTGAGTTAACTGTTTTTGTCACAACAGGCAAATGCTGAGCTTGGTGCAGTTTGGTCAGTAGGACAAAGAATCTGGCAAAGAGACTTCCCAGGAATCTATACAACAATCAGTGCACATCAGTGGTCTGAAACTGTTCAACCAATCATGGAAGCACTCAGAGGTACGAACTGAACTCCTGCAGGTAGCATGTAACCTGAAGTTATCTGTGGATGTTTTTGGCAAGTGACTACTTGGGATTGCTATAATCAAATCTGGTCAAGAAATTTGTCAAGATTTTGTCTTTCTTAGAGGATTTTTAGGTATTGAGTGTAAAAGAGATGCTCGCTACGAAAACTTTTCAATTATAACCAACATACTTTTATCTATTGTGTGTTGTTGTATATTCTTCTTGGAATTTCAAATACAGTTTGTTTTATTCTGTGGTAGCACAATGGACTACTAGATACACAACTTGGTCAAACTCATTTAACCAAGAATGTTGGCAGTTTGATTTGGCATTTCAGAACCTTGTGATGCTTGTAAAAGTTTCTTTTAAATGTGACTTTAAACAAATGGTTTAGCATGTGTAGTCTGTGTAACATTAACACGCAAATAACCAGACTTGCTGCTAGAGGGCACTACAGACTGCTAGGAAACTTCTGAAGTGTTTTGCAATAACAAATTTTCTGTGGTTTTAGGAACAGCTGCTTTGCAGATGCTTTGCTATCAAAGCAGACCTGGTGGGGAAAAAAAGGCATGAATAGTTGTAACTAATTGCTATTTTTTAGTGATTTTTTTTTCACAATTGTCTGATTCTGAACAATTTGAGGCAAGTTTTATTTCTAATGGTGAAGACCATCTAAAGTTGAGTCTCCCTAACTGCAGTTGGCCTGTGAATGGTAGTGCCCAGACTGCATTTGGAGATGAAATGCTGTCCCTGAGGGGTTTTCTCATGGCGTAATCAAGCTGTTGTCTCTATCTGTGACCCTTGAGACTTGAATGAATTGTTGGAAGGGAGAATTTTGAGGTTTTAGTGGTTTTCCAAATGGGTTTTGTGCTGTTTGAATTGAAAACATTATCTCGGACTTCCTAGCTGTGGAGTTTAGTTTACTGTCTGCTTACAGCATTTCTCTCTTTCTAGATGCGACTAGGAGGCGAGCTTTTGGACTGGTTTCTCAGGCATATACCTCAATAGTTGCAGATGATTTTGCAGCCTTTGTTGGGCTTCCTGTAGAAGAAGCTGTGAAAGGTACTTTGTATCATTGAGATTTCTGCAAATGGTCAGAGCTGTAGGTGGTGGTAAATAGAAACACGTGTACAAACTCAGAAATTATCATAAAGAGAATTGGTGAGGCAGTAAACAGTGGTAAATTGCTTAGCAAATAATAGTTTGGGTTAAATGCTTTACCATTGTTATTTTCCTCTTCTGTGTGTGGGTGTTTCAAAGCAATTCACCGGTGAACAAAAAGTGAAAGATGAGAAGGCTCACGTGCTGTTATTTCGAGAGCTTGTTTGTTGAACTCAATGTCTGAATGCCCATAAGAAGTGTCCTGGGTTTGTAGCAGGGTACTGAGATGCTTTTATATTGGTCGTAGTGTACATCTGTTTTGTTTCTGGCAGTTGTATATGATTTGTTCTTACGAATATAAAAACATGTCTTTTCAGGTGTATTAGAACAGGGCTGGCAAGCAGACTTCTCCACCCGGATGGTAATGCCTAAGAAGCCCGGTAGGTGGAGCTGTTATTTCATTAGACATTGAATTTAACGTTTTCTAATAATCAGATGCTAGTTTTTAATTTAAATTTTGCATAATATTCTTTTATATCTTTTATGTGGACTTAGACAGCTGTGAAACATGGAATGTTTATAAAGTGTAGGAAGTACAAATCAGTGAGTTTAGTTTAAGGTTACCAGCAGACTGGGTTAAACCAAATCCTCAAATTAACATCTTTAAACAAAAGCAGACAGGATATGCTACGGTTTCTCCTTCTCCTCCTCTGCTATTGGCTCTGACTCAGTGGATGTTGGATGACCTCAAATGACACGTCTTAATTCAATAATGATGAGCAAAAATATACCATTTTCAAACCTGAGAACTTTTGTTGGGAGAAGTTGAACTTCGGGCAGGGATTTAGTAGATCTTTGTTCCGAAGACCTAAAGTTGTTGGCATAATTTTCTTTGCTTTTCAACTGTCGTGCTGTTAGTAACAGGATTGACATTTTTGCAAAGACACTTTTTTTCCTAAGGTGGTATTTAAGGCTATTTTCTGTCTGAGACAACGATGAACATCAAGCTGTGAAGGCAGAGATATGTCTTCTTTTAAGCTGCATGGTACAGCTCTGGAAATAGGAGTCGAATTGTCACATAGCTAACATCTAAGGGCAGGAGGAGGAAAGAATCTTCTGTATGGGCAGATTTCTTAGGTGTTCAGAGCCCAGAACATCATATTAAACTTGTGTCAGGCAAGGTGCTAGAATTGTTTTCTCTGGGTGAGCGTAACCAGCCAAAGTCCTGAGCTTTTGCCTTTGACCAGTTTCTTTTCTTCCTTGAAGTGCTTGCAAAATAGGCTGCTTTAAGAGCTACTTACACCTGGTGCATTTTCCAAAAATTGGTTGCAGGTACTACTATTGGGGCAAAAAGAGGCAGTCTGTTTTGAAGCTGCATTTTATTCACTGGACGTTGAGTATTGTGCATTTTAACTCTGAAGTAAAACCTTGGCCTGAATAGGCCTAATTTGAAATACCTTTTTTAATGCAGTTTTGGCTTGGTGCGTGTGATTGTTTAAAATCAGCGCAGTGGACTAACTTCTGTTTTATTTTTCTATAGGTGTACTGGAAGCTTCCTTTAACAGATTTATTCCTTCATCAGGTATTTCCTGTTTGTGTACAGTTTACTTGCACATGTTGATGACTTGCACGATTAATATAAAGAGTCTCATCAGTGCTACAAAATATGACTGGAATCCTAGAGAATTATGTCCATTCCTTACAAACAAATATAATTGGGCTACTTACATGTCTGTCTTCTCTTCCTCTTATGTATGAATCTACATTTTAAGCAGTGCCCAAACATTTGCCAGAAGTGTCGAAAATGTAGAGATTTAATTTCAAGCCAATGTGAAGGGCTAGAGTCTCGCTTCTCAAAGCCATTCTTTTGCTTGCCCGCCTTGTCTTAACATGCGTTTGTTTCTTCAGCAGTGTTTCTTTTAACTGTATTTTGAATGTTGCCTGTTAACTTTTAAGAAGGAAAATTACATCACATTTATCTTACTGTTTTTCAGTCGTTTTTAATTCCTGACTTACCCCAGTGGGTTTTAATCATTTGTCTTCCAGTCTGTCCTTACTCTACTAAGCTAGCATTTATACAAGTACCTGTACCTGCACTGCCTTTTTCCACAACCTGTGCAGTGCTTTTTCTTAGCCCAATAACCCAGTATATTTATTATGTTCAGCATGACGACTTGTAAGGAAAGGAGCAGTTGAAGAGCTCCAGGGGTCTTTTTTCTCAAGTGGAGATACTGTCAATCCTCATTATTCACAGATTCCAGTATATGCAACATGTTTTCTGGAAGCGTGCTGAAAACTGGAACTTGTTACAAGTACCTTTGCTATTAGTAGCTCTTGGACAACTTGATGTTGCAGATGACAGGAGAGTAATCTGTCAGCTAAAGCTGTGTAGTTAAGAGAGCAAACTTAGGTACGTGCCCTGTCGGTGTTTAAGCTTTCCTTGCTGCTGTGATGGATGGTTGATTTGCATTCTTAATTTCATTAATGCAGTATTTGTTTTATTTTTCTAGAACCTGCTCCAGTTCCACCAATTCCAAATGAACAGCAGTTGGCCAGATTGACCGACTATGTGGCTTTCCTTGAAAATTGATGAACCTGCTTCTCTGCCTAGGGCAACCTGGGAATCCTGTGTACTGACAGTTCTAGAAATCTAAGACTTATTTTGTATTTGTTAAATGTTGCAGCATCCCCTTTCAAATGTGTAAAGTATACAGTGTATGTTATCCTAGTTTGTTTTGCCAAAGCCAAGCTAGCAATTGAAATGATCCTTTAACTTCTGTAACACTTCTTCAGTAGGTACACAGCAGTATTACACAGTAAGGTGTTCTTTTTTTTTTTTTTTACTGACTTGTAGCCAAGAGATGCAGAACTTTGTTCAGGTATATCAAAAGTGGAGAAGGAAATTGAGTAATGAGGCAAATTCATGGTATTAGGGGGTTAATGTTACTTGGTTACATGCTTCTGTGGTGAGCACTGCAGTGCTTAGTGCAGGTCAGTTGCGTGTTTATCTAAAGTGACAGACTGCTCTACCTGCGTCTGTAGAGAATGATGAAACAGTAACAAAGCAACTTACAGGAACTCTTTTGGAAGTCTTTGATGTTTTTCTTATAGTTGATCTTTTTTTTTTCTTGGTGGCCTCTGTAATTTAAACCTTTTTTGGTTTGATTGCGATTTCACATTGGGCATGTTTTTATGGCAGAATGGTTGGAGTCCTTTAAGGAAAGGCAAAGATTCACTTTGAGGAATAAATGTTTTACTTTTGAAGGTTTTATTTTTTTGGTACACATAGGACACTAGGTATTTTGCTTGGAAACCATATACCTTCTCAAAGTCTGTCATGGTGTGGTTCTTTCCAGTACAGCGAACCTGGATCTGCTACAAACAGCTCTCACCTGCCTTTAAGCTTCTTTTCTGAATTAATTCTGCAGTTACCGGAAAGGACTTTAAAAATCAGCTACCTAAATCAGATCAGTTTCCCTGAGTTGAGAGGCCAGTCAGGAGAAGGAGAATTTTGTGCTGCAATGT
The DNA here is from genome assembly GCA_030625065.1 of Alectoris magna. Lineage (NCBI taxonomy): Eukaryota > Metazoa > Chordata > Aves > Galliformes > Phasianidae > Alectoris > Alectoris magna. The sequence continues at coordinate 24,006,975 of CM060567.1, forward strand.
CAGTTTGAGGAATGAATTTCCTATACCAGAGCACTGCTTAAGCTGAGAGTGGATTTTAGAAACAAAAAGATGAGTTGCATTCCCAGGCTTTTTACTGTTCTTATGATGGTAAAGACTGGAGAATAGTGGTGCTTGAAAGGGCAGTGCATGCCATCACTCACTTCTAATCCCCCCCATTTTCAACATCGTATTCAGTGGTTTGTTGATGTCAGGTGTGCTCTGCTATGATTGTTTTTCCAGTGTGCACTACCTACTGTACATTCTCTTGTTGGGGGATGTGTTAGCAGGGAGGAATTCTAAACTGTGCACTGCTGCTTTGAGAGCTCCCTTTATATGTAAACATTTAGTCCAAATGATTATTTATTTGAAAGTAACCTAAAACCTGGATTGCTAAATATGATGCAAACTTATCTTCAGTGATATTAAAGAACATGTTTACACTGACCTCGTGTACCTCGTTTTCAATTTTCTTCTGAGTGCAGTTCTGGTTTGGCTTGTTTTTCAGTGGATTCTGATTGGCCTAATTTGAACAGGGCTACTTAAAGATTAGTGTAGTGTGCTTTGTCTAGGGAGGCGTTTAGAACAACTTCATGTTTATGTAATAATTAAAATACTGGCCTTCAGGTGTCATGTAAAACATACAAAGGTGTTAACCACTTGAACGAAGTGAAAATTTTCCCTTCTGTGTGTGTATATATTGGGCAATATTGTTGGAGTTCTTTTGTGGACGCTGGTGATCTGTGACTTAAATGTAGCAGTTGGATTCTTGTGACCCCTCTAATTTTATCAAGCTCATCATTTTGAGATAACATCTGCTGCAGGACTAAAGGTGATTTTTAGTTTTGGGTCTGCAGTTAACCCATTTCATGCCTGGAGTTCTATGCTTGTAGCCATGCTGTTCCGTTTCATCATCTTTGCCATCTAAGCTACTCCAGAACTTTCATCTTTAGTGCCCTTATTTGTGCCTGCTGCCACAACAGCAGGCTGTTCTGTTTGTTTCCAATCCTTTTTAAGATTGCCTTCTCTTGAGCACTGCTCTATTCTGAAAATAATAGCAATGGTTATTCCAATATCTTCAGTGTCAATGCAGTGATAATTAGTTCATGCATCGTTGCATGTTCAGGGTTTTTTCTCCTCTACTTAGTGCAATACACGCATGGGTAACAAATGCACAGTGAACAAGTAGAGAAAATTCAGTATTTTAAGGTGGTATCTCTGCAAGCAGAATTCTTGATTAACTCTTACAATGTTTACATTCTTGCCTTGCTAGCATAACAAATACAACAGGTCTTGTGGCGAGTAATGGTGGTCTCCATCATGAAAACTAACTCTGCTACTAAATCTGTCACTTACATGGCAGTATTATTTTATGATATACTGTGTAGTTTTGGGGCGGAAAAAAAATGCATATGAAGTAGATTGCTTAATTCACATCTATTGATTCTTCCTGGAGGGGAAAAGGTAGATACAAAGCTGCTTGCAAAACACAATTCCATACTTCCTCAATACTTTTTTCCTTTTTTTTTATCCCCTTCAGTGCAAATGCCATTTGATTCTCTTGCATGGATGCTAATTATCTCTGTGTTAGTATTCAGGTTTAAATGAGCAGGTGAGGAGTGGGCTGAATTCTGGTATCTCTGGTTCTGTTATGGAGTCTTATGTGTTGGTGAGGTAGGGATATTAGATCCCAATGAAACGCTGTACTTAGTCTGAGCAAGGCAAATTGCACAGATTACTTAATTGGTGAGGCACTTAGAAAAGGTTGCATAGAGAGGTGGTGGATACCCAGTCCTTGGAGACTTTCAAGGCAAGGCTGGATCAGGCTCTGGGCAACCTGATTTAGCTGTGCGTGTCCTTATTCATTGCAGGGGAGTTGGACTAGATGACTTTTAAAGGTCACTTCCAACTCTTAAGGATTAAGAGTAAAACTGGAATAGGTCTTAATTGACTCTAGTGACACAACTAAAACCAAATGCCTTTGGGGAGTATTGTTGATAACTGTCGTGAGACCTTTAAGGAACTTTCTTGGCATGTATTTGGCTAATGAAGCCAAACTTAAGTGCTCCTAAAAGCGGTGATCAACTGATTCACAGTAGCTCTAAGTAGGGAATTTATAGCCTGTGCCAAGTGTATCTTAGTCTTCTGTGGAGATTAGTGCTGTCATGGGTGGTTTGTTTTCTGAGCTTAGCTATGCTATAGACCCTCAAAGTGGGGAAGAGGACTATTTCAAAGTACTATGAAACAATGGAATCTGGTTTTAAGATATTGGATCAGAGAATTTGGATTTACAGCAGATAAGTCATTACACTGACAGTTGGGTTTAGTGGCTGAAGGCAAGTGCAGTTTATGCAAATTAGCAGAGGTAAAATAATAGGTGAAAATATGAATACTGTTAATATCATAGCTTAATTAATTTTCACTGGAACAGGCTGCCCAGGGGCGTTGGATTCTCCTTCTCTGGAGATATTCAAGACCTGCCTGGACCCCTACCTGCGCATCCTGCTGTGGGGAGCCTGCTTTGCGGGGGGTTGGACTCTATCTCTAAAGGTCCCTTCCAACTCTGCCAATTGTGTGATTCTGTAATCTTAATCTTATTAGGCAGTCTCTGGATGCCATGAGAAAGCTGTCCTTAAAGCTACTGTTAACCTAGTAAGCTTAAGCTAGGAGCTTGGAGCTCTTTTCTTGCAAAAGCAGCAAGTAGCCTTGGTACAGGAACTACTTTAGGCTTGCTCTAATGCACGTTCTTTAGTTTGTGGGTGTATCTATATTTTTGGAAGGCTTTGTAGAAACTTGGAAGGTGTAATTAAAAAAGGACATGCCAGTGAAGAAGTTGAGTATATAATAAATCAATAATAAATTTTGTTGAATGGAATTACTGCATTAGATGTGATCTACGTTAAAAGATTTCAGTTCACGCTTTCACTGCTTTGGCAATCATAGCTTTGTGCTTGTTTGTCCAGAACTCTTGTCTTGGTAACCAGCTTGTGTAAATAATTTCCTAAAGATCTTCTGTCACTTGACTATTTACCTGGGCTGCTTTAACCCTGTGCTTGCAACTTGGCAGTGAAGAGGCAATGTTTTTGTGGTCTCATTTACTTTTAAAATGAAAGCAAGTAATGCAGGTTTTGGAGTTCTTCCAAACACTTTTTTTGTCTGCAGAGCTGGAAGTCTGGAGTGGGAGGACCTCTGGATTAAACCATTAGGAATTCAGTTGGGAGCAGAGATTTTTGAAGGATTTGGAAAAAAAGAAATATTCCATTTCAACGTTGTTTTCCATTTTCATCTGCATCCCACATGTAACTGCACTTTTTTTTTTTTTTGGGTTGCATTAGCCTCTCCTATGTAGGTCAGTGATCCCTTTCCATTCTCTGTGTTGAGTGGAACTGTTGGTATCTTTAACTCAAAGATTAGCTCTGTTTGGAAAGAAGCTCTGTTTGTTTGCAGAGCGTGCCTCCCTGCTGAAGATCCTCATGGCAGTATTCCTGGTCTTGAAGAACAAAGCTTACTAGATATTTCAGGATGTGATCAGAGCTGTTCCTAACTCAATTTAGTGCATTCTCTATGCACTAAATGAAAAATTTTCCTGTAGAAAAATGCCTTAATCGGTGTTGCATGGGAACAGCACTGATGTTGCCTTGCTATTTGCAGCAGAATCAAAGTGCGCTACGCTTAGCTGGTGTTCTTCCATGTTTTTATGATCTGGATAGATATTTGAAAGACTGCAGGCTTTTCTTTGTTGCTTCTCTGTGCTGTATGGGCAGTGATACGCTACTGGCCAGTCCAGTTTCTGAGCACTGGAGAAGTTCCTTTTATGGGAAGAAAGGACATCAGCTCAGCATGGTGCAAACTATCCTCAGGTGGCGTGGAAAGTGATTGTGGTTTAAGCTTGTTCCGGTGGTTGGTCTTTGTGATAGCAGGCCCACTGTGCTTTGGAGGTCTCTAGCTGCTTTTCTCCCACTCTAAATACCTTTCAGAGCTTCTAAAATGAATGCTGGAGATTATTCAAGGTAGTCGTAAGCCTTTTGCCTAAGCAGAGGGGAGTGCTAATAGTGTTGTCATTAAGTCTATTCCAGCAACCTGGTCAATGCGCAGTAAAACCTAATTGGAGAAAGTAGGAGAAAACTGGAAAAAGATAATGGGTGGTTGGTTTATTCTGCCTATGTCCTTCCCTTCTGGAGCTGGCTGAGCTATCATCCAAGTGACATGTTGGCATTTCCTTCCATACTCAGGAGGAACTATCTGTGGCTGGCTGGCTTAGCCCTTCTGTTTCCATAGTCGCTAACAATTCAAAGCATCTGCTGTAGAGCCTGTCTTTCTGGATTGACAGAAGCAGTCCTGTAGCCTTTATATGGTGTTGGTATTACTAAGCATAATTTAGTTGTCTTTTGAAAGTATTTATTCATATAATAGTAAAAAGAAAGGGCTCAGGATTTTACTCTGGGCTTAGCCTTGTGAAGACTGGAGCTTGAAAGATACTGTGTGGCTCCTCTATGAAGCTTTCTTTTTCAGATCTGTTCCCATTTACTCATTCTTGGAACTTTCTTGTAATTTAGTAAATGAGTGACTAGCTTCTTCGATCTATTTATGAAAGTTAAAATAGAAGCCTAAGTTTATTTATTACAACTCAAATGTTTGTGTCAGAAGCAGTGGAAACCAAAAGGAAATGGATATTCTACTAAGAAGTCTCAAAGTGCATAAATGTTGAGGTAATGGTCTACTGTACTTTGACAACGGGTATCTTAAATCTGAGAAACAGTACACTGGGTGCTGATTATGGACCTTGTGGTTTTATATTGTGGAGCTCATATACTGGAAAATAATGCAAGTTATTATCCACCTGGCTGCTTCAGCAATCCAATGCACTGGAGTTTTGTAGCTTCAACTTGGCTTGTTGTAGACACTGCTTTAAAACAATAAAACTTGCCTTTTCCAAGTGTCAAGCAGATGTTAGAAAAAGAAAAAAAAAAAAAAAGATGGCTTTGCAGTCAGCAGCCAGTAGATAATAACAAGTGAAAGGCGAATGACTTTCAGGTCTGCGATGGGGAACAAGCTTAAAAATATTTTCGTTTCTAGCTTGGAAGACTTACTACTTTATTCCTATACTTGTGTTGAGCAATAGAAAGTAATGTGCTTTCCTGGATTCCTATTTTTTTTTTTTTAAGAGTTCCTTATTAATGCTTTCACAGCAAAGAACTCCAGGTGGGTTGCTACGGCTGTGTGCCACATCTCAGTGTAAATAACATGAGAGAACTTGGGCTTTAGAAATGGGATGCGTACAATTGATTTTGAAATTTTGCAGTACGTGTGGATATCTTTCTCTTGTACTTTTACTCAGCCTGAGAACGTGTTCAAAACTGCCAAGAAAGAGCCCAGTTTTTGTTCTGCGTGAGCCTTTTGTTTTGTTGAGATAGAACAAACAGTGCTGAATCACAACTGCTATATTACTTTTTGTATTGTAACAGCTCATCCAAGCTGAGATTGATGTGAAAGTGTGTGATGAGAATCCTGAGATAACAGGACTTGTAGATCACTGACTGCACAGAGAACAGGGCTTGACCTCTTATTCACCAGGTAGGGCACATTCCCTTGTAGATGTTTTTAATCTGACAGATGTTTGAGGTATATGAAGCCTGTTTTATTGCTTTGTTTTGGAACCTGAACTTGCTTGAGGTAAAGCACACATGCTCTGATGGCAGTCCCTTACTTCTGAGCTTCATGAACTCAGGAAAGGATGATGGCACACACTGTGCTTTTCTGTACTAATTGGGATCTCTTTCTAGACTTTGAGTGCATGAGTAAACTTGTGGGACTTTTAACTACCTGTATATAGTGGAAGTCTCGTTGTATAACAAATCCACACCAATCACAGGGAACTGTGCAAGTATTTTTGTCGTTCCAACTCATGCGTATTGTATTTTCAGCCTGTCAGTGCAGTGCAGCTGATACAAGGCAAATGGAGTATTCAGCTTCCACTGTCCTTGGAAGAGCTAAAACTTGTACCCCTGGAAATAGCCAGTACCTGATTTAATTCTGAAACAAAGGACATATGACATACTTTACTTATACTTCTATATTTTGACTAATTAGCTGCAGAAATAATACCTGTTTCCATGTATTTAATGCTGGATGCTGATTGTCTGGTAAATCACACTGGCCTTAATCAGATATATCACCAGAGCTTGATCTTCGAAAGCTGGGCTCTTGGGATCGTTTGGAACTTCAGATGTGTCCAGTCTTTTAGGCCAGCTGTACAGAACCTTGAGAGTGTGAAAAACACTGGAGATTCTTCTTTCTGTGGAAGAATACCTGCTTGGTCCATACAGAAGACATTGTTAATGTTCATGCTACCTCTGTGAAGATTGAAGCAAAACAGCATTATCACAATGAAAGCCAAAGGTAAATGATACCGCCTCCGTTATCAGTTGACTGGTACATTAATGTTGAGTGATGGAGCGGGAGCACACTAAGCTATTGAACATCAGGTGTTCACCTTGATGGAAAAGCTGCTTAAAGGCTTGAAAGCAAAGAGCTGTCTAGCAAAGGGTAGGCTTGCTTGCCTCTTTTGCGATAAGGAAGAATTGGCTTTGGGGCCCCACAACTAAATGATGGAACCAAAGCATTCAGTATTTTTATTGCTATTCCAGAAGAGGGCAACTCAACAATCTCCTGGCTTGTCAATGGTGGTAAGCTTTTTTCAGAGGGTCAGTGCAGCACTGGTGGTAAAGAAGTGATCTACTCCAACTGACTGGATGAGTAAAGTGGATTTCAGTGCTCTAAAGGTAAAACAGCACATCTAGGGGAGACAATCTACAAGTGTGTTTATGTGATGTTTAACTCAATACTGGCGTTTGTATACCTGAAGGAGACTAGAGAATCTTTATGGGTAGGGAATCTAAGTCATCAACAGGCAGCAGTTGAGAAAAGCCGACAGGGTACTTCAGGACAAGTACTGACACGAAGAAGGTATTGTTTTCTTGTTATGTAAAGCTTTAGCCCAACTACACAAAAGTTTGCTTGAGTGTTACAGTTCAGACTTCAGCCTCCAGTGAGAGTGCAGATGAAAATGCAGAAAAAGAACTTGTAAAACAAAGGGATGAAGCAGCTGCCTTCTAGTAGCAAATGAAACACTCTCTGGTTTGGATAGAATGTATAGGAGGTAGGTCTGAGGCTTATAAACCCATAAAGGTCATGGGTGAGTTGAATACAAAGTTGCTTTGGCCAGTCCCAAGTTTGCTAAACCCATAATTCTAGAGGTAGGGAAAAGTTGGACACTTGTTTAAAGTAGATGGAGCGTACTTATGTACAACCTTATGAGTTTGTTACTGCAGGTGGATCAAAAGGCAGGCAGTGCGTATCTGTGTACTCAAAAGATTACAGGTATTCAAGTTGGTGAATAGGAAATAGATGTGCCTACTAACTGCCCAATTCTAGTGCTGGAGGAGTCTGAGAAGAAAGATCTGCTGAGATAAGCCAGGCATTATCAGCATCTCTGATACCGTGCAAGGCAGGCTAATGGGTTAGACTGACCTTTGGTCTGACTCAGTGTGGCGTTTCATGTGTTCCTGTCCTTTTGAGCCCTTTTATCATAGGTAGTACGTTCATCTTGCCATCTTTTAGTCTTCTCCAAGCATCGTTTGACATTTTACTTGTCTGGTATCAGTAAGAGCATGTGAGTTCTATGGAAATAAGTTGTGAAGTTCTATTGTCCTTAGGGGATACTGGTTATAATGAAGTGTGTGCTTACATTCTGACAAGTCTGAGATCCTTCCTTGTTTTCTAACCAGTTATTTGTTAGATTACTTGCTAGATTTTACATAAAAATCATCTAGCCATAAGTTCAGGCAGTCAGTGGATGAAAAGCTTCCTTTAGAGCAAAGGATGTGAATCGTTGATTTGTGTGGTGTATCATAACGTTTTGTTTGCCTCCCACAGCCCTTCCATGTTCGTGGCCCTTTGACATCTGGTTAAGTTCAAGATGAGTAAATGCTCCCGTGAGATCCTGAACTTCAGATTCTACTTTCATGTTAAAAATGCTGGCTGGTTTCAAGACAAATCTCTAATTATAAGGGAATATTGAACTTTGATTAACTATTATAGGCCCATGCTGAGGTACGTAGTGTATATTTCTAAACCAGGCTCATTAATGCAGGCTGTGATGTGTAACTTCAAGTAAGATCAGAAGGTGAGAACTTCTCATATGCTACTTTGGATATTTAGAGAGGAAAACTTAGGTCAGTGGGAATTCCTCGGATGCTGTCCAAAGGTTTGGAGTGTCTCTAAGTGTTAATGTTGGGAAAATGCTCTGTGACCACAGGAAAGTCCTTTCGCCTTTTGACACACTAGTTCCTGAGCAGTTTTCAGGGGCAGTCAGAGAGAGTGGGAAGAACTTGGATGTTCCAATAAGTTCCCACCACCCCACCCCCCACTTTTGCTGCTCAAAGTAGCTTATCCAAACCATGTGTTGGTGTCCAGTCATTAGTTGGTTTTGCAATAGCTGATTCCCGTGGTACAGCCTTTTGAAATGCTAATCACCTGAGGGGTTTATCTAGACTCATTCTTTCCTGCTGTTGGCTGCCTGCCCAGATCTCAGCTGTTTTAAGGGTTTAAGGGAACACAGCTGAGTTGTTAACTGATTGTGAGGAGGCCTCTCTGGATGCTGGAGGTGAGCACACCTTTGGAAACAGAAAAGAGAAGAAAAGCCTTCCTTAATGCACAAAGGTTAGCTTGGATACTGCAGTAAGAATGACCTGAGGGCTGGATAGATGTGGCTCAGCTGACACAAGTTTCCAAGCTAGTTGATGGTCTGGAGTAGGATGAAGTGGGAACGTGGCTTTTGTGTGCTTTTAGAACATCGAGGGAAACTTGTTTCTCATGTAAGAATGAAATCTGCCTCTAGGCATGTTTTGGAAAAGCTGCTAAAGACCACCAACAGTACTAGAGCTGAATGGAAGTTTTAGGACTGTGAGACTTGCTGAATAAATCCTGGAGGGCTGTTAACGTGGAAAAACCTATAAGCAAGTGTATTTTATGTATTTTTCAGTTGTTCAGGTACAACCTTGCTGCCTAAAGAGGGAGAGATGCGTTAAACTTCCGTGCTTATTTTACAGTTAATTATATTCAAAGTTAATCAGTTTAACTACCTTAAGACACACACATCTTCACTGTAGTATCTCCAGCTATTACCTTGGCCCAAGCTTGTAGTTCAAAAGATGCTATGAAGTCAGCAAATTAGCAGAGAAGAAGAGGCTGACGCCTCAAAGACAGCTTGCTACTGTGAGCATCCAAGTGGTTTGGAGGAAGTCTCTGGTCTTGTTTGTTTTCTTGATGCTTGGAAGTGAGAGGCCTGGGCTGAAAGAGTTGGTTCTGTTGAAGGCAGCAGTCATGGCTTTGTGCCATTTCAGTTGTGTGGTGCAAAAAAAAACCCTAGGGCTTTCACCTTTAGCTGTGTCAGTTTTTTCAGCTGCGGAAGAAGAGGGGGAGAGCTGGCCTTTATTGGCCATTATTGTGAAATGCCTACTTCAGTTTGGGATGCTTTTGTAACACTTAAGTGTGCTTTCATCCCTTGAGATTATGTTTCTTAGTAGAATTTGTTTGGAAAAGACACTGCCCGTAAGCCAAACACTACCAAGTTTTACCTGAAATAATGCAAAACCAGTCGCTTTTTCCATCTTCAAGACTTGTCCGAGTACCGTAATTGAACTGAGACTGAAAACTCAGCGAACTTCACATTGTGAGTTCATGAATCTGAAAGATGGATGATCTTCAGCATTTGTTGCAAAAAGACTAAAGCTTGTGCTGTTAGTTGAGAAATAAAAACTGGTAAGGTTGCACTTAATGACGTCCTTTTAAATTGGCCTGTTTAAGAGTCAGAGGCGAAGCATGAGGAAAGGGGCAAAAAATGAGCATGCTTCTGGTAGCCTGTGAGGCTGTATGGTTTATAAATAAACTGCAGGCAAGTAACAGGTGATTTTACTGACAGCTTCCTGAAGACACTCTTGAGGCTTCATTGTGGCTTTTTCTGGGGGGGGGCGAGGGGGTTTAGATGGTGAGAGCATGCTATTTCTTCCTTGCAGAAGGGGGTAGCTATGGGGCGTTTAATCGCTTGCTGTGATGGATCACTCCCATATGGTCTTGGAAAATCTGTCCGTGTGCATGAAGCAAATGGGTGTTGAATTATGTGCGTTAACTGCTCTAATGTATCTTTTTGCAACATGCTACCCCTTGCATAGGAGATTTTTATTCCTTTGGTTTGCGGGTGGTTGCAGACAAATGCCAGCTAAGAGCTGTAAATAATGTCAGTGAGTCTGCTGCTCTTTTAAGGGAGCTTTAGGCTTTTTATGGATTAACGTCATCTATAAGCAGCATTTCCTTGAATTTACAGGGTACTTACGTAGAAATCTGAGTAAGGATGGATTATTTTCAGTTCTGGTGATAATGGTATGACATAGTAAGGCAAACCAGGGCTTGCGGAGCTTCTTTGCTGCCACCAACTTCCTTTTTCTGAGAAGTGAGAGCTGAAGCATGGGGAAAACAGAGGTTTTGGTCTGCTGTGGATGCCCAGTATGGGACAGAAGGTCCTGCTCTAAGCATCACAAAGATGCTGTTGTATGTTCTCACTGGGAGGTGGCAGTGAAGGAAGCACAATTAGGGCAACAGCATTATTTCTATTTCTGTTAGAGGTCATCTGGTAACCTGAAGATACGAGATCTACAGCTTCACTACGTTTACTCCAGTTAGTTGATTCATGAGTAAACTGGTTTCTAAAACAATCCAAAAACCAAACTGTGGATTTTGAGTATTTGCTGAGGGATGAGGTCAGTGAATGTTTGATTTGCTTAGTTTAGTAGCCAAGGGAACAACCAGGTCTAATAGTTGGAAGCAGTCTATAGAGATCACATGTGATGAGTTTTTTCCTTCAGGCAGTGAATGAGGACTCTTGTGGTGGTAGACCTGTTGGAGCATGTTGTTCAGTTGATGTGCTGTGACACAACAGTGTAGCTGGACTTGGTGTGGAAAATGCTCTGTGCCAGAAGCAGGGTCTTGACTGCGTAAGTTCCGTTACATCCAGAGCTTATTCCTCCTTGATGTTAAAGCAGGTCATCATAGTTGTCCTTTCTGTCACACAAGCAGTGATTTGTGTGTGTGGACTGGTAGGATTGTTATCAGCAGCTGGCATTTCTGCTGCTGTATACCTGGTAAGAGAAGCTGTTTTTTTTCCCCTTCCTGGACAACTTTTCTGACAGATCGTGGCATATTACTGTAATCCAGAGGAGGGCCATGAAGATGATCAGGGGGCTGGAGCACCTCTACTACAAATACAGGCTGAAAGAGCTGGGCTTGTTCAGCCCAGGGAAGAGAAGGCTCCAGGGAGACCTCATTGCTGCGTTCTAGAACTTAAAAGAAGCTTACAAGCAGGAGGGGTACCAACTTTTTTTACACAGCCTGATAATGATAGGACAAGGAGGAATGGCTTTAAACTAAGAGAAGGATAAAGTAAGTTGATGCTAGAGAGAAACTTCTTACTGAGAGCATGGTGAGGCCACTGCACAGAAAAGTTGTGCGTGCCCCATCCCTGAAGTTGTTCCCAGCCAGGCTGGGTGAGGTGCTGGGCTGCCAGCCTGATCTAGCACCTGATTTAGTGGTTGGCAATCCTGCTCATGGTGGGAGGTTGAAACTAGATAATCTTTAGGGTCTCTTCCAGCTTGAGCTGAATATAAGCACCACAGCAGACCCTTTTCTAGTCTTGTTTGTTCTTGAATGTGCAGACATGGATATAGAGGATATGCAGAGAAAGTGCAGGTGGGAGTTGTAAGCAGACAAGACATTTTCTGGAGTGGCTCCAGTGCAGAAGAGCCAAGATTCTCAAGATGAGAATCAGAAGGAATTTCATGGAGTGTTCTTTTTTTCCCCCCCCCTCCATTTGGAGGCTGGTAAAAGAGGAAAAAGACATGGTACAATTGATGAACCTGAAAGAAAAAACATTCTTCAGCGTGCCAGTGGGTAGGGAAGGAGGGAACCTACAGTTCAAAGTTCTGCCTGTTCCTTTGACCTGCTAGCTTTTTCTTGAGTAGTTCTGTTCAGCTCAGTGAAGAACAGGCACCCAGATGTTATTCTGCCCAGGCAAGAAATCAGTTCTGAACTCCGTTGGATGATGCAGTATTTATTGACTTGCTCTTTTTCCTATGAGAAATTTTAGGGGCAGCCAGATCTCTTAATCCTTGCTCATTCTGCAGCACGAGAGATCTTGATGTAATCCAAGCCCAGCTGAAGGGAATAAAGGGAGGTTTGCTCTTGAATGCAGAGTGAGAATATGTTCCTCAGTAAAAGCAAATTGAACATTAGCTTTAGTAGATAATAGCACAGTTCTGGATCTTGTTGGTAACTTAAGGAAACAAGGTGTGGATTGCATACAGTCAGAGCAATTTAGCTCTGTGTAGAGGTTTCTTTTCTCCTGTGTTAGCATAGTGAACTGTCATTTGATATTTAGCCCAGGTGAACCTTGTGAAGTTCATCAGATCCAAATGAAAGGTGTTGCACCTGGGTCATGGCAACCCCCATTGTCAGTACAACCTGGGGGATGTAAGGATGGAGCACAGTCCTGCCAAGAAGGACTGGGGGGTGCTGGTGGATGGCAGCTGGACATGAGCCAGCACTGTGCTGTCACGGCCCAAAGCCAGCCATACCCTGGGCTGCATCCAGAGCGGTGTGGTCAGCAGGGTGAGGGAGGGGGTCTGACCCTCTGTGCTGTGAGACCTTGCCTGGAGTACTGCGTCCAGATGGGGTGTCCTCAGTACAGGAGGGACATGGACCTATTGGAATGTCTCCAGAGAAGGGCCACAAAAAAATTGAGAGATGGTACACCTTTCCTACAAGGACAGGCTGAGAGAGCTGTGGCTGTTCAGCATAGAGAAGGCTCTGGGGAGACCTGATAGTGGCCTGTCAGTATCTAAAGGGGGGGCTAAATTAGGGATTTCATTTCCAGACATGCTATGAAATGCAAGTTTTCATTTCTCCTCTGCTAGCAGAAGCTGGAAACACTCTGCAGTGACAGCAAGAAGCCAGTAGGATATTTCAACTGAGCTAACGTCTGAGGGAGGAAGGGAAGTATCTTCTTTTGCTGTCTTAGATACATGTTTGTTTAAAATCTTTTGGCCTCAGCAAAAGGCTAAAAAAGAACAGTGTGTTTCTGTAGCTTCCTAGGACTGTCTAGCCTCAGGGGCGAGAGGTCTCTCTTTAAAAATCATTTCCTCTTCAGTTTATCTCCTAGGAGTTTCATCCAGTTCTCACTGTAGTCAATTACAGGTCTTCTGCTGACTTAATCCAAGCTGTCTTGGATCAAGGATTGTAATTTTAACAATGTGGAGGAGTTTAATAGAATGGACTAATTCATCCTTCAAAACGAGCCATGTGTGCTCTGATGTGGCACGTAAAATGAATTTTTCTTCCAGCTGCTGTGAGCGTGAGTTGTAATACTGACTTTGAAGCTGTAAATATCACTTTCTTTTTCATTAGAACTAATAGAGAATCAATCTTGATGTTTGTTGTAGTGTACTGGATAAGTAGGAAAGGCCCTGTTTTGTTTATTTTCACAGAAGCGTCTAAATCTTTACTACAATACTTTTTTTTTAAAGCAGCTCAACTGCTTTATTTTAGCAACTCCTCTGTAGGAATAACCCATTTCAGGATGAGTTGGATGATCCCACTTGAGATGTTGCTCCGTGGCTGACAAGCTAGGGAGGGTATGGGAGTCTTTTCAAGCTGACAGAATGTTTTCACCCTTTAGCAAAGTCTAACCCTAAGCACAGTCATAATAGGAGAGCATTGTGCATAAAAAAGACAGGCTCAATAAGGAAGGTGTGCTTTTAAGCTGTGGCTCCTGTGGTGCCCCAGTGCATGTCCTAGGAAGCACTGAGGTACTTGATTGCAATGCTTGTACCAGAGGGGTGGGTTTTCCCTCCTCCCCAAGTGACCTAAGGCTCTTCTGACTTTTAGAATACTGCAGGGAAAGAAATGACAATAGCACCAGTCCCAGCCTGTCTAAAAGAGAAACACGATGATATGTATAGTGAGATCTTTAGGAAGTGAGGCAGAGCATGTGGGAATCAATGAAAGTTGGGGAAAGTACATCAAAGTGATTAGTCTTGTTACCCGGCTCCTTCCAGCATCTTTGCAAATATTGACTGTGAGTCATTCTAAAGCCTTGTCATTTTTCCTGTGGTTAAGAGTTCCCAGACTTTTGTAAAATGTGTCCCATTAGAAGCATGGATCTTCTCCAGCTTCTGTTACAGTGATCTAGGCTGTTATAAACAAAAGTCAAGAAACCTTTTTACAAAATGCACGTATAAATGTAGCACTGACACAGCCAAGGTGGATGTCAGGGGCGGTGTCCTGATTCATGCAGGGATATAAAACAAGTGTTTCCTTATGCTACGATACCTGAAATAGGTGTGCTTTTTCTGTGCCCTGGTACAGCACATACTGAATACTGTTTTGCCTAGGCTCAGTGTGGGAGCCAGATGTTTGAATTATCTCGCTCCTTAGCACCCTCCACACTCCTCCTTTGATTAATCAAGGATGTCAGGGTTCGTTATTCCCCGGATTATTTCCCTATTCTTTAGGGAGCAGGCACAGTAAATCTTAGCAGGGTGAATATATTTGTAAACCTTGTCGAAAAAAATACCTTATTCTTAACAATAATTCAATGCAAAATAAGTAAATAACGAAATGGGACAACATTATCATTTCTACTTGGAAGGTCTGATGCGGTGTTCTGACAGCACATCTGGTTGTGGCAAGAGAGCTGTGGTAAGGAACTGTGCAGGCTCTGTTTGGAAGATGCTAAGTGACTGCTGTTTCATATGCTTCAGGCAGAGGAAAAGGGGAAGGGAAAAGGACATAATTAACCTTTGATTTTTTTATTTCTCACTTTTGTTAGAGAAGTTGTTGCTGTTCTTCTTCCTTTTTGCCTCTGAACTTAAATCTTGCTACATGTGTGAAGTTCCTAGATGTGGAACTAGTATGTTGGATATAGTCTTTCCAGATGTGGAAAGAGCATTTTACTCTTCACTGGGAATAGAACTTCAGAAACGTTGGCATATCCAGCATCAGATCAATTTAATGGCACGCCACAAGACAACTTTCTTCCCTGTTGCATCATATCCAACACAGTGGCAAATTAGGTTTTTTCCCAGTAAGGCTTCAAGGGCAGCAGTCATGCGGTTGAAGGAGTGAATTAAAAGAAAAAGCTCTCAACTCCAAGGAAAGTCTTCCTTCTCAGGGTTCTCTCTCCTCGCATGTCACGCGCAGCAGGCAGGTCCTAACTGACTCTTAGCTTCTTTTCCATGGAGTATTTGTAGTAGAACTGGATGTGCTGCTCAGAGGTTCCTCAGCATGCATCTTTGACTGCCAGGGTATTTTAGCTGTTTGTATCCTGCATTATTGCTGCATTTGGTGGAGGTGACCTCAGTACTTGCTATTGCAGCCTTTGCGTTGTCCTGCATGTGGGGGAGTGGTCTACTCTGTAGTAAAATCTGTTAGCAGGAGGAATGTGTGAGGAAATTCAATTCCTCATGACATTTCAACTCCTATAATTGCAATATAGTAATTCTTGGTGAATTGTTAATTTAGGTAGACCCAGATAACTACAAACTTAAACACATTTTTTTTGCAGATAAAGGCAGAGAGAAGCTGAGTATTAAATGTGATACTTAATATTCCCACCCGAAGTGTGTGATTGACAGAGAGAAGAGGTAGAAAGGCACATTAAAAGGTTTTTTTTTTTTTTTTTTTTTTTTTTTTTTGTAGCAGTTCCCTTTCTACACATCTTTAAATGCCATTTGGCACAGTTTTTAACTGGTTACTCTGGACCCTTATCTATCTCAGGTACACCCTTCCATGAGCTGGGTATAGCTAAAGGATCCTGGGGTGGGAGCTCAGAATTGAAGAGACAGTATGCACCCAGAAAACTCTTGGTAAGGTTATTAACTCAGTAGAGGCTTGCATTGCATTTGAGATCCAGATTAGAGCAGATTTTCATTACATCATGAGCACCATTCCAGTTTTTTAACCACTCCTGTGTGCTGGTTGTACATCAAGTAAAAACCGCCGTAGTTCAGCAGCTCAGAGTTACTTTGTCTTGCTTGCAATATGCAAAGGAACATGAAAGGCAACCTCATGTTTGAAACTCTAGATTGTATTCAGATAGGGAGTTAAGGTTGGTTGCAAGCTGTGCGCTGAGCCTGTTTGATTACCTGTGACATCCTTGTGTCTTGCAAGCTCAGTAGCATGCTGGGGAATAAATCAGTGGGGAAAAGGGCTGTAACTGGTTATGGTGCACAACTTTTCCTAGTAAAAAACATAATAGCTCCTTTTTTTGGAGCTATCCTGACTCATACCAGGAAGAGAACTCCCTCTCTAGTTTCTCTTTACTGCCTACTGGACTCTTGGTTTTTTGTATAGCGGTGACCTGCGCTGTATGGACTCCAAGTCAAGAGCTGTTTTTCTCTAGCACCTCTCTGCATTCTTCTTGCAGAAGGCCACTGACAACCCCGTTCTCCTTGAAGAGGTTAAGCAAATGGCTGTATTGGCTTCGTTGCAGTATAGAGTTGGTAGGAAATTGAATGGTGTGTAGTGCCAAACCCATGATGCGTGTGCTCTTTCCATTGGGAACACTGAGTCATAAAAGGAAATAGAAGCTGTTAGATTTCTGCATTATGAAAAAACGTGCTCTAGTCTAGCCTTTCTTATGAATTCATACGATCTCTGTTCAGTGAACACTTGCCCTACTGCAGGTTGTGAAACCTGGCTTTCCTTGGTAGAAATTCAGCGTGTTTCAGCTGGAAAGAATTGGGTGTCACCTTGGATGGGCCTTTTCCTTCCTCAATCCTCCTCCTTCCCCTGTCAGGTCCAAATGCTAGACTTGTGATTTTTCTAAGTAGAATTCATGTTCCTTAGTTTAGTTTAGTTGAGAAGAGCTTGGCTGTGTCTCTGGCTGCTGTCAGCTGGTTGTGTTGCTGGCCAGTTTTTCAAGGTATGTTTCTAGCAACTAGAGAAGGAAGCACTTCTAATAGCCATGATTCCCAATTCTAATTCTGATTTCAGAGCAAGTAAGATACCAACAAAATTAGTATCAAATGCTTCAAGGCAAGGAGTCCTAGGAGAAGATTTGAGTATTCTCACTCTCTACGTCCAGCATAAATTGTAAGAGACAAGTACCAGATTTTATTGCCTTACTGTATTGCCATATCAGTTACAAAGTGATTGTGCTCTGATGCAGTTTTCTTCAAGTGTAGGCAAAGTTTAGGCAAAAAAATAAATAAATCTAATTACTGCAGTTACAAACTGAGATACAGTACAGGTCTATATACAGCTATAGTAACTGAGATTTCAGCAACTGCTTCCTTACATTATCTCAAATGAGAACAAATCGAGTAAAACTTAGATAGTCTGAGCTCTCTGCTTTTCGTAGAAGCAGTATTGAAAATGTGAAAGGGGAGTAGATAATCTAGTAGGAACAAGTGAGGAAAGTTTTGCTTTGTTAGGGCTCAGGCACAGCTAAGGAGTTGCTACTACTCTCATGCACCGTAACAGTTGATAATTGAGTTGTTCTCCTTTATCTTAACTGGAACCTGTTATGTTTTGCCCAGTCTGCTGGGTACAGTTGCTCGGTTACTGTGGTTTTGCTGGTTGTGAGGTAAGCTGTAGAGGCAGGGTAACTTCATTGTTGGGATTCTGAGTAGTAGAATATCCTGTGTGATGCCATTTTGATGAGGTGGAAGCATGACCTGCTTAAACAGCAGCTAATTAGCTGGAAAGCTTGAAGTCCAGCTGCTGTCAGAAGCTTTCATGTTAGGAAGCAGGCAGCTGTATAACTGAGGATAGCCTGGAGAGCGTGGATGGTGGTACTGTGCTCTGGTCACTGACTCGGAGGTAGTTCTTACCTTGGTGCACGTGCACTCTGCTTTTATTAGGCATGCAGTGTGGACACTAGCCATGGTGAAGGTGCTCCTTGTCTGGCTGAATCAGTGATCAATGACTCACTTCTTTCTGTGCTGCTGTTTCATGTCACCTCTGACTACCTGTGTGCAATCTGTGAGCTAATGGAATGAAATCTAGGTAATGTAAGAATAGCACTGCTGTTTTGGCAAGGCTGATTCTTCCACACATCTCCTGTTATGTGTGCTTAGGGGAGTTTTGTCCTTCAGTGGGATGTATGAGCAACATTACAGGTGCTTGCTGATAAATTGACTTTTCTTCAGGATTCTGCCTGATCCACTAAATTGATTCTAGCTAGCTTAAGTTGTTAGTGGGGGGGGGGGGAGGGGAGGGAAAAAAAGTTGTTTTGATTGGACTTGATTTATTTTAACTGGTGTTTTTCATGGGCTCTAGGAGTGCATCCTTGCTTTTCACTTCCATATTCTGAATAATATGCTGAAGTTATCAGTGCATGTGAATTTCTGGAGGCAGGGTGGTTTCCTGGCCGCAATGGGAACAGAGCTAAGAGCCAGGAATTCTGAGTTGGACTTTTTGTTATTACCAGAGCGTGCTGCAGCCTTTAGCATAGCAGTGCTGTTCCCTGATTCTGTTCCTCTCTGGGAACTGGAGGTAATTCTGGTGCCTACCATTTGCCAGAATATGGAGGATTGCTTTGAGATCTATGTAGCTTCTTGCAAAATGTAAAGCAATCCATCTGTTGAATATTATGGCTTTGTTAAATTTATTGAGCACGTTGGGACTGTTGGATGAAAGGCCTTATATAAACGATACTTAATTATTGTTATTACTACAGAAGGGCTAGCACAAAAGCAGTTTATCTGGGAATTCATGAAGCAAAGGTCTGGAGCGTACTGCCAACATCTGCTACCACTTAGAACTTCAGCCCGCTTACAGCATGAGCCACTCTAGCTTGGAGACACAGAGGAGTTGAGATTGCTAAATTGCAGCAGTCCCTCAGTCAGGCTGTGTATGCTGGGCAGATTCTCTAACCTCACCCTGCAGGTAATGCTCTGCCCTGGTACCTCTGTCTTGGGGATCTCTTGAGATTTGTACCACAAGTCTGCTTCAAACATTGCTGTTTTCCTCCTCAGAGCTGAACAGAAACCTGTACTGATGTTTTTTGTTCGTGACCTCAAGTATCCTCACTAGCATGGGCAAGACCGGAGCACAGTGCAAACTTTCCAGGGCAGGTAGCAAAGCTTTTCTACTGGCTTCAAGCCCTAACAGCTTCTTCCAGCTGATGGGTTTCAGCGTGTAGGAAAAACCTATTAGTGTGTGTTGTTTGGCTCTGCATGCACCATCTGCCTTGCTTCTGGTGTGGTGAGGGGGTAAGGAGAAACTTAACCCTTGGCTTGAAGAGAAATTGGTAACCTTGCAACGCCTGTGCTTGTGAGGTGTCAACCCAGTGCCTTCTGGACAGATGAAACCTGCTCCTGAAGCTGGTTGCCAATTACTATGTGGCAGTCTTGGGCCCGTTTCCTGGCAGTGTAACTGGTACTATGATGAGTTTACTGACAAGTTTGCTTTCTTCTAGACCTTTCTGAGGGCTGGGAATACGGCAGGACTAAGGATTTTATTGTAGTGGTGCTACTTGCGTACATGTTGGGAACAGATAAACCATCAGCCAACTTGTAGCTGTGAGCAAAGCTGGTAGTCCTGAGTAGCAGACTACGTAAATGATGGGAAGGTTTTGCGTGGTGGGTGAACTAACTTTTTTTTCTTCCTAGAGCACCTGAAAAGCGTAACTTAGCAAATTCAGAAGTATTTTCAGCTTAAAAACAAAACTCCATAATGAAGAAAAGAGCCACTCTTTTTGAACTGTTGAGATGGCACTGGAATGTGGTAGCTTTCAGATCTTTGGCAACTTCATATGTGTTTTTTAATGTGAATAATACCAGGATCTGTAGAAGGATAGAGGTTGGAATATCAGCTGTGTGAGCAGCCCTTCTGAGAGATGCACAAGAAGACTGAGAAGGAGGGATTTGACCTGTCACGTGGACTTCCTAAGAAGAGGAGAAGGAGGGGTTCCACCTCCATCCCTCTTTGGTTTCAGCCAGACTTGAATTCCCTACAACACTTACAGCAGATGGATCTGAATGATCTTTTTCAGTCACAATGGCGTTTTGACTCTATTTTGTACATGCATACTTCACACTTTACAATTATTCAAGCACTTAACTTGATTTAGGAAGCCCTTTTGGGACTTGGAGAAAAGAGAAGGGCTAACGCTAAAATTTGTGCTCTTTTCCTGATCTTTCTTCTGATCCGAGCAGCTCAACTACAAATGGAGGCAACAAGCAGATGCAAAAATAGAAGCAGTGAATGATCTAAGAAACTTCTACCTCCTGTTTGATCTTTCCTGTTCTTATGGCATGTATTGCTGGTTCTTTCCACACTGAATGCATGTAGAGGAATGTTTTCTCAAACATCTGCCCACCCATGAATCCATACCAGAAAGAAAGCGCGCTGAGCAACCACAAGCCTTTACATCAGTAATTAGAGCATTAATTAGGCTAAGAGCAGTGCCTGTAAGAGTAGTGCCAGTCACAAGAGTGCTTTATGTTCAGGATACATCTGCAATTGCTCTTACATTTGCTTTGCCAGAATGCTAGGAAGGGAGATTACCTCAGTAGTTAGTTTCATGGTCAGGAGTCAGGTACTTGTCTGATCTCTTATGTTCTAAAAGCTGTGCAACCCCACTTCTCCACTCCGTACAAGAGAACCTTGCAGGGGGTAAAGAAAAGCAAGGTTTAACTGGTTCCCAGATAACCTCATGGGGTCACAAGCTGTGATTTACACATATCGATCCGTGACTTCTGGTTTTGACTGTGAGTCTGTGACTTCTCCTGTGTGCTGGGCCACAAGAGAATATGGTAGGGGAAATGTTAATTCGGGCATGGAAGCTCAATGCTTTTGCCAGTGGCTTGGTAGAATGGAACTTAGTATTTGTGCATTGTTGTAATCTCTTGTTTTTGCTAAAATCTTGCTGCTTTTTAGGGAAAAATATGTATTTCCTTCCAAAGGCAGGTGAGAAAAGATTGCACTTACAACTTGTAGTCAGTCCTCAAAGACATGTACAGACATTTCAGACTGCTTTTAGTGCATAGCACGTTTCCAATTCAGACTGCTTGGTTTCACTGCATACCTGTCTACTGATGGGATAATATCCTCAGTTAATAAGGAACTTGTTTTCTTCCCAGTATTCCTAAAGTTTCCCTTTAGGAGCAATGAAAGTTGGCTTCTGGTATTTCAACTTTGACATTACCTTTGATACTTTTGTTAGCCAAAGCCTTAGGTATTGTTAGTCTCTAGTGCTTTAGAAACCCCCAAGTCAGAATTTTGAAGAGTGCAAAGGAAAACAATTTCTTTCTGCATCTCCTGTTTCTAAATCTTACAGGGCCTGTTCATTCACGTTACCAAGGCCTTACTGAACTTATAGCTTCAAAGCTGATATTTTTTTTCTCACGAGATAACTGCAGGAGAAGGATTTTGAATAAGAATCTTAGATATTGCAAAAGTTGGTGTTGATTGTGTGTTGGGGGGTATTATTTGTTTTCTGTACCAGTTCCAACATTTGACGACACTGGATGTTTCTTAGGGGCTGATGGAAAATATAGATATCATCCTCAAGTTGTGTACACAAATCAAGGTACCCAGGCTGAAGTTCAGGTTGATTGGATGGCCCTGCTGAGAGGTTCCTAGTGCTTAAAATCTAGGCTGTATCTAGAACACACGTGGAGTCCTTATTGCATCCCGTAGCAGGGGAAGTGAGCTCAAAACACATAACATAAACCATTGTGCTTGGGAAAGACCATTGCAAGTCTCATGTTGATGGCACGCACTGTTGTGGTAGCCCATGGTGTGTTAGAGAGACAAGTCCTGTACTGCTGTAACCCAACTTGCATTCTATTTTTTTCATAGCTGAGGTCTCAGATACAGCTACTGCTGAATTTGTTCCTCGGGCCTGTTGAGAAGATCTATATTGGGTATTTTACTTGGAATAAGAGAAGGCCTGATTCTTCTGGATTTTGACTTTTTGGATCAGTGACTAAGTGAATTCTTTGTCTTCTTTCACAGTAGTTTCAGGAAATGTTGTTTTGTTCCTGGTGATGCTCCATCAGGGTTGCTTTGAGAAGGCTCTCTAACTGGCACTCAGCTCAGCCTTGGCAATTGCTCCAGAAACACTTCTGCCAAATGCTTCGCCGCTGAGTTACTGCTCCTGGGCTCCAACTGTTTGTTCTTCTCGAGGTGGGGAGGCTGCTGGGGAAGGGAAGCGTTTTGGTGAATCATAACTCCCATGCTCTCGCATCCCACTATTTTCCAGCAAAAATGCTTTCACCCTCACTCAACACCAGATACTACCCTTACTCACAGGGTTTTTTCCATCTGTCTTGCAGGCTGTAGTGTGTAAAGGTGATCAGGTTCTGGGGCTTCTCTGGAAAGGCAGATGGTTGACCCGAAGCAAGAAAAACATCTGCCTGTGTCAGACATTCAGTTTACTTTAACTTCTGTTCTCTTCAGTTACTGCTCCCAGTTGCTATCCCCAACACAGAGGGGATAACAGATGAATTACCCCGTAATTTGGCTTGAGGAACATCTTAATGCTTAACAAGAAGCAACATCAATTAAAGTAGGTGACTTGAGAAGCATTCTCAGCTCTGCTTGCTTTCAGTGGGACTGTGCTAATCCTTCATCAGGTATATATTTAGTGCTAAGCCAGACATATTTCCTTTGGGTCTTTATCTGTGGATTGGCAGACATGTGTTGCAATATGGCCTATTTTAAGTACCTTAAAATATGTGCTAACACTCTAAAGTAGCTTGATTCTAATATTCATGTATATTGATGCCAAAACAGGACCTATTTTAATTGGTCATCTCTACTCTTAGGGACTATAAAAATCATATTCAGTGAATCAGGTGGTATGGCTTGTGCTACTGCTCGGAGTGGTTAAAATCCAAATTTTTTGCTCATGGTGTACAATGCTTCCTGGCTCTGGATAAAGCTGATCACCAGAACTGAGGCTGTATAGTGTGCAGTAAAGCAAGCAGGCTTCTTCTGTGACCCCTTGGGGATTGAGGGGGATGAAGTGGTTGCTGTTTTTACCGCTGAGATATAAAACAGCATATGAAATCCAGGGTGGAAGGCAGCACGTGTGGATGAGCACAGTCTGGAAACACCAAGCCTGAAGCTACAAAAATGGATCTGAACTCTTCTGCTGGATCAGACATGGAGTGGGTTCTGTATCAGAACATGGCGCCAGTCTGAACCCTGGTCTTGCATGGGATGGAAGCTTATCCTCAGGAAACAGGGATTGTCAAGTCAAATATTCTCTCCATAGTTACTTGAGCTCTGTGTGTAGGGAAGAAAAAAGCAGGTAATGATGTCTGTCCTCAGCACACTGTTTCAAGGACCATGATGTGTGTGGAAGATTTTGGGGGCCTTATGTTAGTGGAGCCTGGGAAGGAAGGAAATGCTTTCTTGCTGGTGTGAAGTGGTGAGGAAGAAAAGTTATAGCGATGTCAGTCATGAAGCTGTGTCTCTTTAACTTCTTCAACCATAGGGGTGAGTGGTGTTCTTGCCACAGTCCTTGTTTTTTCTCGTATCCATGAAACTGCAGTGATCTGCTTGCTTATTAATTTTCCTAGATGTGATGGAGGGGTATATTCCCCATGCTTGGGGGTTGATATTTGGATACCCAGTTAAACATATGAGTGTTAACCGACCAAATCCCATTAGGTATGTCTTGTCCTCAAATGGGTTCCCAAGGCTTAATTTGCTTGCTAAAATGAGTGCTATTCAAATATGAGTTCTGGCTTTTTGGTGTGGCTGAAGACGCTGAAGGTAGGAGAGGCTGGAGGTGGCTCATGCTTTTTGGGGGGGGGGGGGTTAATGCCAGGCAGGAGTTTGTCACCAAGTGACTGATACTACTGTCTCCACCCTGCTCCCCTCCCTCAAGCTAAAGCTTTCCATGGAAATTAGCTGTATTGGCTCTGGCTGAGGCTTCAGGTTATTTATGGGAATCTTAGCAACATTCTTGTATTTCTGTTCATTTTCAGGTCTTTAATAAAACACGGCAGTGAGCCAAATCCTGTCAACTTAGTCTGGTTAGCATGGTCTTCCAGCAACCGATGGATAAAAAGTTGGCCTTGGCCCTCAGGATTGTGGTTGTTTTCTTAAGGGGCATGCCTAGTACTCTCCAAGGTGTTCAGGTTACAGAAAAGGGGTGACTCAGCTATATCAACACCTGAACTGCCTTACGAAGTTGTCTGTCTCTTTGCTAACCATGTGAGGAGCTTGAGCAAACTAGGAATGGAGCTCAACGTGTGTGGTTAGCTGAGCTGAATCTTGGCCGTGGTCAGTCTTCTTCTCCCTTAGTCACCGAGTCATCAACAAGTTTGGTGCTAAGCATTAGGAGCGTTTCTTTTAGCATTTGGGATTAGAAAACAAAGTCTCAAGACGCTTATTTCTTTGGGACTGAGATGCAGGGAACTCTAGAATGTTGTTTTTTTTTCAGCTGCAGAGTAACTTCATTTCACTCACAGCTTTATTCAGTGTCAGCTGGAATCGGATCCCAAGAATCTGCACAAGTTCACACAGTATCTGTCGCAGAGCTGGAAATAAACCCCATGTCTCATGAGACACAGGCTTTGTACTTGTGAGACAGTTGTTGAGGTGTTTTGCTCCCTCTTCTTGAATGAAAAGGCCGGGCTGGAGCTTGGGGAGAGTTTTCCCTTCTGAAAGAATTGAGGGGAGGTTGACTCCTTCCAATAGGAAGGAGAATTGCCTCTGTGCTAAAGTCCATAAATTGCAAAGAGACGAAGCTGAACAGTATGTACAGATCAGAAATGTAAGAATTAAAGACTCAGGAAGGACTGAGTCACAGCCTTGGCAGTGGCCTGGAACATACAGCAAGTACTTATGTTGGGTGTGGGATGTAATGCTGCTGCTACTTCCATCGCAGTAAAAGCTTTGAGTCTGTCCAGTGGTGATTGCTGGAGGCTTCCTGGGAGCAGGGAAGCTCAAGAAGTCCATGGGGGGGGGATGTGCTGTGGGGGTTTCCCTAAACCAAATTGACAGCCACTGTCCTAAATCCTTACGCCTGCTCTTCTCCATGGACTGATGTGCCCCACTGCTCACAGGCAAAGTCACGCAGTGTAGGTACTTGGATTGCAAAGCAGGAGACATGCTGTTATTTATCTGGGAAACAGAGGTACAAACTGTTTTTTCCCTTCGCAGTGTCTGGGTGGGGAAGAGGTTGGTTTTGTTGTTTTTCTTTTTAAATAGGAATGAGCAAAAATGAGCTGTAATTCTTTTTCCATGTGGAATCTGAGGGGTTACAAATCGCACCTCGGATTAAGAAAAAGGCAGAGTATGTTGTTGGATCTGTTGAGGACATGGCCGTTTTTTTTTCTGTTTAGTTTCAACAGCTGAACTTGGAAAAGAAAAAATCTGTAGAAGAAAGCAACATTGTTTTAAATAAAGCCATTTCAGGCTCTCAGCTTGGAACTTTTCCCTTGAAAAATGCTATGATGAAAAAAATGTAGAAATTGGGAACTTTAAAGCTCATCTGGAATAACCCTTTCCTATGAATACTTCCGTGAGATCTCTGCTCCCCTCTTTTGGTGAAGTGTTCCTAAATAACTTTTAAGCCTTCAAAAATAAGGTCTCCAAATGTTATTTGAGCAATGTTTTCAGTGATGTGTTGAGTTGTTTCTGTTAGGGAGCACCTGAAGCTGGAGTCAGCTGGGTGTTACTATACGTGAGACTGAAGAGACCAGCATGCTGAAGACTGAGCGCTTTGTTGTAATTCCCTTTCCTAATCTCTGGCTGTAGGCATCACGTTTTTGCCATGCTTTGGATGCTCTTGGATCATAGCTTGATCAAGCTTTACTGTCCCTGGCCTTCAGGTACTGGAATTATGTAGGACCGTTGTGGGGGAATATTGCTGGCTGGAGCATCCAAAGCAAGTTTCTGTCTTGCCCTCGGGAGCAGTCTTTCTCTGTTGACTGATTGAGGAGAAATTCTGGCTGCTTGCCCTTGGTCCCTAGAGCAGCGTGATGTGATTTTCACTCTGTGAAATCCTGGCTTGCTGAAGTGGTGAAAACATCCTTGTTGACATCCAGGGTTTCACCTGCAGCCCCCCGCTGACTGAGCATGACATTTCTGTACCAGCCTGTGCTCAGTTTGTTAAAAGCAAAGCCACAAGGCAGACGTCTGGCACTGTGCCTCCTAGGTAACGTCACGGACTGTGATTCTTGAAAGCGGCTCCGTG
The DNA here is from genome assembly GCA_030625065.1 of Alectoris magna. Taxonomy (NCBI): domain Eukaryota; kingdom Metazoa; phylum Chordata; class Aves; order Galliformes; family Phasianidae; genus Alectoris; species Alectoris magna. The sequence continues at coordinate 24,033,244 of CM060567.1, forward strand.
CACAGGAAAGAATTTGATATTGTACAAACAAGACGGCTGCATACTGTTATGGTTAACTTACGTGCTCTGCTTCCCAGTGAATACGTTATTCAGCTGAGATGCATCCCTCTTGGTTTGCATGCCAGCAGTGCTCAGTTGACATCATGATTGTACAAAGGTAACATCAAATAGGAGCTATGTTAACCAGTTCATTTTTTTTTTTTTCTTCTAATATTTCACCTTGTCATCTTCAACCTGCTGTTTTGTATAGAATATTTTGAATAGAAGCCTGCTGGGATTTTATTTTCGTGTATTAAGGCATAGAGCAAGTCTCAGAGATGGTGCTGGGGATGCTGGGCCTATGGCTGTGAGGCTAAACCAGGCTGCCAACATCTGTAACTTTCCATCAGATCACCATTGCACAAGAAGTAGACACAGAATCCAGTGTAGAGCTTCTCATGCTATGAGTCTTCTGTGGTCACACGGTTGAGATGACTAAAGATGCCTGATGAATTGATCCCATTGAAGAAAGGCTTGTGCATGTCCCAGCTGCTGGAGAGCAAGCAACTCCCTGTGCAGCTGGGGATGCTCTGAACTGGGAATACACTGCCTGGGTATCAGCAGTTGGGTATAAATTGAAACTCTGCAGGCCGCTGCTTGCACACAGCTAGGTTAAAGTACTGCCCTGCCAACTGTTAATCAGGCTCAGTAATGGGAAAGCAAAACCAGAGTGTGAAGCAAGGATAGGAGAAAGCAGAAGCTTTTCTATGTTTGGTTAGATGAGAATGACTCTGCTGGATCAGATCACAGCTTTGCCTGACCTGGTATCTTGTTATGGTTCAGGGTTAGAGGTTTAAAGAGAGCCTAAGAATAGAGCACAGACGTAGCAATATTTCACCCATATATCCTCTAGGTCTCCAGCAGTTGCTGGAAGTCTTCTTGAGCTTGAGGTAGCTTCTCTGTGTTTATTCATTCTCATTGCTATTTCATATACATATAATGTATATTTTATATTATATAAATATAATATAAAATACATATATACTTCCAGCACAGGGAATTGCAGAGGGTCCTGGGCAGTGGGTAGAAGCAGCAGTGTAACTGTGTTCCCAGGGGCATCATGACCACCTGGGCAGGACTGCTAAGCAGCTGTTCTGCATGCAGGTCAGCTTGGTCTGGCTGCTCTTCCTCTCCAGGGTGCTGCTGTTTGCTTGGCAGCCTGACTTTGGGGATTGCCTGTGGAGCAGCTGAGGTTCTTGGGTTTGTCCAGCTCAGAGCAGAGGGGGCTGAAGGGAGGCCTCAGGGCAGCTGCAGCTCCTCACAGGGAGCGGAGGGTTACTGCTGATCTCTGCTCTCTGTGACAGCAACAGAACCCAAGGGAACAGTATGGAGCTGTGTTGGGAAGGTTCGGATTGGATATCGGGGAAAAGGCCCTTCACCTGAGGGTGGCTGGGCACTGTGACAGCCTCCCCCAGGGCAGTGGCCATGGCACTGGAATTCAAGAAGCATCTGGACAACGCTTTCAGGCATTCAGTCTGATTTTTGGGTGGTGCTGTGTGGAGCCAGGAGTTGGACTCTGTGATCCTTATGGGTCCCTTCCAACTTGGGGGTTCTGAACTGGGCAGGGTTCTGGACTGACAGTGGATTAAAAAAAAAATAATAATAACTAAAGAATGCCACTAAACCTCTCTGGTTTGGCCGATGGAAGCATTCCTTTTCTGTCTTCCTTATAAATCAGAGTGAAAACTTATTTGCCAGGCCTCCTACTCAAATGTTTCCAGTGAATTCTAGGCTAGGGAGTTGAGGGGCTTGATGCTGTTTCTGAGAGCTCTCCTAGGTGCCCAAGCCAATAGAGCAGAAGGTACTTTCAAGAGCAAACTCTGTCTCCCAGGTGTGATAAGATACAAGGTATGAATGCCAGGATTGAGTACTGTTTCTTCAGTGGGAAATCAATTCTATTAAATATTCAGTTTATCTACTTCTAAAATACTGAAACAGTTACTTCCAGGTATGCATTTATATATATATATGCATTATATATGCATTTATAGTTTTACTGCTTAATATTCTTGGATGGGAGAGGGGATAAAGATGCAAATCTGAACAGATGGAAAGGTCTTAGGGTCAGTGTTTGAATCGGCTCCTCGAAGGTGACATACAGGGTCGTTCTAAGAAGGTCAAGGGAAGTACTTTACATGAGTGAATTCATCTTTACAGTGTCTCGTTGAACTGCCATGCTCACTGCTGCTTTAAAAAAATGGACGTACTGCTTCCCTTTTTATGTGTTGGTCTAAATGCTAGAGCCTTAACTGCAAGCCTTGTTTTTAATTAGGTCTGCTCCAAACAGCAGATATACACACATGCCATAAGGAATCTTGGACTGCCAACAATGCCATCAAATGATTGAAGAGGAACATCTATGAACCAATAAAGCCTGTTATTAGGGGATTATTAACGAGAGGCCTTGCAAACAAAATACAGTTGTACCCCCCTTCCCTCCCTATGGTTGAGGTTATTTTTTTAAAAGCTTCTCTTTATTTTTTTCTTGTTAGACTTCACAGGAAGATAAATACCATGTCGTTCCTCCAAAGGAAGTGCCTGAAGAAGCAGTCAGCATCAGATGGGTCAGTTCTTTCAGACCTGCAGGTTTTGCAATAGCTCCTGTCATGTGTCTGTCCACCCCTGCCATTTTGCACAGATGTGGTGAATTTCAGCCTGCTCTAATTAGCACCAGGCCTGGTGAGAAGCTGTGGAGAAGGAATTCAGGAGTACAGGAATGGAGACAGATAATTCAAGCTGTTATTTCATTTTGGCTAGCTAAGAAAAAAATTTCACAGAGCTGGAAAATATGACTTGGCTCTTAAGGGTTTCGTTCAACAAGTGGAGGTGAATAGTTGGGAGATAGGAACTAGTCTGCCTTGCTGGCTTTTGGGCCATGTAACCAGCAGCTTACCTTTTCTGTTGTCTTTGTCTGCCTTGCTGGTTGTTAAAGCTTTGGTGTGCTGAGCACTGAGCTGACAATGTGAGAGCAGTGACCCTCACAGCTTTGCTGTGTTTTGCTGCTGGGAAGTCACAGCCTTTTGCAGGCCATCACTGCTATTTGCCCTTCCCCAGCAGCTTCAGCTCTTTATCCAAAGCAATTGGTGTTATTTCCCAGTGAATCAGCAAGTTGGTGAAGCCTGGTGTGTGTGTTCTAGGGAACTCTGTACCTTGGGCTGAATATGGCAGTGCCTGAAGAGCAGGCACTCTGTTTCCTGTCATATTTGCCATAGAAAGAGCTGGGAGAACAGTGCCTTCTTAACTCTCTGAAGATCTTGCTCCCGAGAGCAACTGGTTCTACATCAAAGAGCAACCAAAGTATAAAGGTAAGAAATGTCAGTAAAAGGGAGAAAGATAGAGAAGCTTTGAGAGAGGAGCTGCTTTTTCCCTAAGCCCCTTCCATCAAGGAAGTAGCAATGTGGAAAGCTCATATCTCGCAAGGGTCCACCTGTATCCTTGCTAGCTCATAGTCTGAGTTACAAGGTCACCCTAGAGTCTGTGGTGTTTATCATCTATTTTGAAACAGCAGGACCAAGGCCAAATCCTCTTTTCTAGCTGGTGCTGTGGGAGAGGGCAGGTCTTGCTGTGCAATGCTGACTGTGCAAGAGTGAGGTGATGCTCTCTCCCAAGCTGGTGGGCTGCAGGCAGGATGGAGCTGTTTGGCAGCTGCCTGTGGGCTGGAAGAGGTACTCAAAGAAGAAAGGCATAGAGGAATCAGTGTGGAGAAGAGGAAAGGCAAGGCCAAAGCACCTGGGGTGTGGAGGAGGCACAGTGTTCTCCGTTGAGATCTAGCTCACTTTTTCAGCATCAGGCCCTGCAGCTACTCAGTATTGTTTCTGGTCTGACGCTGACCATGAGCAGCTGGTAGAAAATGGATGATGCAGAAACAGCATAATTGGGGTTGGAAGAAGTAAAAGGCTTGGCTTCTTCCACAGCAAATGTTTCCGGGAATTGCTGTGGAAAAAAAACTCAGCTGGAGTTTGAGTGCAGCTGGGAGCAGAGACCATGCCAGTTCTTCCCTCCTCACCCTCACTGTGGAGGAAAGCAAGGGAATGTATTTAATGCGGTTTTCACACGATGCAATTACATCTTTGGTGAAGCATGGGAGGCAGATGCATTACTGATGTCTTACATCCTATGCAGATTGCACCTCAGGGCGGTATTCTGATTGCTCTCTGTCCAATCCAGCTGCAGTTTTCTCTAAATGAACACCTCTGGTCTAGGGAAACCAAGGACTTGAGCAGCTGCTCTAATGAATGGGGCACCAATCTGGTGTGGCACAGGACAGCTTAGCTAAGGACCTGCATGGGAGCAATGGGAAATTTACCCCAAATATGGGGAAACATGGGAATAAATAAGATTTGCTGTTAGTGCCCCTGCTGTCTAGTGCAATACATAGTACTTCCAGCACTTCTCAGCCATCGTGTATGTGCTGTGCCACCAGGGCTGTTCATCTTCTACAAATACCTGCAAAACTTCCTCCTGCGTGTTGTTGAGCTGGCATCCATGGAGTACTGTGTTCACCAGCAAGTAGCTTGCGATGCCTAGACCACAAGCTGAACACGAAACTGAGATTCTCGAGTCCTTCTGTTCAGGAGCTGCCTCACTTCAGAAGTGTGAGCAGACTGCAATGCTTCTCATGCTGTACCCTTGGAGTTCTTGCGTCTGGTGTCACGTGCCCCCACATGGCTGCTTAGGAAAGGAGTCTGTGTTTAAGGATCGGGATGCAGCTGTAGTAGTAGAAGAGGCCCGAAACCCCAGTAGCCTGGCTTTGTCCTTTGCTGGACCCAATAAGGCAACCGCAGAGCATAGGATTTACCCTTATGGTCTCCACCAAAGGCCCTGCTGGAGAAGGCAGCATCTTCCCTGCAAAGGTGGAGGCAGGACTTTTGCAGAGTAGGTGTGGTTCCTCCAGGCTGATATTCTCTGTCCCCAAGAGATTGTGAGAATTCAACCTTGCACTTTCAGTGTATGCATGTTTAAGATGGATGCTGGGGCTTTTGACCAGTGCAGGGAACAGGGGATGTCTGTCCAACACAGTGGAAGACGGAGGCAGAGGGATCGTAGTTTAGAAATGGTTTCCTGCTTGCTTACTATTGAGATACCTTAACTGAAGGGGTTGCTGCCTTCTGAACTGAGCAGAAGGAGAGATGAGAGTGCAGCCTGTGTCCTCTGAGAGATGAGAAGGGGCAATACTTCAACAAATGGCATTCACCCTTTCTTAGTTCTGTAAGGTGACCAGGGGGCAGTTGTGCTTTAGTTTCCAATCTCAACCCATTCTACTCTTACTTTGAAAACTTTCTTATGTTGAATGCTTGTGATCTGCCTATAAAACTGTGCCACCTTGGGTAACACTATAGCGAGTGAAGCAGCTTGGGTGGAATTGCTCTGTATAAGAATGGCAGAAGAGAGGTGTAGAAGGAAGTAACTGCATCATTAAAGACAAAGATAAATAGATCAGCAGGGATTCACAGTTTTATATTGCAGTCATGTGTAAAAAGAGAAAAATACCAATGGAGAATGTACGATTTGGTCAGCTTTTTTTTTTTTACCCAACTGTGGTTCTTTAAGAAGTATTATTTGAAAACCTCTAGACTCAACAAATGAAAACAAAAAAAAACAAACCCAAATTTCATTTGCATCTAATCTTTGGGTAGAAGTAAATCTATATCTGTTAGGGTCAGAATAAACCTTTCCCACTGGAGTAAGGACAAATGGAACGTTTTGATCCATCCTAGCAGCGCTGTCCTACTCTCAACTGTATGTAGTAGATTGTAAGAGTAATCTTCTTTAAAGAGTTCATACTATTAGAAACATCTGCTTTCCTCTGTATCATGAAACACTGCAGCATTTGGAAATGGAGAATGCTTATCTCAGCCACCATAGAACACGGGCTCCACAGTTTTAAGTTGTGGGATTTTGATTACAGTGTGGATATATTATTCAGTCCTGTGTGATGCAATTTGGTGTGCCACAGTAATCTTTTTTTCCTTAGTTGGAACTGCGCCATATTTGCTGTGTGTGGCCAAACATCAAATGCATCTGAATAAGCAGAATAATCGTTTCCAGACTAAACAGATTTCAAATTTGTTTAAGGCGTTGAATGAGGTTAATGACTGGGAGATGTCTCTTCTGTTCTGTTAAGGTAACGTGATGTGTCACTGCCAATGCAGATCTCTCTTTAGGTCTAAAAGTTCCAAATCCCCTGAACTGTACTGAAGTATTCCTTTGAGCGCAGTAACTGTTGGCTGAGGGCATTCTGTCATATTCTGAACATCTCCAAGCATTAATAGTTCTGTCTTTGCAGTGGTCTCTGGAGCAAAAGGTTATAATCATTATCGTTCTCTTTCAGATGGGAAAGCTGGATCATGAGAAGACAATAATCCTGGTCTGTTTGACTTGGAATGACTTGGGGGAAGCTGGTGATGGAACCAGAGCAAAGCAGGGATTTGGCAATAGTTGAGTTCATTACAAGATCCTTGATTCTTTAGCGAAACCATTTGGTGATTTATTTATGGTCAAGGAGAAAGTCATCTTATTCTGACAATGCACTCCTCGCTTCTTGATTTCTGTGCCTTTTTTATTTAATTCTCCAAATTGCCAACTTAGGAGCGCCTATAATTACAGTGTTGGAGCTGGAGCAGCAAGAGCTGAAGCACATATGAACAGCACACACGCTTTGTGGGACCTTGCTCATTGTGTCTCTTAATGGTATGTCTAGACCAAAGGTACTGAGGATGCCAATGCTTGTAGGGTCTCTTGCTGATGCTCCTCACTGACAGAGCAGCAGTGCTGCTGTACATCCTGGCTCACATTATGGAACAGGGGTACAAAAGTATGGCCTGCCCGCCTACATACATGCTTTTTTGCTAATTTGACTGTTTTCTTGCTGGCTATGTTTCTGGTGGTTCTGGAAAGAGTTTATAATGCATCTGCGGTCCTTAAAGATTGCCTGGCTTCCTGTTTCTCTAGAGCTAGGGGTGTTATTAAATATAGCCTCCCACCAAATTCCAGTGACTAATCGCACACAGGCCTTAGTCCCAAACCAGCCATGACTCAGATACCAAGGAGCCTCTGTGAGTAATGCTGCAGAACGGGCCAACATGCTTCTATCCTAGCCTTTCACAGGCAATGGGAATGCTGAATAAGAGCAGACCAAATAGCAACCGTGGTCCTTCAGCCAAAAAAAAAAAAGGTACCCACAGTCTCTAGATGTTGTCCAGTGCTAATGCTGTGCTTTCAGATGGCCCCAGCTGAAGCACTATGAGTGTGCTGAGTGTGGATGCCTTAAAGGCCTGGGGCAGACCAGCTTTTCCATGGGCAGTCAGCTGGTTGGCAGGGCAGCAGCAGAAGTTTCCGCTATGAAAAGGTCCTTGAGTTTAACCAGACATTCAAGCACATAGCTCCTGGCAGAGGTGAGACCAGGCTGATGCTGTTTGTTTAAGGTTAGTTGGAACATCCACCTGGAGCAGTGCTTTGGATGAGAGTTAAGGGTGAATTCCTGATCATGATCTTTCCTACCCAGAGGTAGTTTTTATCTTAGACTGAAGTTCTTTACAACTGAGCTTTGCCTTCCCCTTCTAAAACCACTTATTTTGAATGGCGCTGTAGTTGGCCATTTCAACCTGAGCCCGCAGCGTTTCTGCCTGCTGCAAATACTTTTGTGTGCTCCGAAGTTTTTCTCTGATGTATACATAGCAAAAGACACATGGATGAGAACAACCTATTTCAAAATCATTTGAATGCAAGAATGAGATTTTTAGAGTTTGTGGCAAGTGGCTGTGTTAATGAGCAGAAGGAGTAAGAACAATTAGCTTTCCAAAGCGACTGCAACCACTATGTTTCTTCCAATTGTTTATGGCTTTTTTTTGAGTCCTCCTTATCAGTATCTTCGGCAAGAAAATACTTTCTTCTGAGAAATGTCTTCTGGCTTTTCAGTAATCGAAATTTCAGAATAGAAAATAATAATAATAAAACTTTGTTTTATATTTCAGGATTTTCTTTAAGTAGATTCTGTCTTGAAAGCATTTAATTTGAGGCCATGGCGTTCAGAGCTGAAGCTGGATGTGTAATTTCATGCTATGCTTATGAAGTCACGGAAGCATCTGGATGCAGTGTGAAAACCTTAACCAAAAACTTTCTGAAGTCTCTTTTTCTAGTGCTATCATCCAGGCTTAATTTAAGTGTTAAGGCTAAATCTCTTTATGGGTTGGCAGTAGTGAATGTTGACAGTGTAGTTCTCAGTACCTTGTTGGTGCTCTAACAACCGAGTTGCAGCCATCGTGGATATCATACAAATAAACTACAGAGCAACCTCTGTGCGATGAGAATAGGTTTGTTATGTTCAATGTGCATTCCCAAGCACGCTCATCTTTTTACTACTCTTCTTTATCTTACTATAGTCTTCAACTTTGGAAAAACTACAGTCCATTGAGAATTTAAGGAAAACTTCCCCTCTCCTTTCACAGGCATCAGAATGGTTGGGCAGACACTGAATAGCACATCTGTGCAGTCCCAAATGACTCATTTGCCACTGACTCTTCATTGTTTTAAATTACTTCTAGAAAGTTAAAGGCAAAAATCAAATGGTAGTAATAAAACCTGAGATGGCACCTGTTGTGCGTTGTCCCAACGGATGTCCCCATGGATGAAGAGCTTTACCCTGACTCAGCTGCTGTGTATCTCTATTGCTGCTAAACCTGCAGTTTATGGAATAATGCAAGATGTGGTGTATTAATGACTTGCCCTTATCATTTACCACTCCCTGGTCTTTCTCTTCTATAAAATTGTCTTTTATAATATTTTATTATTGGTTTTTGAGCACTGTTTTTAATGTCTGATATCTGGGTCTGATTATACCTGCTCTGTTATAATCTTTCCCAGCATTGCATGTCTCCAGCAGCAGCTATGAGAGGATGCCGTGAGCCTCAGCTCAGGGTTGGTATATCTGATGCTTTCCCCTCATCTCCTGATAAACAGCAATTTTCAGTTCAGGAACCGTTTGGATTGGATGTGATGTCTGTATTATCACAAAGTATCAAATAGCTCGTCTGACAACTACAGCTCAATCATTGCATTGCTTGAGGTGATAATCAGTATGGTTTTTATCAGTAATAACTGTGCTTTCTGCACACTTTTGGAGCACTCTTTTGGGAGAAACCCGTGAAGCAGCAGCACTGTTGGCCATTTATCTCCAGGTACAGGCATACTTTTTTTACTACTGTGTCTCTGCCTGAGAATTTGTGTTAGGTATCACATACCCTTGGGAGGAGTGTATATTTCTGGGCTAAATAGGAAAAAAAGAAGTTGATTTAGGTTTCTGATTAGTGTGATCTAGTTCTATTTTCCCAGACAGCAGGGGCACAGCTGCTTAGTCCTCCCCATAGGTATTTCCAAGGAAGCCCTTGAAGTGAATTACTTGAAATGATGCAATGAAAAAGGAATGTGATAGCTACGACGTTTATTTCTTCCTGCTTGCAACGCTAAAAGAAGCTGGAAAAGAAAGAGAGAATGCAAGCAAATATACTGGAGTGTAACCCTAGTTGGACAGTAACTTTGTTCTTTATGTTGGGGAGCTTTCTGCTATCTGTGTGCTTCAGGATTGCCAGCAATATTTCATGTTCCCTGCATGTGTAAACTATCTACTGCATTTGGTGAATGAGATCCTCAGTAATCAGTAGGGACAGATAGTAACTAAATGGTGTCAGTTTACACCAGCTCATCTTTTGCATCTGCAGTTAGTCTCTGCTTCTGTTTCTCCTCTGAATCAAGGCTGGAATTGCTGGTCAGTGTAGGAGATAATTAGCAGGATGAAACAGTTGCTTGGAGCAGTTATTTCCCCACTTTGCTGCTAGCATTGGAGAAGGCCGTGTTTTTTGCATTATCCAAGTAGTTCACAGTTTTGGAGCGTTTCAGGTTCATGCGAATCAGATAAACGCTGGTGTAACTATCTGTCTTCAGTTGTGCTCTGCGGGGAGAAGAGACCTTCAAACAGAAGAAATACGTTCCTTACAAGATGGGAAGCAACCTGGGATGTCTTCCAAGGATCAGTGCCTGAAACTGAAGCTAGCTGGTGACTGGAGGAGAGTTCCCAATATCCCCAAATCCCCCTCATTAACCTTGGCTTGAGGGGGAATTGCTGGACTGTAACAAGCAATGAGGACCCGAGCTTAGAGTCTTCTGGCAACCAGTACCTGTGAAGCTGCTGTGGGAGAATGGCTCGTATCTGAGCTGAAAACAGGTCGGAAACTGTTGGAGTGGGGCCCAGCAGCAGCCCTATGGATTGCCTGGAGGAAGCAGCTGAAAGCAAACCTTGGTTTTGTACTGTTCCCAAGGATTGGCTAGGTTACCTTATCTGTTGATTTATGTATCTCTTGAATAGTCTGCTCATCTGTTTGCGTGAGGGGACTAACTGCCTTGGAATTACAGCTGGGAAGTGCTTTTGGAAAAACAGGAGATATGTTGGATGAGGATAGTGCTGTCCCCCTGGCCTGGCAGATCTGTGCTCTTGTGTTGGTTTTTGTTTTTTTGGTGGTTTTTTTTTCCATGAAGAGGAGAAATTGATTATATTATTTGGAGAGAGGTATTCCTTGGAAAAAAGAATATCGTGATTTACTTACAAAACATGCACGCAATGTCCTGTTGCTATGATCTCAAGAGAAACAAACAGTTTCCTTGGTCAGAAATGGCCAGCTCTTCAGCAAGCTGTGCCCCTGAGGCTCTGTCTGTCTTTCTCCTTATACAGACTTGCCTCCCACTTCTTCCCTTAGGTACTCAAAGGGCAAGTTGCCTTGCCTTTATCTAGGTCTGCAATCATCTGTGGATCTCAGAATCGGTTGTTACCACCTTCTAGAGCAACTGTGTTTATATCAGGGGATGTCAGGGTTTTAGACCTGGAATAAAACATTCCTACTGTCTTTTGATTCTTTAGACTATGTGCAGCGCTTTTCACTAGATGGTAGGTTCTTCACCCTTTGTTCAGAATGATATTAAAGGATAGCCGTGATGAAGGATAATTGGATTAAAAATAGTGTTTGGTAGGATAGAGTGGCTCCTGCTGGCCTTAGTTTTTGAGTTTATAGCTGGAGGACAGGCAGTGCTTAGTGCCAAGGCTGTGGAGGCAAGTAGCTAAGTGTGGAAGACAAGAAGAACATGGCACCAAATTATGAGAAAGGCTGTCCTACAGCAGGGTTCATAGAATGGCTCAGGTTGGAAGGGACCTCAAGGATCGTGAAGCTCCAAGCCCCTGCCACAGGGTTGGGGTAATCTTTCCAGGTAGAACCACATGTGCTGTCTGCCGTTCTTCAAGAGCACAATCATTACACAACTGATGTTCAGTGAAATGATTGTGTGAGCTGGACCATGCTCATTTCAGAAAATGGTACACAGGACCATTGCGTGCAAGGGCTGATAATGGTGAGAAATTCTATGCCGGCCACATTTCTCCTGGGGATTTCTTGACTGTTTGTGTAATCCTTTCTTTGCTGGACCAGCTAATTTCCAGCAACATGGGGCTTCCCCTTCCTAGGGTGGCTGCTGTTTGCTCTAGGATTTTTCAGAGTATTCAGGCAGCAGTGAGTCTGCTGCTTGCCTGGAAAGCTCAGATCTATTTTGAGCATACAAATTATTTGAATGGCATACAGTCAGCCCCCCGAGAGAGCTGGATTTCACTGAGTTGCCAGTAGCTGTTGCAGGTCTGTCTGATGCTTCCTGAAATCTTTGACTAACAGAGAAAACCTCTAATGCATTTTGAACTCTGCTTTGGGACAGGGAAGAAGCATAAATCCAAATAATGATGACTATATATCTTTAAATCCCGCAAGCCATAGGTTGCAACTGATTTATGTTCTGCGGTGTAGATTTCTGTTGCAGCCTTGCCTGAGCTGTAATGGAAGGAAATTTGCTTTGCTATCAAAGGTTTGTTATGTTTATATCCACTTCAGTCAAATCAAGCAGGAAAACATTTGGGTCCCATTCAGCAGGTCAAGAGAGAAATGACTGAGTGACCAATGTTATACTCCCAGCTGAGTCGGTCATCCTGCCCCAGTGTGTACAGTGTATATGGAAAGACTGATTTGTGCTGCCTTACTGGGAATTTGTTCCATCTTGCAAAACTGTGTTCTGGTGGCTTCTGTTCCCTACTGGGCACTGTGATGTGAGCTGGGCCTTCAGCACTTCCAGCATATGATGAGGAACGAGCAGTTTCTATCCTGATAATGGATCTCTCTCTCCCCATCAGCAGTTGCCATAGACCATTTTTCCAAACATCTCAGCATCATCTGGACAGCATAGAAGATATCTCACCTCCTTTGCTGCTTGATAGACCAGGGGGGCCATTGGGCATATTTGGCTGAGCCCAGCTCTTGGAGAAAGAAGCAACTTCCATTTTGCTGCTTTTGGGTCTGAGTTTTGAGTCCCAATTGGAAAATTGCAATCCTAGAATCATTCAGGTTGGAAAAGTCCTCTAAGATCCCCAAGTCCCACCCCAACCCAGCTCCACCATGCTCACTGATTGCATCCCTCAGTGCCTTTCCATGGTTCTGGAACATCTCAAGGAACGGTGACCCCACCACCTACCTGGGCAGCCTGTTCCAACACCTCACCACTCTTTCTGAGAAGAAATGCTTCCTAATATCCAACCTGAACCCCTCTCCTGGTGCAACCTGAGGCCACCAGCTCTTGTCCTGTCACTGTTACCTGGGAGAAGAATCTGACCCCTACCTCACTGCAACCTCCTCAAAAAGAATTACGGTCAATGAAAATGGTTCCATGTCCTTCATATCACCTGGCTAGGCAAGATACTGAAGCTTTACTGGAAACTCCACTGAAGCCAACTTTAAGTTCTCCATCTCGTGAATGTATGACTGCAACTGCCGAAGCAGGCAGAACAGAGCTACAGCTCCCTGTCTGTGTCCTGGCTCTGCATCTCTGTGTGGTAAAAATAGCCATATTTTACATCTATGGGAAGCATTAGGGATGTAATCTCTTTGGAGTTCCTTTCAGCCAAGAGTAAGGAGATATGAAGAATTTGGCTGCTGTCCTCTGCTCCTACACCACCCAGCCACCGGTCATGGCTAATGAAGCTCAGTGGCTACTGTATTTTTCGTGGCCCTTCTGACAGTATGAGATTAGTGGGAGCACGGCTGCTTCATTACCCATGCATGTGTCTGTCTTTCCCTGGCAAATCCCTTGATGACGTGTGGTTGTTGTGTTAAAGAGAGAAGGTAAAAAAATTTATAGGCAGTCTGAGAGGCATGTTATTCAAGGCTAGGTTGCTGGCCCATCTGATATTACTTAAGGGGTTGGATATTGCCAGTAAATGAAAATAAATGCTATTAGTGTCCCTTCTGGTCAGGGGAATTAGCTGCTCTTCAGCTGATGTTTGGTTTTACAGCACAAGATACGCTGGCTCTCAAGGGTCATGGCTTTAAATGCTGGGAAGGTGCTAATCTTGGGATTATGGTGATGAAAACAGAAATAGGAGGATAGAAAAACCAGCAGAGATTCTTCACTTCTTTTGCTTACCCTGAGTCTCTCTGTTAAATGGACCTGCAGAAATCAGGGGCAAGGAGGCAGAGTGCAGCGCTGTTAACACCAAGGGTTCCTCTTTTACCACAGTAGAGCCTTGGAAGGACCCTTCTTTCCTCCTCATCTCAGCCAGTCTCGGGAGAATTCGCTTTGCTAAAAAGAAATTGCATCCTGTTTCCTGTCTGTCTTGAGCCATTTGCTTTTGGCATCAACTGTCAAGCCCTGAATCACTCTTTGGGGATGTGTGCTGGAAAGCCGGTGGAAACTGATTGCATATCAGCAGCTGAGATGCAATACTTGGCTTTGCTCTTCTTGGGAATCACAGTGTGCAGACCTGGACGGCATCATGCACATAGCGTAAGAGGCCAAGCACTTCTCGTGGGCTGAGTGCATCAAATCCTGAGGCAAATGCTTACTGCAAACATTGGGGCATGAGGGAGGTGGGAGGGAGAGATATCAACTCCTAAAGCTTTGGCTTCTTGCTCAGAGCAAGGAAAGGAATATAAAAAGAAGGAATGTAGTTTGTTTTCCTTTGTTGATCAGAGCTGAAATTAGCTACGGGGTATTTAACACTGAAGTGGAAGAGGGAGATGGAAAACTAAAAGAGCAACTGCTTGAAAGCTGCAGCAAATGCCTCTTCCCAAAGAGAAATATGCAGGACTTATTTGGTGTAAGGTCACTCCTCAGCAAGACCCCCAGCTGGGATGAAGAAACAAGAGGCCAAGGCTTCTGGCATCCTGCTGTGATGTGACATAAAGGGGAGATGCCACAAGCAGGTGGGGAAAGCTGGCAGTAAAACAGGTCTCCCATCCAAACCTTACACTGCTCCCACTCTGTCTGCCCTGGGGTGGTTTGGGTCTGTGAAACCAGAGCAGCGCAGATGAGAAAATGAGATAAAGCTCATAATAACCATCTCAGAAATATTCCTGGAAGGGTCTTGTTTTCATTCCAGATGAAGACGGGGGCAGAGAGAATGATCCCAAACCTTCATGGGGTCGGGAAAGCCTTTAAAGTACTGCTGTGTATCATTAGATGGACAACGCAAATTCAGTTTGCTCTCCAGGTTAGCACTGCATGTGCTGAGCTGAGCTCAGTTTAACTTGAAAACTTATCCTGGCTCTGGAAAATAAATAAAAAAAACCCCTTCCCTGATAAATTTGTTTAATAAAAATGAATTTTATTTTTCTGACACAACAAGGTTTTTCCATGAAGTGAAGACTGAATCCAGAAAAACACAAGCAAGCACATTGCAAGAATACAGAGTAGTCAACAGTTAGAGCAGCTTCTTGGAGAAGGGCCTGGAATAAAGCAGCTTTTTATTTATTTAGCTATTTGTGATATGCTGGCTAATGATGTGCTAATAGCAGAGACGTGTCTGTAATAACTGATTGGCTTTAAAGTACCTCAGCAGAGCCAGGATCCTATTTGGGCTGAAGGGGCACTTGCAGTTTGCCAGTAAGGCAGACGCTGGGACTATACCCAACAGATCTGGGAAATCACAGCTGTGGTCCAGCAAAGCCCAGAAAGCACGTGCTTAATGCTACCCTTCCTCCAAAAAAATGTTATATATAGACAAAATGGAGCAGAAGGGCTATCGCTGCCATTGGTGAAAGGGGGAAAGACTGAGTTGGCCAAGTCAGGCAGGAGGCCCATGTCAGCTCCAGGAGCTGAAATCACCCCTCCTGAGGACCATCTTTAATGTTACTGCCAAAAGAAGGCTCTTCTCTAACCGAGAGCTGGCCTCCCTGTGGCTCCTGCCATGCAAAATTCCCCCAGCTCACTGAGCCCTGCCTTTTGAATCCTGCTTCTTAATGTTATCATTTCTGCTTATCTGCCCTCGGTCTGCTTTCTGGGTGGGTAAGCACCATCAGGGAAATGTCTGGGGATGGATTAGCATGAGAAGGCTTTTCCTACTGGGATTTGAAAAGAAAAACAACACCAAAATGACCTTCTGTGAGATTCTTTTTAACCTAAACTCCTGCCAAAGCTTAATGCTGTGGTGGAGAATGAGTGCAGTGTGGTCCAGAAGAAGCAGGCATTAACCCTGGGGCAGGCAGCAAGCAGGGCATCCTCATGTGATAGCTCTGGAAAGCCTGGGAGTAGTGTATGAAACATCGGCCCTAACAGCAGGCAGGAGGGATACATTAACTGATGATAAAACATCACCTGTTTGCTCCACCTTTTAGGAAGTCCTTGTCTCAGAGAAAGGAGCTGGATTTACTGAGGCAGGTGCCCCTAGGAGCTTGAAGGGCTACTGGAAGCAAGCAGAGGCTGCCCTGCAGAGACAAGGTGAGCAAACAGGTTGAGCCTGTTGTTTGGTGGTGGTGTCTTACATGTGCCTTGTCCTTGGAAGCTCGTTAAGGAACAACTTGAATGAGTGGAGACCTCTTCCCCTAAAGGCAGCCTGTTTCACAGGGGAGTGGGACTCGGCAAAGCCATCTGAGCAGTGCTGCTGCACCATCTCTAGTCATAGTAGCTGGCTATCAGCAGCTAATGGGGATGCAGTCCCTAACAAGTCGTGTTTGCCCAATCCCTGACCTTTTAGGTCAGTGGGAAGAGTCCCAGGCAGTCAGCAGGCTTGAGAAAAAGCCCCAGATGACATCGGAAATCAAACTTTGAACTGTTATTGCCGTTTGACTCATGGCTATGGGTATTTTATTGTCTGTGCAGCTGTTGGGAGAACTGGGGGTGGCTCTTGGGAGATGATTGAATGCATGTGACATCCCTGAGGTGAAAGAGCTCTGCAGCGTGGCTTTAATGTTAATCCTAACAACCAGTAACTGATAGGCATTGCTATCTGGCAGGACTCTGCCCTGGCTCTGCTGTGAAATTCCTTGGGCTCTTTATGCAGAGGTAGCACCCGCCCCTCCCAGTCTTACGTGATCAAGGTGAACAGATGGTTGTTGCCCCTAGAAAGCTTACTGTTTACAAAGGAAACTAGTCCTGCTACCTGTACTAAAAGTCACCCCAGCCTTTGTGGTCAGGTCCCCTATCTTTTGTACAGAGGGAGGCACTTAACTTCCCAAGACCTGTCTTCAAGCCCTTGGGAAAGCTGAGTCCTCAAATCTCCTTCAGGAGAAAGTACCTAAGAAAACACAGGGTCCCTTAAGTTATTATTATTATTTTTTTTAATCACCTCTTGAGCTCCAGAATTACAGATCTGAGGTTGCAGGTCCAGAGATCTGTTGGTCTGAAAGGCTCCCGGCTGTTGTGGAAGCTCCTGCTTTCAGGTGGGTGCTATTAGCAGCAAGGGGAGATGCCTGGCCAGGCTGAGGCTGCCTGCAGCTGCAGGCTTTTCTCTTCCCAGCTCTGCTTCCAAGAGGGGTCAGAGTCAGAGCAGCAACCAAAGTGCCAGGGAAAACTTTCAGAGGTGATAGCTGTAGTTCTCTTCTATCTGCAAAGCTCAAAATGGAGAGAGACCAAAAAAAAGTCTGAAACTCCGCAGTGATGATAATAATAATCCCCAAATCCCTTGTAGTCAGTCTCACCCCACCCTTTATTTTCTTCTTCTCCGGCAGGAAAATGTTTTCCCATTGTTACTGGCACCCTTTGCAGGACAGCTCTGGTGCAGGAGTTGTGCTGGGGGTCAGGCAGAGAGATAGCACAAAGGTCTGGGCAGCGGGTCCAAATCATCGCTCCGCCAAAGATTTTTCCACATGACTCTTTTAAACTCCTTTCTGTCTCAATTCTCCAGCAGTTAAATGGGATAGGACTTCACTCAAAGCCATTGCTTGAGCTTGGAGGGAGCTCCCCAGATGTACGCTGGACCAGCATTGCTGCACAGCACAAATTAGCCAGGTATGTTTGCAAAAAACACAGGGCAGTCTCTGCTTGGAGAGGGAGGTCCCTGAAGCCGGCCTGTGTGCGCACTGAGCAGCTGGGTCCCTCTGGACCGCTGGGCTCTCACTAGCAGAGCTGGACATAAGACTTGGAACAGGTGTTACAAATTTTGATGCTTTTTCTTTTTTTCCCTCGAGCGGGGCAAGAGCATCTGGTCTGTCATGCTCTGAGGTCATTTAATGTTTTCCAGGACTGCCAGGAAATAGAAAATATTTCTGCACTGTAGAACGTGTAGAGCAAACAAATCTATATACATGTGCAAGAAAGCAGACCAGGGTGTAGTATTTTATGAAGTATTACAGTGAAGTGGCTCCCAGCACTTTTGCCTTAGGAAGCTGTGCAGCTGTTTCCAGCTGTCAAGCACTTGGGGAGATGCTTTGTGTTTGCACGACAAAGGCAAAAACAGCATACCATCTGCATGACTGCTTTCTTTCTTGCCAAGCTGGGGTATCTTCCAGCCCTGCTCTCTGATAAGGTTAGGACTTCCTCTGCCTGCAGCCGGGGGTCACGGAGGCGTTACCTTGTTGTTCAAACCCATCTCTGATCTGGAGAAAGTAATGCTTTTGGCTGCAGCTCAAAAACTCCAATGAAAGCTTGATGGAGCCAGTGGGAACCTTTCCATAAAGTGCTCGAGGGTTTGCCTTGGATTTAATCTGTGCTCTGCAAACCTGGCTCAAGGCCAGCAGAATGACTCTTGCTTTGTGATGTGCACACTGTCCCTTTGAGAAGTGTTTCAGAGATTAGTGAGAGCTCGCCTCCAGACTGGAAGTATGACCTTTGTACCCCACGGAGGACGTCATCCCTATCTCAACTGGCCTGTCATGGAATCACAGAATGGCCTGGGTTGAAAAGGACCACAATGACCATCTAGTTTCAACCCCCCTGCTACGTACAGGGTTGCCAACCACCAGACTAGGCTGCCCAGAGTCACATCCAGGCTGGCTTTGAGTGTCTCCAGGGATGGGGCATCCACAGCCTCCTTGGGCAACCTGATCCTATGCATCAGTGCCTATCTTAAGATCTGCATAGTCCGCTACTCAAGAACCTGTAGTAATTTAACATTACCACCCATACGCCAGGTATTAGATGCACCTGAATTATTATGGCATTAAGGAGCTTTAACACTCCTTGAGGCTGAACACCTTCCTAACATAATTATATAAAATAATCAAGTGAAACTCTGTTAATCCTACTGTCTTATATCTGGGGGATTTGGGAAAGGAGATGAGAACTGTTTTCCAGAAGTTATACAGAGACAAAGCTGTAAACTCTGCCTCAGCACTCCCACATCATAGCACCAGAGCCCCCAGTAGGTGCCAGTCGAGTTTCTCATTGCATCTTGCTGCAGGTTTCCATAGATTCCAACCTTTTATAATGAGAGGTCCTGGAAAGCTCTTTTAGAAGCAACTCCTCTGTCGTGATATATAAAGATTGGCTGTGGCCTTGAGGAAACAGGAGTTGTCCTCCCTTTTGAAACTTGTGGTGTCTTCGGCTGTAGCATCACAGGAGGTTGATCAATATGATCCTGTATAAGATTGTATCAACTACTTGATGCCATCCAGAATTTGTACTTTCAGTAGGCTATCCTGAGAGATGATGGATATATGCACCACTTCAGTTTTGCTGAGGGGCAGCAGCATGCCAGAACTATTCTAGGCTTAAAATCAAACCTGGGAGAAATAAAATGCTTGAAGAGATCGTTGTGGTTGGATGGTCCTACTGAGGTAGAAGAGTGCATCTTTTCACCACGTGTATGACCACCACTGCAGCTCAGAAAGGGTGGTCAGGCACTGGAATGGGCTGCCCAGGGAGGTGGTGGAGTCACTGACCCTGGGGGTGTTCAAGGAACGACTGGATGTTGTGTTGAGGGACGTGGTTTGGTGGGAGCTATCGGTGATAGGTGAACGGTTGGACTGGATGATCTTGTAGGTCTTTTCCAACCTTGGTGATTCTATGATTGCCAGGCTTCCCTGCCAGCAAACTTCTTTAGTCCATCTGGGTGAAACTGGGTGAAGCAGGGAGGACAGGGCAGCCGACTGCAGTGTTTGGATGAGAGCTGTGCTGCAGTGGAGTCTGGCTTGAAGCTGAGACTGCAACTTCTGCCCGCCCTGGAGCGTGCCTTGGTCCCACGTAAGCAATGAGGGTGTGTTATTCAGTAGATGCACAGCTCTGCTAATCCTTCAGGACAGATTTATAGGTATGGTGATTGGAGACAGACTGTCCTGCAGCATGATTTGTTTGGGCTTATGGATTTCAAAGTGTTTTAATTGCCTTTTAAATAGCTACTCCTTTATTCCAGGAAATCTGCCTTAGGCTTTCCCAGTTTAAATTCCAGATTCCCACAGAAATCCAGGAGTCAGGGGACATCTCAGGCTGATGTTTATGCTCTGTGATGTCTTGGCTTTTTCTAGATATTTCAGATGCAAATCGAGTGCTACAGAAAATGTTACAGTGAGAGATCTTAGGTTTCACCTTTAAGTTTGTTTACAGGCTGAGAAACATGGTTCAGCCCTCAGCCCTTAATCATGTTGCAGTTACTCAGGCTGAAAACAGCCTGTTAGGACAGCAGGACAGCACACATCTTGTCTGGGGTCTGCTTCATTCAGGTCTCACCTACCACATGTTAGAGTTAGGCTGGTTTCATTCATTATGTAGTTTTCAGCATTCTTTTAGCTTTCTAGGGAAATAAAAAAAAAAGTTTCTTGTTACAAGTTACTGTAACCAAATATAGTTCTAACTCCTACACTATGAATATTTTTGATGTGCTGTTCAAAGCAAATTCATCCAAGCAGGATACTGTTAACGAAACTCAGGAGAAACAAGAGGTCAAGTGACAGGAGTAAATAGAGGTTTCAGTCTCTTTGGAGCTCCTATTCAGAGCCAAGAGGAATTTATCCTGATGAAAAGCCTGGTTTTCACTTTGAAGGGATGCACTTTGAACCAGAAAGAACTGCTTCATACTAGTGGATTACACGAAGGCATTTATCCACATCTTTCTGCTGCTCCCAGATCTATCCAGGGTCAACTGGTATTTCTTTATTTTCTATCAAAAGAAGTAAACCCCAAACCAGCATTCTTAACCTCTTGGTAGCCTTGAGATTTGTGACAGCCAGTCCATCCCTGGGAGGTGTTCAAGGGCCAAGGAGGTGTGGCACTGAGGGGATGTGGTCAATGGGCATGGCGGGGGTAGGCTGGGGTTGGACTTGGGGGTCTTAGAGGTCTTTTCCAACCTGAATATTTCTATGACATTAGCATTTCAGTAACAGAATCATTTATAATGTGAAATGAGTTATCTTAGTTTATGCTTTTCACCCAGTAAGAAATACCTGCATATATATACACATATATAATACCTACCAGGGAGGTAACATCTCCAGTGGAAAAGAGGACAGGGCTTTAAAACACCTACACCTGGCTTCCACACCCTTCTGACCTGCAGTAAGTGAGCTTTCTTTCCCCATCTTCTGCTGTCTCAGCATAGAGAGGCAGCTCATCCCCAAGGCCACGTTCTGCTATTGATAGATGCAAGCTCAACTCAATGATTCTCCCAGCACTGTGGTCATGTCTGCAGTCATGCCATTAATGTAACTACATCAAGCTTTTGTCAGGCAGTTTTTGCTATATTAGAACAATGCTATTTGCTGTCCTTAAGACTATTCTCATATAACCGAAACGTCTGAACAATTAGTAATAACCTTCAGTATGCATTATGCTTCGGGCTTGAATTCAGCCAGACTGCAATGCTAATTGCTCAGATGGCTTTATTTCCTCCCACTCTGGAAAGGTAAAAGAATAGCTTTCTGTTTATACGTTAGGAAGATTAACACTGATTTGATTTTTGAGGGCGAAACCTCCCATGAATGATGCATAATGCCATGACTAGTGATCAAGCAAGCCATGGCCTAGGGCAGCAGGCTGTGGAGCTGGCCAGAATGGCCAGGACCAGGTTGCTGGTGGCAAGAAGGCAGAATGTGGTGCTCCCACCCATGCTTTTCCCATGAGGCAGAGTAAGCAGCAAACTTCCTTCTCTGTGTAGCTCTCCATCATCTCTCTGGTGCTGCATCCTCGGTCAAGGGGTGGGAAGATGGGATTTGCTTAGCTTGTTGGAAATCTCCAAGCTGCTCTTGCAGAGGGACAGCAGCAACCTCCGTGGTTTCAGGGGCGAGGGCCAGCCAGTGGACGCATAGCCTGGGGAAAGGGTTGGGTGGATAAGGATTTCTCTGAGTATCGGCTGATTTTAGGGTAATGCAGACACACAAAGGGAAGATGGAAGTATTGGCTGGAACTTGGCACTTAATTGTTCCAAAAAAGTTGTTCAGAAGTAATGTTCTGACTTTCTTGATAACGCTCTTGTGTTTTCCCAAACAAAACAAATTTGCTTAGTCCTGCACGAATTTATGAATGACTTCGTTCGACCCCCGCGTCCAGTGTTGCAGAGAAGCATGGGAGGGGAATGGAACAAGAAATTGAGTTTGTGTTGGCTCACGGAATTTCTATTTTCAGTGTCTCAGTTTGGTCCCCAAAGTCTTTTTGTTTCTGAACTTCTGAATTTTAGATTCCACGTCTTTAATACACCCTTACTGTATCTCAGGAGAGCCATAAGTTACACTGAAATACGGAGGATAGGACAGTACTAATCACTGCTGGCACTGAGATCGGTGCAGTGGGCAGGAGCCATTCCATGGAAAGAAATTAAAACCCAGCTGGATGTGTCTTAGGGGAAGCATTTCCCTTCTCCCTGCGTGTTAACTGGCATAGAAAACTTTCTGTGAGTGTTCTCCAGGCTTTGAAGTCTGAGCCTTTCTCAGGAAAATGAAGCCACTTGGGTCTCCCTGTGGTGGTCTTCCTAGCCTAATGTACGTTTATCTTCACATCTCCCTGTAGTCAGGGTGGGATTTGTCTCAAAATGGGCTCTGTAGTAAGCTGTTGCGTTGCCTAAGCTTGTATACGCTGCTCCAGCCAGATGGGGAGATGGCACCTCTCAGAGATGTCCCCTCTGAGCTGAAACAAGCTGAGAGAAGTGATCCAGAGTGTAGATTGATGCTGTAGGCTTGCGTGTGCCCGGCTGTGGAGGAGCTGCTGGTGATTTGCAGAGGCTTGCCCTGGATAGCAGCAGGCCAAGGCTATCTTTAGCTAAGGAACCTCTGGTTTTATAATCTGCTGGTTTTTTTGTTGTCCTCTTTCCCAGAGATCCATGATATCACTTTCATCTCATCTGCACATGGCCCTGTGCTTTTAGCTGACTTTCCACCCTCCCTTTCACTTAACTGGGTTAACTCCAGCATGCCAAACATTCTGTGTCTGACAGAATACTTGTGCCCCAGATATTTGATACGGGAGTCCCACATGTGAGGTTCTTACCTAGAGGAGCTGTTGCCTGCCTTCGGGAAGTCTGCCCTGTATATTTGGTAGCAGGCAGGACTTGACCCACTGGGCTGGGCTCCCTGCTTCTGCCAGGTTTTCACCAGCTGTATTTCTGTCCCAGTTTCAGGTCGGCCCCACCAAGATGCCTGTCTGCCTTAGGTGATGAGGATTGCTACCCAACAGCAAAGACCACATTTCCCCTTAATGCACCATGTTGTGGGAAGTGTTTACTGCTGCTGCTCTTGCAGAGCAGAAAACCAGAGTTAAGGAAGCTGATTGCAGCTGAAAATTTAATTTCTGATGGCACATCCAGCCTCGTGGTTTGTTTCTCCATCTCTGGTTGCTCAATAACCCAGAGCTTCTCATCAGTGCGAGGGTCACCAGCAGCGATGGAGAGATGTGCTCACCTCTTGGCAAAGGTGCTTTCATGTAGCCACAAGCCCACAGCACAGCTGTAATGCTCCCTGCATTACATACCTCCGGCCCATTGCCAATGTCTGGAAGTGACCTTGCAGAAGACACTTCTGTTTTATCAGATCTCTATCAAGGTGAACAAAATGGGAGAGCTTTAGCAGGAAAAAAGCATGCCTAAGTAGAAGGTGTTTGAAAAAGCTGGATGTTATTGAAATACCTTGACATTGGGCACTGTGTCAACCACGTGGGCAGTCAGCCTTGTAAAATGTATTTTGAGTGCCCTAAAACCTCAAGCCCGCTATTTCCTTGCAGCCTAAACTTAGAATTTCTACCCAGGGAGGCTGAATTAAGAGAAGCTGGTAGTATTCTTTTGGGATGAAAAGGAGTGTATTGGAAAACCTGGTCGCAGCCTGTTGAATATCCAGTAAATAGCTGTTGACAGGAAGATAGCACATGGTGTATGCTCTGTGGGAACTCTCTCCTTTCTTTGGCTCTGTGCCTTCTGCTAGCAGTTTCCATGGCTATCATCATGGTGGTATTCCTGTCTCATTTCTCCCTTGGCTATTGGATGTGGTCATCAGACTCACGGAGCAAAAATCTTACCATGGTTTGGCTAAAGACCTAACTGGTCACCATTTCCAGCTCCTGCACAGATTTCTGTGCCCATGGCTCCTTGAGACTCAGGAACAGAACTGCAAACCAGCTGCATCCCCAGCTCCAATGGAGCCTCCCTTCCCTCCAAGTGACTCATGGTCTACACTGATTGAGGCCCTTTCTTCCAGAAGGCTCCCAGAGACACTGGGTGCGTTGCAAAAAAAAAAGAAGAGGCAAAAGTCACTTGGAAATTACTGTAGCATTGGGATAAAATGTAAAAAAAAAAAAAAAAAAAAAAAAAATCGTGCAAAATGGGGTTTGCCTCCCCAGGGAAAGAGACTGGCTCAAATACATGTCCCTCCTATCCCCATCTCCAGACAAACTGACTCGCCCCATGAAGTGCTTCTCTCTCTGATGGCTGCGGAGTGCTGCATGCCAAGGTGCTTGCAAGTTTGGGGGAAAGTTTGGGGGAATATTGTATTTGAAGGCAGAGTTTGGTTTTAAAGATCAATGCTCTACCATGCAGAGTGAGAGGAGGCTAATTTTAACAGAGGAATTTTTCCCATAGTTTTTCCTATTTCTGTGACCACACATCTCTCTATTTACTCATAAAGTATAGCTCTCACCACAGTTATTAAATCAAGAACTTAATGTCTCTCCCTGGGAAAAGAAGCACTTCTTAGGAAAAAAAGAGATAGAACTGGGGGGAAATAAAGGCAGAAAATAAGGAAATGTTTGAAGAAGTTCATAAAGCCTCAGATTTCTCTAGGGTCCCCAGCTGTGCTGTATGTTGTCCCAGCTGAACTCCAGATATTTCCGCTCTGCACATTAATGCATTCAAGGAGAAATCAAAGTGGTCATCTTGAACGTTCTTTGGGCCAAGTGTGTATGTCTTACCTCAGGACAGCCCTGATCTCTGAGGTTGTGCTCCCTTTGATCTTTCTCCTTACGGGACCGAGGCTGAACACAAGCTTTCCGGAGCTCATTATGGCTATCTGCCCATCAACGTGTAAACTGATAGATGAATCTTACGATGCTTCATGGTCCCTGTGGTCTGGAAGCTATGTCCTCTACTGGACCTTTCTGTGCTGAGGAGACTGAGGGAGAGGCCTCATAGAGCTGCGTTGGGAGGGTCAGGTGGGGGTGAGGAATGGTGGGCATGGAGCAGCTCCCAGGGCAGTGGGCACAGCCCCAAGCTGCCAGAGCTCAGGGAGCATTGGGACACCGCTGTCAGCCATAAGGGTTGGGTTTGAGTGGTGCTGTGGTGGGGCCAGGGGTCGGTGATCTCATTGGGTCCCTTCCAACTTGGGATTTTCAGTGTTAAGGGGAAGAAAAGCTCTTCTCCACTGCTGCTGTCCTTTGGAGGCCCATGTTAAAGGGTGGCCATGCACCAATAGCGCCAAGGCTGCCCCGAGTGCCAATTAATCCAGAGCAGTAAGGAGGGACTGCCAGGCACGTTGCCTCAGGAGATTGGTTTATTAATCTAATGCTCAGCCATTAGCATGAAGTCAGGTTTTGGTGAGTCATATCTGTCACTAGAAACCCCTGCTGCAGTCTCCCTTTGCTTTGTGTCCTTAATCTCTGTACAGGGTTGTCTCTGTGCAGCAAGGCAGAGCAGAGCCATGTGCCACAGCACCCTCTGTCTTGAAAGCTGGCTGGGGGGATCTGCAGAGTGGGAAATTCCGTCCAGCCTCATGCATGCATCAGTGCAGTAGAATTTTAAGACAAAGCAGAAGTGACTGAATATCTGGCATGCATAATCTGTGTACCTCTTCAACTAAGACTCAAGGACCTTGACTGGTGGTTTCATGTATGTGGTCTACCTGGTCCAGAAATAAAGATGTGAGAGCTGCTGTGGTGGTCAACCAAACATCCATCCTCTTGTCCTTGGGCTCTTTACTACCCCTCAGGAGGGTTCATGCCCTAATAAAAGGACCATCTCTGTCTTTACACTGTGCCCTGTGGTTGCTTGCTGCGATGATAAACTTTATGGCTCAGAAAATAGCCCTGTCACTTGCCAGCTAATAAATGAGTGAACGCAGTACATCGCTTCTGTTTGCAAGAACTGTTCACTCTAGCTATGAAGAAAATTATTCCTGAATCAATCTTTGTGCCCGCCTTTCTATTTGTACCTCTTCAAGAGCAACTTTTACCTTGACCCCTTCTATCAGCTCTGATCTCCAGCAAATAAGGGAAATCTAGAAAGGCAGCCAAATATCATTTCATCTTATACGTGCATTTTGTATGTGTTATAGGTTTCTGTGAGTGCTCAGACAACTTGTCCCCATGCAGGCTTCCCTCCGGCAACTTTGAACCATTCTTTCCATTGACTTCAGTGGCAAGAGCTTGATTGGAGGCAAAGAAACAAAGCAGTTTGAAAAGAGAGGGGGAAAAAAAAAAAAGTGAGAAATGATAAAATGTAGCCACGTGCGTACAATTGCATTTCTTGGAATTCGAGTGATTTTTGTGTTCGGATAGAAATCTGTCAGCATTCTGCTCATTGCTTCATGATTCTGCTTTGAAAATGCTTGAATTCAGTGGAGATAGCCAAAAGTTAACCACTGTGGAAGCTGAGAGCAGCCAACTCCAAGGGAAGAAAAACTGGTTGAGAAGGATGTTATTCAAGATGTTCAAGAAATGTAGACTTTCTCTCTGGTTTTGCCAGGGACTTTCTGAATGATTTTGGTGTGTAAAGATGTACCATGCTATGACCTGAACCACAGCAGTTCAGTCCGAGGTTTCATTTCCATGGAACAGCCATGAAAAACAGCTCATCCAAAGTGCAGTTTTTCTCCAAAGGATTTACATCTTCTTCCTGGCTTGCTTATATTTATAGGCAATAGAAAGGGAAAGGTGACTTTGGAAGCACCTGAATTTGGAAACAAATAATTATGGTGTTTTTATGAGCTTCCTGTGCTGTTCTGAGATCCAAACTTGCAGCAGAGGTAGAGTCAAGAACTGAGTGATAAGAACTGACTTTGTACCTGATAGCTTAAGTGTTTCATTTAGGCATGAGCTGGATGGTTATTACAGGGTAGATGCTCGTATGCGTGATTGTGAGGCAAATGTGAAGGATCTGTGTGGCCTCACTTTTCTTCTTTCTCCTTCCCATGCCTGATCTACTTATTCCAGATAGAAAGAAACATACCTTGCTATGTCTTTTCTCTAATTAGGCCTAGGGAAAGGACAGAGGCTGTCTCAGAGCATTCAGGTACCTAGCAAGTAGCAATATAATGGGAATCAACGATAGAAGTACAACTAACGTGTCTTAGCTTTACTTCTGTCATTGATTAGAAGTCTGGAGGATGTCATTGCAGAGTTGGAGGAGGAGGCCCTGGAGTCATGCCTCAACATATTCTGTTCAGATCCACACATCCACTGGCATTTCAGCTATTTTGAGAAGCTGGCCTCTTAGCAGAAATCGCTGAGTGCCAAGGAGACCAGCAGATCTGCTGATAATTAAAAGCACTGTGAACAGTAGAAAGTGTTGTGAAAGGGTTCCGTCCCTTACCAGTATCAAGTTGCGTAAATCGATGTTGGCCAAAAAAAAAAAGTGAAATAACAGCTCACTTCCTAAAATGGAAATATCCCCGTGTTTTTCCTGGCAAGGGACTGCTCTCGGGGGCAAGATCAGCAAGCGGACGGCAGTGACGGCAGCACGTCCCTTGCCACTACTGGCCTGCGTGGTGCGAGGGAAGCAGGAAAGCAGTATTTGCCATAGATCTCCTGACAAGTAACACAGAACTCTGCGCTTTAAAGAATACCACTGGTTAACTTTAACTGGCAACTAATAGCCTCCAGCCTAAGTAGTTATGCCTTTCTTTTGAAGAAGCTACTGGTTTCTGGAATGTGACCTGTCAATCTTGCAGTCTCTGCCTTGCCACAGCCTATGAATGGCATTTGCCCTGATGTTTCTTCCACTGTATCTAAGCATTTTTATCTACATGAGGACAAGAACTGTGATGTTCCCCGTAGTTTTAAGTTCTCGACCAAGCTCTTATTTAATGCTTTACTTTTTTTTCGCATTCATTCTGCCGTTTAATCTTTGCTCAGCCCTTCATTTCTTTGGAAGTTTCTCTGTCCCACACATTTTCTTCCTGAAAGTTCCTTGATGGTGTCTGACCCTGCCCACCTGTTGTCTTGGCTTTATTGAGACCCACTGGGTTGTCAGACAGAGCTGTGCAACAGAACCGGAGCAAGGTTAGACAGTTGGTGAGCTCCATCCTTTGCATGATGCACTGCCCTCATTTATTCCTGCCCTGAAAATGAATGTAAAATACAAGCAAATCTGAGCACATACAGATCTAATCCAGGTTTGCTTGTCTGGGTGATCATGCAAAGTAGCCTTAGTCGCCATAACATGCAGAAAACTGGATGGTTCTTCAATGCTGCTTCAGCCTTTTTTTGTGGACATGGAAAATGCTTTTTTCAAGCTCTGGTTCTAAAAAGCCCTGGTATCCTTGTCTTCTGCTGTGCCTGTTTTGAGAAAGCCTTGGAAAGCTCATTTGGAAAGACTTACTTGGCTGCCATGAAAAAGGTATGCATGAAGATCAACTGGAGAATGAATGAGGACGAGCTATTTCTCATGGCCCAATTGTTTTTGCATGTTTTCCTGTGCTCAGTTCCAGGTCAGGCTGCTGCTAGCAGAGCAGAGGAAGGGATGGCAGGATAAACAGGAAGCACGGGGCTGCTTTGACATTCTTGTTCCACTTATTTTAAGTTCAAGGATCATAAACAGGGAAATTTGCTCCAGAAGAAAAATCAGTGGAGTCATCATTCACATCTCACCCTGGTTACCAGGTTAGTCTATGGATTAATACATGGTTATGTCTGTAGGTGTAGATACATACATACATACATGTTGCTTAAAGCCCAGGTGGTTCTTCTGCAGTAAAAATGGATGAAGTCTTGCCCTGATTCATGCTGTATTCATGAGCATTTGCAGACATGTCTTCCAGCACAGTGCCCCAGCCAAGCTGGGCATGGAGTTGGCTGGCAGAGAAGTGAGGTTCAGTTGTTCGGAGACCCAAATTTCATCTGCCCATGCTCTCTGGCAGACTTTACTCCAGCACTGCAGCAGAAACTGGTTCAAATGGTGTCAGCAGCCAAAACAGAATTTCTGCTTTAAAAACAAGAGAGGCATCTGATGGGATTTGCTTTTGCTTTGCTTTCTCCTCCTTTTCTTTCAAGAACAGGAAAATTAAGAGTGAAAACCATTGTGGTCACTAGGATAATGAAGCTGCCCAGCTTTACTAAAGGACACAGGTCTGGGATCTGCCTCAGTGATCCTTGGGATCACCTTGTGGGTTTCTACTATGTGCTCAAATCTTAAGTTTCGTGGAACTGGATGTTCCTTTGATTTATGGAGAAATTCCCGCTTGGTAGATACCTTGCCTGGGGCAAATTCCTCCTTTTTCTGTGCCTCTCTAGCTCGTTAGCTCTGAGCTGGGTTTTAGCCCATCGACTAGCTTTGGATTTGGTTGTTTTCATTTCTGTCTTCCTTGGCACAGGAGGGACATAAGCCGTGACTAAACTTTTCTGGCATTAGTGCCAGCACAATCATGTGAGAGGTTCGGAGGACGAAGAAAATGCTTAAGAGTTACATCTGAAAAGAGAGATTTACAGCTTCTTACACATCAAGCTGTAGTTGACAAGGAGTAAACTGAAGCAAAATTCGGGCAAAAGCCATTCCTCCTCAGCAGGCACAAAAAACACCCAGCACTTTCTGTTACTGGACAGAAGTAGCAGTAGTGTGGCTTTCAGAATGGAAAATTAGAGGGCTTGCACTGTGATGGCTTCAGAATTTGGGCTGAAGATTCAATCCGTGGATACCATCGTACACACGTTTTAAAAGTACAGCAGTTACATGCATTTTTCAGAATGGATGTTGCTCACTGGAAGCACTGGCAGTGGCTGTCTTCCCTTACAGTAATTAACAAGGGCAAGCTCCAGAGCTGTTGATGAAGCTCGTTTCCTCATTGTGCTTCCCCCATTGAAGCCTTGGGCATCACTTCACCTTTGTTATGTGATTTCCTTTTCCTTCCCGCGCTAGGAAAGTGGAGTCACAATTAGTGGGGCAGTACTGGTGCACCCCGAGCTGATAGAGAAACCCACGTGCTAAACATTGGTGGAGCAAAGAGATCGCTTTGCTCCCAGCCCATCACAAAGCATCAGTGCTTGCACCTCTGTGATGGACGTGGTCCAGCTGCAAACCTGCAAAATAAACATTGCACGTCCCTGCTTGCAGGCAACACGCTGGTGGCCTTTCTAGGACTGAGCTCTTCCAAACTGCTTTGGAGATGTCCAGAGGAACGTGTGGTGCATGCTAGCAGCACTGGGCTCTGGCCTGCTGCCTGTTGTCTGTGCTCTCTGCCTTTTCTTCATGTTTTCCTACAAACAAATGAAAGGTTTGTGAAATTGCTTCCACATTCAACCGGTTCACACCTCTGCTTCTTCCAGAGGCTTGGCTCCAGCTGAGCTCAGCTCAGGCCATAGCGAATGCTGTGGAAAGCTCCTAGCTTTGCTAAAAGAATTGGGCTGGTGAGGGATCACACATGACCTTATTGTGTCTTAATTCAAGCACATCCCAAATGGGGATAGAAATTAGAAAAAAGATACAGAAAACCCATATCACCCCCACAATCCCTGTGTTGCTGGATTACTTTCTCTTTACTACGTGGATAGAAAAGGGCTTGCCTTGGTCCCCTTACCCTGCTGTACACTGGATGCTCATATGCATGAGCACGTAACAGCAAGAATCAGCTTGTAAGACTGGAAGTTTCTTGTAAAAATGTAAGAATGTAAATGGAAGAACAAGTTTCTTCTTGTACTTTTTTTTCTTTTCTTAGACCATGTGGGTCCAAGCGGAGGTGCAGAGCCACGTGGAGGGTGGATAATTTGAGTTTTGGACACAGAGCATTACGGGTGGTGCTTTGGCCAGCTGTGTGCTGAGGTCAGCTTGGACTTGGACATCTTACTTTCTGCTTTTTGCCTTCTCCTTTTGTCCCCCCGAGCACAAGAGGACCAATCTTCTGTCACCCATCCGGCACAAGCAAGGAAGCAAATCCAAAAAACTTGTGGAGTACCTTGTTATCATCTTCACTTGATGAGACGAACTGATAACAGCCCTAAATGAAAGGCATCTCTAGGGGGGAGGCTTGCAGCCAGCACATAAATCAAAAGTGCACCTAACTTTTTCCCTCCCACTTGTGCCAGTGTTTGATTTGGCAACCTGTGCTCATTTTCAGAGCATTAAGGAACCGAATTAAATAACTGAATCTTTTCCTTTGCTAACGTTGTTCCCTGGTCTGCTGCCAGGCTCGTACTGGGAGAGGGAGCAGCCACTGCTTGAAGCGGCAGAAATACTCAGCATGCAGTTAGCTGGCTGGGCTGATCACATGTTCCCCGACCTTCCCAAGGCTGGGGGTCCTCCCAAAGCACCCCTATAGGCTGGACTGGGTGACTTTGGGCAGCCTGCTCTGTGGGAGATGTCCCTGCCCGTGGCAGCGGTTGGGACTGGTGAGCTTTGGAATCCCTTCTGCCCTAAAACATTCTATAGTGCTATGATTCTATAACAAACAACTCATTTAGGGTGTGGTTTACCCTTCTGCATCCCCTCATGCCCCCATGTTCCTGCTCAAACTTACACACTGTAGGAGCTGGAGGAAACCCAGCTGCTCCTACAGGCACAGGTCTCTCCACTTCCCAACCACATCCATGTTATTGCCTCCTGTCCACATGCCAGCTCATCACTCAGAGAGCTTTTCTTCCTCCCTGGGAGACAGCAGGTTCAGCCTGAGGGCAGGTTTTCGCTTAGGAAGGATGGATGATCACATACCTCCATGTGCCTTTGCAAAAAGGCTCTTCAAGCAAAATCACAGCCACCAAGTTGTGTGGTGTATGCAGGCTTTCACTAGCTGTTTTTTTTTTTTCTTCCTTATTTAAGCTGTATCATAGAAAATCTTTTTTTCTCCTGTCCTGAGGTGTAGGGGCTGGAGAATTCTGGTTTCCAGCTCTGAACTGGTTCCCTTCATGCAGGGAAGATTTTTCCAGTGCATCCCAGCAGCATGGGGCTACCAGCCAGCTCCGCGCCCCATCGGCCGCCAGGAAAGTCGGGCTCTGGCTTTTATTTGCTGTGAAATATCGCCCGAGCCTTTCTGCTGAAAAATGGGAGGGAAAACAGCCAAATGACCAAGCTTTTGAGGACACGTTTTCAGCCCGGTGCTCAACCTTGTGCTGCTGGGAGGAAAGCAAAAGGCCTCACTGCGGCTCTCCCCATTGCTAAGTCCCCAGGGAGGGTCCCCAGGAAATGAGAGGGGACAAAGCCAAAGCAAAGCCTGTGGCCTCTCTCTTCTGTGCTCCACGTGGGCAACATGAAGCATCCACACGTGCAGCCCAAAGGAGCGTGGGATGCATGAGCAGGGCAGTGCTTTGTTAATATGTGACCAAAGGTTTGGTGTCAGTGACAATTCTAGCAAAATTCATTAACACAGAAATGAAACCCAGTCTGTGCTCATGTCTTTTCCAAGGAAAGCAGGACCCCAGGGGGGCCTGAAGCGTGCTGTGCTGAGCAGGTACAAAAACAGCCATTATGTGACTTAGATTTCCCTTAATTAACATTATATGTCACCCCACATGTCTCCAGCAATGACTAAAGTCTGACTTGACAGTGCTGGCTTTCTGTAAGCACAGGCAGGCGGTCTCTGTTGCAAGAAGGTGTTTGGCACTTCTGTGAAACATGAACAACCTCATGGCATGGCAAAGCTTCCTGCAGAGTCTGGTGTACATGAAGTAAGGGAAAAAGCTGATAACTGGAAGAAATAACTAGAAGTTCTGCCTGGGATCGGTTGGTCGCTATCCTTGAGTTTCTGGAAAATAACACATCCACAGGCTGAGGGGGTAATTGTATTATGTATATATATACAGAGATGGATATATTGTTTATTATGTAGAGAGTTTAATATATATGTTATATATTCAGCAGCTGGGATGCAGCAAGCTCACAATGAGGAAAAGCAGAAAGAAGAATGACCCCGTGCCACTGTTACAAGCAGCTTCCTGAGAGCGGCTTGCGGCCAGGAAAACCGCTGGATGAAATCCCTCAGAGGAGGAGAAAGTCCAGGGTAACGTGGTTTATTTTGCATCTTTCCAAAGAATAGATCATGTGAGCTGGAGGCTGCCCTGGAAAAGGTGCATGCCTTGGATGTCAGTGTGGGTGCAGGCAGGGAGGGTCTCACCTCTCGTGATTTATGGTACAGCTGAATCCCTCTGGGGCTTCATCAGAGTCCTATAGAGGAGGTTTCCCATTGTTTGCACACCTGAAAGCTGCCCTGGCAGCTGGTAGCCCTGCAAGGATGCAGTGAGACTTTGCGCAGTTGGCCTCAGAAGGGGTCTTAAAATATTTTCCATTTGAGAACAGAGTTGTTCCTCCTCTTCCCTCCCCACCCATCCCACTCTGATTCAGCAGATCCTTGCTGGCCTGTGCTCAAAACCATCCCACTGTAGCTGAAATTCATTTTGGTTGACCTTGGTGGGGTTTAAATGCTGCCTTGTTAGCCTCCAAAGTCTCTGTGAGCCGGTCAACCCTGTTCAACCATTGCCAAAACACTTCTGTAGAGACAAAAGTAAAACAGAATACAAAGCTCCCAGCTTTGCACCAATCAATTGTATTGGTGAAAGTTGCTTGTGACCTGCTGGTTCCCATCTCAAAAACATTTCACATCTCTTCTACTCCTTGTGAACAGCCAGGTCCTCTCTGGACAGGAAGATGAAGACCACTGGTGGCCATCACCAGATAAATCATAGTATCATAGAATGGCCTAGGTTGAAAAGGACCACAAAGATCACCCATTTTCAATCCCCCTGCTAGGTGCAGGGTCGTTAACCACCAGACAAGGCTGCCCAGAGCCACATCCAGCCTGGCCTTGAATGCCTCCAGGGATGACCTTTGTCCTTCTGCACCCCAAAGCTCAGACTGTATCTGACTCACACAGCATTGGCTGTGGTTGGAGCTGGAGGGATTTTCCAGCTGTCTCAATTCTTCTTGTTGGGCTGCAGGAGGTTTAAGAGACGCTCAGCCTTTCTTCCTCCCAAGCATTCTTCTTTGCTCTCCTAACGTGGAGACCTCACCAAACCCAAAGCTCCCCCACTGCAACTGAACGGGCCTTGCTGCTATTTTCCACCCAGTCTGGGACCCTCCTCTGGAAACACCACACCAGCACAGGCGTAGGAGTTTCTTCTCCCTTCCAGATTGAAAGCAAACCAGAGCATTGCCTCACTCTTTGTCGGAGTTTGCCCTTGGTATTGAGGAGGAGGGATAAGCTGTCCTTAAACTCATGTGAGAGCACAAAGGTGATGCTTCTCTGGGCCACACTACCTGGTGCTCCTTGTTACGAGGATTAGGTTTGTGTTTTTAATAGGAAATATGTGCTGGAGCAGTAAGCCTGAGTCAGAGCAAGCCTCTGCCTGCAGCCCATTTCCAGCAGCTTTTCAAATTGTTTTACGTGTCCCTGGCGGCTGGGCTGCTACCATCCCTGCACTGATTGCAAACAGGCCGATAACTTGGGCGCCCGTCTCCTTTCCCACTTGCTGGCTCTGCTCACACATCGTGCTTCTCATTCCTTAGCTCTTCTAAAGTGCATCGGCTCCACTCCCTGCCCCATGTTTCCACGCTCCCAGCCCTTCTCGTGGATGTCCTGCCCTGACCTTGCAGGGCTTGGCTGCTCCTGGCCCCGGCACAGATGCAGCAGTGCTGGTGATGAGGTGCCTGGGAAGCAGAGTTTCACCTCCGACATGGGCGATGAGTTGCAATGTTTGGGTTTCCCTGCTGGACCCCTTGGCTGTGCTGAGGAATAGAAAGGGTCTCTGCTGCAGGACAGAGAGCTAGCTCTGCATTCCCGTACCAAAGGGGCTGGGTGCCCCATTTTGAGGAGCATCTCTGCAGCATGCCTCCAGTTCCCACGCTAATGAGAAACAGCTTGAAGTTTGCCTAAGCCTCGCTTGCTTTTCTCACATTTACAAAAGATTAGCAGGGCTTGGTTCACCTCGGAACCTCCCAGCAAGCCATCAGGAGGGAGAGCCCCTTACCCATGCTGCCTCATTAATGAAATCACTTCCAGAAACTGCAGTTAAGCTGGGCTGGCCATTGCCACATAAGGGTTTGATTTTCTTGGTCATCCCATGTTGGCATCACTGATACCACCTGCGTGGTTCCCTGGATCTGGCCATGCACCCCACCTCTATCACATGAGCTGTCTTCCACAGGGACAAACACAGTCCTGTCCCATAGATGTCTTGACTATTCTCAGAGGATGGTTAAGAGACCTTACCAGTGACCTATGCCACATCCAGATGAGGAATACTGGGCTCTCGGTGGGGTTCCATAGAATCACTTGAGTTGGAATGGATCTTTAAAGGCCATCTGGTCTGACTCCCCTGTATTGAATAGGGACATCTGCAGCTTCATCAGGTGCCCAGAGTCCTGTCTAGCCTAGCCTTGAACGTCTCTAATGCTGTCCACATGGTGAATGTCTCCATGTAGTGTCCCACATCCTGCGTGAGCCCAGCGTAGATCGCAATAGTGTTAAATAGTGTTGGATCTGTTGGCTAAGTTCTCCTTTATTTCCAATACACCTGGACCTCAGAGCAAGAAAATAAGCAGGGAAAGCCTCTGTAGGAGCTACCTAATGTACCTTAAGCCGAGGGCTTTGTGACAAAAGCACCTTTCCCAGAGCCAGAAACATTCTTACCTGATGCACCGTTTGCCATATCTGCTGTGTGTAGGTTTCCTCCAATTTCTCCTACAAATAGCATGCTACTGATTTTCATCCCTTGCTCTATGAGTGTGTGCTGCAGCTGTATTCCCCTGCAAACCTCACAATTAGCAAAGAGATGCTTGAAATCCCGAAGGGGGACCCTTGGCTCTGCACCTACACCTACAAACATCAAACACACGCAGGGTTCGAAGCACATCCTATGATTCAGCAGGACTTATCCAAACTGAAGCAACAGCGATTTCCCTCAGTTTCTGGGGAAGTTTTCTGGCAGGCTGTTTTGCTAACCTACCTCAGTGGTTTCACCCCCCCCCCCCCGCCCCCCCCATACCCGTTTTGTCCTCTCCCCAAGTCACTGTAGCCACATCCAGATTTGTTCTCAAGCTTCTCTCTTCCTTCTTTCCCCCCTTTCCAGCCCTCCTATCCCCCGTGCTGCCTTTCCCTTCTCTTCCCTCCCACTCCAGGCTGGCTTTGCCCCAGCGATGAGCTAAGGCTGCTCGCTGCCGGGTCCCGGATCTGCGGGGGAGGCAGCGCGACGCCGGCTGGGGCTCAGCCTGGGGGGTGCTGGGGCTGTGGGGCAGCCGCGTGGGGCTGGAGCCGCTGGGTGGGTGGGGTGGGATGGCGCTGGGGGGGAGCCCGGGGGACTCGAAACGGCTCCAGTTTGCGGAGCCTGCTTTGCAGACGCGCTCCTTTTGTAGGCTGTCTTTTGGCTTTGTGAGCAAACGTCCCTTTGCAAACGAATGTCCCTTAGCAAGCGCCTTCTCTTCAACAACAATAAATTAAAAAATATAAATAAATAGAAAATCAAGCTCAGCAAGCAAATAATAAGAGTAATAATGAAGAACTATACAGCTCACAGTTTTTGTCAGTTAACCAAAATAACCAGACCTGCTCTGATGTTTCAGGAGGAGCTCCTGACCACCAAGGTCTGGCGTGGACCCAAAGGGATGGCAGCAGAGGATGGGAGTCCAACAGTCTGTAGAAGTGCAGAGCATCTTACAGGAGCAGAAGGATTGACAAGGATTAAGTGTTTGCAGGGGATAGGATACTGAGAGAGCTGTGGTTGTTCAGATTGGAGAAGAGAAGGCTCCAGGGAGACCTGATAGTGTCTTTCCAGTGTATTAAGGGGGGCTATAAGAAAGAAAGGGACAGACACTTTAGCAGGGTCTCTGGTGGCAGGACAAGGGGAAATGGCTTCAAACTAGAAGAAGGGAGATTTGTGTTGGATATAAGGAGGGTTTTTTTTTTACTATAAAGAGTAGTGAAGCACTGGCA
Organism: Alectoris magna; assembly: GCA_030625065.1. Classification (NCBI taxonomy): domain Eukaryota; kingdom Metazoa; phylum Chordata; class Aves; order Galliformes; family Phasianidae; genus Alectoris; species Alectoris magna. The sequence continues at coordinate 24,070,047 of CM060567.1, forward strand.
TGGGTTGCCCAGAGAGGTGGTGGATACTCTGTCCCTGGAGACATTCAAGGCCAGGCTGGACGGCACTCTGAGCACCTGAAGGAGCTGTAGGTGCCCCTGTTCATTGGAGGGGAGTTGGACCAGATGACCTCTAAGGGTCTGTTCCAACTCCATTCTGTGATTCTAAGTACACAACAATTGGACAACCTTTGGGATCCAGGCTTACTGCTCTCTTGGCTGCCATCACTCACATCCATGCCTGTAACCATTGTCCTATGAAGCCAACTGCTCAACAGGCTTGACAGCCTCTCTCCTGCAGGAAATGCCAAACTCCAGATCTCTAGCACAGATTTATCTCGGAAAGAGGGGTGCTGCAGTGGCACAGCTGGCCAGGCAGGTGTTGGGTTCACCATCCCTGGAGGTGTGCCACAACCATGGGGATGTAGCACTGAGGGATGTGGGCAGTGGGCATGGTGGAGTGAGCTGGCCTTGAACTGGGTGATCTGAGAGGACTTTTCCAATCTGAATGATTCTATGGTACCTCCAGAAAAGCCACCTCCTGTGCTGTCCCAAAGTGCTTGGGAGCGCTTGGAAGTCTTGGTGCAAATGACTGATGTAGTGCTGTTTGCATTTCATGCCCTACAGACTGCACAGCTGCAGCTTACCTTGGTGCTCAATAGCAGCTCACTTCACAGTGCTGTTTGGTGGTGTGGCCTCGTCTTCCCAGCTCCTTGGGCTGCTAGTGACATTCCCAGGGCTTTCCAGCTGGGAAATAGCAGCCATCTCCGCAGAGAGCCTGATGTCACAAGATTTTTCAGCCTGATTTCCAGAGCGTTGGTCTGGATGTGCTTCAAACTCCTGACTGCTTTTTCCAACCGGCTTTGTTGCTTGGGATGGTTTTTTTTTTTCTCTTTTCTGGGCTCTCCCTTCCCCAGCGCTCATACGCTCACAGAGCAATTGGTGTCCCTCCATAGGCACGTCTTTTAAAAAATGCAGAGATTTCCTGAGCAGGGTGCAGTGGAAATTCCTGGGATTGCTGGTGCAGACGGACACGTAGTTAGCTGAGTCTGAGAGGGAGCAGCTCAGGAGGTGGGTTTTCTGCAGAAACAAATCCTTTCTGCTCATCTTTTCCGGTCTACATCTATGGGAGCAACGCTCTTCCCACCTACACCCCCGTCTGAATGTAGTGTGGTCTTTGGGGTCCACATTGCCTTGACCTATCCTCGTGGTTTGGGCTTTGCACAGGCATCAGAGGGGCTTAAAACTCCTCACACCCTGCAGTGTTAGAACCATGACCTTATTTGCCAAGCCTGGCGATGGGACAGGGAGCAGAGATTTCCAACATCAGCCCCACTCGTGGGATTGAGTGCCACTGCCAGGGGCTGGCTGTCAAAAGGATTTGCAAGAGGGGATGTTCTCAGCCCTGTTTTTACGTGACCACTAGCAGCAGTCCCGCGGTGGAACACAGCTGTAGGACAATGGATGGGGCTGACCAGAACACGGCGCGCTCTTTCGCAATGAGCTTGGCTCTGGGCTACATGAAAAATGTCCTTTTTTTTTTTTCTTATTTCTTTCCCTCCCCCCACCCCAAAAAAAAAGAAGAAAAGGAGCTTTTTGCAGAAGAGAGAGGGGTGGAAACCAGGTGCCGTTTTCAATATGCTGCTTTCTAACGGTGCCAAAATGATCAAGGAAGGCCTTAAAATGGGAGTGATGGGTGGAGGAGCCAAACGGGCCAGGGGTGCTCTGGAAAGGAGAAGGCTCTGAATGACAAAATTACAGGTGATAGGAAAGTGATTAGAAGAGACAGTGTCGGGCAGGTTGGAAGCAGTGTACTGAGAGCGGGAGGTAGCCCCATGTTGGGCGTTTCTTCCTGGGGTAACCTTGGTGCCCATCCCCAAGCTGTAGCCAGCACCATGCCTGGCATCCTTGCTCATCTATATTATACCAGTATGGAGGAAACTGAAGCTCCTCAGAGACATGGTGAAGGGTTTTTCTTGGTAAAACCTTTGGGCTATTTGCTGCTTTTAGGCATCTGAAGTCAGGCTTAAGTGCAAAGAAGGGGTGCTCCTAAGGGAGCATCTTTGAAGCTGCTCCTCTGCCTTTCCCCCATGTCTTGTTTACCCCTCCCACTCCGGGAGAGAAATAGCATGAGAAGGAATTGCTGCAAAAAATACCTCTCTTAGAACATTGATCATCATTTACTTAGAAATTGCCCCTGCTACAAAACCTGCCAGATTTCCAAGGAAAAATTTGCAAGTAATGAGCAAGCGTATTTAACGTTCCTTTCCAAATGGCCCTTGTTTTAACTTTTGCTTGCTCCACAGTAAGCAATAATGCTTTCATCCCAGATTTGCACATACTGCAATTAAACGCTCAGTAAGTATGGGGATGCTCCAAGGGCTGGGAGAAGCAGTGAGCTTGCGGGGCTGCAATGAGACGCTGAAGAGTGGCAGCAGTCCACTTATTTGAAAATCAGGCTGTTCCATGCCCTCTGCAAAGTTCCAGTCAATTGAATGCAGTGCTAATTTTTTTTCATTAACCTCCAATGCAGCCTCCCCATCTGCAGAATTAATCACCGCTGGAAAACTAGACTAATATTTCAGAAATAACAAACTGCTGCCTTCCTCCCTAGCAACTTCTTTGTGGCCTTTCAGATTTGTATGTCCACTCCCGTTCACTGGCCGTGCTCAAACTGGAAGATACCGTGCATAGACGGTATGATACATATTGCTTACTTACATGCTTAAGCTGTTCCTATTTTGTTTTAGGAGTGATAATGTATTTGGCCTTTACTTTCCCACAGTGGAGATCCTCATGTCTTGGACCATGCTCTGAACAAGCTGACTTAGCTGTAGGTGTCCCTGTTCACAGCTGGGGAGGTGAACTAGATGGCCTTTAAGGGTCCCTTCCAACTCATGCAATTCTATGATTCTACATCCACCCGCAGCGCAGGGCTGCCTCCAGAGCCTCCTTCTCCTTCTGCCTACCCTTCCTCAGCCCTGCTCTCTAGGAGACTAGAGTGATAGACATGCCTATGTGCAAATAGGGGTTGCATCTTTGTGATACGGGATTTTAATGGAGTAACAGAGTGAGGTCATCACAGCCGGCTGCGCTTTTATTTCAGCGTGGTCGCTATAGCAGCCAACGTCAAAACAAAACATATAGTTCACCAAAGCAAAGTTTCCTGGCTGATGGTGTTCATTTTTCTTTATGAGCTGACTTTGGAAGACAGCGAAGCAGCAGCCAATGGAAACTCAAATGTCTTTCTCTCTCCCCTGTCTGCTTCTCCGTCTCTGCAGCGATCGAGATAAAGGTTAGACATCTGTTTCAGATCTGCTCTGTTTAAGTGAAGCAAAGACCCACTCCCGTCGTCTCATAAATCACCCTGCTGCTGGAGCACAGTCCCAACTAATTGCCATTTACCCCACGACATAAAGCTCAGCCCTGGGCTCTGCTGCTGGGAGGGCTGAGCCTCCTGCCTGCTGACTCCTGCCATTTGGTGAGCACTCCCCACCTGCTCTGCAGCTTGCTGTTGCCTACACAAGTGAGGGGTGATCACAGAATCATGGGATCACCAAGGTTGGAAAAGGCCTCTAAGATCATCCAGTCCAACCGTCCACGTACTGCCATTATTTCCCTACTAAGCCGTGTCCCTTAGTGTAATATCTAAATGTTTCTTGGCCACCTCCAGGGTTGATGACTCCACCACCTCCCTGCAACAGAGGGACAAAAGGAGAAGGATGGACAAACACCTGCCCAACGCCTATTCCAGAAAGCAGCGTGGGACGAGGATGGAAGATAGGACAAACAGAGTCAGCTCTTGCAGGAACACCTGTATTAGGATTGAGTTTGTAAGCAAAGTAAAATAGCAAACGCAGAGTTTAGAGGAGTGTTTTGTTTCCTCCTGGAAGCACAAGCAGAGGAGGGGAAGGCCGGCGACGCTCCTGCAGGGCGGCATCTAGCAGCACGCCTGCGCTGAGCAAGGCGGGACGCGGAGCTGTGCCGAGCTATTTTTACTTCTGCTCCGGTCCCGCAGCCACGCTGGCAGATGTGCTCCCAGCTGCAGATGATTTCCATGTGTAACCCCACACTGGCCAGGGGCCCAGGGCGTAGCGTGCTTCCTTAAAAGGCCCGGGAGAGCAAAACGATGCCCAATCCCAGCGGTGAGTGGCCATGGGGGCCGCAAGCCACCCACTGCCCTTGGGAAAGCCCAGGCTGCATGACATGGGGTCGTTGTGATGGGGAAAGAGGGGTGGGAAGGATGATTCACAGGTGGTTGTAACCCTCCTAACCCTCCGTGCTCCCACCTAAAAGGAGAGGCTGTGGAGGAGGCAACATGTTGGAGCATGGGATGGGTCCAGTTTGCAAGGCTTATGAGAAAAAAGGTGCTTTCTGCATGCCCCTGTGCACGCTGGAATGAATGCAGGGCAGACTGCTCTGCCCTCCAGGCAGCTCCAGCTGAGTGCAGACGTTATGAGAAACAACTATATTAATAAGTGCAATAAAAAGTCAATTCCCTGTTCCCTCGTTCTCTAATGGAGCCCTTGTGATGTGCTCATGGATGGTGCCAAATAAACAGCACGGTTTCCCAAGCGTGGTTGCCAGGGCTCAGCTCATGCCCAGATGAAGCAGCATCCCCAGCAACAGCTTGGTACTGATGGGAAATGTCATGAGCTGGGCTGCTCTGTGAGCTGAGAATGGCATAGGAGCACCTACAGATGTGAATCCTCATGGGAACAAAGCCTGGGGCAGACCTCAGTCCTGTGTGTTCTCCTTGCCACGAAGCCTACACTCCCAAAAACGTCAAGGTGAGCCTCTTGGACTCATGGGCAGCATTGAGCAGGGAACTGGAGGTGTCCTTCCAGCTCTGTTTAGCCTTGCAAGTGCCGCCTTCTCAGCTCCTCTGCTTGGCCGTGGGAAGCATTGCCAAGTTCCCTTGGAGCTGAGGTTCACCAAGATGTGGGACCCCAGAGATGCTGTGTGGAGGCGGGAGTTGGACTCAGTGATCTTTCTGGATCCCTTCCAACTTGTGAAGCATCTCATTTTATGAGAACCTCATAGCACTGATTGCTCCACTGGGCTGTGGTAGCAAAGGGCGACCTAGCAGAGGAAAGAGCAAATCCTGAGCTGGTAATTACATCACAATGCCCTTTTTTTCTGCATTATCCATACAGGGTGTGTCACGCTCATTGCAGCCTCAGTAATTTTAAGTGAAAGCATAGGGCATGAAGCTGCAAGCGCAATGCAAGCTGCAGGGAGCAAGCAGGGAAAGGGCAGGAGAATGAGGCCAAAGCTGACCAGAGAGTACAGACAAATGTACATGGCACTCTGAGTCACCAGGAGCTGAAGCCAAGGCAGTCAGCTGTCTTGTCCCAGTTCCATATGGTTATAAGAGGAGGGCTCCTCCTTGTCTATCTCTCCAGGAACCTCTCATCTGATTTGTGCTGCTCTTGCCAGGTTTTGGAGAGCATTTTCTGGATTAGCTTCAAATGACCCAGCTGGCTTTGGAGGATCCACCTTCCCATACCATTGGTGGTTGTTTTGCCTGACTGGTATTTCTGGGTATTCATCTACTTCATGCTTTTCGGGGGGGGCTTTTTGGACAAATTTTAGCTGCCTTGAGTGAGTTCAAATACGGATGGGAATAAAGGATGGATTTAAAACTGTCATGGCCACCAACAGCAAAGCACACACTGGAAAATGCCCATGGTATCATTAAGTTGTGTAGGATGGAAGGGACCTCCATGCCTCTCTGGTCCAACACCTTTCAAACCGGGGCCAGCTGAGACTGGGTTGCTCAGAGCAATGTCCTCCAGGAGATTTAATGAATGTCATCCCAATTTCCACCTTTCCCAAGCTAGAAAGCCCCGGGTCAGCATCAGCACCTCAGTGATGTCCCCTTGGATGTCCATACTACAACCATCTTCCCTCTTATGGCCATTGGGATTGCCTTCCAAAATAGTTTCCAAACTAAAATCACTCCTCTGATGCCCATCACGACGCTTACAAGCAGAGGGACAAAACCATGAGTTTCTCAAAACCTCCATTAGACTTTATTTAAAAGTTCTTTGTATAGACTTCCTGACACAGAATCCACAATAAAAATAAAATTCCCCCCCCCCCCTCCCACCCACCCACCTACCTCACCCCAAATTGCTTTGCTTTGTGTTTTATAAAACATACAACATGAGAAGAATGCCAGAGACATTCTACACCACAATTTAACAACTCATTAACTGAGGCCTTGGTCCCAGCAGTGCATTTGCATTTGGAAACCTTGCTTCCTTTCCCTCACTCGTTTGGTTGGCCACATATGTTACAAATGCATACAAGAGATCTAGTTTGAAAAATCTGATCCAGAAAAAGGAGAAAAAAACAAAAAAAGGAAGGATGGAAAACCGAACCGCTTATTTATCAGCATTAGCTACTCCCTTACACAAAGGCTTTCCATGTGCAGTTATGCTCAGATATGAAAATGATAAAAGCAAGCATGTAACAGTTGCAGTGAAATTATTATGAAGATTTTTTATTTTTATTTTTTTGTTAATTTTTATGCTGCCTTAGATAGGCAGGCTGCCGGAATCGGAAAGAAAGGGTAATTTAGAGATGTGTTCAGACACAATAACAATCTGCAATCGGGTAAATATCTTGTAATGTTGAAGCTATACAATATATCCCGGACACACGTAGCACTCAGTCCACAAACAGTTTAGCACCATATTGATAGGTCATGCGGCAAAACCTTTTCTTCAAGGTTTGCTTTGGAAGTTAAAAGCATGAAATAGTACAGTGCAAGGTAGTCTATACCCTTAGCTTCTATTGGGGTAAGGTGGCAACGGTGGATGCTCCAGGCTGTCTCAGAGGTATGTGTTGGCAGGTTGTTGGCTCTATGTTCCTATCGTCGTCACCACGCCAGGGCTGATGTTACCTGAGGAAGTTTGATGGAGAAGGGGAAGATGATACATGAGGTTACTGCGGGGGATGCTGAGGGAGGGCAAGTGGGTCACCTGCTGGGTGACCTTGCTACAAAGCCCATACCACCCTCAGTTCACTTGCAGGCCCAGCACTTTTTGCCCACTTCTGGATGCTTACCAGGGCTGCAGGCTTTTTCACATTCTTTCTGTGTGTTGAATCTGTTCTCATTGCCTCCGCAGCCGCCGTACCAGAACCTGGCACAGCTCTTGGTCTTCACGTCGTAGTGCCACTTGAGCACAAAGTCCCTGCAGGTCCCCTCCTCCTTCTGCAGCAGGCAGATGTCCATGACTGCAGAGAAAAGCAGGAGAAGGGAGAGTCAGCTAGAGGTCTGGGGTGCTGGGCTAAACACAGGCTCCCTCAAGACATTTGCACGGTAAAAAAAAATGCCAGTAAACAGGGCTGGCATGCAAGACGAAAAGGGATGACCGAAGCCAAGGTGTTGCCTGGTATCCTGTGGCTGAACCCCATCTCTGTGTTGACAAAGAGAAGGTCTTTGCCCAGCACTGAGCCTGAGAAGATGCCAACCCTGCTCTTCAAGCCATCAGCTGTGTTGCTGCTGTGCATCCATGGCACGATGCCGGAGTAAAGGCAGAGAGAGAAGGACACGTGCCACGTGGCAACAAGTGTCTGCAGATCCCTTCTAGGAAGTGAGTTGGCAGGTGTCAGAACTGGGTCTCAAGGGAAAAAACATTTTTGCCATCATTTTCCCCAAAAATGTATACAGAGTACACCAGCAATGAGTGGCCAGGAAATCCATCTCCTGAAGTTGTCTTGTGATAAGCTCATACCCTTTGTAAGATGCTATAGGCAGGGTGCGAGAAATCAAGGTGCAACGTCCTACCAGAAACAGTTCCCACATATCCACAAGGGGAATAGAGAAGAATATAGAAATAAAGGGTGAATTAATGGAAGGGTATACTTGCAAGCAAGCTTTCTGGGAGTTTGATGATAGAAAATGCGTGCTAAACCCTTTCAAAATGTTCATGGGAAGAAGGATGCAGAGTATTATCCCTGAAATCCTGACTAGAAAGTAGGTCTGGCAGCAAATCCTAGAAAATAAGAAAGTGCTGGTGGCAGGTTTGCTTGAAAGGAAATTGCGGCTGGTGCTGGCAGCTGCCCAGAGCACAGGAATGCTGCAGCCAGCGGGACGGGGAAAGAGAGAAATCAGTCTCATGGACCCCATGCCCATCAGAGCCCAGGGATGGGCAGGACCCTGCCTAAACTCTCCCTGTCCTCTCCTTCTAATTGCATTTTCTCTTTGTGCACTGCAGGTATGGAGCTGAACAGGTCACTGCCCGGTCTTGCACAGGTCAAACCAAGCAGAGGTTTGCTGGCTGGTTTGAGGTATGAGCTGGGAATGCATCCTTCTGAGAGAGAAGTGTTGGAAGGGATGCTCTTGTTCACAGTTTGCTTTGCTGTGATCTAAAAGCGTCTTGTTGAAGTAGGATTTCTTTCTAAATCTCTGCTTCTCTTAGGAATTTGAAATCAATATTTGAACTTCCAATTCAGCTTTGTTATCAGGCTCCTCCAGCCAAAAGCTTCCCCATCCCTTTGGCAAGCTCTTTTCCTTTTCTATTTATTCTGCTAAAAGCCCTTCTCCCTTCCGTCCTGCCTTCCAAAACGCCAGCAGATGCAAACACCAGAATGACTCTGCTCCAAATCCTGCGCACCCTTTCATGAATCCAGCCAGACATCACTCAGCCCGTGGGAGGGATCCCATATTGTCTCTTTCAGCACGAGGACAAAGCATCCCTGCTTCTTCACCCCATCATACTCTTTGATGACAGCAGGAACTTTCAGGATCAGCTAATGGATGGGGAAATTCAAGAGTGGCGTTGGAGGCAGATCTGATTGCAGTCCTGGCTTCAGGAAAGCTGCCGTGCTGTGTTAGCTGAAGATTCTCTTGAAGAGTGACCTTCCATTCACCAGCCCCAGTATTCATACTGTGTGGGCTGGTGCCACCCTTCAGACTCAGAGCACTATGGGATGTCATCATACCCCATCTTTCAATTGTTCCATCCAAACAACAGGATGGCATTTGGTCTGTGACCTCCCCCTGCCAAAAAAAACCACCCAGCCTTATCCACATTTTTTGAAGAGCTAAGGAGCTAAAATGTGCTTTAAGTGCCATCTGGCTCCATCATGTTCAAAAGATGGGGTTTGCCACCATGAGCAGGGTATTTAATTCATCCCATAGAGAAAATGCATCTAAGCCTTAGGTGCACGTTTAATTAAAAAAAAACAACAATAATAAAATAGACCTATAAATTGCAATAATTAAAGGGTAGCCAAGCTCTGATTCCAAGGAGAGATGATGGGTGTGGAGCACACCCAAAGAGCCCTAGGTTTTGGGAAACTGAGGCTTTTCTCAGAGTTGCACCTGACTCCGGACCTCGCTACGGGCTGAACTAAGAGCCTGACCCAATGCCCAGCATCTTAAAAGCTCAGTTTCTTTTTCCACAGCATACTGTTCTGCAGAAAACAAAAGGAAAAGGGAGAGAAAGCGATGAATAGAGCGGGGGACCCTCGCGGGGTGGGCAAAGACATGAGTGTCCCTCCAGGGCCCCTCTGTTGCTTTTCTTGACTATCTGCCCAGGGCTGAATGGTGCCAAGTTTATGAAATATCAATCTAAGCTGAACAACAGTTGCTGGAACCATCATCAAGGCATGTGATGATGATCGGAAGGGGCGAGGCTTTGGGATGGGGTTAGCAGGAGCACGTGTTGCTCTAGAGAACTACCCACCAGCAAGGCTTCCCCGCTCTGTGAGGGTGAAATCCTGCTCCCAACCTCAAGCCATTAGTTTCTGCATGAGCCCCCAAACTCAGTCTCAGAGCTCACTTTGCTCCTAGCTTTCTCCCCTTTCTCTGCAAAGGGCTCCAAAAGATTGTGAGAAGGGGAGACTGCCATGATGGAAAGGCTTTTGTTTCCCATCCTACCCCACTGCTTTGCTGGCACAGGTGACCACAAGTCCCTGCTTTCTTCCCAGGTCTTAAAACCTAGGGGCTGAGAAATACCCTGAGAAAAGGAGCTTGTTACCACTTTCCTGCGGGCCCCTTCCTCAGCTTTCAGACCTGTGCCACAGGGGGTGATTTTCCTTGCAAAGTATTTGCAGTTCTTCGCACCACAACAAAGGCACACTGATGAGCGATGGCATTGCTTAGACATGCAGTGATAACAAAAGATGCTTTGGGACCACGCTGCTGCACACTTCTTACAATATCCAGCGTGTTTTTGTGTTAGCTATGGCTTGCACTTGGGTCATGCAAGCACAGCTTCTCCTGGGGTGAGACAAGGCATGCAGGTGACTTGCTCATGCAAAGCAGATGGTGGGGCATGGCCACGTCAGGGAGCAAATGCAAACCAAGGTCTTTCTGCTGATGATCTCGTAATGGGCAAGCATGGATGCGTGCCGTGAAATGGTGAACGTGAATGATGGATGTGCTTTATTTTATGATTAATTTTTTGGTGTGTTACCTGGCGATAATCTTTTCTCAAGGGGTGGCTGCTGCATGGCTTTCTCAGCTGCTGCTGGAGGAAAAAGTGTGTTGGTTTGGTGTTTAAAGGACGTTTTCTCTCTGATCCAAACGTTATTTGAAACGTCAATAAAGAGTGAAAGGATTAACCCCCATGTGGTACTTACATGGTTTCAAGCATTTGCTATTGCACTCAGCTTCGGTCTCAAATCTATTGGCATTACCACCGCAGCCACCATACCAACCCTGGCTGCAGATCTTGTGTTTGTAGTCAAAGAACCACACAACCTGATAGTCCTTGCACTGCATGCCCATGTCAAAGTCCAGCAAGCAAGGGTCTGCCAAATCTGCATATCAAAAGGTGCAAAGTTTAAATGATTCCGGAAGGGTTAAAAGCTGAAAAAAGGAAAGAGATTCAGGAATGGGAAAAATAAAATAAAAAAAAATAAAACCCAAAGCATTTAAAATCATCGGAAGCCAAGAGGGTTGGATCGGACCATGCGGGTGGGTCATACGTCTGCTGGGGCTGTTTCCTCATCACACCATTTCTGTTCCCCCTTCTCACTAAACACCAGCCCAGCCCAACCCAGCCCAACCCCACATCCCCGTGCTGGGGTGGTGTGGGCAGGATTTGGCCTTCACACAGCTCCCCCATGTCTATTTCCAAAGGTCTTTGCCTTGGCAGTAACTTCAGTTCTTAAGTGTTTATTTTATCTTTAAAGGCAAGGCACACCTGGTAGACTTAAGGGCTTAAGTATAGGTATTTTTTCTGTCCAGAAACGATAATTTAGGCCCAAACCCCAGAGTTTTTATTAGCAAGGGCCATCAGTGCTAGCAGCTGCGTTGCCTATATAAGGACAGCACAATTTGGGGCTTCCTCCAAGGTTTGCGGGAAGATTTATGTATGGGTCTCTCCCCTTGTGCAGAGAACCAGGAAACACTCAGTTAAACAACTCATCCCCACTGCCCTGCTCTGTTTATAATATTTTCAGCCTGCTGAAAAGCTTCAGATTAGCAGCAGCATCCTTGAAGACCTCCAGAAAAGGCTTTCCCCCTGACAGCCAGATGCCATAAATCCTAGGGCAGGGGCTCTTGCTGCAAATGGGTCATGAAAAGAGCTAGGACTCAGAGATGTGCGTTGATGTGCAGAGCACACAACACATCCAGACATACCCACCCAGCACTACACCTTATCTCCAAAGGGCTGGCACACAAGGGGTTAAGCAAAGCCAGGGCATGGGTTCATGCCACCTGGAGGGGACTAACCAGGAGTGGCCCTGGCCAGTGGGAATGCATGGGAGGCACTTTGCAGATGCAGCAGGAGAAGCCATTCAGAGCATCACAGCAGTGATGGGACATGCATCGAGACACAGGTAAGATGTTCCTTGAGACTTCCACCCTAGACCTCCACCTGTTGCTCTCTGAGCCTAACACCCTTCTCCCCCTCCTCCTCAAGATCCTGATGAAGATAAAGAGTCACAGTGTGAGCAAGAGGCTTATTAAAAAAAAAAAAAAGAAGTGCTTATATGGAGATGACTTCTAGGTGTCAGATGATCCACAGTCAGTGCCTGTGACAGCTTTATGAAGGCCACAGACCCTTCCAGTTCTGTAGAGGAAGAGTTACAGCCCAGCACTTACAGTGTGATTGCAGCATTATAGGGCTGATACAGCGAGCTTGATGTCAACGAAAGCAATGAGACAACATTTTAACAGCTGCAGTGATTTAACAGGATAACTGAGATATGTTAATGTGATTATCAGCAGAGTGGGTGCTTGTTAGTGGTTTACTGTGATAAGCCACTGATGGTAGAAAAATGGAGAAGACAGCTTGGAAGCTGTCAATCAGCTACATTTAAGTAAGTGTTTGCCACTAGCTTTTCTTCAATCCCTGGCTATGGGTCAAGTTCTTGTTAGGAGCTGTGCTAAACCAAGGAGCCAAGACATGTCCTGGCAAACCAGGAGAGAGGGAGCAAACAGTTTGATGCCTACAGCAATGTCTACATGCACAAGGTAGGCTATGGATTGCAGTGTGTCCCTGGGGAGTGGCTAGCACTTGGGCTCTAGCTCATCTTCCAACTCTACTATGGAAATTAGGCCTGGTCTGAGGATCCTGCAAAGGTCACAGTAGTTTTAGTGGGCTTTGGATCCAGCATGGGTCTGAGGCATCATGCAGAGTATAGGCCTTTATGCTCAATGCTTTCATCTAGCCTGTGCTCTATTGGTTCTGTAAAGCTAAGGACATGAAGATCCTTTAGTCCTAGTAGGGCTACGCTTGCTCTGAGGAAGTCTGTGTTTGGCAGTGGGCAAGGGAAAGATTAGTGCCAATGATCAGGATCTTCACAGAATGGCTTAGGTTGGAAGAGACCTTAAAGACCACCCAGTTTTAACCCCCTGCTATTGTCAGGGTTGCCACCGGTGTATCAGGTTGCCCAGGTCCCATTCAACCTGGCCTGATCATTTTCGTGGTCCTCCTTTGGACCTGCTCCAACAGTTCTGCAGCTTTCTTTTTTGTGGAGGTCCTTCTCAGAGCTCCCAGCCCATCTCTCCCATCAGCACCAATACTCACCATTTTCAGGCCCTTCCAGTGGCTCAGTGTTCAGCATCATGTTGGCCAGGGCCACTTTGGGCTGTGCTGGGGTCTCTGGGGAAGATAGAAAGAGCAGTCAGCCAAGGGCAACCATGTTCTGCAGCAGCACCCTTGGGGATCTCCACCACCCGCGGCTACACTGGTGAGCCATTCCAGCATACTGGCTGCAATTCCAGCAGAGGGATCAGGGGACACACAGGTTGCAGGAATCAGGCCTGGATCTGTTTATTCTAGCACGTACGTTTCAGAAATGTTTATTGGATGCAGCTGACACAATGAGTAATCCATCCACAACCATCTGGCTGCACCAGGATCCTTCGCATTGCTCTCCTCAGTTAGTAGCAGCGCTACACGATTGGGCTTTTCTGGGGGTTGTGGCTATGGAGCTCCAGCTCAACCAGCTCTGAGTGGCCACTGTTCTCATCACAGCATGAGATGGGCCAGGGGCTCTGGAGGAGCAGTTGTCTCTTGGTTTAACTTTGCTCCTCCAGGCTTAGAGAGGGTGGAATAAGACAACACCCAAGGGAACAAAGAGGCTGATGGACCTTCTCTTGCTCCCCTGCAGTCTTCAAGGATTGTCTGTGCACTGCACAAAGGGCTTCAGTGATGCTCTACCCACATTCCCCACATCACAGCCTCGTAGCCCTCTGGGGACTCAGTCATTGAGGACTGGCACTGAGGGGAGAAAAGAAATCCTTTGTGTTGGAAAGGAGATCGTGGTTAATGTTGCATCACGCTCCTTCCACAGGGCTGGAGGGCTGCAGCCACAAGAACTGATGGATGGAGGGAAATGTCTTGAATGGATTTGAGTGAGGGAGAGTGCTACCTGGTGTTAAGGCCACATAGGTGGTATTGCTGCTGCTTGCCCAATTGGTTCCCATTCACGATTTCTTATAGCAAATGAAGCCTCCCTGGGCACCGAGGCTCTAAGTCAACGCATGCAAATATTACTTCCACAAACTGATGTGTTTTCTCAACATTTTTGTGGGCATGTTTATTGTTGGTGAAGGTAAGAGACTTCAGACCTGATCCAAACCCACAGAAGCCAAGAGAGGCTCCTTGCAGGCAGTGGAGGAAGCTCTAAAGTGCCAGAACAGCCAGGGGCAGCGCTGGTGGCACCATCACAGACTTTGCCACATCATCCAGCCAAGGCACCTCTATGCCAGACTAACTAAAGGAAAAAGTTGACTTTCTGTTATAGAGAAACTTTTGGCCATGCCAAAGGGTTTAGTGATCTTAGCACATGGAGCTTGATCCTCAAAAGACCAAATTCACCATTTTATCCTTCCCATATGCTTTATTTGGATATTGTAGTATGCGGAGCAGAATGTGACCGTGAAGATTATTTTCAGAGAAACAGCTTTTCTTGCTTATTTTGCAATTAGGCTGGTCTGAATTGACTCTCTATTAACCCCATTTGGCTCCTATTGCTAATTACTGTCTGGACGCTAGCAAGACCCATTGTGCAAAGCTTTCTGCATGCAGAATGAGACCAACACCCCTCTGGGACTGGCTTTAATTCTCCCACAATCTGGGTCAGTTTAATACCTCTGAAGTGTGATTTTGCATTTGCCAAAGAATTTCAATGTTTCATAAACGGGGACAGAGGATACCTGGAAAGCAGTGACACAACTGAGTGTTGCCAGGGTAAGGACCATTTGTACTTACTGATATTTTTTCCCCCCTTCCTTACATGTTTGTTTCCATATTTTGTGTCTGTTGTCTTAAACTGGGAGGGGAAAAAATAGTAATGAATGTTGGTATTTCACCAAGAGGTACTTACTCGTGCTGAATGTCCCCGTGTAGGTCACTTTGGCTTGGGATTTCAGGTAGCCGGTAATGAAGACGAGGTATTTCTGTCCACTTCTGAGGCCCCCAATGACACGTTCAGTGCCAGTTACGTTTTGTTTCAGCACAAGAGAGTGGTCGTGTGCTAAGGTGATGGCGAGATCAAATACGTAGGCATTGTGTGGCTCAGGGCTGGCCCAGCGCAGCCTGGCGCTGTTCTCAGTGACATCCGTGATCTGGATGTCATTCATCTTTGCTGCAATTTGGGAACAGGGAGAGAAACTATGTGAGGGTCCGGAGTGGGAAGGTCTGAAAGAAAGTTACGAGTCTACTTGTGGCACGTTGATCCCCAGCATGCTGCAAGGAGGCTTTCTTTTTCATGGCCTGGGTGAGGATCTTAAAGCAAAGCTTGCCTCAGGCCTAACGTAACCTTAGACAAGTCACAGAAGCTGTTAGAGAAAGGTTTTCCTGCTATGAAGGAGCATTGGATGAAGCCTTAACGCTGCTTGGAAGCAACAGTGGAACAATAAATACCCAGAAAAGCTTGTTCCCTGCAAGCAGATGAAAGCATTGACCTTGCAAAAGCTGTTTTTACATGGAGATGTGTTCATCAACTGGCTTCACTTTTGACAGATGTTCTCTGTTACTTGCAGAGAGCTGCCTGCATCCCCCTGCAGGAGCACATGGGAAGGCTTCTTTACGTGAACTGTACTCATATGGAAGAGCTTTACCATTCCCAATGAGGCCTCCACACTAATTCAGTGATGAACGAACTTCAACTATTTATATTAGCTGACAGAGAACTCAAACAACCTCTTTGTATGAATCACCATAAATAGCAAAACATAGCTAGGGGGATAAAAACACTGAAAGCAAAGGGGCCATGCTAGAAAGAGAAGCGCTCTGTCACCATGTTACTGGGCTGGGCAGCAGGTGATGGATTGTCCCATTCTTAGATCCTAGAGTCGTTCAGGTTGGAAAAGACCTCTAAGATTCCCAAGTCCAACTGTGAACACATGCCCACTGCCCATGTCCCTCAGTGCCACATCTCCATGGTTCTGGATCTCCTCCAGAGATGGTGACTCCAGCATCTCCCAGGGCAGCCTGTGCCAGTGCCTTGCTTCTCTTACTGAGAAGAAACCAGTACAAGTTTTCAGCTTCGCACTTAAAAATGTCTTTCTGCAAGAGTAAAACTTGGCTTCCTAGTGGCATTTCCCTTTAGGATGACCCTCTTGGGAAGGAAGAAAAGCCCTAACGCACTACAGCATGGACAAACCCAGACAAGAATGTGACATAAGGCATGGGGACAGCCTTTTACATACCACCTTGTCTTCTCCTTCCGCTCGCTGCTGCAGCTGTGGTGCTCGCTGTGGTGCGGCTGGTGGCTTTGGTGTTGGCAGCAGTGCTTCCTTGGCTCTGTACAGTAGCATTCACCTGGACTGTAGTGCTCTCTGTAGGCCTCTCCGTGGCTCTGGTCTGGGCTGTGGTGCTGGCAGTGGTGGTCCTGGCACGGGTGCTGGTGCTTGCAGCAGGCTTGATTGTGGTGCTTAGCGTGGTGGTGGTGCTTATGGTTTGGGTTACGGTTGCATTGGGGGCCACATGTCTATCAGAGCAAAAAGCAGTTCATATGTCCATTTTTCATATTCATTATTTTCCCAAATACTATAGAAACACAATTTTGGAGGTCTACTTACACTGCTTTTTGTCCGGTATGCCCAGGGCTCTTGGGTGTTTGATCACCCTGGAGCCACTTGCACTGTTTCCTTATTTCTGGAGACAGGTAGAAAGCAAAGTCACCTAGAGATGGAGGAAGACTGGCATTAAACACTGTTGTTGAAGGTGGCTGTTACCTACCAACCCTGTGTTATGTGTATTTCTTCTTGATTAAGAAAACTCTTCTCTTTACTTGCTCTTGTTAAAAGCTATGGACTATTTTTTGATCTTTACTGTGGTCAGTGCAGCATCCTGGGTAGAGAGACTTGTTATTCCAACACACAAAGAGCAGTAACTGCAAGATACTAGATAGCTGTATGTTTTAGTCACATGTAAACAGCGTTCTCATAGCAAAGCACTTCCAACCACGCTTCTAGTGTTTTACTGAGAAGTTTCCAGGATCCCTGTAAGCAGTGGCTGGAAAAAATCAAAATGAGGAAAAATTAAAAAATTATTTGTTGGGGAAGATGTGTGCATGTTGGCTTATTATTTTCCTGCAAGACAAGCTCCAATTCAGAGCCTCAGTACAACCAGACCCAATAGGACAAATTGCAGATCAGCTAGAATGTCAGGCTTGATTAGGTTGGATCCCCAGGGTGAGCCTGTAGAGGCCAAGCTAGATGCACACACAGACTCTACTTGGTGGATCAAAAAGGTGCATGGAACGGGGAGGCCAAAAGGACCCCAAAACACAGACGGAGACAACTGGACAGACCTACAGGCAGTAACAAAACACCAGAAGTTATAGAACATAAAACAAGGTTACTTCTTCAGTGGTACTACTGCCCAGTTAGGTGGTGAGGACAGAGAGCACCCAGCAGACAGGCACAACCTGGCAGACTAATCCCACTGAGGTCAGGCGTTGTCCCTTCCACGTTGGCTGCAGGACGTTATACTTACTTCTGATAAAAGATGGCAGCAGTCTCCCAAAGCGTAGCAAGGGTTCTTCGTGAAGCTCTCCGGGTTTAGAGACCAGTTTGAAGAACACGTCATTTGGCTCACTAGCTAGGCTATAGACATTCTTGACATCCACATTCTTGCCAATGCCCAAGATAACAAACAAGTATCCTTTGCATTTCGCATCAATTACAGCCTCCCGCAAGTACTCAAGTTCTTGTTTTTCCATTTTTCCAGTTATCATGAGGACTATGACTTTGAGATCCCGAGGGTTTGGTGCGCTTTCAAAAACATGAGCCACCGTGTGTTCAACTGCACTTCCCATAGCCATTGTGCCATAGAGCTGCGTCATTTGGTTCTGTAAGTAATGGATGATCTTCTCTTTGGATCCATAATCAGTTAATGAGAACTCTGTTTTCACTGGTGGGAAGCTTGAGTTGGTTTCGTGTTCGTAAGGAGCTTGCTGGAGAACTGCCACTCTCGCATGGTGCTGAGATATTCTTGGCTCAGAGCTGATTTCCATGTTGCTTACGAGGTGGGAAATGTACTTCTTCATCTCGTTGAACTGCAGAGGTGTGGTGGAGGCTGAGCTATCCATGATGAAGGCTATGTCGGTGTCTACATCCGTTGGGGCTGCCCTTCTGTCTCTGAATACAGGTCTTTGACTGCCGTAACCGCAGATGGGATCGGGTTCACACACATCTAGGGCAGAAATACAGCAGATTAATCACCTGCAGGAACTGAAGATAACCATCCCTTGTCACTGCTGAAAGTCTCTTTATCATATGAAACGCTAGTAAGTTACGGACGTTCACTGGTCCATTACTTGCTAACAAAGAAATTTCATCCCCAAACACATTTAACCGTACATTTAGTATTTTTAATGCACTCCTCTGTCCAAAGAGACTCCTGAAGCTCTCAATCATCAATGACAGAGGGCCATATTTTAGAGCACTGGGATATTGGTATTTGGGATGTCAAAATGTGAACAGCTAAAAAACAGAGCTTCCATTTACATCTTGGAGAACACCCCCAACAAACAGTGAGCCTTAGTCACAATGCAAGCGTGCTCAGCCTAAATAAGGATCCCTTGTCTTCAGCGGCAAATGAGCTGACTCCTAGCTGGGCTTCCCTTCTGTACCACTGACAACCAACTGCTGTGCAACCAGAAGGATCTGGCACAGTCTAGAAGGGAATTTGGATGCTTTACCCAGACAAACATGACAAGTCAAGAGCCTGCGGATGGTGTCGTTCAGCTGGCTGCCGCTGGCTGGAAGAACAATCGCGTGTCCAACTGCTGTGTTGTTGATCTGGTTAGATGCAAACAAAGAAAATACCTCATGATGTTAGCATTGCTGCCTTCTATTGTTTTCAGCGGAAAGTAGGGGAGGGCAACCTTGTGGCCAGCTCTAAGGGATTCCCTACACAGCATGCTGGTTTTGGTGCCCCTCCTATCTGGAGGAACCTAGAACAACTGACGTCAGTTAGCAGGACTAGTTTAGACATGAAAAGGGTCAAGCACTCAAACCAGTGTTTAGCGTGCTTAGCTAGGGCTCTTTTTTCTGCTATAAATGTATATACCTCAGCTCTCCCTCTAGTAAGGATGCTATCACAATTCTGCCTTCCCCCATCGTTGACTTTGTCTTTCCTTCTCGCTACAGGGGTGATCTCTTTCATACCACACCGAGCACATGGAAGCCATGGTCTGGGAAACAGCTGACTCATCATAACATCGCTAGAGTTTTGCAGCATGTATCTCAGATTTCTCTAACAGACATGCTAGATGAGTTTGCATAGTAATGCTTCTCAGTGCTAAGCACTTGAAAGGCCTATGGAAGCCAATGAGCAGCTGGAAGAGCTAAGAGAAACATGCCATCAATCTCCCACTGAACTGAACTGAGGTCAGGAACAGGAAAGGAAAGAAAGGGTGAACAGCCCCAACCTCCAGAGCTCTTTCGAGAACTGCATCCTGCCTACTGGTGAGGAATACAGGAGTGACCCCAGCATCATAGAGCTTCAGCACGGCATCGTTGAGCTGCGGGGAGGCTCTTGTCTCCCCGTTGCTGAAAAAGACAGCCACCTTCCTCATGAGGAAGCCGCTTCGGGCACGTTTGAAGGTGTTCCTGGCCACAAAGGACATGGCAGTCTCCAGGCTGCGCGGCTTTGTGGTCAGGGTTGCCTGGAAGTTTTGGATCTGCTGGAGGAGGCTCGATTTCTTCCTGGCGTCAGCAAAGCGGATTTCCGTGGTGACCTCATTGTTGTAGGTGACCAGGGCCACGCGGGCACCACGAGGGCAGTTGCTTTCAGCAATGGTTAAGTTGCTGACCACTCTGAGCACGGTTTGTTTCATCCTGTTGAAGACATCCCTCCCGACACCTGAGGAGGTGTCAATAGCGAAGGCCAGCTCGGTTGGGAAGACAGGGCACTCCTTGGGACCTGCCAAAAACACATATTGGGAACAAATTGTGCCCCAGACAGTTGTCAGGGTGCAAGGACTACGTGCTCAGTGGAAGTCAATCATTTGTACCACATATGTGGGGGAAATAACAGTTCTTGCACGCGACAACATCAGGATGAAAAGGACTGAAGGTAACTTACCATAGCAGCAAGCTGTGGAAAAGATAAGGGGGGGGGGGGGGAAAGAAAAGCAGTTCAGTCAGTGCCATTCATGTGATGTGACTGGCATACAAGGATAGCAAAGGGGAATTAGCAAAGCACTGAGGTACTCACGGCATTTATCTTTGATGTTCTGCACAAGAGCACATTGCTTTAGGAAACAGAAGGAGAGAGAGTTAGAAAGGGCAAACAAACATGTGACAGAGCCAAGAAAAGAATATCTCAAAATGAGGCTGAAATGATGCTACACTTACACTGATGGATAGTCCTTTATCACCTTTAAGTCCCTGTTAATAAAAATAATAGAAATAATTGAGGGCAATATGTAACTTCAGTAGGCATATTTTTCAACCCCAGGCACACATAGGGGCTGTCATGTTTCTTAGAAAGGCAATGAGGAGACTCTTTGGGTGCAATGAACACTTACGGATGGTCCAGGGTATCCAATCTCTCCTTTCTGACCAGGTGTGCCAGGATTCCCAGCGTTTCCCTAGAAAGAGAAGCCCTCTCTGTGAATATCTGCTGGAGGACTCCCAGGAGCATGAGTTAACCCTTAGAGATGTACACATCTTCCAGGATGTTCTTGCATAGGGGAAAGATGCATCAAAGTAACACTCACTCTGCGGCCTCTGTTTCCTTTAGGTCCGGGGCCTCCAGAACCACCACGGTCACCAGGTTCACCCTGGATGGGAACAAACAGAAATGATAGCTCTCAATCTGCACAGGTCCTCAGGTCGTGGCTACATTGTTTGGAAAATGAACCCGTTGTTCATGGGCTGCATTGTACCTTGGGTCCTGGGTAGCCAACGAAGCCACGTTCTCCCTGGAAAAAAAAAGAAACCGTAAAGTTCTATTATTTGAAAATAGGGTTTTAGAAAATGACCCTGTTTCTGTAGATGGATACGTAACAACAAATTAAAATGATGGAGGAAAAAGTGGGAGAGACCGCAAATTCAGCTTACAATTTTGCCCCTCGTATAGTTAACAAGAACAGAACAGCCACCCTTTTTGAGGTCTGACTGCTCTTCCTTGTCCTTTCTAACTCGTGTTGGTAGGTGGCCGTGTTGAGCATGCACATACCTTTCTGCCTTTAGGACCTGGGCCACCAATTCCATCTCGTCCATCATCACCCTGAAATTGGAAAGCAAATGGCATTAATATTCAGTCATACTTGAATATCTTAAAGTTCACAAAGCCTGTGGCATCAATAGAGGAAAACACCAATGCTACAGGCCCTGGAAAATTAGTTTTTTGAAAAGTAGTACAAAAAAGCACTGCTTAAACAACAAGAATGAATTAAAGTCTGCTTAGCATACATACACAAGGTATAAAACTACGCTCATGCCAGAGGAAGGCATGGGGCTGATTTCCCTCTCTAATACTGTACTTTGGAGAGTATAAAGACCACGGGCAAGCTAAACTCTCTGCTGTGAAGGCCTGTAGCTGGTCTATGACCATACTTACCATCTCTCCTCGAGGGCCTTGCTGTCCATTCGGTCCCCTGGGTCCAGGATTTCCAGGCTCACCCTGAAAACAGGAGCATCTGTTTAATCATACACCCCACCATCACTGGTTTCTTTTCACAAACCAGTTGTTTTTGCAGCAGAAAATCATGCCTGCACCGCACAAACCAATGAAGATGAGTTAATTTTGCTCCAAGAGGTTCACCTCCAGTATTAAAGCCCATCCCTATGCTCCTGCTTGCTGTTTCTGATTCCCAGAGCTCATGAAGATATACCTTTCGTCCCAGTGGGCCGATCCTGCCCCTTTCTCCCGGTGCTCCTGGTTGCCCACCACCAGCCTAGAACAGAGAGGAGAGGCATGTTGGCAGCATGTCAATACAACTGAGTGCCTTAAATGAGGGATCTGCGTGGCCATAGGGATCATGGATCAACCACTAAAGCTGGTGCCCCTCAAAGCACTGTAGGAAAGTCAGTGAGGTCTCCAGGCTGAGCCCTGTTGAGAATGGGCAGAAGGACTCACCCTGGGCCCCGGGACGCCTTGCTCTCCCCTGATGCCTGGAGTGCCAATCTGGCCAGGTGGGCCCTATGCAGAAGAAAGGAGAGAGATGTCAACACACATGGGGAGAGACACACCAGCACAACCAGAGATTGGGAGGGAAAGCAAACTCTTCAGCACCCCGCAGATGGCTTCTGAATACATCACGCCTTGGGAACTGCACACCAGTCCCACCAGTCCTCGCTGCCCAGGCCCTGGGAAGGGGTAATGCAACAGCGTGCTGTCACAAAATGTACATTTTGCCTTTTCTCACTGACCTGTGGTCCTCTCATGCCTTGTTCTCCAGCTGGCCCTGGCTGGCCGAGAGCGCCCTTGGTGCCCTGGAGGTGCAGAATAGCACAAGTTAGCAAGGGGCAGGGAGTGTCAGGGCATGGGAAGCTGCTTTATGGCTATGTGAATGGCAGGGAAGAACAGTTTTTATTTATTTTGTAGAATAAGAACGAGCATGGAAATAGTGGGGTGCTTTGCATCCCGCAATCAATAGGTGTGAATCTATACATTATTATCATTTATGCTTTGACCCAAGTATGCTGCCTGGTCTGGCATGGGAAGCGGCCACCAGCCTGATTTCACAGCAGCAAGAAGGAGCCTGTAGAGTTGTGGGGGGATACGGAGGTGAGACGAGGCAGGGAAGAGGAAGCAAATCCTGCAGCAGGAAGAACCAGTGCCAGACCTGTAGTGGAAAAGCCAAGTCATGGCCTGAAGCAGTGATTGAACACCTGGTGGGAAGGCAGGGCCAACCCAGGGGAGCTCAGGTGCATGCAGTGTACCTGAATGACTGGAAGAGCCGGAGCCAGGATCCACCCCTTCTCAGACCTCATTTAAGGGTTGGCAGTGGAGGTGAGGGTACCTCACTGTAGGTTCCTGCCTACCTGTGGCTTCCCAAGGGTAAATAGATTTCTTCCTTTGTTTATGGCTGCTGCATTTGGGCTTATCCTCACTTGCTGCAGCCTAGGACTTTGCTACCCTGCTATCGCTGCTGTGTTTTCTATTGTTGTTACCATACGGATCCTTACCTTGACTCCTATTGGTCCCCTGCGTCCTGCCATGCCCTGTGAGTACAGAAATAAAGGGGCACGTTAGGCAAGGATGTAAGCATGTGCACTTCTTTATTGCCTTTAGGATAGCATGCCTTCACTTCTTATTGCAAAATTGACTTTGAATAGTTCACTAGGGGCAGAGGTAGAGAGGAATCCATGCTCCACCTTGTGCCAGCTATTGCAAACCAAGCTTTGGCATGTTTTCTCCTTCATTGCAGCCCCTTGTCCCCATACATAGGTGAGTTGCTCAGTCGCATGAATAGCAGCGTGCTTCCCCTCTGCTGAGGGGCTGGCAGCTGCAAAGACATCCCAGCTATGTGTCTTCCTTTTGAGTGTGGTTCTTTTCTACCTACAACAGTGACTCCTGACACTTGTGGAACTAAACACGTGGGAAGGCAGGAGGGGATGGAGATGGTATTTGAAACAATAGCAGCCCTGCAGATCCAGCATCTCACCTGCCTCCCGACTCCTCCATCTGGGCCTCTCTGCCCCGCAGGTCCAGGCTCTCCCTAAGGGAAATGCACAAGGGTGAGATGAATTCAAGGAGCTTGCACCTTTTTGGCAGCATCTTTTTTTCTCTTACTTTCTCTGTCCCATCTCATTGTATAAACAAAAACAACAAAAGGCAACAAGGAAGCTTTACCATTTGTCCGATTTCACCCTTTTGGCCTCTGGTTCCCCGCTGAGTATTATCTGCTCCCGAATCTCCCTGAAAGCAATGGAGCAATGAGAAACAGCTGCGTGAGCGAGACAAGAAGCTTAGACATCAAGAATTGCTCTGCTACAGCTCAGAACCAACAATTCCTTTTTTTCCTCTTTTTGGCTGAATTAGGTGAAGTGCACAGTTCTGGTGATTTGAGGCAACCATGGCTTTTCAGCTGAGTAATAACAACATTGAGAAGAGGGAGGGGATTTCTAAGAGACTGAAGCAATGAGTGACAGCTTGGTACCCCGAGGCATGTGCTCCCCATGTGCCATCTTTGGGTCCTTTGTCTGCTACTGGACCTGCCCCTTGCCCATATGGTAGCAAATATCCTCTGGTGATGTCTTGCCCTAAAACCATTGCACCATCAGAAGGCTTTGGGCTCTCAGATCTCTCATTTCACACAGCTCTCCTCCCCAGCCAGGACATGTTGTTACACACAAGCATCCTGGCCTGAAAATCTGTCTTTGAACACTCGGTATAAGAATTGTCCTGGTTCCATGGGCTATAGGGGAGGGAGGCTTCTTGTGGCACAGCTTGCATAGGTGGGCCGGGTGCATAGGCTGAACAAGCTCATGCATTATAACTCACTGCCAACAGCATCAGCGCCTCAGGCTACAAGGCTGAGAGCTGTTGCTTCTGGTCCAGAAGCATTCAATGACCCTGAGTACACACTCACTGCTTGCAGAAGACCCCCCAGGACTTGGAGGGGGAAGTCAAGAAGCTACCTCAGCAATACTTACCGGGTCTCCACGGAGCCCACGGTCACCTCGCTCTCCTCGTTCACCTTTGGCTCCTTTATTACCCTGGGGGAAAGGAGGGAGAGTTAGCAGGAGCAACGCTTGCCTCCACCAGCTTCCTAGCCCCAAAGGGAGCAGAGGACCTTCCACCCTCTTCAGGCTCCCTTCCACCCTTTGTAACAGCGTGTGATGAACACCTACCCTCCTGCCAGAGAACCCCTTCTCTCCAGAGGAACCAGGCAAGCCTTTGTCTCCCTACAAAAGAACAAGAGTATTTTAGGAGAGTGTTTGCTACTTCCGTGGCTTTTTCACCTGAACATCACATTATAAAGAGAAGTGAGCTGGGAATGACTGACCTCTTCTCCATCAATGCCATCCAGACCCATTTCTCCCAGTTCACCCTGCAGAAGAGATATGGGGGGCAAATGCTCACCAAGGAAAAGGAGAACCAGGGAGGGGGATGCTGATGCATCCTCATGCTCACCACTGTGTGAGGAGGAAATAAATAGTTCCATACCTTCTCTCCTGGGAATCCCCGAGAACCCTAAAGGGATCAGAAAAAGGAGTTAGTGTGCTGCTCTCTGGGCCACCTCTGTGGGTGATGGTGGGGAAGAGGGGAAGGCCCAGAACCAGGACAGGCTGGGATGGACAAGGTGTGTTGCAAGGGGGTTAACCATCCCTCACTTCTCCTATGCAAACCTTCAGCTGTCTCCTGGCCACTCATACTGAGATAAAATATGTGCATGGTGGGTTTTAGCCAGCTGACCCAATAAAATAGTTTATTCCTTAGCTGTAACTCTTTCTCCATAGATAATGAGTTGGATTGCCACTGACTTTGCTTTCTCCCCACACCCCTTCTTAAATGGATCCAGACCTCAGGGGCCACACAGAGCATCAGCTTTGTCCAAGGCTGGGCAGCTTTTTAAGGAGTCCCAGTAGCTCAGCTGCAACTAATGGGCTTGGTTCAGGCACTCCTGCACTCCCTGCCAGAGGATCCTGCTGTCAGAGCAAATGGTAGGAAACAGCACTTTCATGTCACTGGAAATTACCCACGGATACTGAATCTTTCACCACCTTTTCTAGCTCGTGTCATGGCTTCTGTCCTGAGCCTTGGCTCAAGGATCCCTTCCAGAGCAGTTGTGGTGGCTCACTTTTCTCCCCTCTCTTCAACAGCAAATCCTGCATGCAGGTTGAGCCTGGATCAGCAGTCTCCCTTTTGCTCCTCAGAACCATGCGATACACACTGGGAGCTTTGGTGCTCGGCCAGGTGGATGCTGGTGTTGACTTTGTGTCTGCTGCATGACAACCTAAAGCAGCAGTGGACTTCCCCCAGCTGGATGCAGTATCTGTGCCATGCAGGCTCCTTCCAGACATACCTTGGTTCCTCTGTGCCCAGGGCATCCCTGGAAACCCTGTGTTCCATTCACTCCTGGAGGTCCACGCTCACCCTGTGCACAGAGGAGAAAACACAATGGTCAAGGTTTGCTTCTGCGCACATATCTTTATCTAACTGCACTTATTGGCAAGCATGGGATGTACTTTGTCCTAAACCACAGAGCATCAAGTTTTGAAGGTCAGAGCCCAGCCAATGCACTAGAACTATCTCTTGTCCTCAACATTCTTTGCGTAGGGATCATCTTCACTGCTGAGAGAGGTACATCCTTGCCAAGCTCTCAGCTTTGAGAGACCTTCCTCCTTTCAAAAAATGGCAAGAACCCCTCAGAGCTCAACAGAGATGACTAACCCAATCCTGACCTTATCTCTGACCACAGCGTTTGGCCCCTGCTTGTGATATTGGAAAAGGAGCACACCATCAGTCCCTTGGCCTCGGCTTCACCCCCTGGGCGTGATGCGTGGGGAGCTGTTTGTTCCAGCAGTGACATGGGATTCGTGAAGTAAGAGTTTGGAAGAAGCCGTGCTAAGAAGAAATCATGGGACTCACATTGCCTGTCACCATGATGGATTGGAACACCCCTTCGTGGTCTGACACTTGGACTAGCTCAGCTCTTCCAGCTGTATTCAATATGGGTACTTTGGAGCAGGCTGTGGCTTTAATGCAGCTGAAGATTTTACTGTGTTGGTGTTTGCTGTGTCCACAACACCCTCCCCTGCTCAGAGGTAGCCGGGACCAGCTGCAAGCCTCCCCCAGCTGCCTCACAGGAACAGCACAGAGCCGGGTCAGCCTGCAGCATGGGAGCTATTCCCCACAGCTCTCAAGGAGCAGCCAGGACCTGTGGAGGACACAAAGTCCTGCCTGCTCTCTTGTCATCCTACCCCCACATCCCCTGCAGAAAGTATTTAGAAAAAGGGCTCTGAATGCTTTGCTGTGATGAGGTCTCTGATTTGAGCAGTACTGAGCACTTGGAGCAGAGCGGGGCAGTCACTCACCGGTCCTCCTTCATCACCAGGATAGCCTCCGTAGCCAATCTCACCTGTAGCACCCTAGAAGAAAATACAAAGCATTTCTTGTTTTCTTCCTAGTGCTGCGAGCCGTCTCTAAATCAACATTTAGGATTTCTGCACACAGCATCTGCTTGATCGCCTACATAAACAAGGCAAGGAAAGCAACCGTCTTGCTTCACTGTCCCCAGGTTGTTTCACGGGACGCTTAGCTCTCTCCTTCCCTCCTGCCCTCCCCTCCCTTTCAGTTGGTTTACAGCACACAGGCTGTGAGGAAAAGGAAGAAGAGCAGTTCTCAACTGCTGTGAATGGCCCAGAGGCAATTTTACAATGGGGGGGTTTTGAGGAACACAACCTCCCCGTGAGCACCACCCAGTGCAAGGTGCACAACCTGTGTGCCCACCCACCCGTTACCGCCATGGTGGATGCTGTCCTCTTCAAATGAAGCGACCTACCTTTGGTCCTATGGGGCCGGGAAGACCTCTGTCCCCTCTCTGCCCTGAGCACTTGCAATGGACCCCACAGCATGTCCTTTCTGCAATGTTATCCTGTGAGGAAACAGACAGCACAACTGAACGTTGGGTTCCCTCCACCGGAAGCAGCTACAGCAGTGTGAGAAAGAGGCGTGTGATGGCAGAAAGATTAGATTGCTTGTTTAGGGGATATCAAATCAACGTTCTGCTTGGGCAGAAGTCACAGAGGGCATTTAGTGGGAGACCAGTCCCCAGAATGGTGCCTGTCGCTGAAGAGAGCAATCTCATCTGTGAAGAAACAAATCCAGGCTGTGGAATAGGGCAGGAGAAAGCTGTTGCAGTGAGCAGCTCACCAGCAATGCACTGGCTGAGAACAATTTGCAAGCACACAGCATGAGTTAAAAATAAGAAGATATGCATTCAGAGAAATCTCAGCTTGGTTTTGCATCATCCCCTAGAAAGAAAAAATCCTTTTCTTTGCCAAAGACATTGCTGGCTGTAGATGCCTCCTGCCAGCTTTGCACATTTACATTTTGAAAGGATTTTCCTAGTCAAAGGAACTACATGGGGATGGGCTGAAGAGTAGATCTTATCCCAAAAACCACAGTTCACTTCCAAGTGTCTGCACTTGGCTCTGCAGAGAAGGGCCCTTCAAGGTTGTAACAGCGGATTAAGCCTAATTTTATTAAAGCTGCTGGAAAAGGAGGTTAACAAATCTAGAGCAGATGTGAAGTTAGGAGGAGCTGCACGTGTAAGGGATGATAGCTAATCAGTCCTCAACAGGCTCAAGAGAGGATATATACATGGAGTGGAGGTAAATCTATGAGCTTCTGTCTGGAAGAAAAAGAGCTACCATTTGTAAGAAACACATTTAACACATAGGCACTGTATCAACTCCAGGCAGAAACCTAGAAAGTTATGTTTATGCAGATTTAGTACTGACAGTGCATGACGGTGCATCACCCTCAAGCCTTTAGTGTGGCGTGTGGATTGTTAACCTATTCCATTTGACCTAGTCTTATTGGGCTTCATGCTTTGCAGCCTGAACTGGAGAAGCCTTACTCCAGGAATGGTACAGGATAGGGCAGCACCAGGATCTGTTTTTCATTAATTTGCTATGGCATCTGTATAAAGAGCAGACGTGAGCTAGGGAGGGGGAATTGCTGGAGCCAAGAGAGTGTGATTCAGCAGCACTCCAGACCTGCAGCACATCCAGCCTTTGGCTTTTCCCCAGCAGCACTGCAAGGCAGAGCTGCCTGTGCCAAGTGACTTACGAGCTGCTCTGCCAACTCGAAATCCAAGTCCAGGAGATTAACTCTCAGCGGCCTGTTGTAGGTGAAACCTCGCCCGAACTCCAGCTGCATCACTTCCTCAAAGTTTTTCACTCGATCCAAGCCAACGAAGAGGAGAGCATGGACACCTGGAAGCAGAAGGAGCTGTGATGGGATACGGTGCTCTGCAGAGCGAGCACACCCTCACCTGCAAAGCTGGGTTGCTCTCAGCCTCTCTGGTTGCAAAAGGAAGTTGTTTGACCAAGAACAAATACATTCAGTGCAAGTTCCCCCCATGCTTAGGTACTAGCTGGTATCTAAATATCAGTGAGGAAGGTGATATAAAAACAGCATTGTGCGTACAAGTCACTGATGTACTGAAATCCTTATTCAGTGCTAATAAAACGTGGCTGATCCATGAAAAACAGTGTTAAAGCATGTGACATCTTAACGTGGGCTGCACAGAAACTTTCTCAATAAGTAAAAAATTACCTTGTCTACGCAAATCAGCTGAGGCAGTCTTCATCTGATCCAAGTAGTCGTCTGTACCATCTGTAAAATGGATTACCACCTGGGAGAGAAACAAACTGATGTTAGGACCTAGAGATTTTCTGGTGTGAAATCGCAGGATCGCTGAATTATAGAATCGTAGAATCCTCAGAGTTGGAATGCAATCATGAGCAACCTGGAAGGCCTTCGTCCAAGGGACGTTTTGTCCAAGGTGAGATGGGGGAATTGCTCTTCCTCTCCCAGCTTTGCTGGACGTGAATCTATGCATTTCTGTGCCAGATTTATGTGCATCGTATCAGACAGGTGTGAAAAGTGTGTGGCCAAGCAGTGCTCCTGGGCCCTGGCTCCTCAGCAATGAGCAGGGCAGGGCATTGGCAGTGCTGGGAGGCCACAAGGAACAAGCAGGTGACCAAAAGTCAGGGCTTTTCTTAGGAATACACAGTCACTTCATTGACCAAAATCAAAGAGCAGCCTTCCTTCTCAACCAAAATATACCAAAGGGCAGCTTTCGTGTCCAACACCATCGGCCTTGGTTTTGACTTACCTTGGTGCTGCCAGAGGGTGCTGATCTGAACTTGTTCTGGTAGGATTTCAGCGTCTCAGCTGTAAGGAAATAGGGCCCACGAGTGCGCATGCCTTGGAACCTCTCAAAGAGCTCAGGCTGGTACTCAGAAAAGTCCAATCCCTCCACGGGTCCTCCCCGGGACTGGGCCATGATGGCCACCCTGACATTGGGTGCCTGGTTGCCAGTACAGCTGATCTTCTGCATCTGTGTTATTCTGTTCAGCACAGCCTCGACCCTGGACTCCAGCCCTCTTTGGGAATTGAAGATGTTTTGGCCGGCTCCGACATCTGACACATCGAAGCCAAGGATCACGTCTAAGTCACAGTCTGAAAGGGAAACATGGAAAGAGAGGAGAGTGTCACTGTTGAGCAATGCAACAGAAGATTTTCAAACAACAACGACAGAACCAAAGAATGGCTGAAGTGGGAAGAGATCTCTGGGTTCCTCTGGCCCAACCCCAGCTCCAACAGGGCCACCCAGAGCAGAGTGCCCAGCAACATGTCCAGGTCACTTACACAGGTCTCCAAGGAGGACATTCTACAGCCTCTCTGAGCAACCTGTGCCAGTGTTCAGACTTCCCTAATCCTGTTAGACGCTGGGTTGAAGGTTGCACTAGATGATCTTAGTGGTCTTTCCAACCATCACGATTCTATGATTTGAGCAGATGGTCTCTGAATGGAGAAATACCACTATTTGATATACAAGTGCTGTGGACTTCCTTTCACCACAGCAATGATAACCTGGGTCAAACAGGATCAGGCAGGCAGGAGGCCCTCTGATGTAGCAGCAGAGGATCAGTAGTTTGGGGCTAGCCTGTTTCTGAGGTGAAGCCATCTCCATTAAGCAATGTCTCCTGTGCCACAGCCTGTCCTATCTTTAATTCTTCCACCACGACTGCAGCTCTGAGGTGACAGTGCATGAGTCATTCATGTGCTGAAGCTCCTGTAAAAGGGCTGACCACCGCATCCTTGGAGGAGGTTGAAGCTCACGCCTGGACTCAGCTATAGACAGGCTGGAGGAGTCCATCAAAACGGACTCCAACTGGGAATAACCTGAATGCATTATGGAAGGATGGTGCTTACCTCTCGTCACATCTGTCGTTCCTGGGCACAGTTTCTCCTCCATAGCAGCTGCCAATGTAACCAAGACCTGCTCATTCAGTTCAGACAACTCCTGAGCTGTCGACACTCTGAAGCTCGTGGCGCTCTCACTGGCCAACTTGCTGACCTCCTCCAAGTCGATGTTCCTTACACCAACTGCAAACACCTTGACGCCTTTCTGTGCAACTTCCATGGAGGCACCCTGCCCATCATCTGAGGATTTCCCCCCTGTGATGATGAAGGCGATCTGAGGCACCCTCTGGTCAATTCGGCTGCCGGCCTCCTTTACAAAGTGTTTTGCCTGAAGGTGCTTGATGGCTGCACCAGTGTTTGCCACTCGGCCACCTTTGTAGATCACTTTGTTGATGGCATCTAAAATCTGAGGTTTGCTGGAATAATCCTTGAGGAAAAACTCGTCAGTGACATCGGAGTTGTACTGTGCCAGTCCTACCTGGATGGAGTCACCATCCTCATAGATGGCATCCACTATAGAATACACGAACTGGAGAACTTCCTGGAAGTTATCTCTTCCCAGGTTGATGGAGCCATCCAGCAAAAACACAATGTCAGCCTGCTTTTTGCCTCCTGAAAAAAAGAAATTACAAAGAAATCACAACGGTTAATCATTGTTTGCAATAATTATGGTGCTTATTGCTATGTCAAATAGCATTGCGTTTCTCTACCCTTTCAAACGTCTTAGCTTTGCTGGTCCTCGGCGTGATTTTACATGCATACAACAAGAAACCTTTTACATGACGTATTTATTACACATCATGCAAGATTACTTGTTTTTATGATAGCCTCATCTCTTTTCAAATTTAATTCTATGCTTTCCTGTGCTAAACAAAATCTTCTTCAAAGTGTTCTTTAAAGGAATGCAACTAAACTGTTGGGGATCAAAAAGAGTTATGGAGCCATCTACGCATTGTACCAACTCTGTCTGCGTTATATTCAGAAAAGCCTGCAGGATACGTAGCAAACTTACCAGGTCCTGGATATACAGGGCTGTCTGTTGTAGGTACTGGAAGCTCTTCAAGAATGTTCTGCACCTTTCTTTCTAAAGTGGGCAGTCCTGTGAAGTCCTGTACTACAAGCACACGGCCAGGATCGTTGGTAATGACCTGCAGCTGGTTCCTGTCTGCATTCCTGGCTCCTACACCCAGAGGTTGAATACTCGTTGAAGAGATCACATTAGCAGGCCTGTTGACATCATCCTGGGACTGATCTCCAAGGATGACAACTAGATGCTGGGGCACTCCATCTTCTATCCTGCTCCCTGCAGACTTGATGAAGTAGTTCTTCACCACGTAGTCCAGGGCTTTGCCAGCGTTCACAGGGTACCCTCCTCTAAGCCTTAAGCGGCGGATGGCTTGCAGTACAGCATTTTTAGATTTGTGGGTTTTCAAGTAGAACTCAGGGAAGACATTATTGCTGAATTGCACCACTCCAATCCGCACTTTGTTTGGCCCAACATCAAGCTGCTGAACAATTCTGCCGATGAAATCCCGAATGTGAGCAAGCCCATCAGACCTAACGCCATCGGAGCTATCAATAAGGAAGACTACGTCCTTTTCCTCACCAGAAACATCTGCCGGGAAGCAAAAAGAGGGGAAATTATTTGTGCACTAAGTCTTTGCTTAGACTTTTCTGCAGGACTTCTGTGCTATCTCTTCTCAGGTAATGCAAAACTGCATGGTATATTTTACCCAAAGTTAGGCATGGTACTTTGTGGAGGTCATCCACAAGGGCTTGTCTGCAAGCGCATGCGTTAGCAACCTGCCTAATATTCTAAGCATGTATTACTCAGACCCTCATCCGTTTCTTTCTTCAACACTCTTGTCTGGATTTGGCAATGTTTCTAGCTTTGTTTTGCCACAGATTTATGTCTTTCTCTTAGAGAGCCACTAAATGGGAACATGCAATCAAGCACCTTGCAGTCTTTGACTTGAAAATAAAAATAAGTGATATATTTAGGTACTAAGGAAGAATTTCTGCACGTTTAGAAGTGGTCTCCAAATGCAGCATGTGTTCTGCCCCCACTTACAACTAAGAAAAGAAGGAATTGAAAGTCATCTACCCAGTTGTGTAGTATTTACTTGAATAGCAACAGAGTCAGCTGGTAATGACAGGGTCTTACCCGGAATTGTTGTCACATCTCCCAGGAGTTGTCTGATTTGGTCCGCACTCAGGGTTTCAATAGGAGCCAGCAGCTTCTGTTCAAGGCTGGGCAGTTCCTGGAAGCTGGAGACTTGGAACACATAGTCAGGGCTAAGGGAAATCTGCACCATCTCCTCAGGATCCATGTTCTTTGCTATGACCAGAGGTGCCACTCCTACTTGTTTGACTTGTACCGATGGGAATTCTAAGTCATCGTCAGACTTGCGGGAGGAGAGGATGACCAAAAACTGAGGGACGCCCTCTTCTATGCGGCTCCCAGAGGGACGGGTGAAGATGGTTTTTGCCACAAATTCAAGGGCTTCCCCCACGTTCACCTGCTGGCCACCCCGTGGCCGCAGCCGCCTCACTGCACCTTGTACCTCATCCTTGGTGGAGTGAGCATTGAGTAGGAACTCTACATGGGGATGCTCGCTGAACTGCACCACCGAAACCCGGGTGGTGTCAAAGCCCACATCCAGGTTGTTCACTATCCTCTCAATGAGATCACGGATGAGGTAGAACTCCTGGGCAGCGTAACGGGAGCCATCGACCAGGAACACAACATCCCTCTTCACACCCACTGTGGAAAAGAAGGAAGGAGTCAGAGGATGTATCAAGCACTGCCTATGGAGAGCAGCTAATGTCATCATCTACATCACTGGCCCATGCTTTGGGAAGATGCTCACTGTTTCTTTCCTTATGATTTCTCCTGGGAGCCCCAGAGACTGGACCAGTCTACTAGGCACATCCCGAGGCAGTGCAAGAGCAGCAGTTTCCAGAGAAAAGAAAGCAAGAGAGAGCAAGGGAATCTCGGAACATTAATTCCCCATGGGATCTACACACGAGGAAATGTAGCATGGTGATGCTTCTTACTCAAGGCAGGCTGCCACACAAGCCATTTCTCTTTCCTTGTCTTTCTCCTCTAGGATAGATTTTATCCCATGATTCTCTTAGTAATTCAGGTCAGAGCCTGAATTATCACTGAATATTACATTGACAGGTGGGGCTGGGGGAAAGCAGTCTGACTCTGAAGGGAAGGAACAGATAGAGTAGAATGGTGGACTTCAAAGGGACTGATTTGGGTTGGGTACCCTTCATCCACTCAGGAAGGGTGAATGCTGGCTGGATGTCATTCAAAGTGAGACCAGAAATGGAAGTTCTGATTCTTTTCCATTTTCCTTTCCCCCTGTGAATGAGTGTAGCAAATGTTAGACACATCAGAAGGTCTTACATTTAGCAAAACAGTGACGTTGATACATAGCTGTGTGAAGGGATCCCTGTAACATCTAAACGATGCCATTTCCTTTTTGAGAGGAATAGTACGGACTGAAATAACAGTTCATTGAATTTAAATAAGATTAAAGTCCTAGCATCCGCTTTGTGTGTCTTCCATGTTGATGTAACATGGACCACTTTGTAGGACTGTGATTAAGGGTGGGTCAGCTTAACGTCACGACTCCCACTAACCCTAAGTACATCAGAAAATGCACTGACAGTGAGACCAAGGTGGATGTAGAGCCGTGACCGTCTTTGCTTTTCTGTTTGTGTTGCAACCATGATGTTACTAAACATCATATTTTGCCGCTGGCTCTTGGTGCAGACACAAACTTCTTCTCACCTGGGCTGGGTGATGTGAAAACCAGATCAGGGGCAAGTGACTCTATTTCTTTCTTGGTCAGTCGGATGACTCTGTTGGAGACGGCCTGTTGCACTGAATCCAGCTGGCTGAAGTCGGGTACAGAGATAGCAAAATCCGGGAGGAAGGAGATTGTCTGAAGCTCTGTGAGGTCGGCATTTCCA
This sequence comes from Alectoris magna, assembly GCA_030625065.1. Lineage (NCBI taxonomy): Eukaryota > Metazoa > Chordata > Aves > Galliformes > Phasianidae > Alectoris > Alectoris magna. The sequence continues at coordinate 24,104,855 of CM060567.1, forward strand.
ATCCCGATGCCAAAGGGCACTGTGCCACTCGTCTTGAGGACCACTGAGGGCCTCCTCACATCATCCTGGGATCGGTCAGCAGTGAGAAGGATCAGGAACTGCGGGACGCCCTCAGCTATCCTGCTGCCACTCGACACGGTGAACACGTTCTTGATGAGATAGTCGAGGGCTGCTCCGGTGTTCAGAGGAGATCCTCCCATAATTGTCAGTGCCTGGATGGCACTGACTAAATCGGCTTTGTCTTCGTAGGCATCCAGCAAGAACTCAGGTTGTATGACATTGCTGTACTGCACAATGGCAACACGGACCTTGTCACGGCCAATATCAAGGCTTTCGACAACTCTTTCCACAAAGGTCTTCAGGAGAGGGAAACCTCTTCTAACACCATCTGAGCCATCGATTAGAAACACCACATCCTTCTTCTCACCTCTCTCAACTACTGTTTGAGACAAGTAGGGGAAGGGAGAATAAGTGAGATTCTCTTTTGAAGTGATTATTCTCTGAATACATTGAACCAAAGGAGTACAGAAGCGTAAGGAGGGGACAGCGAGGTATCAGAGTGGGTTTTTCGGTCACTTTGCAATCAGATGCAATCCCTGGTGAGGAGGCAGATGGGTGCAAGTTGGTGGAAACCACAGTGCAACATCTGCAGTGCCTTATCCACCAAGTCATAGAATCATAGACCCATAGGAAATAGGGTGCCAAGGGCCTCCGGGTGTCATCCTCTACCTGAGGGATTTTGGCTGACAGATAAATCTGGTTTTCAGAGGGAAATGTCTTTCTATAATTACTGCAGAGAGGGTGCTCGCAGGGAGCCAGCAGGGAGGGAGGCAAAAGCTTTTCTCAGGGATCACTGACCTTAGAGACAGATGATCCTGCACATGCCCAGACAAAATAAGAACTTGCTGAAAAGCACATCCAACTGAAAATGCTGAGATGCTTTTCTAAAATACAAGTCACTGTGTTTGTTTTTTGTGTTGGTTTTTTGGTTTTGTTTGGTTTTTTTTTGTTTGTTTTTTTTTTTGTTTAAGTTTGAACTTTCTTCAAGGGCAAAGAATAATAATCATGAGCTAACACTCAGTAATTATTTATATAACTCAGAGATCAGGAAAGCTGTTGCTGAGTTCTGCTGTTGGCTAACGGAATTGCAAAACTTTGGCTCAGCCAAACAGAAAACATCACTGCATCTCAAACACTGAGCAGAAGAATGCTATCCCCACTGCTTGCTTATAGCAATGGTCAATGGGACAACAGGAGCATGAACTGTTCCCCTGAAGGAAATATTAAATGCAGGTTTATGAATGCTCAAAATATAAAAAGTTATCAAGGGTAATTGAAATCTTAATACAGACTTCAGGAAAGGTTTATTACTTAGAAGGAATGTCAGAAATTTGGTAGACTAATACATAGGGCTGGAACGTTAAAATAGCTTGTTGAGCAAGGCAAGTAGGAAGAGGGAGCAGATGCTGCCTAGCATATCCTAGTTTCATACAGCTCCTCTGAAGCTCAGAAACAGAGGAAAAGAGTTCTAACAGAAGTCTCTAGGTAGAAGAAAAATTATGCATGCTCTGATGAGGTGAGCAGCTAGTGGAATTGGTTACAGTACCTCGTTGTCAAAGGAATTTTAAACCCTCAGTCTGCTGGGATTAGATTGCAGAATACAAGCTTCTTAACAACATTAAAGACACCTAGCTACCCCTCTGAAAAACGTTGTAAATCAAGAGCTCTTCATGAAGCACGAGAGGATTCACGTAAAAGTGCGTATGGGATCAGATTACTAAGGAGTAGTATTCCATACCAGCACAGAGAAAATGAGAATGGCCAGAGGCACAAACTGAGATCTTCCAAGAAGCATCTGCAGTAGTAAAGATCTGATTTGTAAGTAACTTGCAACAAAAGGAAGACCAAACATAGAGCTGGTCATCCACTAAGAGAAGGCTCTAGGCAGACAATGCCAACACGGGCAAAATGTTTAATGCCTTTTAACTTCCACCTCCTGCTAAGAGTACAGATATTTCCAGCAACAACGGGATATGGTTTCTGTCTCATGTAAGAGAAGATCGATTTAAGAATATTCAAATTTTCAAAAATTCAAATGAGTTTTCAAACAAATTGAGCCTGATGAACTAATCCTGGAAGACTGAGAAGGTTACACAGCTAGAGACACAGGGACTGAGAAAAGACGTAGAACCATTTGAGTTGGAAGGGACCATTAAAGGCCACGTAGTCCAACTCCCCTGCAATGAGCAGGGACACCTACAGCTCCACCAGGTGCTCAGAGCCCCATCTAGCCTGACCTTGAGTGTCCGCAAGGATGGGGCACCCACCACCTCTCTGGGCAACCTGTGCCTGTGGCTCACCACCCTTACATACATGGCAAGCTTAAAGTGAATGAAAGGTGGTCAAACAAAACACAAGAAAGAGCTGACACCTGTATTCCTTCTGAGTAGAAAGAAATGTACATGGATTAAGCCATGACTAGAAAAGCAGAGGATTGAAACATGTCAAATATCTACCAACAAGGATATTCAATCAATTACATTGATTGATTAGAGAGGCCAGGGGAATTTTCTCCACTAGAAGATTTTCAGAACAGGTTAGAAAAGTATCAGCCAATTCTGGACAAGCAGATTCTCTTGTGGAAATGCATGTGTAGCAGATGGCACCCTGAGATCTCTTCCAGCCCTATTTCTTTTGTATGTTTCTATGATTCTAAGTCCATCTGCCCAGAACTTTCATGAAGAGATGATGTGGAAGTCATTACAGTTTTCCTTGTCTCCACCTGCTGTTGGAAGACAGGTCAACTCTCAAATTCGGGCTGCCTTTGGGAAATCACACAGTTGCATAATTTCCAGTACTGCTGTTTCAATTTCTGATTGAGGCCGTGTGATTATTATTTATTTATTTTTTATGGTATGTTATGCTCTTTAATTCATCCATTTTCAGCAGGTGAGCTTTTAATGGTAACCGTGTGAAGAGCGTCTGATTTATTGGTGCTTAGGTACAAAATGCAAAGACTGCTGTTACACCCCTTAAGTAACAGAGAAAGAGTGAATAAGGGGGGTTTGCGCTGTGGGATCACACTGACTCTACAGTGCTTCTTACGCTCTATCACTCCTCCAGGAAGTGGTGAATAGAAAAAGGAATCGAGACAAGCCTTAATTTGCTCCTCCAAGTCCTTGCCTAGCGCTGTATGCCAATTTATTTAATTAGGGCAACAGATCTGTTACTTCATGCTTGTACCATGATTTACGCACCAGTAACAGCATCTATTGCAGCTCTTGCAGCTGAACAAAAGGCTTTTTCCTTTGATGAAATTGCTCATCTTTAAAGTTCAGTTTGGACCTTAGTGTTTTCTAGATCAGGGTCTGACCAGAGGAAAATCCAAGTACAATAGCAGTTTCTGCCTAATCATTTTAAACATCACGAGGCCTAATTGCCCCAGTAACCGAAGAGAAGGGGCAAGTGAACTGTAATTCTCAGCCCCTTGGAAACCACAGAAACCATGGGGCCTTGTACCTGTTGGCTGAAGCAGGATAGTTTTCAATAGGTTCACTACGTTTGCCTGGAGCTCTGAAATCCGAGGAAGGGATTCGACATTCAGAATGAACTGTGGGGCATAAGCTATCCTTTCCAGCTCTGATAAATCAGCATTTTTGGCTTTGATAGCAAAGGTCACAACTCCAGCTTCCTTTAGAGCTACTGATGGTCGCTCCACCTCATCAGTTGATTTCCCAGCAGCGAGGAGGACCAGGATCTGCGGAATGCCTTCTTCAATCCTGCTTCCAGCTTCCTTCACAAACAGTCTCCTCATGGCTTCATCGAGCGCGACTCCGATATTCATTTGCTTCCCGGTTTTTAACCTCATCCTTTTCACTTTCAGAAGCATGTCTTGCTTTGATGGGAGTTCAGCAAAGTCAAATTCAATTTGGATGTTGTCACTGAACTGAGCCACAGCTACTCGCGTGGCATCGGGACCCACGTTCAGGTCAGAAATGACTTTGTGTATAAAGTCCCGGACAGCAGGAAAGCTACCCAAGAGGTTGGCTGAACCATCAATCAGGAATAAAATGTCTTTCTTGCTTTCTAGAATAAATTCACAAATGAAAAGAGGGAAAGAAAAGATATGAAGGCATGTTTCTTCTTAAATTTCATCCTAGCAACTTCTCTCTAAATCAGATGGATTTCAATATGCAAAACAAGTGATTCTCATTTACCAAAGTATTCAGAGACTACAGGATTAAACAGTACCTTTGATGTGTTTATCTGATAAGGAAAGGAAAGCAAGGACATCTCTCTTTAGACTCAGTAAATTCAGGCACCAGGATCTCATATCATATAGCATATCATACACTTGTATCACATCATGTCAGTCATACCATAAATTGGCCATTTCAGACATCTATAGTGACATCTATTCTAGCAACCTGCTGACAATAGAGGCATGAAGTACAACAGAAGTGGAAGGGTTTTGGTTTTTTTTTTGTATTTAAAGGCTCAGTAGGTGATGAATAGACATTCGTTTATACACACAGACATAGCATATTTTCCATGTTCTCTTAGAGGACTCCTCTCAATTGCACCGCAAGGCAGTCATATCCTGAGGTGAGTTATGACTCACCTCATGGGAGGGGGAAATTTCTGTTACCCATTATCAGTGGCTCTTTCAGTTTCATCAAGCATTCAAGGCAAAACCAAGCACCTCATGTTTATGCATCTTAACATCTATTGTGTTAATCTTAATGGCCTCCTTTCCAGCCTAAACAATTCTGGATATTCTTGTGTCTTCCTATGCGTTTAGCCATAGAGTAGAGGAAATGTCAAGTCATGGCCTGAAGCAGTGACTGAGTACCTGGTGGAAGACAGGGCCAACCCAGGGGAGCTCAGCTGAATGCAATGTACCTGAGTGATTGGAAGGGATGGAGCCAGGATCCACCTCTTCCCAGACCTCATTTAAGGGTTGGCAGTGGAGCTAAGGGTTTATCATTGGAGATCCCTGCCTACCTGAGACCTTCTGAAGGTAAGCAGCTTTCTTCCTTTGTTTCTGCATCCACAGCTGCTGCACTTGAGCTTATCGTCACTTTCTGCAGCCTGAGACTCTGCTACCCTGCTGTCATTGCTGATTTCCATCATGTTGTAGTTACACCATAGTAAGGGAATTACTGAGCAAACATTTGTTTACAAAAGGTTAAGCATACCAACAATTTTTAAGCTTAATGTTGGAGCCTGACTTTGAATATCTGAAGACACATTCAGTCTCTGTGAAAGTCTGATTATATCACTTCTACAGGGTGGTTGTAAGGAACGATTTAGCTAAGTGTATATGGCTAGACCTTTGCTCCTGCATGCTCACTGGTGCTACATCTATCTTCACATAACAATCCCTGTGGCCAGGTTACAAGCTCCCATTGCCCGAGCTAGTACAAGCAATGAACTTGCAGGTTGTGATGTTATTATGGAAGTGAAAAGGGAACACGTGGAACAGTGACTAGTGGGCATAGACTCATTCTGTTCACCCTCCAGTCCTTACCTCCTTCAAACTGTACTGCCTTTAAAGTGCAGCTTCAACACAATGAAGAGCTGACTGTATCAAAACATGTATTTAAGGTTAGGCACAGTCCTAAATGCTTTGATGACCGAGGGCCTTGGGCAAGTGTGAAGGTGTACATTGGGAACAGACAGTCAAGACAAACAAGATTAATTTAATGCAGTCAAGATGAAGGAAGGTAGATATTACCTGTTGGGGCGAGTGGAACCTCCTCCACACCTCCACTAACATATGTTGTTATAGGCTTATTTAACTCCTGAGGTAATGCTGTCAGATCACTGAAATCATCCATAAAATATACCATTCTTGGATTAAACGCAATCTGTTCAAGCTCTGCCTTATCCGCATTCCTAACTCCAACAGCAAAAGTCAGCACTCCAGCCCGAGCTAAGTCATTGGAAACTTGCAGGAAGGGATCAGCAGACCTCCCTGCTGTCACCAGGACTAGGACCTGAGGCACTTGTTCATTTATTCTGCTCCCACCAGCTTCAGTGAAGTGATTCGAAAGCACAAAGTTCAGTGCAGAGCCAGTGTTCAGCACTGACCCACCCTTGGGCCTCAGCTGCCCCAAACGTTGAATTATGTCTGATTTGGTTTGGTACGAGTATAGGGAGAACTCAGTTTTAGGTGTGTCGCTAAATTGCACTAAGCCAACTCGGATTTTGTCGGTTCCGACATCAAGGTAGTTAACTAAAGTCACAACAAAGTCCCGCACAAAGGGGAAGTTGGCATTTCCGACGTTGAGTGATCCATCCAAAAGAAAGATGATATCCCTTTTGGTTACTTGAACTGCGGTAGAGCACAGAAAATAACATGAGACATCATGGAAAACAAAATGGATATTTTCATGTGTGCATACAGCATGTGCCGTACACACATGTGAACCATGTTAGGAGGGAGGGGGACGTGGGGGAGAGAAAGAGAGAGTGTGATCAGAAGACAAATAACGAGGACTTTGGACATCACTGAATTTGGCAAAGGAGCTTTCTGACTCGTATCAAAAAGCCTTTAAGCATCAGTTTTGTCAGTAGGGCTCAGTTTCTGTTAAGGCAGATGATTTCAATGGCTACTGATGCCAGAGCTGCACGTTCTGGGCCATACTTTAGCTGGGAAAAGGTAGCTCTCTTGACTTGATGGAGCAACACTGAATTATACTCACAGACTTTGCTTATCTGGAAGTCAGCATGGATTTTCTCAGGGCAACATTCCCACTTTAGGGAATGTTGCCATTTCCTGGCACATAAAGCATTTGCTGGCACCCAGCTCTGCTCTACCACCTTTGCTAAGCAATCCCCATCTTACAGGGATGCAGAGAACCATACCGTGCCCTACCATACCGAGCCACACTACCCTCGCACTGTGCTGGCCTGTCGTGCAGAGCATGGGAAAACTCTTCAGCCAAGTAACTAATTTGGTTGTTATTTTGAGTGGGTATTAAAAATAGCTTTTACTATTGGCTTTAGAACTCGGTCTGGATGGGGTGGTAATGAATGCCCAAGACACTTGCTTTCCAACGTCTGCATTCAATGCTGAAAATTGCATTTTATATCACTGCGGTTACAGACTTGCACATAGCAAGCAGTAAAAGGGGCAAAAGCCTCTCTGTTAGGGCTTTATCTGGTGGATTCTCAGCTCCTTCTGTAAGATTCAGCTGACCCCAAGTTGTCTGCCTGTGATTGAGCCCAGAGTCACAGATCTGCAGTGTCACCCCTAAGATGCTGCAGGTTCTCCCTGTGTGCTTTTTGCTCTTAATACATCATCTCCGGATAGAAGACGATGGGCTTTTCTTCCCAGCACAGTTTCATTCAAGGCCCAGGGTGAGAGGATATCTTTAAGTACTCTAGTTGAAATCTTAACAGACTGCCCAATGTCAAATTCAGTTACGTTATTAACAATAGTCTGTTTACAGAGTGGGAGATGTTTATTTGCTTATTGTGAATGTGTGTAGGTGTGAGTTCAGAACAATAAAAGGAGTAGAAAAGAAAACAAAAGCTGCATGAATCAACTGTGAAGAACAAGGAGGTGTAGGAACATTTTTAACTTGCATTGGAAAAACAAAAATGTCAGGTTTGGTACACAGCCATGCAAAACCGTATTAGCAGGAAACATGCTCTGAAAAAAAGCTTATTAAATGATGAGTTCCGTGATATTCATCTTAATTAAGGACAAGTATCAGCTAACTGATTTTAAAATGTCTACTCTTCATATGGATCAGTCATAGGCTTTAATTTCTTTTAAAGGACTCTCAAAAAATCTGTGATTTATGATTTTAAATTATTAAAAAAACAACAGCATGGATGGTTCAACACCCACTTAAGCCAACAGGAACCTCACTATTGGCCTTACTGGAAGCTGGACAAAGTCTTGTTTTACTGATGTCCATATGCCACAGGACAGAATTGCAAGGTTCAAATGTGACCTAGCACAACAAGAATTCAACCTCAAGCATCTCTTCTGGGGACAAACCCTGAGAAATTTGGTGTAAAATCTCTATACAGATTAAAAAACCTCCTGAAATACCAGGAAACTGCCTCAGAAGACATGACTCCACCTTCTGGATTTCTTCCAAAAGACTACTGATGTCAATGGAAATACCAAGTAAAAAGAATACATTGGTTTCACAGGGCTTTGGATCATCTTCTAAACAGATTAAATTAAAGTCAACACTGCAACAGTCTCGTGTGCCTCTTAAGGCATGGTCTGAATAAATGTTGGTAAGAAAACTATAAATATATTATTGAAGCAGCTGTTTTTGGCCAACAGTGTCAGGCTAGCTTTCTCTGAACATTTCCATGAGCAAATATTCTTGTTTTATTGACACTAAGAGAAAAAAAAATAAGCTTTCTCAACTATATATCCACTGTGGAAGATTTTCAAGCTGGGGAAGAGACGATGATATTGAAGGTGTGTCCTATCCATTGGTAACACACATCCTAAGGGAAAGGAAAAACCTTCAGTGTATGATCTGAGTACCTAAGTAGTAATGTTACTCTTTCGTATCCAGGCTTTGAAGGCTGGTATCTAACGTGGACTGGGACAAAGTCCCCAGGAGGGATTGGCAAAGTTATAACGACAAGCATGCTACCACGTTTATCTGTCTGCTCATGCACATTCTGCAAATCAAAGAGACAACATTTAGCTATGCTGAAATGCTCTTCATGCTTTTTCGTGTTACCTCTGCATGTAACAAAATACAAGCTGTTAAATTCATAAATAATATCTCTTTAATTAGAACAAGATAATTAATTACCTGATGGTGTTTCATGGATAATCATTCCTCCGGAGAGTGTCCGGATGGGTGACAGCACCTCAGGAAGAATAGCTTGCATGAACTGAAGGCGGAAGTCATTTGGGTTGAACACGAAATCTCTCTCATGAGCAATTTCTTGGAGTTCTGCCATGTCAGCGTTCCTTGACCCAACGGCAAGGATCACGATCCGGTTCCTTTTCATCTCTGCTGCAGCTTGCTCAACGGCATCCATGGACTTACCACCAGTGATGAGTACCAGCATGGGAAGTACTCCTTCCTCCATCCTACACCCGGCAGCACTGGTGAAGAAGTTGTTCCTCACAAAGTCCAGTGCCGAGCCAGTGTTGAGGGCCGTACCACCCATGAGCTTCATTTTCTTCACGTTAGCCATCACATCCTTCCTGTTCTGATGGGTGTTAAAATAAAACTCTGGCCTCACAGTGTCTGCATACTGAGCCACCGCAACTTGGATCAGGTCGGGTCCAACCTCCAGCCTTTGGACGATTTTGGCAACGAAATCACGAATTGAGTTAAAGGGGCCAGTCCCCAAAGCTGTCGAGCCATCTATCAGGAAGACTATATCCTTCTTGTTCACTTCAATAACTGCAAGTAATGATACACATACATGAATATATAACATAAGCAAAGTCTTCCACTACACCCCCTGCATAAATTCTATGCCAACAGTCCAGCAAGATTTAGGACTTGTTATTTGTTTGTAGGACTGTTACTTTTCATACCTTTTAAAGGGTCTTAATTTAAAAAAAAACAACAAAAAACCAGAATCATTACTCAGGCTCTAGCAGGGGGCTAGCAAGAAGTCTTCTTAAGTGTTTCCCATTTCAAAAACACTGAAGAGTTGCAAGACTTAAATTGTTTATAAAAACACTAAAATGCTGATACAAGCCAAAACAAGAAAGAAGTGCAAAAATTCAGGAGAAAACTTGGCAGTTTGCTGGAACGTGAGACAAAGTAATCTGGTGATGCTCCTCAGTCTGCAGTGGAGCTATCTGAGTAAAACCTAAGAGTGGTTTGGTCTCAAAAGGACTAGGTTCACAAGAGCAATGACACAAGTAAAGAATAATCTCTGCTTATTCAACGTACCTGGACTTCGGGTCTTCGCATCCTACATCTTATTCCTTACCTAACAAAAACAAGCTATGTTTTTTCTTGGCGCAGCCAGTCCAGTCATGGATGAGCTGAATTCTATTCTGCTTGCCATGTGTTTAGAAAAATAGGTATCCTAGGTTGTAATCTCTGAAACTGTATTATTGATGATGGCATAGGATGAAGAAAGGGCACATTTAGCTTTCCAGTTCTCTGGCTTAGTTTGAAGGAAGATAGTTAGGGGGGGAAAAAAAAACAACTTGTTGTGCAGCATTGGAACCAAAACACCATCATATTTAGTACACCAGATGTACGTGATGCAGCAATACATTTCAACAAGACCAACACTCAACTCATTATGACAAAAGTATTGTATGGTATCGTGATGGGAGATAACACCGTCTTTCAAACAACCCACTTTTATCCATCATCTCCCAGGCTCAGCCTCAGGGAAGCAGAGACCCAGCCACTAGGACCTCGCACTGCTCAGGGTAAGTGGTAGCAAACAGTATGCTGTGCCCAGATGGAAAAGGGCAATCCTTCATCCCATCAGGGCTCCTCTGCATGGAGGCTATTTACTTTGGATATGAACAAAGAACAAAGCATTGGCTGCAGTCCTCCTTGGCCAGACACCAACTGGCTGCAGAAAGCAGTGCTCACAAAGGCCATTTTTTGCCTGGGGAGGCTGGTCTGCATCGGGTTTCTGATGATGGACAAGCACTGTAGGCCTGGGCTACCCCAAGGAGTGATTTACAGCCGGAGACAACTTCTGCAATGTGGCTGTCCTGTGAGATCTGCCTCTGTTGGCAAGCGTGAGCCTTGCAAATGCCCCTCGCACCCAGAGACCAGATGGAAATTGTTTGAAGGAGGACTGACCATTGAAATTTGAAGCACAGAATAGTCCGCCGTGGTGGTTTCAGATTAAAAAAAAAAGTGTGAAGTGAATGAGAGCTCCCACCCTAAGCTACAACCTGACTTGAACTGCCAGTGCCATGGGCTAGCAGTGTGTTGACCACCCAGGCTGTCCAAACAGAGCTACTCACACAGGAACAAGGATTTGTTTGAGCATTCCCCTTCCCAGAGCCAGGATGCATCCAGTATTTACCTCCCTAGACAGGTTTTTTCCTCATCAATTGCTTCAAGGAGAAGAGGGCTGAATACAGGAAACTTTCCAAGCGGAGAACAGCGCCTGAAATCCCTGTTTTGTGTCATCCAGAAAAGATGGATATAGTGCTTTCTTAGCTTTTCAGCAGCAGATATCCAAAAATGGAGACCCTGGGAACTTTTGACTTTATATAGAAGTTTGTGGAAAACATCAAAGGGGCTTTGCAAAGACAAGAGAAGCCACAAAGGAACAGCTCCCTCCTCTATTAATTCTTCTCAGTTCTCTCAGATCCTGCAATACGTTTCCTTAGAGAAGAGGAATGCAAGAACTGACCCCAAAAGCAGCAGGAAGAAAGAACCCATGGTGTTAATTCCAACAGAAACAAAGCAAAAATATGTAGGGAAAGCTGTCCACCTCTCATGGGTTCTTTTGTAGCGCCCAGTGAAACCCATGGCAAGACACAGGAATTTCAAATGGGTTGGGACCAAAGCACTATCTTGGACTTTCAAAGTTATTGCAGTCCCCTAGGAATGTCTGAAGATGTCCCCATAAAGCCTGATCCTGCAGAGATCCCTTCTCTGTGCCATCTCTGCTATCTTTGGTGAAATGCCTCGTCTTCCGCTGTAGCTAAGAGAGAGTGGAGAGAGGCAGAAAGGCACTTTGGGAGACTCATTCATCCCCAGAGGACTAGTGTGCAGCCCCAGAGCTAAACTGAAGCAAGATGACTTGTGTATTCGACAGGAATGCTTGGCATCTCCAGTCGGCTTGGTATCCCATTCCAGATGCAGTGAGTGTCCCAAACCACTGCTTTACACTGCAGACATCCAAGGCATCAATGTGAACTGAGCGGCTCCATCCAAATGGATGCTAGGGAAAGGAAATTCCCCACAGTTACTTGGAGAACACCACCTTCTCTATTTAGCTGATCCACCTATGTATACGTGATTAGTGCACTGGCTGTTGCAGCACTTTCTGCAAACAAACTAGCATTGGAAGTGGAACTATTCCAAGTGCAGAAGAAATCAGACATGCCCCCATTATTAATCTGAGTATTCTCCAATTACCAAATTGAAAACTTTGATTTCAAAAGCTCAAAGCTTTGGAAATAATTTTGAACTAAAGATTCCTGTCCCAGCAAATTACCCAGCTGCTGGGATTTGAACACCGTTAAGATCAGTGGGGCAGAAGAGGGGACTTCCATTGACATGCTTGGGTGCTGGCACACACATTTTAGCTAGACCTGCACATTTCAACTTACTGATGTAAACATGACTCTTGTGAAGTGCCACATGGACAGGTTATCATTTTTCCTTCCAGAAATAACGGAGGCAAAGTCATAAAAATGATCTTTTAGGCAAATTGCTCCCTTTGGTTTAAGCCATGAGATAGCAAACACGTTTAGACATAGATTAGAGAAGACATCTGGGATGCAGCTTTATAGGTTAACATCCATCATGGGTTGAACGGTATGTGCAGAACTCCAGACTGCAACACAAATCCCAGAAGTGTTGTTTGCATTAAGCATTCTGGTGATTATGTGCAGGAACTCCAGCCTGGCCTTTCCCAGGGGCTCCTGAAATGTAATGTGTTGGGTCTTTCATAAGGCTCACTACCACTACATCTAACTGAGCTGCAAAATCACAGGGTGAGAAACGTAAATCACATATGTGCTTCATAAAACCAGCACATAAATCCCAGATATTTGTTATTCTACTGCCCCCGAGATCATGCTAGACCAGAAATAATGACTGTAAGGACTTAGAGTGACAAAGTGACCTCAGTGGAACATGGACTTTTTGTTCTTCCATGGCCTGGTGGAACGCTGCAAACTCAGATTATAGACTGAAGGGGAAACATACGATAGGCAAAATAGGGATTTCACTTCAGAAGAACTAAAGGTTGTTTTTCTTTTAAGCCCAGTGACACAAAATCCTCTATAGAGGCTTCAGGGCACATTTTTACCCTTCTCCCAAGGCCAGTGTGTAGTTTCAATGAAGTAGGTGATTCAACTGCTGGAGGCAGGGATCTATCTTACATCCCTATTAGCTTCCCCATCCTTCTGATGCCACTTTCTACTGACACAAAACATGCTGCAGTATTTACTTCCAGGAGCGCTGAGATACCATAATAAAGATTACATGAGCTTTCTTATACCCTTAGATATTACAGTAAGGATTATACGAGCCTTTTTATACGGTTTTCTTTAAAACCCCATGCCACGCCTTTTATAGACGCAGGTTTTCAAAAGACAACCCACTGAGCAAACAAGTTTCTGCACATTGGCTGCACGTTTTTTCCAAGATCGGGTCAGAGAGATGCACTGCAAAAACTAGAAAGTAAAAACTGTTTTTAAAGCGTGCAAAATTCATCAAAATGCAACAGTCCAGAAAGGCATACATACCTTCAGTCACAATGGTTGGGGCCTCTAACAAAATGAGTCTTTGAGCCACTCCAACAATGTTGGGCAGTAATAATTCTCGAAGAGCAGCAAGGTTACGGATATCCAGGGCAGTAAATGCGAAGCTTCCATCAGTAGCAATCTGCTGCAGCTCTGCACTGTCAGCATTCAGGACCCCAATGCTAAATGAAAATATACTAGCTTGCTTCACCGCTAACAAGCCCTCTCGGATATCATCGCTAGACTCTCCACCACTTATCAGCACTAAGATCTGAGGCACCGCTTCCTCTATCCTGCTGCCTCCTGCCTGGGTGAAGAGGTTCTCCACCACATACTCCAGTGCTGCACCAGTGTTAGCTTCCTTGCCACCGCGGAAACTGAGTGCCTTCACGGCATCCAGAACATCCGCTTTTGTGGAGTAGCTGTTCAAAGCGAACTCGGTTCTGGGTTGATCACTATACTGCACCACCCCAATGTGTATCTGCTGAGCTCCAACTCTGAGGCTTTCAATCAAATTTACAAGGAAATCGCGTATGGCTTGAAAATTGACACTTCCGATGTTGTTTGATCCGTCAATAAGGAAAATAAGGTCAGCAGACTCTTGAGCTTGAAAAAAAGAAATGCAAAAGGTGAAAGCATTAAAATGAGTGATTACATGCAGTCGTACAGTGTTCTGACATGTTTCTTGGAAAACCAGTAAGAAACAAGAAAATGAGAAAACAAAACACGTGTTCAATGAGGAGGTGACGTTTGCCTCTTAGTTCTGCATTCTGATTGAATACGAGTTCCAGCCCCAGCATCTGCTCAGGGGTTGGACGCAACCTGAGCTCGTGGCTGCTGTCCCGTGGGCGTCTGTGATTCTGACACGTGAGGAGAAAACTCAGCAAAACACTGCTGTTGAAAATCTAGATCCACTCCGTCTGTACCCTGTCCTGTCAAAATAATATTTGAACTGACAGAGTCAAAATAAGCAGTGGATTTTGGTGGAAATTCACACTGAAGATACTGGGGGACAACAGTAACATTCACAGGGGCTTTTCCTCATTGCAGTCATTTTCTTTGTTTAAGAAAAAGCCATTATTTACATGTTACATGGAAAGTTTCAGCCTCCCTTTTGCAATTCTGCCCTTTCGCTTTTTAAAAACGGTGGCTGAACATATTGGCTTCTCCCAGCATGTGTAAATGTTATTTGAAATGCAACTGTAAGAAACAACTGGAAGAGTTTTGATTGCTGTTCTTGCTCTGCAATTCTTTTGCCAGCTGTCCAGCATATGCACAATGGTATTTGTCCATCAATCTGACCCAGGAGATTATCCAACCATGCCACACAAATGCTGTCTTGTGTTAATCGCTTTGCACAGACGCCTTGATTATCTGTAATCACATGATCAGATATGTCTGATCTGTGTTTTATCATATGGACCCTTCATATTCAATCAAGGAATGCAGAATCAGGTTAAAACGGTGATGAAATCAGTCATGACACAATTATCCAACTCTATTCGTTGTGACTATACCCAGATGATCACAAGCATCTGCTGAGAATATACACACACCAAACAACACTTTTATATGCCATTAGCATGGTTGTTGAGGGGGAGGCACTTTTTCTGTCAGACTTACCGAAGCAGACCCAAAATGGCCCGGTGTCTGCTCTTCCTCCTTTTGCTCCAGTGACTTTACCATCCACATCAGCAAGAGCTGTATGCATTCGATAGGCAGGGGAAGAAGACCCCAAAGCATGCTCAAGTGGTTCCATGCTACCATTCTCCAATCTCGTCAACAAATCGAACTTCAGATCATTTGCAAATGACTGACAAGCCGTGTTTGGGAATACAGCTCTCGGTTTTTGAAAGCTGAATGCGAACCTGGTAGCAAAAAACTGGCCCACAGTTTAACAGAGCCAGGAATAAACCTGCAGTCATTGCAATGAGCATCATCCATCATTTTTTGGCAACTGTGTAGTTGCTTCTCTAGTACATGTTCTCATGCACCACAATGCCACCGAGAGACTCAACTACGCGATTCCAGCAGCAAAGGGAAAAGCTCTCCAAGGAGTCACCATTTCCCTAGGCCGACTCAATGGCCAACACCAGCTTGGAGAATGCCAACGCAGTTCAGAATTGCAAAGGGCTCTGGAATTCTTTTCCATTGCAGAGTCAAGAGCCGTGAGAGTGCTTAGGATTGGCTTTGTTGTGCCTTTTGCGGTTAGGATGCTCACGCTCCGCTCTCATAACACAAAGAGAAATCTCCAAGTACACAGCACTGTTTCAGATACCCTGAGGAATGGCATTTCAGACACCAGTGGGCATCATCACGTCATCACGGGTTGCTCCCACAAAAGAGAAAACAGTTTTCATGAAACAGGTGTGTTGGATAATTTGTCATCACCATAAAAACTCTTGTACTTCAGTGCACATTTATGGAACAAGACGGTGCTGGAGGACAAATGAACGCATGCTTGTTACACAACTAAGCAAGAAGGATCAGATGAGACAGACAGTTCAGGTTTAACGAATACACCAGGGCAAACTCAAGGCTGACTTTCATACTTACGCCAGTCAGCTCTGGGAACTGCCACAGACCAACAGCTCTGGTGCTCTATATTGGAAATACTGGTGGGACTGGTTGGTTTTCTTTCACATTATTTCTTCACATTCGGGTGCATTTCTAGGGTAACGTCCATGGCATTTCTACACATGTCAATGCTACATGGAGTTAGCAGCTGAAAGAATGATGTCCTCAGCTTCTTAGGCAAACTATTAATTGCACCACGCTTTGCACACCACATACTGTCATGCAGTGACATCTTTGTATCTTTTTACATATTTGTAAATATGTATCTTTTTACATATTTAATGATACTCCACAGATAGCTCATGCAGAGCGTGCTGGGACAGAACTGCAAGAATGGCATTAGCTTAAATTTTGTGACATAGGAGGGGATGGGAAGGCTTGCAAAGATTATATCTCAGCAGAAATGAACTTGGAAATGCTTCCCAATGTACATGAAGTGGGAATTTGCCTTTATAACTTTTAAAGAAGCATCTGAGAATTGGGACGTCAGTGGAGTTACCTGCTGGCACGTCCCAGAGGAGGACAGCCAGCAGCCAAGGACAAATTCCCCTATTGGTTTCAGCAAGGAAGCACTGTGGCCCTTCACAGCGATGATGCTGAACAGCCTCTGCAGTGCTGTCAGCACATCCTATACGGCATTCCTTTAACACATGTATCAGCATATTTTCCTTAGAAATAGCAAATGTTACATCTTTTTTCTGGGGGAGCTCCTTTCCTTCCCTGTGGCTTTCACATGACCTGGATATTTGCCCTGTCAAGCACTTTACACACAAAAAATAACAACACGTGAACACAGCCTTTTGGTGTCGCTCGGTGTCATGCAGTGATGGAGAGCACCCAGTGGGGTGGTGTGAGGGTTAATCAGACAAGACAACACAGAGGATTAATGTTACACCTCATCACACTGCCATTGCCTTACATCACCCCACAAGCTATTGACCTTCAGATGGAGTCTCAGGAATAAAAAGAAAGGTTTGATCTCTTGGACTTCTGTTTTGAAACACAACAAAGCTGCTCAGAAGGCCTTTTACACACTGCCATTTCATAAACAAGAGGAGGGACAGAGGAAGGCTGTCTTATCTTTTCCAGGCAAATTCAGTCCCCAGCCTGCAGTCAGGGCAGATTCTTTGAAGCCAGTGCAGAACACAGAGAAGCTAAAGAAGGGTCCGGTGCCCCAGCAGGTGAGAGTCACCAGCTTGGATAGAAGGCAACTGAGTAGCATGGCAAAATGGGACTGTGAAACTGCACGCTTCCTCCAAGCAGAGGAGAAGTGAGGTCTGTGGACTGGCTGAGATGGAGCTCTCACCCAGCCTACTCTCAGCAAGCACTGCTTTTGCTGTCTTCAGCTGAAACAGGAAAAATAATGGGGCTTTTTAGAGTCGCCCCACACTGTCAGAGGGCATACAGTCTCCCAAGGCCCCACTGTATTCACAAGGCTGTGTGGAAGCTACATCCTCCAAACCTAAAGGGGCCATGAGGTCTTGGGGAGGGGGACAAAACCCCTGGCACGTCAACTCTGCGCTGTTCCAGGCTATAGTGGCATCTCAGTTGTGATGCCTGCATCCCACCATGTCCCTGGGGTCCCCTGCACAGACCTCATTTTCCACTGACCCACCAGCTGCAAGGGGACATCCCATCCCATGTCCCTGCAGCAAGCAAGGACCTGTGCAGCCCACAGAGGGTTTTGGTTCAACACCATCAGAGCTGATGTGTTTCTCTCCTAATTCCCTACCTGGGGAGTGGAAAGGATAAGAGCTCTGCGGAGGCCCTAAGCTTGCATTTCTGTGCTGTGAGTGCAGAAGGACGTCTCCAAGGGACCGCTGCCCATGCCAGGGCTCCTGCACTGCCTCCTGCAGTGGGAATTTCAGCTCTGTCTGCAAGCCGTGGCATACCCAGGAAGTACAAGCACAGGGCCATACGCTTCAAACCTTTGTTTTTAAACCTCTGACCATCCATCTCAGTCCACCCTTACAAAGGCTTCACACAGTGCAGCACCAGCAGTCGCCATGCTGACAGGAGCCACCAGCATGGCCAGGACAGAGCACAGCAGTCGGCCATTACCTGTGATGTCTTTAACCAGTCCTTTGGCTCCAGCCTTTTCTGGAGTCATGGAGGTACGGACACTTGCCACTAAGTCTCCAACTATGCCATGGAGAGCAGTAAAATTCTCTAGGTTGAAAAGGTGGGTATCGAAGGGTTGGCTGGCTATTTCCTTTAACTTCCCTTCCACCGCGTCCTGCATGCCGACCGCAATCATGTTTACATGGGCTGATTTAAGGACAGATGATGGCAAAGCCACATCATCCTGGGATTGTCCATCCGTTAACACTATAATAACCTGGGGGACGCCTTCACTCGCTCTGCTTCCAGCATCTTTAGTGAGATGGTTCTCGATTAGGTACTCTAATCCTTTTCCAGTCTTGCTGCCTCCCCCCATGTAAGGCATATTCGCGATATGGGAGAGCACATCTTGGTTAGAGGGGTACGTATTTAACTGGAACTCTGTGTGTGGGTTTCCGTTGAACTGGACCAGTGCAAAACGGAAATCATTTCCTCCCACATCTAAAGCCTTTACAACATCATACAGAAACTCTTGAACGAGTTGGAAGTGCTCCTTCCCAATGCTCCAAGAGGAATCCACTAGAAATATTATATCAGCCACGGCAACGTTTCTGACAGCTTTAAAAAAACAGATGGGGTTTAGGATTTTCTAGCAGTCAGCGCAAGCATTCCTCCTCAACCCAGTGCCATGAGCTCCACTCCAAAGGGTGCTGGCACCTCCTAAAAACCCAGCTGCTCCCTACAGGTCAGTGGCAGCGCTCCTCTTGCATCTCCCCTCCGCTTCCCACGCTCATACACATGCAAGGAGGCCAGAACAGCCCTGCCCTGGAGGAAACCCACCTGGGGCCACGCTGGGGCAAAACCCCACATCCCACACCCCAGCCACGCAGAGCATCCTGGAGCTAGCCCATCGGCTAGCGACATGCTGGGGAAGGTCCAGGCTCTGAGGTCAGCCCAATAGGAGTGGAGGAGCAGGAGAAACCACAATGTACCATCGACATGCACATTAAAAACCAAACGGTGCAAACATCTCGGTGCGAGCGAGCAGCGTGCTCGTGGAGGACTGTGGTCAGTAACGGGTCTCGTCTTACCTGCTTGCTGCTGGGCACCAACTGAGCAAAAGCCTGAGAGCAGGAGGCCAAGCATTGCCACAAGGGGCAAATGTCGGTGCTTCCTCATTCTGTTCTTTTGTTTCAGTTCTCCTTTTTATTCTCCGTGTTTCAAAGCACCTGATGTGAGACCTAAGGGAGAGGGAAAATGGGGTTAATAGCCTGGTCGTTATTAAATACCTAATGGTTAATGAGTACTCGTAGCCATCCCACCTCCTACAAGAAGATGTCAGTGCAGGACGTTCATAGAATCATAGGATGGCCTGGGTTGAAAAGGACCACAATGCTCATCCAGTTTCAACCTCCTTGCTACGTGCAGGGTCGCCAACCACCAGACCAGGCTGCCCAGAGCCACATCCAGCCTGGCCTTGAATGCCTCCAGGGATGGGGCATCCACAACCTCCTTGGGCAACCTGTTCCAGTGCGTCACCACCCTCTGTGTGACTGTGACCAGTCATACAGACTGATTTTTAGGTGGTCCTGTATGGAGCCAGGAGTTGGATTTGATAATCCTTATGGATCCCTTCCAACTTGGGATATTCTATGATTCTACACATGTACCTGGACTTAAACACATGAGATGGGATAGAAAAATCAAACTGTGTGGTTTTATGATGCTTTGGTGATGTTCTGGTAGGGAAAAAATGATTTTAATGCTGGGCAGGTTCTTTTTTTTGTAGAAGAACAGTCATTCCCACCACTGATGTCCAGTCATCACTGTGGGGCATAGACGGCTTTCTTCTTGCCTATACTGCCCAGGTAATTCTGAGTTTATTGGCAAATGGTCAGCCTAGATTTCTTTGATCATTCAACAGCCAAAATATCTGGCCACCCTCTCCTTGCCCACAGGGACACATCTGGGCAAAGCACACTTTCCTGCTGTTGCTGCTCCTTATTTGAATTTTTGCAGAAGGCAGATCCTCCTGAATGCCCCTCTTTGCCTCAGTTCACCTTTTCAGCTCTCCCAAAGCTACAAATGGAAACTTAATTATCCCAGGCCCAAGCGAGCCACATGTTCTGGCTATACAGCAAAAAGCCCTTGGACTCCCTCAAGCTCTCAGCCCCAGTGGTGGAAAAGCCTGCGCTGGCTGACCACATTTTGGAAAGGCACCAAGAGTAATATTTTATGTGCCGGAGCCAAAATATAATTTATGGATGTTTCTTATCTTTGATCCACCTGGCAAACCTTCTGAAAAAATGCCTCCTTCAGGAGAGCTGTGTATCCGTTGTCATAGAGATGGCCAATTTATTATTTAATCCACACATCCAGGCCTATCAGAGCAGAAACCACTCTGTAGGCTTGGATGTGAAGAAACACTTGTTTCACTACGAAAATATCCTCCCAAAAGGGAGCACGGTGATATAATACTTCGCATCCCCCAAAAGGAGCTCAGTCATTCAAATGAGCCAAAAGTGATTCAAATACACCAAGCTGTTAACCGGGTCATCGCTGAGAAGGAAGAAGATCAATTTTCTCATAGCCATTGCGGCCAGCTCCATCAGTCTAAGCAACCTGGAGAGTCTCAGAGAGTTAAACAGCCTGCCCTACCAGCAAAGCCTTGCAAGATGCATGAATGGCAAAGCTGGCACAGCCAGGAGCACAACTAAAAGCCCTTATAGTACAAGTCAGGCCCTGACTCTCCTCCTACTGCCGTTATGGTGACCATAACACCAGGTGGAGAGCTGTTTAATAGGCACCCAGAGCCAGCAGCTAGCATGCAGGATTACTTAAGACAGGACGAGGCTTCCCTGTTATTGGCAACTCTTCAATTAACAGAGGCAACAGCTGCAGCTGGGGTATCTCTATCATTTATAGTCCAAAAAACTGCCTTGTTATCTGGCCACCATCCATCTCCCCAGCTACTGGAGCCCAAGCCAAACATCCCAGTGCCTCCAGTGACAGAAAACCTGCTCTGCTGGACACCGTCCCTCATTCACACCTCAATCCTTTGCTCCCAGTGATGGGAAAGCTGGGCAGCACCCATAGGACACTGTGAGACAACCTCACCCAACTCACTGTGCTGGAGCAGCACTCAGTCTCAGGTTTGTTTGATTTGATCCAGCCAGCTTAGAATTAAGATATATTTTTCAAGCAGTAATATGCTGGCTGTTCTTTTAATTGCCTTCTGTTCTGTCTTAATCCTTAGAGGGTCCCAGATCTATTTCCAGCTCCCTCTGTGATTGCTGTATTTTTGGTTACATGTAAACAGAGAGCCCTGTTGGTTAACATAGCTATGTTAATTCCTCTAGCACCACAGTTTCCCAAAGCCATCTTAACATCCTGGTTAGCTAAAAGGAGAGAGGCAGAGAAATGTTTGGGGATAGGTGTCTGCTAGAGGCTGATTGACCACTCAGGGAGAAGAGGAGACTTTAAGCACAAGTGTTCCCTAACGGGGTTCCTCTTTATCCTCAGCCACAATGCAAGGGGAGGTGCTGGGTGAGGAGGTGGCTATGGAGAAGAAGCAAAGGCACAGCTCAGGTAGGTTTCATCTGATAGAGCAAACAGTAAGTCTCTTGCTTGGTAGAAGAGATGGATGATGTGATTTTTGTTGCTTGGGTAGGGCTGCTTGGTTGGTTTAGGTAAGGTGCAAGGTATAACATACTCCGCCCCATTTTTCTACCCCTCTGTGCTCTTCCTACAGTTGGCTCTTGTGCTCTTCCAGCAGTTCCTGTTGGCCACAGAAGCTGGAGGTGGATTCAGCTTGCAGGAAGTGAAGGATAAAAGCATGGAATGTGAATTTAAAGCAATTCATCTTAATTTGTGGTTGCTGACGTATGTCCATTCTGCAAATTTATTCTTCTGGTTTACTATCTGGGCAGGTTATTTTCATCTCGAATTTATCACTGAATTTCCCAACAGAAAATTTCTCACAGTGTTGGGTGTGGAATCTCCAGCAGAGCTTTTGATATAACCACTATAAGCCTGGAAGAAAGGCTGAAAAGCCTGAAGCTGGAGTGCTTCTGGGAGAGCGAAGGGCTTTCTGAGCTGCTAAGGAACCCTGGAGAACCTATCTGTTAATAATTCCTATGTGATCAAATGGACTTGTGCGGTATTCGATAATCTGCAGTTTTTCTGTCTGCCTCGAGCTGATGCAGTGTGTGGTGACCTCTGGTTGCAACAGCATCTCCTCCACTTCATCAGAAGATATACATCTGTTACCAATAACGCTTTCAAAAGGCAACCATTTCTGCCACTAACGCAATGATTTCCTTAAATATTTTCCCCAGCAGCTATTTTCTGCTTTACGCACAGACAAGTATGCAAGAAGTTGAACATCTCTCATCATTCTATATTTGTGTGGGCGCTTCGAACTTCCTACAAATCATCCATTTGTGTGCGTTTCTCTCATCGGAGAATAATTAAAATCCAAAGAAGCGCAAAGCAAATGAGTGGGCTTTAAAAAGCGAAACATAAAAGGCAGGAAAGAATTACTCCAGCTTTTACATATCGCTTTGATTCGTTGCATATGCCTCTCAGCTGGGCTGGCTGGCTTTCAAGGGGAGGGGAAGTGTCTATGGCTTTAGTGCGTATAGGAATGCAATGTGTGTCACGTGTAGATGCAGATGGGTGCTGGCCAGCCTTTGGGATGCTGTCCCAGACCAAGTTACACGTGGTCCCGTTTTCCTGTCCAGCCCTGAGGCTCTTCCCCAAAAATCCCTTGAATAAAAGCAATTGTGGGGCCCTAAATCCCCACTTTGTGTGTGTAGGGTGGGTCACTTCTTTTGGAGGGTTTCCCTTAATGCTGCTGCCACTTGGCACTGATGGCACTGGAAAAGCGAGGGCTGCTTCTGAAAACGTTTCTTCCCACCAACGTAGACCCAAGCATTGCAACCAAGCCCAAAAGCATGGAAAATCCTCCTGCTTTGGCAAGCTTGTTTAGTTCTGACCAGCATTTAGCAGAGCTCCGGGGCTGTGCTGCCTTCATATCACACCCAGCATGCCAGCATCTCAGATGAATCGCATATTCATTTCTGTTCTTATAACCATGCAATTGGCTTAAAATCTGCTTGTTTTCCCCTACCTAAAGGCTGAGACTAAAATAGGGTTGTTAATAAGAGGAAAGGGAGTATTTGCTGGAAAAAAAAAAAAAATAGAGGATACTCCCTCAAAGATCAATGACTCTTTATATAGGGTAACGTAAGCCTCCCAGTGCCGCTCTGCTCAAACAAATCATCCCCTTAATGTGGAACACATAGCACTTAAGAAAGGTGGAAAAAGTGATGGGCACGTGGGCAGCAGGCTGGCCACGATTCATGCAATGCCAGCCAAAGCCTGGCCCTGCATAGAGCAGGATCGTCCCCATTGCAATTCAAGCACGAAAGCAACAAGGGGATAATCTGAAGTTGGCCAGAGTTTGCAATGATGCAAGGAATAGGATGTTCCCGAACAGGCACGTCTCAGAAGTTAGGAGAGAAACAGCATTTCTCTCCTGGTTGCAACGGGGATTGGTTTAGCTCTCCCTGAAAGCAAGGGGAGATAATGCTTCGAATGGAAAATTGTGAGCGTGTTTCAAAACTCACAGAGGGTTTGCTGAAAAGTGGAGAGGTACTGAATGAATGAATGAACTGAACGACGTGGGGCACGCTGCTCCTGTTGCAGAGAAACCACCTGCCCGCCAAAGTTAGTGAACCTTTCTGCAAAGAGGGTAGATCTGTTCAAATCTGTACCCAAGAGGGATTAAAAAGCCCGGTTCCTAAAGTCCACACTGGTGAGTCGAGGGATAGTGCTAGGGAGGTGTCCTGCTCCATCCCTGTGCCCTTGGGGATGCTTTGGCCTCCATAAAGCTCCCAAAATGTTTGGTTATTTCCCCAGCAGCAGAACTACTTGAGCATGGCAATTATCTGACCATCCATACCGATGTATAATTTTTCTTTTTAATTAGTCGGTAATGGGGTAAAGCCAGAAGTTTGAGAAATGCAACGTCTCTCCCCTGGGAGCCCCTATGAATCATCACCGGGAATGAGCTGAGAGTTTCCCCTTTGCGCCTGCTGGAAGAAAAGTGGCTTTGGCCACCTCCGCTCCAACCCCTTTTGGCCTCTGTGCCTGGTCAGGAAACCAGTTTGGCCACAACCAGGCTGGGGTTGAGAAGGGAGGGCTCTGCAGAGGAGAGAGGGTGGTGGGATGTCTCCTCCATTAGTCACTGCCTCCCTTTGGTGAGAGCATCGCTGCCCAAAACATCCCAGGGAGCTGAGGTTGAAGGGACTACAGAGGGAAAGGGGGGGGGTGGCTCTGTGCTGGGCTGAGGAGCCCTTCCTTTAGAGAGAAAAGTTGCTATTAGCCAGTCTCTGTGCAGATGACCAGGAGATGATGGGCCCATTGCAGTGGACAAGCCCAGCAGCAGGACCCGCATAGAGTGGGCAAGTCTTTGTCAGTGCATCCCTCTTGCCTTAGGGCAGGAGAGATGAGAGCTGCCTTAAACAACTCCAAGACGGGGATTACTCTGGGGAAGATGCACTGAGAACTCCCCTTAGGTTGCCACCATCCCTCCTGGAGCCCTCACTGGGTCCCATGCATGCACCCAGCTTGCCGTGCTCAGGCAGCCCCACGCACCACATCCCAAGAGCAAGCTCCCCAGTAACGCACCCCTAAACGTCCTTTTTGGGGCTCCTGCTCCATGGACACCCCTTCCTGAGCTCTTCTGCGCTCCCACCCCACCAAACTGCTGCAGCAGTGATGTCAAAGCATAGCAGGCAAACACCCGTAGAGAAACCCCGTTGGGTTTAAGTGAGTTTAATTCAATTCTGTGTTCCCCGAAGCATCCCCGTGCACCTGCAGTGCTCCGGCTCTGCACGGAGGCTCCTGGGGTGCTGTGCTTTACAAGCCTGTTGCAGCACTGCTTCTCCCTGCAGAACGAAAGCAAAAACAAAACTTTCCTCCAAGACTTTTGCCTCTCCTGCTCTGAGTTTTGCATAAAACGCTTTGGACCCTTTCCCCCATTAAAAAAAAGCAGCAGCCACGAAGAGAGGCGAGCGCAAGCTACATGCCCCCGCGTGCACAGCGGCACTTACCCCAGAGTGAACCCCCAAAATATATCGCTTATCCCGGGGTTCTCCCCTTCCGAAGCACCTTTCCGCGGCCGCGCCGGTGCCGCTCAGCGTCCCCGCTTCCCTTCCTCGGAGGGCCGCTCGGGGTGCGCTGGTTCCCCGGCAGGCGGCCGCCGCGGCTCTGAGCGGGGCCGGGGGAGGCGGCTGGCGCGGTACCGCCGGGGGCCGGCCGCTGCAAATGGGATCCAGATGCTGTGCTCTGGCGGCGACGGAGGGGCTGAGGTCAGAGCTGCTCATCGCACGCCGTCCTCCCTCTCTCCCTCCCATCCACCCCCCTCCCCTCCCCGCCCCAACCAGAGCTCCCCGGGGACGCCTCCCCGCGCTGCTTCCCCTTCCCAGAACGCTATTTCCTTATTATCTATAAAGGCGAAAAGCGGGATGGTGGATTATTTTAATCACACGCCTTTCAGTTGAGAAGGGCTGGGCTTGGATGCTGGCGGCAGCCAGGGAGCGCCAAGGGCAGTACCAAGTTACGCAGGGCTCCCTCGAAGCACTTTTGGGATGCCGGAGAGCCCGGCTGAGCCCTCCCATCCACAACGAGCATGACCTGAAAGAGCCTTTTCATGCAGCTTCGCATCAGATGCAGCAGGAGAAGTAGGGGTTACATTCCCCACTCCCTGTGCCCCTCGGGAAGTCAACATTTGCCCCTTAGGCTGTTTTCTAGTACATACATGCCAGAGAATACTTTATAGAGATGATCTGAAAGGTGCTACACCAGTCAGATGAGTGAGAGATCCATGGTTTGTTTTTTTCACCTCCGTGCCATGAATACCTACAGTTAACCTTTCACTAAGCAGCGCTAATCAGGTTTGGGGTTTGTTTTTAGCCCTCTACGCGCTGAAATTAAGCATTTCATCCTGGTTCAGGTTGTGTTTTTGCAAGAGCTTGTGGAATAGAAGCAATAATTCTTATTTCTTGCCCATGCTTTGGTCCGCGTGAGGCCGGAGTTGCAATCGTGTCCTGGGAATCAAACAGTCAGTCTCTCTTCCGTTGTTTCAAATGGGGATTTATGATGTTTGCTCTAGATTTTCTGCTATTTGAAAGATCAGCCCCATTAAAATAAAATATCTGGAATGCTTTGGAGAAATGCTGAGGTCTTGAACTGCTGCAGTAGCTCATTCTGGTGGTGGTGTGGAGAGAAAGCTGGCCCTGCAAAGGGACCCAGCACCACACAGCCCCACTCTGAGCATGGCCCAGCAGGTCCAGATAGCTGCCACCAGTGGAAACCAGTGCAGTACTGGCACAACTGGTTTTATTTCTGTCCATTATTGTGCTTTTCAATCAACCCCACAGCAGTTTGCTCTACTTTCAGTCAGCAAAGCCCCAGTTTTCCCCTGCGTGAGCAACGGAGAACTCGGGCTCCTTCACTCTGTGGTCTCAAGGGAGATCACTGCAGCATCCCAAGAGGAAAAAAATACAGGGGGACACCCAGAGGGACAGGCTTTGTTCCGTCCCCAGCCACCTAACGGCCCTCTCTGGTCATTGGATCGCACCATGGCAGCAATTTCTAGAGACGGCGAGGGAGGGCAGTGACTAAGTTTAGCAGGATTTCCTCCCTGGAGTATTAATAACTAGACGTGCTGAATGCAATGAGTCAAGGAGAGGTTTTTCAGGAATTCTCTTTCCACCCACAATAGAAAAGGCCTTGCATGCTGCTCCCTCACCCTAATGCAAAGGGGACTTTCCAG
Organism: Alectoris magna; assembly: GCA_030625065.1. NCBI lineage: Eukaryota > Metazoa > Chordata > Aves > Galliformes > Phasianidae > Alectoris > Alectoris magna. The sequence continues at coordinate 24,131,743 of CM060567.1, forward strand.
GTGTCCTCCCTGCAATAAGGGTCTCAGATTAAGGCCCTTCAAAATCTCAACAGAGAGGCAACATTCTGCAGTACTTTTCTGGATACCTGTGGGCTTCAGCTGAGCCATTTCGACACACAATCTAAGAAATGCACTGCGGATTTCCTTGGTGTGATTCACCTCAAGACGGTGCTTGCTTCCATCCTGCCTAAGTGGTTGCTTTACGTGCACTGATTGTTGTGAATGCGTGGGGGGAGCAGGAGCCACTCCTCTTCTTAGGAAAAAAACAAATCTGGGCTATAAGATACAAATGCAACTTGCTATTCCCTATTTTGGACAAGTGAGCTGGAGCGCAGCAGACTTCCAGATCTAGTGTCCACAGCAAGCTTTGGGCATTGCATTGAATATCACAGCGTCCAGTGAGTGGGGCAATCCTGAAGTTGTTCCACTTCTGATGCAGCATCCCTCTGTGGCTCCATCCTTGAGCACCATCTGCTGGCTTCTCCTCCAGGGACTATCTGGGCATCCACCAGGCCACAGCCACCTCTGAGCCCTCGGATAAAGCCTGTTCCCACAAGGCGGGGCTGCTGTTTACCATTCATGAGACTGCCATGAAAAGTTTGCCTCATCCCTGGAGGTGCTCAAGGCCAGGCTGGATGGCATCCTGGGCAGTGTGATCTGGAGGGGGGCAGCCAGACCAGGGCAGGGGGTTGGAAATGGATGGTCTTTAAGCTCCCTTCCAACCGAAGCCATTCTATGGTGATGGTAAAATTCCTGGGTTCCACCAAAGCCAAAGGTCACTCCGTTCTTCTTCCACCACCAACCCAACCGTCTGTGATGTGGTTGGATGTATGGGGTCAAGCTGTGCCCCCCAAGCAATGCTTGCTGCATTCAAAGAGTTGCGGGCTGCTCTGCTAAAACTGGGGCAGGACTGCAGATCGCATTTTAATTCTGCTTGCTGATAGATGGTTTTCATTAGTACCAAAGCATTTGCCATTGCTTTCCTCCTAACACTCCCCCCACAACCACCACCCTAGTGAGGGAATCCAGGGAATATTTTCTGAGGCTTTGTTCTGTTCTGCTTTTCTCTGCACTTTCTGCATTATTATTTTGTTGTTCTTCTTCTTCCTCTGTGCAAATGCCTCCTGAGGTGTTTGTACCACTTCTGATGGCACCCTTGGCTTTGAAGCAGCTGGAGAAAAAAAAAGGGCAGGAGCATCTCAAGAGTACACAGAGAGGGAAAAACCACTGCAGAATTTCCATCCCAGGGGGCTGTTTCTCTCCTGTGCAATCAGAAGGAAAATCCTCCTGGAGGGAAGAGCAACTTAGGAATCCCCCCCAAAAAAAGCGTGCCTGTTTTGTTGCAGTGTTTTTGCCTGATGCTAATACTGCTAATAAATCACAGTGATGGGATAACCCCAGAAGAAGTCATAAAAACAAGCCTATGGGCTGCACGTATGGATGTATGTTCTCTTAATCCATGCTTGCATGGACTACAGGGGAGATAATAACTCAAGTGAAGAAACTTGGCGCCTGCCTAGCTGCAGCCTGCAAAAAGACACATCCTGCTGCAAGAGCTTTCCAGTGACAAGGAACAAACTACTCTCAACTATGTAAATACTGCGGATGCTTTCCCTCTAACACAATGCACAGCTTGTAGGTCACTAAACTGTAATGTGAGCCACGATGCTCGGCTTCTAGGAAAGAAGCTTGTTGAGCTCTTTCTCAGAATAAGAGATGCGAGTCTGGAAATGGATGCACGAGGAGCTTGGGCCAAAGCAAAATGTTGCAATGGGTCGCTCCTGTTTGCTTCCATAGATGATGCTTCCAGGTGGTGCCTCTTGCAAGAAATGCTATGAGGGAGAGCACTGAAAGTGTCAAGTTTGGTATAGACGTACCACATGCACTGATCCCCGTGGGGTACATTCTTGTTAAAGCCCTCTACTATAGGACATGTATCAGTTCCAGGCTGTGCTGTGTGCTCTCTCATGTATAAACTTAGGAGGAGCTGACATAAACAGCATCTCAACATCCTGACTGTTTTGTTTGGAAAATCAGCATTTTAAAGAATGCACACAAAAAAAAAAAACAACAGGAAATGGCATGTGTGTGGTTGGGGTGTATTTATCCCTCAGGGGCTTGTAAGTGATTTGCACCGAGCATGTGGAACAGCTTGTGCTCAAGGTGCATGTCTGAGGCTGTGCTACCACCGTGGTACTCATGGCTTTGGGTTGAGATGGTGAGCCATGGTGTGGAAGACACTGAATTTTCCCCTGCAAATGGCTGAAGCTCCTTAGGATGTGAAAAAGCCAATATTTTTTTTGCCCAAATTGGTCCAGAAGATCTTTTGGAGCACGGGCAACATGCTGGCAGGTTTTGGCAATGCCCAGAGCAACGCATCTGCCTTCAGGGGAGCGACATCAGCAATGCAGCATCCATCCTTCATCCAGATAGCTTTCCTTTAATGAGGTTTCAGTTCATTAGTGCTGCTGAGGTACCAAGTGCAAACCAGAAAGTGGAATCGACCCATGCTGCCACTGGTTGTCCCTGGCCCTGGATGTGAAAGATGTTCCCATCCCCAGGCAGGAAGAGGTGGGGACAGCTTTGCGTGGTTACTGTTGCTGTTTACCACCTTCTCCAACCGCTGATGGCAGAAGCGAGTGGAAAAAAGCCTTCAGCTTTCCCTATAAAACGCGGAGCCAGCAGCCCTGCCAGCCTGACTAACGCGTCGTCCATCAAACGTTTCATTCATCCATTCTGCAGCCCGACGCACAAAAATCCCATGGCCTGCCCAAAGCAGAACAACGGCACGCTTTGTCCCTAAAAACACCCAGCAGTGAGCCAGCCACCTGTAGGCTACAAGCAAACCAGAACGGGGATGGTTTTTTATGGGACCCATATGGGTCAAATGGGAGAGTGCCGGCAGAGCCTGGAATTTTTTATGGACCATGAGGGACCGGAACATGTTGGCTGGGCATCCTGTCCCCATCCCTTGGGGACAACAAGTTCCCTGCTTGCCACTCCCAGGGAGGAGGCACGTGGAGAGACCGAGTCCGTGGCAGATGATGCTCGTGATGTGTTGCTCCCAGTAGACATGTTGTGCCATCACCACCTTCACCCCAAAGAGAGGAGATGGGTGCCAAGAGGCCAACGTGCATCACTTACAAACATCGGCAGTTCTGACTGCTCAACCCTGACGTTACAGGGAGCTTTCATTTGTGTCCTCCCTCCAATCACAGCTAACCTGCATCCTGTTTCCCCCCAGCCTTTGGAGCAATCCAGTGTTGTTGAAGACTGCTGTCCTCTGTCACTGGCAGTTTGGTCCGTCATATTTACCGTTCTGCTGGAGAAGGGGAAGCAGCAATGAGGATGGGAAGGGATGGGAATGCTGGTCTCAGTGCTGTGGAGCTGATGCCAAAGGGTTTTGTGGATCTGAAGTATCATTTCATTAACTTGACCTTGTCTTCAGCTCTGCAGCAGGAAGGCTTTGCTGGAGCAGGGACGTGCGGCGATGTTCAGAGTACAGCACGTCCGTGGTTCCTGCTGACAGCAGCATGTTCTCACTAATTTCTCACTTGATCTATGGCCCCGAGCAGGCTGCCACTAATGTCCTCTAGCTGTGCAACTGAGGAGCCTCTGCAGAAAACATCTGGCCACTGAGCTTCTCCACCGACCTGCTCTGCGTGTTCTGGGATAAAACTAGACGCTCGCAGGCTGAATGAAAACATACTGCATGTGAAATAATACCTCTCCAAGGTTCACAGCTGGGGGCAGCAAGCTGATGCCTCATTGCCTTGGGAAGAGGCTAATAGTGAGAGGGATGTGACATCGCAACCATGTACCTGGTGGGGAGGTGTGCCAGCAGACCTCCTTCATTAGGCACTGGTTGTATATTCAGTTTAATTAATTCTCCATGTGCAGTTCCCCTAAGGCTTGCTTCTGACATGTGTGGCTTGCAGGCCTCCTCCCGTGCTGCCATGCCACAGACTGGCAGCCCACAGGACTTGGTGGTGGTAGGTGATGGTTGGACTTGACACTCTGCAGGGTCCAACCTGAATAATGCTATGATAGGAATCTGGGGAGATGTTATTTAAAGGAGGATGCTGCAAAGTGGGACAAATTTTCTTTGGTTTCTAATAGCAGGAGAGATTTTTCATTATATGACCTAAAAGAGTCCACAGAAATGCCAGCTTGGCCTGTACTCAACTAGGATGAGGGATACCGAAGGGAAAGAGGAGATTTTTCTTTCCTCTAAGAGTCCAAGCTTGGCCAGACTTCACTGCAGTCATGGGACAGCAGTTGGGATTTTCCTTCTCCACAAAGAGAAGGAACAGGGAGGAGAAAAGGAACTTGTAAGCACTCCCTGGGGGTCTGGAGACTTTTCCAAAGGCAAAAAAAAATAAAACACCAAACTCTTAGAGTTGGCGTTTGTTTCTTTTCCATGGTTTAAGCTCTTGGGAGGGCGGGGAGGGCACCTCTCTGTCGGCAGTACCTGGCAAGGGAGGTGTGAAAAACTTGTGAGAGAGAAATATGCAGTGCCTCCAGCTAAGGGAAAAATCCCTCTGTTTCATCCCCGTGCTGAGGTCCAGCTTGCTGAGTGCTCATCCCTGATGTGGTTTTCTCAGCCATGTGCACAGCAGTTGTTGTTGGACAACCTGTGCAAAATGCAACACGCCAGCAGCCATAGGATGTGTGGAGATTTTGGCCAGCTGGATGGGATCATCCTGGCACCCCAAACCATCCTCAGGGGGCTCCCCCAGCTTCATCATCCCTGGAGAACTCGGAGGTGGTGTACTTTTGACAGAGGCTTTTCAATCCTGTGCTCTCCTCCCAGGTTTACAGCTTGTATTTTTTGCCGGACTCCACAAGGTGGCACAAGGAAACCGGAGCATCCCCGAGGTTATCCCTTCGCTCCAGCAATCTTTTGGCCAAGAAAGGAAACACCGAGCAGGGTGAGGTGCATCACCTTTTGCAGCTGCGTGTTTGCAAGACTAGTGTGGACAGGGAGCTGGCAGTATTTTGGCTGTCGCACCCACCCCTATGGGGATGTCTGCCCTTTCCCAGGGGTGTCTTGGGAGCTCTCCTGATGCTGGGTACCATTGTCAGAAACACCAACTGCAGAAGGAACTGCTGCTACAGCCACGTGAGAGTTGGCTTTTCTTTTAAGCGGACTATGCCTTCAGGTTGGAATGGGCTGAAGGTTTCTCTTTATCACTGCAAGCTCTGTGGGTGTCATCTGACTTCACACACACAGGCAGCTCTGTGGCCTCTGGCTTCCCCTTCAGCTTGCCTTGACAGCTGAAGGAAAAGAAAAGCAGGTGATGTTCATTATTACTGGGGCTGGCCTGGTGTGTGAGGAGGCTGGTGGTGAGCAGATGACTACCACTTCATCTCCAGCAGCCCAACCAGATCACCAGTTTAGTTTTTGTGGTGCAGCCCTCCAAAGACGGGGCTGAGGGGAGTCCACATGGCAGCCTGCAGCTCCCAGGGCAGTGGGCACAGCCCTGATGCTGGAGCTCAGGTTGCGTTGAGACACCACTCTCAGGGGGGTTGGGTTTGGGTGGTGCCGTGTGGGACCGGGGGGTTGGACTGGGTGACCTTTGTTGGTCCCTTCTAACTTGGGATGTTCTATGGTTCTATAAATCTAAGCATGCTGTTGGTGCGAAACACTGTGCTGAGCACCCATGCAACCAAAAGCAGAATCCTGCAGCAATGCAAGTGGGCCCACTAGCCATCAGGCAATAGGAAAAGGATAAGACCTGACACTGGCTCTGCAGCCCAGAGAGGCAGACAGGCAGGAACAGCATTGAGAAGCATTGGAGCCAGATCATTTCTCAAACCTACTCATTAGCCACTTATTAGATGAGCACGGAGCATCTCTCTGGCTGTTACATCCCAAGGGGAGCCTCTGCAAGAGGTTGTTTTTCTTTCAAATGGAACGTGCTTTCAGGCTGGGATGGGCTAAAAGTTTCCCTTTCCCTATCAATCTGAAGAGCCCTGCAAAACAGCTCTGCCTCCCCTCTGCTTAGGGCACCTCGCTCTGTGCCCTGGCTGAAGGCCACCTCTCTCCAGCACACGGGGAAGAGGACAGAAATACTGGCACTGCCCAGAAACAGCCAAATGGAAACTCATTAGAGAGCAGATCGACCAGCAGCCCTCTCCATGGCCAGCGGGGCTCTCCTTATGTGACCTTGCTGGGAGTGGTTCACAGCTCCATCCCATCCCTTTCACTGCCTCCAGGGTCTGACAGGACAGCAGCAACCCAAGGGCTGGGAGTCAATGCTAGACACCTTCTGGCTAGAAAATGCAGAGTACGTCTCAAACAAGGATGAGGAAGAACTTGGAGAGCTTCGTGAGGGCCGGGGGACAACTCCAGTCCCAGCAGCTTCAAAATACAGCCTGGGGCAGGACAGTGGGCTGAAAAAAGGCTGCAGCTCAGGGATGGTGGAAACAAATCCCATGGCCTGCACCCAAGCCACTCAGCTCAAGTGCTGCCAAGCAGTTCTGTCATGATAGGGATGGAGATGGATGCTTGGGAGCAGCCAAAAGCACTGCCCAGCCAATTGTTTGCTGTCTAATTGTCTACCTCCTGGGTTCTGCATCCTCATTTCCAGCACATCATATGTCTGCCCCAATTGTCTTTAGCCAGCCAAAAACATGCTGTCCTGCTTCATGCCCTTGCTTGGGTTAAAGGCAGATAAATCTCTGAGCACCTGGTCAGGTCTGGGAGTGCCAAAGTGCAATCTCACACAGGAGCAGTGTACTGGGGGCTAACAGCAGAAAAAAAAAGAAACACAATTATTTCTTTCAACATCTACATAAAACAAATAGAGCAATTGTCTGAAAACATCCCACGGTGTGGGCACACACCTGCAGTTGATATGAGTGGCAGAGTTGTGCCAAGGTGCTTGCCAACATCGTGGTGCTGCTGGGCTGGCCCTAGTGCCTCCACCAGCACAAAGCACCCCATGAAGATACTGGAACCCAAAAGGAACAAAACAAGGCCCTTTGTAATCAAATCTTCCTTTGGAAAAATAAACTCTTGGAAGTTCTGACCTTGGAGAATCCTGGTTGGAAAGGATTAAGAAAGAGCATCATCTTGGAAGTCTTAGCAAAGGGGCAGGTTGTCCCAGCATGGAACACCAGGTTGGTGCACCAACAAGGCCTGATCTTGCCTTGCTAGAGATTTCACTGCCTGTGTTTGGTTTGCTTTTAAGTCAACACCAAATTCATCACCGTCGCCAGCAGGACCAGGATCTAACTGAACAGCTGCACACAGAGCCTTATCTTGCTGCTACACCCCTACTTCCTCGTGAGTAACCTGGGGCGGGGTGCAAGTCATCCCTCCAGAACAACAAGGGCTTGTTTTCCCCTATAGGTCCCTGACAGCCCGCCAAGTCCATGAATGGCTGAGCTGTGGCCCTGAGATTAGTCCTCTTTCCATGTAGGCTCCTACAGAATTGTCCTCTATGTAGAAGACCCTAAGCCTGGTCTTGTACGCCCTCCTGGGGAAGTGTCCTTGGCCCAGCCATGACCATGCAAAACGCTGCTAAGTCACAGCGCTGGCTCTGGGAGCCAAATGGGCTTGTTTCCTGCTTAATGACTGAAAAACTCATCTCCCTCCTGGCAGAGTTGGAATAAGTTGTTTGTTCGGTGGGGTTCTGTTTTGCTTCTGAATTCAATCACTCCTTCAGTTAGCGATATGCATTCCTCGTGACTGTGCCAGCTTGCAGAATAAACACCAGGGTGGTTTCTCAAAGGATGTTCTCCCCAGGGTCAGCCATCCTACGTGCAGAGTCCAATGTTCTGCTTCTTGCAGTCAGACCCATTGCCCCACTCCTGCCAAGTGCAATCTATGCTGCGCATGGTTACCCCAGAAAACTGGAGTGATGAAGGGTGGATGCTTGGGGTCTGCTTCTTTTTAGTGGTATCAGCTTTGCTTTTAGCATGGCAAAGAGACCCCTCGAGACTCTAGCAAAGCAGAAATGGCAGCCTGTGCCTTCAGACAGCCCAAAGCAAGCACTCTAGACACACACAGACTCTTGCATCTCTCAAGCAATTAACTTTCTAGAACTGTGTTTGCATGCCTGAATGCAGTTCATTTTTGACCTTAAGTAATTGTCTGAACAAGAACATCCAGTTGGCTGTTCTTACCTGATTAGTGAAACCTTCTTCGCATCTGTGTAGGTGCTCAGGGCCCAGCTGCTTCCGCTGGCAAATCCTCCAGCACTGCTATCCATACAGATAGTGTCAAACCAAGTCCCTGCTGCAGGGTTGCAGTCCTGGTTGTGATATAAATTATAAATAGTAAAAGAAAGGAAATACATTGATACTGCCAGAATATCCCTCCCATGCATTGTCTGGGACTATTTTGTTTTGATGACCGCAGCAAAGCTTGCACTTCCTCATTGTCAAAATGGTGTGAAGAGCCTTAGGGTGTACTGCAAGCTAGAAGAGAATAGTCTGATGAAATGAAATGAGGAATGGTACGGACAGTCCATTCTCTGCCTCAAGACTAGGTTAACATGACCTTATGCCAAATCTGAGCTGTTTGTATAGACTTCCACCTCTGCAGTCATCAGGCTATCCTGGGGTACTACTTGGAATCAAATCAAATTTGAGCTCAAGGATGAAAGCCCAGAGCTCCAAGATGGGTTAGGATGGTCCTCAGGGGGAAGGGGTAGAAACCTGTCTGTCCTACTGCTTGGTCTGGTCTCCTTGTGAAATACTACCAAATGTGGGATCAGCACTGTTGTCATTGAGCAGCCTCCCTGCATGAGATTCTGTGACCCATTGAAGTACCGTTGGCCCAACCATAGAATCGTAGAATGGCCTGTGTTGAAAAGGACCACAATGCTCATCCAGTTTCAACCCCCTGCTATGTGCAGGGTTGCCAACCACCAGACCAGGCTGCCCAGAGCCACATCCAGCCTGGCCTTGAATGCCTCCAGGGATGGGGCATCCACAGCCTCTTTGGGCAACCTGTTCCAGTGCGTCACCACCCTCTGGGTGAAAAATCTATGAGCATTTCACCTATAAGGTGGGTTGGTCCATTGGTTGTTGGCATAACTCCCCAACTAATGCTAAAATGAGTGATGAACTTCACCCAGCTCCAGGCTCTGACCCTAAAAGCCTTTCTCAGACCTCATCTCCCAGGCTGGGTGGGATTTGTGCCTGCTTACTGCACTCTGATCAGCCCAAAACAACCCTTTAGTTATGATCGTGTTGCTGCCGGCTTGTAACACCTGTGTCTGACGCGACCTTGTTGAGCTGAAAGTGATTAACTCATGTTTGTTCAGCTACTGTTTACCCTGGTAATTCCTGGGAGCTGTCAAGTGATAGCCTTTGCCAACTATTTTACCACCTCTCGGCAGGCAGTGGTTTGAATTACATTTTTATCAGCAGAAATGAGACGTTCCCATAGAACCAAATTCACCTCGATCAATAGAGGAAATCCACAATTTGAGGGCTGTTCCTGTTAAAATATCAATTTCTGATGAGAGCTCTCCCAGCTAGATTTTTGTTAGGCGAGGGGATGGGATTCCCTTCTTATTAAGGCATTAGTTGGGGGGAAAAAAAAGAGAGGTGGTGGAATCTGTAGGGATTTGTAGGAATTTGGAATCTGCTATGTTTACATGAGCGGCAAAAATGCCCCTATATGAAATACAGCTTCCACCCTAACCATGACACTACAAGCGTTCTTTTCTAATCATGTGACTGTGTTTATCTAATTGCAACCAATGTCAGAACATCATTTTCCAAGATAATTACCATCAGATGGCCATTTTCTTTAGGGGAGGCTGCTGGGGTCATTCTGATAGCCTCTAAATGAGATATGGTCACGCAATAACAGAATTTCACAGTTGTATTAATAGACAAAACCCATATCAAACTCCTATGGGCCATGTACACAAATAGCAGGGGCAATGCGCAACCCTTCCCTGCCCTTCTTGTTCTACACTGGTGTGATAGAACCGGGTCAGAATGGGCCTTTATAAAAGTGCCAAGGGCTGATGGAAGGCAACCACAGAGCCGAGGGATCTCATGACTCGGGGATGACTGCAGAGCAGCACATGCTCAGGGCTGCCCTGCTTCCACAAGGGCATGTTTCTCTTAAAGAAGCTGCCACCGAAATACTGCTCTTTTCCTTACCAGACAAGGCCACAAATCACCAACTGAGCCCCAGTTTTAAACATACCCAAGTTACTTGGATAGCCATATGATTGATTATAGATATGATGGGAGAGCTTCCCATCAGTTCCCTAACAGACACAACACTAGGAATTTATGGCCACCTACCAGGCCTGCGTCCAGGAAGCCTCCCACACCACTCCGATCCCAAGCACTTGGGACCTGGTAATTGAGTTGGCAGGTCCTTGAACAGGGTCTCGTTGTGATGTTAATTGGGATCTATCAGCCCGCTGTGCTGTTTGGGTGCACTGGGGCGCACAGTCTTGCAGACACACTTATGTAAGGATGTCTTAGCTCACATCTCACCCCTGCCAAAAAACTAATTGCTTTCTCCAGGACAGCATCTCTGCTGGAAGGGGGGCTGGAAATCAATGTATGGCATCCAGAGATCACGCAATCCTGATACCCAGCGTTCATTAATTATCACTTTTTCTGTACAAAATCCATTCAAGTTTGGACTGAAAAATCCCTTTCTGGCTCTGTCCGTAGGGCTTAGCCTAATCTTATTTCAAGTGAGTTAGTGGGGGAAATAATTCCCTGCACCACGTGGGCAGAACACGGCGGCCGAGCGGCCAAAGCCCTCCAGGGCTGGCTGCTCCCACTGCACTCAGCCTTTTTAGGGCAGAATGTTTTTCTCCTCCTCTGATGAAGATAAGGAAAGGGCTTCTTTTCATTCTCTTTTTCATTCTCTCCTTCTTTTAGTATATGTAATACAGGAATTCTCACTTAGAGGCACAGGGAGTGTTTTACTGAGAGGGCGAACGGCAAATACAGCAACAAGACCAGCTTTGCTAATTGGATTATTGCAATTTAAATCTATTCCTCCAGGTACATGAGATGCTTAGCATTTGTTTGGATATTTTTTTTTTTAATTATTTTTTTAATCCTGTCAGACCATCTTCTCTTGATAACTATAAATGAGGGGAGCGCTGTCTGCTAATTAAGCTATTTGCTCCTGGTGCAGCTCATATTCTCCAAATTGCTGGGAGGGCAGACAGCATGGCTTGGGCATCCAGCTGCTCCCATTTCCCTCGTTAAAGCTGCTGGTTTAACGAGGTGAGGTGGGGCACAGAGCAGGGCTGGTGGTGGGATGCTTGCCTTGCCTGGGGAGGTGCTTTAAGACTGGTTGGATCTATGTTTCCTGCACAACACGAGTGGTTTGGCAGTGAGTCAGTGCTTCCTTTAACCTAGCTGGGTGGATGAGGTGTGGGGCTGGCAGAGCCAGCCTGCCTGCGGCCCCATTATTTGGGGCGGTTACGGAGGTGGGGCCCAGCAGTGAGTCGGGTAACGGGGCCGGCCATAGGAATGCTTCTGGTTGTCACTTAGGCTCGCCGTGCAAGATGGGGAGGAAGCTGGATCTCTCCAAGCTGACCGATGAGGAGGCCAAGCATGTCTGGGAGGTGGTTCAGCGTGACTTTGACCTGAGGAAGAAAGAGGAGGAGCGGCTGGAGTGAGTACCTGTGCCTGCCAATGGGAGCTATAGGCTCCTCCATCTCTTGTTGAGTATGGATAAAGCAATGGGCATGGAGGAGAGGGCTGTAAACTGAATGCAGCGATTGGTAGGTGATGTTATCAGCTGTGTCAGTGTAACCAGGGCAGTTGATGGGGCAGCCTATCTGGCCATGCTCAGTGCATCCCACAGGCTGGTGGGATCCATTTCCCAAGGAGCCCTTAGCCATGTGGTTAAGTGGGGTCTTCTGCCACTGTGTTGTTTTGGAGCTCTCATATGCTTTATAGAATAGAATCATAGGATGGCTTAGGTTGGAAGGGATCTTAAAAGTCATCTAGTTCCAATCCCAGGAGAAAGATTCTCTGCAATATAGTGGAACCTGGGAACCTAAAGACCTTGGAATGACCATTGGAAAATAACAGAGGAATACAGTAGTTGTCAGGAGGCTGAAATACCCTCCATGGCAGCCTGTGCCATTCTGGGGTAACTTCAGGGAGCCACAGATTGGGATAAAATAGGAAGTCGCTGAACTGCAAATTGATGTGTGCACTAAAAAGGAAAGGAGTTAGCAGCATTGTTACAGCCCAAGCAAGAATTTAAGGCTGGTTTTTTTCCCAAGTGTTTGTAAGAAAACAGCATTGCTTTCAGTGGTAAGGGAAGTAAGTAGGTTTGTAAAGTTCACTTTTCATGGCATGTGAGACGCTCTGTGTGATTTACTTGTGTGATGTGCTTCGTGATACGATGACAGCTGGTGGGAAAACAGGTTCCTCTGCCTGCAGTGGGCTTCCTTGTGCTTCTGAGAACTCCCTGTTGGTCTGGCCAGGCACCTTTGCAGCAATTAACCCAGAACAAGAGCCCCTGCCCAGCCACAAGCCACAATTCCTGCACGCACGGATCTGCTGGGCTGAGTGATCCTATCCACTGCCTGCACTGAGGATGCTGAGCAGGGCAGGTGGGGTGTGCCATTCACCACAAGCTCTCAGCTGGAAATTTTGGAGCCTGCTGATTACATATTTGATTACTGTGTGGGAGGCAGAGAGAATTCCCTATCATTGCCATCCCTGTAGCTGGTAGCTCTGAAGCAGGAGGCAGATCAGACAAGGGTGCTGTAAAACCTGTGATTACTGGAAAGGGCAAGTGTCTCCTGTGTGACAGAGCTGTGCTTTGCCTGGAGGAGGGAGGTGGGGACAGACATCGCTGTGCCCTTCAGCAAAGCAGTGGGCGATGTGAATTCCTCACTGACTTGACCTGGCGCCAGACTGCTTTAATTGGGTGCCCTGTGTGGATCCCATAGGGAGTGTTGTCTGGTTGTGGGTCAGCATAGCTGCAGCTGAACCCTTGAGCCTCCAAAGAGGAAAGTATCAGGGTTGGGACGAGGCAGAGAAAAGCACTGAACTCAGGTAGGGTAAAGAAGAAAGGTTAACTAAAGAATAAGGGGAAAAGCTGGACTATCCTGTGGCCCCAGCTTACTCCTGTGTGCTCCTCTGCTTCCCACCCGAGATGCAAAGTGCTGCAATGCCCATGTCCCAGCAGTCACAGCTTTTATATTTAGCTTTCCATTTGGACAAGCGCTGCAGAGCTCAGAGGTGCTTCTGGAATGCTGCAACCTTTAAATGCCCTGTTCTGCTCCATTAGCTGCTTCCTGCCCCACGCAGGACCTGCGTTAACTCTGTGGGATCTGGCACTGCTGAGGCTTACAGGGCAGACAGATATTTGGTGAGCTCTGAGCACAAAGAAAGGTGCTGCTGCTGCACGTGGCTTTTCAGAACAGGGGCTGGCCCTGCAAACAGAAGCTGAAGGCAACAGGAAGGTTGGGTCCGAAGTCAGCTCAAGTGAGAGGAACCCATTTTGTTGCTGGCAGGATAGCAAGTCCTGTTTGTCTGGTTTGTGCAAGCAGGAAGCAATAAATGTGATTGAAATTCATTCCATGGAAATGGGTGAGTGTGCTTTAACCTCTCCTGCAGCACAGGCACCCCGAGCAGCAACATCTTTCAGTACGAGCATGTCACCCAGTCAGAGATGTATGGGCTCGCCAGCCCAGCTCTCTGTCTCCACCAAGCTAAAGCTGGGATAGATTTATGGCATAGCAGATATCCCTATAGAGCCAGGCCATACCAGACCACCCTGTATGTTGGGCAATCCTGCCATGCACCTGCATGCTGAACAAGAGGAGATATGATCAGTTTCTGTGTGTGACAAGCTGGGACATGATGGAAGAATCCTATTGATCCTTCTCCCTTTGCTCTGGCCATCCCCACTTGGTTCCCTGGGCCTGTCTCAACATGCAAGCCTTGAAGGACTGATCCCCCTCTTGGTCTTTTTTTTCCCTTTCAGCCTGCTTTCTGTGTTTCTGTCAGAAGCTTTTCACCCAACATGGACAAAGGCCTCAGCTGCCCAGAAACCACACAACTATGCGCCTGAGGAATTTAGGAGCAGCCTATGCAGGGCATCTCAATGCTTCCTTGCATAAAGCTTGCTGCCAGAACCCCCTCCTTTTGGGACAGAGCAGCTGGCATCTCCCTGCATCCCTGCTGCTGGTTCACTTTTTGCAGAGCAGTGCAAGGATGGGCTGCTGGGACGGACAGACAGAGGCATGCAGGTTTTAAACCGGTTGGGCTGAGGCTTGTCCTTCCTTTAGCAGATTTCAAGGGTGAGGGAGGGGAGGCGAAGGGGTCCGACTGGCTCTGAGAACAGGAAAAGGCAGTCCAGGGAAAGATTGGATCCTGCTGAAAGCAGCCCCGGGTGCAGGATGGCAGAGGAGCGCTGAGTGCAGCCCGGAGCTTGGGGTCAGCACCCAAACCTGCAGCCCTTTTGGTGAAGCCATGGATGAACACAGCGTGCCACGAGTTCAAAGGCAAGCAGCGTCCCTGGGAAGCTTTCTTCTTTATCTTTGTTTGCTGTTTGCTCTTTCAAACTGAATGCTTCTGCCCCACTGGGGTTAAGATCAGGGCAGCGGTTTGGGCTTGTGCAGTACCTGCTTCCTTGGCCTGTGTGCTTAGAAGGTGGTTTGTGAGGCTGCCACAGCCTGCAGCTGGGTGGGCTTTGTGTTTTGGGGTTTGTTTTATGTAGCTATATATAAGCTTACTGCTTATTGTAATGTGTTGTGTTCTGTAGCGAGTGCAAGCTGCTCCATCCGGAAGCTCCAGAGGAAAGCTTTGCAGTGGTGTAGGTGACCAGATGCAGTGCAAAGCCTCCTGGTTGTTTGAGTCTTCTGGACCTGACCAATTTCTGCCCTTCAAAATGAAGCTTCCTCACCCTGCCCAGATGGAAAACAAGCCTGCTAGGGCCTCTTGCAAGTCAAACACCATCTCTCAACCATAGCCCAGAAGGCAAACATACCTGGGCTAGCACAGGGAACAAACAGAAAGCCTTTGGGCAAAGCCTCCAGCCCCTAAAGGGTTTGGGTTGAAATGCATTTCAGCTGTTGTAGAGGGTTTGGTGGCAAAGAAATGCCCCGTGCAGCAAAAAGGACCGATTTTAGCACAGCCAAATCTGATCTGAAATGTAGCAGCGGCAGATCCTAATGCATAGGGACCTGCTCTGAATGTGGAGCCCTCTGCCTCGCTCAGCCTGGTGCAGTTTTACCCCGTGATAGGTTATTAATTAGATTTGCCCCGCAGCTGTTTCCACCAGCTGCGGGACTCGAGGTGCTCCCTGGAAAATCATTCCCTGGGCTGATCGAGTGTTACTGGGTTTGCCATGTGAGAGGCTGCAGAGCTCACCGAAATGATATTGCGTGCTGGAGAAAGGCATCCAGGATGAAAACATAACAGTTGGTGGAGAAATCTGCTCGTGGATAGAGTGATGCAAGACTCAGAGTGGTAGCACTGATTTCCTTGGGGTTACTGCAGGTGTCTGGGGCTGGGAGCAGGAGGGAGCTGCTGTTGGGTGCTGTTTCACCACCTAACGCACGCTTCTCTGTTTTTGGGATGCATCTGCAGGGACCTGAAGTGCAAGATAGACCAGGAAAGCAGCAAGAGAGAGTTCCTGACCCACCAGTCCCACCTGAACGATACGCACTGCGTGCACTGCCTGCAGCCCTTCAAGTTCCTGCTGAACAGCAAGCGGCAGTGCCTGGATTGCCGCTTCTACACCTGCAAGAGCTGCAGCCGCTACAACAAGAGGGAGCAGGGCTGGGTCTGTGACCCCTGCCGCCTTTCCAGGTATGGGTGCCATGATGGGGCATTGGGATGGAGAGTTTCTGCAGTCTCAGCCCCACGCTCAGCTTGTCATCATTGTTCGAGTTGGAAGGGACCTCTGAAGGTCATCCAGTCCAACTCCCTTGTGATGAACAGGGGCAGCTTCGTGCTGGTCTCCTTTCTCTGCGTCCGCTGCTTGCTCCTCATACCCTAAGGGTGACCCTTTTGCTCAGTGGGGTGGGAGCTGCTTTGTGGGTGAGGGTCTGCTTTGGCGAGGCTGCCTCAGCTCTATGTGCTTCCCTCCTGGGGCAGGGTGGTGAAGATCGGTTCCCTCGAGTGGTACTACGAGCACGTGCGGTCCCGCTTCAAGAGGTTTGGAAGTGCCAAGGTGCTGCAGTCCCTCTACGGCAGGTTGCAGCCAGGGCAGAAGGGGAATTCAGCTCTTCTAGGTGAGGACGAGCGCCGGGGTTTCTGCTGTCCTGCAAGCTGGGCGGGTACCCGAAGGGCTGCCAGCCAGGGAGCTTAGCATTGATACCCATGAAGCAGCAGGGTAGGATGTCCAAGCTCCATCTTCAGCTAGGGTTAACTCTCTCACCTTGGCTTACATAGCTTGCTGAGGAGTTTGTTTAACAACTGGCTGTGTGCTGGCTGCCTGCAGGCTTGTGGAGCAGCTTCAGCTCCCTGCTGTCACGTCTCTGTCTGGCACATACAGCCAGCAGGCACAGAACCTGCTGAAGCCACGCCAAGCCTTGGGGATTTTAGGGTCTGAGTTTGAGCCTGGGTGCTGTGCACGCAGCAGCCACTGTCAGCATGTGGCACTGAGTGCCAGGCTCAAAGCCTGTCCTGGCACCTCAGCTCTGCCTGTGCCCAGCTGTGGTTTGTGTACCCAGCTGTGATTGCCACCTCTGCAGCTGGTGTGCTTTCTTGGTACTGGCACAACGCCTGTGGCATGTGTTTCTGAGATTTTTTTGTATTTAAAAAGGATAAGAGAATCACAGAAAGTTGGCAAAGACTTAAGATCCTCATATCCAACCCCAACTCGCCCCACCATGCCCACTGACCACATCCCTCAGTGCCACATCCCCACAGTTATGGAACACCCCATGGACGGTGACCCCACCACTCCCTGGGCAGCTGTGCCACTGCAGCACCACTCTTTATGAGGAGGTATTGTGCCTAGTATCCAAGCTGATCTTCCAAGTCAAGCTCTGTCTCCAAACATGCGCTTTGTTCTCTCTGAAGAGCCTTTGATGGTTGTGCCTTGTGATGGCTGGAGACTGAGAACTGTGTTTAAGTGTTGCTCTGAGGCTTGTTCTGTGCAAGCTACATAGAGAAAACATTTATTTATCTTCCCCCCCCCCCTTCTTTTTTTTCCCCCCTCTTGTTGTTCAGGTCTTCATAACAGAGTTTACAGCCTGCCAGACATCAACAGTAAGTCGAAAAGAGAACTGCAGTGTGTTTTGTAGTCAGATAGAGGCTGCTGCTGTTTTTCTTTTTGCCCCCTCTGGTTGTGTGTACCCCAGGGCTGCTTGGTGTGGCTGGGACCAGGAGCCTCGCTGCTCATCCCCTGCCCTGCAGCACCCCTGAGGCTTCTGAAGGCAGGCTCTGAAACAACAGGGCTTTTTGTTGCCTGCTGGACTTGTGGCTTGCAAGTACTCACCATGATCTCAGTGCATCCGTGTCATGTGCTTGAAGCTGGCTGTGTTCATAAGAAATGCACTGAATTTGTGGGTTTAGGCTGTGTTCTTGCAGGAAGGGTTTGGTCAACCTCACCATTGAACATTTTGCTCTTTCAAGAGGATTTTTTGTTCCTTTCCATTGTCCCCTTCTGTTTATTTGTGCCACGTAGACACTACAGTGCAGCATGCCAAATAATAAGAATTGAAGGAGGTGTTTCCAAATCAGGCTTTCTGATGTGCACTGGTGGGACACCAGGATGGGGGTTACCTGCCCCAGGCTCAGGGTGCAGGAGCTGCATGTGCTCACCATGCCCCTGTTTCCTCCAGGTGAATGCCAGCTCCCTGCCAGTGGTGGCACTGGGGATGACAGTGACGATGAAGATGATGTGCTCCATGGAGCTGAAGCAGAGTGCTACAGCAGAGTAAGGGCTTCCCCTGCGGCCACTCATCCCTCCTGAGTGCAGTGTAGCCTACCTTGGGTGTTGGTGGCTGGGTTCTACTCTCTGCTCTGCTTCCTGATGTTAGCCCCTCTCCCAGAGCAGCTCATGGCCTTCCCCATATCTGGGGAGGCTTGCTCCCAGAATCAGAGATATGGAGCTGCTTCAGACCACAAGAGCAGCCCCTGAGCCTCTTTCTGAGGGGTTCAGCTGCTCATCTTACCTTCAGTGCCTTTATAAACCAGCAGAGCATCTTGCTGTCTGCTTATGGCCACAGTTGTGATGCAGAGACCATAGAAACGAGGTCCTTGAGTTCAGTCCTATGCAGTCCTACATATCTGGCTCCCTGCAAGCAGGGTACTCCTGAGAGCCCAGTGTTGTCCAGAACAAATGGCAGCTTCCCATACTGGAAGCTTCCCACAGGCAGATTCCTGCAAACTAAGCAGGTGAGGGCCCCTTCTGCTTTCCATGGAAGTCAGCTGAATTTTTCCTTCTCGCCCTTTCCACGCCAAGATGCGCAAGACAAAGCGCCTGCTGTCCGTGCACCCCTTTGATTTTGAGCTGGACTCGGAGTACTCTGCCCAGTCTCGTCGCCAGTCTGCCCAGCTCTCTCCAGTGGCCATCAGCCCTGATGCTTTCCAGGTACTGGGCTTGCCTTTCTCTTTGTCTTCCTCCTGCTGCTCTTGCTGTAGGGTTGCATGGTGGCTTTGGGAAGCAGCGGTGCCCATCTCTGTGCAGAGCCCTGCTGTGTCTTCTTCCATTTCAAGCCCTTTGCCAGAGTCAGAAGCAGGAGAGCCGGCTGCAGTGAGGACTCTGCATCTCTTCCTCCAGATTTGGGCTGATCCCTTTGCTGGCTATTTCTTGTGCTGTCCCAGGGCTGTGGGACACCCTAGCTTCCAGCCAGCGTTTGGGAGCAGAACATTCAGCACTTAAGGAATGCTGAAAACAGCTTTCTCTCCCATCATCCCATCCAATTTGGGGCTGCTTTTCCCCCATGCAAGGCTGGATCTTGGGGCCCAAGACTTTGTCAGCTTGGCAGATGGGACTGTGCCCAGCTCTCATAGAAGCTAACAGTGCCCCCTGGCAGTCATCTGAAATATTGCTCAGCTTTAAGATAAAAGCCTTTTAGCCAGGTTGCTTAAAACCGGTGTTATAAAGGCTCAATCCATGCAGCTATTGGAGGACAAAGCTAGGAACTGCTTGGGGAGGTGGGGAGGGCAGTCCTAGCATCAGCCCCCGTCTCTCAGTCCTTCCCAGATTTCTCTGGCCCAGCTGAAGGTGCCCCCCAAGAGCCCCGGCTGGAGGAAGCTGACCTGGCAGCTGTGTTCCACATCTTGAGGGAGCAGGAGCAGCACCTCAGCCCTCCGGAGCAGCACTTCAGCACAGAGGTTCGGCTCACGCTCAATGCACGCAGACGGAGCCTGGAGAGAAGTTCAAAGCCTGGTAGGTGTCTGGGTTTCAGCATCCTGCTAGGGAAAAGTGCCTGTAAGAGCTACCCAAGAGATCTCCCCAGCCCTCACTGCACCTTGGGAAGATGTGCTCCCTGCTTTCATAACTTATGCACCGTGTGGATAAACTGCTCCCAGCACCCCCAACTGAATGAGGAGCAGCATCCAAAAATGGGCTGCTACATGACTGAAGAGGCAGGAGCAGGTTGTGGCGAGGGTCCTGGCTGTTTGGGCTCTGAGGGGGTGAAGGGAATGTTCCTTGTGCCTGCCCGTAGCTCAGCAGGACCCTGGTTAGGTGGATGGAGCAGCAGGCTGAACCCCTGCAACTTCTCTGAAGGACAGAAGGAGTAAATTGACGTGCTTATTTGCTTGCCTGAGGGATGAGACTGATGTCCAGGGCTTTGTGCTGAGGGCTGCGAATCTCTTGGGTCCTGATACTGAAGCCTTCTCCCTCCAAAGGCAGCCCCTGGATGGAGCAGCCCCGGTCCCCCTACTCTGCAGACATGGACACCTCCGATGAGGATATGAAGGGAGCTCCAAAGCTCGCTGCCTGCCTGCCTCACCATGTGAAATGCCGGAGCAGAGCCTCCTCCCAAGAGAACATCAGCCATAACTCAGGAAGTCAGGTACCAAACAGTACCACCAAGGCCTGTGGAGTGGCCTAGGAGCTATCACATCTGCTTGCCACACCGTGGTTGTGTGGCACCAGATGGATGAATGCCCAGGCCATGCTCAGCCCTTGGACTATGTGAAGGTGGCCATGAAATGGGAAGCCAGGCTGGGACATAGGAAGGCGAGTTTTCTGCTTGTCACCTCCTCGTGGTGAGGGGTTCAGGCTTTTCTCTGCCACATTATTATTGCACAATATTCCTCACATCAGCCCTTCTACTTATATGGTCTTGACTGGGAGAAACTGTACCCACCATTGTTGCAGTAACGAGCCTGCCTTCAATGCTGTTAATTTCCAGCCTGCTCCCATTAATCTACGTGCTACCTATAGTTTTACGTGTCCTCGTTGATCAAGTGAATGGGCTTTATGATCAAGGCTTGGAGGGGAATTTTTAATCAGCCTGGAGATCCTATTCTTTGGCAGTGTGGAGCATTCTGGCCCCGGTAGGACAGGGTCAGGCTGACCTGTCACACATCTCTCCCAAGTGATAATAGGGGAACAGCCTAGAGAAGGGTGTCAGGAAGGCTGTGCGCTTGTTTTAATTGTAAAGCGAGGACCTGCAGTTCTTGACATCACCTTTGAGAAAGGATGAGAACGGTTAAGCCTCCCCTGACCCTCTTCAGCAACAAAATGCACGTTGGTGTCTGACCACACAGATATCCAAGGGGAGAAGTGTGCCGGGTCCACTTACAGCTGTGCACATCTTGGGTGCTGCTGAGCACCATGCTCTGTGTCCCTCTGTGGGGGCCATCTTTCCTTTGGCCTTTATTTCTCTCAGCATATGTTCAAATTGGTGGATGTGCTTCATTTTCCAGCCCACTGCAAATGGAAAAAGCTCAGCCTGGGTGTTCTTAATGAGCCCATGGTACGTTAGGCATGAAATGTGAACAACGCTTTGCAGTGGGGAAGTGGGGCCAAATTCCCACCAGTGTTTCAGATGACTTCCTTCGTCTCCTCTCCCAGCCCTGGTGTAGGAGCAGTGTGACAGAGCAAAACACCAAACACAACACCACGAAGGCTTTGGTGGCACCTCATCACTCTAATGGTTACAAGGCATCTCCTAATTCCCAATTCAACCCCATTTGTTTGTATGCCAGCATCGTTCATTAGCTTAAGTAGCTGTTCATCCTTCCTGCCCCTTAAGTGGCTGATGGGTTTACAGCTAGCAACAGCTAGCAGAGCCTGCCCCTTGCCCAGCAGGAGGAAACAGGGCTCTGTGCTGGCCCATTAACCCCACAGCAACACAGGTATGGCTGCCACCACTAGCCCAGGACAGGCCAACAGGAGCCTGAAGAGGAGAGAAAGCCAGAGCAGCTCTAAAAGCACATTTAAGAATTAAGCTGATGTTGGTTCATGTGAAGTGTCTTAGTAGAGATGTATTCACCAGCCTTTGTCATTCAGAGAGCAGTGTAGGTGGACCAACCCCTAATGGGATACACCCTAATGGGGTGCAGCTCGCTTTGCACAGGGATAACTGGGCACTAAAGCCAGCCTTGCTCAGGAAGGAGAATGAAAACCAGCTCTTCCTGTCCCTGTAACCTGCCAACAGCCAACTAAGAGCATTATGCTCTGACCTCTCCGAGCCACTGCTTACGGGAAGTGCAGACAGCACCAGGTGCTGAGCTCACATCCATCCCCTTTCCTGAAGTTTATGGTCCATCACAGGCTTCTTATTGTCACCAGAGTGCTGCAAGAGTCAGGCTCAATGGTACCGAGAAACCACTTAGAGCTGGCGAGGATTGCTTCCTGCTTGTGGGTTTAATGCTGCTTAAAGGCTCATTCAATTCGGGGCGGTAATTGCAACGCTCTGCTCTCCCCAAGTGCCAGGTTGTTACATCCATCTTCACTTAGGCAGATACAAGCTGTTGTGAGGATCTAATTAATCAAATACCAGCCAGCACAAAAACGCGGTGAGAGGGTAGAAATGTTACAAAAACAAAGTGGAGCCCTCACGTCTCTTTGTCGCTCCATTTATTTACTGCATTTGCTGCTCGTCCCCTTTGAGTGGTTGGCAGCCACACGGAGCAGGAGCGATGCAGCAGGCGGCGTTTTATCTGTATGGAACGGGCAATATTTTACATCATTTGTGTTTTATTAGTTTGGATCAAAGGAGAAAGCCCAGTCTTGAAAGAAAGAAAATATTTATTTCTGAAAGAAGAAGGAAAAATAAAGAGGTTCCCTTTATGCTTCCAGTCATTTAACCACAGAAAAAGTATTTGTCGTGGCTCTTGAGCGTAGAAAGCCTTTTCTCCGTGGTTTTCAGAATTTGGTCTTTATTCCTCCTCTCTTTTCAGCTGGTAGAGGGAGGAGGAAAAGGGGGCTGAGAATCGTGGCAGATCAAAGCATTGAGAAGCGAGAAAACTTCAAAGTGTGTTGGGAAAAACTTTCAGATTTGTGTTCTGATTCACAGTTCCTCATGGGAGGAAACTCCTCCCTTCTTCCCCCTTTATTTCCCAGTGATGTATTCAGCAGGGGATCATGGGGTAAATGGATGAGCTGGTTGAAAAAGACCGTGGTAGGAAGTGAAGAGTGCTGCTTAGATGAATTTGGGGCAAGATAAATGTCTGCATTATACTCCCATGCCTCTGGACACCGATGGATGCTCTGGGGATGGTGGTAGGGTTTGGTGGTCGCCATGCTGAAGCTCCCAACGCTCTGGTGGGACTTGCAGTGATCCATGGACGCAGCATCACTTTGAGTGTTATGATTTTGAGGAGAGGTTCTGCACCTTGTGAAGCTCTTTAGGGTGCCCAGGGTAACAGTCCTTCACTCTCTAATGCTCAACACAGTGTGGTATTTTGGTATTTTGGTATCTTGGTCTCTAGCATTGAGGGACATGATTAGCAAGAATGGTGGGGATGGATCGATGGTTGGACTAGGTGATCTTAGAGGTCTTTTCCAACTGTAATGTTTCTATGATTCCTTTTTTACTTCTGCTGGTTGCGTGCCCCCTGGGCTCTTTTCCCACTGTCCTGTCAATGGTGGCTGGTCTGTTCTCTATTCTTTTCTTTCTCCTTTCCTCTAGATTCATGAGCTCAACAAACGCATGTCAGTGATTGAACGCGTGCTGAACCGCTTGGAGGAAAAAATCCTGGTGCGCTCTGCTGAGGTAACAGGGCAACAGGGAGAGAGAGTGGGCTTCACTGGCCCCTTCCCCTCATAGTCAGAGGGGTTTCAGGGAGAAATCACCACCCTGGGCCACCCCAAATGCAGCACAATGAGGAGAAGCAGTCCCAAAGTGGGACTGCAGGGAAAAATAAATGCTTGGTCCAGCTTTCCAAAAGGCTTATCTTCTCTTGATTCAGGTAGCAAAAACATTGCATAGTAGGAGAGAAATGGAGGCAAGCTTAACCTAGGACATTTGGATCCCTGTGCAAGCTAGTGCCAGGCTTCTTCTGCACAAGGAAAAACGTGTTTCAGTTTGGTTCTCTATTAAGTGCTCATAGGAGAATCAATCAGTATTGTATAGAGAAGCGATTTGGTTATTTTAAATGAGAGCTCTGAGTCAAGAAGGACTTCTGTATCTCTTCTGGGCTGCTCTTGTCTTGCTATGCCATCAATCTCGGAAGGAAACAGCTAAATTAAGTTAAAGTTGGGTGAGGATGCAGAAACTGTGAATACATAGGTCGCTTAACATTGATTTTGGGTTTCTAATTTTAGGCTATGTACTTTTCCTTCATGTGAACCCATTGCAATGAGGTGCTCTGTCCTCTAATGGCTCAGTAGGATGGATAGTAATAATTACAGAGCGGTCCCTCAGGCATGGGGGAGGAACAACGTAATGTCTTATTCTTCCCAAAATTCATAATGGGGACAGCTGTTCGGTGTTCCTGTCGGAAAATCTGAGTGCTTTCTCATCGCCAGTCAGGGTACTGACAGGCTCTGATTCAGCACGGCTGGGTGACCTGAGGGAATGGGGGTTCTCCTTGCAGCCTGGTGCGCTGCCTTTGGGTGGTGGGGATTTGTGCTCTCGAAGCCACCAGCCACACCGTGGCTACAAATGAAAACGTGATGGGTTTTGGTCCCTGATCCCTCATGTGCTTTTTTTTTTTTTTTTTTTTAAAGGGGAAAACTCCCATTTTCCATGGGGGAAGCCAAATAAATTCTGTGTGAACAATTCTCTTCTACTGTCGTTTCAGTCTCCGGTCACAGAGTCCCAGCTTGATCCTGATGCCGAGGAGGAAGAGTTAAAGAGGAAGCTGGAGGAGTTCACCAGCAACATCAGTGATAGAGAAGTCTCTTCTGAAGAAGAGGAACGTGGAGAAAGGAAAGGAGTGAAGAGACCTGAGATGAGCTCCTCCAGTGATGACATGGCCAGTGAAGCTCGAAAGGTAATCTGTGCCCTCACTTACACCATGACTGTGCCTCTTGTTCTGTCATACATCAGCTTGATGCCTCCAGGGCTGTGGCTTGTCTGGATCAGCTGCCTGTATCATAGAGCATTCTAAGGTGGAAAGGATGACCCACACAGATCAAGTCCAGCTCTCAGGATAGGAAAGTCCCAGAGCATTGGATCTAGACCTTTCTCCTTAGGAAGACTTTTAGGCTCTCCTAGACTGATTCAAGAGTTGAAAATAAATTCTCTTAGAGGTCTGAAAGACTACTGCCCATCATGGGAAGGGATGCAACATCCACATCCATGCAGAAGGGTATTACATGCTTATCTAGGGGTCTGGTTTCCATTACAGGGATGCTATGGAGAAGAGGGTCCTGTTGGGGCAAGAAGAGCTCAGTGATGATTTGGCATTGGCAGCCCTTGGCAGCCACCTGCTGCGTCTTGAAATGTCTCTTCCAGACCTGCCAGCAATCCCACTTTTCCCCACATATTCCCCAGTAGGGCCATGAGCATGAAACAGAGAGGTCAAGGTCAGACAGGTAACACGGGGATTACACAGCTCAGCTTCCAAGCAGAGAGATGTCCAGCCTTCTGCTTTGCAATGACACTCAGCAAAGGCAACAAATACCGTAATACTGAGTGAGAGATGACTGCAGTGACGTGCAGGTGGAGGAGTTTGGGTTAAAGGCTGTGTCAGTGCCTATTTTTACAGCAGCCTGCCTTGTGGTTTGTTTGAGAGATTTCTAAGGGCGTCTCATGAGAAAACCCAGTGACATTCTGACATGAGTGATCTCCAGTTATCAGAACTGAGTTCAGAGCACACCCAGAAGTGAGGAGCACAAAGCCTCATGGAACCCAGCACCATCTCCATGACCAAATCCAGACCTCTGGGTCTGGAATTCATGTAATCCTCAGTTGGTTTCTATGCAGGTCCCATCCAGTCAGGAAAAAAAGGCTTCTAATGGGGGAGCGCTCAGATAAAAGCAACGTTTGCGGTGTGAAACGTGAAACTCTGCTGTACCATGAGGGCACCATAAAGTGATAAAAGTGTCAGCTGGGCCGAGTTAGCTGGTTCTTTGCAGAGTGGCTTGCCTGGAAATACGTGCAGTGGTAAACAAAACTGTTTGTCTTTGTCTCCGGTGCACATATCACCCCAATCTCCTTGGTTTCTAGGGAATTATCAGCTGAGAGAGGGATGATGAGTTTCTTGGGTCTATTTTTACGTGTGCTTTATGACTTACCTAGCAAAAAGACTAACGCGGGCAGCACTTAGAAGCATCACAGCTGTTCGTGTTCCTTGAGGTGGGAGGTGAGGATATCAGCCCCAGGCTCTGGCAGCGGGGCAATGCAATACTTCTTACATGCTTTTCCAGTGCAGCATCACAATTGGCCAACCTGGCAGGAGAAAGGGTAAGAGAATCATTGAATATTCAGGTTGGAAAAGATCTTTAAGATCACCAACCCCAACCCATCCCACCATGCCCACTGACCACGTCCCTCAGTGCCTCATCTCCGTGGTTCTGGAACACCCCCAGGGATGGTGACCCCAACATTCCCTGGGCAGCCACATTTTCAGCCCCACTGGGGAGCCCTTAAGCCCTTTCATTATCCCTTCTCCATCTTCCACTGGCTCCCATAGGCCTGATCCCCCTCCATGCTTACTTGCGCTGAGTTGTACGCTACAAGCACATGTTAAAATAATGAAATCCTTTTTTTTTTTTTCCTCACCCCTTCCTGCACTTTGACTGGGCATTCACAGAGGTCCTCAGCTCAGGCTTTGAGTGAAATCACGGCCAAAGCACTGAGAGCCATAAATGCCACGGAGAAAGCGGTCTCTGAGTCACTGCAAGGACAGAGCTGGGGCAGTGGTGGCTGTGCCTTGCATCTCAGCATGGAGGATGGGAAAGAGGCGGCTGAAGCATACCGTGAGCTTGAGGAAAATGTAAGGTTCCCCAGAGTCCCTGTAAGCAGGGAGGGAATTGGGGGTGGGAGTGCAGTGGACCCCCCTAAGCTTGTTAGCGGGTGTGCTGGAGGTCAAAGGATGGGCACCACAAGCATATACGTAACAAGGATGCTGCAACCCTCCCAGCTACAAAGCCGTGGGTTGTGAAGCTCAGGGTAGAGTTTAGGGGAAGGAAAGAGTTCTGTTTGCCTCAAAAGGACTAACTGAGGGTTGACACGCTCTGGTTTTCTTATATGCCCCAAACAGTAGGTTATTCATAGTTCATAGACACGGAGGTCCTCCTAGCTAAGTGCTGTTGTAGCTGGAGATCTGAGCTTAGGCATCACACTTGTGCTCCACTAGCCATGCCTTCTGACATCCCCACTGTCCCATCCCATGATGCTGAGCCCC
Organism: Alectoris magna; assembly: GCA_030625065.1. NCBI lineage: Eukaryota > Metazoa > Chordata > Aves > Galliformes > Phasianidae > Alectoris > Alectoris magna. Next base: position 24,158,425 of record CM060567.1, read on the forward strand.
TTCTGCTGTCCAAGTGAACCACGCTCCTTCCTTTGGGGGGCTGACTGGTACAAGAGCAAACTTTGGGCTTCCTGCTTCTCCTGCTCATGGCTATGGGAACTGTGTGCTCATCCCACTGTTCCCTCGGGTCCCTGGTGAGTCAGGTCCCACTGCTTGCACTCTAAGGAATGCCACCTGCCTTGAGGATGCTTAATGATGTTTAATGGCCCCGGCAGCAAACGGTGACCTTGTGACTCACAGGCTGAATGATTGCACTTGGTTATGGACAGTTATTGTATAGACAAATTAACTTCTGCTACTGCTTTGCTTGGACTTGCATCCATGTAGTAGCCAAGGGGCAGTAACAGTGCTTGAGTAACACATCTACTCCCCAACTTGCTGCCCATGGGACACACAGAGACAAAAAGCCCTGCCAGAACTGAGCGGTGCTGCCAGGGCTGCAGGGCAGGAAGGCAGTCATAGAAGAGCAGCAGGAGAGGAGCAAGTAGAAAGCTTAAAGGTGCAATCTATTTTTCCCTTTTTATTTCAGGTCTACCTGGCTGCTGGGAAGGCCTACCAGCTGGAGACAACCCTGACAGAGCTCGAGGAGGGGGCTCAGCACTGCGGCAGGACTGACTCAGAGCTGTTGGAGCTGGAGGACAAGGTGGCTTTGGCAGCTGCACAGGTACAGCAGGCAGAGAGCGAGGTAAGGGCTGACCAAGAGCTGCTTCACCTCCAGCCCAGTGAACACAGCTGGTTGGGAGTCCTCTACACACTGCCTGTTTTGTTTCCCTCCCTCTAAAGATATCAGATATTGAATCTCGGATCGCAGCTCTGTCCGCTGCGGGGCTGACGGTGAAGCCAGTGGAAAAGGCAAGGAAGAAATCAAATGGGCAGGTGAGTGGGGAGGATGGGGGCTGTGAGGACAGGAAGGGTTGCCCGGCTGCTCCCAGCTCCTTCCTGGCTGCTCCGAGCTTCACTGAGGATGACATGGGAGGCTGCTTTGGGGTGAAGCAAACCCAGAGACCTGTGCCCCTTTTCTGTCTGCAGGCCTTCCACCTCCGCTCCCCCAACCCCCCCAGCAGCCCAGGGGAGTCTTCGGATGACGTTAAGGTGGGTATGTGTTTAGCATGTGTTTTTGATAAGCCTTAGTTCCATGTTCCAGGACTTGGGTTTGAATGCTTAGCAAGGGCAGCAGTGCATCCTTTGGAGGTATGTGTGTCCTCCCACTCACCACAAGAGTGCTTTCCCTCTCTTGCAGGCGATGTCTGGGCCACAGGTCCTCAGGAGGAGGTTCAACAGTCCCTTTGAAATCACTGGTAAGCGCCGTGGCTCTGTCTGTGGGATGACCTTGGCTCATGAGGTGCTCAGTCATTTCTTTCTCTCCCTTTTTTCTCCCTTTTTGGAATGCTGTTCCCTGTGCTTGTGACCCGCCAGCACAGCCACAGAGGAAGCCTCATCTGTGGTAGAGGATCAGGGACAGCGCTGGGGAGAGAATGAGGTGGCTTGGTCTTGGTGGTAGACAACTGCCTGCCCCAAGGGCCATTGCTCTGCAGCGTGGGCTTCTACCACCTTAGTGGCTCTGCCTTCAAAACTAGCCCTCAACACCCCACCTAAGCCCTTTGCTTCTTCCTTTAGCCATTTCTTCTCACTTGATTGCCCTGGGGTGTGTCCTTTGCCCTGCTATCTGCCTACCTCTGCCACTGATCCCACTGGGAGATCAAGAGCCAAGCCATGGAAAATGGCAGCTTGGAAGTGCTTGAAAGTAGGCCATGACCTGAAACTCGGCCCAGCAGCCCATGTGGCAGAGGGCAATCACAGGAAAAGCTTCATCCTGACAGATATCAGCAAATGCCATTAGGAAATGACTTTTCTATTTCTGTTATCTTGCCTCATATGCTTACAAGCAGAAGGAATGGTTCTCCTTCCAGTTAACATCAAATGGAAGACAAATGGAAGAAAGGAGGGGAAAGATCACTTAATGCAAAGAAGGAATTGTTTCCCCATGTGAGCAGACAATTAAAAGTTCTGCTTCCCAGGCAGAGGCTGGTGGTGGAAAGGTCTCCTCAGTCATCTGCTCTCCTATGGCAAAGGGCAGGTGGATAAAGGCAGCCTCGAGGACACGTCAGTCCCACAAAGAAGATAAAGGGATGCTCCATCAGGCCAAATGTCACTGGGCGAGCCTAATCCCCTCTGCATGGGATGAGACGGCTCCATTCCTTGGTTGCCCTCCTGGCTGGTCAATGGCTTGCAAAGCAGTCCAAGTTGGTAGTGGAGAAAGAGGGATGACTGAATAGGACAAGTGTTGTAGGTTTGGGAGGTGAGAACCTGTGTGTGGGATGGGTATGCCCTGTGAGTGGGAAGTGGGGGGATTGCAGGAAGGTGGAGTGCTGCCGAAGGTGGAAAAGCCAGGGATGACACACTCTGTAGGGGCTTTTTCAAGGAGCTGAGCATTCCTTATGAAGTCCCGAACACAGAGCACTACCCAGCCTCACCTTATGCCTCTTCTTCCATTACAGGCTTTGATGACTCCTTTGACCGCAACTCGGTTTACCGCGGTTCGCTGACGCAAAGGAACCCCAATGGGAAGAACAGGAGAGTGGAGCGTCTCTTTGCAGTACGTGGCCAGGCTGGCAGTGGTAACCATCCTCTGGTGCTCCCCCTCCAACCCGCAGAGCTCCAGGAGGGAGAGGGAACATGCTGTCCGTGTCACCTGGGGTTGCACGTGGGGCAGGGGACAGCAGTGCTGATGCCCTGCCTCTCGTGCCTTGCAGAAGCCGGTGATGACCCACCTGTCCTGAGGAGGGGGCACCCACCACCCACTGCATTTCAGTGACAGTTCAGTTCAGGACCTCGGCACACAGCCTTCCCCCAGTGCTTGCCCTTCCTTCTCCCAGGGCTGCGTACCCCCTGGAAGCTGGAACAGAGAGGAACGAGGTGCTGGAGTGCAGACACATGACCGGATAATCATGAGGATCACATCTGTTTGAGCAGGATGCTGCTCTCCTTGTCCCTTCCAGTATGGATGTTGTTCAGTTTAATGGGAACCAGGTGGTGGTGATGCCAGAGGAAGGGTCCCCATGGTAAAGCACCCTCCTACTCACCCAGGCTGACTGTTTTCCTCCCCATTCTGCTTCCACTAACTGGAGACTGGGGGGAAGATTTTTGTTAATAACTTCAGCTCAGTATCTGCAAGTCCCTGCCCTTTACCTTTAGCATGAATTCCCAAGGTTTGGCTTTGGTCATAGCAGAGAACTCGCTATCTAGGTGTTAGTACTGCAGTCAACCCAGAGTAGTTGTGTGAGGCTGGAAACCTACCCACTCTGGATGGAACAAAACCAGTTTTCCTTTTTTAAAATGAAATCCTTGTGGCCTGAAGTTCAAAAAGGAGAAAGAGTCACATTAAATGTGGTGCAACTGCACCCTCCCCTGCTTGCAAGCAGTTGATGGCACACATGCATGTGCACCCTCCTCCTTGGAGGACCTCTGGAGGGTCTGCACTGCGCTAATCTGCAGGTGGTGAGCACAGATCCCTGCAGAGTTCCACTGAGCTCTGGACGATGCTGTGGGTTTGCTTTGATGCCTTGGTTCAGCCCTCACCCCACACACCTCTCACTGTACCCAGTTCCGTCAGTAAGCCAGGTCCTTTCAGGTGGTCAGGCAGACTCTTGCTCCTCTGAAGCCCTCCCTGTGAGTCACAGCAGCATACAATAAGGCAGTGTTCAGATTATAGTTATCCACATTAATATTTGCTGGTCTCCTGCCCTGCCTGTGTAGAGATTATATATATATATATATATACACGTACACTATATCACACAATAAAGCCAAGGTCGGGTCCAGAACCTGTAGTCCATTTCACAGTGTCTTCCTTCAACATGCTGCAGCTAAGGACCATTTCTCTCCCTGCCCTCCCATTTGCCCAGGTGCTGTGGTTAAACCCTGGCCCCACGGAGCCCCTTGCACACTGCCATGTGGTACGGGACCTCCCTTTGGCCATATGGGGTCGGTTGTCCCGGCTGTGCCTCTTCCCATCCCCTCACTGGTGAGCAGCATGAAAAGCAATGCAGCGCTGCTCGGGGTGAGCACGGTCAGGGGTACCCAGCTGCTACTCCAGCCCCACGGAGCAGGGGATGCTTGGAGTTGCCTCCAGGCAGCCCCACGCGGTGGCCGTACTCCTGTTCGTCCGGGTAGGGACCGAATCTCTCCCAACCCCACCCCAGCACGGGTGGAATTCTTCCCCTCGTCCCGAACAGCGTCACGTCGAGGACGGAGATCAGCACGCTCCTGAGCGATGTGCCTCGGCCGGCTGGAGATAAAATTATGGCCTTCTATGAGTCACGAAAATCCCTTCCCTGATTTGACGAGAGCGAGCGCGGGGGGCGGCAGGGAGGGGAGATGCCTCGGCTCTGTCCCCGCCGGGGCTCGCTTCTGACATCAGCACGGAACCGGGCATAAAAGCGGCGAGCGGCACCCCGGGGTGCAGAGGGCGAGCGCTGGGCTCCGCGGGACGGCACCGGGCGTTGCGGGACCGAGGTAAGCGTGGGGCGAAGGGAGCGCGGCGTGGGCTCTCACGGCTGCTTCCCCGAGCCCAGAGCTTCGGCTGCAAGGTGGGATTGCTGTAAACTTCACCTCCGCCTCCCCTGGGGGTGAGCCTGCCGCCGGTCCGGGGATGCTGCGACGGGATCTGGATGGGGGTGGCGTTCCCCGATGGCGTTCCCGTGGCAGGGACGCGCTTTCTCCATCACCTCACTACCAACCCAATCAAGGTCCCGCCAAGGAAAGCCGCCGGCTTCGTGACACCCCCAGAACGGCATTACCCTGTGTGTGCGCCCGCAGGTTGGAATTGTCGCCGTTGCCGAGCCGCTGTCGGGTGGAAAGCGTCCGGGGATGAAGCTGGGGGCCACCTGCCTGCTGTGTTTGCTGCTCACCTGCATGGCCCTGCCCGCCGCCGGCCGCTTCCGTGAGCGCTCCATGGAAATCAGGAGTAAGGAGAGCAGGAGTAAGGGAACCCCTAGGACCCTCCCTGGTACCCCAGCCTCAGGGTGCAGCCCGTAGGTTCGGGCAGCGTTTCCTTGCAGCAGCCCAACAGGCAGCCCCGAGCACTCCTCTCTCCCCTGGGTCTCTATCTTTCTTCCCCACGTGCTGTGCCTCACTGCCCTGACTGTTCCTCGCCTCTCTCCTTGCAGACCCAGACATCGACCCCTCCTGGTACACCGGCCGTGGCATCAGGCCCGTGGGGCGATTCGGACGACGGCGAGCGCTGGGGGAAAGTGCCCAACCCAGGGGGGCTGCCCTGCAACCTGCCTGCATCCCCCCGCCCACCCAGCCCCCCCGGGAGCAGCGAAGTGCCTGAGCTGAAGATGGGGGACACCAATAAAAGCCCTTTTTCCTCTCCTCCTACCTGGCCCTGACTCTCTGCTCCAAAATCCAGTGCATGGGGAGCTTGGGGTGGGACAGGGCATGAGCCCTAGTGATGTTGCTATCAATCACCTAAAATTAAGCCCTGGAGGCTCTCCTCTTTCGACAAGCAAATCCTCTGAGATTTCCACAGTGTGTCAGCACCCACGAGAGCACCAAACCCCTCACCTCACCTCAGAGCTGTTTTCATGGCGTAGATCAGCCCTCACTTCATGACACCCCCCTCGCAAGCTGTTTCCACTGCTTTACCCATTCCCCAGTTTGGAGCAAGGATGATGATGTTCCCAAAGGCAAGCTAAGCGTGGGAAGCAGGGATCAGGGTTGCCTAGGGAGGGAAGGGTTAATCTGGGAGGGAGGGGGTAAGTGGCAATTAGCTGACAAATTAGTTGCTTATTTAACAGAGGGGATTTAGGCAGGAGGAGGAAGCAGCTGGGAAGGATCCCACACGTCTTAGTGCTGGGGAGGCAGTGCTGACAGTGCTGGTGTATGGGGGGCAGGAGAGGAGAGCTTCTTGGCCATAGGAACCAGAGCTCTTCCCAGCAACTGAGGTGGCTGATGAGGGCTACAATACCACACTCTGGTCCTCACCACCTCCAGCCCTCCTGCATATTGGCACCCAGGGCAGAAAAAGGATGTGGCTAAGATGAGCTGTTCTTTATTGGTAGTCAAGTATTGAAGTCGTTGGGATGTGCTCCACATGTGCCAAACTCTCTCAAGTCTGGGGGAGCTGATGCATGGCTGGGGCAGGGAGATGTCCCCAGCTGGGCTGCTTCTTGGCAGGAGACATCCCTACTCACCCCTCAGAGAACACCATCACAGGACCCCGTTGAGGGTCTGCGCACACTGCATGCATTCACTCGCAGAAGATCATTGCTACATGTTGGCTGTGTTGTCACCCCTTCACCACTGATGCAAATAGCACAAGGTCCAGTCTCAGATCCTGTGGGGAGCCCATGGCCCCTCAGACATGGCAGCACCCCCTCCTTGTCCTGCTTGCCTGCAGGTCTATGCGCTGCCCACTGCCCGTGGATGGGACAGCTGCCTTCTCGCCTTCACGCCGCAGGAGCTCTCGGGCTGATGGGGAGCACAAAGTCAAAGCATCACCTCTCTTGCCAGGGCATGGGGTCAGACAATGCATGTTAGGATGCACCTGCTGCTATGTCCCACCCCACTGGTGCCAGGTATTTCCCAGCAACTTCTAGCCAGCGTGGTGATGTCACTTGGAGGACAGATGTGCTGGGGCCACAGGTCAGGTCAGGTATATATACCCAAAAAACATCTCTGCACCTCTAATGCTGCATCTTGGCATGGAGCTGTCTGTCCTGTGTTATGTGGTGCTGTGCCACCACAGCCACTGCTACCTCCAGCCTGGCAGGAGGGACACAAGCTGCAAAGCAGCCCTTGCTGGCCGGCTGCGATTTGGGGAGAAGGCATTTTTAGCCTGGAAGCATAGGCAAGAAGAACCGTTTCCTATTTGGTCTTCTCCAAATATTCTTCTTTCGGCAAAGAGGTAGCACAGAGCACCCACACTGGCTCCCAGTGTGAGGACCGTGGCATCAGACAGGGGACAGAGCAGCTCTGCTGTGTCCCATGTTGCACAGGAGGTCTGGGGGAGCCAGGACCCATGGTTTCCCTGCTTTGGTTTTCAGCTGGAGCCACTCCACACCTTACCTACAGCCATAAAGATGTCATTTACTTGGTGGTTGGATTTTGCAGATGTCTCCATGAAAAGCAGGCTTCTGCTCCTTGCAAACTCTTCCCCATCCTAGGAGGAGAAAAGCAGTATTATTTCCCTTGTGCCAAGGGACAATGTGGCCCTGGGGACCCATGGGGACAAAGCAGGACTCCTGCATGCCACTCAGCAGCGGGGAGACCACCTGGCAGAGCAGAAGGGACCCCACTTGGGAAGCAAAGGCTCTGCTAGGATATGTCTCGATGCTTGCAGTGGGAACATGGTGTGCACTCACCTCGGCTGCAACCTCCCGTTCATCAGCCAGGTCTGTCTTGTTGCCCACCAAAGCAATGACGATTTCATCAGGAAGGAACTCCTTTTCCAGTTCCATCAGCCACTGCTTTGCTCTGTTGAGTGTTTCCTAGGGAGAAAGGGACTCCTGATGCAGGTACAGGGAAGCTGTTGTAGGAACCCCTGGGCTCTGTAGCTGCTGATGCATCCCAGTGGGACATTTATCTGCTTACGGTTTGTGATCACTTCTACTCTACCAGGGACACATCCGGATGACTGTCCCATCAGCTCCACCGCCACATAGCAGTGTTTTGATGTGGACAGGACCTGCATCCACCATCTCACCTTGTTAGTGAGGTCGTAAACAAGGAGCGCAGCGTGGGCACCACGGTAGTAGAGGTGGCAGACACTCTGGTACTTCTCCTGGCCAGCAGTGTCCCAGATCTCCAGCTTGATGGTGGCTGTCTCCAGTTGGATCATCTGTGTGAAGAAGGAGCCTGCAAGATACGTGGTGGAGGGTTCTGGTCTGCTGCTGTGGGATCAAAGCTGCTTTGAGGGGTAGTGACAATGCTGTGATGCACAAAACTGAATGGGTTTCTCATAAGCATCCTGAGCCAATCAGCTCAGATGGTGCGGTGTAGAGTCCGGTTTGATTCCAACATCACTGTTGTCACAGCTGCTGTGACTGACAGTAGGATAAGGAGATCCCAACAATTTCTAATAGGGCTATTTGAACCAGAAGAGTTTCACTGCATGGCCATGCACTGGTGATGGGCAACACTGGAAGGGACAGCATGTCACCAAGCAGGGCCGGCAGCCCTTCTTTTTAGCAGCTTTGGGTGGACACACACAAGTTTTGATATATGCCCTGCCTGGGGTCGTTCAGCATGGCTGGGCAGAGCAGAACAGTAGGGAAGAGGTTTGCTCCAATATGCCCCTGACTCACACCTGGACAAAGAACCTTGAGGAGACACTTCTGAGGTGTCCAAACAGGTGTAGGGGACCAAACATGCAAAAGGCAGATGGGGCTGTATGATTTGGAACCCACTTTGCTCACTTTGCTGCTAAGCTGCCTCCAGCAAGCAAGAGGTAAATCAAGCCTCTGTGGTTTGGATGTGGCTCTGTTTACAGCACGAGGCAGAAGGAAATGGATTGAAGCTGCTCACTCACATCCTACAGTAGGCAGCGACTCCTTGAAGTCATTTTTCACGTATCGGTAGGCAAGGCTTGACTTTCCCACTGACGTGCTCCCCAGCAGGACCATCTTGTAGATGTAAGTGGGACGGTTATCCCCCAGGGAGCTGCCTGGCACTGCTGACTGTGCCATGTCCTGCAAGGAAACCAACTCCATCAGAATGTGTCAGCAGCAAACCCCAGGTCCACCAGCATGAACTCGCTACCAGTGGCAGTGAGGTGAACGTTTGGCTTCAAACCGGGCTGAATTAAATGTGGCCCAATTTGCCACTGCCTTGGACTATCAGATGTGACCAGAGAGTGGAGATCTTTAAGAAGAAACCTGATGCAAGAGGCATGCTTGCATGTGGACAAGGAGATTTGATTGCACGCATTTCCTCTGAGATGCAGAAAGGTTCCTTAAGGATATGCTGGGGAGAGCTGATGACAGAGAAGCATGAATTAAGTGTGCGCCTTGCTCTTGAGCACCCCTTCTTAGGATATCTTACACACTGATATTACGCACTTATCAGGGGGTTGGGTTAAAAGTTACATTGGGATAACCTAACTCAGGCTGGATGTGAGTTCAGAGATGGAGGAGATGGCACTCCCAACTTGCCAGGGATGCTGCCCAAGGCTGACTGCAAGCTGCCAGGGCTGGTTGGGCTTTGTGGTAGCAGCACATCAAGTTGGTGCATTGCTACGAGGGTGAACAGAAACAGTGGCTTGCTCTGGAGGGATTTCGTACCTTCTGAGATATGGTCAAGGATCTCTGTGTGCTTCTGGCTGGGGAAAGCTGGGTTCCTGCCTCTGGCTGCATTACAAACACCATTTCTAACAAGAGTTAAGCAACTTAGGGCATTAAAGCTGGAGAAGTCTCATGACCATTGCACCACCCATCATGTCTCTATCACATGGGTTGAAAGAGGAGCCCAAAATAACAGTGGTGGCCTCAAGCCTGACCCCTGGAGAGCTACTTGCAGGTATGTGTTGCACTCTGGGATGGCAGCCCTTTCCAAGCCCTGACCACCCCCTCTGTGAAGAGATTCTTCCCAGTGTCCAATCTAACCCTCCCCTAGCGCAGCCCTGAGCAGTGGGTACACACCCCTTCTCCCAGCCCACCGTGGCTCCCTCTTACAAAAGCCCCTTGTTTCTGCATGCTGCCTGCCCCTTCATTTCAGTCTCTCCCCTGCAATCTGGCAGGCTTCAGGCCTTTAATTTTTCTCTGTTCCCCAGCTGTTTGCCCCCATCATCAACACAGGCTGTCTTCACAAGAAGCTGCATGAATTTCATCTGTCTTCTAAACTCTGTTTCTCATTATTTCATGCTGCTGCTTCTTAAAATGCCCCCAAACGCTATCTCAATTTAACCCCAGAAGATTGCACTGGTGCTTGAATAAAGCTCACTCAACAATTACTGCAATTGCAGGAAATTTTCCTTTCAGACTTCTCCTACAAGCAAACAGCTATTTGGGATGGGAAGCTTAGCCAAACAATTTCTTTACCGTGTTGAAAAGGTGCAGGGGGTGCACCTCCCTTTTCACCTGAGGAGAATGGCAAGAAAGCAAAACAAGCAGAATCATAAATCAGAATATCTTGAGTTGGAAATGCCCCAGAAAAATTCCTGAGTCCCACCCTTGGCTCCACAGAGCACCACATATAGCTGAGACTCTCCAAACCAGAAGCTCTAAACCAAAAGACACTAAAACAATGCAAGATGTTTGCTGAGCTTCTGCAGAGACGTAGAAGCTCCTTGGAAAAACAGGACCCCAGTGTTACAGGTTGGGCTGGGGGCTCTGAGCACCTGATGGAGCTGTAGCTGTCTCTGTTCATTGCAGGGGAGTTGAACTGGATGGCCTTTAAAGGTCCCTTCCAACTCCAACAATTCTGTGAATCTGGAGCGCGGTTCTGCCCGAGTACTGTAATTCTCCAGTGCCCAGCCCTTCGAGTTTGAGACATGAGGTCTTTTTGCCCCAGATGGTGCTAGCACACTGCCTTCCCCACTTTCCTGCTGCTGACATTCAGCTCAGTGGCAGGCACCTGGTGTACAAGCGCTCTTAAGCAAAGTTTACCAAGGGACACAAAAACCTGAGCTGCACAAACACTTCCGTGCGTAAACACCACTGGAGTGGCATAGTGCTGATTCCTCAATGCAATCTCCTCTGAGCTGAGGTTGTTAATCACCCAGATGGAGAGAAATAAGCAGCAGGAAGCGGAGACCCCCACTCTGGCTGGGGATTCAGGGAGTGGGCTGCCTTTACGGCCATGATCAGGAGCTGCTTTCTGGTGGGAAGGCAAGTCTCATGGGTCTGGGGGGAAAACCGGCTGGGAAGAGAGAGGTTCAGCCATACAAGGCAGAGGAAAGAGTTACCTGTATGCAGCCTTGGTCTCTTCCTACACAAGGGTTGCAGAGGATGAAAACAGCCTCAACTGATGAGAACGGCCTCGTCCGACCTCCCTGGCTGCCTCCTTGCTGCAGGAAAAGAAAAGTGAAACTCAGGCAGGCAAGCCAGCAGCTCCCAGAGAGCAGTGCCAAAGTTGAGAGGTGAGCAGAAACCAGTGAACCTTAAACCCTCCTGCTGGTAGGGAGAGGCTGGGATGTAAACCCTGCCCTACGCACTGCCCCTTGATTCTGTTGCTATTCCATGGCATCCCACAGCAGAGATTGAGGGCTGGGTGCAGGGCAGGCTGGAGCAGGGTGTTATGGCACAGCAGTTTCTGCTGACGTGGGTTAGGCTTCCTTTGGTCTCATGCCAGGATGTGTGTTCCGATAACTTGGACCTGGGACTGCCAAAGCGAATTGTTTTTCAGGAGCTGGTGGGAAGCAGCACACCCACTTCTCCCACAAAGGACTTAAGCAGACAAGCCAGCAAGGGGCGGACAAAGAGAGCAAAAGACCTGAACACTTGGGCTTCTCCTGCCTTTTAATTAAACTAATAGCTATAGCTACCACAGGTGGCTGGGCTGGGTGCTTTGTAGGAAGCTCTTGTTCAAATGCTCACATCTTAATGGGGAAGAAGCACAATGTGCTAATGCATTGGAATAGCCCGTCTGGGGCAAGAACAGGGAGATTTGCAGATCATTAACAACCTAAATGAAGATAGCTTTTGTATTTCTAGCACTTGCCTCCTGATATTTAACGCCTTTCCTCCAAGCAGCAGCTCCTAAAGCTTTCTGGGAGCGCAACAAAGCCTAGTCCTAATGGTGTCAGGGAGCAGGGAAAAAAGAAGAGTCCTAAAGGGAAAGGACAAGGGGAAATGTTTTCAAAATAAAAGAGGAGAGATTTAGATTGGATATAAGGAATAAGGATATAAGGAATAAGTTGGTTTGTTTGTTTTTGTTTTTTACAGTGAGGGTAGTGAAGCACTTGCACAGGTTGCCCAGAGAGGTGGTGGATGCCCCATCCCTGCAGACACCCAAGGTCAGACTGGACAGGGCTCTGAGCACCTGATGGAGCCGTGGGTGTCCCTGTTCACTGCAGGGAAGTTGGACCAGATGGCCTTTAAGGGCCCTTTCCAATTCAAATAGATTCTGTGAATCTATGATTTTAAAAGCCAGATTAAAAACACTTATCCCTGTTATGCAATGAGGGGCACATCTTGTGATGTCCAAGGCCTGACTGCCGGGTCTGTGTTACTTCTCCTATCTGTACTAAAACACCATTTACAGATAGCCAAGAGCTGCACAGAATTCATGTGGGAGCAAATCCCCCACTGGTTTGAATCAGTTTTATAAGTGCATGAGTAGTGTTGGTCTGATAGCCAAATGACAGTGGATTTCCCTGTGTCCACCCTAAACTAGCTCACATATGCTTTTGTACACCCCACCCTGAACAAAGCTGCTTTTCCATAGGGCAGAAGAGCCTCACCCAGGTCTCTTCCCATGAGCTCTACCCAAGCTAGAAAGGATCTGGAAAGCCTTTGAAGAAGACTCCTAACAACCCTGGGAAATCCTAAACCATCTGAGGCTGGTGTGATTTCCTCAGCACAGAAGTGGATTCCAGTCCCTTCCCCACAGCAGGTGGGAAACAAGCTCTCTTATGGTATTCTCTTTTTTTTTTTTTCAGGGCTTTAGGTGGACAGTGAATGGTTACAATGGCACAGCAGAGGGTTTCAAAAGCATTCAAGGGTTTGGGAAAGACTGAAGTGCAGGGGGTATCAATACCTTAAGCTGAGAATGCTGCAGGATGCTTCCCATCACAGGCATAAGCCTGATGGCTCCAGCAAAACTTGCTTGTATCAATATATTCAAGATACTTACTGGCCTGGTGGAACACCATCAATTATCATTTTGATTTTTGGAATCCCGTTCCCCATCTGAGGATCTGCCTGAGATGAGGCAGATACTTTTGCTGAGAGCTTTGATAAAAGGCAATGGCTTAAGTGCAACGCCTGCCCAAAGCGCTGGCTGGTGGAGATGGTCCCAGGCAACCCATACATGTGTTCTTGGGTGGGCGCATCACAGATGGGGCTTCCTCCAGCTCCCGGTGGACCGGGCCCACTAGAGGGCATCACTCATCCACGGTTTCAGTTAAGTCTCATTTCCGCACCAGGCAGCCGACAGACAGTGGGCAGTGATGGTGACGGGACAGATGGATGAGGGGCTGGCAGCCAGAACTACGCCCAGACCACCAGTTTTTCTCCAGTTTCTCCAAAGTAATAGCTGACACAAAGCTTCTCTGCTGTGTTGCTCAACTGTGCTCATACCCAAAATAAACTTCTCTGGCAAAGACTGAGCATTGCTTGTTTTCCTGAGAATAGGGATTGCATTTAGTTTTATGCTTGCCTGATGTAATGATGCCCCAGGAGTGGTAGGGATCAAATATTCCAGCCCAGCATCGTATGACCTGTACGCCTCAAAACCACTCACAGACCTTCCTGCACTGCTCTGCTCTCAACCTTCCTCCTTAGAGGACCTTGTGACATTTCAGCAGGGCACAGGTCGAAGTAAAACTCCTAGAGCCACCACGCAAGAATAACCCCAACAATCTCTTATTTCTGGCTCTGACTGCTGCAGGTTGCCTCTCTGTGCCTGTTTCTCTGAGTAAAAGTCAGTGCAAGGACACTGACCTGTCTGGAGTGCTTCAGGAGGGCTCCTTTTCAGTGGTGCATGCCGGTTCCTCCTGACTCTGACTGCTGCAAGGAAACATTAGCTCATTGGTATGAGCAGTGCAAGGCACCCCAATTTTAAGGAAGATCTACAGGGTTGAAAAAGCAGCAGCAGCATCCAGTACTGAGGGCACTGCCTGGAAGTTTGGAAACAAGACTAGAATCTTGCCTGCTGCCTGCCCATAGGGAAGGCTACTCTTTCTTCCCAGGTTCTGCCTCTCGCTCCCCTTGCTGGTCTGCTTTGTCCTCATGTGCCCACTGGTGTGATGCCCAATGCAAGGGTCTCACCTCCATCCTAAGAGTCACTGAAACAGCAGGAAGACCTCACGTTGCTTATGAATTATTAGTTGTTTAGGAATTGTTTACTGCTTAGCTGCAGCTTTAGTGCTTTCATACAATGTACATGTTTGATGGTACCTGAATTCTGCTGTTGTCCTGAGCCACAGGCTGGTGACTTTATGGCTCTGGGCTGCACCGAAAGCCCACAGTGGCCAGAAACTACTGTGGATCTGTTGTAAGCTCCCAAAATATCATATATAGACTCTGACAGGCTGCCCCTGCAATGGCAGGCATTCTGAGGGCATGCATTACCCATCATCTTGATGTCGCGGTGTACAGTCAACAAAGTACAGTTGGAAAGAATACCATAGTGAGATAGCAAAGGAACAAATAAAGAAGGAATACTCACCTGTAGCTGAAGATTTAGGCTCACAATGAAAAGCTATACAAAAGAGGGATCTCCAAGAAAGAGATTCTTCCTCAGTGGCAGTCAGCCCTTAAATGGGGTCTAGGAGGTGAATTGCCTTCCCCTGTGCTCCCATGGCTGACCCAGTCCTTGCCTCAGGTGATCAATCAGTGGTTTGGGCTGCGACTCAACTGTTCCTACACATGTGGCAAAGCCAACACTGCCTATTGTGAGCTCTGGCTAGCTGGACACAAGTGAGGTTATGGTCTGATTTAGCTGGTGTTGGGCATGCACAGCCCAGAATTAAGGGTCAGAGAAACGTGGCTTTCCTTACGGCCTTGCCCAAGTGATCATGGCTCCCAGACCTGCCATAGGACAGACATCTTGTCTCTCTGCACTGCCAGCTTCAAATGAACAAGTCACTTGTGTGTGAGTATATATAGCATGCCTTGCCTTTGGGATAACTATTTTTGTTTAGCCAGCCCTGCTATAAATAAGCAGAGTCCATCTGTGGTCCTGAGCCTGCACTTGCAAAGCCTGTCTCCACACTGTGCTCCTTTGAGCACAGTTCACAAATGCCCTGGGTGTTTCAAGGATGAATGGTTTGGGAGCTTGAGACATGCTTTGAGTGAGGTGGGCATGCTGCCTGAGCACTGGTATGGGCACGCAGTGTGAACACTGCTGATCCTGGTCCTGGGAGCAGGAAAGCAAATGCAGAGCTTCAGAAATAGGGAGAGGCTCTTCTATTTTTGCAAGCCAACTTGTTTTGAGAAGAAACATCTGAAACCACAGTAAGTACAGCGAAGTCAAAACAGTCAATCCCTCAAGAGGTCACAAGAAGTTATGTTTATTACCTGCAAATGGGCTCGTTTTCTATCGAACCACCTTAAATGTGCCGTTAAAAAACAATGTTAAAAAACTGTATAAGCTGATGAAGGCTTAGTTTAGCCCTTTACTGCTTTAATCTCCCTGCCCTTGCTGACAGGTATATGATGTGATAGGGTAGGAATGGCCAACCCATTGGGACAGCTAATAGTAACTCAGAGCAAAAGCTCATGCTGAACAGAAAAGAGGGTAGTGTCTGCATGAAGATTGGTGCTGGGAACTGTCGTGGGCTGGTAAATCCCCATCTCTGCTGTTTTTCCTCCTGTGTGCCCGCAGTAACATCTGGAACTGATGCCACAAGATCAACTGGAGTTCACCTGCTGAAGCCTGGAGACCAGCAGTAAACTACAGATGATCCCACAGGCAAGATTTGTCACTGCTGTGACAGAGCGTGAAAAAGTTGTTCTGTCAGCCCTGAGAGGAGGAGGTGTTGTGCCTTCACTAATGAAAAACAGGTCGAGCTGCTCCTCACTGCTGCGCTGATGGTGAGCTAAGAAAGATTCTGAGGATTTGTGGAGTTGTAATGATGAATGGATCGTTCACATTGAGCCTCGAAACCGAGCCCGCTGTGCACTGCTTCAGGCTCCTGAAGTGCTGGCCTTCCCTTATTAATTATTAACAATGCTAAAACACTTCAGAGATTGGCTTGGAAACATCAAACATGCTTAATATTAATGGCTCCCAGATGATAGCTGACAGTGAACATTTGAATGTGTTAAAAGACCAAGGAGGAAAATAACTACTGAATACAATAAACATTTTCAATATTGATTACAAAGGGAATACGTGTGAACCACAAGAGATGCCTTCCTATAGCATTGCCTAATGCTTTCTTATAGTACTGCCTGCTACACATTTGAAGAGACTGATCATATTCTTTACACACATGAAAAGAGGCTTAACTTGCTTGGAGCATAGGGAGGTAGTGAGACCGGCCATTCACCTCCTTGCACCTGAGAGGATCTGCTTGTGGCTTGGAGCTGCTGCCTATTTATGCTGCTCTCCTGTTAGCCTCCTCCTTTGTGATTTCTGTCTGATTCCCCAATAGGAATATTTTGCTATGAATGGTTTGCTTACCCCCAAACTCCACTGCATGACTCCTGCCCACCTTGCCAAGAGGGCTGCAATGCAGCTCTGCTTTGGGTCCTGGACTTCACAGGGTGAGCCACCTCCCAGGGGATGCAGAGACAAGGAGATGGAGTGTGGGAAATGAGAGACACATTATCTGACAAAGGACAGATATTGCAGTGTTTTACCTGATTAAAGCAC
Organism: Alectoris magna; assembly: GCA_030625065.1. Classification (NCBI taxonomy): domain Eukaryota; kingdom Metazoa; phylum Chordata; class Aves; order Galliformes; family Phasianidae; genus Alectoris; species Alectoris magna. The sequence continues at coordinate 24,174,907 of CM060567.1, forward strand.
TCAAGCTCTCTCTGCCACGTGCCATGAGCTGCTCAGTGGGCTTCTTTTTGCCAGTGGGGGTATCAAGTTTAAGGAGATGTATCCTGGTGTCTCTGATAAACTTGGTGGCTCCTGACCAGCTGTCTTACACTGTGAGTCTGGGACAGGAGCGCTGCTACAAAGAGCGAGCACGTATGGCTTGTTCCCTTAGGAAACCAGGCTAAAAATGGCTGTAGGCAGCACCTTTCTGTTCTAGAGAGGAGGTTGTTGACAGCCATAAATGTCTCCCAGCTCGGTAATCTCACCCAAAAGTGTTTCTCTCATCTGTGTTCCCCAGGCAGTTGTAATGTGTGCAACTGCCAGTGCTTTGCCAGTGCTTGGAGAGAGAAATATTTAAGTCATGCTGTCTAGCACAGACTTGGAAAGCAAGTGTGGGTGTGAACATAGGGGTTTTTTGCTGGGATCCCCACCCAGATTTGGGATGTATAGTACAGTGTTCACAGGGCATTGTGTGATGGGGTCTGTTTCTCCTTGCTTTGTAGTGTGCCAATGGCCACATGGTATTCTTACTTTTTTCAAGTCATGTCTAAACTGTTGGCTGGTTTTCAACTGGTTCCCAGCCTCATGCTGTGGGTGTTATGGGTGCAGTCTGGAAATGCACAGGAACTGAAATTGTTTAATCTGTTTGAGCCTGAGCAGCCTTGCCTAACACCAGCCACTGCTGGAAGAACAGTGTGCTGTTACACAGGGGTGAAGCAACTCATCTGTTGCCAGTGAGCCAGGAAGGAACAAAGATACCTCGAGGGGGAAACAATTATCTCCTATTACCTAGAGCAGCTCCTTTTATAATTGAAAAAACGTATTAAAAATTATTTTGGGAACTTCTAATTAGTCTGTTGAGGCACTAATGTGCTCAGGATGTTTCAGAAACTTTAGTAACTGCCCAGAAAGAGGCCACCACAGAGAAATCAGTCTTTCTTGCCTTGACCCGCTGCTGAAATGTCAAGGAGGATGAAAACTTGTGTAGAAAATGAGGTTGAGCAACAGAGGTGGTGTCTGACAAGTTCCTGGGGAACTCCCTCTGCCAGTGCCCAGCCCTGCACGACTTCAAGCTGGGAACACTGCAGTAAGAAGCTTGGAGGAGTGTACAGCTAGGAGAGCCAGAAGGCAAAAGAAAGAAAAAACAGAGACCTGTGGATGGGCATCTGTTTCCAGCCCGGTGCTTGACAAGCCGTGCAGCCAGCTATGGAAATGGTGGTTTGTAGATGCAAGCACTCATTTTCCTTTCTGCCCAGCTGGGGATATTTCTTTAGCGTAGCTGAAATGGAAGCACTCTGTGGCAATTTGGTGAATTTAGAAAAATCTTTTGTTTCCACAACTGGCAAGAAATCTGAACACTGGAGAATATGACAGCTCCTGCCCAACTTTTCTTGGCTCTTCATTGATGGAGAATAGAGGAAATAATTCCTTCACATTCCTACAGAGAAGGATCAGAAGGTTTTTAATACCGTAATAATTAATGCTGTGGAACAGCCAACAGGAAAATTGCAGAGGGTGGTAATTGGATGGGTGCGGGAGCTGACTGATGGGTTGGCTTGGGGTGCACAGGGGCAGGGGAAGCACCCTGAGCAGATGAATCACTCCCAAACAAACACCATTCCTGGTTCCCTGAGCATGGAGAAACAGGAATGCTATGGATGCTAAGAAAATGTGTTATGGCTTAAAATCAGAGGCACCCTTAGCTCTAACGCACTGTAACGTCTGAAGTGTTTCATTTCTATTTCCTCTGATGTTTTCTTACTGCTATCTTCTTTCACTTCCGAGTTTAGGCCAATGTCTTTGTTTCAGGAAACTATAATGACCTGCCTTCCTGCCCTGCTGCTGATTAGCACAGCTGGAATCCGAATTCTTTAGCACCAGCATGGCTTATTTTAGGTAAGCCAGGAACTATCAGCTGCCTGCTGCTGCTCTGGGTGGGTGAGCAGAAAGGTGAAAGGAGATGAGGTAACTGATGCACTGCTTCAAGTACATAATGCAGAACCACAAGGTGTCAGCTAGAGGAGCAGTTCTTTCTGTCATTAAGTGGTTGGAACTGTTCCCTGAGAGGATATATGGCAATAAGTGAGTGGCAGATACTGAGACCTGAATGAGTGTGGAAGATCTCTAGAAGCAAAGCATGGTTATGATTTCCTGCACTTTAGAAAAGGCACGTTTTTGCTCTGAGCTGCACTTTGTGTGAATCCAGATGAATTTCCATAGGGACAATAAAAGGCTCCTCCTTCCCCTTCTTCCACTCCAGCTAGGGAATCAAACTGCAACGCAGTGTTCACATAAGCTTTTCCAAACCAATGTTCACATGCCATTTTACAGAACGGTATGACTAATTAGTGCAAACAATCTGCTACAAACAATTGGTGTTTTCAGACCATATGTTTTGGCTATGTGTTACTGCAGCCCCAAACAACTCAAGTTTAAGAAAACTGGGAAGGCCTGTGTGGAAAATGTAGCTCAGCTTGGAATGTTTGAGACAGGAGTGGATGAGGCCACACAGCGTGGAGCAGACAAAGCTTGGGAAATCCAACAAGCAAGAAGCATCCAGCCCTTGTAAGCAGGCCATGTGTCCCCTTGCTCTCGTGTCTATGCACTGTCAGAGCAGCAAATGCACCATGGCAGTGACAGAATGGAAAACTTCCATACATTAATCACAAAGAGGTGCAGAGGCAGCTCCAGATGATGTAATGCACTGTTTTCGCCAAAGCTATCCCAGTTTAGTCTTGCTAAAGGAAAACCCATCTGCTTTTTGACAGATGTATATGCAGCACTCCCAGATGAAATGTGCCTATCAATCTCTCGCTGCCTTTGGCCCAGGCTCTGGGAGAAAAAGTGTAGGGGTGCAGTTCTTGACTTGGAGTATACATCATGATGCATGATGTATACTCAGAAGGTTCCTCCAAGAACAGCCTAGAGCTGTCTTAACGCTTAGCTTCACAGCAAGAGGGGAAGCCAGAGGAGGAGGAGCAGCCAGATTTTGCAACTGGAGGGAGCAGATAGTGGTACAGATTACAAAAAGCAGCCTGTGACTGCTTTGTGTGTGAGCCAGGCACTGCCATCAGCTGCTGAGCAGCAGCTTGGGACAGACTTGGCTCCCTGTAGCTACAGCTGCTGTGGAGCTGGCTTAACTTTGCTTTGTGCCAAAATGCTAAGAGCTGTGGTGTGTCTGCTCCTAATTAGATTAGGTCTGCAGAGGCTGCCATGAGTGGGCTCCCATTGTAGCCCAAGATGGGCAGTTTTCAACATGCTCAGTGAGAGTTTTCAAATTGCAGTTGAGTTCCCTGCTTGGCTCCGTAGTGTAGAGCATACAAGATTGCAATGCTGGGATTGTGTCATCCAGACCAGGAGCATCAGGACAACCTCTCTGCAGCTGCAGTGATGCTGCCCTTGATAGATACTCACGTCTCAAGCCTTGTGGCAGGGAAGAGAGCGTGCGGTGTTTGGGCTAGTGCTAGTGTTGGCAGCCAAGCACTCATGTTAATGCTCACAACTTCTTTTGGATTTGTGTCCAAAACTTTGGCAATAAACATCTGATTTCCAGACTGCAATTACGTATGGCCTGTTTAGCTGTAAGCTTTTCTGCTAACTTGGCTCCAAACTTTACACAGAATTATCTACAGATCTTCTCTCCAAAGGAGTTTATTACAAAAGATACGCAGTTGTTCTGTTTTTCACTGGACAAGCCAAATCATCTCAGAAAAGATCCTTCTGCTGATTGCGCTAGTAGCTTTTTCTCTGCAGATATGCAAGTCTGAATGCTTCTTAACGTGGGTAAGCAGACAAAGGGACATGTTAGGTAAGGTCACGTAGATGTTCTGTGCAATGGTATAAATATTTGCATTGGGAGACCCTTACCTGAAATGTTCTAACATTAAACATAATTCTTTGGTGTTTGTGTTGTGATGATGGCACACAACCAAACTGTGACTGATTTATAGTCTCAGAACTTCCTCCTCTCTGTCATTTCTAGCTGATGAGATCATGAGCTTAGTCCTTGACATGGGATTTGCAGTCTGCTTGGTTTCATTCCATTTGTGTCTCAAATCCTTAACCTCTTCCCATTCCTGTGTGACTTTACCTTCCTTTACTGATGTTGCTTCATACACTGTCATCCAAGTATTTCATTAGTGCTATCCTACTTGCACTAGGGTGCTAATGAAAATATTAACTGAAATCAAGCCCAGGGCTTTGAAAGACTCCCTCTGATGGAAGAGTCTTTCTCAACATTGATGGAGGCCCAATTCAGAGACCTCAAGATCCCCACAGTGAAAAAGAGAGCAAGGTGTTTGACTGCTGGTGTTGTGCAATTTTTTTTTCTCTAGTCCTTTTGCAGTTCATCTTTGAAGGCCACCATTTTAAGGACTGTGAACTCAAGTTCATTGATCTCCATACTGGAGCACCCTGGGAAGCTGCTATCAGTTATGGCTTTGCTGTGATCCCTCATTGCATAACCAATAGCCCTAGGATAGAAAAGTCAAAGCCAAGCAAGGTTCTCAGCCTGCCAGAGCTCCCCTGATGCAAATAACCACTCAGCTGGCCTGAAGAGTAATAAATCTCACCCAGACAAATCTGCACAGACACTAGCAGTCTCCTGGGCCCTATCTTGACACTGCTCAGATGTGGCAACATCCGAAAGCATTTCCCATGAGGGTTCATTTGCTGAGGAAGATCATCATAGGCTCCTTAGGAGGTATAATACAGTAGAAGCCCTCTAGCTGCCCCAGTGTTTTTTTCTGAAGTGCTTCAGTACCAGCACATATTTGTCTGTGATGTAATTTTTTCCCATGAATAAATCTACAGATACCACTGCTGCTATGTTTGCAAAATGTTACCATGTTAATGGAGCTCTGCTCCTTTCAAGGATCTTGGCAATGTGAAATATTGGCCTCTTAGGTGTGGATTTTCTGAAGTATTTAAGCATTCCACTCTCCTTGGACTAATGGACATCTTGTTAAAGCTGTCAGACTTCCTTTCTGGCTCGCCAGATGCCATGATCTTACAGTGGAGCAGAAGGTGACCCTGTGTTTTCTTTCTATGCTGTCAGCTAGCCACTGGTTTCCTCTATCCCAGGTTTTAAAGCTAATAGAAATGTAATCATACTTTCCTGCGCAAAACATAAAACCATTTTATTATGTAGAAATGGTCTACTGAGTACACAAGCAGCAGTAGTTTTAACAGCCGATGGCTTGTTCTGGCTCTCAAGAGTGTGGTTTTACAAGATGGTTTGGTTTAAGAGCAACACAGAGGGAAAATTGTATCTTTGGGATGTGCTCTGCATGAAACAGCCTCCTTGTACGCAGGATATTGGAGAATTATGCTCTTAAAATAAAGCCCTTTGAAGCTGGCATGGGATGCTCCGTTTTGCTTGAGCATCGTTAATCAGTTATAACTCTCAGACAAAATGGGTCTTGACTTCACGTTGCTTGTTAAAATAAGAAATGTATACTTCAGTACTTAACTTTCAGCTGCAGTCACTGTACTTCGTAGTGTAGCCAAAACTAATGTATTTGAATCATTATTTAATATTTATTTGGACAAATTCTGTGTATATATGATAGTTTTATAACAAGATGGCTTATTTTGACTGTATCAAAAGAAATAATTACTGTAAGTGCCTGGAATGCAGGCAAGAAATGGGATTCCTTAAGCTACAGCACACGTTCAATGTGTGACTTGAATTCTGACTGTAGACAATCAGTAGCTTCTTCTACTCCAAGTTCTGTGTTGTTGGGGTTTTTTTGTTTGTTTGATTTTGTTTTGGTTTGGGTTTTTTTTATGAAGTCCTCTCAAGAGTAGATTTGCAGACATAAATCTACGCAAATCTCAGATTGGCTGTAAGGGGGCTTTCAATCAAGCAGCGAGAATGCAAATCATACTGCACTGCTGAACTGGAAATTCCTTGCGTGGATACAGTGATGCAGCTGCACAGGTGGCTGAAATCCCTGGGTAACACGGGCCTAAAAATAAGGAACTGCCCTGTATCTTTAGCCAGAATTCCTCAAAGGGCAGGGGCAAATTCAAGGGTAAGGTCTCTGGAAACAAGTTACGTAGAGCCCGAAACAGCGATAGTGCTAAGCAAGGTTCCTGGGAGATGAGGATGGCTGCAGAAGAAAAACCTGCGGGATAGCAAAGAAAACAAGTCACAGTGAGGCTTGCTCCCATAGCAGGGCTTGAATCTGTTTTTAAGGCCCCTGCAGTGCCTTGCAGAGCACGTTTTTTTGTGGGGTTTTTTTTTTTTTTCCTTTTCTTTTTTTTTCACTTGTGTGGAATCAGAGTAAACTTGACTCCAAACGTCAGGACATGGCATGCTTCTTTTCAATGCCCAAGCAAAGCAAGGATCTTGTATAGCTGCTTCTTCTGATAAAAGAAAAATTATTTGCTCCTTGTGAAGACCAGTGGTACCAGATGCAAGGAACAGTACTGATCCAATTCCACTGCTGAGTCATGATAAAAGCAGTGCGTCCCCTACAGCTGTAACATGAGCTCTGAGAAATTAGCTGACATTTAACCAGAGCTGGAGCAGAGGCAGGGTGAGGGAGAAGATGCGACTGGGGATTCCTCTTGAAAGTGATGCTGAACAGGATAAACCTGTGCAAGGCTGCAGGGTTGCAGTTCAGTTGATGGGGCCACAGCGTGCACTCCAGCTGTGCCCATTGGGGTGGCTGGTTCCAGTGTGTCTCCCAGGGCTTAGTTTAGAGTTCCCTATTACTCACGTCCTCTGAAGGCAGTGGCTGTCCATCAAAGGCCTCGCCAAGCTTTGTGCACAGCCTTTCTGAGTGCAGCGCATTGCCCTGCTAAGGAATGAAGACAAAAGATTCAGCGCAGGCACCAGCTATAAATAGTCACCTTGATGTCACTCATATAAAAAGCAACAAGTGACAATTAAATAGTTTCTGGGGAACAAGTAGCAGCCTGGATTGTATGGAGGGCATCTATACCCATCTGGGGAGAGGAATTCTGCTAGAACTAGTTTGTTCTTTTTTTTTTTTTCCTGGAGCAGCAACCAGTTGCTTTATGATCTGACAAATGCCCTCTTGGGAAGGTTGATATATTTAACCGTTTGACATGGTTTTGAATTTGAGGACCGGTCTCCCGCACAAATGACCCACATCTCAATCTTTGTATTTGAAAACTTCCAGATAAACATTGGCTTTGGGTGTGCATGGACTGCCGGCTCCAGTCTGATTGAGTAGAAACCTGTGGGCAGTGATGTCGTGGCAATTTCTGATTTTAGAATGCGTCTGATCTGTAATTTACTGCTGCCCTGGACTCTGGGTGTTTTCCTGTCCTCTCTAAGCTCTGAACGTAAGCCTCTGAAAGATTTAAGGCTTGGAAAAATAAGAATCTATATAAGCTCTCCTCTCGAGCATTGGTCTCTGTTCAGTTGGGCCATATCTGGAAGCCACCAGCAGCCTGGCAGGGCTCTGGGGTGGGCTGCAGTGGGATGGAGCTCTGGAGTAACCGCATGGCAGTGCACGAATCAGCTCTTGCAACGTAGCGTCATCAAGGTTGGAAAAGAGCACTGAGATCATCCAGTCCAACCGTCAGTCTGTCCCCACCAGGTCCCTCAGTTCCACATCCTTTACAGTCTCAGGAGATGCTGGGGCTGCTCAGAGCTGGCTAGCACTGCCTTTTACCTTTATCAAGTTTGAATTTATAACAAAATTAAGTCACAGAAACTAAATGCACCACTCTGGTCTTTGTCAGCAGGCGGATGTGTATGGCAGTCCTGTTTCTATGAGGTGCCTGTGTAACATGTTTGGTGTCCTGAGCTGGAGAGACCTATAGAGAAGGAACTAATGTGGACTGGAATTGAGGTACAAGGGCTGCGACAGGAATCCCTACTTGTTCAACGTGAATTAATCTTCATCTGGGGTGTGCGGCCAGGTGTTTGACACCAGCAATTGACTGGAATTAATCACGTCTACTTATCGTTGATATGAAAATGGATGGCTGAAGGGATGGGTAGGGTCAGAGGGATGAGCAGGCAGGATGGATGCTGGGCTCTTGGCCCAATCTCTGTGCTTTGGGGCACAGAGAAGCAGGACACAAGCCCCAGTCTTGTAACGTTGGATATTAGGAACAATTTCTTCTAGGAAAGAGTGGTAATGCAGAGGTACAGCTGCCCAGGGAGTGGTGGGCATCCCTGCGGGCGTTCCAGAACAGCGGGGATGTGGCACTGAGAGATGTGGGCAGTGGCGGTGGCTTGGGGTTGGACTTCGGGATCTTAGTGGTCTTAATGACTCTGTGATGGACCTCAAACTCCCGCTTCCCCCATTTCGGGAGGGATGTCCTCAGCTCTGCAGACAAGGGGAGGGGGACGCTTTCCAGCCAGACCCGCAGTTTTGCCGCAGCGGCTGCGAGCCGAGAGGCTTGAGGGGCTGCAGTCGGCAGCCCGCGGCTCGGCGCCCCTCCCGGCCCCTCACGGGCGGGGGGCGGCGGCGCATGCGCGGGGCGGGGGCGGTGACGGTTGGGTTCCTCGGGGCCGGCGCCGGCGAGCGGCTGAGGCGGCGGGCGGGAGCCGTGAGGCGCGGGGAACGTGGAGCCGGGCTCGACTTCATCCCATCCATCCGCCATGGGGACGCAGGGGGCCGGCAGGAAGCGGCTGCCGAACCGGGAACGCCTGACGGCGGAGGACGACGCGCTCAACCAGATCGCCCGTGAGGTGAGCAGCCGGCGGAGGCACCCCCACCCCGCAGCCTCCCGCCTCCCTCCGCCCGGGGCTCCCCAGCCGGCGCGCACGCGCATCCCCGGGCAACGGACGCAGCAGGCCGGGCTGTGTGGGGCTGCGTTCCGTTTGGAAGCCGAACAAAAAGCCCTGGGCTGCTCGGAGGCGTGGTGAAGGCACCGCGCTGTCAGGTGTGGTACTGAGGTGAACGGAGGTGACAGTGCCTCTGCAGCGGCACTGAGGCTTTTCTTGAGTCAAAACCCATCGAGAATAGAGGAGCAGAGAGAACTTGTAGGGTTGCAGGCAGCTTGCTGGGTTTTGTGTTCCTGTGCCTGCCATAGCCAAAAATTGTGTCTGCCAAGCCTGATCTTGCACTGTGCAGAGCCCCTTCTGTACCACGGCCCCTTCATTTAGCTGCTGGGGAGGGTAGCGTTAATCACTGAGAATCAGAAAATGGACCCATCATCTTTTATGGAGGTACATAGGTGTGAGCCTACACTGTAACTTGCTGCATGCGTTTATTGGGGTAGGCATGCAGTTTGCTAAGCGCTGCAGCACAGCGTTTGCCTTTGATCTGACTTTAAGCAATTAAAACCAGCTGATGCCTTGTCTTGTTTCTACCTGCTTAGCCTGACTTGTTGGCTCCAGCGCTGTGAGCTCAGTGGTGATCATGAAGATGTGCATTTCGTTGTTAGTTCACATGGATTTTCTGCCTTCTTCCTCTTGTAATGTCCCAAGGGGTGGCTGGTGAATCTGGCTCAAGCCCTGGTCAGCAGCTTGGGGTTCAGCTCCTTGCTGTGTCTGAGCTGGGTGCTGCTGGCTGCAGCTGGAGGTGAGCATCCTGTTCCCATGTCTGCCCCCTCCTCTGCTGGTACAGCACCGCCTGGCTTTGGTATGGGTTGACTGAAGGAGTTAGTTCCATGAGGTAGATCGCTCTTGTGGAGGTTTAGCTCTTCTGTGGTTTCCTTTCTTCAAGATCAGCTACTGCAGGATCATGCAATCAACTAGAAAGGAAGAATTTTGGCTTATTTTGGTGCTGTAGTTTTATGCTTCTCTGGTGCCTGCACTATTGGCAGCTTTGATCTGGGGTGTTCTTACTCTTTTTCCATGTTATTTTGAAGTATTTTGTAGCATCTTTGGAGTATGTGCTGTATTCTACATGAGAGATTTAGGTGGTACATTTGCAGAAGTCAGGTTTGTGTCAGTACGATGAGAAAATGCTCTTTGGGCATTGCTGGGAGCGGGTAAGTTCCTCCAGAGGTAGCGTGAAGTAGAAGGGCAGGAATGCCTCATGTTCAGGGTGTAGGATAGCAAGTCTGAATGATTGTGCTCCCTGCTAGAGTTTGAGTCATGATGACATCCTGGGGATTACTTTGGGATAAGGGTTTAAATTCCACAGTCCTTGATCCTTCTGTCACTTGATGAAGCTGAACGTAAACCTGTAGCAGGAGGCCTAGGTTATTGTTTTCTGTTGTAGCTTCCTCTCCTGCTCTTTGCTGTATGGTAAAGAGGTTGAAGCCTAAATAGTGTTGTTTATTTGTTTTCACTGAGGATCTGCTAAAGGACAACTGCATTTATTGCAAAGCTCCTTCACAAGCATGTCTTTTATCTTCTCCCTTGAGTGCTAAATCTGTGAACTGAAAAGTTCAAGGTTCACCATTTTCCCATATCATTTTAACTCCTTGCGTTACAGTGTCTGAAGTTTCATGCCCTTATGATGGTTTTGTTGTTTAACCGTCTGTTCTTCACACAGGGATTCCTGTCTGCATCTTTCCATTGGGCAGTAAGAACTCCTTAAAAAAATAAAGTAATGTAAGCCTTGCATCTCCTCCTAATAAAGGTGCTTTGAGTCCTTATGTTAAGAAGGGCATGAGAGTTACTGAGATTTCAGCTTCTCCAGCCTTCCTTGCGGGTGTTTAGGCAAAGCTTCTTTCTTGAGTCTTCACTCATTCATTTCCTTCAGCCTTTCTGTCTTAGCCAGAAGCCACAGAACCTCACAAATTCTAGCAGATTCTACGTTGCCATGTTGTTGTGTTCAGATGGAAGTCTCCATGCTTCATCTCTCCTTTTGGTTTTCCTCCAGAAGGACAGTGCTGCTTTGACACTTTCCAGCTGTTGTGTCTTGTAATGGGTGAAACATCTTGGAAAACTGACTGGCAAATCCTACTGTGTGTATGGTCTTGCATGGGCTGAAAGCCTGTTCTGGTGGTTGGCAACCCTGCACGCAACAGGGGGGTTGAAACTAGATAATCATTGTGGTCCTTTTCAACCCAGGCCATCGTATGGTTCTATGCCAGAGAGCCTTGTGCTGTGAGGTTGGCAGCCCTTGGCCCTGCAGGATGTGGGAGCAGTGTTAAGAGGAAGTAACCGTAAGTTGCTTACTTCTTAAGTGAGGAGGAAATTGTAAAAGTGAAGCATGTTATAGTGACAAGCTTTCAGTAGTGTTAAGATTAAAAAGTTTGGGTTGATTTCTGAACTAGTTCGGCTGCAAGTAGCTTATCATGTTGCCTAGGCCTGTAGTAGTGTTACTGTAAATCACCTTGTCCACCAGAGAAGAGCAGTGCCTATTACTAAATCTGGCATGGTAATTAGAGGGCTGGCAGTTCTGTAGGTGTAGTTAAACCAAGAACACAGCGTTCTGTGTTTTCAACGGTCACAGATGGCTGCCACTCTGCATTCACTGTTACTACACCTAGCTTGTATCGCTGAGGTTATGTTTTCTGGTTGTCAGCTTTTGCACATGAGAGCAAAGCTGATCGATGATAGGCTTCTCCGCTTTCAGACTCGTGTTATGACGCCAGTAGATTATTCTGTGTTTAGGTCAATGGAAACTTTTGGACTATTTTATTCCTCTCCGTGAGTACATGCCAGCAGTGTTTGCAAAATCTAGTGGTTTGATACTCCTCAAGGTCTGTGCCAGCACAGCGAGCGGGAGCTGTGTACGCACGCAGTGCAGTCATCTCTCCCTGCACCCACAGTTTGGGGAGGCTGCTAAACATGGGCTTGTAAACCTGACAGGGAGTGGTTTCCAGCTTTTTTTTTTTTTTTTCCTTGCTGTGGTTAGATGGGTTTGACATTATAACTGGGGACATTGTTTCTAGGAGAGTATCTTTTCCTAACTTCTGGTGTGCCTTCTGTGGGGTACAGAAACAGCTAAGTGTTACGTGACCAGGGAGAGTGTTACCAGCACGGTGAGAACTGCCATCTATCTAAATGAGATACTTCTCATATAGGCAGATAATATTAACTACTCTCTTTCGTTTTCTTGAATGAGGAAAGCAAGGTTGGGGCATGCTTCTCCTTATTACAAGGAAAGTAATGTTTTGTAAAATTGTTTTTTTTTTCTGTTAACTTGTATACAGATGCGTGTTATATTGCTCAGAGAAACAATCCTGGCTTATGTCGTCTCTGTGCTAAAAACTTCCTCTTTCATCAAACAGTTTACAGAGCAGAACTCTTTCATAGGTAATTCATTTGAAAAGTTAGTGATTCAGCAGTATTTAATTTTTATTTTTTAATCTCTTTTTTTCTGTTAAGCGTGTAGCTGATGAGAAATGGCTCAACACGCAGCTGGAGGTAACCAGCCCCCTGTGTTTGAGGTAGGAAGGCCCCAGCTAACTTCAGAAGCCTACAGTGGAGCTTGAGGACTAGTGAAGAGGAGCTGTGATAATTGTACATCGAATTTAAAGGTCTGCCTTTTGAACTGAGGTGATAATTTGAGGGAGAGCTCTGGCTTATACGGCGATTTGGTTGACCTACGTAATAGAGATGAAAACAGTTTGGTGGACATCAAAGTTGAAACAGATGGCGTATAAACACACGGGAGCATAAGTGAAGCAAACTTTATTTGAACTGTTGTACAGGTCAGAGCATTTGAAGCATGTGTTCTGTAAGGTTGTGCTATGTAGTGACACTGTAAGGTCTGTGTGCCTCATTAGTGCAGTGGTGGAACTTTTTTGAGCAGAATTTGCTATTTAAGAGATGCATGAAGACTTTTTGAAACTAGATGCATATTCCAAGAGAAGCCATTAAAAACAGTCTGTTGTATCTAACACCAGTTGCTTGTACCTGGCTGACTTTTTTTGCCTTTGTGATAGTGCAAATGTATGATCCCTAGGGAGCAGATGGTTTGAAAAAGCATGCTTGGCTGTAGGTCTCTGTCTAGAATAGAAAATTATAAAGGCAAGGGCTGCTTGTGGAGGGTTTGATTCTGAGCCCAGCTGACTTAAATATAGGAAGGATGGAAGCCTTCATAGGAAACGCTTGCCAATAGGCTATGGAGAACTGTTCCAAAACTAGGACCGTTTTATATCATGATTATGCTCCTCTTCAGTTAATGCCTTTTACTGGATATGTAGCCATAAAACATTAAATAAAGCCGATGCCTTTTTCCTACAAACCTTCCCAAAGGAAAAGCGGTTTTGGATGCTTTAAAAAGTGAGGCACAAATCTTAAGACCTATCTCATTTTAGTTAAATGGGCGATTGTAGCCTGCCTTCCAGCTCCCAGTCTGCCTATTGCAACATTCAGTAATTACTTGTGTGTTTTTGTGTCCGTGCCTGGCCTGAGTCCTCTTCAGCTGTTCTCACTGTCTGAGGAAACAGCTGTTTAGGAACTGTGATTCCTATTTCAGTCAGGCAAGAGGCTGCTGTTAGGATTAGCAACATGGAAAGCCCAGCCTTTTTCTTTGTAAGCCCAGATGCTGAGCTCGTCTGCAGTATGTAACACAAATCACTACCTCAGCTAGAAGGATATTTTTCTAGGCCAGTTGCTGAACAAAGTTGGAGCTCGAGTGCACTTGCAGTGCTTTTAACACTTTGTTGTTGTGTGTTTGTTTTTTTTTTCCCCCCCATCATTTTGTTGCAAGGAGCATAATCCACATGGCATTTCAGGCTTGTGAAACAAGGTACGTGTCCCTCCTGTCAAGTCAGCAGGTTGCCAGGAGCAGTGAATCTAGCTAGCTGGATGTACACACTCATGGGTAAACCTTAAAATAGCAGCTCTGAAATATCAGCTGTTGTCTCACTTCTATGAAAATACTTTCGAGGGGAGAAGTTGACTGTTGGAATGGAATGGAGAGGGAGGGGAGTTGCAGCAAGCCAGATTCTGCTTCAGATAGTCATGGGGTTGCTTTGGGAATTTTTCCCTTCTGAGAAGGGAAAGTGGGCACTGTCACACTCGCATTTCATCTGGGAGCTCTCTCAGCTTCTGGTGTTAATCTGATCTGAATCTACTATAGGTGAATAGCTGGCCTCGTGCATGGTAGAAAAATAGCTTGAGTTTGGGCATCCCTCACACAGTGAAGATGAGGGAAGTGTTTAAGTGCATGTTACAAAGAAGTCTGTAACCATCAACTCCCAGGAAGCTCTTCTCTCTTCCCTTGCTGTATTTCTGTTAGGATACAAAAAGTAGGCTGTAGAAATTCCTCAGCTATTGCTGGAAAGATACCTGGCATATACACTGAAAAAAGAATATTGCGTCAAGCAAAAGTTTCTGTAGAGAGCGTCCATATGGGTGAGCTTGATCCACAGCCTTGAAAGGCAGGGTTGACCAGTTCCTGGTGAACGTAGTCCTGGAGCTTTAGGCAGCTGAGGTGAGTTGTTGAAGTGGTCTCTGCTGCTTTGGGGGTTACTTTGGGCAGCATCTTTGCCAGTGAGTTTGTTTAAGATTTTTTAAGTAAGGTGCTGTTAGGTAAATTACCACTGGTGGAAAGCTGCTGTGTGCTTCCCTGCCCTCTGCCCTGTCAGTAGTGTAACATCTTGCAGGAAAATGAGGCAGTAATCTCTGACAGGGACTAGTCTGATCTGCTAGTGCTCACTTGAAGGGCTTCTGTGGTCTTTTAAGGATGGAGAACCACCAGTGTTGTTGGTAGGTGGTAAGAAGTGCGAAAGGACTCACAAAGATCCTGGTTTTCAGAGCTTTAAACTGCTGAAATCGAAGCTTGGTGTGGTGTAACTAAAGCTGTGCTTCGCTGTTGGTAATCTGAAGGCTTGAATTACTGTAGAAGGAGCTAAGCTACCTGCCACGCAGTGTTTGCAGTGTGGAAATGACTTGGGAAGAGAAGATTGTGAGTGACTGTGTGACACAGTCTGGTCAGGGGTTTAAAAACTTTGGGGTTTTTTGGAGCTTACAGAGAGGTTGTGGATGTGAGTATTCAGAGACTGGGAAAGCACAGAAGTAAGACTTCCATGTTGACAGGAATGCGACACAACTCTCACCACTGCAACTATTTGAAACTGTCCTTGCATCGAGTCAGGTTGGACCTCACTGGTTAGACCTCAATGTTTTCTGTTTGGATGGATTTCTAATTTTGCCTTTAAACAGATGTCAAGAAGCAGTATGAAGTGCAGAGGGCCAGGCCTGGGGAGTATTTCCCCAGTGAGCAGGGCTGCAGGGGTTGAGCAGCTTTCTGGCCTGGCCAACTGAATTTTGGGCGCCCACAGAGAATAAGACGCAGGATAACTGTTTCCAGTACTGATGGGTGCTTGTTTTGGGACATAGATGCATGCTCAAAACAAACAGGCAGAAGGGAGCGTGTCCCTGGTTAAACAAACCAATGCCCACAAGATGGATTTGAATCACACAGAAGCATTCAGCTTACAGTCCTGCTCTGTGTTCCCTCAGCCCCCTCAGCCGTGTCCTGTTTTCCTGTAATTGAATTTGACGCAGTGTGTACTGCCATTTTAAGGCTGTGGACTTCGGGGCAGAGAGGCTCTCTTCTAAAGCTATGAAAAATATTGAGTTTTATTGTCAGCCTTAAAAACTGGAAAACTACAAAACCAAAAGAGCTGTTTCTATGGGTTATGGAGAGATGGATGTTTGGGGCATTGAGCGTAATTGCACCTAACTGGCACAGCTCTGGTTGAAAACTTGGAGTGGCTGTTTCTGACTTGGAAGCTTTACTGAATGGATTGAAATAAATTTTGGTGGTTTAAAAGAAAATACTTACAATATTGTTCAGTGCCAATAGCAAATTGCTGTTGGAGCTCTGGGGATTCCAAATAGGTAATAACACAGATGTTTGAACGGCATCTCCCCCTCTGCTCTCCCCTTCTCTTCAGGTGACTGTGAAGACTTATATACTGTTTCAGGGCTTGAGGGGGGGGGAAAAAAGTGAGGAAAAATAGCAATTGTGATGCTAGCACAGTCAGACATCAGTCTCTGGAAGGGCTGGACTTCTTAAGTAGCTTGTACACTGCCACAATTTGAAGGAGGACCCAAAGAGCGAATAAGGGGACAATGTGGACAAATGGCTTTGGATGGGACCCTACGGGGGTGTGAGAACTCAGTTTTTAGCTGAAAGGAGTGGGGTTTTTGGTTAGGTTGTTAAGCAGAGTGCTCAGTTCTTAACTCTTCTTAGTGAGCCGTGTGCTGGTAAAATGAAAAGTAGGATTGCTTTGTGCTGAACTAGTATTTTGGTGCTTCGTAAGCTGTGTTCTTTGAGGAAATATTTAGATTTTTTTTTTTTTTGTATTATATGTTGCTGCACAAGAAATCAGAGGCTTTGGCAAACCAAAATTGACAGGTGCATCACCATTCATGTGTTCCTATTTTCGATACCTGGTGATTAGGCAGGGCAGTGCTTGTTATCATTGGCCTGTGAAGAAACGCAGAAACAATAGTTAAAATTTCAGGGTAGCAATTTTCTTTCTTCTTAGCTGTCAGGAGGTTTATGTTTACTGTGAATGAGAGTGGAGAGTTTGTATTCAAACGAGCAGGATAGGATCACCAATTACATCTGGCTTCCTCCAAAATAGGTTCTTGGAGCTGGGTTTTACCCTGCCATAAGCGTCACTGCTTGCAGTTTTTAATGTCACTTGTGTCAGATTGATTTATCTTTCCCAGAAAGGAGTCTGAGGGTGTTCCCAGCTTACTGAAAGTGACTTCCACAAAAGCAGTCCATGTGTGTGTTTGGTTAGTCAGTGACTTGTCTGTTAGTGTTGCCTGTAATTAAGCGATAATGCATCTGTCATGAACGGTCTCAGTGGTGATTCCTCGCAGATCACGCTCGCAATCCTACAACTGCCTTGAATGCAGACTTGTTCACAGACATGGAACTCTAAGGAATAGTGTTTCTTCCCTCTGTCTCTGCTCTTACGTACAGCTGGCTTCTACCAGTTTCTAATTTAAATCTAATATCTATTTATTTTTCTTCGCCTTCCTCTTTTGAGTACTTCCTACGTCCCAAAATATGCTTTCTTCAGTCCCACACTGGAATACTAACTTTAGATGTGTCTGTCTCTTCTGTCTGCTTTTGCCAGCCTCTTCCAGTAGAAGAAAACTGACTACAGGAGGATCTGGCATGCTGAAGGCTGGGTCAGGTTTTTGAACTTGTTCCCTCAGGTCATATGGATTTCAGACATCCTCGCTTGGGTTTTCTAATTATGGAGCATTTATCAGCTGGCATACCGGGATGACAGGGGAGTAAGGAAAGGCTCTTGCTGTGCTTCATGTACAGAGGAGTCCCCAGGCTCCAGCCTCCTGTCAGACTCCCCTAGCTTCACATTTTTCCCTTCCCTTTTTAAAACACATGACTTCAGATTCTCTTAGAAAGCGTGGTTAAGATATGGCTGTTTACACTGGAGCCTGTGTGCTACATGGGAAAAATGAAATAATTTTTGCTTTTGCTGGCCGCTATCAGTAAAAGATAATGGCTTACTGCCTTTTTGTGTGTGTGTGTGTCCATGTAATCATTTCTTGTTGCTCTCTGCTTTCACATGAGCAGTGAGGAACATGATAGAACCAAATTCATATGCTTTTCAAGAGTACGTCTGTGTAAATTTGAGTGCTCTGCAGCCCTTTTGCATTGCTTTGCAAGTGTGCATTTCCCACACACCATTCTATTTAAAATGTCCTTTCTGCCACATGAGATGTGTGCGTGCTGCTCTCGGTTTTCTTGCTGAATGTGTTGCTGAGCCCTAAGAGGATTTATGTTGACAAATACGTTGAATCAACATCTGTTGAAAATTGAAGTGGGCTTTTGGGACATTCTTGTGATACCCAAGGGTCATGCTATTCCATTGTCTGTTAAATATGAAATTTAAATCTGTCCTGATGTGAAACGAGTACATTGAAACAGTGATGTGACCTAACCTTTACATGAACTGTGGAGGAATCTAGGGGCTCTGGGAAACAGTGAGCTTGTATGCGGATATAAGGGATAATGTTGGTATATGTAGAATATACCGCTGTTTTTACATGGTAACACAGTGTTTTTAGTAATATTTGTACATTCTTGTCTAATTACCCTGGAGAAAAAATAACAGCCTTATTTGGTGAACTAAAGCAAGCAAAGAAAGGTTCTTTGTGTGTTGGGGAAAGGCTTTTATATCGCTGATGAAATAAGTATATACTGTCAGACTCGGTCTGGGAGTCGTTGTTCCAGCAGAAAGGCATCTGGTAACCCAGAGCTGGTTGCTCTCTAAGAAAGCAATCTGCGAATGTAGTGTTAGAAAATAAAGATCAGTGAGTCTGAGAACGCAGGGAAAAGGTATAAAAACCTTATCTACAACATTCTGAGATGTATGCCAAGCAAACCTGAATGTACTCTCTTTACTCGGAGAGTGGTGGAAAACTTCACCCACTTCAATTTTTAACAGATGTTGATTCAACGTATTTGTCAACATAAATCCTCTTAGGGCTCAGCAACACATTCAGCAAGAAAACCTTTAGTCCAGAGGTGCTGGAACAGGCTGCCTGGAGAGGCTGTGGATGCCCCATTCCTGGAGGTGTTCAAGGCCAGGTTGGATGGGGCCCTGGGCAGCCTGGTCTGGTATTAAATGTGGAGGTTGGTGGCCCTGCCTGTGGGGTGGGGGGAGGGGTTGGAGATTTATGATCCTTGAGGTTCCTTCCGACCCAAACCATTCTGTGATACTGGGTTTTTTCTGCCCTTTCTTCTGGTAGAAAATGCTTCTCAAAGGGCTGATTTATTTTTTTTTTTTGTTGTTGTTGCTGCTTTGTGCCATTCTCTCAGCATTCTTGTTACCCGCCATTTTTCTAATGCAGCTGTTCTCCACATTGGACTGTTGACACAGTCTGAATTTTAGACAGTAATTCAGAGGATCACAGAATCACAGAATGACCCGGGTTGGAAGGGACCTCAAGGATCATGTAGTTCCAACCCCCCTGCCTAGCAGAGCCACCAAACATACACATTTACTAGATCAGGTTGCCCAGGGCCCCGTCCAACCTGGCCTTGAAAACCTCCAAGGACGGGGCACCCACAACTTCCCTGGGCAGCCTGTTCCAGGGCCTAAACTCTCTCCTAGTAAAGAACTTCCCCCTAACATCCAACCTAAATCTTCCCTCCTTCAACTTGGATCCATTTCCCCTAGTCCTGCTATTGTCAGCCCTTTCAAAGAGTTTATTCCCCTCCTGGGTGTAGGTTCCCTTCAGGTATTGAAAGGCTGCAATGAGGTCACCCTGCAGCCTTCTCTTCTTCAGGCTGAACAAGCCTAACTCCCTCAGCCTGTCTTCATAGGGGAGGTGCTCCAGCCCCCTGATCGTCTTCGTGGCCCTCCTCTGGGCCCTTTCCAAAATCTCCATGTCCTTCTTGTACTGAGGGCTCCACACCTGGACGCATGATACCTGCTGAGTGGCGATCACTCCTAGGGGGGAAGGGCCTGACTGGGGGGGACTGCACCTCTGTGCTGGTGGCATCGCTCTCAGCATATTCCACATAGCCTGTCTTGAGTTTTAGAATGCCAATAAATAGCTATGAAGGTCATTTTTACCACAAAACAGCGTCTGTAACCTGGTAGTACGTTTGTTAGTCAGGGTTAGGGCTCAGGCTCTGCAGGTAATCCAGGATAGCTCAGACTCAGTTTGGATACAGTAATCTTATCCCACCCCCACACAAAAGCTGTCCAATCATTTCTTAAACAACGGCGATTTTTCAGCCTTAATCTGAGCTGATGGGTTACTCGGTGCTGTCTCACTTGGTGCGAGTCGGTTTGAAGGCCCTGGCTCTCTAATAGAGTTTTCCTTAACATGGGAGGAAATGGATTGTGAAACAATAGCAAATGTGAGAGGGTAATTCCTGTCCACTGACCAGGTAAGAGTACCGTGTAGATATAAAATAATTAAAAATACCTCAGCTGTAATGGTGGGATAGTGGATTTCCATTTGTTTTTTGACAGGTCTATTTGAAATTATTCCAAGTGTGATTTTTTTTTTTTTCTTTTAAATGTTTTCTCTGTGAAATTTCTTCTGTGTTTTTTTTTTTTTTTTAACCTGCAAACCCAACGTGGATCTTGGCTTTTGGCCGTAGATGTGATTAGGGTGCTGTCGCTAGATGTGAGAATGCAGAGAACCTACGGTTTGCCCCCAGCCTATCTGTTACAGCACGATATCTAACATAATTAGATGGATGGTCTCACTGGTGGGAAGGGGATATAAGCTGAAGAACTGCACAAAATGTTTTCCCAACTAACCATCCCCACATTTCCACATCTAATAAGTGTTTCGGGGCATAGCAGCACTATAAAGTAGTGGTGGGCATGAAAACAAATGATGATTTTTTACAACATTTCTCTTGTATATGGTGTGTGTGTTAAAAATAATAATGTAAAGTTGATGTATGTAAAGAGGTAATGAAAAACAGTGCTTTGTATCATGTAATCATTATGCCGTAGACCCACAAAACACATTGTAAATACAGTGAAACTGTCTTTATTAGCAGGTTGTTCTGTTAACTCTAATCAGTCTGAAGAGCTAAACTTATTTTGGATTGAGGACATTTTACCTGTGGAAAGGTACTCTTGAGATCATCCCTTGTTCTGAATGTTGAAGTATAACAAATGCTCTGTTTTGTCTTTTGCTTGAGGCCAGATAAGAATGTAGCATTGTAGATGGTATTGTTAATGCTCAATGACACACTCAGTAGTCATGCATCCTGGCTTTTCCTTCAGCTTGGGCAGTCTGACTCTTTCCTCAGAGCAGAGAACCTGCAGTTTGCCCTCAGCCATTTTACAGGTAGAACCAGCGTGCTTCCTTCCAATACGCTCTATAACGTGCTAAACTTGAGAGAACACCATTGGAGATGCAGGAAGCAGTTACTCAGACTGGATTTCCCTGTTGATGGTTACTGGGAAAAAGAGGGGACGTGTGGAGTGGCAGATAAGGACGGTCCAAATATCTAGTATACTGGGTTGAACTGCTTCAAAATGTTTATATTTACCTTAGATGTGACTGATACAGTATTTATAGGATTATTAGATATTTATTGTAAGTGTCAAACTGCTGCTTTGGTTGTACAGCAGGAATGCAAGCAGGCTGGATGTAATGAAATATAACGTTAATCTGAGTATTGCCAAACCAGGACCATTGCATAAATGGATTTAATTTCAAATTCTGTGGCATTGCAATGTCTGCAGTATGACCTGCTTGTACAAGGAACACATTGAAGAGTACGAGAGTGAGACTTGCTTTTATATAACACAGTGGTTCTTGTTGACATTCTTCTCTTAAAAGTTCATTTGAAGTAACTTTTCTTGCACAATAGTTCTTAAACTGGACCTATTTTTATAATGCATTAAAATACTTAGGCTGGGTGGGAGTCTGCAATAAATATTTTTATTCCCTGAAGTAATGGCTGCTGGCAACTTCTGTGTTCTTACTCATCAGCTGCTGGTCTCAGTTCTGCTGAATTCAACCTTTTTATCTCTGAAGAGCAGAGACAATTCCTTGTGCATGTTGTTTCTCACCCTTGAGCGGGGTCTCATTGATGAGATGCTGTGATGCCTTGGTTCTTGAAGGCAGTTCATTCAGGAGCCTGGCTGTGCCGCTGCCATGGCTGGCATTGTGCAACTCCTGCCAATACAGTGCTGCCCTTCAGAACTTCCTCATTGCTTTCTCAAGTTGTGTCGGAACCAGAGAGCCTCAAAAAATTGCTGTACTGAGCACTGCCGGCCATACGCTTTAAATTAAAGAAAAATAATAAAACCAAGCTTTAAGTATAAAGGTCTCTCTTGAATAAAAGGTCTGCAAGCTGCAGGCTGAGTCTGAGCACACAGCAGTGAAGTTACACTATGGTGGTTTATCTCCTCATCCTGTTTGGTTGCTTATGCAGTGAGATTATGCTACATAAATACAAAACCCCAAGATAAAAAAGGAGAAAAAAAATTATAGCTTCCTAGAAGGCTTTTTAGTTTGTCAAGCAGTGCTTATTTTAGAAATGGGCTAGTTCAGGGGCATGGGAGAGAATCATGGTAATGCCATCAAATGCTTCAGTAATTAGATGTCAAAGCACTCAGCATTTATTTTGCTTGAATGCTTTTTAGTGTTAGTGCTTTGAGAAGATAATCAATGTACTGGGCAACTGCTTTATTTTCATGCATCTTGTTCCTGTGTCAGCTGTCTTCTTTATGGAATATTCTAAGCTCATCAAATCAAAAAGTCATAGTTGCTTTTGTAACAGTTTAATGATGTGCAGAAAGTTACAAGGGCATGCTTTACTCTGGTGTCTGTTTCTACCATAGCACTGCTGGAAAAATGGAATGGAAATGGAGAGTGGACTTTCCTCACTTGAACGCTGACTCAGACTGAGAACAGAGCGAACCTGGCAGAGTTCCTTGGGAAGATATGTGCTTCTGGGGCAGTCAGGGTGCTGCATTTTACAACTGCAATGCTCCCTCTCGTAAGGGAGAAAAAAGGAAAAATAAGATGGTGATATAGAAAGGGAGCAGAAAACGGAGAGAGATGCCTGCCTTAAAAATGTCATAGCCCAGTAACGGTGCATCTTTTTCCCCCCTTCCTTAAATCCTCTCTTTCTATTTTCCATCTTTCAAGGGTGTACAGAACTGCAGGGCCTGTGCCTGTGGTTTAGCTATGGCTGTCATGGGAATGAGCTTCCTGTCATAACGGCTCTGTTCTTCCCCTGCTGTAGCTGACTCACACTTTGTCAAATGCTGGAGTTAACCCTTGAAAGAGAGAAGTAAGACAGACCACCTGTTGTTATTCACAGAATGACCCAGCTTGGAAGGGACTTCAAGGATCATGAAGCTCCAACCCCCCCCCCCCCCCAGGCAGGGCCTTCAACCTCCACTTTTAATAGTAGACCAGGCTGCCCAGGGCCCCATCTAACTTGGCCTTGAACACCTCCAGGGATGGGGCATCCACAGCCTCTCTGGGCAGCTGTTCCAGAACCTCACCACTCTCTGAGTAAAGAACTTCTCCCTGATATCCAACTTAAATCTTCCCTCCTTCAACTTAAAATCATTTCCCCTTGTCCTGCTTCTTTTCCCTGTCCTCTGCTTCAAAGGGGTAGGTTCCACCAGCGTGGACAGAGAGCAAAGGATTTTGTCTTGCAGGTTGCTGATTGGCTTTCAGGTCTGTTCTGGGGCAGGTTAGTGCTCTGAGTCAGTTTTTTTTGGGCTTCAGTGTTTTGGACATTTGTTCAAGCATTATGAGAAAGGCCTTTATAAGATTACCTGCCTTTTCCTACCTGGACTTGGCAAGATAATGAGCAGAAGTTGAAGGGTTACTGTTGGGATGAAGTGACTAGAAGGTTTACCTTGATGCGTCCAACTCTTCTATAACTTTGTCAGGATGGTATTTAATCTGGTATCGGTCTTCTGGTGTCTGAAATCTGTTATAAAGCCATTACTCTGGATGGAGTCCTAAATACCCTAATTGTGACAGAATAGCTGATGAGGTTCAAATACATTTGAAAATGAAACGATTTACGTAAGTGCTTTAAGAGTAGCATCAGTTCTGCTATTCTTCAGTAACACCAGAGTAGCTCCTTACTAACCTCAGCCCAAGTTCAACAAAAACAGTACCAGATCTCCTTATTGCAAATATCAGTTCCCTAGTGTGGTGGCTACTGTATTATGATATTTCTAGAGCAGGTACATGTTTAGAAGCAATACTGATTCATTAATAAAATCTAGAGAAAACAAGCTTTGCTGCTCAGCAGATTCTCTGCTCATCTATATAGTTTCTAGTACTCATTTTGAGAAGTTGTACTCCTTCCGCCCCCCCCCCCCCCCCCCCCAAAAAAAAAAAAATAGAGCTTGGCAAGTTCAAATCATATGATTTAAGTATATATCTCAGATAAGAGAATCAGCAGAACTGATGAGTTCATGAATGAGCTGAAAGAGTAGACAGGGTAAGCCAAGATAACGCTTATAGCAGCAGCCAGAGCTGTTATGTAGTGCACCTTTTATCACTGCATTTGGACCAGAGTTGCTTCCTTGCATCCAAGACTTTTGGCACCCTGACTCTTTTGATGCGATTGTAGAGGGTTTGGGCTGTGGTTGTTTAACAGTAGTCTCAAAGAGCTTTTTGAAAGGAAAAGGTGTGAAGAGAAGAAAAAAAAAAAAAAAAAAAAGTCCTGGTAAGGCATAGATGCAGAACTGTCAGCTTGATCTGTTCCTCCTGTTCTCAAAGCAACACATCTAGATGTGGGAAATGTGTGGAAGTGGAGGGGCAAAGTTGAAACTCAGTTGCTGACAACAAATGGCCT
This sequence comes from Alectoris magna, assembly GCA_030625065.1. Lineage (NCBI taxonomy): Eukaryota > Metazoa > Chordata > Aves > Galliformes > Phasianidae > Alectoris > Alectoris magna. Next base: position 24,199,071 of record CM060567.1, read on the forward strand.
ACATCTCTGTATGAGCTGTGATTGGAAGTTGGTTAAAAAAAGAAAAGACTGAATGACAGAGAACTAGACTGAAGCTTTACACTGTAGTTGTAGTTATAGTGCTCTTCCTGCATAGGAAGACCGAAAGCTTATCTACTGTCGTTTATAAGAGGATGTTGCAATCACTAGCTGTCTGAAGCTGGAACCTTCCCAAAAAAAAAGACATTGAAAATGACAGTTGAGAGCTGAAAATACCTCGTGGATCTAAAAGAGTGGGACCCATACTTGTTACTTCAGACCTCGGTCAGGGCTTTTTCTGGATTCTTTGAAGACCTCTCTCTGCATTACAGGTACAATACTAACATTATCTCAGATGAAGATTTTGCAAGTTTGGAGTGAGGTGCTTTTGTCAAGCCTGGTTGAAGCAGTAAGTCTCAGTATAAAACCTAGAAGCGGCCTCTGTGCTAGCAGTTGGCAATCTCTGGCCTCCCTCCTTTGCAGCTTTGAGTCTCCATGCATCTCCTCATCAAACACAGCAGCATCCGCTCTTCACATTGCAGCAGTCTCACTGTAGAGCCCTGCTGCTTGCAGGCATTCAGATGTCATCTCTGCTGCACTTGACAGAGGTGCAGTGCAACTTAGAAAGATGGGCCATATAGCTAAAAACCCAGCTATCCTCATTGCCCCAGAGGAGTCATTCTTTCTGACCTCTGATCAATTGAAAGTGTTCTTTATCTCCAGGTGACTTTCAGGATTTGGTGGAACTGTAGGGCAAATAAAGTGCCAAAGGTTGCCTGCAAAGATGCTCACGTTTGTCCATTTCAGCTGCTCGCTATGCTGGGTGAAGTGGCTGCACTGCCCTGAGCAATTCACTATGATAGATCATGAAATTGATTCTTTTTTTCTTTTAAAAGGAAAAAAAAAAAAATTGCTCAGAGCTTTGATTTTTACTGGTAATTAATGCTTAAGACCTCACTGACTCTTATAATTAGCGTTAATAGCCTTATAAATACTCTTCACATATAATTAAGGGAAATTACATGTTGGAGAAGTCAAGATGAAGTTGCTGTGCTGTGAGGAATTATAGGCTCTAGCAGAACCGTAGCTAAGAACAAAACCTCACAGAGAAAGTGGCAGCTTTCAGGTGAAGTTTGATTGAAAATAATATTGTTTGCATGTGTAGTGCCTTAAAATTAATCACTATATGGTCAATTTTCATCCTAGTAAACAGGTTGTGTGTACGTACGTAAATGTTGTATTTCTGGAGTGGCAGAAACAATGTTCGGATAAACTCTTCTCATCCCTGTAAAACTGTTTCTCTGTAGCATGTCAAGTGCTTAATACAAAGCTGCTTTTTGTGATGGTGGTTGGCTTTTCAGCACTGAAGGTTGTATGGCATGGAGTCAAAAGCAGCTTTTCCCTTCCCGAAAGCAAAGACTTTGTGTGCTTGACAAAAGGAAGGGGCTTTAAGGTCCTGCATCTTTGGCAAGGCTCCTTGTGATTTGTGGAAGGGAAGTGGAAATCAGTTTCTAAAATTAAACTGAACTTTCACATTTTTTTTCCCTCCTCCTTCTCCTGCTGAATGTGTTGCATTGTCTTCTGGACATGTGGACAAGGGAGGAGGCTCCATTCAAGTCTTCATTACAGGACTGGTCAACACTGTTATCTCCAGTCTTTCCTCGTAATTTTGAAGTCACAAAGACAAGCTACTTGCATCATCTTGAATCTGATGTGCTCTATTTACCCTTTTCCCTGTTGAAAGAAAGGATGAAAGTGTTTCCCGCAGATGCTCCCCCTCTCCAAGGTGGACAAATAAGGAAGGGCTGTGTTACATGCTGTAGTTAGAGTAATGTGGAGATGGCTGTTGGTCAACAGCTGCAGCCCTCTGCTATCATGTGAGTGGTTTGCTGTTTGCCACACTGCTTATTTTAATGAGCTCCATCTGTATGTGGTGTAAGCCATAATAGAAAGCAGTCTGCTTGCTAAGTGGTGTCTACAGCATAGTTTAGATGCTATGATTTACTCTACTGGGTTGCACGTTAAGGTTGGATATCAAAATGAAGTGTTTGTTTACTATAGGACCATAGAATGGCTTGGGTTAGAAGGCCTTTAAGATCATCTATGTTCCAGTGCAAAATTATTGTACAAAATGTTAGAACTTTGCATGAGTAGGAATGGGATTGCAGGGTGAGGTGAGAAAAGGGCACCAAAGGAACTGATGTTTTTCTGAAAGAAGCAGTTCAGAATCTCTTAAGGATTAACTACCAAATCAATTTATCTTTTTTCTTCTAAAAGTCATGATAATGGTGATATGTCATCTGCTGTTGAAAACTTCATATGGCAGATGAAGTCTTATTCAGGTAATATATTGGTGAAGGATCTCAATAGTGAGAGCTAAACAAATGTGACCGAGGGAACGCAGTGTGGATTCATTGTGATGTGATTGCCAACAAAGTCCAAGCATTTTTCGTAATCAGAACAGAAAAGAAGAAAAACATTCACTTCTAGATTAGGCTTAATAAGACAGAAATAATGCTGTTTTTTAAGCTGTAGCTTATTCAGGTAAAATTGCTTCAGCCTGAGTTTAAATATATCAGGTATGGCATCCAAAGGCGTAGTTGGCTTACTGGGAATGTATGGTGCAACATATTTTCCTTTTCCTCTGCCATAGGTTCAGTATAAATCCTTAAACAGCCTGCCATACCAAAAATAAGGCTGTATAAATATCTGAGCACATGGAAAAATAGCTATCCTATTACTACTACATTAGAATTTAGAATAATTACTCAATTTGAGACACTCAATTGGAACCATTTAAATTATTAAGGATTCTGAGAACCCAAACATCCAGATTCTGGGCAGATTACTGGAAACGAGAAAGGCAGTGCTGGCACATGCACTGAGATGACCATTACCAAGTAGGATTTCAGGGAAAATGTTTGACAGTTTGTACTTCCAACAGCTGACAGGCTTTTTCAACTATAAGTAAGCGCCAAATTAGAGAGCTTCACACTTTACTCTTTGTATTCCACTTGCTTCACCTCCTATTTCAGATTTGATATAGAGAAAGCTTTAACTGTCTAAATGTGTAAATTAGTCATCTAAGTGCTTGTGCTAAAATAATACTGTGGAAGGGAATGAATGTCTTAGACAACCGTTAGTAGGGTCTGCAAGCTTTCATCTCCAGCTCTCAGATCTGATGCTGTTGCAGTTAGATGCCTACAGGAATGCTTGGGATGGAACAGATGCAGAAAATAAACCTGGCTGTCAACCTTGGGATGGTTTGCTGGAGCTGATAGGGGGTTTTGTGGTGGGAGGAATCTGCGTTCTTGACAGTAAAGCTGTCTTGGTCTTGTTCCTTAGACGTCACTCAATGTAGTGTAGGGTTAACTATGACTTACTTGATATCATTTTTGTCAATATACAGGATGCTCAGTCATAGCCTTTTAACCACAGAACTATGGTTGATGTTCTGGGCTGAATCTGAGGTTCCTTTGTGACTGGAATCAGCCCCGACTAACATGGCTAGAGCCCATGTGCAGAAGGACTCGGGGTAATGACATGAAAAACAGTTCCAGGCCCCTGTGTTCAGCTTTGCCTGGTGTGAAAAGGCTCTATTGCTGTGCAAAGGAAGTGCTGTTTAGGCAGGTGCTCTTTCTTTCTAACAGAAGCATTGCTGTGCTTCCGAGAAGCGTTTCATGGCTTCCAGCTGCAGTGTTTAGAATAAAACTACTCTTTCAGATGAAATCTAGCGTTCATGATGAATTTAGCCTATATGGATTTGGCTTTGTTGGACTTCTGCTGCTGCTCCCAGTTACAGATCTTGTATTTTGCTTGGGCGGTGTAGGTTCTGATTGCTTTTGTGAGCCAGTTCTTCTGTTTGGGACACTACATACTCCACGCAGGTATGTAAGCAAGCTTAGAAAAATGAAGGCTGAACATGGGGTGAGAAAAAGGGGTTTTGACTGGATTAACGTTGCTGGAGAGCTGGGTTAGAAATTTCACCACGTCACATACAAATGTTTCTGTCTTGAGTTTGCTTAAGAGGTCTGTTATTAAGTTGCTGAGAACTAAAACTTTATTATAGGTTCTGCTTAACTGGTGGTGTAGCTGACATATCTTCTTTAAGTGTACTTTTTGAAAACACGTTTTTAACATCGGCCGTCGTTGATGTTGGTTTAAGTTTACACTTGGACAAATCATGACATTGCCCTTCTTTAAATATAATGTTCTATAAGCACCTCTGCGCTGATAGAGCTTAATCATTTCTTACTTCAGGTTATATTGTCTACAGTGTCTTCCAGAGCAGTATGAGCATTTTAAAACCTAATGGCTACTGGTGAACTGGAAATCAAAATCCTAAGGGTCAGAACCATTTTTTTATGTAAAGCTTGTGCATTAGGAAAAAACACAGCTGCATACAGTTCCTGATCCTAAAGAAGCATCAGAAGATAATATTCAAGCTGTACTTACCAGGGGTTTGTACTGACGGTGTTTTTATTTTCAAGGCCATGGGCAGTCGTGGTGGATTCAGCTGAGCTACAGTTTGTGCTTCGTATCACTGAGGTGTTACAAGGTTGGACACTGTTTATGCTATGGCAACGTATAAGAGCCCATAAAAACCTTAGTAGTATGTAACTGAAGAGGATCAATACCTTCTGCATGTGAAGAAATCTAGTTTTGGAGGATGATGTATGCTGTGGGAAACGTGCATGGCTTTCTACAGCCCTACTATGAGTTTCGTGTCATTTGAATGGCATTTGCTAGTAGTAAATGCATTGAACAGAACTAATTTTAGACCAATAGGTCAGCACTTGAGTTTGTTAGGTCCTCATTAGTCTCACAAGTCTCACAAATAGATGAGGTCTTAAATTTTATAATAAGCAGCACTTACTCTCATTTCTTTCCTCTCTGCCGGGTACTGTCACATTTAGTACAAGCCAAAGAACATTCTTATTACTTGTTGTGCTGCCTGTTCTCTTTATAAGGTGGGCTCCATTTTTAGCGCTTCAGTCATAATTCCAGCAGTAGATCTTTTTCCTTTCTTACTCAATTTTTCTTTTGTTCCTGATCTTTTGTTTCTTTTGTTAGCTATAGAAATGCTGTTGCGCAAATCATCTGGGTTGTCACAGGGAAACTTCGCAGCATGAATGTGATGAAAAATAACCATATTTTTTTTTTTTCTCGTGGAGATACTGTAGGAGAATGAGCAGAGAAATCACTTCCTTACCAACCTGTGGATTAGTGTGTGAGTGGGGCAAAGAGCAACATGCAGTCTTGCTTCTGTTGCTCCCTTGGTACTGGATTCGAAAGCTCAGCAAAGGAAAAGCAGGCAGTAATCTGTCATATAGGAGTGTCCCTTGGAATCAGTAAGCAGTGCAAGCCAGGTTGGTTTTTGTTTTTTTTTAGTGTAGCTGATCGTGAAGCAGTGTATCTCCTGCTGAAAGGGAAGCACATGATGAGTATGCCTTTGCCATCTGTCTCTTGTTGCTTGTGTCCATTCCATTAAGAATGGTGCTTTCGCTGTCCCTCAGAGGACAGAGCGGGACAAGCAGCAGCTGCCTTGCTGGCAGTGTGTGCTAATGCCCTAAGGAGATTGGCTCGGGAGGGGCCTGCCTATGAGCTGGGAAAGGGAGTGCTGCAGGCAGCGTGCAGAGAAGAAATGCTCAAATCCTTCTTACAGAAGTTGCAGCTTTCACCATTTCTGCTTCTGCCTCTGTCTGTGGGCTGCTCTGTGTACTTCATTGATCCCTTGGATATAGGCGTTTTTATGGGATGGATGATAATCAGCCTATTTGGAGTTCTTTCCACTTCAGTGAAACGGATGTAAGAGCGTGGCAGGAGTTCAGTCCCACTCATCCTTACGGGAAAAGAAACCCTTCCTTGGGCTTAGTGGCAGTGAGGGATGGCTTTTGTTTGGAATGATGCAATACCATCGCAGAATTTGAAAGGTCAAACAGCTTGCTTGTGTGGGGCAGATGATCAATACTCTTGGCAGCATACTTCTTTAAAATGTACACTTACTACACTTGATCTTAGCCAAAAGGCCAAGAAATGAGTTGGTTGTGGATGCTCCGTCCCTGGAGGTGTTTGAGGCCAGGTTGGATGGGGCCCTGAGCAGCCTGGTCTACTGTTAGATATGGAGGTTGGTGGCACTGTCTGTGGTGAGGGGTTGGAGCTTCATGATCCCTGGAGTCCCTTCCAACCCAAACCGTTCTGTGATTCGACAGGGCTAACAAAAGCTGCCAAAGGAGGGAAAGATGCTAAATAGTTGGTATATATTTCAGTTTCTTCACAGAATGCACAGCTAGGATATAAGCTGTATGATTGCTTTTTTTTTCTTTTAGTATGAGTGCTGTGAAAGTTGAGCACTGAACTGTTGGCAGTATCAATCACCTGAGGATTCATATGCTTGTTTAATGAAAGATTAGATCCCCTTGTCTTCATACAGATGAGATGTGATCTTGGTTGGTCTCTGGATGCCACCAAAACATGAACAATTGAAAGGATATTGTGTGATAAGGGAGCAGAAACACGTGCTTTTTGTGTCAGAGCTATAATGATATTCCATTACACTTAATTTGGGCGCTTGATCTCCACAGGTGTTAAACTTGAGCCTGGCAAACAAACCAAGGGTAATTCCATATCAATCTCTTAAAATTAATTAACTTCCTTATGTTTTTAGTGGGAAAATCTCTTGTCAGAGGAGGATAAATTATGATGAATAATTTCTGTTTCAGAGTGGCCACAGGAGAGGCAGACTTGGAAGCATCATCTCGGTGTGCTCATAGTGTGTGCCCTGCATCCTTTGCAGTGGACATTCAGATAGCTGGACTTTCTTCCTGGCAGTGGCGCTCCCAAGCAAGCCTTGGATGTAATACACCTGCAAAGCAAGCATCCCTCTGATAAGCTTGGAAGGATTCTGCATCTGGTTGGGAAAAGTCAGCCATCAATGCATATGGGAAGATGCGGGGTGTGTTGGATTCAGTGCCTGTGTCCTACCCAGTGCTTTGTGTGTGACTCTGGCTTCTGCCTGGAATTGGGACAGCAGCTCCGCGTGCTGCTGGGCTGGCTGCCAGATGCCCTGGGAAGAAACTGCTGCATAGTAAACGGACAGGGATGCAGCCCAAAGTCATTTCCTGCAGATCGATGTGTGAGAACCTCCCCCACCGAAACCATTGTGCCTCTTGGTTGCTATTTGGAAATGTCAGAGCATCCTTCCCCTTCCTCCTGTTGTGGTGTGTCATGTTTCCTTGTGTCCAGGTAGCTGCCAGCTGTAGCGTCTCTGCAGGTGTAGTGTGGCACATGGCAGTGATCTGATAGATGCTCTTTAAGCCACGTGAGAATCTCTGAGCAGTTTGTTTGCAGCGCAGTGGTTGTAATGGCGTGTTTGTCAGAACCTTGACTATTCATCATGCTTACTTTTAGCACGTAGCTGGATTTACAGCAGCACTTCTGCTATTTGAAGAGAATTAGTCTTGCTTTTCCCAGCCTTGTTACGAGTGCTGAACTCAATTTGCACATACTTGGATGGCTTTTCCAGTCTTGGTGCTACAGACTTGCAGTGATTTTGCTGACTGTGGCTTTTGTCAGAGAGCTGTTAGCATGACAGGGGAGCATCCTTGGAACACTCAAGGCTGCTTGCAGATAACCTTCGCTGTCAGAATTTCAAACACCCCATTGAGTTAATAATTCTGCAACCTTTCCTTCTGTGCAAGAGGAACAGTGATCTTTGTGATATTGCTAACTGCCTGTGAAGTGACCATTAATTGTGTGATGGTGTGATGCAGCTCTGCCTTTTAGTATTATAGGAAGCCTTAAACCTGCTGTTAAAAAGTGAGTAAGCTGAACACATTCACACGTTGGCCAAATACTCAGCGTGTCCAGCTTCTGTGCTCACGTTTCAACGTGCTGCTCAGAGAAAAACTGCGTTCCTTTCCTGGTGTACTTCTTTCTGCTCCTTTGCTAGGAGCTATATGAAGCACAGGCTGTGTGGTTTGGAACGCTACGTCTCCTAGATAGACTGAGGCTTGATGACCTCAATGCTTTTTTTTTTTTTTAAAACCTTTTTTGGCACCTTTATCTCTCAGTATAAATAGCTCACAAGCCCGTTCCTCAGCATTGGCTAAGCAGAAAGGGGTGTTAAATGCTTTTGCGAGGTGAAAATAGGCTTTCTCAGTTACTTGTGCCTGGAGCATGTCCAAGCTGCATGATATATTTACCCACTTCCATTCCCTAACAAATGTTATGCCACAGATTCAGGCAGCATCTGCAGATTTTGCATAACTGTATTTAAAATGCTCTCCTAACGGAAGGTCTGTGCTGAGCTTACAGACAAGCGAGTCTCTCCATAATTCAGTTATATATAGCTACTGGAAGCAGCTCTTTCTGCAACTTACACATACAGTTCTTAAACGACGTTCTGATTGAACTATTTCCTGGATTTCCTGAAGAATCACTTAAAATGGTCACTTGCTTTGATGGTGTTTGCTGTGAGCAACTGGACAAGTTTACCATTCATGCCCTTGAGTCTCAATTGATTTGATTTTTTTCTCTTAATAAATGGGCTTGGCATGTGTAGATTTTTATCAGCACCCTGCCTTGTAGGAGATAGGAGGTACGTGGGTTCAATAACCTCATGTTACTGCTAGGGAGGAGCAGGTGGGCAGAACCCGATCTGGATTTCAACAGAGGCAAGCTAACTGATCTAAGAAAATACACAGAAGTGTTGTCACTTTGTGTTGTCTTCTGTTGTATAACCTTAAAGCCTACTCTAGTTACTAGCAAGCTGCTTTGTGATCATTATTAATATTGTGTGTTAATGTTTTTCAGTGACTGCAGGCGAAGCTGGTGTGCTCAGCTGTGTCTCTAAAACCAGATGTTCTGTATGTCTGTGGCTGTACGCAGACAGCAGCTGCATTAAAAAGCCAATGGAGCATGATAGGCCATTGGTGCTCACAGTGAAGCCTGTGTTGGACTGATGACCATGCCCAGGGTCCATTTGTAAGAGCACCAAGGCCACTCTCTGCAAGGGCTGGCAGCCAGGCTGGAGCTGGGATCAGGTTACTGAGCCAGGATAGCAAATCACAGATCCTGGAATGCTGGACTGGGAGGCAGGAGGCAAAATGCTGCAGGAGGCTCTGCCTTTACAGAAGCATTTAGTGCAGTTTTCCACTTCTCCTTGGAGCTCTGAGGTGCTCCCGCTTAAAGCAGCGTAACTGTCACCAAAGTGCTCTGCTGTCATATTTATTCCTCCTCGTTCACTTAAAAACTAGCTTGGCAGGCAGCTGTGGCAGCCTGCAAGAAATGTTATGAACACTTTAAACCTCTTAATGTTCTGTTTTATTCCTGCTGCAGTGAAGTTCTGAGTGCTAGAAGCTTCTGAATACCTTTGAATACCTGGTACCTTTGGAGTGGCTGGTATTTAAAGAAATAACATATAGGTTTTGTTGGAGGTCTTCAAAAAGCATTCATGAAGCTGAGTATGGAGACACTGAACATAGACTATCGGCAGAATGAAGTTAGGGATTATGTTTCTGTGGGAGGCAAATGTGGAAACTTAGTATGGACTTGAAGCATCCCCATCCTCTTGTTACCTTTGCTGGTTTGCTTCAGCTTTATTTTTCCCTTCTTTATTCTTTGCGTATGTGATTGGAAGGCATTTGGAAGGGGTGGTAATTGAAGGAAGGCTGAACGATCATGTAGGTACACAGAGGAATATGCCTTCTGCAGTGGTCACATATCCTCTTTGTTATCCCATGGTCATCTTAAAAAGCGCTGATATCTTCCTCCACATCCTCCATGACAGAATTTTCAGGCAATGGAACACTTATACTGAAAATGTGGGGACCCAGCGTTGTGTGACTGAAGTCCTGCCTCTCTGGTAACTCAGAACATTTGCTTTGTTTGATTGTTACTCCCTCTTGTGGGTTTCAGGACAGACTGAACAAGCTAGAAGTTCACTCTCGGCCTTTCCATTTGGAGCAATTCCTCACCACTACTCCTCTGACCTGCTAGATGGGATGCTGACCTTCAGACTTGCCTCAGTGCATACATCAGAGAATTAGAGCGTTCTTTTGTTTCAAGAAGATTAAATCTGGGGGGTGCCTTTAAAAAAACAAAAACATTTTCTTCCTACTTGTGTTCAGAAACTTGCAATTCTGTGCCGTTAATGTGTAGCATGGCTTGTTTTCTCATAAAAGTAGATGAGAGTGTGTCGTAGCGTTTCTCTCTTGCAGACTTGGCAAGCACATGATACAGTGACCGTATGACGATCTCTCATATCTCTTCTGCTGCAGTCAGCACTTCTGAGTTGCAGTTTGCAGACTGTTGCTCTTGTCTGCAGAGAGCTGCTATGCTATGCAAGTTGCTCCTGAGAACTTAATTCCAAAAAAGAGCTGTGTTTGCTTCCAGCCTGCCCTCCTGTGTACCCAATAAATACAAATGACTTAGCTGTGCAAAAGATTAAGCTCTTACTGGAGTTTTTCATTCCTTCTGCTGGCATAACGATGTGGTTTGTGTAATGTGTTGTGTGAAGATTTCAGAATATTACCTCTCGCATTTGTTTTCCTCCAGAGGGACATAGAATCTCTTTTTTCCAGGCAAGAAACTGAAGCACAGTGAAATTCGGTATTAATTGATGACAAAGACCGGTGCAACCTACTGATTAGTTTTTGGCATGAAGATTCAAGAGCTTCCCACTGATACAAGTCGTTCTGACCTATTGCAAAATGTAAAGGTCTCGCACTAAGAATGATTCTCAAGCAGTTCACACTGCCTAACTCCAATCGTAGGCCATTTAAAGATAACATTACAATATGTCTTGGCTTTGGAAGCTGTTCAGTATCTTATTCGGTGTGGCTGTGCAACGCACTGAACAAAAACCTCTTCAGAAAACTTTTTCTGCATCAGCTCTGACCTCTGGTCTGACCGTCTGACACTTCATCACGCTGGAAGTTCAGAAGCGTAATACCTTTACTGGGGAGCTGTGTTTACCACAGCCTCATTCTGCTTTCCAGCTGACCGGAATAATGATGATGTTTTTACAAATGAAAAAGTCTACACCCAACTCAGCCTGGTTGAGCCATTGCATTTAATTGAGCAAGGAAAAAGAAGTACAGTCTGGATCTGGTGGTTCTTTATGACCCGTTTAGATTTTTAGGAGAAAACTTACAGGACTGAAAAAACTTCTGTTTGTGTTGAAGCTCTTTTTTCCTTTGCTGCAGGAGTAACACTACATAAGTGGCTGCAGCGGTGGCTGCCCTTGTTTTGCTCATTTCAGATACTGAGATAAAGCAGGCACCCTGTAAACAGGAAAGAGGAGCAGCGAGTTCCTTTCATTCCAGGGCTAATCCCTAAAAATTAATGGAAGAGCTGTTTGTATATAGAAACGGGACTATGGCTGTTAAATCTTGGGTGTTGCAGGCTCTGGCTCTTGTCCCCTGTACCTTTTACTTTCATAAGCATCTTAATTCCTATCCTTCTTGTGCTCTTGCTTGATATTCATCATCTGTTTTGTCTATATAATGGTTTCTATGTATCCCACCATGTATTTTGCTTAGCCTGCAGTATTTTCAGCCTGTCCCTCAAAGCAGCATTAGTAACTTCTAATTCTTTTTTTCCTTGATTAATAGCTTATGGGTGCTGCTTTAAGCTGAGATTTGTATTGACATGTGAACATGCTAAAATTGCAGGGTTGTGTTCCAGGCCTATTTACATGAAATTTGGGATGCTGTGGGTACCACGCTTTGGTCTCCACTGACTATATTGCTTGTAGCAAACTCTGAATAGCAGTTCTTATTTATATTTCAGATGCTTTTACCAGTCAGGAACAAAAGCTCTGTTTATGTCCACATTCAAAAAGATGCTGGCATTCGCCCAGCCCTGGAGCCCTCCCTGACCTGTGTTTATGCTATAAAGAAGCCACTGAAACAGTGCTGTTTATTGCAGGCTCCAAATTTGGTTATTGTGCTTGCTTCTTCCATGAGCAGCATGGTCAAGACAAACTTGTTTGCCCTTTGCTGATGTGTACCAACGGCTGAATTCAATTTGCATGCATGCTTCCTTACTGAAGCTCTACAGAGCCCTGTGTGCTTGTGGAACACCCTACTGGGAAACATGCTGTTTGCAGCTTGGCTTTTGCTAGAAAGAAGTGGCAGAGCGGTACCGAGGGTCTGAAATAGAGTTCCACTTGTTTTCTATGTGTAATATTGTACTAACATGTCCAGCTGGAGAGAATGCAGAGCCATTATGGCAAGCGGAAGGGACCACTGAACACAACTTCCTGCAAGTGGGTGTTTCGGGAGACAGCACTGGGGAACTTACAGTATTCTTCTTGTGAAACTGCAGCATTTGTTCTTACTGTCAGTTTGTTTTCTTGAATTTTTCCTACTGGATGTCATTTTAGACTCAACAATGGTCATTTGCTTATCTGACTGAATGATCCAGCTGTTTCCAAGGTCAGTGTTGATTCCCTTGAAACTACTTTACATGAATAACAGTCTTGAGCTCAAGTACGTGAATGAATGAAGTCTTGCATAGGCTGTATAAAGCTCGTGGCTTTATTCCTTGAGATAACAGCTGTGGAGTGGCATCCAAACGCTTCCCTGATGGGAACAGTCCCTCACTGACTAGAGCTGATCAGGGATGCTAACTGAAGATGTGACTGAAATGCTGATACTGTGTTGGTCCTCTGCCAGGTCAGTACACCACCTATAGAAAAGAGGTCAGGGTTGGAAGCTGCAGCACGCTCCTGCAGAGCTGCCCACAGCCTCTGTGTTGGGGTTGTTCTTGCCTCCCTGCTGTGCTGTATCTGAGCACGAAAATGGGATGAGGCATTTATTGCTAAACAGCCGTGAAAGTAGTATGCCCTCTCTATATACAAACCAACCAGTTTAGGATCGCTTTCCGATTGTAACCAATCGTCTTCCCATTCTGCAGGCTCTTTAGCTACTATACTTACACAGAAGTGTTGGGTTTGTTTGTTTTTAATGGGAAAGCCTGCAGAACTGATCAGTTGTCACACTCATTTTCTTCTGAAGCCACTTTGAACTCTGCAGCGTTTTCACGTGGCGGGGGGTTGTTTAGATCGAAGGAGGTGCTTCCAGCACTTTCCCTCCTCCCACTAGTCCAGAGTGCCTTAAAGCAGAGCCCTGCTTATAGCTGAACCAGCTGCAGCGAGCCAGCGGCCTGGGATACACGGCAGGCCCAGCATTGTGCCAGAGATCACTCCAGGAGCAAGCCCCTGCGGAACCGCTCTGCAAACTCGTTATTGTTAGCGTGCATGACCTACACGAACAGGTAGGAGGAAAAAAGAGACTTTATCAGCTTTCTGAATAATGCATGAATTTCACAGTATTGCTCTTTGTTTTCCCTCCCTGGGAGGTTTAAAAAAGCAAAGGGTTTGCTGAGGGAATAAATGCCTCTTAAATGCTGCTAGGGTCTATGGCAATTGTTGCATGGTACCCCCCTTTTACAGGTGTGGTAAGATCGATTCCTTGTGGTAGGATGAGCTTTGGCAATCCATGCGATCTCATGATGGAGTTCAGTTATTGTTTAGACTGTATTTTTAGCAGCAGCCCTTTGTGACTGCATGGCAATACAATTTATGAAGAAAGACACAACTCCTTAATTGTCTCTTATGTTGTAGAGCTGTACGCAGTGTTCACTGCAGCACTCTGCAAAGTAAACATCTCCTTCATTTATGGGGAAAGGGTTCTTGTCAACAAGACTTCCCGGCTTCTGGTCACATGCTTGAATTATCTCTGAGATGGGTTTTCTGGCAAACGCATAAGCAAATGTTTCTCAAGTTCACGCTGTTCATATATAAATTCCTCATTAGCTGGGGGTTTCTTCCCCTCCTTCTCTTCTTGGTCTTTGGCTTAAAATGTTAAGCATGGAGAGCAAGAATGCTGACCCCTTAAACACAGATAACTCGTGCTTGCACCATCGAGATGCCAAAGGGGAATGTCTGCCTGATCATTCTCCTGGCTCCTGGCACTTGGAAGTTAACAGAGAGAAACAAAGTTGTGGAATTCTGAGGAACAAAATAAGAACTCACTCTTGGGACGCCCTTGCAAGAAGAGCTTGCCATGAGAAAACCTAATTTAACCTCCCAACAAGCCTTGGTCTCGCAGGATCATGTGGTGTGAATTAGTAATTGAGGAAAAGATGCTTAGGTTGCAGCCAGGCATCATGCGAGGCAGAGCAGCACTCCGCTTGGTCATTTTGCCTCTGTAGGTGGCCTTAAGTGCTGGAAAACCGAACACTTCTCAAAGTCAGTCGTTTTGCTAAGGTGTTTGACAACATGAGTCTTCCATGTTTGCAAAGGTACGCAAGGTAAAGAAATGATTGTTGTATATTTGAGTTGACACGCTGTTTTATTTCTCTGTAGTGAACATGAAGGTGGAATACTTGGGGTGAAACCATAATTATATCTAGTTGTAAGCAGTTTCCTTCCTCCTCCTCGCTGTGTCGCCATCTAACCTCAATCGAAAACCATCTGTTGATACTGGCAGTACATTTTGGTGATGAAAACCGGACATTGTTTTCCTAAGAAGCATTTAGTTGTGTATACTGGAGTTCATTGCCTTGGTGACGGTTTACAAGGAGGTTTTGTTAACTCTGCCAGCTGAGCTGCAAGGGTGCCAGGATGCCCACAGCAGGCAGTCATGATGAAGTGAGATGCATACGTAGTTTCTTCTGTCTTCATGACTTCAGTAGGGTGTTACTCCATAGGTTTTTATAGACACTCTTGAAATTAGAACAAGCTTATGAACTGAAAGAGGAAAAAAAACCCTTGAGTAACTACATTTTTTCTTACGTTATGATTTGCTTCCCAGCTTTTTCGTCCATAACTTGAGCTTTGCATTTTCCTTTCTCGCTGTCAGGAACGCCAGGAATAAATACTATGCTAGCATACTAAAATACACTACTTGAAGATGAAAGAAATACACGTTAGATTTTTATTATTATTATTTTTAAGATAGTAGTGCAGTCAGCTGAGTTGCAGACGGAGGTGATGGGCAGCATTGCAATGTGGTTGTTAGGAGCTAATATTGGGGTGGTCCGATCTGGAGCCATGTTGCAGGTTTTCTCAGTGCTATTATTTGTCTGTCAAAGTTTTGGCTTTTTTTATTCTAACTTGAAGCTCTGCTTCCATTCACTTCTAGTGACTAACATGCCCTGAAGACATCAATTGGGTGTTACCTGTGTTGGAGGGCTCCCCTGGGTTTCCCAGCAGTTGTTCTCTGTCAGCTTAGTGGTGCTGAATGGCTTTGGCGAGCAATCAAGATGCAGCATTGGCTGCCTAGCTTGTGTCTCAGCTGATGTAGTTACAGCATCATGTGTGCTTGCTTTTCATTTCAGTGCCTGGAGAACCCCACAGAGCACCAGAGGCAGGAGAGGTGAGGAGGAGAGCAAGTTTGTAGCAGTTCCCCTTCCTGGCAAATCCAGCAGCACCAGCTTGCAAATCCAAGCAGAACGTGCCTTGCTCCATGTAGAATCAAGGCAGACGTGCCCAAGTGCACATCTTGAATGCTGTCAGCTGTATATTACTGAGGAAAAAAATGGAAATTCAGAGGCATTAAAACGACCTCCTAGTCCTAGAAGTCCGTGGCACGCTGTGTGTTTTGACTTACCCTGAGGTTTGAAGTGCTTTCTCAAGTAAGCCCAGTGAAAACAAACATCTTGGGTTCTATGTTGGTTTTGGAAGTAATTGAAAAAAGGTGTGTGGGGGGGAGATTCTCAGTAATGTAGGCCTTATATAGGAAATATTCACGTTTCTGGTATATCTTCTTAGTGACACACAGGATAAAAATCTGTACAGGTTTGCCAGTAAATTAGAGGGGAGGTGAATTCTTGTGGATCATGGAAGCCATAGCAAATCACCTATTTTATGCTCATGTAAAATTCAGCATACTTCTTCATGCTGAGTTGCCACTATGTGAGGAAAGACAGTTTTCCTGAAGAATTAACTTCAGAGACGGGTTCCTATCCCACCTCAGGGGGAGCTGCCATTGCCCAGGAGTGCACTTCCCAGCTAGCTTTGGTTTTGGGGTTTCTGCAGTGCTTTGCTGCACCAAGCTGAGCACTGCAGGATAACCGCTGGGTGATGTCAGACTGCAGCCACAGAGCAAGGCGATCTTCTGGGCCTTAGAAGTTGTGTGAGGACCTGGAAAGAATAACAAATATTCCGTCCTGTTAAATTTCTGTCAGCAGGAGCAGAGAATGCCAGAGTGCGAGGGAAATATAGCAGACTGGAGCTCCCTCCCAGTGCCTGTGACGGAGGAGCAGTGTGTCTGTCTCACCTGTCCAGGAGCAATAGGATGTGGCTGGGTCCTGCAACCGCCAGCAAAAGCAGCCAGCTGGTTACCTTCTGAATGCAAATAGTGCCAGCGCTTCCAAATTAGCTAAAATATTGTCAGCGGCATGGAAAATACAGGAACAGGATGCTCTGCCAGCAGGAGAACCGAGCCCTTCATGTAGGGCGGGCAGCTCATGGAAAAACTGAGCTCAGCTGCTGGGCGGAGTCTGCACAAGGTCCCAACCTTTGCCGGTGACCAGGAAAGGGAGAGCAGGGTTTGGTTGCTGGTGACCAGGAAAAAGAGAGCAGGGTTTGGTTGCTAAGGGAGCGCCCTGTTTTGCTTGTCTGCAGCCCCACACCGTGTGCCAGGAGGAGATGACTCGTAGCGCCTGCTATTGTTGCTGCTGCAAAACCTCTTTGGTAAAAGGAGGGTTTTCTTCGTGCCCTGGTGGTTTCCTCCCTGCCCTCACCTCTGCTTCTCAGACGAAATCAGGAGGGCTGGATGCGGCTCTGGGCAACCTGGTCTGGTGGTTGGTGACCCTGCATGTAGCAGGGGGTTGAAACGAGATGATCGCTGTGGTCCTTTTCACCGCAGGCCATTCTATGGTTCTGTGCTGGAGCACGTGGCTTACACCGCTGCCCTGAGCTCAGCTCTACCCGAGCCAACGCAGCGTATCGATAGAATTGCAACAAATTAGCGGCAGTTGAGTGCTTTATTTCTGAGACACAAACGCTGATAGTGTGAATGTTTGTGTGTAAGCATCTGTTCGAGTGCTTCCGGTTGTTATATTCAGATGCGGCTCGGCTGTGCTGCCCAGAGGGCGTCCATAGGCTAAGCGGGTGGTTGTGCCGTTGTTGCTGGTGTTTATCTCCCTCCAGCACATAAAGGAAGCTGTAAGCCTGGGAAGCTCGGCAACCGTTCTCACAATTGCTTTCTCTACATAATAGAGAAACGCTACGTACATAAGCCTCTTCACAAAAAAAAAACAACCAAAAACAACAACAAAAAAACAACAACCAAAACCCGGCGTGAATAGCAATCAACAGAAGCAGCAGCCAGCGTGCTGGTAACCGCCAAGAGAGCACGAAGCGCGTGTAGCTGTGACATCGGTGCCGGCGGGCGCTGCTGACTCACAGCGAGCACCGACAGCCCGCGGGCACGGAGCGCTGCCGCGCTCGGACTTCGGCTCCGGGAAGTGCCGGCAGCGCGTTGTTCCCCGCGGGACGCCGTGCAGCACGCCTGGCGGTCTGCTCTGCGGAGCCGGGTGGGGCTTTTCACCTCTTTCATGTGAAGATCCAACTGCAGCCATGCCGATGGAAGCGGACTGCCTGAGCCCAGAGGCTCAGAAACTGGTACGGCGGCGGGGGGTGGGGATGCTGCGGCTCTTATGGTCCAAATCATAACCGGGCAGCACCTGTGCTCATTTAACCCTTCATGGGCTGCACAGCATTTAATCGGCTTTCACAACGCTTAATAGGCAGCGTCCTCTCTTGGGTGTATTTGCCCTGAACGTGCCTACCCCCAATTTAAACCATAGTGGGTTTGGTTTTATCACCTCTTGCTGGACAGGATCTTTGCAGTCTGTGTTACAGCCCAGGTTACACAGCTGTGTGCAGTGAAGCTCTTGGCCGCTTAGCGAGCTGCTGAGCAATGCTGTGCTCTTAAGTTGCTTCCTACAGGTTTCTGCTGTGTTACAGCTGCATGTGCCTTTGGCTGAATTCAAACATTATAATCATAGGTGCTTAGAGAAAGTTCTGTTGTTTGTTTTTTCTTGTGTGTGTGTGTTTGTAAGATTTGGAACAGTCTGTGAGAACGGTCTCATTTTGGACGTGCTGTGTAATTGACAGCACCTCTACAACAGTGGTGCCAGTGGGGTGCCAATTGTTGGCACTGACTGGTGCCCACAAGTAGCTAATTCTTCCCAATGCTTCGAGTCTTCTAAGCCCTTTTAAAAATGAAGTGAAGAAATGTAAGTTATTCGCTTTTCAAATTGACATGGGAGCAGATACGCCAACTTAATTTCTTCTGTGCTTTGTAAGTGAAGTTTAAAAGCAGCCCTGTGTCTCCATGGAACTGTAATAGGAGTTACTGGGCTGCTGATGTGGGTTGCTGATGTGAACTGTCATCCTCCTGGTTCCTCCCTCATCGTCACCCTGTGGAGCAGAGGGAAGCCGTCGGACGTGTCCATAATGGTGTGTCGTCCCCCCCCCTCCCCCGCCCCATCTGAAGGATGACGGTGGCCTGTGGTTATTAGAAAGGAATCCTTACCTTTTATATTTAGTAGTCATTTGCATGTAAGAGAAAGGTGAAAAGCTGGGCAGGATGTGGGCTGACCAATCCCTGTGTGATTCATCGGCTGATTGTCACATGAGTAAGTGGTGCAAAGTGTACTTAGGCTCCCAGCTCAGATGCAAAGAACATCAGGTAGATACACTGCTCTGACCTCCGAGCATCATCACATACAGACACCCTTGTTTCAATCCAAAGGAGCATGTGATTATTCACGGTGAGCTCCAGGAGCTCAAGTGAAGGCAAGATGAAGGAAAACACTGCTATCACTTAGAAGAGGTTGAGCTGATAGACTTATGTCTGCTGCCTTAGGAGAATCTTGCAAATCAGGTGCTGCTTGTGTAAATAAACCTTACACTTTTTAGGAGTACAGCAAACCTTGCCTGGTTTCTTTTGACTAATGAAGCATGTGACTTATGTAAATGGAGCAAACAGTTGTGTAACACTTGAAGAAAAAGCTTTTCCATGCAGGGTGCTGGGCTGGGGTGGCAGCACCCATGAGAAGCTGTGCTCACAGCAAATAGATAGCTGGCTCTGTCTTAAGCATAAGGCAAGAAGCTTATGTTAGCCTGAGAAAAGTTGTTAAAGGAATCTGTAATAGCTGTTGTGTAGTTTGCAGGTGTTTTCTCTGGTAATGTTATCAGAGAGCTTTCTGAGCTTGATTTTGTGCTTACAAACCAACACTTGACTGTTCGTCTTCGAAGCGGATCGCTTTGAGTACATTGGGTTTAAGGAGTGCTTTGTATAGATTGCAAACTATTACATGTGTAGCCCTGCTGTAAGTCAACACAGTCGTTTTCCAGTAGCTCAGAAAAGCAGCATAATTTCCTGCCTTTGTTGGCTGTTTCTTGGGGCTTCCAGTTTAACAATGCCCCCTTGAACGTTTCAGAAAGGAAAAGCTCCAAGAATGCACACCTTCAGGATGTGTGTCATTAGCATCTACCTAACCAGGTCACCCAAAGCATTCCCTCATCAAGACAGTAATGAGCAGACAGCTTCTTCTCCAGGCCGGGAAGCCCTTGTTTCCGTCATCGTTGCCTTTCAAGCATCAGTGCTGGGTGCACAGCGCTCCTCACTGGTTCCCACCAGTGGCTGAAAAGGGTCTGGGATGTCTTCAGCCATCCCAGATTCCTAGTTTTCCCCACAGCCCGGTGCTGTGGGCTGACTGATGTTGGAAATGCTGCTCGCCTTGTCCAGCTCATACCCAGTACCTGCCTTTTCTCCTCAGTAGTGAGCCAGGTTACTTAGTGTTAGCCTGCTCAGAGCTGAACGTACTGAACTCCTTCGTGCACGATAAAGATCTGCACAGCACTGGATTTTTCTTTGGAAGCTGAACAGGGCTGTGGAGTGCAGAGCAAGTGGACCAACAAGAGCAGCCGGCGTTTTGCAGTACAGTGGGGTGTTTGCTTTGGGGCTCTGTGTCTATAAATCACCCTGGG
This sequence comes from Alectoris magna, assembly GCA_030625065.1. NCBI lineage: Eukaryota > Metazoa > Chordata > Aves > Galliformes > Phasianidae > Alectoris > Alectoris magna. Next base: position 24,219,082 of record CM060567.1, read on the forward strand.
CAATTGCAATAAAATGACAAGAATGCAAGATGTGTAGCTGGAGTGTTTGAGCAACTCCCTTGAATTAAGGCGATTATTCTTCAGCTGGTGTAGGTTTCCATGTTCTTCTGAGCACTGTGCTGCCTCTCTTCTTGTTTTTCCCACAGGCTTTTACAGAAGCCCCTTAGGGTTTATTTTGGATGACGTGCACAATGCAGCTGAAGCTGCCAGCACTCCTTGTCAGATGCACAATAGTTCATAAAGGGAAGTTACAAAGGCTTTCTAATGAGCGCAATTAGGCTTTGTGTTTTTATTCGTGTGTTTTTGCCAGTGATCTGCCACTTCTGATTGAGGTATTGCTCATGGAGTCAGTAGTGAATTTTAGATGGGTTTAAGACTTGCTTCTTTCTATCTTTGTGATTTTCCATCTCGGATCCATTTAATAGCTATTTATTTTGGCAGCCTCGAGACTTCCATTTCAGCTCTTGAAGTTGGAGTTGCAGAAGCCTGCATACATTTGTGTGTGCAGTATGCTGAGCACTGAGCCCCTTGCATGATATGGGCACCTCCCTCTGCCTTGGAGGTGACTTGGGTCTGGTGTTGGACAGGTGCTTGGGCTGGAGGGAGGCCGGATCCATTCAGACAGAGCCTGCTTTGGTGTAGTCAGCATGGAGAAATGTGAAGTCAAAGCTGCCCCTTGCAGAAATCAGGGTATTTATAGCAGGGCGCTATTAATGTGAAAACAGAGCCTGAATGTGTGGTTTGATAAACATAGACAAGTTGAGTCACACTCCTGCTTTTGAGGAAGAGGTCCCTAATAAATGTGTCACTGTTACATGTTTCTCTAAAGTCTGTAGCTGTCAGTTTGGCTCGTGTTAGGATCCTTTGCATGCCCATGGCACGTGTTGTGTTGTTGGGGTGGCTGCCACTGTCAGCAGGCGTACTGTGCTTTCATACAGGGAAATCTGTGATGGCTCCTGTCGGTCTTCCATGCTTACTGCAGGCTGTGTTCCATGCTAGGCTTGCTTCTCCACTTGAAGTTGGAGTTCAGTGGAACTGTTCTCAGTGAGTGCAAGGTGTGGATTAGAACCTACCCAGTTTGATTTACTTCTTCTGATCTCATGTGTGATACTTGTCACCTGGCTACTTAGAGAATATCAGAAATGTTCATTCTGCTTCCATTGTTTTATCAGTTTGAGTATGTCCAAGTGGAATCCCACAAGACAGATGTGGATTGTTTACGGACCATCATGCTCTCCAAAGGCTTGTGCATATCATCAGCTGAGAAGGGTTTGGAATCACTGAGATAGGATATGGAACTTGTGTGGCTGGGTGGCTTTCTGCTGTTTGCCAGGTGATGGCTTCCTGGGAGCAGCTCTCTGTGGGGGGTGTGTGTGGCAGAGGAATAAGGGCTTGAAATTTCAATTGGATAGCTTCAGACCTGGTACAGCAGAAAGTGAGAATCACTCAGAGGATGGTCAGGCATCAGAGCAGCAGTTCTGAAAAGCTGCAGAGCTTCCAGCCTTGCAGGTTTTCAAGACCCAACTGGACAAGACAAAGTCTGGAGCAGCGTGGTCTGAATCGAATGCTGACTGTGTTCAAGGGAGGAGGCTGGAGCCTGAATGCCTCTGTAGTGCTTTGATGTGATACCAGGGCATTGTGATATAGTCCTAGGTAGTGTTCTGGGTGGAATAACTTTCTGTTGACTTCTTGCAGATGTGTCAGTGGGGTATGTGCTAATGGCAGGGTTTGATAAGCTTAAAAAAAAAAAAAAGAAGATTCAAAAGCTATTTAGAAGGATTCAGAATATTTTGTTCTCTTGCTTGTCATGACAGATACTAACTGCTGAAGAGCCACATGGTCCTGGAAAGACAGAGTTCATAAAAAACATATGCTAGTTCCAGGATATAAGCCAAGCCAAAGATACTGATGGAAAATATATTTTTACTCTTGCATGTCTTTAGGGTTCAGAAATTGGCTTTGTATGAGCAGGCAAGGACTTCAAAGCTGAAGTACAATGAATTAGAGACTACCCATGGATTGGCACTTGAAACCAAAATGCTTCATGTATATGTAATGTCATGTAATGGGATGTTCCACAAAGAAAGAATTCATGTATTGCAGTCAGTATCCAGGGAACAGGCAAGCCTTGTTCCCAGGGAGGACTTTAGAATAACTTTTGCCCTTGCATCTTAAAAGTTTCTTCATTTTCCAAGTTGCTTCATTTCATTGTATGCTGGAGAATATATGCTCTATATATTGCTCCTGCAATACAGCTAGCAAATGTGTGAATCCCTTTGCCCTTGTAATATCACACAGAATCACAGAATTGTATGGGCTGGAAGGGACCTCCACAGATCACCGAGTCCAGCCCCCCGCACAGTAAGGCTCTGGAGGCAGAGAGGAGCTGAGTGTGCTCCCAGGATGATGAGAGCACACCATCCCTCCTGCTCCCTGCCCAGCTCTCCTGACTTGTGCTGAGGGAACTGCTCGCAATGCCACTGCACAGAGCCTAAGCTGACTTTGCACATGGGGCTTCCTGTTTTTGCCTGGGATTAAAAGCAGATAATTAAAACTGTTACTTTGCAGCATGTTCTGGCACTTCCAACCACGATGAAATGAGGAAGCTCAGTAGATCTCATGGGAGGCCCGTGCTTGGCAGACATCCACTCCGGAGAGGTTTGGATTTGAATGCTGCCGTCTGGATGCTCTAGTTGAACTGGTGCATTTTCTCAGGTTCCCTGTTTCCTTGCCTGGATCGTTCCAGCCTTGGCTGAGTGTAGTTGTTCTGCTGAGCTGCTGCGCCTGCGTGTGCACAGTGTCAGCTCTTGGGGAAAACGGCACGGAACGTGTTTGCTGTTTGTCTAATTAATTCATCAATAAAAAAAATAATGTGCACCGCAGGGAAGGGAAAAAAAAACAACACAAAACAAACCAGACCTGCCTTTCTGAAATAAGTAAATAAACCTGACTGTTTTCTCCATTGCAGCACTTCCTCTCTATCTGCACAAATAGTAATTACAGAGACACAGGGCGCATCTCAAGGCAGCTGCTCACTGGGGTTGGTACCTACGCTCAGCTGCATTACCTGCTGGTGAGGCATAACGAGTTATGGAAGGCAGGGCCATTGCTAGCAGTAGGGAATTAGCACCTACAGGTGTGTTTACAGCCTTACAGAGCCTAGCCTCTGTATTTGGCACCCTGAGCGCGCGTGCCTCACACTGAGCTGTGTGCCTTTGGTCTCATCGCTGTGTTCCCATCTGCAGGCTGAAGCGAGGCTGGCGGCAAAGCGAGCAGCACGGGCAGAGGCACGGGAGATCCGGATGAAGGAACTCGAACGGCAGCAGAAAGAGGTACGTCCGCGGGGTGGGGGGACAGATGGCCCATCTGCTTTCTTAAACGTGATCCCAGGTCCTGGAGCAAAGGGTTAACCCGTGCTTTGCTGAAGCCTTAGTCTGCATGGAGCTAGTGCTGCTCCGTTGGTTGATCACAGCGAAGAAAATGAGTGAAATTAGGGATTGTGGCAACTACTTTGTTTCAGTGAAGCTGGTGTAATTATTCACAGAGAACACTGGTGGTTGGTTTGTAGTCACTGCTTAATATTAAACTTGAAGATACGTGGTGTGGTTGTATGTGCGCTGGAAGTGAATTCTTAACACTTCATTAGAAATAGCGAGGAAGACTCCTCGCCCTCCTGTAGCTCTCTGCTTGCAAACTGAGGTGAGCATTGTGATTGCCCTGTTTATAAAAATGGTCTGCTATGAGCAGGAGGAAAACCTGGTAGCCAAAACAAGGGGGCTGCGTTTGGTGAAACACGACCCTCTGCAGAGTCTTGGGAAGAGCTTGTTGTTTTTATGCAGTCATGGGCCTCCATTGTAGGAATCATCATGAGTGACTGTGAAGACCCAAGCCGTTTGTTCTGCTTCTGTTGTGCTTGGCGCGCCAGAGCTGTATTCAGTGTTGTTAACTCCACGTCAGGAAACAGTAGTGGTTTGTTTTGAAGCTGTACAAGTTAAAGCAATCAGGATGGGGCTGCAGGCAGAGATTGGCATAGGCAGACCAGTGATGGGAACCAGCAGGGTTTGAAACTTGCATTTCTTGGTGTGCGTTTAATGAAACAACAGAAGAGATGTAACAAGGTCAATGACAATCAATGTTTATTACTCAAATGAAGTAAGTTTTGATGGCAAGGAAAGAAATAAGGAGTTTGGGTCTAGGGGTGTATGTGAGAAGATTAAATGTAGATGCATGCTTTGGGGTGCAGAGAAAGATTTGGTTTAGCTTTAAAATGGCAAATCAGGTTGCAGTAGCAGACCAGCATTGGTGCAGGCTGCAGTAACCGCCCTGGAGCAGAAGCAGGTGGGCAGTTTGCCCATTGTGCCGAAGTGCATCATCTAGCTGAGGCATGTTAGGATGTTTCTTGACGCCCCTTAGCTGCAGTGAGGTTTAGATATACCTGCAGACGCACCAGAAGTCAGAGCTGCGGAGGAGCATTGCTGCAAGCATGGTGCTTGTGGAAGGGGGGAGCCTGTTAGTGTTCCAGCTGCTGCTTTTTGAAGGATGTTTCTTGTAACCTGGATCACATGCAGAAGGCCCAGACTGTGGATAAGCGTTGGTACCATCAAGCATCATGGTGTGCCTGTAGCCCAAGTGCTGGGATCGGCTCAGCAGCCCTTGGAAGCTCCGTGGCAAACAAACACAAGGTGTTTTGTTTGGGCAGCAAACTAAATATGGGTGTCGTGGCAGCTGACAGTGGTGTTACCATCTAATTTGCAGATAATAGTAATGAGACTTGATGACCCCTTGAAGCTTAAAAGCTGATGCTGCAAAGAACATCCTTGTAAATTGAAATGTTGGTATGAAGGCTAAAGCTTGAAAAGCTTCTGTGTGTGCTCCTGCAGATAACTGATCTGAAACTTGGTGGAAATTGCCTTATGTAGATGGAATTTGAACGGTACAGCATGTAATTCTGAAGTATGAAATTCAGTGCAAGCTCACTCAGATATTCCCTACAATCTGTTTTGTAATTCACTGGCATAGATCTCAAAACGTGACTACACGATTATTTAATATTTCGCAAGCTTTGGATATGCCCTGAATTTTTCACATAGCTTCATCTCAACCCCTAGATAGAAGGTAGAGCTAACGAGGATGTCTGCACGAAGCTGTTTGTTGCCACGGATATATCACAAATATAATGAAAGAGAGCGCAGATAAAGAAGATTCCAAGTAGGAAGCAGCACAAGAGATTTGGCACTTTCCCCTTCTTCTTGGGAGAGAACAGACTGTGATGCTGGTGTCTGTACAGTTTGTTGTCTGCCATCTTCCCTGTCCTTCTCAAGCTTTTCAGGGAAATAAATAGCACATTCACACGTGTCAAAGAAGAACTTAAAGCACTTGCTCTACTGCTTCAGGAGGTTTTTAGAGCCAGTTATGGGAGTTAGAAAGCAGTAAGTAAATTTATTGCATATGTGTGTATTTGTTCATGCTTAAAGCAGCGTACTTGCTCTGACAAGCTTCTTGTGGAGCATGAATCTCTCAGGAATATAGGTATACATTCTTAGTCTAGGTTACAAGTTTCCAGGTGTTACCATTACAAGCTATAAACAAAGAAGTGTAGCTCCCACTGGCGCTGCAATAGGGTGTTGTAATGGTTTGGATGTGGACTGGAAACTGGTTTCCCTCGTGCCCACCATCTAATATTAATGATGTTTCTTAGTCTGTCCCTCATTTTCCTAGCTTTGAAATAATTGGATAACTTATGCATCATGAGTGTAGGTATGATTTAAGTAATGTTTGCAGTTTTGGCAAGGACAACGCACCACGTATCTGTTGTGCTTGTTCCCATAAATGTTTCTATATGTAGGAGCAACCATTTTATTGGGATGCTATTAAAAGGCCACGTTCTGTAGGCTAGCTTATATGTGAAGAACGCACCCAAGATTAGTCACAACTGCATAATAAAGCTCATCAGTAAATGGTGGGGATACGTGACATCATGCCCAGCTCTTCGTTTGGCGGGATTTAATGCAGCACACAGAACTGGCAGCAGAAGCTCCAGCATAGTTGGTTATTCTGGAAATTAAAGTTGTATTTATCAGGCAGCTTGGTTTTGCATGGTGGTAAGCGTGCTTGTTTGCAGGCGTGGGTTGAGCCCCTGTTTAATGTCTGTGCAGAAGGGTTGATTTAGTAAATTCAGGTTGAAATACAAGGGTACAGAGGGGCTTCTGAGAGAAAGCTCCCTGCATTGCACTGTGAGATGTGGTAAAGCTCCAGGGTAGGCTGCTGCAGGTCTCTGTGGTGGAGCAGGATTCCAGGTGTGTTTGGAGAGGTGGTTTTGTTTGATCACCTGATACCATCTTGGGGCAGGCAGCAGGAAGGGCGAGCGTGCCAGGGTGCTGTCAGACAGAGGGAGCTGGGGAGGAGAGCATGCCTCCAAGTTTCATAGAGGCGTGAGCTGGGTAAGAGAGGAGCCTGCTCTGAAAGAACATGAGCACTGGAGCCGTGATCCGATACATACTGATCTGTGAAGATAGGGCTGGTGGTCAGTCTCAGATCACACGCATTTGGCAGAGAAAGGGTTCCTCATCATGAGGCTCTAGGAAAGGCACGGATCTGCTAAACACAGCTGCGGGAACTTGCTGTTCTGTGCTACTTGTTGTTCTCCACCAAAGATGTAAATGATTAATAGGGAGGTTGCCGTAGGTTTTCCTGGCATCCTTCAGCACGCAGTCTGTGCAGGAGAGGCAAATGCCAATGCACTTTCTCAGCTGTGTGGGTGGCTGCAATAGGTGGCACTTAGTGCCCTGCCTGCTTCCAGGCTGCTGGTCCCACCCTGCTGGGCCCTGTGGTTTCCCCTGCCACGCTGCCATGGCCTTTAAACGTTTGGTTTACAGTTGCTGAGTCAAAGGTCAGTCGATCCGGATCCTACTGTAGAGTTATGTTTGGTACCGAGTCAAATACTTGTGTGCATTCTGACGTTTATTTTTAATTCACGCAGCAGAACAAGGCAAGAGTTGGCTCAGTAGCTCCGAATAACAAACTGTAAATTCTAGTGGGGTTACCAGGTTAAAGAGAAGATTTTTTTGTGTGTATTTTTTTCCTTGTATGAGCTTGCAATAATCCGTACTCAAGTTTTCTTTTTTTTTTTTTTAAAGAAACGTTTAACTGCTGTGTATCAGGACCCTTTAAAGCCTCAGCATTAGTGGCTAATTGGGAGGAATGTTTTATGCAGGACTACGTTCTGTGTTCTGCTGGCAAGACTCAGTCCTCTCTTTGAGGACTGACGCTGGGAGACCACTGTTTAAGCTGATATTAAAGCCTGAAGGGAAGAGAGAGATCTCCTCCCACTCTGTAATCTGCAGGATAATGTTCCTGCATGGCAGCTCATGCAGCAGATGAGCCTCTGCTTTTAGTTCAGGGCAGGTGCTCTGTACACGTCTCCTCACTTCATTTTCAGCTCTCGCTGTGCAGGCTTAGCACAACACTTGCCTTTGCAGTTTTGTACATTCTTTTTACATGCATTTGTCAACAGACTTATTTGCACATACTTCCCTCTTTGCATTCATGCTTTGCTGAAGTCAAATATGTTACTGGTACTTCACTGTGGCTTTTTTTCCCCTCCCCATGTCATCTGCAGCCTGTGAATGTAAGCGTACTAAAGGCAAGCTAATGTGGGCAGGAGACTTGAGAACACCCTTGATCTGCTTACAGGTCCTGCTGACCATGACTTAGGCCCTTTTTCTCCCTTGGTAGGATTTAGTGGCTGCAAGCCTGACCTGAGTCAGCAGGTGCTGTGTGTCAGCTGGCATTTGGGAGTGTTTGGAGCCATTTCAGATCCTAGGCAGTGTAGGAAAAGCTAGAGAAAAGCAGTGGTGTTTGAATGGGAGGCGGGAGGCTGACCGTGAAACTCGGTGCTTATGTATGTGGAGAAGAAACTAAGGAGCTCGTGAAGGTTATCTGTATCTTTCTTGCACAAATAGTGTGAAGGTGCAGAGGGAAGTCAGGGGAGGAACTGAGGTATAGGTGTGTTTAATAGGCAGAACTTCTGCTTGTTTCTGCCATCAAACTGTGCTGCATTAGCTTAAATGGGGCAAGACCAAGCTATTTCCATGACAGATGTTACTTTTGCAGCAAACTTCATGTGCTGAGGAAACTGGGATAGCAGTCCTTTCTGTATCATCATAGAGAAAGACCACTGGCTCTACTGGGGGTACACTTACAACAGAGATTGTCTCCTTCCCGTACCATGTTATCTAACAAGGGCACTGCACTGATTAGAGACTGGTTGCATTGCAGCAGAGCTGTTGTGACCACGCTATGGGGCTGACCGAAAAATCCCAGGTTTCCAAAATGTTGAGGCAGTTCTGATGATGTGCTTGGCTCTGTCCCTGTGCCCCCCTGAGCTGCTCACAGTGTCTGGCCTGAAACAAGGGCCTCGTTGTTGTCTTGGCTGTTGGCAGTCTGGGTCCTGGGCACAGGGCTTTCTGCGCTGTGCTGCACACAGCAGGGACACCTGCTACGCTGAGCCTGAAGCAGTGCATTTGAAAAATAAAGGATCCATGGTGTTGTCCCAGAGGCATGGAACAGCTATCAGAAAGCATCATCCACGTGCAAGTGGTGTCAGTGTGCCCCAAAGCTTGGCTGTACCTGTTAGCCAAGCCCTGGCCGGGTATGTTTAAAAGGAGCGTACTGTGGGTGAAACAACAGCGTGGCAATGTTAAACCTCTAACAGCCGCCTGCTAATTGCCACATGTAAAACAGTGCTTGAATGGATGAAAAGCACCCTGCATATGCAGATTAGAGTTGCTGTGTGTTCTTGGGAACTGTGGGAGGCTTCAGTTCAGTTTCTTCTTAAGGGCTTTCTTAGTGCAAGATAAAGTGAGGTGATTAGTTGTGTGGGAAAGCTAGCTTTAAATGTGGGTCTTGGTTATCCCCTGTGCATTTGTAGGAATAGGAATTAACGCTTCGAAGGTATTAAGTTGGCTTCTGCAGTTGTCCTTCACAGTCAAGAAAGCGAACCTGAGCCAGTCCCGGAGGCAGTGATTGAAGGGAGCATGCTCTGCACCCAGCACTGGGATCCGGGTTCATCTGAGGTGGCCCAGGAGGGCCATGGATGGCAGAGATCCAGGGGTATATATCCAGAAGTACAAGGATTGCCTGCCCTGCCACCTTCTGACCGACAGAAGGGATGAAGTCCAAGCACCGTCCCCTTCCCCCAGGTCCCATTCATATAGCAGAGGGCTGGGAGTCTCATTCGTTCAGTGTCAGCGCTCATCTGGGAACGTGGGCAGTAAGGCAGCTGGCAGTTCTGAACAGCACTGTCATTTTCTGCTGCTACAGATACAAAGCTCAAAAGGTGCTCAGCAGAGGAGTGCGGAGACTGAAGCTGCAATTTCCTTCTGAATTTGGGTACCAGTTAGGTAACTTTTGAACAAGGAGGGGGGTCTCTTGCAAAGAACAAAACCTGCAGAGATCCTCCAGTTCTGGCAGTACACGTTAAATGCTCCGCAAATCCCTTGCCCAAGTTGATGCTGTCCTATACACAGCTAAAAGATAGGTATTATTGATGATATTTGGTTCATCAGCTAAGGAGAACTTTGTCCTTAACAGAAGCATGGATTGTCTATAGTTAGTGCCTTTTGTTTTTTACTATGACGGTAGATGCACAGCTGCCATCCCAGGTGAGTATTTGGGCAGTGGAAATAGGAGTGTTAGGAAAGCAGGAGGCCCTGCCCTCCAGCTGGATTGCTCTCTTGCCCAGCTGTCCATGGAACAGATGTCCATGCACCTCCCAGGAGCCAGCAGGTAGGCACTGTTGTGTTTTACCAAGCCATGTTGGAGGAAGCCTGGAGTGTAACCCTTGCTTTCATCATACCCGACTTAACAGGATTTGGATATGTGTTTCTTTGTATTCATGTTTTGCTGTATATTCTGCATAAATGAGTTTTTTTCCCCCCCAGGCTGGCTTACAGAGTGTTGCATTGCTGTTCATTCATTCATGCTAGCTTTTGTTTCCTTGTTTCTTTCCTTTCCCTTTTCCCCCTTAGATCTATCAAGTTCAGAAGGTAGGGCTTGCTTGTTCATTCTTGTTTGCGTGTGTGTGTTCTCTCATGACTCTTATCTGCACCTCAGAAAAACTTCTTAAGAATGGAGGATGCACAGCAGGCTTTATGTTTCCATGCCTTCATGTCTCCTTTCTTCCCATAGCCTTGTGGAGGGGGTAATAAAGGGGAGAGAGGCAAGGTGACCTGTTTGGCTAGGCGCTTATTATCATCTTTTCCTCTGACTATTTGACAAGGAATCAGCAGTAAGGAGAAGAAGAGTTTTGCAAAGCAGCCATCCTGTGAGTTTGGTGGCTCACTGCATTACCAAGAGCCACGCAGTCGCTTTGCTGTTGAAGGCCAAGTGCATTGTTGCACACACTTCAGGCTGTGCAAGCGCCTGACGGGTGCCAGCAGGAATGACTTTTGGATGACTTTGCATGCAGAAAGTCACTGAAGCAAATCAAGGACACTGTGTTTGAGTTTGTAATCTCTTGGTAAATAAACTGTATGGCCTTTCTTCCAGTGTGCCCCAAATTTTCAACCACTTCTATGTTGTTTAGTACTTTGTCCACTCAGTTTAAAGTCATGATCTCTTCCCTATTCCCAGTTCCCATTGCATAGCCCTAAAAGGTGGCTCAGCTAATTATAATAAGAGCTGTAATTGAGGTCGCCTACTATATAACAAGAGTTTGGGGTTTTCTTTTGCTGTTCTGTGGCTGCAGCACGTGAATTGTGCAGTACATAGAGAATAGCTCTAAGGAGATTTCACAGGGGGAGAGAAAGCATGGATTTCTTTAAGCCTGCTCATTTTCCGCTATACTGAATGATTTTTATCCTAGTTTTTTTTTAATTGCTTGCTGAGTGAGAAATGTGTCCCAAAACCACAGCCTGCTTGTGTTGCTCTGATACTCCTGGGCCCTCACTGCATGTCTCCCTGGCTCGGTGTAGCGGTGTGTGTGCTTCTGGAAATGCTGCTCTCCTCTCCAAGTGCGTATGTGTACGAAGGTAACTACTGAAATGATGCTCTCGTGCTTAATCCTGACTTGGTTAGTTTGATGACAAACCCATCTTACTCTTGTATTTATTTCTGGAGTTGGCCATGTGCTGAGTGAATCAAATTAATGTCTTCCTGCGGATCGACGGCCTTGTTATCAATCTCCTGTATGGGAGCTAATTTAATCTGCTGGTACGTATGCAGCCCCATGGGAGACAAAGAACATGTTTACTCTTGGTGTCCTGACATGGATGAGGAAATAAATGGGTTAGCTTCGTGGCATCCCACAGTGAGTTTGCAAGTCGAGCAGTTTCACTGGCACTTAGTGAGCAAATCTGATCCGGAATTCTCTCTCAATGGTATTAATGTCATTAATTATTGAATTTTAATATCAGTTTTCAGGGTAGAAGAGAACTTGAGTCTGGGAGAGGTATCCAGCTAAATGATGGTGTTTTTCACTTTTCACTCCCAGCAGATCCCATATGGCAGAACAGTCGACTTAAAGAAAGGATTGGGAAGCATCTGGAGCAAAAGAGCTGAAACTTCAGATGATGCTGGCTCAGTCCAGTGTGAGATGTGTGATTTAGATTCAAATGGAAGTAGTCTCAAGGCTATTGTTTTCATTAATGGTTTTCTTTTGGGGATGTGAATCATGTAGCTATGCCACTTCAAATGGGTGGAGGAAGAGACAGCCGTACAAGTCTTTCAAGGAGTGCTTCCTCATCTCTCTTCTGCAGAACTGAATTCAGAAGCCTGTGTCAGAAAGTAAGCAGAGCCAAGGGCAGGCAGTAGGAAATATTAGTGTACTTACAGGCCCCTCCTATGTGTGAGAAAGGGTCCTTTGTCTTCATGTGGAGTTTTTAGGATGCCTTTTTTCCCCTTGGATGTGTGTAGGTTCTTTGTTTGTGTTTTTGTTTTAATTAAATCAATTTTGTAGCATCAGAAAATCATTCCCGTTTTTTCTTTGGGAAAGAGGGAACCTCTAATAAGGCTTTACCTGATTTACCTTACCACAAAGCATAATCTGTAGGTTCTGCTCTCATACACAATCCTGACCAGCTGGAATTCGTATAGCTTTAAGAACTAGGCTCACTTTCAGGATGTGATTTACATAAACCTTAATCTTACAACATGCTGTCTTATGTCTTTTACTTCTGCCTGGAAACAACTGGTCCGAGCACGTATAAGAAAGTGTGCAATGCTTGGAAAAACAGTAGTTAGTATAATACTCTTTAATTCATGTAGTTTAAGGGAGAAGTTTCACTCAAGTGCAGCTTGGCTAGGCGTTGCATAGAGATACTGGATGTATTTGAGCCCACACTGAGATGCTTTGCAGGAACAAGAGGGGAAAGCATCCATGCCGTCCTAGGGATGTGGTTAAGTATCTTAACTGTTGTCCCTTCTCCTTTTTCCAGACAGATGCATGTACACTGTTCAAACCTGCAGTGCCGTAGGTTTATTTCACGCTTTTCAAATTTCTGGCCCAAATACTTACTTTCTAGTATTTCTTTTCTGAAAAAATTCAGCTTTAAACTGACAGCATTCAGAAGCCTTTGCACAGTTTGGATTCTCCGTGATGTCCCAATGCAGCAACCCTATGCATACTCTACTTGGTGAAGGGCTGTCTTCAGAGCTATTGAGGTGAAAACAAAGGTGGCCTGAAGGTGAAAATAATTGTGTTGAAAGAAAACTCTGAAGTGGGGATAAACTGATGCAGTATCAGAGAGCTCAGACTTTCCTTCTAGTTTGTTACTAAATAGAGTGGGGTTTTGGAGTGCAAGTCAAGTTACATTAATACCATGGAGTGACTGCAAAATGCTGAGCTCACTGAGGAACAAGATTCCAAATTTTGCTCATTAGTTAACGTTTTACTTGCTCATGCTTTGCTTCCTCAAGCCTCTGGAAAGCAGGCAAGTGTAAGCACTTTTTTCCTTTTCCCCCTCACAAATACACAAACCTCAAAATGCATAACCTAAATTGTTCTAAAATACGTCCAGTACTTCCTTGAGCAGGATTTCCATTTGCCCATTACTGTACCTTAGCCTGGTGGTTTTCCTCACACCGGAATGTTACGGTTGCCGTTATAAATGTGAGCTTCCTGAGATTAGATTTGAAGTGTGTGTTTGGGAAGGGTGAAAAATCCTGTTGAGCTTGTTGATCTTCAGCAATTTGCTGTCTGCTGGGAATGCAAGGTCAGTGGGAAGTTCCAAAAGTTATGCCAAGAACATATGACCTGCAAATCAGGTAGGACAGCCTGCTAGGGAGACGTATGACGTGGTACTAAAACACAGAGACCTTTCCAACCTTGTTGCTCTGATATAAAGGATCCTCAAGGCTCCTGTTCCACTATCAGTGCTAAGATGATCAAAATACAGGCAAAAATGAGATCAGTGGAGTTAAGAAAACAATAAGAATATGCAGATTATTTGCATTTTATTCAACTTGTCTTCCCAGTTTGACAGATCTGTACAGCGAACGCAGTTTGACAGCATTTTTCATCCTGGCAATGTTCTGTGTTCAGATCCCTTATAATGAGTCTTGACTTAAATGGGTCAGAAATTCAAGACTCATTATGCTCTTTGCCCCTTTCCCAGTAGTGCTATTTGGTTTTCTTCTACACTGCTGAGTGATACGGAGCTGTGTAGGGGTCAGACTGTCCTGCTGAATGCTCTTGTCCCTGTGCTTGGAAGTTTTTCTGGGCGTCTGCTACGTCAGCCATGGCACCCAATGGATCCTGTTGCTGGCATGGCCATGAAGTCCGCATGTGTGAATCCGTGTGCACTGGCAATGCATGTCTAAGTGTTCAGTGTTTGCCTTTCTCATCTAAATTCAGTTTTTCCCTTTTCTGTCTGTAGAAATATTATGGTCTGGATACTAAATGGGGCGACATCGAGCAATGGATGGTAGGCCTTGATCAACATAGTTAATCGGCTTTTGTGTGATTAATTGAACATATTGAAAACTAATTGAAAAATTGAAGCTTTGTGCAGTTGGTAGAGCTTGAGACCCCACCAAGTAGTTATTTCCATACACTGGAAATATGCTCTTAGCATGCAGGTTCTTGCAATCCACATCAGTACCTGAAACGCAGATTAAATCTGGTACAGGTTTGGTTAGAGCCATCTCTTTTTGCAGACCTCTATCTCCATCCTATCACTTGAAGATTGGAGTAGCATGTAGACCCAATAGAGCCACTAATGCAAGGAATATGTATATACTCTCTTTATTTCTTATGGATTTTGCTACAATTTGAACCTCTTCAAAGCTGTCTTCAGGTAAATGCTGGGCAAGTTTTATCTGTGCTTCTGCTGTTAGCTTTGTCCATTCCAGACGCAGTAGTAGTAGTACTGTGGCAGTGCTCACCTTTTCTGGTCCTGGATTTCATTAGTTGCTAAGCTGCTAGAGTTGGCTTAGCAACTTAGACACAGATGTGGCCATTAGCGGCATCAGTCTGTTTTCCCCGCCATAACGTGAGATGAAAGGATTGCTGAAGGGCTGGGAGACATTTCCTTCATGTGTCTGTCTGGCATAAGTTCATGACATCGCTTAGCAGCGATGCCGGATGAAAACTACTGTTCCTTGGCCTTTCTCTACAATCCAAGAAGTGCACGCTGCAAGAGGCACGGTGGAACAGCCTGGGAGATAACTTCCTTGATAATTAGCTGGCATAAATGCTGCCTTGCTGCATCCCTGCTTTAAAACCTGCTGTCCCAGGGAGCACTGGAGATGCTCTGATATTACAGATGAGCCATTTAGTCTCTCCACATAGAATCACAGAATGGCCTGGGTTGAAAAGGATCACAATCAATGCTCATCTCGTTTCAACCCCCTGCTGTGTGCAGGGTCACCAATCACCAGACCAGGCTGCCCAGAGCCACATCCAGCCTGGCCTTGAATGCCTCCAGGGATGGGGCATCCACAGCCTCCTCGGGCAACCCGTTCCAGTGCATCACTACCCTCTGGGTGAAAAACTTTCTCCTAAGATCCAACCTAAACCTCCCCTGTCTCAGTTTAAAACCATTCTCCCTTGTCCTATCACTGTCCACCTCGTAAACAGTCATTCCCCCTCCTGTTTATACGCTCCCTTCAAGTATTGGGAGGCCATACAGTGAGCTTTGCTCTATGTTACGAGTAATTCCCTTGCTTAGAAATCAGCTCACCTCTGAAAACCATCAGTTCTAATGTTGAAACTAGTTTTTTCCCTGTTTTTTGCTACTTTCCCCAAATTCCTTGTCAAATCAGTCGACTGAACTGTAACACTTGCTACAGCATTTGCACAGCCTCTGTCCCACAAAAGGTAATGATGCTGGTGGTGGACCTGTCCTTTCAATGCTTCACTCTTTGTTTTTCTCTGCTGCCTTGCTAGGAAGACAGTGAGCGATATTCACGTAGAGCCCGAAGAAATGCCTCGGTTAGTATGTTGTGCTTTTGCTTTTCCTTTATAGCTAGGCATTGCTCCTTAATTAAACAGATGTGAGTAAAGCAGTTCCTTTCTAAAAGGAGAAAAAAAAAACCCCACAATGTTCCCCTCCCCCTTAACTGAATAAAGCCCCAAACCCACTTCCTGACTTCTCTGCCCTTTCTCCAGTCATTCTGAAGAGCTCTTGCGAATGTGCTAGAATAAAGGGCTGGGGTGGAGAATGGGGAAATAATCTGCCTGGAGTGTGTAACGTTCATGTATTCAACTGTGGGCCGAGAACATAAAGCTAGGAGTAGCTGAGCAAGTTTGTAGTTTGTCCTGTAGAAAAATGCTGACTGTTTCTTGGGCAAGATATGGCTTAATTTACTTTTTGCTTGGAGTTGAATGCAATTCTTTTTAATTCTGCAAGTTTTTTTCCTTTCTTTCCTTCTGTCCCATCAAAGCTCACCTGCATCTACATCACTGCCTGTTATTTACGTTCATTTCATTGTTTTCTTGTCTTTATACTTTCTTTTGATAGGCTTCGGATGAAGATGAGCGCATGTCAGTGGGTAGCCGCGGAAGCCTGAGGGTTGGTAAATTGTACCATTTAAGTGTGCATGTGTGTGTACTGAAGCTGCTGTCCTCCTGTACCACAGAGTCCTTGTTGTGCACCTTTTCTTAGCTCTCTGCAAACATCTTCCTTCCAAGGTCATGCTGTTTTCTGTGCTCAGGGCGTGTGTTTTTGCACTGCTACGTTTAGGCTAGTAATGCCTTCAACCCAAGGAACTGTCTGCTTTGTACTCGCTGTTGAGAAACAAGAGCAAAGCATATGATGCATACCCTTCTGGTTAATGCTACTCGCTGTTTTGTCACGGGAAGAACTTAGCCAAAACTTCAGCCTGTGTGGCTGTACGAGTCTTATAAGGTCTCTTGCTTGATTGTCAATATGGAGAATTTGGGGAAAGAAGAGCCACACTGAGTTCTGGGGAAGGATTAGTGGGGCACCCAGTGCCACAGTGCACCACTGCTAATCTGTAGAGAAGCCTACAACACTTTTTCTCCAACTATCAGTACAGTGTTTGTCCATATAATACACGCGTACAAATCTTTACTTTGGGTGAACATAATCAGCTCTTGTAATCGTGGAGCTAGTTAAGCAGTTTAGTTCTTAGCTGCTAATGCTACTGTCACAGCGTGTTGATGGTCTTTCAGAGATGGTCAGAGCCCACTGCTTCTGGGATCTGTGCAGAGTATTCAGCTGGAGATGCAACAGGAACAACAACAAGGCAATAGAGGGAGTCAACTGTGCCTAAAACAGACGTGTTTGAGAATAACTCCATCTTCTGCTGATGTTGTTCCCAATTTATCAGTGGTGTGAGTTAGATGATTTAGGCTGGACAGTCAGTTGTATTTTTATAGATCAAGCAAGACCAACTTTATTTGCAGCAAGGTCTGTATTTCTAATTGTTGTGTTCATTGGGAAGACTTCTTGTCTTCCTGGAAATCTGCTATTGATTTCTTTGATGCATTTTTATAACACTCTCCTGATTTGTTTTTATATGCTTAAACAGGAGCCTTGTGTTCTGTTCCCCACAGTCCCTGCAGAAGCTTTCCTGACACGTTCTCCTGGAGCAGTCCGTCGCTGGGCTGTCTGATAAACCACCCCTCTTCTGCTGTAGGGAGTGGCCCATAAATACCCAGTACTTCTGCAAAGAATGTCCTTTTCTGACAGGACAATCTGGTTGAAGCTTTACATCCTGCTATTTCCAATCATGCTGCGGAGACTCCTCACTGCCCCCATAAAGTAGCATTCTGTGAACATTCTTGTGCAAGACATCTGATGCTTTGGGCATGCACAGGAAGGGCCTTGGCAGGGCCTGGTATATCTGAAGGCTTCCATCCCTCACCCCATGTCACTGGGATTGGAGGAGAAAGGAAGGAATAAACCTGCACGTTCATTTAGTCTGGTTGGAGGGTTACCCTTATGCTTCATTTAGTTGTTTTTTTTTTACTTGAAATTAGGTGATAAGAGTACATACTCGTTGTTCTCCTAACGTGGGTATGCAGCAGCTTGTTTGAAGTCTGACCACATCTGGTTATGAAGGTTTGGCTCCTAAGTGTGCTCGTGTAAAACAAAGAATAACTGAGCAACTACCAACTGAAAGTTACCTCTATGGACATCTGAGCTACTTCAGCACGAAGGAAGTGCTGTCTGTGTCCATGCAGGGTTTATAAGACTCAACACTGACCACTCTTCATTTTTGGATGTTAAAATACTATTTCCTTACTATTTCCGTTGTGATTGTCGTTCAAGACTTTCTCTTTCTGATAGTTGATCTTGTATTTTTGGCCCTCTGGGTCACTGTGAGGCTGGCTGCAGTAGGAATTACTCTTTGAAGCAGCGATTCTTTTCCAGCCCTCAACATGGGCTGCACAAGAGGTGTTGGTTAGAGCACATTAGCCAAGTGCTTGAAGCTCTGCAGCTGGGCTGTGCTGCAGCCAGTAGCCTATGAGTTGTAATGCTATCCCTAGTGCATCTGTGCCTCCTGCAGGGAGATCGTCGGCTGCAGAGCTTGGACATCTTTAGCAGTTTTTGCATGGCTCATCCTGAAGCCATCAATAATATCCTGCCTTTCTTGTTTCTTTTCCATGCAGTTTTTCTTAAGGAGGCTCAATAACATCATCCTGTGTTTGAGACACTGCTTTCCTTCAGTCTTTACTGCAAGTGCCTTTGTTCCCCTACTTTCTCAGCTGGCTGTCATCCGAGACTCCAGCATGTAAGGCTGCTGCTATTAGTCACTCAGGACACAATTTGGGCACATTTCCTTGCTTTGTCTACTCAACAAGGTTCCCAGCTTCTGACACTGTGTATAACCAGAATTATTTTTGTGGGATTTTCATCTTTTAGGGGATGAAGGAGGTTGTATTGCCATCACTTGCTTCGCTGTTTTCTGTTGTTGTTCTGATTTCTGTTCTTTTCATGCTTTGACAGTCTCATGTGGAGTATGCCAGCACCTATCCAGTGGTGAGAATAGCCTGAAAGTTGCAGTGTGTGTTTAAAAACTAACTGTGAGAAAAACTAACGTCAAGTGTGATAGCTCATCTAAGGTGAGGGATGAGCAATAATACAACTCGACTCAGGATGTTCACTGACTGCATCGAGGTAGATCTGCATCTCGGGGGCACAGGAGGGACCTAGTAGGGAAGATGAATGCTGGGACTTGAAACTCAGTTTTTAAATCTCCTCATACTGTCAGCTGTGCTGTTTTGTGCCAGTGCTGCGTCAAATGGGAGGTCTGTCTGTTGCTTCAAGAAGCAAACAGTGGAGAACAGTTCTACAGACTCTAGCTTTTTTTTAAATTTTCCCCTCACTCTTCTTCATTCCCTGCCCTATTTCAGATTAGGAATGCAATGAATCTGTTTGAGTGACCTATATACAGAAATAGTCCAAACACATTTGGATTTTGCATGGATGTATTGATGTAGTAAGTATAGACAGCTGGTAGCTCAGTAAATTGACTTAACCCAGCAAGCATGAATAATTTTAACCGTGGCTACTAAATTTAACAATACTATCATCACTGTTAACAATATTCTCTAATAGCTGACCATTTGACTTTGAGATTTGATTTTTTTCATGTGTGCTTACTGAGCCATGTTCTATAGAGCTGGAGAGATGCTGAACGGATGGATTTGCTTGATGCTGTGCATGCCTGGCTCGGGTGTGTGCATGTAAATTCACGGATCTTTTCACCCTGCATTCTTAATCTCACTGCAGGCTGGATTAGAAAATGAGAGGACCAAATGGAAGAGCTACTCCAAAGCAGTATGTATCTTCACTGTCTGGCTGAGGTTTTTGCATACAAAAGTGCTGTGATGAGACTAGAGAAGCAAGTACGCTGTAAGGTCACCAGCCCAATGTCAAGGATACAGTGCAACTCTCAGGACTTGTGTCCACAGGAATGCCTGGAATTGCTTTATCTGCAAAATGTAGCATGATCGAAAGGTCCGTGTCAGCATTGTACCTAGAGAGCCTCCTGAAACACTCAGAACCTAGCTCAGGCTTTAACATTATGCATGTAAAAAAGGTAAAGTTGATGGTAAATATGTGTAGTAAAGACTGAATCTTTTCACCTAAGAGGAGGAGTATTTTTTCCATCTGTGAAAGTAGTAGGTTAGCCCTGATTTACGACAACATTTGGGTCCTTAGTAGTTAGGCAGTGCTTTGGGAGCACAGCATTTGCAAAGTAGATGTATATTAGCTAGGGATGCTGAAGCTTTAAGTTAGAAATATCCAGGGGGCTGAGGGAGCTTGCTTCCATCCCACATTGCCTGATCATTGGTAGCACAAATCTTGGAGTTACTTTCAGATAGGGATGTTAGTTATTCAGTACAGCACGTGGCACGTTATGAGCGGCAGTGCTTCCAGCCAGGTACTCAGCATGCCGGGCTGGTGAAACACCAGGAGAACTCAGTTGCCTGCATTTTGGAAGGAAATTAATCGAATGATTTGCTTTCCTTTAATGCAGCGACATTTTGACAATTCTTTACTGTGACTTGGTAAACATCAGTGTGTCTCAGGAAACCTAAAGGCATTGACCTTGCCTAGAATTGCTCTACTAGGACCTGCACTGCAAAGCTAGACTTACGTGGAAGGTAAAGAGTAGCTGGCTTTCATGCACTCAGGATGTCAGCTGAAATCTCATGGGGAGAGATTCAAGGGACTGAGAGAGAGAAGGGGTCGGTTCGTAGTTCTCTCCAGTATGCCATCCTGTTTGTTTCAGTTTTCATAAAGGTTTTGATCAGACACTTAGTGTAAAACAAAGGTCAGCGAGATCTGATGAAGCTCATCCTGCAGAGCTTTGACTGCAGCATTTGCCTTCAAACACGTGAGCTGGAGAAATCCCTGGAGAGGAGGGGACAGTGGTCATAGTGGCAAAGGAAATGACCAGAGCTCTAATGCTTCAGTTTGAAATCTAAAAGATAATAGGGCAAATTAAACTAACTGTATTGAGACGTGCCTCATTAACAGCGATAGATAACCTGGATTTGTGAAAAACGAATCGTGGCAATTCAACATAATTTCCCAAAGCAAGGTGATGATTAAAGAGCATAAAGGAGAAGCGTGAGATGAAACTCTAACGTGACTCCAAGGATTTTGGTGTGCTTCTGCTTAACGTTCTTGAGTGAAACCTTTGCCAAGATCAAGCTCTTGTAAAAGAGATGCAGTTAGCTGAAAAATAGCTTTTGGAAAAACTGCCAGCTGGAAAGGATCTCATCTGGGCTCTTCCCATCTAAGACAGCGTTGCCTGCTTTTAAAGGGAAAATCAGATCTACAGAAGTCTGTAGTGCCTGGTTATCTGCATATAGAGAGCAAAGAGGTATCCTGAAGGTTGGAATAATAGATAGATTTGTTTAATGTTATTCTCTTCCTTGAACTGTATAGTGTATGATATCTCTTTGGCTTGAAAATGGATTCAGGGTGGGCTTAATGACTCTAACTATCTCACCCCGAATCTCTCATTCACTCTGAGCACGTTTGTGTTTTCTCCTCTCTGAGAAAACTTACGTGCAACAGCAAGGCAGAGTGTTGAGCATGCAGGGGACAGCTGAACCACCTAAAACCCCTTGCAGTCTTTGTGTTGCCTTGCCGAGCGTTGGCAGGTGGTGGGTGGTCGCTGTCTGGGGTTCATTTTGGTGTAACTGGGGAAAGCCAAAAAGAGATTTCATATATCATTCTTTGTCAGCTGAACAGAGTTTCTTGAATATAAACTTAGGATTAAGTTCTTAGTTATAATCTGCTGCTTTTTAAGGTGTTCAGCTGCCAGGAATATAAATAACTACTGTGATATATTTATTACGCTCTCCAGTCCCCTGTGTTTCCTTTTCATCTTCTGTTCTCTTCACAAAGAGTTTGAAGGGTTACAGGTGTTACGGTGCCATAATAATGGGGGAAGCAGAAGTTTCTTCTTAACAAGAAGAAGAAAAGGGTCAAAAAGGCAAGCAGGAGTATCCTTGACATTTTTTGGCTGGTTTACAGATAGTGACGGGCACAAAAGTGTTCAAAAGTGTTCGAAACCCTGACCTAGTTCTGCACTTCTGTTCCTGGTTTGGCTTTGAAGAGTTCTTTCTGCTTTTGCTTTTCATAAATGGTGGCTGTCACGCACACTTGTCTTTTGGGTCTGCATCGGTTTCTCTCCTTTTCTTTCCTTTTCTCTCCTTTCTTTCCATAACAGACCAATGGTTATGAGGAAGACGTGTATGGATCGTCCCAGAATAGAAAATCTAGCAGGGTTAGTATACTGTAGTATGACTTATATTGCTCTAACATCTCTTGCTCTATTTAATGGGATTAAATCTAATTAGCAAATTCTTTTGTGTGGTGAAGCAGGTTTTTCCTGCCTTTCATGCTGTGGGTTTTGCAGTTTCTCAGATGTAGAGGTGCAGCAATAAGCCATTTAAAGAAAAAATAAAAATACAACTAGGCCATGAGTGAGAAAGGAAGTCCCTGCATTTGATACAAGTAGAACTTGGAAGCCGGAATTGCTTAACTTGTAATCAAAATTGGGTAAAAGTTGAACCGTAGCAAGAAATATCTCGATGGCACCTGGCAGGGAGGGTTTGTAGGCACTGCCTGTGCAGGTGCTGCATATCAGTGCTTGTTTTGCAGCCTGTGCAATGCCTTCACACTGTGCTGTAAGGCTGAGACTCCCTAGTCGGGGAGTAGTTCGTGTGCATTTGCACATGTGCAGTGCACTTGGCCTTTGGACTTTCCCAAAGCTCATGCTGTTTATTTGAAGTTTGCTTAACAAAGCACTTATTTGTTTGAAAAATTATATAGAGGTTCTGGAAGTTCTCACAAAGGTGAACAGCCAGTGAAAGCGTTACTACTAAGCTGTGTGATATCACCATTGATGTACTTTATTGCTGGGAATATTCCCATCAGAAAAGCTTAACTAGTAACTCCGCTGTGTGTGTGAGTATGGTTTTATGCAGTTGGCCTATATATGTTGATAAGAGAAGATGAAATACTGTTGCTTAAGCCATTAACAATCAGCATGTCCTGCTGCTGGCCCTCTTGCTGAACTGTTGGGGGTCCAAGAAGCCTTATGTAGTGCTTCTGATGGTGTTCTTATTCTTCCATGACATACTCCAGGTGCAGGAAGAGCAAAATGTGTGTAAGAAAGTCATTCAGGGAAACATTGCTTGGTTTCCATTGAAATGATTGAAAATCCTCTTGGTATGATAGGGATAGAGGAAAGACCTTTTGTTCAAGTCCCTGCCTCGCAAATAGAAACCGTTTTCACATGTCCTCTTATCTTGAATGCAGTTTCCTTAATGCAGTTACCGTTTTGTATCTGTGATCACATGGACTTTTCAGTATTCTTTAAAGTTCCTAATTTATGTTTTACTTCCCACTTGAAGGAGTTTAAAGTCATGTTATTGAGTTCTCAAGCGCTTGTTGTTTGCAATTGATGCAGGCTTCATACTACCCTGATCTGGGTCTTCACAACAGTGGCTATGCTCCCACATCTCAGCCTTCTTCCCAAAATGGAAACTGGGTCTGTTGCCTACTGGTTTCGCCTGGCCTGTGCTTCTCACTCTGACTTCATTTGGATAATACGACCTCTTGTATAAGAAATTAATCTGCACCAGCTGTTGGGAGTTGTAGCTCTTAGTGAAACTGGCACAACCAAAAAGAAAAATCCCAAAACCAAAAAAATTCTTTTTGTTTTAAGATTGGAAAGAGTAATGGCAAGCCATTTTTACGTTGGCAGAAATAGTTTTCCTTTGGTGCTCCTCCCTTTCCTACGGTTACTTTGCTTGCTTTTGGCCTAAAGTGCTCTGCAAAAGGAAGGGAGAAGTTAATTGACTCGAGTTCTTTAGGCAATTCTGTTTGCCTGAAGTGATGCTAGAAGCAAAATTCCAAAGCTTTCCAGTACCCTGAGAGGTTGGATTGTCCTCTGCATGCGGATGGAGCTGGGCAGCAGCGTGCTGGTGCTCAAGCAGTGGTTTGAGCAGGAGAAGGTGGCCTCACCACACTCCTGACAGCTGGGGGGTGGCACGATGCCTGTGAGCTGGGACTGCTGCTGGAGCATCACACCTACTCACAGCAGCACGTGCCTGCTGACCTGAGGTGTGCTGCATCATGCAGGTGATTACTAACAGTTTGTTTTACTGTGCTCTGACGTAGGTAGTCATAACTTCATCCTGAATAACTTTGGTTTCTCAGCTCTAAGTGGCAACACATGAGAGGTGATCTTGCCACTGTGTGGAACACCTACCACGTATAGCTTAAAATATTTGTCTTTGCACGTAGCTCTGTTTCTCGTTTTGGTTGAAGTGAGGAGGAACACCCTTTCTGGCTGCTGCACGCAAATGCGTTGGGAGGTGATAACAACAACCTAAAATTAAATTATACTCTTGTGCTTCTCTATACTTTGGTTTCCTCCCTTCCTGTAGGAAATGCACGTCTGCTTGGTATTCTCAGTCTTGGGAGATGAGATCTCAGTGCTTTTATGTAACAGACAACTAATGTTCTTTATACTGGGTTTCCTTCTGTCGCAGTGTAATAATCCTAACCTTTTACCAAGGTTGTGAATTCCGCTGTAGGCATCCTTTTTTTGTTTGTTTGTTTCA
This sequence comes from Alectoris magna, assembly GCA_030625065.1. Classification (NCBI taxonomy): domain Eukaryota; kingdom Metazoa; phylum Chordata; class Aves; order Galliformes; family Phasianidae; genus Alectoris; species Alectoris magna. The sequence continues at coordinate 24,243,143 of CM060567.1, forward strand.
TTTTCTATGCCAAAAAGTGTTGTGCTTGTCTTCCTCAGCCCTCCTTGCTGTACAGCGATGCCCTGCCAGCCAGAAGTTACAGGGTTTGTTGTACTAACGCTCGAAGCACAAACACCGAAGCCACTCACTTCCAGCCATGCACATACTGTCTTTTAACTCTCTAGTTCTTGTTGGCTCCATTTCTTTCACGTTCTGGTGTCACCTGTCTGGTCCATCTGAATGCATGTGTGCGATGCTGTTTGTATAGTCACACTTGCTGATCCTTCCTCTTGCTCCACATTGGAATCATACGGCCGCTGCTTGTAGAGTTACAGTGCTCCTGTGGGCTTCTCTTGGGACACAGGCAGTCACATTTGTTTTGGTGTACCCTCAGGGTGAATGGGAGCGGGTCGGAGAGAGGCAACATCAATTCTTCCTTACTAGCCAAACTCCATGGTTCTCACTGAAACCTAAACCCTGAGTGATGCATTCCATGGTTCTCACTGAAACCTAAATTCTGAGTGATGCTCATTTTAGTTCTCAACACTTGAAGGCAGAATGGTTTCTGTCTCCTGAACTAGGCACTCACGGGGAGAACTGGAGCCCGGTGTGCATCTTTCTCCTTTTGTATTAGTTTGGAAAACCGGCTCGTCGTTGGGGTTCATGTGGCATTAGTTTGTCCCATGTTTTGCAAGCACCAGAAATGAAAATCGAACAGACATAAACAATTTAAGAATTGATGTAGCCATTTTGGTCATGGGTGACATTAACAATTGAATTGGTGGTGGAAGAACTGCTAGAAATGCATGGCTATGTGATGGATATGGGGGAATCATTCAGGTTTTGCACATACACTATGGGTTTTCCCAGCCTGCTGACTTTAGGCTGTGTTAGTTTTTCACTTGCATGCTGCTTGCGGTTCTTTGCAGGAGATGCTCTTCATTCCCCTGTGTCCTTGCACCGTGTGAATGTGCAATGCTACGGAGTGAAAGCAGAAACTTAGATCTGCCGGTATTGTTCTGACTCTATCTTTTACTTGTAGGCGTCTGTGTATGATGAGAGTGTTTACAGCGGGAGCCGTCGGTATAGTGCCTCTAGTTCTCGTGCTGTAAGATGTTTTCTGCATTTCCCCCTTGTTGTGTCTCTGTCCTTCAGTAGCTGTCTTTACCAGAACGCGGGCTTTTTGAAGCTGAGGAGTGTTCAGGATGGACTGTGACAGACTCGTAGCCTGCTGCTGTTGCAAAACGCAGGCACCGATTCTGTGAGCTTCCACCAAATCCTAAACTCCGACCTGACTAGCGTAGTGATGCATTGCCTTGGGCTCTGCTACCTGCAGCATACCAGCACCAGGCAGTGTCACTGCTGCAGCCCGGGGAGCTCAGCTCTGCCCCTGTGCTTAGCTTCTAGCTCAGGTACCTTGGCAAGGCAGTGCGGAAAGTCCCTTTGCTCTCTGAGACCTCATTTTTCTTCTGCAAACTGAGATTAATATAGATTAAAAAGGAATCGCTTCCCTAGCGTTACTTTGTTAGCATGCACAAGCATAGCTGTTAATTTCTTGTTTAAAAACTTGCAATGTAGATTGCTTGGAAGAGGAAACAAGCTTTCAAGAATGCCCACTGCGCCCTCGTTAGCCGTTAAAGGGCCCTCCTGTTGCATAACACTGCTTCATTAGGAGTGCCGTGCATCTTGCTGCTATTGATCTTAAGCTTCAAATTACTTTTTGTTTCCCAATTATGCCTTGTTTGCATTCGGCTGTCTTGTGGTCTGCCTGCACTTCAGTGGGTTTGTTGTTTGCACTGCACTAAGCTGGTTGTTATCCTCTGTATGACAGGTCTTCCTTTGTAGGTGTCTGAGCTCCAGATGACAGTTCTGATCTGGGGAGAAATAATTCCCAGTGGACTGTGGGCCTGAGAGCTGTTTACAAGCCCCACTGCTAATGGTCTGAAGATGAAATCAACTGTGGTGCTTGTTCCCTTTCATCTGTCCCCATCCAGCACCGTGCCGCAGATGCTGTGTATCATCACCCCTCTGGTTTCAGAGAATCATAGAATAGTCTGGGTTGCAAAGGACCACAGTTTTAACCCCCTGCTATGTGCAGGGTTGCCAACCACCAGACCAGGCTGCCCAGAGCCACATCCAGCCTGCTTTGTGTCGCACAGTGGGCTGTACAAGGGTGAGAGCTGAAGCATGTGACTTCAGCCTCATATGGCATGGCTTTGTCACAGCTGTGGTGTTTCCAGTGGGCATTTCAGCATCACTGAAGCCCGTAGCACTGCTCTGCTGTCAGAGTGGTTGGCTTCGTGTGGGTGGCTTTGTGGTCAGTGTGTTGGATTGCAGTCAGGGTTATTTCCCATCCTGTACGCGATGGAAGATAACCAAGCAGACCTCCAGTAGTGAAGACCTGGGAGTCTCAGTAGTAGTTTTAGGGGATTCCTGTAGGGTCCAGGTAAACTAACGGAGAAACCTTCAAATAAAATAAAAGGAGACACATATCAAAAGTACAATAATTCTTTAGATTTTGTATCTTAGAACAAAGGACTATGAAAGAAACTCTCCGAGGTCACACAGCTCCTCAATGTACCGGAGACTGAACTGGTGCTTGTTGCTGCCCTGAGCTGCCTGCTTCCCCTGCTCAGTGCCAGGCTTTGTGTAGGAGCTCTGATGCACTGACATGACCCTTTGGAAGGGCCATGCTCACAGTGCCTAGAGGGAGTGCTAATAGGAGAAACTATATGTCTAGCAAATACCCAGGGACTTGGTTCACTTGTGTCTGTTCTGAATGTGTGTAACTCTCTCACGTATGCTTATGTTCTATAAAACCTGTTTTAATACAAGATTGAGCACAAAGGTGCTGCTTTGAAATTGAAAAACGTGGGGAGTAGTTCTAAAATTAATATACAGGGTAAGCTCTAGGTCTGTTTCCCTGCTGCTTCAAACTTTCATTTCCATTCTGTACTCCCACTGCATTTTAAGCTCTGAAAAGAAAGCAGGATACGTGCATTCTTTGCCCTTGTCAGCAGCAAGCCAGCCCTGTCTGCTCTGCATCACTGCTTTGGTATTTGCTTTTAAGAAGGCCTAAAATACTTCCTTTGGCAGGAGGTGAGGGCCGCAGGTGCTGGAAAATCAGGAAGGTTCTCCAGTCACTGAGATGGTCTTGATTTCTGCTTGAATCACTGTAGAGCTGGGTGGTTATTGCTTTGGCCCGTGGAACATGGGTTCATTTCGTATGTGCACGATGTCGGAGGAAAAAGAAAGCTCTCTGGAGAGCCTCAGGGCTCTCAAAGACAAGTAGGATTGAGCCTTTTGTACAGAAATTGAGAGCTCTTTGATTGTGAATGGTGTCCCGAGGTATTTAAATACAAGTTACTGTTCTTGTTCTGCCCTACTGTGGATTGAATCAAAACTCTTTCCTCGGTAAACTTCAACTAGAATTACTGTTTGCCTCATTTTTTTTTTTTCCAAGTTAACACTTGAAGTGTCTGTTCTGACTTTAACTGCTCTTCCTTTGTCCAGCTGCATGTAACCGTTTCTGTAACTGTGCAATGCTTTAATTTCTCTCTTGCTGCCTTTCCCAGTCCTAATTCTTTTCTTTCCTCTCTGCTTGCTGGTCCTGGATTGCTCACGGCAGCCTTCAGAGTACAGCTGTTACCTCGGTTCGGGATCTCGGGCATCCTCGAGAGCCAGCTCTGCTCGGGCCAGTCCAGTGGTGAGCTCCTTTATTTTCCTTTGCTCTGAAACAGTTCTGTTTCTGTCCTTCATGCTCTTCTCTGCACAAAGAGGTCGCTGTCCCTCATGAGACAGTTTTTGATCCTATTAATTGGGCTATCCAGGTGACACTAGAGACAAAGAAGGGATGAACCAGATGAGAAGTTACAAAAAGAAAGGGAAAATAGAATTAGCATTCTTACAGGAACTCAGAGGGTACTTCTATTGTAAAGACACTAAATTGCATAGGAATTTAAGCACGTTGGCAAGGATATTGAGGAAAAGATTGCGTTGTTGATGGATAGTGCTGCATCTGCTATGACTGTTACAATCAGGAAACCCTAAAACTTACTGCAGCATTCCAGTTTCTCTCCATTAGCAGTATGGTGGTGTTGCTGCAGAGCTATCTAGAAACTGGAGTTGAACATAACTTGTAGACTACCAGGCACAGCAGGGTCCCTAGCATCATATGGAGGTAATATGTGTACTTAGCTTGGGTTGCATCATGAACTCCTGAGTGGTCATGGCTGGGCAAAGCATAAACACTAAAGGTTGTGCAACTCCTGTGACTGTCGTTGACCAAGACACTCGCTTTTTTTCCTGCTTCTTACCTGTTATGGATTGCCTATCACATCCACAAGATGCGGAGCGATTGGGATGTGATATGAATTAACACACATAACGTGCCTCTCTAGTCATAACATCTGTTGCCTTGGTGGCTTTTAAAGGGGAGTATCTGGATACTCAAGCTAGCACAGCAAGGAGCAAGGTAGGCTGTAGCATGGAAATTTGGAGTGGTGTTCTTCAGTAGCACAGACTGCCTGCAGTGATGAATGGCATCAGGTCTGCTGCCTTCCATCACACAGTTCCCCCCAGACACAGCCGGCAGTTTGGAAGTGCACTCTTGGCACTTCGTTCCACACCTGGAACTGCACAGAGTGCCTGCAGCATAGCGGGGATGGGTGCCTGAGCTCTGCCCACACGTTTATGCTGCTTACCTTCAGCAGGGTCATCGAGCAAACCCCGTCCTCCCATCTGAGAAAGGTGCTGAATAAAGTGCGTGAATAAAGGCCTTAAAACTGAATTTTAATTACCCACAAGGCAAAAAAGTAATTAGTATAGCCAGGGATACCATTAAGGCCCTTAAATTGGTTACCCCTACATTGGCGTTGGCTTCCATTATGTGTTTTTTTGCACGCATTCTGAGTCATTAGTGCAAGTTGCTGTTAGTAATAACAAAACACAGTTTGTCCCTCCTGGGACTTGTAGGGGATTTTTCTTATTTTAATTCTCTGCTTACAGTTTGGACTGTTTGCATGCAAGTGGGTGGAGGTGGTTAGTTGTGTCAGCACAGGAATTGGAGAGATGTCACAGTGAATTTGGTCTGCAAGGAGACAGGAAGCGCTCAGGGCTGAACAGGCTGAGCTTCCAACAAGCTTTTGTCACCTACTGGTTTGATAGTTCCCAATATCGCGTGCTGTGATAAAAATCAGTGCCCAACACTGAAGGTAAATATGATTTTTCTTATGCTTGTGAGGCAGAAGAATGGAACTGAACCATTCCCTAGCTTGATTTCCTCTCGTGAGGAATTAGATGTTGAGAAGGGAAAACTTTTGAACGTAACTTTGTGAATTAAAGAGTAAGATGTGCTGTCACTTACATCCTCTCTGAGAATTCTGTTTCTCCCCTATCACTGTTCATTAAGCAGCATGCCAAAAGCTACGGTAGTTTTGCCAGCTTGTGGCTGGAAATGCAGTGCCGCTCAGTGAGGGCAGGCCTCGGGATGTGAATTAAAGCATGGCTGTGAACGGCATTTCTCGTTTGAAGAAGCTTATCACATTCTTGCCAGCAATGAAATGAAGACAGCAATAGATTTATTTCGCATGGAAGCAGTTATCTGTGTGCTGAAGCTTTACCCACCATAAGATTTACGTTGTGTGCTGGCAGGGCCTGCATCTGCTTAGACCTCTCCAGTGCTCACTCGTATTTCCGACACTGATAAGTTTGTTTAAACAACCAGCTTTGGCATAACGTGCATTCCTGAGTGAGGATAGTTGTGACAGATCCACTTGAGGCCTGACAAAGTTCAGCGGTGTTTTTCAGTGCTAATTACTGGAGTTAAGGTGGCTCTTCCTATCAGACAAACACTCAGGATCCCTGAACCACCAGGAGCCCCTGCCAAGCAGCCGGAGGGGTACGGTTGTGGCTGGATGGGTTGCTCTGCTGGCTCTTCAGGGCAGGCCACTCTTTCAGGCCCTGCTGCACTGCTTCAAGAGCAGGAAACGATCTTAACTTAGATCTGTCACAGCCAAGGCCTTGCTTTTATGAGGAAGTGATCTAAGTGCAAGATCCAGGAAGACCCGATAGAGCCCTTTCAGTATGCAGAAAGAGGTATGAGAAGGAAGGGCAAGGACTCTTTAGCAGTGTCTACTGTGACAGGACAAGGGGAAATGGTTTCAAGCCAGAAGGGGGGAGATTTAGACTGGCCGTAAGGAAGAAGCTTTCTACAGTGTGGGGTATGAGGCACTGGCATGGGTTGCCCAGAGAGGTGTGGGATGCCCATTGACTTAAAGAGATGGGTAACTCTTCCTCTCCTGTGTGCAGCTGGGATGTAATGCGGGACTGCCACCAGGCTTCAGGGCTGCACAGGAGGTGTTGGAGCACTTGTGTCACGCACTGCAGTGCTGCTGCGGGCTCATGGTCTGAGCAGTCACTGACAGAACAGCTTCAAGGGTTAGCCTGCCAGTCCTCTGTGGTGTGGAGAGCAATGCATTTTCAGACACTGCTAAAACGATTTCAGTGTCAATGAAAAACAGGCACTATATCCATATATAGGCTTGCAGGATGGTTTTCTCTTGTTAAGTTTCCAGCTGTGGTAAGCCTCTGATATTGCTGACATTTTTGTACCGTGGCTCGGGATTTATTCTGAGCTAACTTTCAGACGAGGCTGAACTCTGCTCCCACTACACTTCTTTTTACAAAGAGCAGCCTATTGCTCTTGCCAAAGCAGAGATGTGTGTGCTGGGGTTCCTCAGAAGGTTGCCTCCTTTACCTTTCTTTGTACCCTAAGATACGACTTGCCCGACTTGTTGACAGTGAAGGAGATGATCTGGTGAGAGATTGCCCTGTGCCTTTGTAGAAACGGAAGATGACAATGTTCCATAAATTCAAGGTCATGTATCATTAAGTGAATTCTTCCTAATCTCTCTCTTAGCAAGCATGCTGGGTGCAGCACAGTGAAACTGAAGCATTTGTTTTCAGTCTGACTGCTTTACAATACTTTTGATTGCATGTAGATATGGAAGGGAAGTTTTTTTCAGGCAAGAGTTTTGTGTGACTTCAAATAAAGAGGTTTTCCTGAACGTCCTTTGGTTTCTTACTGGGTCAGATGCCCGAGGGCTCCTTGGAGACTGGCTGAAGGCTGAGTAGCCGGGGTTCCCCCTGCTGGCTGCCTGTGCTTGGAAAGCACTCCATCGGCAAGCAGAACGAGAACTGTGGGAGACGTTCCTATCAAACAGGCTTCTGTCATTCACAAGGCACTCGTTACAGCTTTTGTGGTGTCGCTGCCTTATAAACATAACATTGCATCTTTGTAATGAAGTGATGGTGGGCTGAGGGAAATGGCTTTGCTCAAAACAGATGAAATAATCAGCAGTGATTCTTATCCTAAGGGGAAAACGCTGCGGCTGTTTCGTCTGCGGCACCAAATAGATGCGTGTAGCAGGGCTTCACTGGGCAAAATGAAATCTCCTGTTATTTTTGAAACCACACTAATTTAAGACGTTATTTAATGGCTTTGAATGATTACATCCTATCATAAGTCTCAATTAGTGAAGATTGTTTTGCGAGGAATCTGCAGCAAACATCACAGTATGGGAATGAGAGCCGAGCAGAAACATCCACTGCATGCATATCTTTCAACACGTTAGCTTTAATGCCTTCCCCTTTGTGAATGGAAGCTTTTATTTGCCTCGTGTGATGCTTCACTTAAAGAAGAGAGTGAATCTTGAGAGTAGATCTGTCCAGGAATAGAAGTAACGGGGTACTGTGGGCAAAATGCAACATAGCAACTAGGGTCATCCACACAGTGCTGTGTATAATTCCAAGGGGAAAAAATATGAGTGCTGACTGATGGGAAAGAGATGGTGGTTTTGAGTTAGTTCTCTCTGATGAAATGCATTATCAGCTTAACCTCAGCTTTGCCCTGCCTTCCTCTGAAGCAGATCTCCGTTGCTTTCTCAGTCATTTCAAAATGGCTCTTCTCTTTAGCTCCCTTAGGCTCTCGATCTGGGTAAGCTGTTTGTTTTTGAGAAGTATCTTTTCAGGAAACCATCTTGATTGCTGTACTGAGCGTTCCCAGCAGCTGACATCTGGGCTTCTTGCATCTGCTCAGGTTTTGTTGCTTCTGCTCTGTCTTCTGAGCACTGAACTTGCCTTGGTTCCTGGTAATTTTCTTGCTCCTAAATGCTGCTTTGGTTCCAGTCTTTTTTCTTCTGGGCTACTTTTAGCGTAAGTTTGGTCAATCTGAACGAGTGAATTCCAGGGAGGTTCTGAAATCATAGACCAGCTGTTTGTTTAGACTTTGAGCCGGTCCCAGATATGTGACTGCAGGGTCGGTTTTTGTCGTCTCAGCCTTACCTGGGTTTTTGCTTGAAGTCAGACTCCTTTTCTCCCAGGAGGAGAATGCTGAACTTACTGGAGGTTCTGAGCTTTACATTTCTCTTCTACTTGTTTTCCTTTTCTTTTTGGGAGAGGTGCAGATGCAATCCAGTCCTTCAAACCTAAGTTGGTGCCTTGTTTTTTGGAGTGAGGGGCGGAGGTGCTTCGATTTATTTCAAGTCCATAAAACTGTACCTTCAAGAAGCTGTCTTGATCTTGAAGTGTGTTCACCTTTCATTTGAACTGCTTTGATCTCTGCTTAAGTAAGCTGTTGTTTTAGGTTCATTAGAGAAATTGCTAATGAAAAGTATCTCAAAGGTTTAAGAATCCCCCTTCTGACATTGTATTGCCTTCTCTTGTACTTCGTTATCTAATGATTCTTTCTGAACTGTTGTTTTACAGATTGAGGAGCGGCCAGAAAAAGATTTTGAGAAGGTAAGAAGGATCTTGTGAACTGCTCTGACAATAGCACAGCTATTTTTGTATCTGAACTTGTGGTGAGTTTGAATTAACAGAGCTTTCTATTACTAGAATCATACCATAGGATGGCCTGGGCTGAAAAGGACCACAACGATCACCCAGTTTCAACCCCCCTGCTATGTGCAGGGTCGCCAACCACCAGACCAGGCTGCCACCCTACGTTTTTTGAAGGCAGACTTGAAACCGTCCTGGTCATTCAGGGATTAATAGTTGACAGCACTGAAATTGCTTCGGGCTAAGCCATGTGAATATTGGTTTTGTTTAGTAGAGCTTAGTGATGGTATTGCATAAAAATGAAGATCATACTGCAGCAGTGAGGAATTGGCCTTACCCGCACTACTCTAACACAGCATTGCTACCGCTGTGGAGTAGGTAAATACAAATGGAAGCAGAAGAGTTTGAGGAGTAGTCAAGAGCATCTGCAGCATAATACAGTTCTGAAAGTGTCTGGCAAGATGGTACTAGCCCCTAAAGATTTTGTCTGATTAAGAATTAATACTTAGAAGCTAATTTGTGTGCAGAGATAACAATGTTTAGCTCTGGTTTCCTTTTTGTCATTACCTCCTCTTGCTAAATCTTGATCTCAGTTCTTCTTCCTGAGAGATGCTAGCGGAAATTGTATGATGTAGATAGAAATGCATGGGTTCTTCTTCCTGGCCTGATGTTAAAGCTGCCCTTGCAGTTGAGTAGCAACAGCTCCCATTCCCCCGGGTTTCTTTTTAGCACTCATTTCTGATGTTTCTTGTGGCATTAGAGACCAGTTAGGTGCCAAAGACACAGTTGCTGTCTTGTCGTTTGTCTTTATCAACAGAGAGTCTATGTTATGTATATTAAAAATTATATCTAAGAAAAAAGTATTCACAACCCTATTTAACTGTTTGTGATTCCAGGGTGCGCGTTCTGTCTCAAGTCTGTCAGCAGCTACCCTAGCTTCCTTGGGTGGGACTTCTTCTCGAAGGGGCAGTGGGGATACGTCCATCTCAGCAGATACAGAGGCATCTATTAGAGAAATAAAGGTGAGATGTTCTTAAAGCCAGCATAAATTGCATGTAACTATGCCTTTTTTTTCCAGTCTGAGTGTCTGGGTAGTCCATATCTAAACTCCTTGGGTTTTTTTCTGAAGTTTGTTTCAAGGCTGCGTTCTGAAATCTGTTTTTAAATTGGAAATGTGCGTTCTGTTAACTTTCAGACATTACGACGAGTTAAAATATCTGGAATTCTATTGGAGAGCTCAGATACAAGCGGTTCTGTCCAGTTTCAGCACCATAAGAACAGCTGAAACACAATCACGTGGTGGTGACCAAGGACAAGGAAGAGAGACTGTAGGCCTTACAATTACATTTAATGTGATGGATGGATTTTGTACTGGTTTTATGTTGTGTTTTTTTTTTCTAATAGTGCTGTTACAGCCTCTATTTCAGATTAGCTTCGACTATACTATCAGAATTCCCCAAAAAGGATGATAGTCAGTGAAAAAGGGTAGAGAAGGGTTCTGTCTGGGACATGTCCTTGTTGGAGACCTAGAAGTTGGAGCTGTATCTTGGCCTTATTGTTATTATTTTTCCAGTCAAGAAGAGAAGAATCAGGATAAACTAACCGAGACGTTTCACCCTCTTGCAAGGCTTCAGATCAGGATCAGTCTGCTTAACTTTGTGGTAGAAATACTTACATGAGAACTTCGAATACTTGCTCTTCCATGTGCACTTGTATCCGTTAGTTTCAGTGACATCACTGACCTTTCTCACCATTTCTCTCAGGATATCTATGAGTTAAAGGAGCAGATTCAAGATGTAGAAGGCAAATACATGCAGGGACTGAAAGAAATGAAGGTACTGGTTTATTGCAGTGTGAAGTGTGCTAATTAACACCAGCTAAATGTTCACAGAGCCAGGGTGAGACGTAGCACTGACCTTGCACACTTTTCTTCTGGGAGGGGGTTGTAAACTGTGGAAAGCACTGCATTACCAGGAAGTGTCCCTTCTGGTGTCTGTTGATTGTGGTGAGCGGTGCTTCCAAATATGAACTGAAAGACTGCTGATTACTATTGCATGTCTTACTTGATGTTCTGAAAAGGTAATCGTTTTGCTTGCAAATGAAAATCACAAGGTTGTGGGGTTTTTTTAAATAACTCTGTAATCCAGGAAGCCTCCCAAAATTGGAAGCTGGCACCAAGGAAGCGCCTAATACTTCTACAAAGCTACAAAGGAGTTTGATGCAATGACTAACGTGCATCTCTGGTGGTTTGTACCCGTGCCACAGCAGGTCTCAATAGCTGTATCTAATTCTGGCTTTGCTTTGGTGTAGAGGTGTCCAGGAGCCCAACTGTGGTGGAACTTGATGCTAATAAAACTAAATGTAGCATGTTGAAGGAGTGCTGCAGCAACCACCTTAACTTACTTGTGTATACTTCCTTTCCATCTAATTTCTGAGATTAATCTTTCCACTGTTTCCAAATTCTGACTGCTTTCCTGAGCTTAATATTCCTTACCCTTGGGCTGGAATGTGTGTCAAAACACAACATGTGTTTCAGGTGATGAAAGGCCCAAAGGCAAATGCTCTTGTTTGTCGATGGAAATGTAAACTAAACTGGTTCAGAATTACTGTTGTGATCATCTTACTCTGTCATCCCCAGTTCTGTGTATTGAATGGAATGGGAAGTATATGGAAGTTGCCCGTGCTGTGGGAGCAATTCCAATAGTGCTGAATAGAAGAGTCACTTGCTTTTGAAGCTAAAATGATGTGTGCCTTTGCATATTTTCACTGCTTTGCCTATGTAAGACCTTTATCGCTGTATTAAAATCAAGTACTGCAAGTTTGACTGCACAGCACAGAGAATGGTCCTGGTCTTTGTTTTGCCATTGTCTGTTATAAACATCTCAGTCTCTTATATTCAGGACAAGTTGTTAAGGCAGGTTTTCAGGATACTGGGATTTGTATCTTAGAGTAAACTTGTTAAGATGGGAAGCGATTTAGGAAACATAAAAATGATGCATCACATCACAAAAGCTGCAGCTTTCACAGCAAATTCTAATTCCTAAACTAAAAAGTTAGTGTACTTAGTTATATCAGTGTCTCCTACCTCACACTGAAATTTGCGTGAAGTGGCTGCTAAGCTGCCTTAGGTTAACACTGAGATTGGACTACCTAAAATGAGCTCAAATCAAGGTTAGTTTACCTTTAAAGAAAAAGAATTTGCAACTTGTCATCTCCATCAGCTGTTTTGAGCTGCCAGCGTTCAGGGGCAGGGGGAGGAGGGAGAAGGAAGAAAGCCCTGAGAAAGCAGGAGCTGAAGCAGCAGAGAACAGGAAACATTTTAATCCATCCCAAGGTAAGGTTTCTTGCTTATTAACAGGAGCCATGCGGGAATGCAGGGGAGGTTATCCTCACCTTGGGACAGCTGCTAGGTCTGTCCTGCAGATGATTAGCACTGGTTTCAGCAGGACTACTCAGGAGGCTTGTGGTGTGATACCTTTATTTTCTCACTTAAGGTCTTGGCGGCAGAGTGATTTTTGTAACTGACCTCTCACTGTAGTTGCTTATTCTTTGCAGGACTCTCTAGCTGAAGTTGAAGAGAAATACAAAAAGGCTATGGTGTCAAATGCTCAACTAGACAACGAGAAGACAAATTTCATGTACCAAGTAGATACCCTGAAGGATGCACTCTTAGAGCTGGAGGAACAGCTCGCAGAATCCAGGCGGCAATATGAAGAAAAGAGTAAAGTATGTATATAGCAGTGGTGTGTTATATAGCAGTGAGAGACTTCTGGGGGACAGACGCCTTTGAGGGGATCAAACCAAATTACTATTCAAGGTTTTAAATGAGTTATTTTGTATATAGCAGCATGCTATGAGCTTGCAGTCATACAAGTAGAATTTGTCCTTTAGTTTCTGTTTCAGAAAGCAGTTTCTAAAGTGAAGAAATGTTTAATATGGGAAGGATACCCTGTAGTACTACTATAGTATCATATATCCTTTAGTACTGTATGTTGGAAGTGAATGTAAAGATTTTGTTCATAGTAACTTCTGGAGTATTTTAATGCATGCAACTCTCTTCCACAGACAGTTGTGCATCTGGTAGAGTCAAAGCAGCTGCGTGGTTGAGTGTTGAATAGTTTTGCATGAATTCAGCATCTGAGAGCTAATGAGTTGGTGTTAAATAATAAACCTGTGGCTTGTGTTAGCTTCTCAGAACTGTCCCTTTAGCCTGGGGGCATTTTACTGTATTGTGCTGCAAAACATACAGTTCCTGCAAGGTTTGGTGCTTGGTTTGTTTGGTTTTGATTGATTCACTGGTTGTCTTTTGATTTTGTTTTGATTTGGATTTGGCTTTTCGTTTGTTTGGGTTTTTTTTTTTTAGGTCCTTAATGTCTAGTGAATTTTTTGCGCTGTTCTTACATAGGAGGAGTGGGGTTAAATTCCCATCCATTCATCTGTGTAGTCGGTAGGACTTGGGCTTAACAGCCGTTCGCTGGCATCTTGCTGCTCAAACTGTGAGGCTGGCTAAATGATGTCTGTCACTTCTATGCTTGATGTAATAACAGTTCTTTGGGAAGAGGGCAAGTAAGACAATAACGAATCTGTACTCTTGCGGGATTGTGATTGGAAGCGTACTGAAGAATTGCGTGGCAGTAAGCGTTTTCTTGGTAGCTGGGCTTGTTTCCCCCTGTTTTTCATGGGATGCTATTTTTGATCGATTACATCTCATGAATTTTTCATCATTCATAGGAATTTGAGAGAGAGAAGCACGCTCATAGCATATTGCAGTTTCAATTTAAGGAAATCAAAGAGGCTTTGAAGCAAAGAGAAGAAATGCTTGCAGTAAGTAACTCCATTTTTTTTTTAATGGCTTATTTGATTGGCGTGTGCCCAGTTAGCAGAAGGTGTGTGTAGAAAGGAAGGAATTTTATTCCTTTTTCAAGTTGCTCACCTGAAGAAATAGCAGCAGTTCCAGTTCCAGGCCAAGCAGGTTCAAAGCTAACTTACAGAAATAGTATTTTCCTAAGTATTATCTGAAGTTGCATTGTGTTGCGTTGCGATGTGAATAAGCTGTTTTCTCAATGTCTGCTTGTGGAGATGTAGAGGAATGCAGGGGAACTATTTAACTTTATAAATCAGCTTGTGAATAGCAAGGTTGCCTTAGGAAGCACAGATTTGGCTGACGTGTGAGAAGTTATCATGTTGTGCATGCAGATACCTTTTTTACTTCACCTGACTATTTTGTTCTTTGGCATCGCTGCAATCTCGACTGTCTTTGTTAACCTGTTCCCTACTTTCTGTCTTCTCCTTTTGCTCCTGTCTCTCAGGAAATCCAACAGCTGCAACAGAAACAGCAGAGCTATGTCAGGGAAATTTCTGATCTTCAGGAGACAATAGAGTGGAAAGACAAAAAAATAGGGGTAGGACTGTCAACTCCTGAGATGTGTTCAGAGTGGCATTGTCGTTCTTCAGCTGACCCTGCTTTTGCAAAACCTGATGAATAATATACTCCTGAGTGACTCTGCTTGGTGTGACTGGCTTAGTATATTAGCAGTGAGCTAGCGAGTAGCACGTTCTGTCTTTGTTCAACACTATAAAATCCAAGAAAAACTTAGCAGCTGTTCTGAATTCGAAACCTAGGGGTTATTATTTGCCGTGGTGCTTCATTTGTGTGTGTTGTATTGAGAAAGGAAGTGCTATTTGTAATGCAATTCCGTCAGCACTGGTTTTTTGCTTGTTTGGATTGAATCTGCAGACTGAGCAGAAACTGGAGTGGGATCAAGAAGCAGTAGAGCTCTTTGTGGCCTGTGGGGATGAGAGTCTCAAACTCTCCCTTGCTTCTCATGCCTTTCTACCACCCCTTATCAAAGCCAAATGGGAACACGCTCTAAAAGAGAAGCATGGCTTTCTTTTCTAACAATGAATACTGGAAGAATTTCTGAATATAGAAGGGGAAATAAATCATACTGCTGACGTCCAATAGCTCCTTGCAATTTGAAACTCAAGTGTCTGATTTTTGTTATTGTTCTACTTGTGAGTTTATTTAAGAAATACCAAGGGGGTTCCATTCTAAATTACACCTTTGCAACGTGGTACATCCCAAAGTCTGAAGATGACTTAATTGCGGTTTTCAAGTTAATTGAAATGTAATGCAGCCATCATGGTAACCTGTGCAATTAATAGCCCTTTTATAGACCATTAAAATGTCAGGCCTGCTTTCATCCTCTTGTCTGAGTACGTGGGAATCACTTTATGTCTTCAACATACACGGTGAAGTAATATGAATGAACTCATCTAGCAGATAAGAGGGAAAAGTAGATCCTCGTTTGAAGGCTTTCTTGTGAAGGTTTGGGCTCCGAGTGTCTTTAATAGGAATTCCCGGGGCTGATTCTTACTGAATAAGCTGTGTGTTTCTTGGATTTGAAGCTTGTCTGTGTGTGTCTGAAAACTTGGTCCTTTAACCTCCGAACTTTACTTTTTTCACGTGTCGCTTCCATGAATCCGTGAATATCTTAAATCTGCTCATTCCTGTTTACACTTGCTTTTCATGATCTTTACTTTTCTCCTTTCCTCTCTTCACACCTCCTCACTCTGTCTGTGTTGCGAACTCAGGCCTTAGAGAGGCAGAAAGATTTCTTTGATTCCATAAGGAGTGAGCGGGATGACCTTAGAGATGAAGTGATTATGCTGAAGGAGCAACTGAAGGTATGCAAGAGGAGTAAGAGAAGCTTACTGCTTACTGACTGCTGACCTTTCCCTCCTATGCATTTTTGCAGAAAATATGAGCGGAGCTGAGTCGCAAGAACTCTTGTCGTGTTGCCTATAAGCTGCCATTTCAGGCATTTTCTGATGAAGTCCTTCCCCCTAATATTGACTGTGTATAATATTGACTTAGAATAGACTGTAATGTTCAGCGTTGAACTGTTGCTTTTGTAGGAGACTCATCTCCGAGGAGCACTTTAAACGGCAGAATTATGTTTAAAGATTGAAGCCGAGCTGGTATCACATGCTTTCTGTGATGCTGGCTAAACAGGGAACTGTAATATTCTGTGCTACTTTCTGACTTCCAGCCATTTTTAATGGAGCAATTGAAGCTATTATTTGTTCAGAATATCAAGGGCAAGAACACCTGAACGATCCTGCTCTTACTGGGCAGCAGGCTTTAAAGCATAGCTTTTGCTTCTCCGTAGAAACATGGAATAATCCCGGACTCTGACATAGCCACCAATGGGGAGGCATCAGACGTTCTCGATAATGAAGGACACTTGGATTCTTCCAAAGCTGTTCAAGGCACACCACAGGCATTAAAGACAGCAGGGGATGGGATGCTGGGTAAGTGCTGGCTATCCTTTCGTATCTTTCTGCCTGTCTGTCCACTCATTCATCTTTGCTTGGAGTTTGGGCTTTTGTTAGTGGGACAATTAACACGTCACGCAGCATGCCACTTGTTGAATCACTTGTGCTTCACATCACCTTACGCGTTTTCCTGCTTGATGTTTATTGTCACTTCAAGTACGTTGTGCATTTTCCTGCAAAAGCAGACTTCATTCCCCTTCAAGGTGACAAAGGACAAGAATACAAATATTACATGTTACAGATAAGTAGTAGTCATTTGGATTACTATTTAAACTCAGAATTGTCCCAAAGTATTCCCACTGTCATTCAGCATTTTTCTGCACGTATCTTAAAGAGTCAGAATGAAAGCATTTTAGTTTCATATAAAAGCTTGTGTGCTGGTTCACTTACGTAACTGAGAACTGTCAGCATCTGCTGAACAGAAATGGTGGTCACCATTACAACACTCTGGTGCATGAATTCTTTATTCTTGGTATTTCGTACTGTTGAGCAGTTCGTGTTACCACTTCAGCATTCCAACCTCTTATAATGGAATTAATGCCATTAAATTTAATGAGTTTGAGACGGATACTGTAAGGAAGGAGAAATCTGCTTGGCAAAACCTTCCTCCTTATCCAGTTGTGGTGAGTGACCACTCAGAACTGTTATAATAGCAAAAGCAAAGGGAATTAATTGCTGTTGTTACTGCTCTAAATCAACGTCATAGCAAATAGCACCAAGCAGCCAACTGTTGCAAGTGTGATTTATCTTGCTGTTGGCTGCTTTTTCCTCACTCTGTTTTTGTATGGAAACAATATGGAGCACCAAAACCAAGGTAAGGGTTCTGTATTTAAATGTAATATGTTTTCTGTCTTTCCTTATTCTGTTTATTTGAAAACAGGTACAACATAGACTTGAAAGCTAACTACTGAAGCCACAGTGTTGTTTTAGTACATGTTGCTTCTAAATAAAGTTGGAAGAAACAACAACCAACCTACAGAAGTCCCCATCCCTTTGAGTGGATGGAGTGGCACTAAGTATCTGTGTTGGTAATGTTGAACAGCTGAAACGTTTGCTTGCCAATCAGATTTTATATATACATAAACACTGATGATGCCTGCGATGAAATACGACTGAGTTACTCTTGCTTACTTCATTCTCCTGGCATCAGACACACTCTTGCATGCACAGAGTGGTGTTAGGCTTGAAGTTGTAGAAAATGCTGCTGAGAAAATGTAATCTTTACAGTTACAGAGTTACATCTGCAAATGTTATTGTTAAATTGCACTGCTTGAAACAAAGTTGTTGTCATCTCCAGAAGCTGTAATTCACCCAGCCAAGAGCGTAGATCTGTTACTTGACAAAAACACAGGCCAGCACTGAGGGCTTTTCTTGCTTTGAGAGGGTGGCGGTGGTGAATTTCACTGATCAAAAAGGCCCACACCCTTACTAATTCAATTGCTGCTTTGCCTCACATAATTGGCAAAAGCTGATCTTGCATTAACCTGTTCTTTGATTCATTCTCTTTTGGGTTTTAAGTGGGGAGGTAAGAGCTGCGGTGCGGTCCCTTCAACTTTCTCAATGGTCTTTTAGGCAAAGCCAAGGAAGTGGACATGAAAAATGAGAGTTTGGAGGATGTGGGGAAAAGAGAAATCTTGCAGAATTCTGAGCATGAGGAACACAAAGAGGAGTCTGAGGAACAGGAAGTACAGACATTGCATGCTGATGAAAATACAGAGGCAGAAAAAATGATTGAAGAAACTGATGCTCTGTCAACAGCGATGTTACCAGATCATAGGCTCTGTAAGGCTTTGGATTGGTTCTGTAAACCTTTGTCAGGGAATGCTTGCTCATGTGATGATAGTGATGCAGATGATTTGAGAAAGGAGACGCCCTCAGCAGACACAGCAGCCCAGCAGCCTGTTAGCAAGGAGGCTGAACACAGCAACTTAAACCCCAGGACAGCTGAGAACTCAGAAATGGGCTCACTGCAAGGTCAGGATTTTGAGAGTCCTCAGGAAACGCACGGTGACTTAAGTGCAGAGCATGAATGGGAAAAAGCTGCTCCACAACAGGAAGAAGGAGAGGATGTGGAAGCTAGCCATGCACTGAGTGCTAATGAGGTGGAGCAAGCGGCAGGCAGTGCAGGGGACAGCAGTGAGGTGGTTTTTGGCCAGTCAGAGCCTGTGCTAGCAGACTCACATAGTGAAGAGGTAAATGTGGAGGGCCATGCTGAAACATTCCAGTGCTCAGGAGAAAGTGCTGAAAACAAAGTGACAGAGGTCTTGGAGAAAACTCTCCTTGAAAGCAAAGACTGCACTGATGGAACAGCTGATGAAACTGGAGGTGATAGAGCTGGAGAACAAAATGAGGTTGGGAGTGCAGTACAGGGTCAGAAAATGGAAAGAGATTCCAAGGGCTTAGCAGGGGAGGAGTCATGTGGAAGTGATGCCCCATCAGATCCATATGAAGAAGGAGATGAGGCACACATCCAGCCAGTTTCCTCAGAGGATGGTGAGTTAGCATTATTAGAGGAACAGAATACGCAGGAACAAACAGAACTTAAACCTGCTGAGAAAGATGAACAGGAGGAAATATTGACTGGAAGCTTGGAGGAGTGTTCAGATTCTGCAGAAAAGCAGGAGAAAGCATCTGGGGAGTCTGTGGGCTCTGCTAACAAGGTAGAAGGAAGTGCACTGCATCAGACAGAGCCAGGCACGGACACTGTGAAAGAAATGGCATCTCAGGAAACCAGTTTAGACCCAGGTTTTTCAGATGATGAAACTGAGGAAACAGAAATGCAAACAGGAGACATGTCTGGGAAAGGAGAGGAAAATAGAATAGAATACTTAGAACACAATAGAACAGAAGACTTAAAACCAAAGGTAGAGCTTCAAACAGTTCAGTGCAGTGAAGAAACAACAGGTGATGCAGAGGATGAGAAAAATATTTCTTTAGAAAGTGAAGCACAGAATGTAGTTAAACAAGAAGGTGAATCTAAAGAGGAGTCTGTTGTTTGTCACAGTGCAACTAGTGAGAATCAAGTTGATAAGGAAGCATTTAAAGAAGATAAACAGTCAGAGCTTGCAGACCACCAGGGTGATGGATTTGCTTCTATGGAAGATGCAGATAATTCTCTTGCACAGAAAGCTGAACTGGATGAAAATGTGAGTGAGCAACTTAGACTAGAGGGCCAAGCAGAGGAAGAACAAGAAGATGATGGTGATGCATTTGATTTTGATGATGATTCAGAACAGGTACTGGAAACTGATGGAAAATGTGATGGAGAAGTTGATGCACAGAGTGAAGAGGATGACAAAACAAACAGCATGATCAGAAAAGCTGCCCAAACGGGTGAAGCTGGGGAGAGAACTGGCAAAATAGAAACCAGTGACACCTTGACTGAAGATGACAGCTTGCAGCATAAGAAAGGAAACGAGTCTGAAGAAACAGGGCACTTGCAAGAGGAAGTATCAGCACTGAAAACTGATGAGAAGGCTGATGTGTTGGCAGAGGAAAACAAAGCATCAGATTCTAATGAAGTGGAAAAGGCACCAGGCGACAGTGTTCAAGAACAGGATTTGGAGAATGCTGGCTTTAACGGGGCTGAAAGCAAAGAGGATTTGCGAGGTGGTAGGAAGGGTAAGGGTAAATCCAGAGATGACTGTACAATGTCCTGAGTTCTGAATCCCGGACCATAGGAGTTAGAAGCCATTTGACCAGGCTCAGTACCAAAGCATGCGCTTTGCACAATAAATCAGCCCTTAGGAATACAGGAATACTCTTGAGGTGTTCATTTTTTCCTTGCAGGTAGATCTCATAATACACTGTTTGGTCATGTAAGTGGTGATAGTGCAAATATTAAATCATTCACTGACGTACCTAGCCATGAAAAATCATCCAGAGGTTTGGTTTTGCTGTGTCTCGGGTTAAATGTTTGTCACCAAACAAAGCAAGCTTCACAAAGGAACTGATCAGGCTTCTGCAGTTAAAGTACTCCTAGTGTTTATAACTGCTACCGAGGAGCTTTTATATGAAATTCCTACTTTCTAGCCTAGAGTAAAGACAGATTATCTGAATGTATGTGCAATAGGGCCTACAGTAAGTATGCTAACACTTTGTCATGAAGGAACTCGGAAGATCGGCAACACTTAGATCTAATGCTAGCATTTGTTGCTGAACAATTAAAGCCTCGGAGCCCTTTTCCATAGCAAAAGAAGACAAAAAGATACTCTCATTCCACTTTTTGTATGTGTGTTTCTTAAATGGACATACTCCAAACCATCGGTAGATCACTGTGAATTACGTCAACGCTTTGGAGGAGCAGTACATGATTTGAAGGAAATGCAAGACGTAGGTTGCTGAAAGGAGCAGATACGTACATGTTTACTTCATCTAGGCACTTTGCACCGCAATAGGCCTTTCACACCATGTCTCACATGGTTTTTCTATTTTTTTCCTAGGAAAGTGTCAATGCACACATTGACATGCCCAGGTTTGCTATCCAATACTGTACCTATGAATATATAAATATATTTTTTCAGAAAAAAAAAAGAAATGTTTAACATTGCATTCCTTACTGCATTATATATATTTTTTGCAAATATGAAGAAAGAATGTTTTTCTTTGAAAAGTTCTTTCCTCCTTTTTTCTGGAGGGAAGGTAACTCTGGATGCCTTAATCCTTGTGGGTGTCAGGCCAAAGGCTGTTGTTCCATATACGAGCCCCAGTGCCTTTCTGGAAAGGTGGGTTATGTTGTATTGCTGGCATCAATGAGACGCTTCAACACACTGATGTATTCCTTCTTGCATTTTTATAGTGCTTGGGAGGAAGATCGTGTTTTGCATCATTAATAATTAGTTTGAGGTTGTGTTAAAGCGATGAACGTGCAAAGGGAATGCAAGTTGAGCAGCTGGGGGGCTACAGAAAGTCCTGTTGATGTTACAAAGATGGCGGAGTTCAAATAGACTGCAAAATTACAAGATGTATATCAAAGTGTACTGAGCTGTATATAATTAAAATAAACATATTTTATACTACAAATTGTCTGTCCGGAGCACTCTTTATCAAAAACTTGTATAAATATTGATTTAAATCTTTCTCACTTCAGAAGCACTTTTTTTTCCCCTACAGCTTTCTTTCTTAAATGTATTGCTTTGTGCTACATAGATGACAGAGCTGTCCTGTTAGGAACAGGCGGCCTTTGAGGACATTTAGTGTTGGATGAGACCATAGCTCTACGTTTGTGACAGGGCTGTAAGCCTGCAAACTCTTTTCGTACGGCTCCTCTCCAGCTTAGAACAGCTTCAGAATGGGTTCTGTAAGTATCAGCAGTTGTTTTTACTGAGGGTTTACACTTAATTCTAATCTAAAGAGTCACAGTTCTTTAAAGCATCATTTCTTACCATACAGCATTGTTTAAGTGAGATTTTTTTCCTTGCTACGCTCAACTGTAATGTATGGTTTCATCTTGAAAGTATTCTAAATGTATGTATATTTAAATGTTAAGTACAGTTATATATTTAACTAGATTCGTGCCAGACTTTGCCTAAACTTGTGGATGGATCTATAAACAGCTCTCATTTAAATGAGGCGTTTGCCAACAGTCCCTCTATTTTTCATGGGTTTGTTTCTGACAGGAGTGCTGCCTGATTGTTGAAGGGAAATTCATGGAGACCTATTTTTAACCATTTTTTCCACTTCAGAAAGTACGGCATCCTTAGAGAAGTCCCACTGTAGAGCTAAGCCATGGAAAGAAATGACACCTCTAGTCTTCACTGTCTTTGTGCGTGCTCTTATCCCACAGCACCTTGCCAAATCTCAATGAAACTAGGGCAGGAACAAGAACACGGGGCAGGTGGTGAAGAACAGCTCCATGTATCATAAACCCACCCATGAACGCCGCCTCTTGGTACCAGTGTTGGCAGCTGGTCCTTGCCTTCTGGAACTGGACAGGTACCACGGAGAAGGAGGTGATGTTGGTGTCTCTAGCTCTTCAGTTTTTGCTGGAATCTTATTTGTTGCTGCAGCGAGCACTGGTCGCATTGTGTAGGACTTTCATCTCTCACAATGACTTCAAACACTTGTTGGGTTCTGTGTTCGAGACCTGGGGGCACGCATAGCCTGGAGTGCCAGGTTGATGCGTTACTGTGAATTCACAGCTTGCCTCAAATGCTTTCAAAAGCAGTAGCTGAAGTAACTTCCATATTCAGCAAGTCACAGTGAAAGGCCCTGGACAACAGTCCCTTTGAAAGAGTGATCCTGCTGTCACCTTCAAAATCAGTGCTGCGAAGCCAGTGCCTTCTAACTCTCATGTTTATCCTCATGCTTGCTCAAGAACTTCCCTCTTCTGGGGAAGAGTGGAAAGCATTCTGTTCTATTAATATTATTATTATTATTATTAGTAGTAGTAGTATTTAATGATGCAGTATAAATGGATGGCTCCAGAGAAGCAGTATTGTTCAGCCTGCTGCTGGATCCTTGCTAGCTGACTGGAATAGCTGCTTGAAACTGCTGGTGTGTTTTCAGGGCTTGCAGCCGTCACTGCTTGCCTTCCCACCCTCCAAGCACAGCTAACCCTTTTCAGCTGCACTGACATTAATTAGTTGGTAGACCATGCGAATCATTCAAGTTCTCAACAGCTGCATCCCATTGCACACTGTCTTCAAAGTAGGAAGAGGCACCAGGTATTTGTGGGTGATTAGAGGGTATTAGGTCAGCTTTGCCACTGAAGGGGCACCGTGAGTCAGCTGCTTTACCAAAGCAGTGGCAATGGTCGTGCGGCTTCAGCAAGCCTGTGCAATAGCAGACACTGGTAACCATGGCTGCCGCCATCCCACCTGTCCTGTTCTCTTCTCAAAAAGAATGGTGCTGTGCCCTACCTGCTGTGACCAGCACCTGTCCTTCCATTAGGCAGGAATATTTCCCCCTTCAGCAGCGGTCATGCTAACAAGTTATTCTACTCTTTGGAGTCCCTTAAGTTTGGGCTAATGTTACAGTGGCTTAGTGATTCTCTTCTGCATCGGTCCTTGTTCTCTTTGCCTACTGTTAGTAATTTCCTTTCTTTATCTCTGCTGAGCTGTGGCACCGACGCTTCCCTGAATATCCGTGACCTTCCTTTTACTGTTTGCTCTCCTTGCTTTCTTCATTGGAATTCATTTTCCTTCCCTGTCATCTTTTTACAGAGGTCTTAAGCCTCCCTTCTTTTCCATATAGGTAGATGAAACTGTCTTATTATTTTACACTTGTTGGTTTTTTTCTCGTTAGTTTACAAAAATGTAAATGTATTTTTTGTCTTGTGACAATGCTCACGCATAAGAGCGTTTGATACAAACAGCTATGAAAAGGGATAGGACTTGGGGAGTTCAGAAGTAATGCACAGAACTGCAGTACTGGGGTGTCATATTGATATCTGTATTTGGGTATCGCGTCAGAAGTCAAGGTAGAGGTTTGATTCCAGGCTCTGGAATCACTGCTGATGTGGAGAACTTACAGGAGGGGAGCGACCTTCCATGTAATGCACAGCTCACGGACTACACGTGTGTCAGCATGAGTTTCATTTGAAAACTTTAGCTTTCTCCATGATGTGATTGAATACAGACTGTTTATTCCCTTAATTCCTCATGTTAACAAGAAAACAAAAGGTCAGCAAGAAGACATTGAGCCTGTTCAGTGTTTAACAATAAATCAGGACAACAGCATGTTGTGTCTCTAGAGCTTTTCAGAAGTACCTGACTACCGCCATGAAAACCCAACCGGTTCACCTGGTAAAAACCAACAGCATTCTGTCTGTATCTTAGGAATTGCTTTCCTTACCTTTACAAAAGTCTTTTCTTTTTTTTTTTAATGTATGACCTTTGAATTTTAGCAATTGAACAGCTAACGGGCAGGACCTTAGAGGTGGAGTTGAGCACACTCGCTGCCTTGGTTCTGCACAGTTGGCTGCCTGCTGGCAAGGGAGGGAAACTAAAGAAAACGGCAACAAGCACGTGTGTGAAAGCTAAACAGCACTGCAATAAACATACATGTCAAACCTGTGGAGTTAGACCTATCCGAGGTCAGTATATCCCCTTCTGATAAGAATACTGGACGATGATGTTCAGTGTACTTTTGTTGAGATGACTGAACACGCTCAGGCTGTTAATTAACGAGGCAGAGTGATTTTAATTATCACAAGAAATGTGAGTTATCATTTGCTGCATACAGCACCTGCTAAAATACTTTCACGTTCTGCATTACTAGGAAAGAAGAAACAAGCGATTTGGTTACTCACGGCTGTTTTCCAGTTGTCTCATTCTGTACTGTGTTCTTTATTAAACCATGCCACGCACACCTGTTTGCCGATCTGCTGTTCTTCCAAGTTCAAGTCTAGCACAACGAGTCTAGATTGCCTTCTTCATGTCTGACTGGGATAAGTGACTATGAAGAGCAAAGAATGCTTTACCAGGCTCTTGAGTTAGAAATAGAATAATTTCACGGATGAATGTTTTATTTGTCATAGTACTGAAGATAACAGAGTGTCATTGTCATGCTGTTTAGTTTTCCTTTTGAACTGAGGATTTTCAGCGCTGAGAATGTGCATAGCTATGATTATAGGTGTTTGTGGTGTTTCCATTGTGCTAAACTGTAAAGATTTGTGAGATTTTGTGTTGCAGTTGTGTTTGACCCTAGAGTTCTTGCATGCTAACCTAATGTAGAAGATTAGCCTCTTTGCATGCAGTGGGTGCCGTGACAAGCATGCTCTGTGAGAATGACATAACCTCCCCTGGCTGCAGCCCCTTCCCAGCCCCGTTGTGGCCTCATTTCCTGTGGTACGTGCATAACTACCTTCATCATTTCACTAACCTTAACGGGTCCCTGTTGTATCAGATACTCTGAAATGTGTGGCTCACCCAAATCAACACTGAGCTTTCAGTTTTCTCTTTCAGAAAGGCTGAAAAAACTCATTGGTGAACGAGAGTCCTTACTAGACCAGGTAAGCACATGAGAACTGAAATGCTGTGTGTTCACTTAACGTATGATTAAAAATAATACAACTTCAAGAAACCAAAATGCCCCTAACACAGCCTATAGAACATGCAGCACGTGTTCTGAAAGAACAGCATGCATTCTTATTGCCAAAGACTCGGCTGCTTCCCCCTGGAATTCTCCTGTGTGTTAACACAGGGTGTGAAACAGATGACCCAGGGGCCTATTTCGTGTTGCTAACATTCAGTGCTCAGCGTTCCGGGCTGCTGTCTGTAGCCACCTAGAACTCCTCCTCCATAACTATGTCCGAAGAATGCTGCTTTGGATTGATCGAGGCCAAAGGGGGAAAAAGCAAATGTGGTCCACAAATCAGAAAAGCAAATTTTACCTCCGAGAGTAAACCTTCCTGACTGCTGGTTCTGTGGGCAGTTTGGAGAGAATGCTGGTGGGATTACAGTAGATTGGTAAATAACAATTAAATTACGGCTGATACCATGATACAGTGGTTGTAATCTCTATTCAAAACACTTGAGCTGATCTGTTTCTCTGCGTTGTGCTCTATGCTTCCATTTACGGACGGTATCCTTGGCCTCGGGCTTTCATGCATGATCAGTCACAGCTTGGGGTTGCTAAGGATGTTTTATGTGCATGTGCATACAGAACATTTCTGGCTTATTCTAATAAAACAGTCTTCTTCCTCATATTATTCTTGGTCCCAAATTTATGCATAAGCACTGATACTTAAGCTGTGGTGAGTCATTTGCCAAAAGAATTTCTGGGAAATATAAGAAAAGAATTTGTTTTTTGGAATTTAGTTTGGGGAAGGAAAAAAAAAAAAGCTTCATAACACTCAAGAGAGTCTTGAAATGAGTGTCTTATTTGAATAATTATCTCGTGTTCCTCAGGTTAAAAAACTAAAGGGACAACTGGAAGAAAAGCAGAAGAATGGCAAGTTGGAGAATGCACAGTCTGAGGTTGAAGTTCTGGAAAATGGGACAGATATGCACATGATTGACCTCCAAAGTAAGCTGTGTTTTCATTTTAAGAGAACTTTCTGTGTGCTGAATGAATGAGACAGTGTGCCTGCACAATGAACGTGTGTGCTGAAGTAAAAGTGAGCCTTCGGTCCTAAGGGAACTTCAAAAAGGGAGCCAGCCAGGCACCTCTTCTAGAGGTGAGGGAGCTGTTACCCTTCGAACGAGAATGGGATGGGAAATGTCCTTTATGTTCTGCAGGAGAGCTGAGGATGAGTTCCATATCACACCTGGTTAACTCCGCTTTGAGTGATCAGAAGGCAGGCAGGCAGGGTTAGCTGCTGTCTGCTGGCACGGAGTGGGTTTACCTGGCAGCTCTCAGTATGGAAGGAAACCCAAGGCAGGGAGCTGCACTATCACTGCCCCAGGTAGTTTCCTGGAACGTGGAAATGCTGTGACAGATTTGTTGAGCCTCATTCTGATATCTCATATAAATCTGCAATTCTTGTAGGAGACGCCAACAGACAGATCAGCGATCTCAAATTTAAACTAGCCAAGTCTGAGCAAGAGATAACAGCACTGGAGCAGAATGTAAGTTCCCGTTTTGTTCTGTTTGTTTACTCTTGATGAGAATGCAGGGAGTGTATTTTACTCCATGAAAAGTGGAATCTTAATTAATGTGACTTCCCTTAAAACAAAAAGCAGGATTGTTGGAGCACCAAGGCTCTTGAAGTTAAGTCATGAGGGCTAGAATGCCTTTTTTTATCTCTAGGGGAAAGTCAATATATTATTCATGTCTACCAAATGAAAAGCTCTCAAAGACAGATGTGCACTCGGAGCACTTTCTGAGCTGCTCAGCATACTTTCATGTGTCTAGCTGCTGGCAGTTTTCAGATGGCTGCTGGCATGTGAGATAGTACGTGTGGGTTTGGGCAGTACTGTTCAGATGTAACTGTTCGCTCGCGATCGCAGTGTAAATGGGCTATTTAGTATTATGTAATTATTTAGTTTAGGGGTATTTAGTAAATGGGCTGTAACTTCTGTTGCTGGCAGAACTTGAGATATGGGTACGTATAAAAGGTCTGGAGGCAGTTACCATGGCTTCTTTGATACATTCTTCCTCA
Source organism: Alectoris magna (assembly GCA_030625065.1). Lineage (NCBI taxonomy): Eukaryota > Metazoa > Chordata > Aves > Galliformes > Phasianidae > Alectoris > Alectoris magna. The sequence continues at coordinate 24,270,342 of CM060567.1, forward strand.
AAACATGCCTTCCTTTGATTGACATAAATCTAGCACCTTTCACTGGTTATTGCTGAACTATCAGAAGAGTAAAGCTTCCGAGTAATCTTTAATTCCAAACATTTGCATTTGCATTAGGTAATACGATTGGAAGGTCAGGTAGCCCGATACAAAACTGCTGCTGAAAATGCTGAAAGAGTAGAAGATGAACTGAAAGCAGAGAAGCGCAAACTACAGAGAGAGGTAACTGTAATGTAACTGTCACAGGAAACTCAGGTGCTGCTTCTGCAGCCTTCGGATGCTCAGCTTTGCACGTTAATCTCACGCTGTACATGAATGTGGATTGTTCCTTTTAAACGTGTTTTTCTTGCCCAGTTGATCTGTTCATGCCTCTTTCCTGTTGCGTGCCCATCCAAACTCTGCCCATATTTCTCTCTTAAAGCATACTTTTCAAGCTCTTCATCATTTCGACCTTATTTCTTTTACCAGACTTCATGTTGTCTTCAAGCAGCTGCAACAGCCAGCCTTAAATATGTTTGTCAGCTTCTTTCACTCCTGCCTCCTAAGGGGTTTTTTTTCAGTCTGGCTCTCTGTACCATAAAAACTAAATAGCTCTTTCTGCTATGCTGCCTGTAATAAGTGATCTCTTGTGGAACTTACCCTTCTGTCTTGTTGTCTTGCTTATCAGATAAGACTCTCTCCCCTTAAGACACTGGGGCTGGTACTCATAAAGGCATTATCAAAGTCTTTTCCACAAAGTGCAATGGCTTCAGTCAAAAAGGAGTCACCTGCAGCAGTTCTTAGTCTGTTGCTTAGGATGCTGTCCTGGAAGGCAGCAGGCTGCCCAAGGCCAAAAGGCTCCTATATGCTGCAGTGCTGTTTTCTCCCATGGATGGCAGCTCTAGACTAGGGCACTTTTGCCCTATCTTTTCCTGTTCCTCCCTTCTGTCAATAGGAGTAACACTCGTTTTTTCTCAGGGCCAGTCTAACTACTAATAAGTCCCAAACTGAGGGAAGCCCTAAAATCTGTTTTGTGTTGTCACTGGCACCCTTATCAGGGCAGGATATGTTTTGTTATATGATGTTTTGGAGCTGTTACTCTGCGCGGTCTGGTGCTTTCTCCCTTGGTGGATTTTATAGAAAAATTAAGGCAAGGCACCAAAGTCCAGGCTGTTTCTATAACTCTGGGAACCAGAAATGCAAAAGTCAGGCACTGAGACAGGTGTACGTCACCCAGCAGATCTCTGAGCATCCATGCCTCTGAAGCCAAGGCAAACTGCGAGCCAGATGTTCAATGTTCTGTAAATAGTTTGGGTTCTTGGCATTGTGCTTAGAAACCGTCTGTGTGTGGCCTTCAAAGCAGCAGCACAGGCAGCTGTGCTGCATTCACCATTAACTCCACTACCGGGAATTTTCAGCTGCTTTACCGTGTAAGGAAGCTCCTGCAATATTGTCAGTTGCTGTTGGTAACTACAAACTTTGCTTTATCACTGGAAAGGGCAAACACTGTAAAAGTTACAGGGTTGGTTTTTTTTTTTCTGCTTCTTTCCTTCAGCTTCGTTCAGCACTGGACAAAACTGAAGAGCTCGAGGTCAGCAACGGTCATCTAGTAAAACGCTTGGAGAAGATGAAGGCCAACCGCAGTGCTTTACTGTCACAGCAATAACCACCACCTCTGTGGAAACGACCACTGGACGGAATCCGAACAATGTTACAGATGCTTCTGTGTCTTGCTGTCTGGGCTGCTTTGCGTCACGCCTTCTGACAACAGACAACTGCGACATTTGCTAGGTGCCACCCAGCTGTGGTTCTCTTTACGCAGATTCAAATCTACTGCACTATATCCATAGGAGTAGCTGATCCAAGCGGCTGTGCCTGCGGGGCCCTTCTACACACTCTAGTGGGTACAACTCGGCGTACCGTACCCGTACACCATGTAAAGAAGCACATCGGGGCGCCGCGTGAAGTTCTCCACCCGGAAGGCACGGCAGCTGTTTCTCGCCATTTCAAATGGCATTCAAAGAAAACACTTTAACTGGACTGGAATTTTGTGTCTTGCTGAGAATTTAAAAAAAAAAAAAAAAAAACCAAACAAAAAACACTGTAAGTTTTAGACTTTCTCATGACGGTATCTGTAATTTAGTGACTATGGTAGAGTTATTCGTAGTAGGCTTTTCATTTACAAATCACTGTGGAACCACAAGCCATTACAAAGCAAAACTCCTTCAGTGGAAACCGTGGAAGAAGATGGTCTCGGAAGCAAAAGTGACCTTAAATGACTTTGACAATAAAACAAAGGTGTTTGGAGGGATTTTTGCACCAGTCGAATCGTAAGACTATTTTATTTCAGGGTAAATAGGCAATAGCTTCATTGGATCTCAAATCTTATTTGTATTATTTAATCCCCGCTCTTGGAATTGAAGTAGAATACTTCTTAAGGATGTAAAGTTGTGTTAATAAACCAGCGTAAGGCCATGTTTGAAGAAGTGGTGGGTTTTGCACTTAACATGACTTCAGTACGTTTGTCAAAGCAAGTGTCATTTGCTCAAACAAAATACGTCATGGGTTTTTTACATCAGAAACTATCTACTGGTCCATGAACTGCTAGGAAACTGCGCCGCTACAGAATGCAAGTCTAATCCTTAAAAGTAACTGATAAGAAGCACTTTAGAAAATGTTACTGCATATGGGGTTGTTTGGTTTTGGTTTGTTTTTTTTTTACAGAGACAGAGATAGCAGAATATTTCCTTCGCAGGTCATTGTAAAGGTTTTCCACTTCTCATGAAAACTCCCATAACCGGTTAAAGCGATGCAGTTCACACAGCTAGCACAGTAGCTCTGGTCCGTGGGGAAAAACCTCTGAATGTACTACTCCAAGGAGAACAGCAGTTAGCTGAAGATGGCGTCTGTCCCTTCCCCTCCAGCCCTACCCCAGAAGTAATCACAGAATCACAGAATTATCAAGGTTGGAAAAGACCTAGAAGATCATAATGCAGGTGAGCATTCCCTAAGGGATCTGCTCGTGTGATGGAGCAGCATCTCCTGTTTGGCAGGAGCGGCCTTCTGTCAGTACGGTTCTATTAAGCCAAATGCAAACTCAGAAGACCGTGTTTTCCTCACTTGGTTTTGGACTGGCTGGTCCAGATCTTTCCCTAGCCTCATCCTCACAGAATCGAGGTTAGAGGATAAACTGCTGCTATTTTGAACATCAGGGGATTGCTGGTATCTTAGAGCACCTTCACAAGGTCAGTAAACCAAAACCAGTATCTGAATGCGTTTCTCTGATTTGGCTAGGTTATAACACCTTCCTCTTTGTCCCTCCGCGTGCCCTGAACTTCAGGGATGAAGTGCTGAGGTGAATATTCCAAGAGGAGGAGGAGGAGGAGGAAGGCTTGCTGTGCCCCTGAGGAAATAAGTATGTCCTTGTGGGTCAAAAGGGGTAGAACACGGGAAATGGAGGGATATTAACTAATTTAATTTACACTCCAGCTAGGGCTTTGGAGTTGTTGGGTTTTTTTTCCATTTCTTGAGAGGAACATTCAGGTGCAGAGCCATGTTTCTTGTGGAATACCTCAAAATCGCCGCGGATACCAATTTACAACTCTATGTGGTTGACTTGTGTAATTTCTGGTGTACAAAGCCTCTGGGGACTGAAAAAAAAACCATGAATTAAGGATTTTTCTGAATGCGAATAAACACGCTAAATGCTACATCTTGCCAACTGACGATGAAGTGTGTGATTACCATCAGTCATCTCATCTGTGGTAGTGGTGAGAACTCCCCTGGCAATATTCAGGAGAAACAAATTAGAGTTGGTCCAAAAGGCTGAAAATAATATTTTGCTCATCAAGAAGTGATGTGGGTTTTTTTTAAAGTAGATTGCATCTTGCACCCCATAAGCATTAGCCTCATGACAGACATCAGCTGTGTATTTCAACCTGGATATGCTCTTAGTAGGAATCGTTGTGTGTGATGAAGTAGCTGGATGCTGAAGCCGCGTTTTTTCCCCATAACTTTCAGCATGACTTAGCTTTAGAATAAGGGAAGAGAAAGCACCGTTGGGTTTAATGCAAACTGGTTTGTGTTTTCCTGTGAAGAATGTATGACAGGGCTTTGGATGATGATAACAGCACGTGCCCACATTGTCTCCATTGGGCTCCAGGCAGGGCTGCCTCCAATGGCCCCAAACCTGCCTTCTACAATTTCTATTTAAAACTGCTAACCCTTTGGGTTTATTTTCAAATGCTAAAGAATTTTAACGTTTGCAGAATGGAATGTTACCCGAAATGTTTATTGGTTGTTGGGGTTTTTTTGTTTGTTGGTTTTTCTTTTATGTATAAATGTTAGGAGAGTGAAAAAAAAAAAAAAAAAGGAAACTCATCATCAGAAGTTGCCAATAAAAACATCGCTTGTCGGGTGGTTTTGGTGGAGTGATCTGTCCTCGTGCTGCTGCTGGGAAACGGCCCCGAGCTCTGCTGTGTGGGACTGCGGGGGGCCGTGGGGCGGAGGGCGGGGGTTCTTCTGAAGGCGGTTGTGCTTTGGGGGCGGATGCGTTCAGACTGCCATAGCGCTGTTTTTAAGAAGCCTAAGCGCGTTTTTACTGCATTTTAAGGAGTCTGGGAGAGCAGACCTTGCACTTCAGGCCTTGCAGCAGCCAAGACCAAAAGCAATTTTGCAAAAACTCCCGTTCCGGAGAGCGGTAAGATCCAGAGCGAGAGCTGCGGCCGCTTGAGGCAAAATGGCGGCGGCAGCACGAGGGCTCCGCCTCAGCCAATCAGACGCGGCGGCCGTTGAGCGCATGGCGGGCCGTTGGCGAGCGGGCTCCGCTCCGAGGGCCGGGCCTGGCGGCGCGGGCTGCGGTCGGTAATAACGAGAAAGCGTGGTCTTGTGCGGCACGAAGTGGCTTGAAGTTGGCTGGTTTTTGTGAAGGAGGTGGCCCTGGCAGCCTGCAGGAGAAGTTGTGTGGATCGCTTCTGAGAAGGACCCGTCTGCGCCATGGAGCTGCAGAAGGACGATGTTAAAAGCACACAGCAGTGCTTCATGCACACCTCCCTTCTCTGCCCTTATCCTGAGGAAGCCCAGCAACGCATCAGCAGAGGCCTTGCAGCGTTATCGGAGGAAAGCTTGCCTTACTTGGGTACGTCTTTAGATGCAGATATTGATGTGTATAACATGAGAACCTGCGGTGCAGAGGTAGATGAAAGTGAGAAGGAAGCTGATGTGCTGAGGAGGGCGTGCGATGGTGGTACAGATGCCACCTGCAGGCTGTGTGATGCTGGGAGTCACATCCGTGTGGGTGAAGATTCACAGCTGGAGTACATCAGTGCAAATGAAGAAGGCTTTGATGATGGGAATAGCTCAAGCGAGCTTCCTGAGCAAAGGGAAGCTGTAGGAATCGAGACCCTAATGGCAGTAGATTCAGCTCATGACGTTGCAGGTGGTGGAGCTGCAGAGGAACAAAATCTTGCTGACTCTGTTTCTGAGTGTTGTACAGGTGCAGAAGCAGCTATGCCAGAGCTTCCCCAGCTGTTCCAGGACTCTCTGCTGGTTGGCAGTGGCACGGCTTGTGATCATAAGGAGGAAGAGGCAGCATCTCACAGCAGTCTTGCTGGAAGTATGCTTGAAAGTCATGCGTACAGGAGTAGAGAAAGGAGTTATCCAAATCTGCTTGCCGTTCACCATTCAGGGACGAAAAATGCTTCCTCACCTGATAGCACGCAGCCCCAACAGAACCGCGGGTGTGTTCACAGCAACTTAGTGGAGCAAGGAAGCCCTCCACTGTCACCAAGGGAAAGGGCCCTAGCAACAGCCACACGGTTCTGCAAAAGTGCAGGGGACTCTGATTCTTACAGTTGTGAGGAGCCCCTCCTGTGCATGTGTGGTGCCAGCTGCGCTTACTGTGCTGCGAAGGTGGGTGAGAAACAGTGTCCAGTTCCTGCAGTTCTCACTATCAAGGATCTCTGTTTTGGGGAGGAAGCTGCAGGGAAATCTTGCAGTGCAAATACCACCGCCTCCCTCGACTTGGACTGTTGTGAAAGCTTGGGAAACGTGGCTGGTAATTCTCAAGTTAACCAGGCTGTCGATGCAAGTTCTGATTTTAGAGTTTGCTTTACAACCAGTAGAAGTACCAGTGCTCGAGTTCCTCTCTTATCCAGGGCAATTAATACAGAGATGACAATGATGAACAAATTCAGGCATGTGGGTTGGCTTGGGGAGACTTGTGCCAGTGTTGCGCACAGTACGGACTGGCTGTCTGGAACTGGCCCTACAGAGGAAAAGGGGTCACAGCTTCCTGATGTGCACCGGGATGGCGGCGCTGCAGCAAATGAAAGTAGCTCACAAGTCAAGGTAACTTCGGAAATAATAACATTGATGTGTAGAGCTTTGGTAACCTAACTCAGAACTTGTCTATACAAATGTTAATCTGTAAATTCTGTGTAATGATCTTTATTTAGGAACAGTGGGAATCCAAAACTGAGTCGTGTAGCAGCCGTTTAAAGAGAAAGGCTGACAGGTGGGTCATGGATTGTTCTCTGTTTGGAGTTCCAGATGCCAGGTAAGATTTCTGTGTTGGAGGTGGAAAGGCTCCGTTCGCTGTAGGGGAGTTGGGCTGGAAGGCCTACTGAGGTCACTTCCAACTCTAAGGATTCTGATTCTCTAATCCTGCGAATAGGAGGAACAGATTGCATTATCTTTTTCCTTCAGTCACATCAGAAGTAGCTTCTGTAAAGCTGCTCATTAACCAATAAAACATAGTAAACCTGTAGTATTGACTCAAACACTTCAAGATTGTATTTATTATTATTTTGAAGGCCAGCACAGCTCAACCAAGAAACCGTGAAGGATTCTGTGTCAGTCTGTCAAAATCTTCTGCAGAGGGCTATTGAAGCAGAATTGCAGGTTCTAAACGCTCACTATCAAATGTGCTATCAGCACTGCTTGAAGATCTACAAACTGGCTTTGGAGGAAAACACGTGTTTTAGCAGGCATGTATGTTAACCTCCTTCTGGGTGAAATGGTTAACCTGGCAATCAATCCTAGATGTTCACCCCGCAGCAAACCTGGGATTCCTTCTCTGGGTGCCTTACTGTGCTGCTGATGGGGAACGTTTTTCTTTCCTCCATGTGTTTTAACAGATACCGTGGAAATAGTTCTGCTAATACTGAAGTAGGTTCGTCTGTCACGTCAGTTTTGGAAGAGCTAAAAGAGAATTACAGCAGTATGAGAGCAAAAATACAAATGGGCACACCTTTGAGCACGCTTCCGCCACTGTCAGTTGAGATAAAGTTATTGCCAATTGTTTCTTCTTATGTCCCATGCAAGGTATTTTATTTTATTTTATTTTTGTTTGTTTGTTTTTAATAACTTCTTTCTAGAAAATTAAGTCCTGTTTCCTCTTTTGACAGTTATTCAGGGAGGAACTTTGCCTTGGGTAAGTAGTCCTTGTTTCTGGTTTTAAAGCTCAAAATAAATGAGAGCAGAGATGCTAAGCTTCGGAATCCTTTATTTGGGGATGCCTCTTGTTGCTCCAGACCGAACAGCACTTTGAGTGCAGTGGTCTCATTTCAAGGAAAGCTCTACTCTGTAGTGTTCTCAGATGGGAACTGTGCAGTGGTACATATTAAACATTATGGAGCTGTATTTTATATTGAGTTGTTGGATCTTTTGCAGTTCTTTCTCAGGCATGAGAAAAGCGGGTTTTGAAGCTTCAGCGTTGCAAGAAATCAGAACTCCTGTCAACATGGTAGGTAAGGGTTCGTTGTTACTGAGTTTGATAGACATTTGTGCTGGGAGCAGTGACTCTCTTCAGGTATGCTCTGATACAGCCATGGTCTGTAAGGCTCAAGCTGGGATTCTCTGCCAGTAGCAGCAAGAGTTGCTGAGTGACCAGTTTGAGTTGTCCTTCGGAAGCAAAATAATGTAGGGGTTCTTGGTGAGATCAGTGGATTCTCTTTTTAAAATTTACCTGTTTAATTGATTAATATTCTAAAGTAAAAAAAAAAGTATTATTAAGTGCAAGTTGTATGATATAACTGGAACGTGCTAATAGGAGAGTGCACAGGCCATGTGTGTAACTGACAGCCGGCAGCCCAGTGACTCTGCTTCCTCCAAGATGTCCCAAGAGCAGCTTAAAGAGCAGGGCGTGCAGCACGGTAAGCTCACTGCTTCTGGTGCAGTACAGCATGGTTTGCTCATTGTTTGGGGGGGAAGGTGAGGGGAAGGGTGTAAAATACATACTAGTAAGCATTCCAACACAGGGCGTGGTAGAATATCACTGTATATCAGCCATCTATATCATCATATATCAGCATGTATATCATCATCAGTCCAGAAAGAAATAATAAACCTTTGCTACTTGAATCAGATGGGAGATCTGGTATGTGTCATGTAGCAGCAAATAATGGAAGTGGCTGGGATCTTCTTAAACACGTAGCAGTTTTATATTCATTCATCTGAGTTGGACGCACTGAAATCTATTTGTACTGTCAAGGATCCCTGAGAAACAAAGAATGGAATGAATGTTGGTTTGATGCTAAAGAGGACTTCGCAGTAGCAGATTTTTCAGTAGTATCTGAAGAAGTGGGGAAGCGCCAAGAGAAACAAGACGTGGTTGGTTTAAGAGGTGAGGTCGCGTGCTTTAAGGTGACGTACCTAATAATGGCATTAATAGTGTGCACTCTTTGTTCCTTTCTGCATCCTGCCCCGTAATGGCTTCTTGGGAATTACTTGACAGAGATGTGAGCTTGTGCTGAGAAAATGGTAACGGTCTGATTTCTTATGTTTGTTATCAGAAGCAAAGATAACAGAGGGTGCAAATGAGCGCTCATTTGTTTGCATTGGTGGCTTGAGTTCTTCGGTGTCAGAGGTACGCCTGCTTCCATTTCCGTAGCAGTGACGTCTCGCTGCTCGTGTGAACCTTCATCCTATATCCCTGTGTGTTTTTGTAGGGTGATCTGAGGTTGCATTTCCAGAAGTACCAGATCTCTGTCATTCTGCTCTGTGCAGGTTCTGATAACCACAGGTACCTTAATAAAGTTTTATTAAGCAGTGTAGATACAGATGAGTTGACAAAAACCTGTGATTCCAGGCGGCTTCTCACCTAATGAGAAGCTGAGTAGCTCAAAATTTTCTCTCGTGACGTGGTTGATGTTCAAAAGATGAGAGTCATCCTGTGTTCATATTGATAGCACCAATATACTTATCGACATTGTGTAGTAATTGAAGATGTACTTCACTTAGTTTCCTATTTCGTGTCTTAGATGCGCATTTCTTGGCTTTAAAGACACCTCTTCAGCAAAGTTAGCAGTGGAAGAAATGAACAAGACAAAAATTAAAGGAAAACCAATAAGCGTGGAACTAGTCAACAATCCATCAGGGAACAGACCTTCAGCTTCCCGGATACTTGGGAAGAAGCTTTGGTGCAAAGCTCTCTCTGTTGCTAACAGCGCAAGCAGTGATCAGAGTGAAACACTCCTGTCAGCCTCTGGTTCTGTGGGAGCACCTGGCACCTCCTCTACTTCTCAGAACATGCCTCTCCTGCCCAGGGCTCCTTCACAAACTCCTTGCTCTGCACAGGTGCCTTCAGAAGCAAAGTGCCCCAAATCCTCTGCTGAAGATTCTGTACGTTTTCTATTTGCAGTTAATCAAAAGGTAATTAATGATTATTGCAGCTCCTTTATGTGGCAGATTGGAGCCTTACAGCTTCCTGCTCTCTAACGTGTTACGTTCATTGCTTACTGAACAGCGTTAGGGTATGAAAGCAAGGAATGCGTCAGTTATAAATCGGTGACATGCTGGAAAAGAGTGAGAACACCATTTGTTCGCTCCCACATCAAGTTGTGATATTTCTTCTTAACCCCAAACCGGTAGCCCAGCCATTCGCAGGAGATTTTATCTTGTTTTTCTTCTCTTTTAGTTTTACTTGGCACACTTTCAGTGTGAATGTCTTTTGATTTTGATACAGGAAAGAGATGGGGATACCAGAGGAAACGCTATCAGGTTGTAAATGTAATGGCACAGCATATAGGTATCATTTCTTTATTCACTCCGGTTGGTCATTGGAGGATAAGACAAAATTAGTAACGGTTGGTAAGCTGTAGATGTGCTGTCTGTATTTCTCTCACTTCTCCTTTTTCTGTAACGCTTACTGGTAGTAAAGATGCTCCAAATGACTTGTGCAATACATAGCCCGTTCACTGCAATTTTCATGCAATTTTAGGGTACTGGTGAAAATTCTCTGCCAAAAGCACCTGCTGTTCCTTTCTCCACTAATTCACTGGAAGCCTTTATGTCTCCTAATGCGTTGAAGTTGAGCAGTTTTGCCAAATTAATGAAGAAACTTAAAGACGTTCATCCAGAAGCTAGCGGGTGAGAGTACTTGGATTGCAGTTCTGCCCTGATTTGTAATGAATACGATAGCCACGAGAAGTTGAGCGCTAAATAACAGCACAAGAAATGATGTCAGCAGTTGTTGCTGTTGCTCCTTTAGAGACAAAATTGTGGATGCTCTGCTGGAGGTGAGGAGGAACAATAATGGTGTCCTGAGTGGTTTGTCCATCAGCTCTATTACGGAAAGGGCCTCTGTAATCCTAAGGAAACCAACGCCTGCTTGTACAGGGAAAGGCAGTGTCAATCAGTGAGTATTCCAGCCTACAAGAAGGCAGATGTGAATTAATCTAGCTGCGTAGTCTGACTAGGAGAACTTCCTGGGAACCTCTTCCTGCATAAAAAGGAAGAGAACAAATCACTAAAACAAGAGTTTCTAAAGATGAGCTGTTGTTGCAGAATGTCTGTAAACAGAGGAGCTTGCTAGCTCTGTGCACTTGTCAGACTGGGTACACTGGGGGTTTTATTGCACAGGTTTTATTGATGAACGTGGAGGAGTACATTATCAATGTTCTGGGCTAAGGTGACATCTAATGGCCAGTTCCTGCATAGCATTTCAAAGAGGAACTCCAGTACAGGCTCAATTCTGGTTTAAAACCTGATGATTTTTTTCTGTTGTGTGGTATTCATTTCTGGTGTAGGTATTGAACAGAATAAATTTGTATGTCCTCCAGTTTTCGCACGCTGAAGGACTTTGTAGATGGTTCCTTTCTTCTACTGGCTGACCTGGAAGTCTTGCATTGTTTTTTCCCTTTGGCGGAGTTAGCCCAGAGCTGGACATCGCAATGTTTGTACATCTGCATGTTTGTTAAGTGGGGAGGAGTGTCTTCATTAGAAAAGAATGGGAGGGAAGTTAGGGCTGTGCTGAAAGCACCGTCAGGAAACGCGTGGGGCCTGTTCACTTCTAAGTGGTGACTCGGTAACTTTGAATGAACTCAAGCGACTCGAACAGTTACCTCTGGGTGTGATCTGTTACACAAGGACTATTTTATTTTATCGTAATAACTTTTTTTGGTGCAGTTCTCGGGGCTAGGAAACCTCGCTCTTGTGTGCAAACTTCTGCCCTCCATAGCAAAAGCAGCACAGCCTCTAGTGGTGCTCTGGGATAATGCTGCTGTTTTGTTTCGCCTTACGTGCGTTCAGGCAAAACTTAATCTGCTTTTCCTTTTTTTTTTCTCCTTTCTGTGTAGATGATTTAATGAAGAACCGAACACTTGACATGACAGATTTTTGCAGTCCAGCTCGCTCCGGGATTGTTCTGGTTTTCTTGTTTGTTTGATTTCGGTAGGGCTTCGTGAGAACTTGCTTAGCGTTGCTGTATGGTTTGCAGTTCTGTTTGACCGAACGTAGCCCGAAGGTCTTTTCAGAGTGGCTTTCTGGGCAGACAGATGTTGAGTAATTCTTCCCAGTTTTGTTGTTCTATGTAGTTCAGTGCATTTCTCTGAGGTTGAAGGCTCCCATTTCAGCACAGCGAGACTCGTCTCATACCAGCAGGACTTCACTCTGCTGAAGCACACAACCCCCGGCTCCCGGTGCCGCTCCGTGTCAGGCACGGTGATAGCTGCAGTGCTAACAAACAGCCGGCATGCTGACATGCTTTCCAGATAACAGCTCCAGATATTGTGCAGAAATGTCAAGTATCCTTTTCATGCAAGGCAAGGGAGGGAGAGGCAGCAAGGGCCGGCTTGGAGAGCACGCAGTGCTGGCGGTGTGCTTACATAAGCCCCGTGCTGCAGAGGCTGCTCTGAGCAGAGCCGTGCCCTGGAGAGCTGGGCCTGGAAGCCTTTCTTCTGGGTCCTATGGCACAGTACAGGGGAAAGCTTCTCCCACCCGGACTCTCCCTGAGGTCTGCTTTGGGTTGATATGGGAGCACCCAGCGTTTTGTTTGCCTGCGGAGCTGCTCCCGGGGTTTTACGTCCTCTTCTGGCAATGGAAGGAGAGGCAGCTTAGGTGTGTGCCTGCCGTGGAGCTGAGGGAAGCTCGCACTGATGGTTGTCACTGGCAGGCGTGTGCTGTCATACCACGCATCTCTGCCCACCTCTGTCCCTAGGCTGTACTTTGCTCCTGGCTGCCAGTGCTGCTAAAAGCAGCCTTACCGTGAATAAAGGTTGAGATGCCTTCTTCACAGAGTTGTGCTGCTGTTTTGCTGTTTCCAACTCGCACCATTTAGTCTCCCCTCACCGTGGTGGCAAACACTTCCCAAGCCCTGGTGCTGCGCTGCCGGGCGCTGCTGCTGGTTTATCCCGAAGCTGCAGGTCAGGCCTCTGCTTTGGTTTCCTCCCTGCCTGCACCCAGCTGAGTGCAGTGGCAGGCTTTGCCCTACCACACTGCTAACAGCACCCGCTGCCCTCTGTGCTCCCTAGTTGTCCAATGAGATGGGCGTGATGCTTTATAGAGGGAGGCGTGCTGCTGCGATGGGAAAGCGGGGATGTCTGTAAGGCAGAGCGCTGCCGATTCCCGCAGGTGGAGCTGTGCGAACTCGCTTGATTTCTGTTAACGCGAAACAAGCACCAAGGACGGGCACGATCGCGCGGCAGCTCCCGGAGAGGCGGCAGCCGGGCCCCTCTCTGCTGGCCATGGCCCTGCTGCCGCGCCGCTTCCTCTGCTTCGTGCTGGGTGAGTGCTGCGGGCTGCGCCGGCATCCAGGGGGTGCGGGGGGGAGCCTCTGGGAGAGGCTCCTGAATGCGGGCTGTGTGGGCTCTGTCTGCGCTGTGTGGGCTGTGGGGGGAATGGGAAGGAGCAGTGGTTCCCAAGTGCTGAGGAACGATCGAAGTTGGGCTCCGTGTGCGCTGGCGGTGCGCGGTGAGACGCACTGAAGAGCACTCGCTCCAGAAGACATCCCCTGCCTTTTGCTTCTAGTACAGAAATTAACGACAGGGAAACTGCTCTAGGAGGGGTTTCTCCGTTTTCCCATTTCTTAGCCAGGCGTGAGGAGAGGACGCAGCCAGAAGTGTGCCTTCTGGCCAGCACTGAGCTGCGCATGGATTTGCAGGTGGGAGTCTGCCGTTCACTGTGGGAGCTCCTGCATCACCCGCGTGCTTTCACAAGGCGTGAGGTCTCCTCGGTGTCGGTAGGGTTTCGTGTGCAACAGGTAGAGGATTGGCTTATAACCTGAGTACACCCAGTAAGAACCTTAGGACTGTGCTTTGGTACTTCGTATAAGAAGTGTGTTTAAGAATGTCTAAAAAAGAAACTGCACAGTGCCATGCAGCTGCTCTTGCATGACACTGAAGTGCTCATTGAGGAAATGTACATTTGTTTTTCCCCCGTTGGCACTCCAGTGCAGGTTTTCTCCCGGTAGCCGTGCTGAATAATGCACGGAGCTGTGCTGGGCTCATCCCGGCACTGTCATTAACTGCACTGCTCCGTAGCTGCAGTTTGTTCAGGGGGAGGCAAAGCGCACTCTGCTCTGCTAGGTGGGAGCGTGCGGTCCCACTGCCAGCACACGGCAGCTCCTGCTGCTGTAGGATTTCTGTCTGCAGTCCCTTTCCCTTCTCTTGTGTCACAAATGTAAGCCCGCTTCTGGGACGTGACCCCACGGGGAGCTCGGGGCAGTGTCCTTCATGATGGGATCCCTGCTGCTTTCCCTTTCCAGGGGTGGGATTCCCCCACCTTATTCCCATGGTCATTTGCATCGTTCCCATCTGTGCAGAGCCCTAAACCCAATCTTCATTGTTTTTTAACTGGTAAAATGTCCAGGGGGAAGGAAGTCATGGCCAAGCGGCTTTCCTGGTTCGACTGCAGGACTTCTGCTCATTCTTTTGCTGCACCTTCCACCACGTGGTTTGGGTTCAGGGACTTTGGAAATAAGAGAGCAGGAGCTGGTGGTACTCCAGGCTGCTCTTTTCCAGTTCCAGCGCTCGCAGCAGGGCGTCTGCCTTTGTGTAAGCCACTTAGCTGTGATAGATGGCAGCTAATCCTGGCGCTGAGTTGGGGATGCATTTCTTTCGCTGTGTCTTTTTGCAGGTTTGTTTTTTTTTTTTTAAAGTATGTTCTGCTCTACTGGGGGGGGGGGGGGGGGAAGATTAAATGAAAAAAAGCCTGTTTGTTCCTTGCTGCTCTGTGGCCGTGGACAGATGTGGCTACCCTGGGGGTGACCACTGAGACGGTGGAGCGGTGAATGTTGAGGTCGCTGATGCTTCTGATGAAGCAGGCGTGGGTTTTCTTTTTCAGAAAGGAAAGCTCAAGCAAGCTGTGCTAACAGACGTGCTGGCAGCTTGCTGTACGAGTGCTGGGGCAGACACAGAGAGCTCAGCTCTCACAGAGTGCAGGGGCTTTGCTGAGCCCTGGCTGCCGTGCCAGTGCAGCTCCTCGTGCTGAGCTGTGGTCTCCTGGTGCAGCGCAATGCAGAAGTGCTCAGGGAGGCCGGCTGGTTCTGTTTCGGTGTTACGAAAGGAATACAGACCGCTTTAGATGCCTGGATGGCATCCAAAATAAAACTGGGGGAGCCAGCTTAAGGCTGGGAGCACTTTGTTGCACCTCTGTTGAGTTGGTCACTGCTGTGTCAAGTCAGTGCAGCCACTCCTGCTGGCTGGGAGCACTTTGCCTTCCTCTTCACCATCATCTCCCTGCCAGCCTCACCTGCTGAGCTTTCCTCCTAGCAAAAAAAAAGGCTTTGTTGGTGCTCTAAGCAGCTGGCTGCAGTCTCTTTACAAAGCTGGGGGATTGACTAAAATAACCCCGGCCCTGCTTGCCACGCTGGAGCACCAGCTGTATACCAAGGTACCTGCTGCCACTGAAGGTGATACAGCTGTGTCAGTTTGGGGCTGCTTGCTGGCAAGAGGAGACCCTCCAGTGGGCTCTGCTGCCTGATTAGGCAGCCTGTTCATGGACTTCCCTGTGGGCCGGATGCATGTGAAGCTTGGTTATTGCTGGTGCCGATGGATGAAGTGGGATCAAGGGCTCCCAGCTCAAGGCTGTCAAGCTGAAGATGCACAGAAAACCACATTATTTCTGTTAAACCCGAGCAGATTTGCAGGGTTACTGCAATATTTGGCTGCGTTAGGTCCTGGAACAGAGGGGACTTGAGGCTTCCTATTCACGAGGAGGGATGTTGGCCTCCGTATGCAAAAAAGCAACAGCAAACCTGGGCTCAAACCTGCTTCGTGCTCTGCTGGGTCGCCGTGCTGTCAGCGCTGGCATTGCCACATCTTTTTGGGTAAGGCTTGGTGGGAAGCCGTCCGTGCTTTGTGTGGGAGAGCAGAAGTGCGTTATTCAGCTGGAAGGGAAAAATAGCCTGCATCAAGAAACCCGTCTTAAGTGAAATAAATTGTTCCCTAGCTGGGAAAATGCATGTTGAAAGTTTTTAGGCGAGCCGTAATTCTTTGCAGCCTGGGATGAATGCATCAGCAGCACACTGGAGCTGCTTATTTTGTTTTGCTCTAATGGATTTTTATATGTATTTATTTTGTTCTTTGTAGGCTGTGTGCTCAGCTGAGTGAGTAACGTGTGTCCGGGAGCCATTTTTTTTAGATCTCAAAGGTAGTTCAATAAAGCAGCCTCTAGTCATGCACAGCAGAACGCACCCAGCTTAACGCAGACAAATGCTCTGGGAAGCCAAAGCACTGCTGTCCCCAAACCAACCTCAGGCATCTGTGCCTGTGGTGCTGACCCTCCTCCCGACACACACCAGGCACTGTGAGCATTGCTACCTCTGGTTTTGCCTCAGCATCCTTCTGCTGGACCCACGTGGCATCACCCAGCCGCACCTCAGTGGCTCCTGTGTTTTTGGCATCCTTTTCTCTGCTTCCATTGTAGAAATAACCCCAAAGCCTGGCTCTGCTCCTCAGCAGCATCCTCCTCCTTGCAACCCCACGCTCTCTGGGAGTATTGGGTAATGAAAACCCGTGCTTCCCTCCAACAATTTAACCAGGGCAGATAATTTTTAAAAAGCCCACGCTATTCATTAAGGATGTAATTATAGCTAACTGCTCATGCCAGGTTTTGGTGTGTAGTCAGCCAGCGGTTGGTGTGCAACGTGCCTGGCTTCTGATTCATAGTCCCATCCCTCCCCTCTTCATCTGGTCTTTATTTTATCTATGTGCTGAATCAGGTTTGTTTGTTTGTTTGGAAAAAGAGCGTTTGCTGCTCTGTCCTGCGTGGAATTAATTGAGTCCAGGGACATCCAAGATAAGTCCCCTTCCTGGCAATGTGCTCCACAGCCACCAGCACCTGACAAGAACATCGTGTCTCTCCTGCTGTTCCACGTGGAGAACTGAGGCCTGGGGAGGAAGTGGAGCAGCCCGGGGATGCCTGTTGCCATTTATTTATTAGCTGACAGCATCTAGCAGTGCTGCTATCAGGCAAAAAGTCGGTCCTGTTTTAATTTTAATCCAATACTCTGGATTGAATTAAATCCTACCACAGCTGCTTTGTGCAAACCTGAACCATCCCTTGCGTGGGGAGAAGTTGGTTTCAGAAGTAGCTACAGGAAACCGCTGTAAGAGATGCTCCATGAGATACTGAATGTGGAGCTCTGCCACCAGAGGTGCCTGAGTGTGTCAGAGCTTCAGCCCAGGGTTTCTTCTGAGGAGGGGGAAGGCTGTGTGCAGGGCCTTATCGATACCACAAAGGAAAAGAAAGCCCTCAGGAATGTCTCTGCAGAAGGTTTTCGTGCCACCGCAAGTTTGTGCCGTGGGTGGTTTGGGCACGCTGGGCATATCACAGCCCATCTGCTTGCATGTGGGCACGGCTGGGAGCTGTGGGCTTAGCTGAAGTGCTGGGAGCACTCACTGGTGCTGCGGTGCTGTGCGGGCAAAGCCTGAGCCACAAAGCTCATTCTCAATGCAACAGAGCAAACCTGCAGCCAACAAGGGGAAAGCAGAGTGATTTCAGCCTGGGCTTGTTCAGAAAGCAAATGATTTCACATAGGGTTTTGTAGTGTTTGGAAGAAAATATTGGGATTTTAGTTCTTGGAGCTCAGAGCTTTGCTGGCTTGTAGATACGTGTGCTTGTTCACTGCCAGCCCTGCTGCGGTTGTCGCTTAGCAGTGGTCTGCAGCCTTTGGGGGTTTAATTGGACCTCAGAGCTTTTAGCTGAATGTCCAGCTGTTTTCTGCTCGCTGCCGAGCAGCCTGGAGTGCTCTCCACCAGAAACACCTGCCAGTCCAGCCCGAGCTGGGATGATTGCTAACGCATCCATGGGCGATGTGTGCTCCGCACGTGTTTCTTCATTCTACATCCAGCACCTTCGAGGGGTGTCGCAGGCACGGGGGCATTCATTTAATGGCATTTCCTTGATAGCAGAGCAAACCAAGGGACCTGAACCGCTCCTTGTACACCTTGCCACTTCTTTCCCAGCTGCTCACAGCCATGCTCAGCCCATTGAGTTGCTTTGACTGGCAAGTATTTAAAGCTCCCCGGGGTCGCGTTTTCACTTGGTTTCATTTCTTTCTGCCTTTAACATTTATTTTCTCATTCTGGAGTTCATTTTTGTGCTGAATACGAGATAGCCGTAGCTTGCAGTCGCTCAGGTATGGCTTGTGGTTGCTTCACATCTTTCCACCCAAGGTGGAGCTGCCATTGAGGGTGTTTTCCTCTTGGAAGTGCCCGTGTTGTCCGTTATTCAGGAGCAGATGTCAGGAAATGCTGGGCCTTCGCTAATAATAGTTGTTGTGCTGGTACAAGTGGATGACCTGTCTCCAGTCTCATCTGTGCTAATTGGCTCTGGGCAGCCAGGCTGAGCTCAGTTAAATTCTGCTTCTCCTCATGTTGTATCGCTCTTGAATTTCTCAAAGCAGCTTTCTCTTCCCCAGTTCCTCTCTCTGTTTTGCGTGCCTCGCACGCTTCTGCATGGCTCCGCTTCCTGCTTTGCCCCCAGTTCCCCTTGGCCCCTCTCCTGCCTGTTTTTCAGTCTGCTCTCCTCCAAGCCCTGCTTTCTCCCTTTGCAGCCTGTGCTCAGCATCGCTCCCATGGACGACTTTGGCCATCGCAGCCTGCTGCTCCCAAGGCCAACATTATTTCTTCAGCTAAACTGCGCTAATTATTTCTTTTGTTGAGAAATGAAGTAAAAAATACCCCCCCCTCCCCTCCAGTTTTTGCGCTGAGCTATTCACATGTAGCAAAAAATAGAGTCGGTATGCAGTGCTTGCCTGCAATGTGCTCCAGTAGCTGCAAAGGCACCGGCAGGCACTTTGGGACCAAGAGCAAGGTATTATTTATAGCCAGCTGCAGTAAATCATTCCTACTAAGGTTTTTCTTTCAGCCCGATCCCTGTGTAACATTACTGCTGCTTTCCATAGACAAATTGCACAAATTCATCCAATAACACAACCCAGCTGGGAGCCCAGTCGCGCTGCTCACAGTCACTCCCTGCAGCCCTTTCTCCAGTGCGGTCTTCATGCTCCAAATTCCACTGGTAGAGCCCACAAGAAGCATCTTTCTTTCTCCTCTGATCCCAAACCCCCTTTATGGCAGAGCTCAGACCGGTGGTGATACAGATTTTGGTGCTGGTGCACACGATCCATGCAGAGATAGGTATTTATTTGTTTGGAAGCACAGTGCCTTGCAGGTAATTTGTAAGGAGTCCTTCACACGGGACCCATCTGTGCTGCTGGTTTTTAGCCAAAACACTGTGAATCTGAAGTCATGAGATCAGCAGAGGATAAGGCTGTGCCCTTTCTTATTCCTGCCTTACCTGGGAGGACACGCAGTGAATAATTGATTCGGGCATCAGGCGCTTGCACAAGTAACAGAATATGACGCTGCAGGGTCAGAGGGACCGGGGAGACGGGAAAATAAAAAGCACAGCATGTTTTTGAAGGGGCTGTCTAAGAGCAGGGCTGCCTTTACTTCCTGCAGATAGGTTTAGCTCCAAGCACCGGCTCAGGCAGGGTAGGGGCAGGGCTCGGTTATGGGTGTCATTCCCTGCCTGGTCCCATGGTAAGTATGGGGAGGTGGTGACCCACAGCCTGACCCCCTGGCCTGTCTTTCAGCCCATCACTTCATCGCAGCAACAGCGTGCCATGAGGCAGAGTATGGCCGGCAGATCCGCGAGCGCTGCCTCCGGCCCTTCAAGCTCAGCATGGAGGGCATCGGGCAGCGGCTTTGGTGCGACTGGGATGAGACCATGGGGTAAGTAAGTGTGGGTCTTCCTCTCCAGAACTCCTCAAGAGCCAAAAAGGGAGCGGGGCCAGGGCTGGCGAGCCTAGGGGGCACCGTGGGTGGGACCTCCCGCACCCATATTTGATTTGGGGATGGATTGAGCTCAGCAATGGGTTTTCTTCTATAAAGGAAGCTATTTCACTCTGCTTTTTTGTTATGCTGTGTTGTGACAGAGCCTTGGCACAGGTACCCAGAGAGGCTGTGGGGTCTCCTCCTCAGAGATCTCCAGACCCACTTTGACACGGTGCTGGGCACCCTGCTCTGCATATCTCTGCTGGAGCAGGGGTTGGGCCAGAGGGACCCAGAGATCCCACGCTCCCTTAGTGTGGTGAGACACCCTCTGTATTTAAAGTCTCAGGCTGCCCTGCAGGCTTGCCCTTCGCGCCCAGAAGTCACAGAATCACAGAATCACAGAATTATCGAGGTTGGGAAAGACCTAGAAGATCATCCAGTCCAACCATTACCAATACTTCCCAGCTAAATCATACCCCTCAAACGCAACATCCAAAAGTCGCATGTTGATTTTTCCTGGCGTCCTGGAGGAGAGGTTGGTGTGCTCTTTGTAGGGCATGGCAGCCTTCTGCTGAGCCTCCTGCTCGTAATCAGTGTCAGGGAATTAGCAGCAATCCATGGCAGATGAGAAGCGGGGACCTGGGCTGCTCTCACCAGAGCTCACTTTCCATGCTGCGCTCTCATCCAACATCATGCCATGGTGTTTCTCTTGGAAGACAGAAGAGCACAAAAGCGAACTCCTGCAACACAGCTGGGGATTGAGGGCAGCTAGAAATGGAGAGCCGATGCTGCCACGTGCCATGCGTGTGTTGCACACAAATACAGTTTTCTGGTTAATTTCGTGCCTGTTCCTCTCCTTCTGTGCCAAACTGTTATCTTCCTCTCTGTGCATGTATGTGTACGTAAACACATATGTAGCCTACAAAAATGACAGCTTGGGTTTGCCTTCCTCTTTATCAATGATACAATGGGGGAGAGAAAGAGTGGGAAGACTGCGTGGGAGATGTTCTGCTGCTGGGAAACCTCATCTGCCCCAAAATCTGACTCCTTCCTGAAAAAGGCAACAGGTTTGCCCATTAGCCCTTATTCCATTCTTTTCTATAGGCAAATCTAGCACAGTGTGCACTGGACATCTCTTGTTTTCGTGATGTCTGGGGCTGCTGCCACTGAGGAAGGGGCACCTCAGGAAGCGCAGCCCTGGTTTGGTGCCACCTGTGAGCTGGATGAGGTGCAATCCATCTCCAGATCTTTGGGGAGGCCACAGCACAGGAAGGAGAGTTGTATTAGGGAGCTGCTTCTTTATCTCTGACATCCTGATTTTCTTCTAAATAGCTTCTACTAAACTTGTTATCCTTGAGGCACTTGGAGGAAATGCTGATAAACTCGCAGTGTTTAATTTGATTGCACGAGTTCATTTGCTCCGTGGGAACACAAGCCTGGGGTTATTTAGGAGATGACGTTCTAGGCCCAGAGCCTCATTGCTTTTTCTCCATACCCACCCCCAAGCCAAGGAATTTTGATGCTTGAAACCCTTCTGGAACAGAGATCTGAAAGAGAAATATTTGCAAGTTTTGCCTCTAACAGGACTGGTGTCATCTGGCACTCAGTTCCGAGCTCTGATTTCTTGTGTGTGGCATTTAGAGGTAGAATAGCCATGAGACATGTCAGTTAAGGCTCAGTTGAGAATTACTGCTCTTACCACCCAAGTCATTTTGGGGTCTGTCTATGCATTTTCCTCAGGCAGCTGACCCCTACTCAACATTTGGGGACCACAGGGCCTGTGAGCAGGTTTATGCAACACCAGCAAGCTCTCGTGGTTTTCTCAGTTGTGCTTTTTTGGGGAAAGCTGATTTTGGGGAAAGACTTTGGGGAAAGTCTTCCTCATAGAATCACAGCATCATTTGGTTTGGAAAAGACCTGCAAGATCACCAAGTCCAACCACCACCAAACCATGTCCATCCATGCCACGTCCACACGTCTCTTAAACACCTCCAGCAGTGTTGGCTGCAGTGCTGCCCTGCGCAGCCCATCCTGTAGCCTGAGCCTCCTCTCCATGAGAAAACGTAGCCAGCTGTGCGAGCTGCCACCTACTTTGGGAAGGCAGATTTGAATTAAAAAGTTACATGCACACTGTGTGGTGGGAATGGAGGGGGATGAACCACTCCACTGCCAGCATGGCACCGCAGCTGCAGCCGTCACTCAGCTCTGGCCACCGAGAGGCCGCCAGGCTGTCACCCTGCTAAGAATACACCCCAGGCATTTCTATTTATCGCCAGCTTCCCAAGTGTCTTCGGGATGTGCTGTCTTGAACAGCAACCTTGCCGGGGAAGACACTGTTTTCTTTCCCTTCCCTTTAGAAAGTGGGCTCACTAGTAAGAGAAATCATCCATTTCTGCGCCTGGCTACCCACAGTCTCAAGTGCACATACAGACACCTCTACAATGGAGAGTACGATCTCTATGGTAGAAAGTATGTTTTCTGACATACAAACAAGTGTATTTCTATTATGGAATATTATATCTTGGTTATGATATTTTACCTTCATTACAATGCACAGTAATACTCTTACCATCACAAACCTTTCTGTTGGTATCCACTTGGGGGCTGGGTGGATCCATTTTAGTGTGGTCTGTGGGATGCACCTGGCAGCAGGAGGCTGGTGAGGACCCAGGTGCCCCACTGGTGCCACCACTGTGCCCTGTCTGTCTTGCAGCACCTACGGGGAGCTGACAAACTGCACGGTTGCGGTGGCTGAGAACCTCACTTGCTACTGGCCCAACCGCTTGGTGGATGAGTTCTTCGTCGCCGTCCACAGCCACTACTTCAGGAACTGCTCCCCGTCCGGCCGGGCGCTGCGTGACCCCCCCAACGGCATCCTCTGCCCCTTCATCCTGGTGCCCATCTTCGTCACCCTGCTGATGACCGCGCTGGTGGTATGGCGGAGCAAACGCAGCGAGGGCATCGTTTAGGGATGGTTTTTAGGGGAGAGCCTGGCCAAGGAGCATACCAGGGGTGCCGAGCCCCATTGGTGCTGTTGCATCCTTTGCTGGCCCCTTCCCGGGTGGTGGCTTGCAATTAAATCCATCATTAACGACCTGGGGATGCTGGTGGCAGTGAGGATGCTGCTCGCTGGGCAATGGGAGAGTGCTGCAGCTCTGCTCAGCCCTTCCCTGCTTCCCTCCCAGCAGCCCACAGCATCCACTGGGGGGAAAAAAAGGAAAAAATGGAAAAATCGGGGAAAAAAACCCAAGGCAGGGCTCGGTGTCCTGCGTGTAGTGCCAGCACAGCACTGGGACGTGCCGTAACCACAAGGACAGCGGGTCAGGGCACAGCCTGGGTGATGAAACCTTCACTTTTTATCCTTTCTTTTTTTCTTGTTTTACCCTTTGTAAAAGCAGGAAAAGCACCTTCTCCCCCTGCCCACCTGCAGACAGGCCCTGACTAGAGGTGGAGAGATGGACAATGGTCAGTGCTTCGCAGTGGCAGGTGACACCAGTGGTGGCACTGATGGCCTCGGAGGTGCCCCAGGGCCAGTGAACAATGGGAATTAGGTGCTTTTCCTAATTAAATAAATACATGCAGAACTAAAGCAGGTGGCAGTCTTTGGTGCATCCCCTCCACGGAACCGGGCACTGGGTGGGTTGAGGGCCCCCAGACCTCCTTGCTGACCCGCTGGGTGTCCCTGTGGGTCTCCCTCCTTTGGGGTCCCGGGGTAGGACTTCACCTCCAAACCAAGCCCAGGGGAGGGGATCTTCAGGTGAGACATGGAAGCTGAGGGGGGGGAAATGCAGAACTGGGAGACTACACCCAGCCCATGGAAGGAGGATTTCAGTGGGGAGGCTGCTGGAATGGGGCATGGGCTGACGTGTGGGCCAAGAGCAGCCCCAAATCACCCCCACCACCTCATGGAGGGGTTCATCCCTGGCACGAGTGAAAATGGAATGTGCTTTCCAACCTGCTTGTGTGCGCTCTCCTCCCTACCCTCCCTGACATTACCGCTTTGGCAGTAAAGATCTGCTACAGTCACCTCCTGCTTCGAGGAACATGCTGCTCCACATTTCATTCCAAATACACACAAAGGCTGCATTATCTAAAGATAAGGCTCTCCTGCCACGTGCCATGCACACATCTCATCTCCTTGCTTTTCTGGGCCTCTGGTAACACCTGCAGAAGGGAAATGAAGCCAACAAGGCTGCTGCTGCAACCCACTGCAGCTGCCCTGTGCACACAGAAGAGGAGGGGGCTGAGAGACCTGGCCACTGCACAACACAACGAGTGCTCTGGGCAATGAAACCACATCAACGTTTATTCCTGGCCTTTACCTATGTATAAAAGCTGCTGTACGATCCCCCCGAGGTTGGGGTGAGCAGTGGGAGCTGAGGGCACCAGCACAGGAACAGAAAAATGCCACACACAGCACGGAGTTGAGCGATCTCTCCGAGGGTCGTGCTACCCTTTGGTAACTGATTCCCCCTCACTGCACCCCCAGCTGAGGGCAAAGGCAGATTTCTTAAACAAAAAAATCTCCCTTTCATTATGTTTTCACAAATATATATATATAGAGAGAGAGAGCGATATAAAATATAGGTAGGATTTTACCAGTACTACACAATCACTTAGATTACAGATTAGCCTCATATTTCTTTTAACTACTTCACACGCACACACAAAAACCCCACTGTGGCCCAAACAGGAGCTGCAAACAGCCCTGTAAAAACTCCAGACTTGTGACAAAAAGGGACTTACATTAAACGCCACGGGAGTTTGGGTGCCGCCGCTCAGGGTGAGCCCTGCAGAGCGCTCTGCCTGACGCCAGCAGCTCCTGGACGAAGCTTCCACGGTTCCTGCTCATCAAAAGCAACAGGATTGTGATTTGGTTCACAGGAGACCATTTTATTGCCCCATCTGAAGTGTTCCAATCCCACCCCCCCCCCGCTTGCTTTTGTCTTTTTTTCCCCAAATGAGGCAAAAGGCTTAAAAAAAAACGGTGTAATTCCAATTCATTCCAATTCCAATAGTGATTTCTTTTAACTTCTCAAGCGTATCTCATCAATAGGATATACAGCACAGTTCAGAAGAGTAAACATTTTTAAAGGAAGCAAACAACTTTTTTTTTTCTTTTTTTTTCTTTTTTTTTTTTTTCAACCCAACAAACACGATTTCTTGCTGTATTTATGCTGAACTCTCCTTTTTAACATGGACAAGTTATGAAGTTAGGTTTCTTCTTCGGTACAACATGGACACAGGACTGGTACAGTCCGGGCTGGTTTTCTTCTGGTTGGTGTTGTTGCAGTTAAAGACAGCTCTGCAGCAGGGAAGCCGTGGTCCTGCCGGCCGTCGCCCTTCATCATCTGGCGTAGCGCTTAATGTAATCTTCAACTTTATTCCTGAAGTCCTCCTAGGGGAGAAGCAGAGGCAGAATTACCACTAGAAATGCACACCCACCACTGACGGCTCTTCTCAACAGGCACAGACACCCCCACCCCACACACACACGCATTAAGTGTGCAAAGGAACCGATGGTAGGGGTGTAACAAACACCTTCCTTGTTTTAAACAAGATTCTGTGCATCAGCCAACTCCAACCCTTTGATGGCAGAAAGGAAAGCTGTGTATCACACTGTTTTTGCAGGAACTGCTTACAAACAACACATCTCCAGGTACCTCGAGTCTGCTGAAATATCACGCCACCAAAAATAAGTGACACCTTGAACCTGTGTTCGGTGCTGATAAGTTGTGGGCTGCCTTACTGCAAACTGGAACAATTACTCATAATGGCAAACCATGCTGGAAACCTCATTTGCAGTTATGCTGGGCTCCCTGGATATTACAGGCTGATCCCTCGCAGCAGCAAAACGAGCACTCAGACTCTCCTTGGGCAATGACAGCATCGGAGCATGTCAGTCACAGCACTGCACCTGATCCACTAAGACTTGGACTCACTATATTAGTGAGGAATGGAGCTCGATTACAGAATAACCCAAGTTGGAAGGGACCCATAAGGACCATCGGGTCTGATTCCGCACATCAGTGCAAGAAGGCAACACCACCCATCTTTCAGGACAATAACCCAAATTAAGACCCTTTCTAACAAGTTCCCTTTTCTGGTTTTGCAACCATCTAGGGTTGCTGACACTCCTGGTTACAGCCCTGACTTGCTGGGAGCTGAATGAGTTAACAGAGGGCTCCGTGGCGCCTGCTGCCCTACGTCACTAAAACAAGCTGGGAACATGGCCAAGGAATACCACTGGACATGCAACAGAGCCAGCTGCATCTTTACTGTAACTGCAGTACCTACAGGTGGCTCAGGAGCAAGTCCCATGTTTTTAAATGGACGGCCAGGCCCTCTGAACTCAACTCACAGGAGCTGGACCTCAGAGAGGAGTGCTCCAGGACTCTATGCCCTCCCTTAAGCGTTATCACCAGATGAAGGAACTGACAGCACGGGTGAGAACGTGTTACGGCTGTCCTTTCTGTGTGTGAAGAAGGTTCTCATTACGGAGCTGTAATATTCCATCTTCACATGCCATATGGCTCAACAGTCCCTGATTAACAGTGTGCACTTTCCTACGTGCACATCTGTTCGTGTGCAGCACTGAATAATCAGAAGCAAGGAATTAGTCAGAGCAGTCTATATTCTGCATGACAAAGAGGATCATGGGGTCCCGCAGGAGTGCTAGGGGAGAGCAGGAGCAGGGCTGGCAAGCGCCCATCACCACGTGGCAGGCACCTGCCCTGCTGCTCTCTGCCCCCTGCTTTTACCCTATGAAGGTTGATCCTAAGTCCTGCATCCCATGGTCTGGATGCTGAGAGGGAGAAGAGTGGGAGACATGCTGCTGCCAGTGACCCATCGGCTGGGCTCCTGCCTTGGCCCTCCTGGGACAGCTGCTTGCCCTGTCAATGGGGCTGTCAGGCCACAGGCTGCTGTAAGGGGAGAGGGCTGATTGTTGCTGTGACATTTCACTACAGTAGCACAGATGCTACAGTGCATGACACTCCATCAGAAGCAAGCCAGCCAGCCATTAAGGCTTGAAAGGCCATCAGGGAGTGCTGGAAATACTTTTTAAAGCTTTTCAAAGGGGAAATCTAATTTTAATTTGCCTTTCATCAACTTCACGGCACAGCGTTTCCTTCATGAGCTTCGAGATAGCAGACAGATGGAGTAAGAGGCTGCCAGCGCTGCCCATGGGTTTCCCAGGGGGGTGGGGGTGGTGGGGAGAAGCAAAGCTGGGCTTTGCACCTGGGAGCAGCACCCGCAGCCCTGTCTTGGGTTGGAAGGTCAGCAGAAGACAGCAATAGCCCACAGATAAGTGGGAGCTGGTGGACCCCCACGGTGTGGCGGTGTCTGCTCCAGATTCAGACCCACACATGAGCAAAAAGCCATTGCATGAAGCAGCTTTGCCCCGAGCTGCAGGGAGGTCAGAGCAGTACGTGAGCACAGCGGGTCCATGGGGAAGTATGTACTACATGAGTAATGCTGGCCAAATCCCTGCTTCATCTGCTGAGAATCATATTGGGGCATCAATCAACTGAAGGGAAACTCAGAATTAATCAGAGGATGAAGAGCGTGTGATATATGAGCCACAACATGTTTCACAATATCACTGTGCTGAAAACCGGGTTACAGCACAGACCGAAGTTCAGCACTCATCCCACTGAGCTTCTGTTTGAACACAACAAGCTTGGAGCTCTCTGAAAGAAAAACCCCATCTCTGAGACCACAACTTTAAGAATATGGACCCACATAATAACAAAAAATAGTAATTAAAACCTCCACTATTTTACCACAACATTCGTTCAGTCTAAAGTTTATCAGCAAGGTTAAATCCCAAATGGTTTCTGTTAGGACCCTCTTTATGGCTTCACTGAAATGCGTGTTAGTGGAACACCAGGCTCTAGCACTCACCAGTAAGCAAGCCACAATCCGCTCATGTTGCTCAGCCCCACTCAGTGCTCTGGGAGGAGGACACGATAATTGGGCAGGTTTGCCTATTAGCCCCACAGAACACATTTAGAGCGACCCTTCTTCTCCATCTAGTAGGAAAAAATGAGTCTTCACACCCATCAGCCCCCACACTCCCACTCTCTTTTAGAAAGGAGCTGAACGAAACACAAAGATCTCTAGTATGAGGCCTTTTCCCAATCCATATTCCTACCTCGCTGTGATTTTCTTGGCACTGTTTCACTTAAAGCTCAGCTTCTACATCATTTTACACGTTTTCTGAGCCCTGTGATTACATTTCAGTTGCATGAAGGAGGACCTGGAGAGAAGGGAGGGTGAAAAACAGCACAAGTGTCCCCGCCACACTCACACCAAGTAGGTGCAGCCCCCGCAGCATCAGTTTTTGGACATTTTTCCTCCCAAACTGCTGCTCTCAAGGACAGGGCACAGAACTGATGCGAGAGGTGGCGAGAGGTGCCTGCTGGACTGCCTGCTCAGGGAGGAGGCCAACACGCACTGTGCAGAGTGAAGCAGTTCGAGGTGCTCAGTAGGGTAAAAGGCCATGGATTAGGAGGCGTGAAAGCTTCTGAGGTGGTCAGGGCCTACAGCTAAGTCCTGCAGAGGAAGGTCCAAGCCCAAGCATCACCACCACCCTCACCTTCCAAAGAGGAGTCTTCACCCGGCCCCTGGGAGTCCCTGGGTCCTACAGCTGCAGCCAAGTGACTCAGGCTTTGCCCTGGCTCTGACTGATCTGCTTCGTAATGCTTATGCTTTAACCAGGTTGCTGAAGACAAGAACAACCACCTGGGTCTGCTCTGAGTCATTTCCACATGGCCCCAGGCAAACCTATGCTTCCACCAGTGAGCACAGAGCTGCTCTGCTCCTGGGAGCCTTGCTGATACAGCTGTTGGTACTGCCTGCAGGAAGCAGCCCTGAAAAACAATCACCTCAATCATCACAATTACACAGATACTACAAACGCACTTCCACCTGTGAGGATGCCACTCGTTCCCAAGAGAGGATATGTCTTCAGGATCTGAGATCTTAATGGCTAAATGACCACGGCGGAGGAAATCGGAGTTGTCTGGGTCTGGCAAGAGAGTTTTTGCCAGTCATCCCCTCCCCAAGTCACACCTCGGTCACACAGTGAGGCACGGGGAGGGGGAGCTCAGCACAGACTTCTCCCAAAGCCACACATTTGTCCACAGAAGGTGAAGCAGAAGCTTTCCTTCTAAGCCACCTGCCTGCCTAACAAATGTAAATCAAAAGGTTTCAAACATCTGCATTCCATTCGCATCTCCGCCATTGCCTCAGCCAGTCAAACCATCTGCAAAAGCTTCACCCACTTCAGGGAGGCAGAAAGAGGCTCCGTCCTTAATCAAAGCACAACGAAAGGTGGGTAATGGTTTTTATAAATACGACCAGAATTAAAAGAGGAACTTTTCCTATTTACATCTGTTAGCACAATTAGCAGCTGTGTCACTGCTCGTTTGCACACGCTGCTTAATGCACTTCATGCTCAGCAGGGAAGGCTTCCAGGCCGTCGTACGGACGCAGCACAAAATGGGGAGGAAATCCAAGGAAAACAGCAGTGCGATTCTCTAAATGCACAAATGCTGGGGAAAAACCAAATGCATACCCTTTGTGTCTGCTGCAATCTCAGCTCAGCCACCATCAAACAGGGAGGTTGGCTGTGCCAAGGAAGCGTGTAGTAAACACGGAGATAAATAAACGCAGTGACTCACAGGGTGCGCTCTTTTGCGAAGATGGGTTTGGTCTGGGATGGTTCTGCTGTTCCTACTAAGACAGCTCGGCTGCAATCAAAGCAGTGAAAAACAAATAACAAAAATTAAGTAGCTTCCCAAAAAAACCCCACTTCGATGCCTCAGGAAGACGTTGTGGGTACGTCTAATTACAGCAGTTCTTCCGCGTTTCATAACCTCTCTTAGGAAACGTTGGGAAAGAGATACATGGCTCTGTATCCAGGAATAAATGCGAGCTGCTTTTTTTTTCCACCTGAAGGAGGTTAAAAAGCCCTCACTCTTCCATCACATCACAGTTCTGTACCGTTCTTGAAGAAAACGTTCAGAACCAGCTTCTTCCTATTAGTGAGAGAAATCTCAGCGTGTCCAGGGCCAGCGTGGAGCTATCAGTTTAAACACGGGAATGAGGTTAAGTGGAAAACCTTATACCCAACAATGGACAAAGGCAGACCCCAGTCCAAGAGAAGCTCAAACACGAGGATGTAAAACAGCACGGCAAGGACGAGGCTGCGCTGATCTAAGCAACGCACTGACTCAAATATTCTGCAATGCAAACAACATTAAAATGAGGGCCCGACAATGCCAGCTTGAAGCAAACATAATGAGATCGAGACGTGGGCATGCCTCCCCTTGTTAGCTGTGACAATACCCTGTCTTGACGAGCACAAGCAGCCTTTCTGTTGCCTGCTCTTCCTTGAGCTACGAGCCAACTGCATCAATCGAGCCGTTGACAAAGTCCAGCTCCGAACAAGCCGAAGATAAAAACATACTAATTCGTGTCCTAAATTCTTAGACGCACAAATCAAAAAGGCTGGAGAGTTCCTGGAGGCACGGATCTATTCTGGTCACTCTTTCTGAGTCTCTCTGGAAGAGCAGCAGAATAAAATGTACATGGAACCGGTCAAGGGATGGAGGCGGCCGTCTTGGCTCAACAAGTCAGCTGTGCTTGTGGTACAAAGGGCTGTGCTGAAAGGTTTGGAGCTCCATGGAACACCGGCAAGTCTGACATAGATTGTAACTCAGACACAAATCCGCTCCAGCAATGTCAGGGAGCACCAGCTGAGATTCCAGGTAAAACAGAGGCACCGAGACACAACAAAATAAAGCTAAAGAAGGGGCAAAGGCAGTAAAAAGGTCAAGTTGTAGCCTACTGATGTCCACATGCACTTTTTGGGTGAAGATTAATGGGATCGTCCTGTAGGAAGAACCATCTGGAGAGCTGTCCTGAAGTCTCCCGACATACCTCAGCCAGAGAGGAAGTATCAGTGAAGACCAAGGGATTCCTGAAGTGTTCTAACGATTAATCACAACGTTTGTCAAAACATTTCTTACAATAAGGAGTTTCAAATAGCAGTATCTTCTTACTGTTTCCGTGGGTATATATAGAACCACTCATGCCATCTCAAACTCCTCTCCCTCTTAGCCCCGCGTCCCACAGCGAATTCGTGGGCACTTTCTTTTTCATTGCAATTTCTTGCCAAGAAATGAGTGACGCCGCAAACTCAGCTATGATACAGTATAGAATTTGACGACAATTTGGTTTATGTTGTTGTTTTTTACTGTTTCCTTGAGAATTAATACTACAAGATGAAGCAGCAGCCGTTTCAAAGCCTTGACTTCAGTTACCTCTACAGCAATCTGAATAGCATGCAACAGTGCAAGAGCTCACGGTGCTGACAAAGAACGTGTTGAGCAAAAATCCCCTCAAAAGTGCTGCATACCACAGTCTGATTGCTGATGAATTCAGACACGGCCAAACAAGGAAGAGGAGAAAAGTCAGATGCATGCGAAAATATGCAGATCTTGTGATCAGTGTGAAGTAATGGGACTCCCCTTGGTGTCTGAATTGCTGGTGAGTAGTTCCCTCTACCAGAATAAAGCCTCGTTTAGCCAGTGTACTTATTGGCAACCCACACATTCTTGCCCACACAGCTGCAGAATAGCCAGCAAAATCAAGGAAGGGCTTTAAAACATACATTCAGCAAGCAAAGACAACAAGATCTGTCTGCCTACAGATATGCAAGCTGTCACTGCTGCTCTCCTCGCCCCACCACAATACAGCTTCCATGATATTCCTCTCCTCTCCAGTTCCCTCATCCTTCTGGTCTCCTCCCCAGCAGGTGGATGAAATAAAATGCAGGCTCAATGTGCCCTCACGGGCCAAGGGCATCTCACCTGGCATGGGTGCTAGGCTCCCACCACCGGTGAATGCTGATCTTCAGTCTTGGAGACAGCATCCCACTGGATGCTCTCCTGCTGAGTGACCTTCCCCAGCTGACTCTACTTTGAGCACGGGGGCTGGACCAGAGCATCCAGGGGGTTCTGCCTCCCTCAGCAACTCCACTGCTCTGTGAAATGCCTCCTGAAAACGTCTCAGCACCGTTACAGAACAGACAGGCCTCCTAATGTGATTCAGAATTGTTTACTTGGTTACTCCGGACGTAAGCAAGGAAGAAGAAATACACGTTTGTATCAAGACCTTTACCTTCAAGTTAAATTGAAACCACAAGCTTTTCGTGTAACCTGCCAGCTGCCTAACAATTCCCCAGCATCTCCTTACTCATTATCATTGGTATTCATCATTTTATATCTCTTCCAATTATTTTGCTGCTGCCGTGGGAACATTACACTGACAGTCTCCAAAACAATACTCAACTTTTATCGGGGAAATCAAGGGAAAACAGAAATCCTTCAAAAGCAATCGTGGCAGAGGTTGACACATCTACCCGTACTGTGACGCACCAAACACGGGAATAATCTGTTACAAGTATAATTTTTAATATTGAAAAATGAAGGAGAAAATTGTTGGGCTTGTCAACTCAGTGATTCCTTTACTCTCAGCTCCACAGAAATGCTTTTGTTCTACGCCCAATTACTATTATCTCAGATTCCAGTAGGTGCAAGACCAGACTGTTCAGCTCATGGATGAATCCTCCTTCCTCCCCCTACCCAGCTGCAGTTTTACACTCTAGTAAACCTGAATACTTTAAACAACCTGAAGGGCCCTGCAATTCTGCATCTCTCCCCACTTACAATAATTGACACCAATCATGTAAATGGATCACTCTTATGATCAAGACAAGAACCTGCTTTTCTTTTTTCACCTTTTTTTTAAGGTAGCTACATGTGCTGCACTGCCCTGCTCAGGAAGCCATCCCTCCCATGGCAGCCTTCCTTTTTATTTTTAAGACAACAGCCACTAACTTTAATCACACACACGACAGAATTTTCCTCCAGCCAAGGACTGCCTGAAGAATTCAGTACTTCCACCAGCCAGAGAGACACAAGGGTGAGTTAGGAACTCAGTCTGAAGACGTGCACCAATTTCCTGTCTGACCATTCCCTGTTTATCAGATCATGCACTGGATTGGAGGGGTAATGTTGCTGAGAGGTTAGAAAGTAGAACGCTAGCACAACAATCTCAGCTGTGCAGCACCGTGATGATTTAATCCAAAGCCCAATCTTAGTTCTGAGAAATAGCATCTCATTGGGACCCACAGACCTACCATGTTTAAATTCCTCAGGTGGTTGCAAACCTGATCTTCTCTTACAATGGGATGGGCACTGCTCTCCCAAGTTCCCACCTTCTAAAATACATCCAAGCGTGGTTTACTGACTCTTCCTCCTATTAAACGTAATTCCTATTCATTTTTCAAGAGGGATTTCAGCTTCTAGGTTCACATGCTCAATGATATTAAAGAATCAGAAGCAGCTGTTGTTTCCTACAACAAGCAACATAATACTTTGGAAGTTATAAAGGACTTATTTTTAGTTGGGTGATAGGCTAATACCCCAGCAGTGCTAAAGCAGTGCTTTAGAGCAGTAATGCAAGAAAACCAGTTACCTACAGCAGCTGTTAGCAATCTTGTCTGTACAGATTTCAGTGCTGCTCAATAAGTACCCACTGGGCTCACGTGGCCAGCAGAACCATCCAAAATTGCTTCTGTAGTCACTGCCAAACAAAACACAATGATTTGCTGGGATCAGAATATGTGATCTAAGCACAAAACCAGAGGGCTTGGCCATAAACCAACATGCTGGAGAGTGCTACTTAACAGAAGAGAAGAAATCAAGCAATCACTTATGTAAGAACGTAGCCTTCTCTGATGAGCAAATCCAGTAGGGTCCTTGGTTAATAGGTGTGGATGGGCAGTTGCTGTTAACAAGTAGTGACTGTGATGGTCACAGCCAGCCATGTGACTGCAGAGCTACAAGAACAGATGTTATGAATACACCATACACTCAACACCACGCTGTGGGCTCATATCTGATTGATAGCTGACTTGTGGGCTCTGCTGATTGATCGCATCAATCACACAGAAAGCAGTTTGCACATGACGTGGTGAATGCCTACAATACTGAAATAAAGCTCTTTCTAGACTCCAGAAGGCAAAAATATCCTGGCTTTATGGATTTTGTTACTGAATATTCACACTGCTGACAACGTATCTGGCACAGTATGATGTGCTTGAGTTTGCAGGTTGTGCCCAAGCCTGCCAACACAGGGCTGGATCCCACAGAGAACAGTCACCCTCTGACAACACCTCTCTTGGCAGCTGTAACCCATCCACTGCCCTCCTTTTGCTCTGCTGACAGTGTTTGAGGTCGGTGCTGGCACGGTGCTGACAAGAGATGCCAGGAGAATTTCTGCATTGCTTATCCGCCACTTTCTTATTCCACAAACTGCAGATCAGCAATGTTAATTTCAGACTATTTCAACAAACGTTCAGTGTGCTTGACTGAAATGCACGCGAACTTGGTTCTGTAGCTAAAGATGCTGTCAGATATTACCCCTTCACACTGTGTCAAAGTGAGCCATCAGCTGCCTACCCACAAGTGCTGGCAGAGGCTCATGCCCTGGATGCAACAGAGTGTGAGCAAGCAATCACCACCTTTAATCAAGGAACATCCAAGCACCCGGCACTCTAAGCAATGTGGAAAATGCTGATTGACCCAATTTCTTCATGTGTGCCTAGGAAAATTCTCCTACACTGCCTCTGCCTGACAGGTGTGCCTGCATCTGTAGCTCCAGTCATTTTGGAACAGGAAGCTACTCATTTGCTCTCAGTCAATTACAAAATAAATTGGATGAAGATAGAAATTCAAGCAAGCTGCACAGAGCTGTCAGTCACAGATTTGACAAGCGCTCAGCAGGAAACAGGCTGATAAGCTGATGTGCCAGATCTTGTAACTCTTGCACAATTAGCCAAGTACCAGGCTACTCCACCACCCGCAGGGAGCTGGGTTGGAGGATCCTTCCATCTTGGGATGTTCAGTGTTTCTATCATCACCCTGGAGCTAGATACCTTGTTACATCCTTCCAGAAACAGCTAAGACATATTTTGTTCTTATCTCCATTCACTGATGCAAGATTACACCAGGGTGCATTAGCTCAACATGTCACTAAGAGCTTCCCATTCCCTTCCACACTTTGTTCTTGCATACAGGAGACAGAGAAGAAGGGCAGGTTAGCTGTATTCTGACTGCGTTACATCTCTGAGTCTTGTAAGGGTAATTAATACAATGTCATGAGTCATGCTGAAACAGGAAGGACAGCTAGCTCACAGCGCTTTCTGAAACTGCTGCCGTATGACCAACACCAAATTCAAAGACTCAAGCTGGATTCTGAACGTTCTCAATGCTTTTTAAATGGAAAGAGAAACGGATGGCATCCAGCACTCTGCACATTTACATGCACAGTATGTGAAAGCACATACTTGCTTTCCAAGCTAGAAGCAATGTCAAACATTAATCTGATCCCTCTGACCTGCTAACAAATTGATAAGGATGCCTTCCCAATATCCTGGAGGGGTGTGAAAACCACGCTTAGTTCACCTGCAGCTTCTGCTCAGTTGGCTCGATGGATGAAATCTGGGTTTATTATAAAGATTCCTGCAGCTTTTTGTTTGTTATGCCCTTATGCTACCGGACAGAATTTGAAGAACAGACTTGAAAAACGATCCTAGAATGTGCCCACTTTTTAACCTCCTGAACAGAATGCAGCTGAAACTTCCCAGCATCTAACAGCTGGGTATTTTCACTGTGGGGCTACAGAACACAGCCTGGCACTCAGCTATCCGGAAAGATGGATCCAATGTACTCTGACTTGCTACAGGCAAGCGTGTAAAGCTTGCAAAGGGGAGATCACAAAACTATACTGACCTTTTAAATCCATGCTTATACCCCACAAGTAGGAAAAAGCCTGCACCGTAAGCTAAGAGAAACCATGACTTGTAACATCGTGCACTCAGAGCCCTCAATTTGCAAAAATGGATGCTGTGATGACTTCCAGGTTGGTCATAAAGGTCATTGCAATGCTTTCTTCTAACTCGGGCATCCAGCCAGATGTTCTCACCACACCTGGGGGCTTTGCTTGGGTCTGTGCATGCAGGGGATATCATTAAATGAAAAAGCGGAGAGCACAACCCAGAACAGAAGTGCTACCAAGAAACACAACTGTCTCGTTAGCAGGAGCCAAGCCACAAACTAAAGCATTTCAGCTTTAATCGAAAGCATTTCCACCCAACAGAACTGTCAAGCTTATTGCACAGACGTGTCAACGATAATCTAGCAAGAAGGTCTTCAACGAGATCTGGTAGCAGGGACTGAAAAGCCTCCCACGCCAAGCAGAAAGAGAAGCCCAAGTGTCTGGTCAGATCTGTCTCATTGTAGTAACTCTTCCCATTGCTGCTGCAGGGAAGAGCACTGCCAGCTCTGGGAGAGCTCCAGCTCTAAGGAGCACCTCCTCTGCTCCCTGTGCACCAAAGCCGCAGGGAAGCAGTGCAAAGAAAAACCAGTCACACTCCTGTATGCCTTCAGAAACAGCCAAAGCAAGGGTTTTTCCTCACTAAGGTGACAACGCAAGTCACTAAGGCACGCTCCACCCCATCTCCCCACCACATCCACCTGCAGCTCGACGCACAGCTGAGAATTGCTCCCTGCCTCGTACAGACACCCAGCCCAACCACCCCTCATCTGGTTTCTTTCCCAGCACCCGCTCAAACACACTCCTAACAATAAGGAATGTTTTAAAGAAAGCCCAAAATGAACTTCAAGGCAATGTTTTCAAATAACTTCTCTGTACCGACGCGTATTTTCCAGCTGTCTTGAGCCATCACTAAGCCTAAGAAACGAAAATAGTAATTACAATTTGACTGCTATTAACTGTAAAATTACAATTCATGATAAACATTTTTCAAATATCATCAGCACTTCTTGCATACAAAATGTCAAACGTTTGGGACACAGGGGAAGATTAACAAAGTGCATAGCTGTGATGGGCAACTGTAGGCAAGGGCAGCAAGACCGGCACAGAGAACAGGGCGCAGACAGCACACTGGTGAATTCAGTAAGCTTCTACAAACTTCTACAAACAGAATGGGGGAAGGCATTAGGAAAAAAAAAACCAACAGGTTTCCAATCATGTCTTTTGAAGTGTACTGCTGAGGACCAAACCGATCTGCTAAGAAACAAGCATTCAGCTACAGTCAGGATATAACTTGTGTGATGTATAGCTGGTGCTTCACCTGTGGCATATGCACGTGGTCTCGAATATTCTGCAGAATACAAATGTTTCAACTGCTTTCAGTTTCTTCAAGAAACACCATCAAAGGAAAAGAGCTATTTCACATAACTATAACTATATCACATAATTATTTGGAAAACAGAATGCTTGTTTAGACCTATTTCTAATGTTTTTTTTCCCTGCAGACTGGTTGTTCCTGAACTGTGCGGTAAAAGATATGGCAGAGGGACCAGGACATTTCACATATTATAAGTGTTTTATATTGGAATGCTCACGCCTTCCCTACAAAGCTGATGGTGTCCCTGCTGCTGGGTTCTGATTCCTATAGCACGTATTTCTGACATGAGCAACAGAGCAGGAATGTGGGGGCGATGCTGGGAGCACCAGGCAAGGCAAAACCTGTCAGCCTTCAGCTCCTCCCTTTGTCAGTGCAGCATGTGAGCCTGAAATGATGGTTTTAAACTCAATTTCAAAACTTTGGTGATGCTAGAAGTCATCCAATACTCATCTGTATTCTGCTCCCTTCCAATGCTTTTCAAGCACAGATTTCTGTGTCCTCACCATGTCTACAGCAGGTTGGGTTTCCATGCAAATCTCATCCAAAACCAGAAAAGCGTCTTTTAAGTTGTGAGAGAGATCCTGACAGGTTACTGTCAGTACGGAAACTCTAATCTCTAGAAAATCATCACCATTATAACAGTAGAAACTAAGCACAAAGAGTCTGCAAAGACAGATGCCTCACTCACAAAATGCCTCTGACATAAAAACGTACGTTAAAAAAGAACCGCTATGACAGAGATGTAGAGAAGTTAAATGACGACTCTATGAATCAGTTAAGTGAATTAACTTGAACCAGAAGAGCTGATGATCTTGTTTTCCAAGCTTTCAAGTTCTAATTTTCGTGTTACTGTTTGGCTGCTTAGTCTCCAAAACAAGTACTGTAAGTCAGCACTTACATCATGCTTTTCATTTGGATGCATCAGATAACATTTCTAATGGTCTAAGTCTTCCAATTAGATGATTAAGTCTGAAAAGACTTTCACCCAGAGGGTGGTGATGCACTAGAACAGGTTGCCCAAGGAGGCTGTGGATGCCCCATCCCTGCAGGCATTCAAGGCCAGGCTGGATGTGGCTCTGGGCAGCCTGGGCTGCTGGTTGGCAACCCTGCACATAGCAGGGGGGCTGAAACCAGATAATCACTGCGGTCCTTTTCAACCCAGGCCATTCTGTGGTTCTATGAAGATCAATCCTGAGATAAAGAACAATCCAAATTTGAAAACACTACTTCATTGCAAATGCACTTCTTCAGCAGCACAGAAAAATGGACTTCCAAGGTAGACTTAAATCCAAATGTAGTTATGTCCTTATTATGCAAGAGCACAGAAATAAAAAGCTGAGAGGATGAAAATACAACCGGCCCTGACATTATTTAGGAAGTCTTTTGCAGGACCAAATTGGAAATGATGCCCAGGCTGCAAATTCTGGGTCTTTTTAACTCTCTGAAGGCATCATCAGTGTGAGGATAAAATCACTCCAAGCTTTAGCAGAGAAGTATGACTTGAGATGCACCAGCACCCTGTACTTAGCACCGTGTCTGATAGCCCGCTAGCACAGCAGGGAAGGGAAAGCACAGGGCTCCTGCTTGGTGGGACAGACGGTTCACAGTGCTTGGTAAAAACTGGGGTTAGACTTTAAAAATGTGCAAGTGTGGGGGTGAAATTCAGTTCCCTATATTTCCAAAGGGATGCCTAAAGGTATCCTAGAATCTATCTTTGTTGTCTTACCTTTTCACCACTATTTTCGGGCAGACCCCTTGCTGACTACTTTCTCTTTTGATGACTTTCCTATTCTCTGGATATACACCCATGCCCCCTCCTGCATTTCAGGTGCTCCTGGTTCTCGCTCATTAGCCCAAGGAAGACTCTGAGACATTAAGGCTGCTCTATAAAAATGCTAAACTATTTGCTACTTAAGAATTGAAAAGAACCGCACACGCTTATGAAGTCATAAAAGCTCTCCAGTGAGATTTGTAATCTATCGCTGTTTTAACTATTAATGCCGTTTCTAATGGAATTACATTGGCGTGCTCAGTTGTGAGGATGAGAAGACTTTCCTCAAGCAATTCAAGGAAAACATTCATCTTAGAAGACTCATTAAAACAGCCTCCTCAGCCAGCACACAACTGGGAGGAGAGACATTTTTTAAGCCTAGTTTCCTAAAGACTGAGGCTAAATAGGGCAATTAGGAACCTAAGAGGAAACCTAAGGGGCAGCTTTGGACTCCATAACAGCATGAACATTATGAATCCATCTGATAGCTGTCACTGCAGCATGCAAATAAAAACCTGCCCCAACAATCCGCATCCCCAACAGCTCCCGGCCTCCCACATCCCTGCTGCCAGCACCGCCTGTGTGATTTCTCTCTATCTGTTCATGAAAACATACCATTTCCCCAGGTGAGGTGAGGCTGGCAATCCTGTCCCTGGTGTCTGTTGGAGGATTTTTGCCAGTGTGCTAGCATTACTGTTATGAGGGATCAGAAAAACGTGATTTGGACAGGAATAGGAACTGCTACTGTTAGGATGATCTATTAAAGACAGCCTCAAGATGTCATGAACTGTCCGGAGTCAAGCTTACTGTAGCATGGCATTCCAGCTCCCTTGAATTTCCTCATTAAAATTCTTACAAATGCACAGCACCCATGCAGTGACAACATAACCCACAAACACAGTCATCCCAGCATATGAAGTTGCCTAAAAACAGATGGATTAGAAATAGCCAGTGACAACTGAACTGCCAAAATTCTGCAGCGACAGTGAAAACCCAAGATTCCTAAAACCTGGACTAGAACCAAAATCCCCTGCACAAACAGATGCAAAATACTTCATCATTAAATACCAAAACAGCACAAGCCTCGCAACCAATCCAGCCATGGAAAAGGCAGGGAAACAATTAAGCCTCCCCTCACTGACAGTAGCAGAATATGACTGGGGGGGGAAAAAAAAAAGACAGAAAAGACAAAAAGAACACTTTTCTGTGGGGGCACTGAGATGCATGTTTTTTTTTAAGCTTGTCAGACTCACAGGAAATAAAACAAGGCAGGTAGGGATCAGGCTGATGGGCAGCTGGAGTGCCTGCTGGAAGCAGCATGCTGGCCTCTTCCCATCCTGGATGTTGCCAGCAATAATT
Organism: Alectoris magna; assembly: GCA_030625065.1. Classification (NCBI taxonomy): domain Eukaryota; kingdom Metazoa; phylum Chordata; class Aves; order Galliformes; family Phasianidae; genus Alectoris; species Alectoris magna. The sequence continues at coordinate 24,310,237 of CM060567.1, forward strand.
ACATTGAGTCTGACAGTAGCCTTCCTCCAGTGACAAGAGCGATCCTTCTGCCTGGGGCAAGCAAAGGGAGGGCCACGATGTGTGGCATTAACAATGTCTTCTTGACGCAATTGCTGGCCGCCTGCAGGCTGCACTCCTACCTGTCGGTGCGCTTCTGAGCTCTATGATGGGAAACACATTGACACTGCTTCTCAAGGAAGAGTCAAAATCCTTTAAGCCGTGGGTGTCCAACCTTCTGGCTTGCCTGGGACACACTGAGCGAACAGGAATTGTCTAAGGCTGCATCTATGAAGGCTGCTCCAGAAGTAACGCATCCTATTTATTACCGTGGAAACTACAATCGATACAAAGAGCACGACAACACTGTTTGACAGAGCTAAATCTCAGCTACAGAACGCCCTTTTTCAACATCATCACAAGTATTAGCCATGCATTTTTGCTACCTATGAACAAGGGTTTGCATGCCGTGGCTCATCAAAATCCGCACTAGCGGACGTGTCTGCTGTCACTGCTGAAAGGCACCGCCCGCTGCCTCACTGCGCTCACATCTGCAGTAAAACCACACAGGGTGATAATGTTATGCAGCTTCTCCCTTAAAACTACCTCAAAGCCAACACACGGAAGAAAAACCAAATGAGTGTTTGTTAACCTGCGAGACGACAAAACCTGAAACTACACCAAATTCAGCAGGAAATAGGACACAGCATTAGCACTCAGGGGAGGGGAGGCACAGGTGAAGGAAGCTAAGCAGAATTTAGAAAGAATACCGCACTCTAAGCCACGTGAAGAGCGTAATGGGTTTTCTTGCTGGGTAGTACACACATGGCTTTGAAATGGTTCTGGCAAATGCCGACGCTATGAGGAAATATAAGGTAGGAAACTTTTGAGGAACCCAGTGAATGCAATGGCCTGAGATTGGATCTGCAAACAATTATGAGAGGTACCAGTGGAAAGCGCTTTCTAGATTTCAACTAACAAACTGCAGGCAGTGCCCACAGCACCTCCAGCTAAGGAATCCATGAGTCCTGCACTGCTAAGCTCATTTAGCTCTGCACCAACAAGGTGCACCCCTATTCTTGCACTATTCAGCTTATCTGGCCGTGAAAGAAAGCGAATCAATACAGCTCTGTTTGTTCACTACACAAAACAGCAAATCCTTAAAACGGGAACACTTCCTCACTGTTCAGGAATCCCTGGAACTGATTCTACCAGCAATCAATGGCTCTGGCATCCACATCATCATGGACCGATTCCTCTGCTAAATTCAAAGCAGCTTGTTATAGCCAGTAAGTTGTTCTTTAAAATCCACAAGAAATCTCATACTATTAAATTGATGAGATTTTATCAGCATGAGAAGATTAAACGCTGGGAAAAAACATTGCTTAGTTTATGTAATGACATCAATCATCTTTAATTCTGATTTACTGGGCTCTAAAACAAAGGGGGATGATTACTTATCTTCCAGTGATCGTGACCTAACTGCAATGTAATGTGGAAACCACAAAATGTTCCAAAAAGCAGCTCTACAGAAATGAACAATGCAAAACTTTGCCCAAGCTGGAAACAATTATGAGTTAAACAAAAGCGGGGGGGGGGGGGGGGGGGGGGAAAAGAGTGATGAGGAACTATAAATTCTACTGAATGTTTATTTAATAAAGAAATGCAGTGGTCAGTAAGTTTGCGAGAGGACCAAAGTTTGAAAACAATGGTTGTGTATGGAAGTTTGCATTGGGTCTACAGAAACACAGTCACTGAAGTGAATGCAGTCAATATGCTGGAGACAAATCCGGCCTCTAGAAGGAGGTTTGTGGGCTGCAGGAAGGGCTGAGAGCAACCCCATGAGGCTCAGCATGACTAAAGGCAAGGCTCTGCCCTGGATGGGGACATCTTGCTGGGATAGGCTTGGGTCCAAGGGGAGGCTGAGGGAACAGGACTTACTGGGAAGGAGAAGGCTTTGGAAGGAAACAGCAGAATCACAGAATTCATAGAGTTGGAAGGGACCTCTGAAGTTCATCTAGTCCAACCCCTCTGCAGTGAACACGTACAGCCAAATCAGGTTGCTCAGGGCTTGATCCAGCCTCATCTTGAAAGTCTCCAGGGATAGAGCATCAACCACATCACTAGGCAACCTATTCCAGTAGCAGCCCATCAACACCAACGAGGTTACTAGGAAGACAGCATTCATAGAAGTCGACTGCGAGACAATAGGGAACTGCGCTCACAAGCTGAAAGAAGGGGGGGATGGGAAAAAAAAACAACAACCACCATGTGGGTACTAAGCTTTGGGAGCACCCAACATCACTTGATGACGACCCGTAAGATAAACCTACAACCAGCAAAATGGAACCCTTATCAAACTGGCTGCAGCGACAATGAAACTACCTGAACAGTACTGAAAGGAGACAAGCAACGGGATCCTATCTGAGAAATAACTACTTAGCTCACTCAAGATGGCAGAGAGCATCCTCTGGCACTGAAAAGCTCTGTCAGTGTAAGTAATCGGTTATAACAAAGGACTCCAAATCACTTCTGCAGCTGAAAAGTAGAGGGCTGAACACTGAGGTTAGCTCAGTGTACCATTTGCAAAGATGGGTACTGATGACTGCCCAGGTTTGTTGTACAGCCTTCCAAAAAGTTACTGAGATCTGAGCGCACAATCACCAAAGCTGCATGAACAATTGTATGCATTTTAAAGAATTAACTTAAAAGTGACCTGATGATCAGAGGCTGAAAGAATCAGTGGGGAAGAGACTGAGTAACCAGAGATTGAGATTAAATAACCAGAGGCAGGTCTCAGATTAGCTCCTTCCTCAAAATGACAGATACCCTGACAACTCGAAGATGAAGCTGCACGAACACAGGTGTCAAACGAGACATGATTTTTCACAGCAATTAGTTGAACAACTCGAGCTCTGAATTTTGCATAATTTTGCCATTTTAGAGCAAGACTGCCTTCCCAACAGACATAGCTATATGCTCCAGTACAAGCCATGGACCTAATGCAAAAAATTAAGAAGTTCTTTATGCAGGGAGAGATCCTAAGTGTCCTTTGAAGCCTGATCTATAATGCAAACATTCACAGTATGACTGTTCTCTGAGAATCGATAATAGAGATCTGACATCTGTGATACAACCTTGAAAATCTGCAGGAGAAGAAGCATTTTTGATGACTTAATACCAGGCTGGAGAACTGAACGAACTCCAGCTCCATGTTTTAAACAACCAGAGGCAGGTTTCAGATTAGCTGTTAATTTCCCAAGCAGCCTCACTAAGCCTCAGTGTCTCTGAAAGGATCTCAGGATTTGCAAACTGAAATGACATCAGTGAATCACTCATCTCCCCCAGGAGAACCACAGAAGACCACTCAATGTACATCTGTTTTGGCTTTTACATATACTCCCATGCTGCCAAATGACCACAGGCATTTCCTTATGATATCTGCTATACACAGATCTCTGTAGACAGAACTATTTGTATACAGTTGTATTTGCATATCTATGTATGTACACACAGCATGCATGTAAATCACATATACACTATCAATATGATTGTATTACACACATAAAAACGGCTTAGGGAAAATTCAGTTAAATTTCCATATTAATCATATTGTGCAATGCAATATTTTCTTAAGAGAGGGACAGAACCACAGCAGTTTCACTCTATAATGAAGTGCTCAGACACTACATGACATCTATTCCCCTAGGGAGACAAAAATACAAGCTGCAATCACATCCTTTTGAGGCTAACTGTAAAAGCAGTCATTTCTCCCCCTTGCAATCCCTAGGCAGGCATTATTGGTTTTGTTTTCATGATGCTTGAAAGGCATACAATGGATAATCCAACACTTCCTGTCAAAAGCTCAGCAATGAATATGTCAAACTCACCGAAGACCAAATCTACATAAAGCACCAAAGAAGTTTACACGGTAGAACATGAATTTCACATAACTGGATAACTGTGAGGCTGGAAGATGCACGATAGTGATTTATTCATTTTTGCCATTCTTTAGCTGGTTTGACGTCTTGCAGCACTGCTAAGCCTCAGAAGACCCTGACAGAAGACCGTGCTCATGCTATGGGAGCATCACTCTCCTTACAAAACCTACCTAGACACCAGGCACTGCTCCCCACTGCCAGTTAGAAGAAACAAGCGCCAAGTTTGACGTGCAGCAGCAGGTATGTAGCCTCCTCACCATTCCCAAAGAGCACACACAGACACCTCCCGGGTGAGATGTTAGAGAATAATTCAGTCTAGCAGTGCACACAGAGAAAATGCTTTGACCTGCCACCTCACCACAACGGTTTCGTTGCTCGGGCTGTCTGTAACTACTTGGCGTTTTATGGCTTGGAAGGTTTCCCAGCACAATTTGCCATGACAATATGACAAAACTAGAATGAAAACCACTTCCAGATCAGTTTTCTACCAATTTTCTCTGACTTTAGACTAACCGTCTCATTCCAGCCCTGCAAATACTGATGAATACCAGACTAACTACAAGGTCTTACTGAAACAAATAATAGCTGAGAAGATGAATGTGCAACCTAAAATCAGATATACTGCCTGACTCTGCACTTTCAACAAACTCCTCAAACCAACATTTACCTGGAAATTTTGTTCAGTCTCGAAGGTTAACTTTGCCAAAAGTATCAGAAGAGTTTAATTAAAATAAGCAATCCCGAATATGCCAAGTCAATATTTGATACGCTTAAGGTGTGCATCCATGTAACGTAAGGCGACGCAACTTCAGACATCCAGGTAAGGGGGACGTTATTACTTTTGTTCACCTCTGTCACCACAGTCAGTCTCAGCTGAGAGGTATGCATTCACAGCTTGTCATCAGGCCACTCATCAGTAAATCATAAAGAGTATTTTAAGCATAAAGTTTCCACTCTTGGGTTTCAAATTTGTCCCAATTTCTTACGGTTTAATAAAAGCATGCAACACGTAAGGCTTGTGAACGAAAAAAAAAGCAGCATTTTGAAAGAGACAGAGAGGGATGGGATCTTTTTGCAGGCCTTTAAGTGAAAGGCTGCTCATGTAGCTGTGCCAGAAAAAATCACTATCGTTTGCTCCACAGAACATACGCAGCTTCAGGGAAAGTCTTAGAAACAAGAAGCCAAAGACCATCTATTCTGGGAATGTGATTACATTATGGTCAACAATTTGAGCATATGGTGCATACCACTACTGTGCTGAGTTTACTTTCCCAGATCAAGCTTATTTTTGTTTGAGGATCTGGTCGCTGATACACTGAGTCACTCTACTGCCTTCAGTACCAGCTCGAATGCTATAAAAGGACTGACTGGGAATCACAGAGTACAGTGTGTGTTAAGGAACAACATGCTTTAAATAAACCACTGACTCACCTTGTCACGCAAATGATGTTCTGCAGCCTCAATATTCAAAGGATCGTCAAAATTCAAAAGATCCTGGAAAAGAACCAGAGAACATTATAGGGTTTCCTCCAAACTTTCCCCAGCACTAATAAGCAAGAAAAAGAAGCAAAGCAAACAAGACTAGCAGGGGTAGCGCCATTATCTCACATCTTCTGTACAGATCCCTGCCAAAGGTAAATGCAAACAACTTGGGCAGTTGAAACTGAATCAAACATCAATTAAGGGACAACAGCAGCAAGACACTCCATCTCATCTGACTGCATGCCACATACAGCCCCTGTGACACACTCCTCGGGCAGTGATGCATCTCTGTTTGAGCAGTGAGATGATAGTTTTAAAACAAGTTTTGAAGGAACGTTCAGAGTTTCAGGAGGCACAGCTGTTGATGATTTTCATTAATTAGGGTTTATTTTACTGTGAAACATAATTAAGTCCAGAAATGCACACCGCCTGATGATAAAGCAGGGAGAATTTCCTTAATGTCATCTACAAGAGCAAGACAATTTCATTCCCTCTGAACTGGAGTGGCAGACAGGAATGTTTTAGTGCAATGGGAAACACATGACCCAGAAGGAAAGGGAGTGCAAAGACCCCATGAGATAATGGCACATGAGGGCAAGGAGCAGAAAGAGTCAAAAATAAATCTGAGTTCCATCAGTTTAATCTCAGTGAATAACTCTGGAAGGTGAAAGGGTCTAGGGTTAAGAGCAAAGAAAGGCAAGCTGTGGGTAACATGTGAATCATCACAAAAATAATGTTGTATCACAGAGAAACCTTCCTCTGCCTGCAGACTGGACCATTTTCCTCAGCTGAAGGCTGGCCTCTGAGAGCAGTGAGGTGCCATCAATGTGAAAGGCATTATGCTGCTCTCAAGACTGATTCTCACTATCTTCAAGAAAACCCCATCAGAATCTGCATGGACAACAGAAACGCACTTCCCTCCAGAAACAAAAGTTCCCTCTGAAAAAGCCAGGTTTACAAAGCCTGATTTGTAGAAGCAGAGTGGGAGGGAAATCCAAGAGCAAGCTGCAAAGCATGGCTCTTCCAGGACACGACAAGTCCCTGTGGTCTCTGATACATGACTGTCAAGTGCTGCTGTCTGCCCAATTGATTTTTATGTGCAGCTGTGCTGCTGAATGGACTTCTTTGTACCTCCACCAGATTTCACTTCCCTCCTTCTACTTAACATGCAGCGGGAGGCTAACTGAAGCACAATTACTTTTTGCTCTCCAATCTTGTAAATCAATCGACTACAACAGCCATCTAAACAAATGAAGCCTTTAGCTGCCGTGAAAGCGAGGTGACTGCAGCCGGTCCCAAGCTCTGTCTGCATGGAAGGTTCTAGGAATGCACCATAACTCATGGCATGGAACACTCTCACCACTCTGCCACTCCTATGTTGATGCAGCCCAGGATACTGTCAGCTTTCTGAGCAGCAAGTGGACACTGCTGGCTTATATCCAGCTTTTCGTCCATCAGGACCCCCAAGTCCTTCTCTGCAGGGTTACTCTCAATGAGCTCTTCTCCTAGTCAGTACACATGTCTGGCACTGCTGTGACCCAAGTGTAACTCCTTGCACCTGGCCTTGTTGAACATCATCCAGTTTGCACGGACCCACTTTTCAAGCTGGTTCAGGTCCCTCTGGGTGGCATTCCTTCCTTTTATTGCGTTAACTGTACCACTCAGCTTGGTGTTGTCCACAAACTCGCTGAGGGTACACTCAGTCTTGCTATCTACATAACTGATAAAGATGCTCATGAGCACCAGTCCCAAGACAGACGCCCCAAAGACACCCCTCTTCACCAGCCTACACCTGGACATAAAGCCATTGACAACAACCCTCTGGCTGCAACAATCCAACTGGTTGTTTATCTACCAAATAGAACAGCCTTCAAATCCACATTTCTCCAATTCAGAGATAAAGATGTGATGTGTGACCATATCAAAGCCCTTGCACGAGTCCAGCTAGATCACGCTAGCAGCCCTTCCTTGGTCCACCAACGCCATCACTCCATCATAGAAGGCCACCAGATTGGTCAAGTACCACTTGCCCTTGGTGAAGTGCTGGCTGTCTCAGACCACCTCCTCATCTTGCATGTGTGCTAACATGGCTTCCAGAAGGATCTGCTCCATGATCTTCTCAGGCACAGAGATAAGGCTGTGTAGTTCCCTGGGTCTTCCTTTCTCTTTCTTAAGAATGAGAGCAATGTTTCCCTTTTTCCAGTCAACAGGGACTACACCTGACAGGCTTTTCAAATACGTTGGAGAATGTCTTGGCAACAACATCAGCCAATTCCTTCAGAACACCAGGATGCACGCTGTCTGACCCCTAGACTTATAAACATTCAGCCTCACAAGGCAGTCTTGGGCTTCCTCTGCTCTCACAGTGGGAGGAATTTTGCTCCTCCCAAAACCCCACCTATAGGTTCAGGGTCATGAGAGGAGTGGGAAGCCTGACTAGCAGTGAGGATCAAAGTAAACAAAAAAACTCATTGAGTACCTCAGTCTTCTCCATGTCTGTTCATTCCAGTTCTCCTTACTTATCAGAGAGGGTACACTCTCCTTTGCCTTTTTCTTCCAAAGCATATCCGCTTGTTATTCTTCACATCCCTCATAAAGTTAAATTTCAGCTGCGCCTCGGCTTTCCTGATCCCATCTCTGCACATCTGGATAGCATTCCTATATTCTTCCCAGGGCAACCATCCCGGCTTCCACTGCCTATACTTTTCCTTCTTATCCTTCAATTTAACCAGCAGATCTCTTAGATAATTAGACAACTTATTATCAAAGTATCCCGTAACAGACTGCAACCAAAAGGAAAAACAATCTACGAAAACATGGTCATTAGAGATCATCTGTACATGCCCCGCAGTTAACAAAAGCACAAACTGATTTTATATTTGTACAACACCTACTGAGGCCAAAGAGATAAAGGCCTCAAGAGGCAACATTAGGTGAGGCTGAAACCACACGAGGCAGACAGAAAGAATGTGGATATGCAAAGGATTCATTTACTTACAGTAAATAAAGAGTTTAATCCCCAGACAACATCCTGCAAGGGAAAAGCAGAGTCAGTTAGGCATGCGTTTCAGGTGTTCTGAACAAGCTGACAAGCTTTCTTTTTCTACTAGCCCATTAGCTTACTGGAAATCAAATCAAGATTAAGAGTTAAGCTTTACTAATTTATATCAAAATAATGGAAAATCTTCCACATCTCATGGATGCCTGAAATTTCAAAGAATCCAAAACCCAAACACTGAATATTCAAACACAAGTTCAGATTTTCCTTATTCCTGTTGCTTCTCTGCCCAAGAAGAGGAACAGTAACTTAAATGCCACCACCTGATGACCTCACAGCTTAGTTCAAATGGTGGGTATGCCACTTAACTTAGCAATCTGTTCTTAAAAATAAAATAAGGACAGACAAATATTTGAATCAGTGTCACGGCAGCACCAAGATTTAGGTGTAAGTATCATTACAGAGATGCCATCCTTACACGAGCATATGCCTTAAATAACTTCCTTGCTTATAAGCATCTATTTAAAAAGAATTGAACAGAGAGGATTTGCAATTGCTGCAAATAAGAAGATGAAGGGTAAACTGACTCTAAATGTTCCCTTATTCACTGCCATCAAGCTCAGTCTGTTTTGAGGGTATGCGCTTCCAGAAGGGTCCATTACCACTGACATAAGAGCCCATATCCCCAGTTACAAGCCTCAAAGACTAAGAAAACAAACAACATCCAACTAGTTACAGAAGCAGACTCAAAGGGATCACCCACCACCAGCATGAAGGCTTTCAAGAGAAAGGATTCTTTTCTTCGGAATCCACATAACCAAGCTACCCCACTGCAAAATCTTGGGGAAATCTGCATTCCTTAAAAATGACATCCAGTTACGTCCTAAGTAAAAGACACAATGTGAGCACTACGACAGCAGCCTCCTACGAATCCCTTTTCCTTTGATCTTGCATGAACAACCTGCTCAGTGCGTTTTTTAATGACACAAAGCTGCCTAGTAAAGTTGAAATGATCAGGGAGCATTCCCAGTTTCTGCATCTTCTCCTCATGGAGCCTCTGTAATCATCTGGTGTGGCAGAGACCGACTCTTTCAAATGTACTTCTCATCTTCAATGGCAGCAAACACTACAAAAAAGGGCACACCTGAGTTACCTCATTGAATCCAACTACTCCAGTTATGAGCTGCACCTCATACAAGTGTTGCAACTCAAGACAGAAATGTAATTTATATCAAATTATTCCCCATGTCATTCAATAAACCCCATATTTTTAAGTTTACCTCAATTGCTTCCTAATTCCCACAGTTTTAAGACTCTGGAATCCTTGACTTGTTATTTAATTCAAGCTGGCTTTGCGGAGAATTCTATCCAAAAACTCCCAACAAAAAAAAAGAAAGAAACCTCTGTAAGGCTGTAGCTTTTCTGAGTGCTGTGCATTTTTACGGCCGTTCTAGAGACCAAAAAGTGTACAAAGATTATTACTATTACTGAACAAATGGTGTGAAAACCTCAATATTATTTCTGACCTGTTTTCACCTATTCAAGTTTTATGATGTGCTGGATTCATTTTATACCCTTGCATGGTTCCATAAAAAATAATGCTAAATTACTACTAGAGGACAATGCTATTTGTAATGAGCTTGAGGCTAGCCCAGATTTAAATCTAGGATATTAAGACAGGGAAGTGGGATGGAACAGCTGAGAGGCAGTGAAGCAAGTATTTAATATTTGAGGAACTTGACACTGTTGTACTGCAAAAATAATCACTTTGCACTACTGACTTCAGCAGAGCTGCTTGCTGCATGCAGATGAGCAACGTGCCTGAACGCTCAATGTTCCCCTGACTAACTGAAAGGATTTGCAAGCTACTGAACAATAGATACTGACAGACTGAACGGTTCAAAAAAGCTCAGCTTCTGCTTTCTCTTAACGTACCAAAGCATTATCCTTGGCTACAAATATTACTAAACTTCCAGCTTAAATACTCTGAAAGCTGGAGTTTAACTCCATATAGAGAATTTTAATGATCATTACACAGCAGGAGGGTTGGAACTAGATGACCTCTGAGGTCCCTTCCAACCCAAGCCATTCTATGATCCAGGTTGGGCAGACATTGCCTTTAAAATGTTAAGGATCCACACCTTTACGTTGCTCCACTTCTGTAACACGTTCCTCACTCCCCAGACTTTGCCACTACAGAAAAAGTACCTTTAAAAGGAGCACCGAGCACAGGAATCTGCATGCTCACGTTGAGAATAGCTGGGCAAGACCATTCCCTTTACAATCATAGAATCATCAAAGTTGGAAAAGACCTCCAAGACCATCCAAGTCCAACCACCCACCTATCACCAGTATTTGCCACTAAACCACGTCCCTCAGTACAACACCCAAATGTTTCTTCAACAATGCTTCTTTCTGTCTGTTTTCTTCCACGTGCTCAACGTTGTGGTTATGGGGTGGTGGGTTTTAAATACTCCGCTACTAGGTTAACTCGGAGGATTCAACTATCATACTCAAATCAAAGAGCAAGGGTTAACCTCCGTGGCAGAGCAGCGCATGGTTAAATCCAGTGTACAGGTGGAAGGGGGCATAATGAAGGAAATATGCTCCTTCTCACAGCATGGTGATATCACCGTAAGAAACTCGGCAAAGCAGACTCAGAAAAAACACTTCACAATTGGCCCTTTTTGCGTTGCATTTGAGTGAAAAGTCGCTTGAAATCCCTTCCCCCAGGTTTATTCACAGCACACCAAAGGAGTGAATTAAAATCTGCCCTGCAGCAGCATTGGAAGGTCAAGAGCAAAGAGGCAAAATGCTAAGTACAGCCTTTGGAATACCCTCTCCCCAGCCAAGGGACTCTCAAAGCCTTGTGTTTGTAGGAGGTCCTAATTCAGTTAGTCACCAAATACGCACAAGTGGCAGTTCTCACAAGCTCTTTACAAAAGCGATGCCATTGAGACCATGTCAGAGACAAGTGTTCAGCTGTTCTTTTGGATGTCTGAAAAAAAACAACCAACCACACAGCAGTTCTTTTGAAGAGAGAGTCAACATGTAAATTGTAAATGAAGGTTTTCCCCCAGCAGGCAAAGTATATTTACTATACTAATTTAAGCAGGGAACAAGCCAGACAAAAGCAGCTAATGAACTTCCAATCAAAAGCAACTTCCTCAGAGATTCAAGAAGAATTTCTGATCTAACAGACTAATTAAATTAAAGCTTGTTGCTAAACCATTCTTATGTGCAAACACTTAAATCTGTTCAGACCAACGAAAGAAGCAGCGGCAGTCATCCATACCAGCAGATGTCTGATGGAAGTTTTTAAACAATCAAGTAGTAAGTCCGATGCAAGGCCAGGGCAAGCTTTGGACATCGCCATTTGGCAACGGGCACACCTGCAAACAGTGTGCTGAAAGCTGGGAGCTGCTCTCTCCTGCCTGCAGACCTGCCCAAGATGGTCTTCCAGCTCCATTCCCCTTGTTCTCTCAGTTCTAAGTGCAGTATCCTCCTCTCTTCACTGCAGGCTGGAGAACCAAGCACCCTAGACCCATCTTCCTTAGGGTTTATAGAACTTCTCTGCCCCTTCAGTGTGCCTCCACAACCATTCTGGATTCTTCCCTGTGAATCACTGCTCTTTAACTGACTGTAGAAATCTTATTGCCGGTCTACATGGTTAAAAAAACCACGGCACGCTCTAATTCCAGAGACAGTAGACACTTCTTGGAGTCAGCATCCCTGGGGGCGTTCAATAAAACAGTAGATGTGGCACGGAGGGATGCAGTCAGTAGGCATGGTGAGGATGGGCTGACAGTCCGACTAGGTGATCTCAGACATATTTTCCAACCTTAAGGTCTCTATGATTCTATAAATTGCGTATTTGAGAGAAGACTGCTTAGGGAAGAAGCAGGTTTTTCAGTAAGTGAAGAATCATAGAGCAGAATCACAGAATCATTAAGGTTGGAAAAGACCATCTAGTCCAACCCCAACCCATCCCCACTAAGACACAACCCTCAGTGCCACATCTACACTCTTCTTGAGCATCTCCCAGGGCAGCCTGTTACAGTAACTCTCCACTCTTTCAGAGAAGAAATGTTTCCTAATATCCGACCTGAAGTTTTGCTCGGCACAACTTAGGGCTCTTCCTCCTTGTCCTGTCACAGTTACCTGGGAGAAAAGGCCAACTCCCATCTTGCCATAACCTTCTTTCACGGAGCTGCAGAGAGTGATAACGTCACCCCTGAGCCTCTTCTTGTTTAGCATTGCCTCTCCCTGTCCTGCTCCTCTATAACCTTGCATATAACACTGCTGAATATCTTGCTAAATTCCTGTATCAGCTGAAACACCACTTTCACCCACAATAAGGTGGTATTCTTCATTCCATTCCAAGGGCCACTTTAGTTCTCACCTGCCTGCAGTCCCAGCTCATGCTTCCCACCCAAACATAACAACGGCAGCTCACTTAGAGGGCTCTGGGTAATTTAAATGGCATGAGCTGCTCCAGTTAGCAAACACAAAAAAAAAACCAACCCAAAAAACAGAAGGAAGGCTGGAAAACGATTTCTTCTGTGCCCAAATACACTGGAGGGAAGAAAATGGGAACAATTATGGTCTGTTCCTCTCCTAGAGGAAGACAGCTGTGAATTGCCAAGCATGCAGGGGCACTTCACTGAAATCCCCCACTTTTGTTCCTGACTCTTTGACATTTGTCCCCAGCCTTACCTTGGAGCAAGCAGATAATGTTTTGTTAATTGTTCCCAGGGGAACTCTGCAATAGTTCTTAATGAACTATGCTACAGTGATTAGGAACATTGGAGCGATCGCCCTCCGGAGACCAGTCTACTCAACTGATTAAAGTCAACACAAATTGCATATTCAGAAATCAACAGTTTGGGGAAAACAAGCACGGTTTAATTAGACTTACAATGCACTACACACCGCTTTATGGAATCACTCGCAAAACACGCCAGTGACAACGGCAACTGTGTCTAAAGCAGAGATTTAGCTTTGCCGCAGCCATTTAATGCAGAGAAAGAAAATTGCTGCAAATCCTTCACGAAGCAAAGGTTATCAGAGGACACCGATTTGTGTTTTGTCACTGTTTTTGGCATGCGCAGAGAGAAAATAAATCCCGACAAGCAGATTTATAAAATCAAAATACAATACAATGCACCCCTTGCAGAAAAACTTCCTAAAGATTATTATGGGAAAACCGTAATACCGTCGGATCTACACGGAGATCATATTCAGTGGCTCATAGGGCAAAGTTTTTGTCTGCAGCTTATTCGATTCTTAGTGGTGGAGAAGAAAGAGGAAGAAGCAAGTGCAGCAACAATGGGCATTTCAAGCACTTCAGGGAGTAAAGGTATTGAAAAACCAGCAATTCACACCGTTCTTTTCTTTAGCTGAGTTCCTTCGGAGAGGGAGACAAGAACCACTGAAAGGCACCTTGTGGCAAGCCGTGCCTTTTCGGAATAGCTACAGCTACCTACCTCAATTGTTATCATCCAGGAGGCTCAGAAAGCCACTCTAAGAGCAAAATCTCCCTCGCAATTTGGTTTTCAGCGAACGTGTGCCAGGCTTCCCCAGTCCCAGGTGCTAATCAGCCCCACAGCACTCCCGCAGAGCTGCCGGGAAGCACCAAGGGCAAACCTGAGATGTCCTTGGCAGAGCAGCACGGGGTCTGCGCTGTGTGGCACTGATGGACCTGGTGGTGGTTGGATCAGACTAAATCGTGGAGCAGAACCCCACGTCCCCACTTTCAGTGCGCTGATTAAGGTCGCAGAGCAGTTCTGGTGCAAGGGAAATCAGCTACTGGCTGTGCTAGAATAGGGGGGATAAACACATTCCATCTAGGAATGCAGCCTCTCCAAGCACGTGCTTGGAGATTTCTGCACACAGCTGGCAGACATTACAAGGTGGGATTTGAATAAATCAACAGTAGAACTCAAATCAGGAGTGATTCTACTGCCATTACAGCAAACAGCATTACCATAACGCTGGCTGAGAAAGAGGTACCATCAGCAGCAAGAATTAAATTAGAATGGCACAAAACATACAGGCTTACTCTTCTTCCCTTCAAAGGCACTGACAGTTATTGTCGGCTGAAAATACTCCTCTACAGTAATTACATAAAACCCTGACAGCAGACCACCCATTTTCATTAAGACAATGAATGAAAGTTTGGTGCTCACACCAAAGCTTTTAAGAACTACACAGCTTCACGCTTAAATGCTGGTAAATGGAAATATTAATTGAAGTCCCTCTCATTTATTTCTCCACGAGATTATAGGTTGTCATTTGCATGACTTCAAACAAAGTATCTTTACTGCCTGTGGACAAAAGCAAAACCAATACAATAAATAGGAGATATTTCCCCATTTACTCCTAAACGCTAATTAAATAAGTAAGCCTCTTATGAATAAACTTCAATTAATGACAGTTTATTGTAAATGATTCTTGAAGCCCTGAATACCTTGCAGATTAGATTAACACAATATGCCTTAACCAGCTATCTGAAAAATATCAGAAATGAATTCCTGGAAAAAATACCATTTTCCTACAGGTTGCTATAAGAAGCTGTTTGCACGGCTATAGTTTGAGGGAACCATGAGGATTCCCACTCCTGTTCCTGTCCACTGACAGAAATAAAACATGACAAAAGCAATACTTTAAAGCACGCTAAGAACCGAAAAGCATAAAAATCTGAGCAGTAAGCAAGAAAATGCTACAGAAAACAGTTCTCCAGTTATCTGAAACCCACTGTAGCTCCATCTGAACAGGGAACCCACCCAAATTCTCCTTGTGGACATTCATCAGATGTTTTAAAATACCGCTTTTAACATTACCATGCTCTGCCGTGCCAAGTCAGAGTTGCACAGCGGTGCCTTGATTATTTTTATGGTTCATAAATCAGTCACTGACCAATTTCCAGTTATAGTTTGTTGGAGATAATTGCAGAAGAAACAGCTTGACTTTTAGAACCAATTAGGCAATCACAATACGTAGATTTTTTTTTTTCCCAACTCAATCACCCGAGATAATTTTACAGCAAAGTCAAAACAAGCATTTCAGACAAAGCTGATGAGCACTGGGGAGGCCTGGCTTAACCAGGCAGCTGGGTCGTGGTGAGCCAGGCAGCAGGAGGTGTGTGCTGAGGAGCAGCAGGAGCTGCTGCAGCATTCTGAGTTCAGAACTGAAACTCCTGAGGGTGGAAAAAAGCAAGGTATTAAGGCAATACCACTGTTATTTCATAACAGGCATTTAAAAACTGCTACCTTTAGTGAAATGAAAATCTGAGGGCAGAGTGAATTAAAACAACTTATTTGATTTCCACCTGGAAAGCTCCAGCTTTGAATATGAGACCAAGAAGCTGAAGAAAAGGAAGCTACTTGGAGAGACTCAGTAACTTCTGCAGCCCTCAACTTTGTAGATGTTTGAGAGAGGAGGATCTACTCTGTTTTAGAGAGGAAAGTATGCAGTAAAACCATGCAAAACCTCACAGCATGGAGACAAAAAGGCAAGCAAGCGCCTGCAGCTAACTCATAAAGTAATGAATGATTGCACTGAAATACCAGTCTAGAAGTACTGTGTCTCTCTTTGTATACTCCATAGTCTGTGGAGCAAGTTACCACATTATTATTTTTGTTAAGAATTTAGAATTCAGGAGTGTTTCTATGGATAAAGGAAATATTTGCAATTGTATCCGTGGTGATAAAAATATATACATGTACTGAGAGATTCTTTTAGAACATTACCCATGATCTTTTTCAGGGTTAAAACCCAACTTGCTCCATCTAACACAGGACTTTAGGAAGAGCACACATGTCGGTGCCTTCACTAGCACACAGGCTGCAGCTCCCAGTGGTCTGTGGAAACACATCCCTTAACAGAAAGAACTGGAAGGCAGCACCGTGCTCAACACTCCTACAGAATTCAATTGTGAATGAGATGGCACCAAGCGAAGCAAAATGCCAGAATATAAAACTCACTGAGAGCCTTTTATCCCACCCCTTATGGATGATATGCACTGCCAGAACACATTTTATCAGGTAATTTTTACATTTTTTGGCTTGTTTTCAGAAAGTGAAAAGGTGCAATCTGAGCGCCTCTTCAAGTCGCAGCCAATTTGATACTGTGAGTATTAAAAAGGTCACACTAACTTATTTTGAAGGATTTTTCACGTAAGAGCTCTGCTGCCACCACAAGGATATGGAAGATGAGACAATCTAAAACCTCCAAAGCCTCCTAAAAGTTTAAGAGTATATCATACAGATGGATGCAGCAGCAACCTAAGGCAAAGCTGGCTTGGTTTGTGCGTGTGGCTTTTGAGGTTGGGCTGGTTTTGTTTAAAATCTATTTACATGGCTTTATTAATGCGTGCAGAATGGCTGCATTGGTGACACCTGACAGTATTTGTCATCAAAATCCAATATGCCTCTTGCATTCTCCAACAAAACACTGCGGCAGCATTTTAGAGTACTTGACAAAGTTGGGCACTGCTCCTTCACAAAAATCACATCACTCCACATAACGTTCTGGTCTGTAGCGAACACGTACCTACCAGAGGATGATTAATGTCTATGGAAAAATAACTTGTTCGTAGAGAAACCTGCACAATTCTGTATGTTCCATCTGAGGATTGTACGTGCTCCGGAATCTGAGCGCTTGGACGCTAATCAAACTAATATCACAGCTCTGGGAACGGGGCTTGCAGCTTCCCAGCATCCCCAAATGGCAATTTCTGCTTGACTTCTGTGAAGCTACTTCTGCAGTAGAGGAACAGTGCAATCACCACGTTTCTTCCTGTGATGGCATTGCAAAACCACACAAAGCAATCGCAGAACAAGTGAGGGAATGCTGAAACCGCATGGTTAACAATGACCCTTTGAAAACAAAACCTGAAGTCAGACAAACCGCACACGTTTTAAGCTGTGAAATTGGTGGTGCTTCAGCGCCCATGGGGAGTAGTGAAATCCAGAGGGGATGCTAGATTTTAATTTACAGAAGGTAAAAACACCCTAAATTGCTTCATAAAGCTCATTAATTTGACTCTTCTGGCAACTGAGATACTAGCATGTTTCCTCTATGAAATCAATCAGATGCAATTAGTAAACTGATGCACAAACGGAGCGGAAAAAGGAAATTAATACATATCTTCCTAACCTTACTGAGGATAGGAAGTTAAATACAGTGTCACTAATTACTCCTACCTACAGCCTTAACACGAAACACTATTTTAATCTTCCTAAGCTAGGAGAAGAACGCATGCGCATTCTTGTCAAGTTGTAATACTGGTATAATAATTTTCTTATTGTCTTATGCTTAAACGTTTGTAGTCCAAAAACTTGCTTTGGGAATGAAACAGAGGAACAAGAACAAAAGCAGTGCATGGAATCACCTAAGGTCCCAACTTCAGCTAATTTGAAAACAGATACGTAAGAAAGAAAATAAAGTATGCTTACTGGTGAAAAAATAAGCAAACAGTATTCAAAAAACACAAAACAACACGCGCTGCTTCCACTTTCCAGGAAATCAGACAGCTTGTAGGGAGATTTTAGAGATTAAAAGGAGGAAGACATAGATCTCATTCATAGTTATAAAAAGCAAAGCAAGTATTAGACAAAAATTCTTTCTACGTCTGACTTTTGAAAAGAAACAAACATCTGACACACTCACCCATTACTGACCTAGCTAACGCTCTTCAGGAACAAATTCTGGCAGGTTTCCTGGTAAAAGCTGGAGAGATTATTACTCAGTGCTCTGCGAGACTCTTCTGACAGCGAGGTCATGGAGCAGCAAATGGGCAACGGAGTGCTTTCTGTATCAAGGATGAGAGCGCCCACTGCACTGAGGCACTCCTGGGGACATTGTCACAAAGGATGTGTATCTCATCCAGGAACTACGGCCCTGAATTTTTTAACGCTGCCCAGCTGTTGTGGGATTGACCTCAGATGCCATTCTGCAATCATGGTGGCAAAACTGCCATTAACTTCGTAAGGGGCAAAGTCTACTTACATTGTGGTGACTCGGGTAATGTGGCTTGGAGGCAAGCTCACAGGTCAGAGGCAGTTATTTCCCTGCTGGAATTACTGAGACAGGCAGGAGCACCCTGCTCATGCAGTACTGAAGTGTGGATGCGTTTCTCACCCGTTCAAACACTGGGGATGAAGCATGATTCAAGGCAGAGCAGTAACTACAGTCTAATTCTATGTTCCACATGGCGTTTCTCCCAAATGCATTGTGCCCTTTAGTCTTCCAAGGAAAAAATGTTCTTAAGACAGCTTGCTGACTTGTCAGAACTGTCAACACAACGGAAATTGAAAGGGTTATGGATTACTGCTAGTCCTGCTCACAGCATGCTCTTGTATTTGTTGCCTGGGTAAAAAGACCACCAAGAAATCAGACCACCCTTACTGAAAGTGGTTTCTCAGGGTCACTGTCATCGTATCATCCCACAAAACTTGTTATCACTCAAAGCAGCCACACTAAAAATAGACAACATTTCTATATTCGGTTAGCACAGTAATTGTTTCAGTATTGCCACCAGCTTGATGAAAGACCAAAAAAACAACAACACAACAGTTGTTTCTAGAGCAAACTGCATTTATCTGACTCTCTGCGAGTCTGTAAAAGTATTTTAAAAGATTATCTAGTTTGCTGTACGTATCTAAAAGGAAATAGTACCTTTAATGTTCTAGTTGGAGCCCAGCCAGTGCCATCAATTGAATGTTCTCTCAATAAACTGAAAAAAAGACAAACATATTATACAGTGTAACTTCTAGTTAGAGAAACTTGGTCAGAAGTCTTCTCAGAAAGCTGTAACAACTTTGGAAGAAATCGCCATGTTAGTATTACATCCCCCTAGCACTCTATCTAGCACCAGGACTTTTAAAAGCACAGAAGTCGGTACGTTGCCCTAGAATTACATTCTTCACACAGCTCAGCTTTGTCAAAAATCAAATTATTTTAAGTATATGAAGTGTGACAGCAGCCCCCATGACAGTCCCAACACTGAGCCCTTATTTACCCCTGAATGCACAGACACACACACACACGTGCTCCATTTCAGAACATGCTCATCTCCGGTGAGCAGGCAGGCCTTGCAGCACATCCTGCCTCCCACCACATCTGGCATATCTTGATCCCTCTAAGAGGATATTTTTTGGAGGGATATCTATTTATCAGAGAGGATTATTACCCTCCTCTCTTCTGTACAAGGACTGCAGCTTCTTAAAATCAGGAACAGGAAAATGAAGTAGCTCTGGTCTTTCCTACGTGCACACTTATGAATTTTACCTGACCTGCACACTGTGCTATGTAATAAGGCAACTGAAACTGCTGATCCATTTATTTACAAGATGAAAGAGCTGAGGTGTATTCAGTTGGTCAGACGCTCCTGGAGCTTTTAAGTAAAGGCATCATTGGGCATGAGTAGTAAAAACATTGGAAACTAGAGCATAACTAAGAAACACCACAAGTGCTGAAAAACTGAGAAAAGCAGAAGTCTTACCCCCGTGCATGAAAGCAAAGTTAATAATCTGAGTAAGAGTCTGGGAAACTCCTGTAACCATCATTTCACAACTGACTTCCTTCCCCTGTTAAGAAGCAATCTGAGACTGAAAACTCACACAGCAAAGTAACAAAGCACAAGAACTTATCAGCAGCAATAGCTTCTACTGCTAACATGACGGGGTTAAGGTGAAATACTCTAAAATTATTCATTTTGCAGGGTTGTTTCTTTTTTTAGTACTACTCCATGTTTCCTTTATGTCTAGGAAGAGGATGAAAGTAATGGATAAAGTATCCCATCTTAACCACATTACTAATCCCATTTCAGTGCCCTTGAAAAGATAAAACGTGCCTCTACCATCAATACCACTCAAAACTAATTTCAAAAACATTAAAAAAAAACATGTTTGGGCTTTTATTTTTGTTCATGCTGTTAAAATACAAGCAAAAAATGATGCTGAACAAGGAAGAGCCAAGGTTTTCAGGCTTAGAGGAAATAACGGACTTTCTAAGCTTTCTTTTTCTCCTTAAAGTTTTGCTGCAGTACTTCCCTTTACCTTTCCATACAGCCCACAGTGAGCTTAAGAACTAAGAATAAGTGAACAGGTACAAAAAAAAGCATGCAAGTATCAAGTGACAGAGCTCCAAGCGCCTGAGAACACCAGCCAAACCTCATTAACACCCCTGCAGCTCCCAAAGCCTCTCTCTCTATGCAGATCTCCAGCTGAGGATGCTCAGCAGCCAGGTTTCAAGAGGAGACGCTCATTCCTCACGGAGCTCCATCAGGAAAACAATGCAGACAGATAAGTGTAGCTCTGCCTCGTATTTCTGATTTGCTGATAGAACCCATTCTAAGAGCAGCACCCTCTTTCTTCCTACAGATCAGGAAGAATCATTTTGCCCCTAACCAAAGCCTTTCCCCAGCACAGGGTGCTTAGAGAAACCACGTTTGGTGTTCTCACCATAGAGCAGAAACACAGCTACAAAGCGGCAAAACTTCAGAGTGCTTAAGCTTTTCCAAAAGCTTATGTGGTCAAGGAGAAAAAAAACAACAAAGAAAGGGAAATCACATCAACAGAGGTAAAATAAAATCAGGGATGCGCATTAGAAGTTTTATTATTAGGAAAAGGGTGAACTGGTGTATGTAGCAAGCATATTCTTTCTAGATATCTTGGTGTTTCCAAGCAACATACACAAGTATGGCCCAGATCTGAGTGACTGCAATTCATAAGGCACAGGAAGAACGCTTTTTGTGCCCCGATCTATTACACTTGACTCAAGTTTAATCATTTACTGTGTTTTAATTAGGAATGGTTACACACTGTAATGTAAGGTATGCCCAGAAGAAAACAGCTGGAAAAATACTGATAAGGAATTACTTCTGCTTCAGAAAGTACCCAAAAATATTTCTATTTGAAGACTCTGATAGAAGCTGATTGCAGGTACTATATATAGATTGCATTCTCCATTATAACAGGCATAGAGCAGTCTGGCCTATTTTAGATTTCCCATCTAAATGGTAAGACATTTCAAAGGTTTAATGTGCTTAAGTATCTGACAATCAAATAAAGCTGACATTTCAGTGCAGACGCCAAAGAAATGACTTCACTTCATTAACCAGAATTATGATGTTCCAACACTACATTTGTCTGACATAATTAAAATCATTTGAAGAGTAGACACACTGAAACATCCTCAAGAGTGCGAGGAGGCTTTGTTTAATCTCAAAGGATACAGCACTATAGTCAGAGCTTAAACTTTAACCTATCTTTTGGTGTCCAGTATTTCCTGTTCACTGGTTCTAAACACTTCACCTATTCCCGGCCTTTACTTCAGTTTTTTTGACTAACAGCATCCAGGTTCTCCCCACTGACCAAGTTTCCACCACCACCCTACCAAAGGGAGAAAGGCTACCCTGTGAAAGCTTCGTTTGCACCATGCAGCAATAAAATGATTTCAAATCTAAAGAACACAAAATATATATTTCTAAGCACTGTTTTGCTACATGCGGTGGTGACTTTTGGATTTTCAGAACAGCTTTCAATCTTACTTATTTTCAATGCTTATGCTTCATTTAGTATTTCTTTCATGTCTCATTAACTTGAGAAATGACAGTCCCGCTTCTCACTTGTGTTTATGTTCAGCTCATAGCCAATTTCACCATCGGGTACACAAGATGAAACACTGAAATCACAAAGTTTCTGGAACTGATTTTGTAGAGGAAACATCTACTATCAGGAAAAACCTGCCAGCAGTGTAGCTGTGTCCCTTTGGCAAAGGTGAGCTTTTGGGCTTCATACCCTGCCTTACGTTCCCCCAACTCTGTTTCTCTATAACCAGTACTTGTCTTTCAGCAGATACTACACGTGAAAATAAATAAATATAGAATAGTTACTGTAAAGTTAAACAGATTTTTTTTTCCTTCTTGAAATACAGTTTCCACGCACTAAACATGTATAGGCATTAACTGAGCAAAGCCTTTGGCCTTCACAGGGCCTAAAAATTATTCACCTATGGTGAGGGGAGACAGAGCAAAGAGTTGTGTCCAGGTTGGATGTTACATTTTTATCCTAAACAAAGCTAAAAGTTAAGTCTGAAATCGAAGAGCCAGGTTCTACCCAGCACCTATTGCACAGCAAGAGCAACACTTTCCATATATCTCTATGTTCTTAAGGCTCACACAGTGGTCTGATTTCTAGAAACTATTGACGAAAGTAATAGTGACTTGAAAATGACATACAACATTTCACAACACAGAAAGACCTTCAGGATAAAAAAAAAGAATGCTGTTGCTACCTTAAGCAGATTTCTCCCGTCTCTGTGATGTTTGGATGCCAGATTCTCGTCAAGCATTTTACTTTTGGAGGCTGCCAGGACAGAAAACAAACGATACTGTTATTCTTCAAAATAAAGCCAAATCACCATTACAAGTCACAGAACTGAAAAGGGAAATACATTTGATGCTCACACCGTAAGTTTGTATGTTAAAGTCATATCCAAACTGAAGATGCTAATGTGAAAAGCTACCCAACTTATTTTTAGGTAAGGTCACCAGAATGTTGAATTAGTGAGTTTCAAAACACAGATTCTTAAAATACAGTTTGATTTGCTCTAGTTTGGTGAAGTAAATAAAGAGTGGGTCATAAAAATGCCAGTAGCATAGCAACAGCACATTATTCTGTCCCTGTTCTCCAAATTACAATTTGCAGCTTTCAATCAGGCAGATAATTTCTTACAGTAGACGTACTGTAAGACCAACACAGACCAGTACCTTTCAGGACTCCAATTAAATCTGCTATTATAAATGTGGTGCTATTTTCCTCCACTGCTTCCCAAGAAGTCTTCAGTCATGAGAGAAAACGGCTCTAATAGCTGTATCTGCATAGCAGCATGCTGCATTTTGTCCCACTGCTTTGTTCTCAATTCTCCAGCATCATCTTAGGAAAGTATTTAGATGTTCTCCACTTATCCCAGCTCCTTGGAGAAAAGGTAAGAGTGCACACATGATACCAACCTACCGAGAACACACCTGTCCAGCACTTAAAGAAACCATCACTGAAGCACATCTACAGTTCCTAACACAGACATAAGCTTTTCCCCATAAACATTCATGTTCATCCAACAGCTGCTCAACACTCAGCCCCTCAGGAGGCAGCTGTGGCAGTGCTGGATCACAGCAGTACTGAACAACGAGCGGCATGCAGAAAAGTCTGACTTTTTACCTCCCAAACCCACACACGTTCACCTCAGAAGTTCTCTAACAGCGCAACCCTTCGTCAGCTACACCCTCACATTGTTTTGAAAGATTATGCCTAGTTCTCAAAAAAAAAAAAAACAAACCAAGGAGAGGAAAGCAGCAGTACTTATTCCACCTGGTGACTCCGGATAAAAGAGCAGATTTTACCACACGTGCCTTCCAACAGAGAACGTACTGATGAACAGAAGAAGTACGTTTTATACAGACTAAACCTTTACAAGAAACTCCCAAATCTACAGTCATTCAGAGTGAAATAATTGGCACCTTAGTTTTCTGTAATGTGGAAAAAACAACAGATCTTTCATCCTTTCACCAAACACCAAAGTGCTTCTTATCTCTAAGAACAAGAGAAACCCACTGCTGACAGTCAGACAAAGGTTTTCCTTCTCTCCTCTTCTTCTCCTGTTACAGACAGACAAGGACAACAGCAGCACTACCATAAAAATCAGCTTCGGGCAAATTCTCCTTTTGAGTTTTTGCTTCAAGTTATCTTTGAATCTTCCTTACATCAACAAATCCACACAAGCTTTCCTTGAGATGCTTCCCTTGAATGCCTCAAACCATCTGCAAGTCATGGATGTGACAGCAAAGCTTAGGAAATCCATTTATTTCATTGCTCATAAGTTCATCCTTCTCTTCAGACTCTGCAAGACATGTGCAGATCCACCCTCACCACAGGGCACAGCAGCAATCTGAGTAATTTTCTTCTCCAGTTCTCAGCAGTCATTTATGCTTTCGGATCCCTCATGAGTTTTTATCATGGAACCATCCTTGCTTCCATTTCTGCTCTCAGCTGACTTCACTGTTTCAGTTTGTGTTCGCAAGCCTCAAAACACAGCACATACAGTACAGGAGAGTGTTGCAAGCAGTTGACAACCATGCATATACTGACTTCACTTTGGGTCAAAGTTTAATTTTACAGAACAAGCTTTTATCAAGTTTGTCCCTTTTATTTAAGGGCATTGCTAACAATCTCTCCCATGTTATTCTCACTGAATCAGAGGTTGGATATGAAGCGCCAACCAGTATGCAAGCTTTATTTCAGACCTCGATTAGTTTGGCAAGCCAAATCACATCGATGTGACAAGTGTGCTAGCATGGGAATGCTGTGCCTAACCAATCCCATACAGCAAGGCCACCAAAGAGAATTAATGTCATGACTAAGGGACTATCATCCAGATCTCCAGGATTCCAATCCCTTCCAACTGCTGTATCACAGCTGAGATATTTGCAAGGAAAAGGACTAAGAAGAGCAGCTCTGCTGTTAAATTCCCAGCTTCCAACCTCCGCCTAAGGTCATAAAAACCTTGGACAACTGATTTTGTGTTGCCATCTGTACTATTAACTAGGCTTGATTCCTTAAGGCATCCGGTCCCCAGTCCTGCAGCAATCAGCTGCGCCTTAAGAAAGAAAAGGGTGGTTGTGTTTTCTTCTTTGCTGCTGTTGTTTTAAATCAAGACATCCCCCGGTCAGCAGATTACTATATTACTATTATTTAAAAAAACAACCGACAGCAACAGTTGCTCCCCTCTCTCACTGACTCGTTTCTGGGCAGTTGATCAACCGAAAAAAGCAATGCTTGGGGAACAGATGCTGCAGAGACAGAGGTCAGCACTTGGCACCGGAGGCTTTGCCATGTACTCCATTATTTTGCTTGCCACTTCACAGCTTCCTCTGATGTCTGTGACAACAACATTCCCGGAGGTTTTCGTAGGCACAAATGCTGGCTTCTGTTTGCTGCACACGAACGTTCATGAATGTACAGCTAATTTCCTAAAAGGCAGAATGCTTTAAAATGCCAAGTGACAGTATTACCAAACAGATTTCAGAGTTTCTAACAGCATCACGGTTTGAGGAGACACTAAGAATTAACTTACTCTGCTCTCGTGACAGTACTGCAACACCTGCATCATATCCAGTTGCTTCCTTCTCCTATGCAACATCCCAGCAGCTCAAAGAATAGGTAATATTAAGTGTCAACCTTCTAAAGACTTATAGTGCCACTGAAAAACCCTCAATAGCTAATATCAATACCATTAATTGTATCAAAACAGTATCTCTTCAGAGTTGCTTCAACTTTAGGGATGGGAAAGGCCTCCCAGGATTCATTTCTTCTTTTCTTTCTGTATTCAGAACATGGACATTACTTATGGGAAAAGCTGCACAGAGTCTGAAAGACATCAAGAGCTAAAGACTACCGGTTTGTGTGTGATGCCCACAAAACAGTGCTGCAAGAATCAAGAAAATCTTGGCTGTGAAGGGAAAAATCAGAGTGATTATAAGAGTTTGGATCCAAGCAGTGAATTCTGAAGATGCCAGGTTTTCTTACAGCTCCAAAAATCAGCCAGTCCAAATCAGATACTTATAGAAGGAACAGATCTGACATGCACAAATCCTTTCTGAAGATAGTTTTGGGTCACATATGGGATGAAGTCTTCTTTCCAGGATGCTTTTCACCCCAACAGTCCCTGGAAAGCAGGTGTGTTAGTGTCCTTGTGACCAGCTCTGGCTCCTTCCTTAGGGCTGCATAAAGCATCACCTCTGTCTGCTCAGAGGCCACAGGAAAAGGATGACCAGAACTGCCCACATAGGCCCCGTTTCCAACATGGAAGTTTAAAGACACTTCTAATGTTAAGATTGTTCTGTAGTAGCGCTAACATTACCAGCAGTACTAACTCAGTAACAGTGAAGACATAATCACTGAGATGATCCAACAGGAAAATGCACAACTGCGGTGCCCGAAGAGTTCCCCTCTTTGGGAAACACACTGCTGTAAAAGAAGTCCTTGGTGAAACAAGTCCTTGATGAGCTCTCTTCCCTCTCTTCAGCCTGCCTGCAAAGCGCAATGAAATGCAGCCTGTCAGCTTGCAGAAGCAGCGTGACACGAATTACCTCTCACAATGCCACACAGATCTATCTGAACAATTCCTCTTGCACACCCAGTAACTGATTAGAAATGAAAACCTTTTCCTGTTCTCGAGCTCAGATGCTTCTAAAATTACCCATCTCTTCAACAGCTTAAGTAGTTTTAATTACGGATATAGCGGAAGAGCCCTTATAATATTTTACTGCCTTACAAATGATCACCACAAACACTTCCAGTACCACATACAGCAGCTCAGTGATGCAGAAGTGCCTGATCAACCAGCTGTGTGCTCCGGGCACAAGCAAGAGGCAGCACTTCACAGCAGAGCTCGCCCCAAAGCATCCTTCCCACGTTAGGTTCTTGAACCTTTGCCCTGAGGGACTGCACAGCCTAGGTGACACAAGTCAGTGCCTTATGCTCATAGATCCACTGCTTACCTTCAGTGCTTTGCTTCCTAGGCAGAACAGCATGCATGGATTTCAGTTCAGAACAAAAAGCTTTCCAAGCCTTTCCTCCTCAGTTACAATTTTAGCAATTAAACGTAACTAAATTAACATCCTGTGCTCCTGTTACCATGAAGCAAGTCCTTTCCTGCAAGAGTTGTTCACATGAGTGCTTTAAACATGACAATATAAGAAATTTAAATGAGCATATATTGCGTATTTCCCCCTGTGCTTAGCAATGCCACAGAGGTTAAGCTGCTTTATTGATAATGACTAAAAAGTCAGATGGATGAGAACATGGGAGGGTTCCCCTTTCTGCCATGAATGCCATGTTCCTCCATTCATTTTTGATGGCACAGTTCATTCACATTAAAAGGAGAATGCAATTACTCAGTGACCACCTTCGTACTTACAGTATGTGCATAGTGTGTATAAAACTGTCACCGTGGGAAGTTGATGGTTACCCAGGGAGCTTAAAAAAAAAAAAAAAGAGCAACTTCAAACACTAGATGCACTACCAGAACATATCCGGAAGGACACACAGGATCCAGGGTTTGGTTTTGAATAAAACACTCAACTGCAATAGAGTTGAAGATCTCCAAAGAAAGCTACTTTCTTCTCTTCAAAAATTCCCAGGAAAACAGTCAAGGAGAGAAACAGCTGTGAAGAGAGATCAAAATCTGTTCCCTGAAGCTGTGCAGGACCTGAGATTGCTACCACTACCTCAGATAGCTAGATAGCTAAAATACTGCTAAGCGTTGTTCATCTCTCTTGACCAGTGACAATGGAAAACCGAGCAAGAAAACTCAAAGTTGATTCAGAAATAACTATGGTCCTCCACAAGCAGTAACGTATAAAAATATAGTGCATGCCCCCACAATTACAAGCACCAGGAATCTTAGTAAACTTATGAAGGCACGTTCTGGAATGCCAGCCCAGCTCCCCCACTCCCACAGACAGAACTTTTCTACCCCACTGAAGCTCTTCAAGCTCAGTCTGAGAATTCAGACCATCCCATTCCAGGCCGCTGCTCGTCCTTTGTGTGTGTATATACACTGTATATAAAAACAGTGCTGCGACTGCAGCCGCTGCACATATATGATGCTGAATTTAGGCTTGGTGCATTTGAATCCTCTCCTACTCATTCTTCAGCCTCTCCGAAAGAAGGCCTCTCAAATAATAACATCAAATGTCAGAAAAGACGTAAGAAAAAAAGTTATGAAAGCAAGCAAAAATCAAACACGTTCAAACTAAAAGTGAGGCTTCCTTCCTTCTGCAATTCATACCTCTGCACGCAATCATTGCGATTTAAATGCTCAAACGAATGTAATTTCCCTACGTATTTTCAGAGCACAGAAGACCAAGAGTAATTCATGAGAACCAGACATATGCCCCACCTGTTTTCCATTTCTGGAGTTTGATTTTTAATACAGACTGCTAAACTCTGAAAACAATGTCTGAAGTTATTTTTATTGTAATTGTACCTCCTCCTCTCTTGCCACGCTCTGTAATTTTAGTAGAGTAAAACAAAGCAATAATGTTTCTCATGTTCAAAAAGGGCGAGTTCCTTGGAGCGTTCAGTTTGTCTATAATAAGAAGCGGTGATCATTGGGATGTCCTCTGGAAAGCTGTTTGCTTAATAACCATTGAAATAAGGTGTTTTTTATAGATAGTTAAGCAGCCTGGGAGACAACCAGCAGAATTGGTAGAGTGCACCAAAGGCCACTTGCCACCATCTCTGTGCTTTCCATGTCCTCCACTGCACACTCTAGAAGGGAATTAAGCACCACAGTCCAATAGCAGAAATATAAGCACAAGTTGAAGGCCCCATAAAAATAAAAAGCAAAGACTTCTCCTTTCTGTTCAGCTGCATAATTCTCTCTTCTAGACAATATTTTTTTGGTGAGAATAATCAAGCTCAGGTCTCAAGAATAATTACCAGCGGAGAACAGACTAGAGTGGAACTTCAGCCAAAGAAGTCTGACTCCCAGGTGTGCCCTGTTTGCACTTCCAAGCAGCCTCTGCCAGAGCTTTCTTTTCTTTAAGGAATAATGTTGGTTTCAGAACAGAAGTGTAACCAGATTGTTCTATATTTTGATGGTATTTTAGCAAGAGATAAAGCCCTTTCTTAGACTCGATGCCAACTTCCCTCTGAAGTCCTAACACATGGAAAGGAAACGTAACCACCTCTAGACCAACGATGAAATACTTACCACCATATTGTAGGCATCAGGAACTTCAATTTCAAACTGAAATTTTCCACCTTGGTAATAGCCCTCATCTAGCAAAGAAAAAGAACCACAAATATTAAAATAGTTAACTTAGAGAAAATAACCGATGCTGTGTTATACAAATTATCTGTCATTACTGAGATTCAAATAACAGCCTCAGGTCATCACCAAATATCCAGACACCAAAGTACTGGCTGCCTCCTGCTTCAAAAAGAAAGAGCTGGTTACACACCTTGCTGTTAATGCGCGCTAAATCCTTCTTAACCACAGCACCCTCAGACCTGCGCCAGCAACCACTGTCACAGTAGGAGTAATGGTGTGCCAAGAGCATGCTTCAGAGGGTACTGCAACAAAAAAGCAACGCAAGTCTTTCGACCGACAATTATCTCACAATGGGTGATGCATCAGTTAGGAAGATCTGCCTGCTTCTCCGTCAACCTGAGATCCAATACTGAATTATGAGAAGTGCTAAATTGTAAAATATGAATTCTGAACATATCTAGTCGCATGTAACCAGAGACAATAGATAACAGGCTGCAATTCCTGAGATGGCTGTGCCTGGATGCTGAAATGCTTGCAAGCAATCTGATACATGTCTGTCTGGCACTGCAACTACAGAGTTTTGTCAT
The DNA here is from genome assembly GCA_030625065.1 of Alectoris magna. Classification (NCBI taxonomy): domain Eukaryota; kingdom Metazoa; phylum Chordata; class Aves; order Galliformes; family Phasianidae; genus Alectoris; species Alectoris magna. Next base: position 24,340,086 of record CM060567.1, read on the forward strand.
TATTCTTGTTCTCTGCCACAGCAAAAAACCAGGAAAGGATGGTTATCCTCATACTACTGGCTTTTTTTAATGTGTCATTTTTAAAAACAACATTGCAAAGGGAAGTTTGGCAAAGCAATCCATGGCTTAGAGAATGACTAAAAGGAGACGTTTCTTAGTATCTGTCTAGCTTCCAAAAAGCTTCTAGCTCTTTTACTATACACCATCAAAATCCCATTGGGATAACACCGTGCCTTCTGGACCTGCCCCCTTCCCACATTCAGTGCTACCAGAGTATGGAAACAGAGCGTGGCTGATCTTTCCCATCCCATATAGGTTTATGGATGCCTCCATTCTGGAACTGCTGGTTTCCAGCACCCAACCCTTTGGTCATCCCATAGACACCTGCACAGAACTGGCAGCCTCAGTCAGTGCAAATCTCACTTTAATAACATGCTGAGAACACATTTTTCAAACACACCCTTCATTTCCAATTCAATTTTGAAGTGCATTTAATTTATTAAGCAGACCTCTCAGGCATGCTGCTGTACTTTACCAGCACATAACTGCACATACATTGGTTTTTAAGGGGAAAAAAAAAATAATACACAAGTCAATGCATTTATATTTTGCTTTTAAATGTACAGGAGATAAAAATCAGTAAAGCAAAACACTTCTGAAGAATCAAATATATAAAGGTGAGTAACACCAACATCCTTTTAATGAAACTGCTCCCTGTCAGATTTGCCAGATGCTCAAAGCAAGACGTTGTTTCAAGAAAGAACCATTATAAAAATGGCTCACTGCTCCACCCGGAGCTCAAACAGCACGGCCACCACTGAGCAACCCTGCAGGATGCGGCTGACTGCACTTCATCCACCACTCAGCACACCGTAATAGCTATTTAACCACGTTGCAGGAATCCTCACTGTTTCCAAGCATGATGCCACTGCTTGTAAAAATCACAGCTGGAAGAAACAAATGCACAGGCCTTTCACTGAGCAGAGCAAAACAAACAACACCAATCTCTTCAGTGACTGTTACAGCACTAACCATGCAGATCAGTCTTCCGTCAGCTTCTTCGGTGCTCTTTGGTTCACAGGCACTTATCAAGCTACCACTTCTCAACATAACTCTACTGTTCTGGACGAGTGGATTGATGCACTCCCAGAAAGTTTGCAAATGACACCAAGTCATGTAAAAGTGCTGATCAGCCTGAGGGTAAGGTGGTCCTGCAGAGGGATCTGGATAGGCTGAGGCCAATGGGATGAGGTTCAACAAGATCAGACGCCAAGCTTTGGTCACAACAACCCCATGTAACGATACACACGTGGGACAGAGGGGCTGGAAAGCTGCACAGAAGAAAACAACCTGGGAGTGATGATCTGTAAGATCTTAGAGGTCTTTTCCAGCCTTAACCGTTCTATGCTTCCATGAGAAGCTATCGCATGCAACGTGATGTCTGCACAGGGAGAAATAAGGCTGTTGCAAGGCAAAGGAGAAACAGCAGCTCTGTGAAGGCTGCTCACGAAGCCAAGCAGCAGAAAGTTATTTTTCATTGGCCTTAATTTCAATAGTTCCTGGATTCTGTGGCCTTGGAGTGTAGCGCACAGCAGCCCTTCATGTTCCACCCCTACTAACGCAAAATAGGTATGTCTACATGTGTCTTATGTCAAAGAAAATCCTCAGATTTAATCAATCTTCACTGTAATCCAATTCTCAAAAAGAACAACAAAAAAACCCAAACCAACCAAACTCAAAAACAGCCCCAGGGAAGGACAGCTTGCCAGAAGGTTGTCAGAGCGCTGCCAGCTGAACAGCAAGAGAAAAGCCATGCTCTGCATCTCTGCACGCTGAAAACACCAGGCACAGCCTCCACCTGCAGGAACATTTAGGTTGGTACTCATATAAAGGCACGGGCAGCAAGAAGGCTGTGACACTGCTCAAAAAATGCACAGGGATAGGGGGAAAAAAGAAAAGCTGAAGGGTTGTTCTTCACTTTCTCCATCTCTTCACCATCAGGCAGACACAGCTCAGGGCAGCTCCACACACACCCAGCCAAGGCAGGAACTCCCAGCAACCATGTGCAGGTAGAAATCAGAGAAAGCCGTATGAAATCATCACGGCAAAAAGAGTGCAGTGCGTCCTGCAGGATTAGTGTGACAAACTGCTGCACAAATGGGTGAAACGAGCACTGGAATTAGTGCAAGAGGTACAGCAGGACCAGACGATGGTAGAACATTCCTTTTCCTTAGCAAAAAACTTGTTCTAGATTAGTTCAAACACTTTCTAATCACAATCAGCAGTTCCACAGGCCACAAGAAATCCCTATTGCATTACTTTTGTTTTCTTTCTTTTTCTGTGTTCTACACAAGGCTGAGAAATCTCTGCAAGACCCAGAGCACTCCAGACACGGCATTTCACAGTGCTGTTTTCACATACACACATGACCAAGTGTCCCTCAAAGAGGGATCAATATTCACCACTGTCCTATACTACAACCTCTAAATTCTCATTTTTTTCTGCTTTACTTTAGCATCAATCAGTGCTAGCACTAACCAAAAATATACCAGGTATGGGTGCTCCACCGGCTAGAGCATTGGAAGGTTAGAGGGCCCATGAGAACCGATGGGCATTCAAACACCACTTCTTCCAAGCTCAAGGTCAGTAAAAACCTAAGAGTAAGAAATCAGGCAAAAGTGGCAGGAAAGCTGTATGGACAAGCACGGGATTCATGAAAGACCTCAAATGGAAGACATGCTATGAAATGTAGAAAAGGGGTCTGACCACTCAAGAGAAATACAGTAATGCTGTCAGAGCATGAGGGGATGAAATGAGCAAGGCTACGGCCCACTGGAAAGGCAGGTCATGAACAATGAGAAACACTTCTTTAAGTAGGTCAATAACAAAAGGAAGGCTGGGGTAAATGTAGGCCTGTTGCTGACCAAGGTGGGTGCCTGGTAAGGGAGGACACTGAGAAGGCAGAGCTGCTGAATGTTTGGCCAGCAACAAAACAAGGGACAATGGGCACTAACCGGAAAATAGGAAGTTCTGTATGAACGAGGAAAAACTTCTTTGAGGGTGACAGAGCACTGGCACAGGCCGCCCAAGGGGGTTGTGGAGTTCCTTTCTCTGGAGATATTCAAAACCCACCAGGATGCTTTCCTAACGTAACCTACTCTAGGGAATCTGCTTTAGCAGGGGGTTGGACGAGATGATAGCCCAAGGTCCCTTCCAACACCTACAGTTTTGCTCCCTTCCCTGCACCCATACGGACTCAAAACCCCTCGATCTTTCAGCCATGTAACACTGCTAGAAAGAACTAAAGTTCCGGCAAAGCTAATAGCAAGCAAAGCACTGTAAAGGAAAGAGCTAACTAAAATAGCTTTAACTCATAACTTGCCCATTTACAGGAGATTTTTTCCAAGAAGGGAATACGTCTGAGCCCCAGCTTGTGTCTCCTGCTTAAAATTATGTCTTCAAGCTACATTAACATTCCTCCTACTCCAGTCTCAAGTTTCTTTACTAACAACCTAACACTAAACTGTGTTTGTGAGGTGTTTTGATGGCGAAATGCACAGCGAAGGTACAAAATTCCTTTCCATTTAAAAGAAAATGTAAGATAATTAGGACAAGCCACAAAGGATGCGCATTTGATCGCAGCTCCTTGAATCATAAGCACTGAAATGCTCAGCCATGCTCACTGACATTTGTCATTTTATGGTATGCAAAGCAGAAAACAGGCATTTTATTAATTCCCTGAAGAATGTGACTAAAATAATCAAGTTAAGCCTAGCCTACACAACTGTCTGGGAAACAACATTAATTGACTCCTTGAGTTCCTCTAGTCTTCGTCATGTATAAGCCACCTAAGCTCACCTTTCCCCTCTGCCCAGGTCATTACTATGTTTCACTTTCAGCTTCGAATTCCGTGCTTCAAACATCAGTGCAGAGGGAGGACTCTGTGTTGCGAATATCCATCTCCTTATTTTCCCCAGCATTTGATCCAATAAGGTACAGATACCGAAATAGGAACAGAGGCAAGCGGTGCCACAAGCACATTTTTCAGTGACAGAAAAAAATTGGTTGATATGACACGAGGAAAAAGCAGTTCCAGGCAGCAGCATCTGCCTCAGGAGCAAGCAGTTTATCCTTCGTGGCTGTAAAATCTGTTTTGCTCTTGTTCTAATGCATGCTGCTATACATTCTCTCACTGTGCGCTGCCACACCGTAAAGGAATCTGGCCTTCTTAAGCACAAGTCAAAATAACATTTTTTATATAACCAGGTACATGAGGATTTCTGGATGTCATTTGGTTGCGCGGTGCTAGAAACACTTCCAGGCAGGGTGAGGAAGAACAGCCCTTCTCCCTGCCCACATTCACCCAACGCTGTTTAGGCGCTACAAAAAGCGGCTGTCTCCAATCTAGAATTTTACCCATTTGAGCCAGAAACGTTCTGAGACAACAATGCTGCCTCTCTGTTATCTCAGAGAAAACTGAAATTTAGCATATTCCAGAGGTAAGCACAGAGCTGCAGCCATTTCCTTGGTATGCGTTGTGTTCTGCACGGAGAGAGCTGTGCCACGCTGTCGCTGATCACAAGATTCTGTACCTGAATTATGCACAGCTGAAAATAGATGTTTACTTTGGGCAGGCTACAACTGCAGCCACTTCAGCTGTGCAGCTATATTTGGAGCAACAAAATGTTCATTAAGATCATCTCATTCCCGAGATCGTTTCAGCAATGAAGCTAGCACAAAAGCCAAGCCCTGCATTCAGAAATCGTCTTCCAACTGCAACAGCTTGCACAGCAGTTAGCAGACCAAAAAACCTTACGTACTCAGATGCCTTAAAATCAGTACAAAGAAGCTATCTATCACTTTCACGTCGAAGACATTCCTGACTTGCACTGTGATGACCTTGTGAAATCATCTCATTTCCAAAACATAATAAGCAAGTATCATTAAGGGCAATGAGTCGTTACAAACAGGCTACGCTCACCAATTAAACGCAAATACATCTCCCACATAGAATGAGATGTTAGAAAGTTAGAAACAGCACTTACATTTCTTTTTTTTTTTTTTTTTTTTAAGTATACTGACAAGGCAAATCGTACTCATTTTTCCGTACCCAAAAGGAGTCACATGAATGAACCCGTTAGCAAAGACCACCCAAGATTCCTCCTGCCAAGGAAGTGCCGGTCAGTTCGGGCTGGTGAAAAAGCAACAGCGACACCTGTCGGGCATTTCCTATCAAGACACCGACTGCCAAAAATATTCCCTTTATCCCTAACTGTAAAGCATTACTTGCATAGGTAACATGTCTCAAAGGCTGTCACACGGCACGCGAACCCTTGTCAATAAATATCTACAGGAAATCTACACCGATAAGAATTTGCTGGCAAAAGAGAGCTCGGTCTCAGCGCTTCTAACTCAAACACTTCAGCGCACTGCACATGTCAGTGTCCTCATTTGAACTGCTGCAATCTCAAAGATGACTTGCAATAAAAGCGTTCCTGACGTTTAAATAGATGACCTTCCATGCAAATCCATCTACAACAGGCATAGTTTTCTCATCCAAAATACGAGCAAACTCCATAATTTCTGATCACTGTAAAGAAACTCACACAGAAAAGATGAAATGCTCAAACTGATTTCGAGACCGCTTTCGTTGACCAACACACCAGCAGTGTACTTAAGTCATATTAAAAGATTTAACTTCCACATGCTTGAATTTGTAAAGACCAACAGACTCCCACTTGTTAAGCACCCTCAGATATGCACAGATATGAAGTTTTCCAGCAGTGTTACATCACCTACCTTTTTAATTCTACAGAATCAAGCGGTCACTATACATAAATAGGAATAAATCTGGAGTTCAACACAGCTGTAATACAATAATTTCTCTAGACATAGTCCAAGCATTTCTTTTTTTTTTTGCAAATATATGAAATAGGCTCAGTAAAATGTGTTCAATCAAAATGAGCCAACGAGACTTGAATACTTACCGAACTTGCTATATTTTGATAGCATTTTTATTGCAACGTAGTTCTCAAAATCCAGCCCAATTTCCCCTCTGCCCCCATGAAACCATCACTGCATTACAGCTGGTCTGTCTTTGACTAGAAAGTTTACCACATTTTGTAGTCCCCGAATCGTGTTCCCACCACAACAACACGTACGGAAGCAAAGGCAATAGGTTTAGGAAATTACCTGGGATTACAGTTAGCTGAAAGTAATGAAGCTTGTTTGGGTCAGGAAAATTCACTTTACACGTACCTGTTAAGCAAAAGAACAATTTGCATCACATAACTGTTTGTCTTCTGTTGAGAAAACAAAAATATATCATCTTTCACATCGTCTGAATTAACACCCCGATTAATCCCTACATTCCAGTTCAGTGACTTCCCATACTTGCTCTCTAAGTGTCTCTCCTCCATACAGTTATAGGTTACCTGCAGTAACTCAACTCAATTTCTTTGAGCTGGGAGAGAGTTGATTTCCTTTCAGTAAACCATGCTGTCTCACACTCTAAAATGACAAAGGAATAGGTTTTCTATATGGATGCTAGCTATAAACTGAGAAGACAGCATACAGAATCAGCAGCCTTTCCTTAGAGATTCTCTAACAGAAACACACCTTTAACACTTGATAATACACAGCAGTTTCCAGGAAGTCTTGCCACCACAGCTCTACGTTAGAAAGGATTTATACCTGCAAGGTGCAATTAGAAGCATCCTTTACTGACAGCCTCACCCAAAAGAAAAGTGAAGCTGCTGTTCAGCTGTCACATTGAACAAAGCTGTTTCTCAGCCTAGCTGAGTGCTACAACCAGCCTATTTTATTCCATCCGAGAGCAAGTTTCAAACTCGTAACAGGCTGCCAGAGCCTTGCCCTAACACTTCAAAAACGAGCTCAAAGTAAATCACCTTTTCAGGCTTCTGCACAAAAGAGGGAGAGAAGGAAGAGTCTACGTTTCATTAGTGAACTGTATTACAGAAATCTTACGTTAAAAAGACAATTAAAAAGCTAACGCTGTGTTGGCAACGTGCGCTTTTGAACACTTTTTTCTTCCTACCAAGGCTTCGCAATCAGGAATTGCTTCCATGTGGGGAACTGATCGCTCCAGACAGTGCAATTGCAATTGAGCAATTGAAGCTGCTACACCACTCATAAATTAGCAGATGAGTAGAAATCAAACAGATACTGCATGCATATGCAACGTTAAAGATTGCCTCAAAATGGGTATGTACAACCACTACACATCCGCGTCCTGTTTAAGTCCTATGTCAGCAATTACACCTATTAAGAGTGACAGTAATGAAGCAGCATCAAAAAGCAAACGTGATGATTTTATTCTCAAACTAGATGAAACTAAGGGCGACGACGAGAATGAAGAACAAGAGTAAAAAAAAAAGAGGAAACATCCATCTGTGAGGTTGTGCAGGGGCTGTTATGAAAGAAGTGGTTCAACAGATGCATATTCACAGCATAACAGCCCTTTGTTTGCCTCTGATGACACAAACTAAGTTGCCTTCTCATGTACAAAGCCGGCCTTTTTTGATTATGGCACAGACAAGCTGTCAAGCTGGCACTAGAAGCTGTGTACAATCATGCATACATTATGATCCATATAATGCAGCCTTTTGCTTCTGAATCCATCCAAGCTGGCTGTACTTTTCTCCCTTGACCAAGAAGCTACACAGCATCAAAAATATATAGATCCCATTTGCCTATAAAAAAAATACCTGCAGCTGCACAAACACTCCAGTAATGCATTCACACTGTAAGAGCTACATAATCCATTTCTCATTCATTATCCTTAGAAGAGACTAAGCAATAAAGTCGAACAAAACCAAAAACTACTGTGAAAAAAATCTCTATAATTGTCTTTTAGGAAGAAAAGCACCCAGAAAGGAAGTGGTAATGCTTTACATTATCCCTTTTAGCTGCTTCTACTGTATTTTTTCCCCTCGGTTCCTCCCATCAGGCAGCCTGCATGCTGAGAAGCCTGATTTTTGAGACCTGACAGCAGATCTGGATTTAGAGGCATTAGCAAACAGAAGAGGCTCAGGAGAAGCAGCAGAGGTCTAACCTGGAGGGAAATGGCCAAAGCTTCCCTCAGATGGAGAAGACTAGACACATTACGAGTTACCTGTCAGCATAATCAAAGAGAACATTCACCACTTCTCTCTGAAAGATAAGCATGAGGACAAGGCACACTTGCCCTTATGTGAATGCACAGCACAGCAGTAGCCTGCATGCACGCTCTCAGACTGCAGCTCACGCCTCTTTCCCTGCAGGGGAAGCATCTTAGATTACTCCAAAATATGAAAATGGATGGCTGGAAGTTATGTAGAGCAAGTGACAGGCTCTGGAACTGCCCCTGAGCAGACTGCGTGATAACTCTGAAACAGAGATGGCAGAGTGCTGCTGTTCTGGTCAAAAATCGAGGAGAAGGAGAGCTCAGCAACAACTCAGCTATGCCACCAACACTCACCCTTAGCAACAAACACAGAACTGCAGGAGCCCTTTATAAAAGGACTTAGTGTTTTGTTCTGTTACAGAACTAGCTCTCTGAAGCTAAGGATCAGAAAACATGTATTTGATTTTTAACTATCTATCTATTCTCAGCTCACAGAAGCAATAAGCCACTTACCCTGTGCCCTTCAAAACCTATCTTAAAGTGTCCATGAACCATTTTAGCATAACATTTGATGATACTGAGCTGGAAGGATACTGGCTGACATACCAGAAGGCTGTGCTGCCTTCAACAAGACCTGAACAGACTAGAGAGCTGGGCAGAGAGGAACCTGATGAGGTTCAGCAAGAGCAAGCGTAGAGTCTCACAGCTGAGGAGGAATAACCGCATGCACAGTGCTGGTTAGGGGCTGACCTGCTGGAGAGGAGCTCTGCAGAGAAGGCCCTGGGGGTCCTGGTGGCCAACAGGATGGTCATGAGCCAGCAGTGTGCCCTGGCGGCCAAGAGAGCCAATGGTGTCCCATGCTGCATTAAAAAGAGTGCAGCCAGCAAGCTGAGGGAGGCTCTCCTTTCCCTTTACCTTGTCCAGATGCGAGGCCACATCTGGAGCACTGGGCCCAGTTCTGGGCTCCCCAGTTCAAAACAGACAGGGATCTCCTAGAAAGAGCCCAGTGGAGGGAGATAAAGACGATTAAGGGCCTGGAACAATCTCCCATAAAAGGAAAGTTTGAGCAACCTGGTACTGTTCATTGTGGGGAAGAGAAGACTGAGAGGGGATCTCATCACTGTTTACAAATATCTGAAGTGCAGGAGTCAAGTCGATGGGGGCAGACTTTTTGGTGGCAAGCAGCAACAGAACAAGAGGCAAAGGGCAGAAACTGGAACAGAGGAAGTTCCATACAAATGTAAGGAAGAGCCTTTTTACTGTCAGACTAGCAGAGCACTGGAACAGGCTGCCCAGAGAGGTTGTGGATTCTCCTCCTGCTTGAAAGAACCTGTTTTAGCGGGGGGGTTAGACTCAGGGATCTCTAGAGGTCCCTTCCAGCCCCTATAATGCTGAGATAACATATAATGCAGTTAAGATTCCAGGGCTAAAGGCACATTATCTTGCCATTTTGTTGTTGTTTTTTAAAGAATATATATTATTTTGAATTAGTATTCTTATTTTTGTTAGTACATCTACTATTTAAGAAGCACCCTAGGCTACAGATTGCATGTAAAATGAAAAAGCACCAGGCTGATGTGTTTCCTGAGACCTGAGCTATTTGCTCTGCTACTAAATGAGCATTCCCTGGTTTTGAAATAAGGTGAGACCAGAGGAGAAACGGGAGCAAGGTAAGAAGCGTGCTCTTCAGCTCCAGTCAGCTTTGGGTGTTCTGTAAGAACGAAGTTCCTACTCTACCAGCAACCAAGTTGTGTAATGTAACCAAATGATTGATGCTGCTTCCAAAGGACACTAGCAAGGATCCATGTCTCTGCAACACCTTAAGGGTGGGCAGAGTAAGCCTGCTCAAACCTAGGCCAGCAGAGTTTGGCACAGCTTGCCCCACAGTTGACACATGATTAGCATTCATACTTCGGTCAAAATAATCACATCAACAACCCTATTCCCCTTAAAATGTACGCCATTAAATGCTGTACTTACAAGGTAAATTAGCTTCAAGTTCCGCAACCTCTGTTGAAAGAAAAAAAACATACCATTACTTATGCAAGCATAAAGCCATTCTTGAAGTCCAAATTGGCAGATCTAATTTAAACCATGCTGTAAATCAAATTTCACTTAAAATATAATTAAGTTTCACGGAAGATTTACCTTGAAATTTCTCTTTTAGCCACACAATTCATTACTGAAAAGACTAATTTGCCCTGCAGACAAAGCATTCCCTACTGCAATGAGAGGGCTGAGCTCTCCCAAGACAGAAGCACCAAGCTTCTGAGACACAGAGCACTACCACTGCAAAGGGTGGCACCATCCTCACCTCCAAACTCATAAGGCTCTAAAATACAGAAGGCCAAAACACAGGAGCAGACCAACCTCAAGAAACAGGGTGCCACCTTCAACGGAGAAAACAAGCCTACGAGGCTCACAGTCTGCTGGAGCTGCAGCACTCTACAGCACCCACCTGCTCATGTTCTTTACCACCTTCGGCTACAGATATCCTCAGGTTACACATTGGTTTCTTTGGGAAAGCCTCCAAGCATGACACTGCTGCCTGCACACCTGGGAACAGCTACTGAGGCTCTACTCAAGAGCACTGTCATACAAGACATCATCCTGCCCGCATAAACTAGCATTAAGAAAATCAAAATCTGGAAACCTTAATTTAAAGCACTTGGCACAGCAATCAGGACAGAAACAGCAACACCCATTGCACAACTCCCCAGAAACCTCAGCACTGTTGAATACTTTCAGAGTAGTCAGACTTTTTGCTTCAATGCCTGTGAGAAATTTCCCCTGGAGTATCGTTTGTAAAGTAATGCTATTCAGGTGTGTAGCACTTAGAAAAGCTTATTCCTAACTCCCCCCTCTGTCACACTACCCTCCCTGAAAGGCTCACTGTTTTCTCCCTGTCCCCTGCACCGAACTGAAGCCTTACTTTCAACTACTTGTATCTTTTACAAGAAGATGAATAAGATGCAGGAAGGCACCTCCTCCTTTTTACTTTCACAGTTCTAGGAAACATCATTAAGTGTATATTTGCATTTCCTGTAGGCTTTTTTTCTTTACCTTACTTTTCTCACTTCACTTTCTCTTCTGCACAGAAAGCAGTGATTCATTTAAGCTAACAACATCTAAGAGATCTGAACACCAACTCCCAAAAATATACGTCCAAAGAAAATTATAATTGAGCTTAAGATATGTGATAAGACTTTTTTGACACAGAATTCAAACAGATCTCACAATTAAAAGTTCACCAGATCCCCAGAGCTCTTCCTGTATCCGTGCTTACCAAACCTCTGCAGCAAGCACAATGCTTCAACCATCTAGATGCTTCAAGCATCTAGAAAGCAGGACAGAGGAATGATGAACATTCGGAGTAGTGCTTGCTACTGCTGATCCAGTGCTGTGGAAACCTCAGAGCATCTCAAGCCCTCTCATAGCCAAGAGGGCTGACTGCCAACCAGAAGCAAACCCAGGAGCAGCACAGGGCTCTGCATCACGCTGGTAAGGCGTCCCAGGGAAGTCTGAAAGGCAGAGAGATGCCAGAGCTTCTCTGGGGAACACGCCTGGTGCAGGCTGCCCAGACCCTAACTAGCACCCCATCAGCCAGTCTGATGTCCATGAAACCTTAATCAATCAAGTGCAGGAACATACCTAAATCAAGTATACTTGCAGCATCCTCCTCTCAACTCAGTAAGCACTTGCCAGAAGCAATACACTCAGCTGGACCTGAACTGGCTCTCATCCCTGACACAGACAAGCTGAAGCTTCAGCTATGAAGAACATCACTGCACAGGGTTACCTGCATGCATCACTCCAACTCCAGTGGTTTAGTTTAGTGGTTCCAGGTGCTACACTGAAAGGGTGAAAAGGCAGGGAATGAACATAAACCTACCAGAGACTTTGGACAAACTGAATGCAAACTGGTGACGTCTCTCAGCAACAGCTCTCAGAACTTCATGAAAGCTAAGCTACACACGAGCAACCACAGCTATTTATAAATGATTTCACAAACAGTAATTCTCCCTAGTCATGACAATTCTCAGGACAGAAATAGGAACACACATTCCTGACAAGCGTATAGGCGTATGGCTTATGACAGACCCACATGAATGTTACATTCAGTAACACAAGCCATAATCAAGACGTTCTGCTCTCTTCCCCCAGCTCAACAAGGCAGGATATAAGACGGTTTGTTTACTACCCTCGCCACCGTGTCAGGCCACATGCTTCCCACTGCAGCACAAGTGCACAGAATGGAAGGGGCATTTCCTCAACTGAAATGAACATTCCCACCCACAGCAATATATTCTTCTCCCTCCTTTTGGCCCAAAAGCCCCTCTTCTGCTTCTGTCCCCTGTTTAAGGTAAAAACAAAAACAAAACAAACATCAGTAACAGGGTTTTTGGTCTTGTTTTCTATTCTTGAGCCTTTCTTGTGTCACTTTGGTTCTAGCAATACCTATCATGGGCAAGCTACAAGTATTTTATTGCTAATTGCTAGTTTCCCCTTTAATAACATATGCCACTCATTTATCAAGAAGCTTTCCACTGTCTTCTCCCAAAACAAGGGCTCTCTCTTTGGAAGGCTTAAAAGCATCACTGAAAAGAAAACGCTTCTGTGAGCAAGTTGTGCAATGTGAAGGCACGAATGCAGCATTTTCAAAACAACGTCTCTTAGAATTTCAAGCTTGCTTAGAATGTCTTCTTTTAATTCAGTTCTCAAAAGTACAATTTTATTCTCCACCTCTCAGTTTTCTCACCTAGCACTACGATAAGTAGTACCTGAAGGTTTGAAAAAGATTACTGTACCTGAAGGTTTGAAAAAAGCCAACATATGGAATTCTCCTGATTTTTACTTACAGTGCGCATTCACCTCATTTCAGAGATCAGTTTCTCGCTCCTTTTCCTTCAGGATTCACAGAATCACAGAATGACCCGGGTTGGAAGGGACCTCAAGGATCATCGAGCTCCAACACCCCTGCCTGGCAGGGCCATCGAACTTCCACATTTACTAGATCAGGTTGCCCAGGGCCCCATCCAACCTGGCCTTGAACACCTCCAGGGACGGGGCATCCACAACCTCCCTGGGCAGCTGTTCCAGGACCTCACCACTCTCCTAGTAAAGAACTTCCCCCTAACATCCAACCTAAATCTTCCCTCTTTCAACTTAAAACCATTTCCCCTAGTCCTGCTATTATCGGCCCTTTCAAAGAGTTTACTCCTCTCCTGGTTATAGGTTCCCTTCAGGTACTGAAAGGCTGCAATGAGGTCAGCCCGCAGCCTTCTTTACTCCAGGCTGAACAAGCCCAGCTCCCTCAGCCTGTCTTCATAGGGGAGGTGCTCCAGCCCCCTGATCATCTTTGTGGCCCTCCTCTGGACCCTTTCCAACAGCTGTCTTTCTTGTACCAAGGGCCCCATACCTGGACACAGTACTCCAGATGGGGCCTCACAACAGCAGAGTAGAGAGGGACAATCACCTCCCTATCCCTGCTGGCCACCCCTCTCCTGATGGAGCCCAGGATACCATTTGCTTTCCGAGCTGCAAGAGCACACTGCTGGCTCATGTTAAGTTTCTCATCCATCAGGACCCCCAGATCCTTCTCTGCTGAGCTACTCTTAAGGGCTACTCCTCCCAGTCTGTACAGGTGCCTGGGGTTCTTCCGGCCCAAGTGCAAAACCTTGCACTTTGCCGTGTTGAACCTTATTAGGTTCACCCAGGCCCACCTTTCAAGTCTGTCAAGGTCCCTCTGAATGGCACCCCTTCCTTCCTCCGTGATTGTACAAATACACGCTTGAAACATTTTCAAGTTAACTAAGTCTGGTTGTAAATTCAGACACGTTGAAGATGACTGAGGAATAAACAACACTAACTCAATGCCTTAGAAATTATTACAGCCTGACATGGACAATCAAAGTAAGCAGCACCAGTAACGTAAAACTGGATGATGCTTAGCTGTTGTTGATTGAGCTGCTTTTTTTGTAGTGCATTTGTGATCGATACACGTACACACGGCTACAATTGACACCCTGGCAGGACTGCTGTTTATAATTCAGTTTCGCAGCCATGCTCATTAGATAACACTAATCTTACATAATACTTTGGCTCACACATTATATCAGCACCGCAAAGCTCTGAGCATCCTGCAGGAGCAGACATGTGGCCACTTAACTTGATGAACCTACCTCTTAGAGATGAATTTAAAGTTCTTTTAATATAAAAAAAAATGGTGTGTCCACACTATCAATCTCAAGGCACAGAACATTTTGACACATCAGTCACTACTTGGTCTCTTCCCAGCCCAAACCTTCTCATACACTGCAAGCAGCTAAAAATCGTACCTACATTATCACTTCTTCCCTATTTTGAGGCTGCACCAGTGAGGCCACTGGTCTACACTTACCTTTCAGAAGTCTGTAAGCACCGTCTACACTTACCGATGGCTGTGGTCACAACCATCTAGCCCATAGACAAAATGCCACTCGTCTATATTCCAGTCTGTGCACACAACACAGGGAGGACTGCAGGGTTATCAGTGCGACAAACGTATCCTTCAAGGAGATCCTACAAAGCAGTCCTGGACTGGACTCCCTATCATCACAAATAAGGCTGTCTTCACTCCCAGATAAAAACAAAAAGCAAAACACAACCGAAAAATCCCACAATAAAACAACACTGTCTGGGTGATGCCTCTAATAAAATTGGCCAAGACATCTGCCTGCAGAATCTGTCAGACCACTGCCAGCTTTCCATGGATTGGGAATAGGACTGCATCACTCCAGCACAACATCACCCTTGAGCAGGCAAACAGCTTCCCCACCTTGGTTTTTACGTCGTCACCAGCTCCCAGGGCTAGGTGGGGTTTAGGATACGGTGCCAAAATCATCCTCAGCCAACTTTCCAATACAGCCCATCATACGTATTTACTGCCAATGCACAGACCAGCTACCTGCTCCTCTCCTGCTGTCTCACAAGTTAATGCCTAATTTGAGACCAAAAACATACAGGTATGTTATGGAAACTAACACTATTAAGAGGTACAACTGAACCTGTTCAGATCTCAGCACAACTGCTGGGATAAACAAGGACAGCATATGCAGGGCCTTTTCTTATTTCCCCTCCCACCAGAATTTCTTTTCCTTTTTGTAGGACAGTATTTTCCAATGCACGGTTGCCAGGAGAATGAGTTTAGCCTTTCACCCATACTGCAATCTCTGTGTTTGATACCTCCAGCTTATAATGAACATTGGTAATGAGTTCTCCTTACCACTGCTCTTACAGGCTCCCCCCAGCCTGGTTTCCAATCCTGCACAGCCCTGTAAAGTTGCGCAAAGGGCTGTTTCAGTTCTATACAATAAAGCAGCAAAAGGCACCTGCACTAGTCTAGATGCAAGCACCCACACCCTCAGCAGGCAGTCCCTTGCTCCTCAACTCCTCCCTACAGACCTAGACAACGTGACCTGAGAATACCAGCACCATAAAAGATGATATTCCCACAAAGGCTTTGCTAGCCTAGCTACTAGTTTTTCTACTTACTCCCAGCACAGTTATACTGAACTGATCTACTTCTGCCGTCAGTTCCCGTTTCTGTCCAAAAACCATTCAAACCAGACCGACAGCTGCTCCCACAACTCTTTTGGAGGGCCACGTGATACAGCTTTCACACACAATCGGGCCATGATGTAACACTCACGCTCGTCAGAGGATGCTGCTAGTGACCTGCTCTTAATATCTGTCAGTTTGGCACTCAGCTCATTCAATACTTCGCCTGTGCTGGTTTTATAATGGTAATAGCAATTACAGTGTCAGTAATGATTTCCTATAGCTTACACTCCTTGCTTCCCCTGCGAAAGAAGAAAGATGCACAGGGTTTTAGTCATAAAAGTGAAAAACACAAAAGCTCTAAGGGTACAGCAGAATTTTCTATGTCACTTCAGCTACAATTTCTAGTACAGCATGAAGCGTATTCATATTATACTGCTATTTTCTCTGAAGTCTGAACCTGTAGGCTAATGAAAATCACAGAAGATATGCATTTAGCATTTTAGTTATGTAGTTTATTCTGGCTGAAGAGCCTATTTCACTTGTCTGAGGCCCTTCCCGCTTCAGAATTGGAGCTAAGTGAGGACTTCCAAACTGTAAGTCCCAAGCAAGCTCTTCTTTTGCATCAGGGTTTAAAGTGAATTGAAACTCTCTGTCCTCACGGAAATGTAACTGACAGAAAATTGTGAACATAATGCTCTTACTGTCTACCCGAGGCACTTCCCACTGCACTGAAGCCCTAGCAACTGCAGGGAAACTGCTTCAGTGTATAGCCCTCCATCAGAATCTACCCTAATTAAAAAAGCCACATGTAAAGTAATAGTTCGGTAATACCACTCAACCAGATAGCTCAGAGCAACTTCAGAACACATACACAAGCCCTGACTCATACAAATCCTAACCTTAACAGCTTACACATCAACAGTGATATACTCACACTCTATCATTTCTAGCAAAAACATCAACCTAAGCAGCATATTCCTGTCTACTACAACAAGCTGCACAGCTCAAGCATTGGAGCACTCAATTAGTACCAGAGGGAGTAAATCAGACTTTAGGCCCACTGTAATTGCAAAGCACCAGCACTTAAGGATTTTTACTTAAGAGATCATCCGAGCTACAGAAAAGAGCTGCCCTCAATTTCAGTATAAAATAGCATAATTATACAGTGCCACAAACTACCCCATTTGCCCTGAACTGCCACAAAGCAAGAGGTTTTTTCCTCACCAATGCAGACACAGATATAACAACCTAAAGTAGCCTTCCTGAGACAGTGCTACAAAAATGAGGGGTCTATTTTTCCATTCTCTACTTCTAATTCAACACCCAGTGACTCTAGGTATAAGAAAAAAATTTACAGTACATATTTTGTTTGTTTTTAAAACTTTTAAGTTTATTGGTTTTATCTTTACCGTTAACAACACAAACACTGATGTTACTTTTAGGATTTACTTTCACAGGCAGCTACAGTTTTTCTCCATTTCCTCTATTTGGCATAAGGCAACACTCTTCTCCCCAGACTGGAATGATATGGATTTGATGGGTAGACTGTTTGATGGACAAGGAACTGGTTGTGAGATTGTACCCAGAGAGTAGCAGTCAATGGCTCAGTGTCCAGATGGAGATCAGTGACAAGCAGTGTCCCTCCAAGACCAGTACAGGGTCCACTGCTCTTTAAAACCTTCATCAATGACATCAACAGTGGGATTGGGTGCACCCTCAGCAAGTTTGCAGTGACACCAAGCTGTTTGCTGTGGTCGACACACCCAAGGGATGGGATGCCATTGACAGCTCAACCTTGACAGGCTGAGCACTCTGCTCAGGTGAATCTCATGAAGTTCAATAAATCTAAGTGCAAGGCCTTGCACCTGGGTCATGGCAACCCCCACTCTCAGTACAAGCTGGGGAATGTAAGGATGGAGCACAGCCTTGCCAAAAGGAATCTGAAGGTACTGGTGGATGGCAGTTGGACATGAGCCAGCACTGTACCCTCACAGCCCAAAGTCAATTGTACTCTGGGCTCCATCAAAAGCAGTGCAGCCAGCAAGGCAAGGAAGGGGATCTGCCATTCTGTGCTGTGAGACCTCACCTGGAGCAATGCATCCAGATGTGGTGTTCTCAGTACAAGACAGACACGGACCCATTAGAGCACATCCAGACAAGGGCCACAAAAATGATCCAAAGAGTGGAACACTTCCCAGCAGGGAAGACTGAGAGGGCTGGGGCTGTTCAGCATGGAGAAGGCTCCAGGAAGACCTGAGAGCAGCGTTTCAGTATCTAAAAGGGGGCTGCAAGAAGAAATGGGACAGACTCTTTAGCAGGGTCTGATGTGACAGGACAAGGAGAAATGGTTTCAGACTAGAAGTGGGGAGATTTAGATTGGATATAAGGAAGAAGTTGTTATTGCGCTTTTTGGTGGGTTTTTTTTGTTTGTTTGTTTGTTAATATTTTTGTAGAAAGGGTGGTGAGGCACTGGAACAGTTTGCCCAGAGAGGTGGTGGAAGCCTTGTCCCTGAAGACATACAGCATCAGGCTGGACAGGGCTCTGAGCACCTGATGGAGCTGTTGGTGTCCCTGTTCATTGTAGGGGGATTGGACCAGATGGATCCCTTCCCATTCAAAGATTCTACAGTTCTATGATAAACTCCACATATAAATCATGAGGTCAGTCACAAGCAATTTCAAACACACTTCTGGAAACCACTACATAAAACATTTAGTATTTTATCACTGCCAACAGGTCTAAAAAGTACAAAAACACAAAATTTAAGTGTAAGTTCCTTTCACCTTTAACAAGCAATTTATCTCGAACAGACACCCTCCGAGTGGAATCAGAAGCTGGATTGGACGCACGGGGTCCTCTGACACCATCATCCCGCTTCAACTTGCTTGCCAGAGTGAGCATTACTGCTGTCTTCAGTCTAGAACACAGATATAAGAACAAAGTCAATTACCAATACTCAAGGCACTAGGAAAGGCGAAGTACATAAATAGGCTATAGTTAGACCCACAGAGCTGCAGTCTGTCAGGCAAGGAGGAAGTTCAGTTTTTGCTGGCAAAAGGTCAGACTTTCATCACGGTTTACAACCTTGCTTCACTGCACCATCTACCACAGCGTATTGCTGCCTGACATCACTCCTCCAAAAGAATCACAGCAAGAATCCCACTGCCACATTCCCAGCCAGACAACCTGTTCCCACCATCATCTATATCTCCCATGACAGCACTCAGAACTGCATTTAGCAGCCAAACAAGAGAGGAAGGGGAGGCTCGTGGAACTACTCTGCAGCACTGGGAAGTGAGTGTTGAGTCAGACAGCAGCACACAGCAAAGGGAACAGATTTAAACTGCTCAACAGTGACACAACGCACTCTACACAGCACAGCCATAAAGTTACACGTGCGCATTTGGTAACTGAAACAAAGAGGTTTTTGCTACATCAGTCCTCCACATCAGAAGAGGACTATGATGATCAATCACAGCAAGAGTTGGACAGAATGCCAAATTCTTAAAACCAAAGTGCTCCGTCTGAATATTCTGATGCTACTCCTACTTTAAGGCAGTTCAATCTTATAAGTTTCATTCTTATTAGAAATGTAGCCAAAACCAAAGTTCTGCTGACAAGATCAATACCCTTTAGGCCAAGATCAATACCCTTTAGGCCTCACCATCAGTAGAACAGCAATGTTTATCCTTTAACCAAACAAGCTAATCGAGCAAAATAAAGGTAAAAAGCTTGTAAAATGTCAGCATTCGGTCTTTACATGTGCTAGTCTGAACAGAAGGCTGGATGGGTATGGCGCAGCAGTTTCCAAGGCATGAAACGGGTGCTCATGCAACATCAGCTTTCCATCAGTTGAGATACTCACAGTGCAAATGGTCAAGTGAAGGAACCACTGAGATGAAGCTGAGCACAACATAATATGACAAGACTAGAAACAAGTCTTCTATGTCAGCTCCAGCTCTGCATATCACATAGCTTCTTTCCTTCTAAGCATGCCTTGAAATCAGCAGGTCAACAGCAACAGCAGTTGCTTTGCTGATTTTGTTCGTTCCAGCCGCGAAGAAATCAGGTAGGAGAAAAAGCTTCCCTGGCCTGTCAGTCTGCTTGGTGTATCTGTAAAAACAGCCTGACTGCTCTCCAGGTTTGTGAGAAAGCTGGGGGATTTGCAACAAACCACATCAGCGCCAAAGTACCAGCACAGGGAAGAGGAGAAACCAAACAACTGCTGTGACACTTGGGTATTCAAGGTAAAGGGCTGGAATTAGATGAGCTTTAAGATCTCTTCCAACCTAAGCCATTCTGTGTCGAAGAGAACACAACAAATAACTGAGTAATGAGATTTAGAAGAAAGGGAAAACGTATTTCACAACAGTACAACTCCCTGATAAGACACACAAGAAGGTAAAATTCTCTGAGGCTGACAGGTATGTGTCTTACATTTCAGACCCAGACTCAAAACAGTAAAATCTAGAGCAAATGTAAATCCTGGTTTCCCAGCTGAAACAGACTCAGTTGTGGGTTTTTTTCCCCCTCTCACACCATCCCAGAGAAATACAAGAATAAGCAGATAAAACAGCCTGTTTTTCCATAAAGCAAGGCAATAGCTGGTTTCAACGAAAAGGAAAAAAAAAAAAACACCACACACACACACCCCAAAAAAAAAAAAAAAAAAAAAAAAAAAAGGAAGAGTCAGGAAAATAGTGACACAGGCTCCTAAAAGCAAAACAACAGCAAAAACAAAAAAGAAAACCCCGCGACCTGGAGGCAGCCCCATAAAGGTGTCACGTCCAAACGAAACCAGTGTCAGTGGGCATTAAGCACCTCGCTGCCTTCGCAGTCCTGCCTCCTAGAAAGCTGCGGCACCCGGGAGAAGGCGAGCACCACGGGGAGGGGACGAGCCCCCCCCTTCCGCTGACGGAGCCCAGGAAGGGGGGAGGTCTGCAGCACGCAGCGGGTAGGGGCTGTACGAGCTCCCTGCAGGCCCGCGCTACCGGGCCTCTCGCCCCTCAGCCGGGTGCAGGCAGACCCAGCCGGTGTCCCGAGGCCTAGCAGGCCGGCACCACACGTGAAGACGCGGGCGGGACTGAATCCAGACCTAGAAAAGTGGGGGGCGGCCCGCACCTACCTGAGCGCGGCGTCAGGGCCCGGCTCCCGCGGCCAACACCATCCCGGGGCTGGCCCGGGGCAGGGGCGGCGGCGCGACTCCTCCTCCTCCCTCAGCCGCCCGCCCGCCGCGACGGAAGTGGGAGGGATGTGGGCGGGGCCTGCGGGCACCTCCTCCCTCCACCGGCTACGAGGACTCTTCCTGCTCCCGCCTTCGTCTCGCGAGAGTTGGGGCTGCGAGGACGCCGTTCTTCCCCCGTCGGCCGGCGCCATTTTGGGCGCTGTGCCCTTACTCTTTTAACCCATTCCTGCGCCAAATTAGCGGAAGGTGAAATCTGTGTGAAATCGCAAGAGTACGTTTAATAACGGAAAGCAAATGACTGGGATACGCTGAGTCTATACTAATTTCACCACTTGAAGCCACTTCAAGTACCGACACCATCATAAATAACTGGAATTTTCCATCCCATAGCATGTAATGAAAAGGGGAACCAAAACTAAGCAATTAGTGAGGCATCCAGGTTAGAAGGTTTTATAAAGCAAACGTGCAGACCAGACACAAAGTTCGGCAGGTGGCAACTAAAACACCAGTTCCTAAGCATTCACAGGAACAATATTGCTTCCTTTATGAAAAGAAATAAATGAGCACCAGGATTTAGCTTAATTAAATCTATTTAATCCAACGTAGAACTGCATTTCGGAGACTTTAAATTGTCCTAGCACTTTCATGAGCTTTTTGTACAAGATTGGATTGGCTGAAAAGCAGTTCTCCAGTTTTAATTCCTACTTATTGTGTCCTTAGATGAAAAGACTGTAACCGAAAAATGAAGAAGGAAGGCAGGTGGTTGGGAAAACCTGCTCTCGGCTCTCTGGCTTCAGGGTAGAAGGCAAGAGAGAATAAAAAAGCCTCCATGTGTGTACATACGCTAATGATGGAAAGACATAATGAGCATCCAAACTGTGCTGAGATCTGTGATCCCATAACACCTGCTGGAGCATACAGGGTAAACTAAGGTTGCAAAGTCAGCCACAGTGCTGGCAGCTCCTTGCTTTTATGTGTTTGCCTCGTAACATCAATATCCTGGAAAGAGAAATTTGAATGCTCAAGATACTGATGTCTATCAGCTGTTTTTGCTGATTTTTCTCTCCTGAGAAGCACAACCCATTACCAGAATCTACTGAGGTTTAACAAGGTCCAAGTGCAAGGTATAGCATGTGGGTTGAGGCAGTCTCAGATATGAATGCAGACTGGGAGAAGAACTTCTTGTGCAGAAGGTCTTGTGAGTCCTGATGGATGAAAAGCTGGACAAGAGCAGTGTGCTCTTGCAGCTTGGAAGGCCAGCAGTATGCTGTGTTGCATCAACAGAGGGGTGGCAGCAGGGCAAGGAAGGGGACTGTCCTCCTCTACTCTGCCCCATCTGGAGTGCTGTGTCCAGCTTTTCACCCCAGCATACTTTTTGAGCGTGTCCTGGTGTCTCTGGATGGCATCCCTTCCTTCAATTCTGTCAACTGCACCACTCAGCTTAGTTTCATCAGCAAACTTGCTGAGTATACGCTCAATCCCACTGTCTAGGTCATTGATAAAGATGTTAAAGAGCACTGGTCGCAGGATGAGTGAACCCTTGAGGAACACCATTCATGATGGGCCTCCGCCTGGACACAGAGTCATTGATAACAGCCCTCTGGCTACAACCATCCAACCAGTTCCTTCTAACAGTTCAGCCTTCAAATCTGTATATCTCCAATTTAGAGATAAGGATGTGGTGTGAGATCATATCAAAGGTCTTGCACAAGTCCAGGTAAATGACATCACTTGTCCTTCTTTTGTCCATCAATGCCAAAGGGAGGGTGGCTTTCTATTTTATCTTTATTTTATCAGTAGCTGTCCTCCCCTTTTCTACTGTACAGCAGTTCAGTTAATGTCTGGTGGTTATGACCTGTACTAGGATTAATAAAATAGTTTTATGAGCCAACTCATAAAGGTGCTGTCAACAAACTGCTGCCTCCACTAACAACTAATTAAAGGCAAGTCAGTATTGTCCAGCACAGTCTGTAATGGTGACAGGTCTCCTTGCACCTTCTGCCAATTCCTCTTATTTGTGAAGAGCAAAACTCAGCATCGAAACCTTCCCAGTGAGTACCCCACATCAGGTACTGCATTGCATATTTGAGCAATCAAAGATAGCTATTTTCAGAGGTGCTGAGGAGATGACAGTTGCAAATTGCTCAGCAGCTAAGGAAATAATTGCAGTTTATTAAGCAATTTCATGATATTAAGGCTATATTTATATATTTGTGTCAAGTATTACTTCAAAACACTAATGACTAGCTGAAAACTGTTAACAGATAGAACACGTTGATGCATATTTCATATTCCCATCACAGTTTCTTTAACCTGGAAAGTATTTCATGTTCCACACAGCAAAAATTTGAGCAGTTCCAGACGTTATCTCATGTGTCAAATAAAATCAAGACTTTGTCTCTTTCGTGCTTGAGATAATTCCCCAACCATCTGCCATTGCCCAGCAGTGACTGTTCCCAAAGCGAAAGAGATGAAACAAACATCTCACACTTAAACTGTCCCACCGTGTAAAAGTGTTTGTGGTTTCTTACGTCCCTTTTGGTCTGTTTTTAAGCTTTTATTTAACACATCTCTCTGTTGGAAGAAAGCAGAGAAGTCTGTGTTTTATTAAAAGTATCGGTTCCTTCTTTAGCGGGCAATTGTGTGGGTTCTTGTATGAAGTCAGGAACAAAAAAAACTAGTCATTATCCTAAAACTCCCCTGTGACTTTCCTAAATGCAGCTTTTCTGTGCTCTTACTCTAGCTCTATATCCAAACACATTCCATCTACTGGAAAGTGAAGTCACAGTCCCTGCTGCAGATACACATCAGAGATCAGCCATCGGTCCTGGAGCAGCAGCAGGTTCAGGCAGAGCTTGGGACGTGATCTGTGTTTTACTGGCATTTTCTCAGCATTGGTGATACTCACTGTATTGGACAATGCTAACAAAACTGAAACCAAGCTGTCTTGGGGGGCAAATGAAAATCAGACTTGTGGTTCTTGGGGGTTTTATCTTGAGAATTGTATTTTAGCATGACGGCAGCATGATTACTTCTTGACATAAAACTGCTATTTCATCTACTTGAACACTGTTTGTCTTCCTGTTTGTCTACAGCTTCCAGGCCACCCCCCATTAACTGTGGAACTGCAGTCCTTTCCCCATCCACACAACAGACAGAGTACAGGTAGATAGAAAAGCAAGTTTGTTTTGATGTCAGACAACAGATGAAAAGGAACCAGAGAATACAGTGCCTTGGTGGTTTAACTTTTTTTTTTAGCACACTCACCCAACAACGTTGGCCTTTTGGTATTCCTGATAATAGCTGTCAGGAGTCAGCTTGTTTTCTAAAGAGGAACATGGCCTCTCTGGATTTTTAGGGTACCCTGAAGAGCCTTGTACACACAATTGCAATAAAGCAGTATCAGTTCTGCTCAAAAGACAAAGGCAGCTAAACCAGTTAAACCAAAATTACCTTTTGAGAAGGAAAAAAAGAAGCAAAGAAGGAAACATTACTGATTCTACTGAATACTCCAGTGAAAGAGCCAGCCCAGGAGACTTGTGATCCTTGAGACACAAGTTGTGAACAGGCAAAAACAAACAAACAAAAAACCTGCCGTGCAAATAATGTGATGCCCAAGCTTTTGCTATTGCTGCACTCGGAAGGAACCTTTGCAAAATAGCGTCTGTTGATTCGGACAGCAAAATGTAACTGTGCTCCTTCAGCTCAGTGACACGAAGCCAGAAAGGAGATAGGGCATACACCATCCTCTCATTTAATGAGCAAATCCAAACCTTAGTAGGCTGTCTTTTACTGGTTGCACAGAAACTCGAAGCAAATAAGCAAAAAAAGGAGAAGCAAGAAAGAGAAGCAAGGATCTTCACTCACAGAAAACTGCTTGGCAAAGCATAAACTGGCTTTCCTGGAAGTGAAGCAAAATCGGAGCAACTCCACTCTCTTTTCCAACACCTGGGGGCGCTTGCTTAGGGGAAAGGGAAGGTAACACAGAAAACAACGGCACGTAAGAAGGCGACGTCTCACGTATAAGAAATTTGGCTCCAGTCTGTGCACTGGTCATCTCAGCAGGCAGAGTGCTCCCGTGCATGGCCATGAGTCTCATCTCACACTGGCCACCTGCTGCTCAAGTGCTCATGGACTTGTTGGGCCAATCCTCCTGGTGCATCTGCTTGAATCTGGTCCAAGGAGACAAGGTTCAGCAAGAAGGACACAGAATTCCTCACAGGTTACTGTTAATAATGAAGTAACATCAGTCACATCTCTAAAATACCTCCGAGAAAGTACACCAGCTGCTGTCCATCTCAAACTTGAGGCAAAATCAAGACTCTGCCACAGAGAATTTTACTACAGTTTAATGAATCTTTCTCAGACGCAGAAAATGAAGGTCCTTTCTGCAAGACCAGGGAACTTTCCAAGGTTAGAAGAGCTTTGATTCAGCATGTCTCAACCTCCATGCACCGAACCCTGTCTGAGAATGGGGTATGAGAACAGGGGACAGTTTAGTAGGAAGCCTGCACTGAAAACAAATAGCTCCTCTATTTCTTTACCGTTTCTCTGTTAGAAAACAAAGATAAACCCATTCAACTTACATTCTGAGTTCCCAAAAAGGTTTTCAATCTCCTGAGGGATGCTGGTTCTGCATTTGTACTCAGAAGCGCTCAGCAAGCCAGGAAAACTGAGATCACACATTTTTCCCACAGAAGAGATTAAACCTTGTCAGGCTGTACATTTTTAGGCCTTTATACAGAGGCAGGTTGGGGGTATGTCTTGTTTGTTCAACTCTTTTTAGCTAAGACATCTGATTTAAAGTATGAAGTTAAAAGCAACGTGGTATTACACAATCTGCAGTGTTTGAAGAGTGAAGGAAACTGTTGAACACGCAGGATCGATATCTTCTGGGGTGGCAGGAAATGTACTCATTGCCAGTCTTTGCTTTCCACCACTTTGTTTGCTTCTTCGGGTTTAACCCCTGCTGCCTTTTTCGCCACCCTTTCTCAGACAAAAGTATTGCACTTCTATACTGAAGTAATTACTGACTGACCTCTCACACTTGTAAGTGGCTTTGGAGCCTCAGAAAAGAGACGGCATTATGTGACAGTAACCATAGCAATGGTGCTTGTGCCATTGTAGTTGCTAATTCAGGGCCATGTAGCTGAGAAAAAGTAAATATCTCTGATCTGTGATGCAAGATACATGAGGTCATTGCCACATGCAATGCTTTGCCTCCTGCACACTTCAACTTGAATCTGCTGTGAACCATTTGGAAAAAAAACAGATCGCTGTAACTTGATTGCAGTGGTTACGAGGGCAATTTCAGACCATTTTTCCACATGCAGCTTTAATGAGGTCCTCTTAAAAGAGGATCTTAGGAATACTTGCAATACTGACTAATAGGTAGCCAGCTGTTCTGGGTACATCACTGCAGACGGTTTTTGAGCAGACCACTCTGGGAGAACCACACCAAGCAATAAGGAAAACAGCACTGTGGGTTATGTCTCGTGCAGCTGAGATATGATGTATATTTTATAACAAACAGCAATGCAAACCTCTGATTATGATCAGTGTACATTTGCCTGTTGCTGCTGCCTATCTGTGACCTGGAGTTTAGCTGCTGCTTCCTCTGGGCACTGCTAACACCAGAGAACCAAACAGCAGAGCGATGCTCTGAATCCCATTACAAGGCAGACACCGCCTGCAGGTCAAGTGAAAAATGAAAATGCAGAATTCACACTGATTTTTTTGTTTCAGAAATCTAAGATTCTTGCCTTGGTCAGCCCTAATCTTGACCTTTTTAGTGTTGTCTTTTCTCTATCTATCTATCAGCAGTGCAATCTTTCCACCTTCTGAAATGTAGTCCAACTGCAGAACTTTATGTCCGTGGGACACTGGTGGTCACGGCCTCCAGCGGTAACCTGAACTTTGGAGCTAAGGTTAAACTATATAGAAGCCAGCACAAGACCATGACAGGGTGTTCAATTTTCAGCTTTTGGCTTTCACAATGATTAACCCAGGACCCTTTTTCCTCCTGGTTTGTTATTGGCAGGATTTGCCTGCCTGTAGAATTGGCATGGACTGTAAAATCTTTCCCTCTGATGCCTCGTGGACCTCTGTTTTGCTATCTAACGTGATCCCTTGCTAAGACAATGCTTGAAGCAGCATCACATCAACTCAGATACATTCTTCCAGACAGGAGACCACATAGTAAACTAGAAACAAGGAATAGCATGGAAAAGCATTTATGAAGCAGATCTGAGCTTTTCTTCATTTTTTTCATACCATTAATAGGGTTCCAAACCTAAAAGGCCAGAGCCTTTTCTCAGAGCTTTCCAGTAACACAGCTGGAATTCCCTCATGGCTCTTGATGGCACACAGTTGTAGTCTGGATGCAAGAGGCCATTTCTTAAAACCTGAGCCTTTAAATGCCTGCACCAAAATATTCAGTTATTACATTTTCCAGGTAGGTAGTTTTCCATTTCCTCTAAGTTTGGCATAAAACACAGCCTTCTGTTCTGTAAACCTACCTTATCAATTTCCTTCTCAAAGGTTATTACATTTATCTGTTCAGTCTGCGGGTGCTGGGACTGAAGATACTGGGACATTTATCTGAGTAAAGGAGCGACAGTGCATGGTGAACCATGCGTCAGCTGCCCTTTCTTGGCTGTCTCAGGGCAGTAAGGAGCCTCCATTCTGAAAAGAACACAGAAATCAAACTGATTTTTTAATGAGAAAGAAGAAGCAATCCCAGCCTCTTTTGGGGACACCTCTGTTTAGAGTATGAGTACATCAGGGGATACGTGGGGGGGCTTCTCCAGGAGCAGAGAAGTGGGATTGGGTTGTAGCTACAGAGCTAAGACCTTAAGTGAGACATCTGGAGCACAAAGGAAACAGGAAGAAAATAATCACTAATTCACACAGCAGCCTGGAGTCCCAGGAGCCTTCAGCAGCTATCTATCCTTCAGCCTGTCCTTCTAGTCCAAAAAAGCTGAAGTTTTGCATCAGAATGAGTAATCCACCAACCACTCACACATGTGCGGAGGTCACCTGCAGATAGAAGTGAAGGTTATTTATCAAAAAAACTATTTTTGTCAGAGCAAATTAAAAGCAATCAGATCTCACTGAACACCACCTCCTCTGAGGGCAATACAGTAACATCACAAAACGATTCCTGATGGTTCGAAGTATAACATATACAGGAATTAGTGTGAATTATGAACAGCACCGAATGGGGGTAGAAATTACAATATGAAGAGCACTGGTATCCAGTACATTAGAAAACAGGGATTGAGTAGTAATGAAAATTAAAACAAACAGTGGCTGGAGCTATCATTGTAAACTCATGCTTCTCTTTGATATCAAGGACTAAAGAAGGAATTTTCCATCACTTTTAGAAACAAAGAAAACTGAAAAGTCACATCCAGCCAGAGCAGAAGTGGTACAGGAAGCTGTGCCAGCTGACTTTTAAGTCAGTCACCTTAAGAAATCAGGACCAGAAAGAAGAGAAATGTCCACACTGTACATCAGTAAGATAAGGGCAGCCAAAGCATTTTGCTTCAGAGCAGGGATGGAGAGCTAGCAGCTTCCACTACTTTTCCTAGTAATCACAGAGTGCCCTTGATGTAAGCGGGCATTGGGTCCCTGACCCTAAGCATTCAGGTATTCTACAGAGAGCTGGGAAAGCATTGTCCCTATCACAGCCCCTGTTTGTCATCCTCTGCCCTCTCCAGCGTGTTCCCTCTCTGCAGTTGGCTCTGGCACAGAGCTGCTTCACAAAATCTCCCAACAAAAAGTCTTACCCATGTTGTGAAATCTCTCTTCCCGGAACCATCCAGGACTCACCTGGGTGTGTCCCTCCACAGCTTGCTCTAGCTCCAGAGCTGGGCTGGATGCTCTTTGGGCTCCTTCTGGCTTGAATGAGCCAAGGCCTTGTATCCTCAGGGAAAAAAAAGAAAAAAAAGTTTCATTTTGGCCATTCCCCATGAAAAATACCCTAAAAGTCAGTACAGCCCTACACATTACTATTATTTTTGCTTTAATTTCAACAGAAACCCACCTTCTGACAGAACCTCTTCTGTCACAGCAGCCTTTTAATCACCCTTTCTTGTAACAGCATCAGATGAATCAGCAAATTGCTTACACTTGTGCATAATTCTCTAGAGTATGTCAAGCCCTGGCAGCCAGCAGCTGTGAGATCCCTTCTGTTTGGTGCAGTGCTACAAATCAATTCCAAAGCTGGAGATTACTGAAGGAAGCATTGCCTTTGCACCACCAACAGTGCACAAAGTCTGTGGGTAACATGAACCTGGGCTCTGATGGGAGAGTTGTGGGTAGAAGTTTATAAGGTGATCCAGTGGTGAAGCTCAGCTGTTGACTTTCTCAATTTGCAGAAAATCTCATCTGTGTGTTTTGGATCCCCTTGCTGTGGTCTGGGGAGTCTTCTTGCCCTGGTGACACCATGTCTGACCTTCGCAGCTGCACAAAGCCACCAGCTCCCCTCCCCAGTGACCTGTCTCCAAAGAAGCATCTGGGCCCAAAGCAATACAAACTGAATGAGGTTCAGCACTGCTCGTCCATCCTTTTTCTCCTCTCCCTGCAGGGTGCCTTCCTTCCCCAGCACTTCTCGCTTATCCTAACTTAGTAGTTGATAACTAAATCATACAGGGATCTTCTGAGAGCTCCTGGGATGGCCAAGCCTGGAGCCTTTCCCACTCAGGACTGGGGTGCTTTAGGCTTTACATTTCCCATGCTTGGTGCTACCCATCCAGGACCATCAGGCAAGGACCTCCCCAGCCACCGCAGCATCCATTCATCCCAAAAGCGAGTCCTAGGGGAGGTGTCAGGGTGCACCCTCAGGTGGCATCGGCACATGGGTGAGGTTATGCTGGCTTCAAATGCCCAACATCCATATTGGTATCCTCCCTAGATGATTCTGAAGGGCTGATACTATAGCAAAACATTGTGCAAACACGATGGCAGCTTGTCAGTTTAAGGTATTTATTTTCTTTTTCATGTTAAATAGCATGTAAAAATAAATTATCTATACAAGTAAATACATGTAATAAGGTGTGTAATAAATAGCGAGTACAGAAAATAGATCTCCTTACAAACGGTGTTTTGAAAACCAGCAAAACAAAGATATACAATAAATATGCTCATCCTCATTGAGCAGTACCTTTCAAGAAGTGCATTTCTTTATATCTCCCTTAAATATTTATAAATACATGGTACAAAACCCCCTGACAAAACCCACAATAATTTAAAAGACTGTTACAAAATTGCTCCCTGAGCTCACATCAATAAGACAGAAGCTTAAATAGAAAACTATAGCCAAGCTTCCATAAAGCAGTGTGAGAGCACCCGGTGCTCCCGGGCGGATGCAGGGCAGCGGGGCTAAGTGCAATCCTCACGCTGGGCTGCGCACCGCAGGTCGTTCAGTACTTGGAAGATGTGGAGGATGGCCGAGGCCTCCAGGCAGCCGGCGGTCTCCTGCAATGGCAGAAGGGGAGGTGAGTACCGGGGATGGAGCACAAACAGGACCTGGGGGTACACTGGGTCCTTGGCCTCTCCCTGCTGAGCACTGCAGGTTGCAAGGGCTTCCCTGCATTGCTTGGGGTTGGGAAGTCAAGTTGCTTTATACGGGTGGGCAAAACTCCAACCATGGTTGGAGGTGCTGAGGAATGCCTTTTTGGCTGCTTCTTAACAGAGGAATGATAAAAAGTCTCTGGCTTGGCCTTGATTTGCACACTCTGAAGTGGAATTTAGAGCTTTTGAACACAAAGCGATGAGCTGTCTGCTAAGGGGGCCCTGGAACCTCACCAGCCTTCTTGCCCAGCATCCTGACTTACCTTCTTTTTGGCTGTTTCCAGCTTCTGCAGCCAGTGCCTCAGTTTCCCAGAGGGCTGATGTGAAGGTGCTTCGAGGGCCAACTGCAAGGAGAGCGATTGTAAGGACCAGCAATGCCCATGGTGCTGCCACCAACACCAGCGCCACCGAGCTGGGGCTGGAGGGCTGGGGGGACACTCACGCAGTCTCGCAGGTCCTCCCGGACTTGGGTAAGGAAGGCCAGGGGCTGTTGGCACGTTTCAGCCAGCCTCTGGGTTGTGGGGTTTGTGAGCATGGTGACGGTGAGGTCCAGCTCAGCCTCCACCAGCATGATTCGTTCAGGTACCTGCAGATGAGAGCATCGTGGTTACAGGTCTGAAGCTGCCTCAGGGTGCAGAAGAAGGGGGTCCTGCCTGGAGGAAGGGTTTCCCTTCCATAGTATCGTCCTTACCGACAGCTCAGCCGTGTTCCACTTCCGATGGAAGAGTCTGGTGTTGCATTTTCGGTTTGTTAACAGCATGATGTCTTCCTGGAGGTGAAACATGGGAGAGTAGGGACAGATTGAAAGGCTGCTCTTGGATTTCGAGCTGTGTTTCACAACCCGCTTCACCCTCAAGAAGTGTGAAACCAGCACAAAATTCATCATAGCCATACCATGTTAGTATCCAAGGGCAGGTAAGTGCTGCTGCTCACTGTGCTGGGGAATGCTGTCCCCAAACTGCCTGGAATACATAACTTGTTCCCAAATACCCCAGAAAACACCCATCTTGTCCAAAAACACCCCAGAAAACATCCATCTTGCTACTCAGGGCCTGAAATTCAGCTGCCCCTCTGCCTCGTTCCCTGCCAGCCAATGCCCCCAAGCCCAGGGCTCGTTGCCCTTGATACTCACAAACTGCTCCTTCATCCTCCGCACTGCCTTCAGCTCCGAAGGTGCAGGGAACTGGTACTTGGAGAGACTGCAGCTCTTCTTTGGGGTGACCCGGGGGAAGGCATCCACCAGGAGAGCCCCCAGGGTCCCCAGCAGTATCACAGTGACCGTGTAGCATACCATCTTCGAAGCAAAGTTAAGTATAAGAAGAAATAGAATCAGGTGAGATGGAGGTGATTCTCAAGTCGCTTCTGCCCCTGCTCTGCCCCATCTCCCTGGCTTTTAAGCAGTGCAGGATTGCACTTTCAGCTTGAAAGGAAAATCCACGGCACGGCAGCTCTGCGACAGGAAAGCGAAAGCAGTGGAGAGGAAACCCCGAGGCCACAGGTGCGGCCACAGGTGAGGGCGCTGTGGGGATATGGCGACCAGGACGGGGCTTGGGACATGGTGGGACCCCGCAGAACTGTGCATGGCTTTTCCTCCCTGTTCAGCATTCATGGAAAGTGCAAATACAGCATCTTCACAGCGCTGCCTTGGCAGCTGCAAAAACACGCCCGCACTACAAGAAACCCGCCCTCTCCCTAAGGTAACCTGAGCCATGAAATTATAACTGTGCTTTGAATGTCATGCACTAATCAATCATGAAGTATAGCAAAATATACCCATGTGTGTAAAGAGCGACTATGCAGTAGTGTAGCACTGAGTAAGGCAGCTACAGCACTGTGCATCCAAAATCTGCTGTTTCCTCAAGGTAACCTGAGCTGTGAAACTACATCCGCATTTTGTTTTGTGCATTAATCAATCATAAAATATAGAAA
Organism: Alectoris magna; assembly: GCA_030625065.1. Lineage (NCBI taxonomy): Eukaryota > Metazoa > Chordata > Aves > Galliformes > Phasianidae > Alectoris > Alectoris magna. The sequence goes on from CM060567.1 coordinate 24,372,444, forward strand.
AATATAATCCTGCGTGTATAAAAAGCAGGGGCAGCTGGAGCAGATTATCATAGAATCACTTGAGTTGGAAGGGACCTGTAAAGGCCATCAGGTCCAACTCCCCTGCGATGAACAGGGACACCTACAGCTGATCAGGTGCTCAGTGCGTTGTGGGACCGCACAGCCAGGATGAGGAGCGGTGCAGCTCAGCCAGCAGCAGTGCTCACTTTGCTCGGACCGGATGGAGTTAGAGCTTGGAGCAGAGCCAGCACAGCCAGATGCAGGTATAAAGCCTGAAAGCGCTGGAGACGTGGGCTTCCTGCTCATGGCAAGTCATGCACAGCACTGCAGGACCAGGATCCCACCAGCACTGGGCTATGTGACCCATTAATAAAGCTAAGCTCAATAATTAAAAGCCTGAGCCTCAGCCAAGGCTTTGTTCTTCGTTAGCTTGTGTGCTCCAAGATGGGAAGCTCCTCTTTCCTTTCCATCCACTTAAAGAAACAAACACATTGAGATAAATGCATTTTATTCAATGCAACTTGCTCACACTTGGTGCAGCGATGAAATACAAGCCAAAAGCAGCAGAAGTAACTTCACAGAAGCTACCCAAGTAAGGCACAGAACATCCATAACAGAAAAATCCCATGAGGTATTAAAGCTGGGCACAGCATCCTTGATGAAGCCGAAACACCGTGCCTGCTTGGGGAGAAGGGGCGCAACATGCTCATGGACAATGCCAGCTCACCCTCCGATCCAGCCCTTGCAGTCCCATCTACACCATAATCCAGGGGATTCACCCCAAAACCTGTGCCCACTGCTGCTGGCTGCACTGAGAAGATCCATAGAGATGCTCTGGGGTGGCCCATTGGGTGTCATAGCAGCATCATATTGCTGTGGGACTTGGCTCCTTTGGTTTGTCTCCTCTGACACTGCAGTGTTTATTTCCCCATGCATCATTTCTGGTTGGCAAAGCGTAATGAGACGTCATTTCTTTACACAGGCAAGCAGGAAATCCCAAGGTGCCAAAGGTAAAGCGAAAGCAGAACAGGGAAGCCAGAGCTGTAAGCACAGCACCGGAGCATGACACACTGCACGGTTCCATCGTGGGCACCGAGCTCTGAGCAGCTGGCAGGAAAACCCAGACTCCTGCACAAGGAGCTGCAAGAGATGCTTTCACAGCAATGGGATGTACCTCCACCCAGTCTGGCTGCATTTGGCACAGCTCCTTTGAACAACGCTTCTGCTGGCTCTGCCACTACAGCAGCTGTCACCCACCACAGCAGAACCCCTAAAGCCACCACAGGCTGGGGACACCACAGCCAGCATAGCAGGGAGGCACAGGCAGTGATGCAGCCCCCCCTTTCTGTTTCTGCCTACAAGAAAATGAGCAGCTATCTGGCCTCACTACATTAAGAAATTGTTAATTGCATTCCACATCTATTGACTGTGCTGTTAATACATCGGGTGACACAAACAATTACAGGTCCCCCAGTTCTACAAAGTGGAAGCAAAGCTCTGGGGAGGAGGTTTGCTCTGCTTTTCCAGAGCAAAAAAAACCCCGACAAGCAGGAGATCCCCAGGTGTGGAAAGGAAAGCAAAACAGGCACGGCTGTACCAAGTAGACACCAGTGCCAGGTGAGGACATCGCCCTGTGACTCATCAGGAGGCTGGCACAGAGAGCACTGGCCACCAGCCATACTGTGTAGCAAGGAGGTACGGAGGGCCCAGGAGCTTCTTCCTCACCCTATTAGAGCTGGTTGTACAAAGACTTGGGGGGAAAAAAAAGTGAGGCAAGACAAAATAGTGCCCCAAATCCAACAGGTGGCCACTGCTCAGCAGCTGTCACTGCAGTCATCCCACCTGCTGGTGCCACTACCAGCACCCAGCCCAAGCCTGCTGCAGTGATGCAATCCACGCTGTTACATCACCCCTGCATTATCCCTCAGAGGCTGATGTAAGGAGAGCTGCTCAAACAAGCAGCTGTGAATATAAACCCGCCTTTTTTTGAAAGCTCTTGTGCTGGTGCTGTAGGGACAAGGCCTCTCCAGCCCTCTTGGGTTTAACACGGGGGATAGCCTGGGGAACGGTGCCTCACCTGTGGTACCCCACAGGGATTGGCTGGCCAGATCCTCCCCACAGTGCTTCCATGGGAGAAAAACCCATGGGACTGATGCACAAAAGCCCTTTTTGTGGGAAAGGGGACCCCGATCCCTCAAAGACAGCATCTCTAGGGCAGCTTTCCTGCCTGGGGCAAGGATTACAGGAACTGGAGACATCCCCATGGAACCTCAGTGCCTCCAGAAAGCAAACAGGAGGTGACCAGCGCCTGCTGAGACCCGGCTTTGAATCACTTCACCTCTGCATTTCAGGGAGTGGCACACAATTATTTTCAGTGCACAGAGCAGATAAAAAAACCGAGGCTGGATCCAAGGGGTATGTAAACACTTCTCTGCAGGAGCAAGCCCAGGGAGGCTCAAGCTGCAAGAGCTCCATGCCAAGGAATTCCACAGGGACCAGAGCAGCCAGGCCAACCAAGCGTCTATTAGAAAAGCCAAACAACTCCACTTGGCAACTTTCTTTTCTTTTAATTGTTAAAGAAATTCAGCTGTTACAGTATTGGATGTGGGACAAGAACCATAACCACCCTGGTCCCTCCAACAGGAGGGTGTTGGGCAGACTGGGAGCATAGCACAGACACGGCCCTGCATTAAGCCCATGTCTGCTTACAAAGATTAAGGCTTTGACCACTGAAATCACCACCGATCTCCCCAAGGAAAAGCAGGGTGTTAGGAGTCCCGCTTCTCCCAGCACCAGGTCAGGAGGAGGCTCGCCTCACGCTTCCTTGTGCCCCAGGATGCAGACATGCCTCACCCAGAACTCCAGCGGGGTGTCACGTGAGGGAGCTCCCATCGTCTCCAGCAGCCTACAAGAAGCACAGTAAGGGTCCTCCACCCCCATCCAGCCAAGTCGCACCAGGTGTGGGGAGATAACCACAACCAGGGATGAAATTTTTTCTTCTAAAGCACTCCAAAGCTTAGATTACCAGTTGGCAGGAACCCTTTCACAAAGCAGTGCACCCCTCCTTCCCCCAACCCCACTCTTGGTCCACCCTATAAGAGGGCATCTTTCATGCCCTGCTTATTTTCATAAAGACCTTTTATTATTATTATTATATATTATTATTATATATTATTATTATTACCTCTTTTCCATCCCTGGGAGGAGGGTTTTTGCAGCCTCGGGGTCATTCTTCATGAAGACTTGGTACGGAGAGGCAGACTCTAAGTAACCAACCACCCCAGCAACCGTCATGGGAATTTTATCATAGATGTTGGTGATCCTAGAAAGGCAATGAGGAAGAAAGGAGCACTGGGACATTAGATACAGGTAGTGGAACAAGGGTGACTGCAGAGCGAGGTAGTGATGAATAAAACTCATGGAATTATCCATGGTCCAAGAGAGGAAAGCATCTCCTTATGGCAGCTGATGGGTCAGGAGCAGTGTTCTCACCCACTCACGGTCATGCACCAAGGAGCTCCTGCTCACCTCTTCTTGTCTGGAAATGGCAAAGCCTCAAAGATCTCCTTGTAGTCTTCCAGGACGTGTTTTACTCGACTGTGTGAGTATTTTAAGAGCTGGTCCCAGGCCTGTAATGAGAGCAGATAAGCACAACCGTGTCGAGCTCTCCATTTCCGCAGAGCTTGGTCCTAGGCCTGAAGCATGTACACTTCTAAGACACCCCTGCTCCCCTCTCCCCGCAGCAGCCCACACCGTAGCCCCTCATCACCTCACCCCATCGCTTCTCCCCCCTCAGCACCCACCCACCACTGTACGTTTCCCCCTGCCCAGCACAGGTGAGCCCCAGGCTCGGTACCCTCCCTGACCTCCCGAAAGATTTGGGTCAGCTTTTCAGAGCAGTCCCCGTAGTGCAGGCTCATGTCAGTGGTGTAGGTGCTGATGGCCACGCAGCCACCTGGCCGCAGCACACGCTTCGCCTCGTTCATGAACTTCCCAATATCAAACCAGTGTGCAGCCGTGAACGAGGCCAGGAGATCGACCGAGGCATCCTCAAAGGGCAGCTCCTCCGCCGGGCACACCCTGTGGACGGGGGTAAAAAATAACAGCGCGTAATGCTGGAAACTGCGGAGCAAGGCACGAAGCTAAAGGGCACACAAGGAGCTGGGTTCTGCCTGCAGCACTCACAGGTAGGAGATGTTGGGAGGAGAGGGAGCAGCCCTGGCCTCCTGGATCTGTGCGTGGCTGATGTCGGTGCCCACCACCTTCACGAAGCGCTCTGCCAGGAAAGCCGTGCCTTGCCCCGACCCGCAGCCCACATCCACAGCCAGCTGGGTGCAGTTGGGAGCCTGCAGGGACAGGAGGGCACGTCTCAGCAGCAGCACCCCAACTCCTAGCCTTGCTCACAGCTGGGTGCAGGCTCCTGGGCCCCCGCTAAGCCCTGGTGGTCATCCCACCCCAAGCGAAGGGGTAAGGATATAAACAGAGCACAGCTGTGCCCCGCTCACCTTCTCCTGCAGGTAGGTGAGGATGGTGTCCTTCAGCTCCTTGCCAGGGGCAAAGCGGTACTTCAGGTAGACGGCTGCGTGCTGTGTGCCCTCAAACATCTGCGCGGCCATGCTGGAAGCACAGGGCCTGTCCTGTCGGGACAGCGGTGCTCAGCCTGCACCCAGCGCCAGGACTTTGCCCAGGCCCCTCCCTCAGCGTCCCCCACCACCGGCCGTGCTCAGAAGCCGGAAGCCTCAGCAGCCATGTCCCGTTTGTGGCAGGGACTGCGCAAGAGAGACGGACCCAGGGAGCATGACGGGGACGTCACAGGGGCAACGCTTGCGTGCAGAGCTCGGTACAACAGCACAGCCCGTGCTGTTTGGGCACACCAGGCAGGGAAGGGTTACAGCTTGTAATGCAGGAAGAGCCCTTACTCTCTGTTCCGGATGCTTTCAGCAGGGAGCATCAAACCTGGCTGCTCACACTGGAATGCTTCATCCGCTCCCCGCCACTGCCCCAGCACCCCCAGCTGCTCACGACACCAGCAGTGCCCAGCAGCACCCCACTCACCACTCCCAGGCCCTCCTACAGCGTCAGGACGAAGGGACAAGGCCACTCACCCTACAGCCAGCAGAGACAGGCTAGCTGTGGGGCAGAATGGGGCCCTGCAAGGCTCATTGCACGCAAACACCACGGGTGGGGCCACGCTTTCCAGGAAAACATTCCCAGCCCTCCCTACGTAGCTGGGGTGAAAGAGCAGCAGCAGGCCTGGCAGCGCTGCATCCGGGCTGCAGGGCCGACTGCTCCCTCTAGAGCTGCAGCGCCGCACAGCTGAGCTGCAAGTACAGCATCCTAAAGCCTCCGCTGTGAGGTCCCTGCAGCCTTAATGCAGCCTGCCGAGCCTGAGAGCTGGGCTTCCCCTTGGTACAGGGACTGCGGTAATTAGGCACAGAGTAACTTCAGAACGCACACAAATGAGGGGATGATCAGCAGCCCTAACAGCTCAAGCAGCAGATACCAAAGAAGAGCAAGAACCAAACCCTGTGGGAACCCCAACCCATACTTACAGCCTGACTGTGCTGAAGCCCTCTCCTTGTACCCTGCAAAAGGAGAAAGGCACACAGGGTGCTTTTATAACCCTGCTGCCAGCATTAGGAGCAAAGTCCCACACCTGGGCCAAGGCAGCCTGTTGGCATTTTGCATGCATTCAGGGCAGTAGTGCTCATTGCACACAGCTGAGCCCAGTAGAGCCCCTGCTTCTATCTCTTGTTAGTGATGGCACCGCAAGGAACGGGCAAAACAGGGCCTGGAGCCCTATGTGTGCCAGGGGTATCTGCAGCACCGTGCAGAAGCTGGTAATATTGCGCTTACTTTTTGGAGGCAGTAATTTGCTTTTAAGACCCCAGAGAGGCTTTGGCTCTTGGGAGACTTTCCTTTGTTTATGTCATAAAATCATTCGGGTTAAAAAAGACCACTAAGATTCCCAAGCCCAACCCCAGCTCACCCCACAATGCCCACTGCCCACAGCCCTCAGTGCCACATCCCCACAGTTCTGGAACACCTGCAGGGACGGTGACCCCAGCACTCCCTGGGCAGCTGTGCCAGTGCTCCAGTGGGAAGGGAACAACGTTTGTCATCACAGGGAGGAATAAAGGGATGTGAAAACGCTCAGGGTTTCTGCAAGGCTCCTTCTGAACCCACAGGGCTCAGGGGCTGAATGACTAATTGCTGCAGCGGTGTGCGGGATGAAGGCTCCAGGCAGGGAAGGGAGAAGGCCACAAGTGAGCTGGTGGGAGCTGCTCACACCCCTGCGTGCTGCTTGTGATCCCCAAAATGCTGCTGATGTGTAAACAAGGCAGTGGCCCAGCAGATCCAAGGGAAGGGCCGTCACCTGCTGCTGATTTCTGAGGGCTCATAACTGTAGAGGATGGGGGAAATTGCTGCAGGAGCACTGAGGCTGGGTGGGATGGTGGAGATGTGTGCAGTGAGCAGCACAAAGCCATCGGTCCCTGAGCATGATGGGCTCCCAGCTCTGGAAATCAAACCCCGGATGATCCCTTCTGGCCCTGATCCCTGTGGGAAATAACCCTGGGGCCCCCCAGGGCTGGGCACAGGCCCCCAGCCTGAGCACGTCCCCGTAGGGGTATGGCCCTGCTGCTGTGCCGTGCAGACGCACAGCTTCACTCCCCAGCGCTCTCGAGCATCCGAGTGGCCATAATTCCCCGGAAGGGGATGGTAATGAATCAGCGTCGCCCCGGAACGAAGAAGAGGGGGAGAAATATGAGCGTGCCCTGCCTTCCCCTGCCTGTGCCCTGCGTGCTCGCGCTGTGCGGGGCCCCGGAGGGCGAGCGCAATGCCCTGCGGCGGCTGAAGGCACGGGGGAGCCAGGGGGGAGCCGCGGGGGGAGCCAGGGAGGGGCACGGGGACGGGCAGAGCCCAGCACTGCTGCGCCCATGGGGCTGGGGGCCTGGCTGCGCTCGCTTGGCGGCTGCTGCGGCTGCTGCGGCGGGGAGGCGGCAGCCCCTGAGAAGGAGCCGCTGCTCAGGTGAGTGCCCCTGTCCCCATCCCATCCCTGCTCTGGGTGACCCCGTCCCCATCCTGTCCCAGCTCCGCTCACACTGGAGCGATGCTCCAAGCGTGGCCCCGCTTTGCCCGCAGCCCTCTCCTACCTTATGCTTCACCCTTTTCCCCAGCTGTCATTCCGCAGCCGCTGCACAGAGATTCCGAGGCCCCAGAGGGATTTTCTCCCAGCCCCCAGCTCGCTTTCTGCCTTGGCTGGGTCTCACGCCCCGTGGCACAATGCGTGCCGGAGCACTGCTCTCAATTTTCTGACAACCAAATGAAGTTTTGGAGAGCAAACCATGTCTTTCGCCATAGAAACCGCCCGGCTTTTGTCTTCCCACTGCAAGGGCTTGGGGCTTTCATCGGGGAGGTTGGAGTGAGAAGCAAGGGATGGGGTCCCACTGGGGCTGCCGGAGATGCCCAGGGAGGGGAGCTGGAGGTCTGCAGCGCGGGGCACCGCATTGAGTCTTTGTGCGAATGCAGCATGAGGTTGAAAGATGACAGATCTGTAAGCCAGCCTGCGTGGGAGGGGGTCTGCAGCAGTACCCAAAGCCTCCCACAGCACCGCCACATTTCTGAGACACATGCGGTGACCTATTTAGTTAGCGGGGACCGGCGGCAGGGATTGAAGCACCCTGATTTGGTGCTGTTAAAAGCAGCTTCCTAAATAATAACCAGATAATCTCGAGGATGGGGCTGGCGGGCCAGGAAATTCGCATTAACCTCCTGAGAGCCCGGCACACGGGCGGAGAGGTGCGGGTGCTGCCGTGCACCTTTCTTTAGCAACGTGCCTCTGTGCACCGATCCAATTAATGCCATAAGCAGGAAAGCAGAGGCACCTGCTGTTGCGCAAGTGCGGCAGCATAATTAATCTGATGGCCTAATTGCTGGCTTGTCCCCGGATGGGAGGCTTTTGTGGTTTTATATTGCAAAGTGGGGGTCTTGCAGCAGCCTTGTTTAAAAGGAACGATGCAAACAAACTGAGCGCTTGGGCTCCGAGCCTTGGGATGCATTAAACTGGGCTAAAAGCAGCCCAGAGCAGCAGTCTGTTGATGAAGTGCTGATGCTTCTGGATAAAGAGCAAATTGAAACAGGTCCAAGCCCCCTCTGGTCCCATGGAAACTGCTGCAAGTGACACAAGACGGGAAGGCGGCCCGTCCTGTCCTGCTTTTCTCCATATTCGCTCATTTTTGTGACACTCAGCCCTGCTGTCAGCTCTGTGCCCACACATCCCACAGTCACTTCCCATGTTTGCTGGCTCCTGAGCACAGCTGGGGCCCCTTCCTTGGGAATCACCTTGCGAGACACAAGGGAGTGGCTCACAAAGCCAAGGTGTGTTATTGTTAGTGCCAAAAGATCTTACAGTGAGCAGGGTGGGTCAGTGAGTGGGAGGAAGCAGGAGAATGGTGATGAACTCACATGAAACAACGCCCCATAGGCTGTACAGGGTGAGAACCCCACAGAGAACCCCTTGGTATGGGGGTCTGTGGCGCCCCAGGAGTTCCCTGCTTGCTCAGGATACCTAGAGATGTGTTGGGAGGTCTGAGCAGTGCCATCTGCACCCTGCAAACTACCTGTTCTCTTGGCTTTAATGAGAGATTGGGAGAGATTATCTTCCCCTTGTTACCTGTCACTCAGGTTTTTGGTTTGCTGGAAATCTAATTAGGGAGCCACTTTTAGGGGTTTATCCACATGCTGGAGCTCCCCTTAGCACCCTTTGTAATGCCCTGACATCGGGGATAAAGCACTGCAGCACAACCAAGGTTGGATGGATTAATTCCCAGAGGAAGGAATGGGGTTTGGATAGCAAATGGAATCAGCAGGGGGTTGTTCTAACACAAAGTGAGCAGGAAAAGGGATTGGACTGGATGATCTCCAGAGGTCCCTTCCAGCCACTACAAATCTGTGGTTATGAAATGCTGCAGGACAGCTGCTGGTACCACTGTGTAAGGCCTAAAATATTTCCCCATTTGTGGTGTTTCTCTTCAGTATCTTGGTTAGAAACATGGGGGCCCAATGGAAGCATTCTGCTAAAAGTTCTCCCTGCAGAAACAAACTACCCCATAAAAGCCTTGCACTTCCCACTCACAGCACCCAGCCATAAGCATGGGGCTCAGAAGAGCCCCTCACCACCATGGGAAGGGATGGTGCTCAGGAGATGATGCTCTGCCTGCTGCCCATTCATAGAATCATAGGATGGTTTGAGTTGGAAGAGACCCTTAGAGGTCATCTGGTCCAACTCCCCTGCAGTGAACAGGGACAACCCACAGCTCCATCAGGTGCTCAGAGCCCCATCCAGCCTGAACTCCCAGGAATCTCCAGGATGGGGCATCCCCCACCTCTCTGGGCAACCTGTGCCAGTGCCTCACCAACCTTATTGTAAAAAACTTCTTCCTTATATCCAAACTAAATCTCCCCTCTTTAAGTTTGAAACTATTTCCCCTTGTCCTATCACAGCAGACCCTGCTAAATTGTCTGTGCCCTTCTTTCTTACAGCTCTCCTTTAGAAGCTGAAGCCCCTCTTTAGAAACTGAGCAGACAAACCCAGGCTTTCCTGAAGGGCTCCAAGCGTTCCCATCCGGGTGTTCCCATCCGGGTGTTCCCATCTGATGCAGCCCCTGCCCGAGTCAGACTAGGAGCAGGGTGCCCAGGAGAGGTCCCATTGGGTTTTGAGCATCTCCATGGTTGGAGACCCCACAACCTCTCTGGGAAACCCATGACAGTGTTCAACCACCATTTCTGTCACACAATTCTTTCTTAGATTCAAAGTTTCCTGCATTTCAATTTCTGTCCCATTGTGGAGCAACACTGGGGAAAGGCTGGCTCCATCTGCTCCCTCCCATGTTAAATGGATGGGGCCAGCTATTTGGGTCCATCACATGGCTAAGATTGTCCCGAGCCACCCCATTTCCAGGCTTACCCATTCCCAGCAGCATCGTGTGCTTCGTCCCGTGGCCATACCAGATTTCAGCTGGCAGAAAGGGACTTTTGGGAAGGCCGAGGTGACACTGGGTGTTAACACAGCCTCATGTCCCCTCTCTACAGCAATAACAACCCATATGCTTCCTTTGGGGCCACGCTGGCACGGGATGAGGAGCAGAACCTGTGGAGCACCCCGCACGACGTGACCCACACAGAGGCAGACGATGACCGGGTGCTGTACAACATGATTGTGGGCCGGAGCCAGCTGGACAAGGACTCCGAGGTGAGGAGATCACAACGTGCTCTGGGATCATCAGCTCCATTTATTTCTCAGTTTAGGCCGGTATTTCCCTATTTGGGGGTTTCTGTGATGGGGATGCCCACTGCATCCTGGGTACTGCAGCATTAAGTGCTCCCCTAATGGGTGATAACTGGTACAGAAGGGAAAAAAAAAATCATCCCTGTTACATAAGCACTGTTTTGCAGCCCTGATTTCTTTCTCCAAAGTACTCTGTGCACAGGAGATTTCAGCAGCCTGATTAGGACCGCTTCGTTCATGCTCAGCCCCACTGCTGTTACAGCTGGGGAATTGGAGGCACGCAGGGTGAGCAACACATGCTGCTATGGGGTGCTCCCGGCTCTCCTGTGTCCCACCAGGCCCCGTTATTTGTGCAGAGAGAATTGCTGAGGGCACACAAGCTGCTGCAGCCTCCAGCTGCGCCCTTTCTGGGTGGCAGTAGGAGGAATTTGGCCTGGAGAGCCAACATTCCTGCCCTCGGCCCCAAATCTCTCTGTCCTCCAGTGAGCATTGGAAAACTAGGCCAGCTTGCGTCGTCCGCTGCCCCTAATGAGGGAGGGAGAAAAGTCTAATTGAAGAACAGTGCCAAGGGCATAATCTGCTTTGGGAGCTGCTACTGGCCCTGGGAGCGGGCAGATGCCACAGGGCAGGGAATGGTCAGCAGCAAACATGACACAAACATAGCACCTTTTTTTTTGTAAATCTCAGTTAAAATAGGAGAAAACAGGAGAGCTGCCTCCCTGCATGCCTGTGTGCTCACTGCATCCTTCCCCACCACCAATGGGGGTTTGGGATGCTGGAAGGACACAAAGAGCTGTCACCCCACATCTCCATGTGGCACCACCATGGCCATCAAACCAGCGTCTCATTGTCCTTAAGCTAACCCATTTCTGCTTCTGTTTTCTGAATCGTGAGCCTTTCTGACAGTGATGCCAGTAGCGTAAACTTACGGGCACCAAGGAGTCAATGAAAAGAATACATTTTCCTCCTTTATACTGGTAAGGGGCTGGCAACGCTAACACAGCCCTTGAGATCAAAGCTGCCATCCAAGCTCATCAACACTTGGGTCAACATTGCAAAGACGGAGAAAGTGTCTTTTCCTGCAGGATGGCCCTGCAGCATCATTAAACCTGTTGTGGTATAAAATAAAACCCCGCAGCACAGTGAGGTGACGTATAACTGGAAATGGGTGATGTGCTGCTCCCACACTGCTTTTGTCCACCCCTGTAAAGCATCATTTTCTGCACTGAGGCTGCTCCTTCACACACTCCCCAAATTCTTCCTGGACAGCACAATGTTAGAGGTCCTCTGGGACTGGATTCGCCTCTATGGAGCGACTCAGTAAGCAGGATGCATGAGAAAGCTGTAACCTAGATTCCCTCAAAACAAAAATAGATGGGAAATCGCACTGCTCTTAATCCAGAGAGCAGCACGAGCAGCTTCCCTGCATGCCGGCCACTTGGATTAGTGACTTTCAGGGAGGGCAGGACCAGGCTTCTCCCACCCAGCACAATCACTCCTGCTCCTGTCTCCTCCATTTCCTTAGCTAAGGAATGAAGTCGTGCTCAGCCTCTTTTTGCTGCCAGTCTTAGCCTGTTGCTATGGGTGTTCATCAGCATCACGAACCCAGGGAGCAGGATCCCGGGGGGACGGCACAGAGGAGCACCCGTTCATCCTGCAGGAGTACATCTGTGTCACCTGCTGCTCAGCAATGGGATTAATCGAGGCTGTCGGTGAGAGGAAATGATCTGAGTGATGCTACAACCCGCTGTGCGGACGCTTCTGTCGATGCATCCTTTTTGTTGTGAACGTGTATTAAATTGATGTAGGAGAAATACTCCTAGTTGTGTTCCAGTGCAGGAATGTCTTTTTCTACAAACAGGCACCACTAATGGCACTGGTACAACTGTAATAATAACCTCAAGCCCTTCCCCTTCACGCAGCGTCCCATTATGCAGATATAGAGGTTGAGGTCAAGTCTGTGGGTTTGAGCTATATTAAGATAAAGCATTAATTTCATCACTTGGCAGTCACTAAGGTTAGTGATTATTTCAAATGGTTCTTCTAGCATCCATGTGCACCCCTCTTCCTTGCTGTGTACTGAGGGGTCTGGTCTAGTGGGGAAATACTGGTGGTAGGTTGGACTGGATGATCTTGGAGGTCTTTTCCAACCTTGGTGAGTCTCTGATTTAAAAAATGCTACCCCAACCTTTAAAATAGTCTAGTTTTATTGTTCTCAAGTACTTTTGAAGACCTACCTACTCCAGTTAGATGCCAGATCAGTTTGGAGAAGACACTTCGTACAGCAGCAACTTTTACCTTTCTATGGGCTATGAACAGCTATTAGAAAAGGTGCAATGCCAGTTTAACCACAAGGCTATGCAAATAAGGTGTTGCCATAGTCCATGGAATGTAATTAAGAGCTCTGGCTCTGTTTCTAGACGTTGTAATTCCCAGAAAAGCAGTAAAGGCCTCCTCATATGCAAATAACTATGATACCCTTTTGCTTTGCAGGAATGGCAAAAGCTCAACTATGATATTTATACCTTACGGCAAACACGGAAAGAAGTGAGAAGCAGGTGGAAGCACATTTTAGAGGATTTAGGTAAGATGAAGAACAAAACAATGTCTTTTCTATGGTGCTGAATGAGAAGAAGCCCGGGAGCCACCAGCTCCAGGGCCAGTTGTGAGGGTCCAGGAGAGCCCTTCGAACCCACGACAGCTTGGGCACACAGTCATCCATCTCAGGTTTCCTTCTGCAAGAATACCTCACCCTGTGTTCTTATAAACAAGATAAGCATGGAGAAATGAATATTCCTCCCAGATGTGAAGACAGATACACCTAGTTTTCCTCCCCAGCTCCTACCAGCTGATTGGAGCCAAATCACCCACTCTGTTTGCTCCAAAGTGAATTTGAAATGTTCTTTCAGCAAATGAAATTGCTCAACAGCAGCCCTCCTACTCCAGGTGGCTGGTGGCTAATGAGAGGAGGGCTTGGGGCTGCTCCAGGGCATTGTCACTGGGAGCAAAAGAGGTGGGGAGCTCAGCCACCCCTGCCCTACCTGCTTTTCTGGCACCTGGATGGGAAGAACGCTGGGAATTCATTCATTCATTCAGCTCGTGCATCACCACCAGCTCCCTAGTGGTAAGTGCAGAGTCAGTGGTGGCAATTACATTTAAAGATCTCATGATCACCACACTAATTCATTTTCCTCCCCCTTTCTTTCCTTTGGCACCCTTGCTATAAGAGATGGTGACTGCTGTATCAACAGTCGCACATGTGTTCACTGCTGCAAAGGGACACCCACTGCTCTCTGCACGTTTGGCTCCTCTCTCTAACACGTCTTCTCCCCAGGTTTCCAGAAGGAAGCAGACTCCCTCTTGTCAGTGACCAAACTCAGCATTGTCAGCGACTCTCAGAACATGAGCAAAGCCCGGGACATCCTGCTAAAGCTCTCCGAAGAGACAAATATCTTCCCAACCAGCTGGGAGCTGTCTGAGCGTTACCTCTTTGTGGTGGTGAGTAGCTCCTAGCGTGCATCCCTCCTTCTTGCTCTGGCTCTGCAAGTGAGCTCAAGCGCAGGGAGCAGAGAGATGACCCACACCAGAGGATGCTCAAAGATGTGGTGGCAGTGACTGTACAATCCCATTGCTTTGGCAGGACCGGCTGATCGCTTTGGATGCTGCAGATGAGTTCTTCAAGCTGGCCAGCGTGGTGTACCCAAAAAGAGCCAGCGTGGAAAGAGTGGCTGAGAAGCACACCCCTGTCATGACACCCTGAGGAGCATGGGGACAGTGGGTTTACCATCCCTTGGGACCAGGCTCCTGTGCCAAGGGGCTGCAGCATGAGTAGTGCTGTTCCGTGTTTCCCTGCCCAGGAGTAGGCTAGCGATGCCCTACAGGGAAGACATGGGAAGGGGCTCCCAGCAGACAGGAGCGAGAACTGCCGTAGCATAGCCCTGATGGGAGCCCACCAGCTGTGTAGGGTATGCAAATAGGCACAGGGGAACCACTGCACCAGTAGCTGCAAACGATGTCCCTAACAACAGCACCACGAGGACATCCACCTTGTCACCTCCCATGGGACTTTCGCCTCCCTCAGCCCTCGCAGCCAGGAAGGAAAAATACCTCGCTCACCTGCAACCTCATGACATTTCTCTGTGCAACAGTCCCATTCTTTGTCTCCAGTGGATTGGCCCAGCAGCTCAGGACAGGACTGACATCAGCATCCTGGCTCTGTTGGGTGCTGGGTCCCCAGCGATGGGCATCTGGAGGAACTCATGTCAAGGGATGCTCAGCCCAGCACTGTGAACAAAGGTGGATTTTAGCAAGGCTCCATGGTTGGACCTGCTGAGAAATACTCCTCCTGTAACACCCTCAGATTGGTCACACCATCATCTTCCTTCATTTCCGAACGTCCGATTCTTAATTGCAATAATAAAAAGCACCATAAAGTTGGTGATCGATGTATGTGGTCAGCGCTGTTAATGAAGATTTTTAATGAACACCCTTTGTATCTCTTTTGTGTGTGTGTATGTGTCTGATAGAGAGCAATAGTTTCAAAACACTGGATTTGATCGTTTGACAACAAGTGGAAGTTCATCACTGGTTAACACATTTGCTGCTAATGGACCAGTTGAAAATCCTGGTTACAAAGGACCTCCCAAAAGAACAAAATAGAGCTTTTATTTGTTTATATCTACAGAGTTTGAGATATATATATATATATATATTTATGAAATGTTTCTGTTTGTCTGTCTTCCTGGGAAATATTTTTTGTCAGCTCTGGACATCAATGAAACCTGAATTTAATAAACAAAACCTAGCACAAAACCAAGGCTTCTTACTCTCTGTGACCCCTCTGGGGCAACGACGTTTATCTCAGCTGCTGATAGCAAAAGGGCTGAGCCATTTCCAGATCATGAGCTTCTGCAACCTGCTCTCCACACCCTTACACAGCTTGCTGGTTGACTTGCAAGTGAAAGGTCACTTTCCAGCCTAAGACAAAAGCCTTCATACAAGGTGATGGGGATTGAATTGAATATCAATGGGATCTGGAGTTCGGTACCCATTTCCCATTGACTTTTATTTCCTTTTAGCTGCAGTTCAGCTGCACTTTGGAAAGGCTGCCATGCTTTTAAAGAAAATGAATAAACCTTAGTGTGAGGCAACTCATGTGCTCGAGGGTTTGGTTTGAACAAGCTGTTGCAGAACAGGGAGATCCGGAGGTCCGAGGGACACAGTGCCAAAGCACACAAGGCCCCACAAAAGCCAGCCCTTGGGATATCATCACCTTACACTTCACCTGTTATGCAAAGCTGCCTGATGGGTTCTTAAATCACTTCTGTGGGGCAGGGAGGAGTAACCAGGCTGAGAGCTCGTGCTTCTAATAAAGTATTGATCGCAACACAGGCCTGCCTGAGGTGTTTAAGGACATATTTAGGCTTTAACAGAGGCTTTGGGACGGATGAGCTGCTTCACAAAGTGGTCCAGGACACGTTGTTAAGCAAGTCCCTCTCCATCGAGAAAGATGGAGCAAAGCCACCGGATCCCGCCCTTGCCCATTGACCCCAGTGAGCACCCAGCTGAGAGCGCGGCTGTAAGGCAGCTCGGTGAGCACCAGAGGCCACTCTTCCCTTAGCCATGCTGTGAGGAATCCTCCCCAGAAGGCGGTGAAACATTGCCAGCCTTTTCATGCGTGCACATCGTCTCCAGTCTCCCAGCTCTCTGAGAATCAACCAGTTCATCTGACAACAAGAAACAAACAGCCAATGGGAACAAATCAGGGCAGCTTCTTGGAAGTGAGATTGTGACTTAATGATAACAAATAATTAAGCATAAGCTTTGAATCCTTCCCCTTGCGCTTATTTCAGACACTGCCTGCATCGATCAGGCCATCAAGCAAACCTGGGCAAATGCTTGTGGCTAATTGTTGGCTTCACAACAGCCGAGCAAAGTATTTTAGCTTTGCGGCTCACAAGGAGCAGCACCATAGGATTCCCATCCTCCACATCAAAGCCAGGAATTACATATAGCGCAGTCACCAGCCCTAGGAGAGAGCAGCTA
This sequence comes from Alectoris magna, assembly GCA_030625065.1. Lineage (NCBI taxonomy): Eukaryota > Metazoa > Chordata > Aves > Galliformes > Phasianidae > Alectoris > Alectoris magna. Next base: position 24,388,777 of record CM060567.1, read on the forward strand.
TAAACGAACTCAATGGATGGACCATCCTGGCTGTGCACACCTGGTTTCTCCTTTGCACTCTGAACTTTCCTGGGACGCGCATCATGAGTTCGGCAGGCTAAGAAGAAAGCCGAAGATGGAAATTGGGCTGTGAGCTGCAATCCAGGCAGAAGGTGGCAGTGCGGGTGTTTGGTAAAGGCTGAACAGCAGCGGGCAAAGGAGATGGGAGGGAGCGGCGTAAATCACTCCGTGAGCTCTGATAAGTAATGGGAATGGACATGGGAGAGAAAACCATCATCTACTGAATTCCAGCTGTAGGAAAAATCGCCATTTCAAACCACCCCTTTCAATCATTTCTAACGTTAGAAATAGCAGCACTTACAAACCTTTCCTGGAGGGAGAACCTGTGTTTTTCTAATCTAATGAGGATCAGTAATGTTGATTGACTTGCCACAAAACAGCTTTCCAGTAGTATCCCTTTGAAGACAAGCAACCACTTTTGCTTGGGGAGTCCTTCTTATGCAAGCTATGGCTTAGTGAAAGCATTTCTTTGTCTTACAGACTGCAAATGTCGTGGATGTATTCGTAGTGCCTTTGCACAGGGAATCCATGGAACAATCCAACTCCTGGGCTCTGCTTAATGCCCTATGCAAAGCCTTGCATGGCCAGAAGCTTTCTGGTTTTACTATCAGTTGACTCATGAAAAGTACTACCTCTCCCTATAAGCTTTATCCTCATCCTTCAAGGAGAAAAAAGTCATCTTCTCAACATGGTGATACATTCAGGCAACTGCTTTATCTTATTTGGATGAGTGGAGGGAGACCGCGGAGGCTGACATGGTGGGATCCCAGCTGCCGTAAAATAAACAGATAAAGGCAGCCATAGCAAAACAAGGCAACAAACAGAGGCAAAAAGGCACAGCCCAAGGAAAGGCATTCTGGCAAGTGGAGAAGGCTGTGTGCAACGGGTACAGCACTGGTGCCAAAATATGCTGCGGTGGTGCTGCAGGGCGCGTTAGCTGGGCATTGCCAGCAGGATGAGCTGTGTTTGTGTATGCCTGGATTAGCAACATTAAAATAAAAGCTGTTTGATGCGAGCTCTCACCAGCAGATCAGAAAGAAGAAACGTTTGGGAAAGGATATGCTACCAAAAGATCATCCCTTTGAGAGGGGCAGCTTTATATCTGTTGAGCTTCTGGGATTCTTTTCTTCCTGTTGGCTTAGCAGGGCTTGAGTCAGACTTCAGAGACATAAACACAGGGCAAGCCCAGACGCTTCCCAAGTCAAAAACAAACCTTCTGCCAGTCGCCCATCCATGCCTCTTCTGCATCAAAGTCTCAGAAATAACAGCCAGGGCTCCTGAAGAGAATTCCATGAGTGGGGAGAGGATCTCTGTGTGCCTGCAGGAACAAAGCCCAAAGCATTCCTCATGCCATAGGGATCGCAGGTTGGAGGGACCTGAGGAGGTTATCTTGGCCAACATCCTTCTGTAAAGCAGTATCTGCCCTTTTGAGAATGCTGTCAACAATTTGTATGGAGAACGTGAACGGAAGGGAGGGAAGGAAACAGCACTGTTTGTTGGTGGGGAGATGGCCAGGGGTTTGGAAACTCAGTTTCCATTCCCAGAGCTGCCCATCTCCATCTGCCCATCCAGGTTTGGGATGGGGAGGTGGGACCTCCAGGGGCTGATGGCAAAGAGGTCCTGCTATTCCTGCATCTGTCTTCAAGCTAAACTTTGTATATCAAAACCGTTCACAAGCCTATCATCCAAAACACTCTGCTATAATATTTTCAAGATGTTTTCCTTCAATTTTGACTTTTTTTGTAATGCTCTCCAGCCTTTTGGTACAAGCCGGATAAAGCACTGTTTCCACGCAGAAACTAAAACTTCAGATTTAGATGACAGCAGTGCCTTTTAAAGCAGTGCTAAAACATTTTCTTTTTAATCTGGGGGCAATGCCTGTTCCTGCGGATAGTTTCAGCTCTGATAAATCAGCTTTGCCAGACAGAATTGGTAAGTTCAGCTTTGTTTAGGGCTTTAACCCTTTGCTGTGAGCCCTACAGACAAAGCGTGCTGCGTGGCAGCTGGTGATGTTCTGATTATTTATCCAGTGAAAACTGTTTCAAAACAGAAGAGAAGGGCACCTTTTTAACCCCTGAGGCTGTGTTTAAGGGAGATCCCACAGCTCTCAGCCCTGCACAAGACGCGTGCAGGCATGCTGAGGAATCTGGCCTGCCTGGGTACATCTTTCCTAGTCAAAGGCAGATGCAGCCCCGTGCTTCCATCACCTTTTGCTCAACAGGTAACGCAGCCACCAGTCCTGAGCTAATCAGATTCAATTTGATGGTGTTATTTGCTTTTTGCTTGCCCAATTGCATGGAAAATATTTTCACTTTTCCTTCCTTCCTCCTTGGATGCAACACAGAAATGACCAAGTTTGGGTACTCATGCAGTTGGTACCAGAAGAGGGGAAGTACACTGGCTCATGCCCCAGTTCTGCTTTCCAGAAGGGATGGAGCTTCCCAAGGGATGTACAAACACATTGGGAGTAATGAGCATTTCAGGAAGCCCAACAAATACAGAGTTCTGCCCCTTGCTCAGTTGGCTGAGGTCGCATGGGATCTGCACACCACCATTCCCATGCTGGGTGGCTTCCTGACAAACATGACAGCTGCACAGAGTGCAGCCTGGTCCCCGCCAGGGTATCACTGATGCCCAACACACCTACATACCCGTGACACTGCAAACCAGGAGAAAGCAAGACTCGTCCCCCCTCTGCTGCAGCCACTGGATCTCCCATGAACATCGTCCAGCCTGGACACACATTAAAGATCAAATATGGTCACAAATGCAGCACCCTCCCACTATTTGCCACTCCTCATGCAGCAGTGACACTACAAAACTCAGTATGAAAGGCTGCAGGGCAATAGGACCAGCAGCACGCATCCAGCCCCTTGCTTATAAGCCAGCACAAATCCTGCAGACAGCCAGCCAGCCAACTAGCGGGGTTTTGCTGCTCAGGGCAGTTTCTGCTTCTATACCCACAAATACCACTTTCTAACATTAATTGCTCTTTAAATTCTTCACTATTTAAGATCTCAGGAAGTCCAGTGGTAATGCACAGACTTCACGCTACTACACAGAACATCTACAGACCCAGGGCAGCCATGTCCTTCAACTCCATCCTTTATTTTCCTGATGGAAAACTCCTTCCTGATGTCAGCAATGACCAGACTTTTCCCACCAGTGCAGTATGAACCCAGTAAGCAAGGCTGGCTCCCACCAGCACACCAAGCAGAACAACTTGCTGCAGGCAAAAGATCTCTTCCCTTGCTCAAGGTTTCATACAAGTGCAAGCATTGAGCTCAGCAAAGAGAGCTCAAGGCTCAAGTCTGGGAGGACTGCAAATAAACACATTTCTCAGTGCTGAATAAGGATCATCCAGAAGAGGAGAGTGGTCCACACCACGCAGCTTTGCATTCCTGTGCTTGCAGCCTCTTTTGGAAATATTATTCTCAGTTGTTTTTTCCCCCATTTCTTTTACATTAAAGACTGGCTGCACTGTGTAAAGCCTGCAAGGAAGGGGAAAAAATGAAAATGAGCAAGTCAGAGAGGGACACCTGCAAGCCTGATGAGCAGTTTCACTGTGGCTAGGAGAACAAGCCCCACAGGCTCATCTCCTGCAGATGCACACAGCGACATAAAATCATAGAGTGGCTTGGGTTGGAAAGGACCTTGAGGATCATCAAGTTCCAGCCATCCTATCATCCAAGTCCCTTTCATCATCCCCACACCCCACCACATCCTCTCCATCCTCACTGCCTCCACCACGTCCTCTCCTGCATCCCCACCATGTCTCCACCATGCCCCTCCATCACCCCATCCATGACATATCACATCCAGTTGCCTTACAGCTTTCCATGGGAAGGGGGTTTTACACGCAGGTGACAGTGAGCTGTGGGTAAAGCAGAGGTCAGCACAGCTGGCTGTGACTGAGCTGTAAACACACCTGGCTGCAGCAGTTCCTCTCTTCTTTTCAGCACGCCCAGCGCCGTTTTGCACTCAGATTCCTTTCTGAGCCATAAAGGATGATGGTTCAGCACCTGGGATGCGGTCCCTGGGCAGACCCAGCATCCTCAGCTCTGTGCAGCAGCAGCACGCAGGGATGCCCAGCCCCTCATGCAATGGGGTTTCCAGGATTGCATCCCATTGGACTCCTTTCCTCTTTGCTGAGATCAAGGAGTTTTAGACAACACTGTTGGATGGAGGAGCTGAAGGAAACTCAGGCCTACACCTCCACGTAAGTCTTTGGGAAAGAGAAAGCACGAAGCTGCTACCCTTACAGGCACTCTCCTCTCCCAAGATTATTTTATTCTCCTTGAAAGACCCTATAAAAGATTGAATTCAGGCTATCTCTCCCTATTTGTATTCTTCCTGTTCTTTGAAACATGTTTTAATTCTCTCCATTCCCCAACCTCATTTCGGTTGGTGGTGCTGGAAGGTATTTAAAGTTACAGCCATGCTCCCATGGGTTTCCATGAAAGAAATTAGGGAAGAAGAAGAAAAAAAAAAAATACCCAACCAACACAGAAAGAAAGCCCCTGCCTGTCTGATGCACAGCAATGCTTATGTTTCAATTACAGGGAGTGAGGGGCCAGACTCAACAGAGAGTCTGAGACAGGGGAAAGGAAGAATTATGTTGGAAAACCAGACTGCAGCCATAAAGAGGCAGCTGCCTGCAAGGGGATAATCCCGTTAGCAAGGCAGCCAGGCGGCCAGCAGGCTTCCTATCCCCATTGCGAGCGTGCTGCTCTCCAGGAAAGGGATGCTTCACCAGCCTCTGGGTGATGGCATTAAATAAAACACACACCAAGAGATAACTATTCAGCCCTACCTCTTTATCTCACCCAGGTGAATTAGGGCTTTGCTGCTCCCCAGCACCAGGGCTCCCTCTGCAAACACAAAGATGGTGCAGGATTTTATGAATGGGGCAGGGCAGAGCTCTGGGCAATGATGTGACATGGTGCAGCTGCCTCCTTGGGGAGGCAGGGGATGAGATAAACAGCTGCCTGGCTCCTCGAGGCCGCTTCTCCCATTACTCAGTGTTTTGCTCACCGTGTCTCATAAATCCCTTTGCTGTTTGGCTCCTGTATGCTGGTGGAGGGTGAAGGCAGTGTACCCTGTTCCCGGGCTAACAAGGGACTGTTTGAAAGCAGCTCTGAGCAGGATGACGTCAAGCAAGAAACCTCCAAGAGGATGTTGCAAGCTGGGCTTTGAAGGCAGGGTTTGTTTGGGAACATCAGGCTTCAGCTGGATCCGCTGATATTGGGCATGCCAATGAGACATCCCAATTACCGGGCAGAACTGAGTAAGAGGCTTTCAGGCTGTGGGTACCTTGAGATGAGCAGCACGTAAACATCCTGCCCGCCTCAGCGGGGAGAAACCACCACCCCACGTGCTCTGTCTGAACCAAGGGCACAGGCACCCAGAGCTCCTCCCTGCGGGGCAGCAGAGGCTCGAAATAGATGGGATGGGGGGGAAGAGGGACAGCTATTGCACACTCCTCATCCTCAGGCACTGCTGAGGTTTCTGGGGTTTGGGACCCAGCATAACATAGTAATGCCGCTCCACTCTCGATGGTATTTGAAAAGTGAAAAAAGGTAACGTTGCACTCATTTTTAGAAGGGTGGATAGGGAACTACTGACCTGTCAGCCTCACCTCAGTGCCAAGGAAGATCATGGAGCAGATCCTCCTAAAACACATGGAAGAGAGGTAGATGATATGAGATAACCAGCACGGCTTCACCAAGGACAAGCTTTGCCAGACCAACCTCGTGGCTTCTGTGATGGCGTAACTGCATCAACGAGGGAAGACCACCGATGTCATTTATCTGGACTCCCACAGCATCCTCCTCTCCAGATTGGAAAGATAAGGATCTGATGGGTGGATTGTTCAATGGATGAAAAACTGGTTGTGAGATTGCACCCAGAGAGTGGTGGTCAATGGCTCAGTGTCCAGATGGAGATCAGAGCGGTCTCCCTCCAGGGTCAGCACTGAGACTGGTGCTCTCTAGTATCTTCATCACTGACACTGACAGTGGGATCAAGTGCAGCGTCAGCAAGTCTGCAGATGACACCAAGCCATGAGGTGCGGTCAATATGCCCAAGGGATGGGATGTCATCCAAAGAGACCTTGACAGGCTGAGCAGTGGGCCCAGCTGAACCTCTTGAGATTCAACAGATCCAAATGCAGGGTGTTGCACCTGGGCCACGGCAACCCCCACTATCAGTGCAAGATGGGGGCTGTAAGGATGGAGCACAGCCCTGCTGAAAGGGACCTGGGGGTGCTGGTGGATGGCAGCTGGACATGAACCAGCACTGTGCCCTCACAGCCCAAAGCCAGCCGTACCCTGGGCTGCACCAAAAGAAATGTATCCAGCAGGGCAAGGGTTCTGCACTGGTGAGACCTCACCTGGTGTATTGCATCCAGATGTGGAGTCCTCAGTACAGTGTTTCATGTTCTTGATTTCTCAATTGCCAGCCATTACATAGAGCAAATACATTTGAACAAGCAAGATACATTTGGACAACTTTCGTTTGGTCAAAGCCTGGATTTAAATTCCTGGCTCCTTTTCAACCATCCATGATAGGGTTTATTTTCCAGCCTGCACCTTGAGAAGTCAACAAGCAGAGCTGGAAGATATCTATGCCAACCTGCATGCCATGAGTCGAGACCACGACCTCCAATTGCTGAATTGCCTTTACACATCAGTGAGTCACCAACCTGTAAAATGGAGAACGAATAGCTCCTTCACCCCGCTCACTGAGCAGTTTCACTTCATGCCACAGCTACCCATCTGCGGCTGTATTCCTGTAATTGACCCTTTGGGAGCTTGCTGACCTTATGAAGCATGATTTGGTTTTGTTTAAGGAAACAAACCGGGCTGCTTGCAAGATGCTTTGATCCTGAACAGTGTTTGGGGCTGGGTGAAGCTGTGAAATGATGTGATGGTGAGTCACGACACCGCTTTGTCAAGCTGCATACCTGATTTTCTTGCTCCTTGTCAAATATTTGCTGTCTGTCTGAGTATATAAAGGATATTTCACAGCAGAAACAAATGCCTGCCTTTCCAGCTGCGCATCCCTCCACTGCAGGCTCCTCTCTCTCACACACACACAGTTTTGCAGAAGAGACATGCATAAAGCCAACGTAAAATCAAAGTTGCACACAAGGCAAGAGAAACGGCCAAAAAATGCCAGCAGCTTCCAGGAAACAACAAGCTTTCAGAGTCCAAATCACCCTTGGTGAGAGCAAGCCCAGCTCCATTAAATTCAACAGCCGCTGTTACACTTCACTGAAGTAGGTCTTGTAGGGTTTATTTGAGGTTAACTGCCCAAATCCCTGGCTTACAGACCTCTTTATGTCCAAGATAACAAATGGGAAGGTAAATAAGAACTAAGGAGAAGCCATGCTTGCGGCTGGTTCTTTGCCCTCTGGCTCACTGCGTGCTGACAGTGCAGCTATGCAAAGCATTCAGCTCAGCACGCCGAGTGGTCATTCCACTTTGACTCCAGCCATTCCCAACGCTCTCCTCTAGTTGCTCTTTGGGGAATTCATGTAGCTACCAGGTAAAGATGTCCACACAAAGAAAATACATCCTATCTGCACTTTTCCTGACCTTAACAACGTCTGGGCTTTGTCCACACCAGGAGGATGCTGCAGCAAGAAGAGCCCAGCACTACGACAAGGAAAATGGCTCTGTTGCAATACAAAACCCCAAGTGCTCTAACTTATGTCCCTGGAGTTCCTGGGCCTGTAAAGTTTTAGTCCCTTGTGTTGCTGGTCTTGCTGAAGCCAGGTTCTTAGCAGGAGTGCATCAAGCTTGTGCTGAAGTGCTTGTGAGCCAGATTTTAGATCATTAACACGAGAGATCATTGAAAGATCAAACCAAAAATACATAGATTTTAATGCAGACACATCTCAAAGCTTGATGGACTAGTAAGGTTGGGAGGGGGAAGGAAGAAAGAAAATGCCACTGAAGACTAGGATGAAACAATGCCAGTTTTTTTTGGCCATGCCCCTAGGATCAGAAATAGAACAGATCTGGATTTCAAAAGATGATCCGCATTGTGTGCAAGCTCCTACTAAGCAGAAATTGTGTTAACAATAAAAGGATAAAATCACAGAATGATTAAGGTTGGAAAGGACCTCTAAGGTCATCCAGTCCAACCATCTACCTACCACCAGTATTACCCACTAAACCATGTTCCTTAGGACCACGTCTACATGCTTCTTGGACACCTCCAGTGACAGTGACTCCACTATCCCCCTGGGCAGCCCGTTCCAGCACCTAACCACTGATCTGGAAAAGAAATTTTTCCTAATATTTAACCTGAACCTCCCGTGGTACAACTTAAAGCCACTACCTCCAGTCCTATCACTATTACCTGTGGAAAGAGGCCAGCCCCCACCTCATCACCACCTCCTTTCAGGGAGAACAATAATATCTCTCCTAAGAACAAGGGCAACCACAGACCCTCCATTTTGCCAGGCAGATTCACAAACACAGACTGCCATTCAGCAATCACAAAGCTGGGAAGGCTGTTGCTGGAAAGTAGTGACTGGTCCTGGGTACAGAGCTCTCAAAGATACGAATTAACTGGAGAAAGTCCAAAAGGGAACATTAAGAAGGGCCAGAAGACATAATTTATGAGGAAAGAGCAAAAGAATGAAGGTTGTTTAGTCTAGAAGATGGATGATTCTGACCTTCAGCTACACACAGGACAAAAAAGAATGGATTAATCCTTTCTCAGCCGTCACGGTAGACAGTCGGAGTTGCAATGGGCTTAAAATGCATCAGGGATGATTTTGGTTACACATTAAGCAACACTTTCCTATGTCTGCTCTCCAAGTTTGCTTACAGCTTCTTCACCCCTGGATCTTTTTTTTATTTCTTTTTTTATTTTATTTAATTTTATGACATAAAAAACAAATTTATGTTGATTTGCATCTTGTGGGGGTCAACGGTCTCATTTTTATAATTTTTTTGGATAGAACTGGTGCAGCCCTCGCTCACTAACATATCCTGCTCTGTACAACCCTCATGCCCACAGTAATTAAAGGAAACCACTCATTTCCCAGCTCTGTTTCATCACACACAGCATCCTTTGCTGTCACAGGCCATGGATTGAGGCACGCTCCAGCAGCTGTTTAATTTGGGATAAAATGAGCTCAGTGAGAATGCTCCATCTCCACCTATCCCACAGCTCACAGAACGAAGCTAATTAGCAGTTGTAATTAAACTCAGCATTGGCACGTGCTTGCAGCAAATTCTTCCAGCTGCCATTGTGTGCCTTAGGTTTACCATCAGGTTAAATCAACCATCAGTGCCTGATTGATGTCTTTGTTATCTATCACTGCATCTACAAACAGGCTGGTATGCTCCGGAGTACCACACTAGCATCACCCAGAAACCAGAAAAGCCTGCTGCTCCCTTTTCCTCCTCTCCCAGCAGGCAGGGCTCGGTGTCCTGGTTTAAGATCGTTTTTCATTTTTTGCAAAGAAGCTTTCCCCCTTCATTTTCCACTCCTCCCCATTTTTGACACTGGTCACAACAGTTCAGGAATACAAATCTTGCCCTGGACCTGAGAAAGCTGAGACCATAAAAATAGCTCCTGATGCAGCATGCTGAGAGGAGAAAGCTTTCACAGGGTGAGCTCGGGGGATGCTGTGTAAGTGTGTAACTGAGGATTTCAACGACCATTCTTCCCCAGCATCCCCTGGAGAGTCAGCTTGGAGCCCTGTGGCACATTAACAGCTAAAACCCATTATATTCACAGCATCTTAAGCCCAGTTTAGGGACACCTCACGCTCTCTGAAACAGTGGCAGTATTCAAAAATGGACCAACTCAAAGCATCAGCTCTGCAAATTACCTTCAGGTTTCTTCAATGCAGATAACTTTGTTTTTTGGAGCCTCAGACACATAGATGAGGGAGCAGCCAGCAATCCAAGGTGGTGGGATGGGATATTACAGGATGCAATATTTCTCACCCAGAGGGTGGTGATGCACTGGAACAGGTTGCCCAAGGAGGTCATGGATGCCCCATCCCTGGAGCATTCAAGGCCAGGCTGGATGTGGGTCTGGGCAGCCTGGTCTGGTGGTTGACGACGCTGCACACAGCAGGGGGTTGAAACTGGATGAGCATTGTGGTCCTTTTCAACCCAGGCCATGCTATGATTCTATGATACCTCAGGACAGATGGCGTGGTAGGGATGGAGGAGGTCCCCAGGGATGCTTGGGTTGAGGGAAGGCTGCCTGGGAGCTGGTGGGAAGAGAAGGAGGCCACGGAGGGGAAGGCAGAACAATAGTTATTTATTTTGATTTTAAAAACCCCAAATTTCTAGTTTGTTTATTCTGCGTTTTAGAGAGAGAACACAGATTCCCAGAAAAAGTGTCTGGGAAAAAGAGGCTCCCATGTCCTTCAGCCCATCAAAGAACAGGACCACAGTGTTTATTTGAATGAAACAAAAAATAACACATCCCCACAGCAGCCTCTGCACAAGCACAGCCACACGCAGGCACTGCTGCATCTCTGGCCATCACAGTCACTTCCGTCACTCACACGACGTGGTTTGGTTTTCAGGATGGCTCACCCTCCCCTTCTCCAGGCCAACAGTCAGCCTAAGGATGGGACTGTGCACCTGAAGGATACACAACAGGACCTGCTGTTTTACTGAACACCATCTGCCAACTGCACAGCACGACAAGTACTCACAGAGCAAGCTTGGAGAAGCAAGACAAGTGTCTTAACTATTGGCAATATTTGGGTTCCTTTCATCTCGGCTTGTCAGAGGGTAGGGTAATATTTTCAGGCTTTGAATCTACAACTGGGATGGCTAATGTTTTATTAGATTTTCTTCACCTCCTCAGTTTTAACTCCAGCACAATATAACACAAGAACTGCAAGAGCTGGAGATGCTGCCAAAGGGAAAATTTTTGCATTCTGCTCTTGTAATTGCAAAGGGACATGCACTCAAGCAGAGCACCTTTCAGGCTGAATCCCTGCTATTCTTTTGTAAGAAAACTCTTGCCTCTGCTTGTAGCAGAGTGAGATGAAGCCACTCTGCAAGAGTGGGCCTACAGCAGACTTCAGTAGAGCAGAGAAAGTCCCAAAAAGCAGAGCCATGCCAAAAAGGGCCTGATTCCCAGGATGGCAGAGAAGGGAAAGAAGGGCAAAGTCTATTAAAGGAAAAAAAAAACTAACTCAAATACTGCAATAAAAAGTCATTAAATGCACTGCACATATTTGTACTTAATGCAAATAATACAAAAAGTAAGGCAGACACCAGGCTGGATGAACACTGAAGGGCTGCATGGCACAGTACCTCCTGCCATCAGACCTATCGAGGAGTTCAGGTATAGCAGAACTCATTATTTTTGTGTGTTCTCATGGTTAGGTTTTAATCAGAGTAACAGCCTAACTCCTTGTGTCCTGCAGTGGGCACTGTGAAATACTACACAGCAGCCTAATGCCTGGACTAAGACAAAAACTAAAGGACAAATAGCCTTGTTTTGCTCAAACCTTAGGCTGAGAAGTCCAGTCTGGTTCTGCTTAAACATGAAGGCAGCTCACATCCAGCAGATGATCTGCCTTGAAAACAAGTTCATTGCAAATGCTGAAGAAGGAAACCAGCTTGCAACTACTTGTGTGCAGACACCTGGTACATCAAGCTCATTGGGATGAAAAGTCTTCTATGAGCTCATGTCTTGCTGCCAAGTCAGCCAAAGCACGTGGCCCAGCTCCCTGTCAGCTCTGGGACGTGTTTTTGGGTGTGTTTCATGAGCTGAATCTCAGCTGGTACATTGTTGGAAGAGCAAGGAACAACTCAGTTCTGACTGGAAATACCTGGATTCAAATCCATGAGCAATCTGGCCTTTAAGATCTGTAATAAAACAACTATGAGCATTCCACCATTCTGCATTCTTCCCTTCCATAACCTACATGGATCACTTGTGAGGAAGGATGCTCGGAAGGATGAAGCTCTGCTTTGAGCCAACTGTCTGTACAATTAGTCAACTTAAATGGTTAGGCTGGGCTAAAATTCACTTGTTCTGCAGTTCTGTGCACCTTTCAAAATGCCTCTCCTACTCCAAGCTGTCCTTGAGACTAACCATGAGCACTTCCCAGCCCATGGGAGTACTGCAGGAAGCAAAACTTAACCCTATGAACTTCCCTATCTTCCACCCTTCTCCTGCCAACAAACCTACACTCTTGTGACCACCTATATCAGAAGACCACTGTGGAAATAGAATCTCTGGGCTTCTCCTTTGGGAAAAGCAGGGCATTGTTTTCTTTGTTGATTCTGAACCTCTTCAGTGTAACACAGATTTCACATCCTGTTGACTAGACCCTTTTTACATCAGTTCAAGCCAAAGAGACATTGCTGACCACGTCTGAATGATGACAGCATGAATTCAAGCCTGCACACAAGTTTTCTCCCCTCTCAAAGTTTCCATTCAGTCTGATTGATCAAATATTTGCTTTTCCTCAGAGCAGATAACACGTGTGAACTTACAAACTTCCACCATGTAGTACCCATGAACCCTTATCCCCTTGTTCTATTTATCTTGAGGGTACAAAGGGCCATTGATTTCTCCCATTCCAACCAGACACAGGCTCTCAGTTTTCCTCCCTGCTGCAATCCTTGTTTTTCAGTCTTTGTGTTGGACTCGCTTGATTTAGAGAACAAAGAACACAAGTGAGACAAGGGTCAGTCAGGAACAAAGATGAGCATTAAACACAGCCAGCCAAGCATCCGTGTAAAATGAAATGATCCATCCCCAACACTGGTCTCTCTCTATGGCAAAGGATCAACGTAAACCACAGCCCTTTAAGGCAGTCCTGCTACTGTCCGGCACTCCACATGGAGGCTGGCACTTGCAAGAGGTGGTTCCACCTCCCAGCCTAGCTGAGAAACTATGAACTCAGCTTCCAGTGGGAAAAGCCTTCAATCAGGGCACGAATGCCATCTCGTCAGGTGCTCCAAAATCCCAGAGATATCACATAAAGTCTCTCAGAATTAAATTCTGGAGCCTGACATATGAGGTCAAGCCTCCAAAGCCTCCGTCTTCAGCGGAGAATCAGCAGCACGATGCGCGTCTGCAAGCTCCAAAGCACAGCTGGAGATGCTGGCAACGATGAGAAAAGCACAGCTTGGCACAGGGACAAGCTATCCCTGCTTCTTGCTCTTCCTAACAGTTTTCAGATGCAGGCCCACCAGGCCAGGGAGGCCACTGGAGGAGCGATAGCACGAGGATCTGCACCGTTAGGATGACCTCAAGATATGGAATCGCTTCAGGAAACAGAGCTATGAGAAAGATCAGCTAAAATAAAATAAAATTTAAAAAAAAAAAACAATGGAAAAAAATGCATCACTTGACTTAATTTTAGTTTTGAAAGTAGGGGAAAAGCCTTAAGTGTCTCACTCCTGCATTTTATTATTATTATTTTTTTTTTTTTTAAAGTCTTTGCCACAGGAGGAGGATCAGCACTCCTTGCTGAGATACCCAGAAGGACACCTCTGTTGTTCAGTCTGAAGGCAGGTTAATGGCAACATCTTCTGCCCTTCAACCTTTTCAATACCGCTCTTGGGCATGGATGCTGTGAATGGAAAGGGGACACCAAATCTCCTTTCCATGGCCCTCTCTCTCCTCCTTACTCCTCTGCTTGTTCCACGTGCTTTGGAGAAGATTCCCTGAACACAGAAGCCCACATCACATCTCTTTCTTTTGCTGAGGATGAGGATATCCAACTGATGTGCCTAGGTGGCTTACCGGGGAGATGCTTTTAGCTTCTGAGCAACCACTGATGAGTCCTGTACCCATAGCACAAACACTAGAGAAGGCAGAGATCACAGAATCATAGAATCATCAAGGTTGGAAAAGACCTACAAGATCATCCAGCCCAATCACCCACCTATCACCAAGAATTCTCACTAAACCACATCCCTCAGCACAACATCTAAAATGATGCTCTTCAGCCACTTTTCCCACTGCATCCCTTGCTAGTATTAACAACAGCACAACCTAATCACCTTCAGAATAACGTTAAGAGTGCAGATTGTTGAAAGCCAGTTTCAACCTTGATGACCGTGAAGGAATTTGACCCAAAAACTCACTAAGGGGGAGATGTGCAATTTCCTACTCGGTTGACTAATTTTTTCCTTGTATTCTCATTTAATCTGAAATGACATCATCTGCATAGCACAGATAGAGGAGAAAAATATAAAGCAAGAATTACATGCTGGAAACAGAATGGGAGAAATGGCCAAGAACAACAACGTTTCTCACTTTGCACATCTTGCTCAAACGTATGAAAAGCATGGCTCATATTGTTTCCTTCCCACCAACATCCTTAGTTGCACAAAGGACATGTAGAAACTTGGCTCTAGGCAGACATGCCCCATAGAAATCTCCCAGTATTCTCAAGACTGAAGCCCACCAATGTGAGTTTTGGTGACTCAAAACACACACTGCCAGCCACCCTTATCCCAAGGGGTCCATAGGTGTGCTGGCGAGGCATATGTTGTTACGCCATTTCTTCCAGAAGAATAGATGTTCTTCCAGCTTCCCTCCTTCAGGCATGCCCTTGAACGTCTCACAAGGCTAAACGAGATCATTAGACGCAGAAAACACGATTCAGAGCCTGTCCTCTGGCACACTTTTCCCCCTCCATACTATGGGAAAGGATGCTATAACATGGTGATTCTCCCTGAACTGGAGGTGCTTCTCAATGCTTTGTTACTGATACGCAGGACATTCCCTTTCGTTAAAGAAACTGAAAGAAAAAGAAGGGGCAGTGAGATATTCTAGAAGCAGGCACAGCTCTATTGAAATTGCTGCAGATAAATCAAGATGCAGAAAGCAAGAGTCAGGAGAAATGACGTTAATTTCTATTTCCATCAGCACAGAACATGCTCCTCAAAGTTTAAGGATTGCTTATCTTAGTTTCAAGGATCCTAATGCGTTACAGAATCCCACTCATTTTATCACCATGCAGTAACACATCCGGAATTTATATTGTTTGTACATGAATTCAACTGCAAAGACAGATGAAGTGGGAACTGCCCACATCTCTTGCATATGGAAATCTGTGTATAGAAACAAGAACACCCAGGCAGCTATTTGTCAAGAGATGAGTTCCTTGTTGTTTCTTGGTTGCACTCACAATGGAAATGCTGTTCTGCAATACAGTACTTTAAGCCTGAGCTCCTGTGATTCACATGGTACCTTCATTTACATTTCCAGTCTTACTGAAGCCTGACAAGTCAATATTAAATGGATATTAACAGTTTATTGATTCACATTATAACCCTCGATGACACTCTCATCAGGACTGATTGGTTCTACTAAGTCAGGGCTGGAATAAGGTCCTTTTAGGGTTTCATAAGCTGCGCCTTCATCTGATTTTACACATTGCAGTAGCACATGAGGAAATGCAAAGCCTTACCTATCAGCTTCTGCAGGTTGAATTGCAAGCCTTTCATCTCCAGTGTCCCTGCATCTACAGGGAAGGCAGCAGTGAGCACAGCCAGCATCTCCAGAGCAGCTGTAGCCTGGACTTAGCGTGCACGCTTGGACAAGAGTCACTTAAAAGTGGGCTCTCTAAGTGGTCATTATTAGGAACAGCTGTGGGATCAGCCCAGTGGTTGCTCACGTGCCTCCAGCTGTGCTGGGCTAAGAGCAGAGCTCTGTGCAGCTCCAGGAAAGCACAGTGTTGCTCACGAAGGTGGGCCGAGGCCATAAAGTTTGGCAGCTGGATATAGTGGGATCATCCCATCCCTTCCCAACCGCACACCAAGCCAGCTCAGCAGAATGTCCTCACCCAAAGCCAGGCCCTTGCCCATGGCCACGTTTTTCCCCAAGAGGAAGAAGAGGATCATATCAGCACTCCTACTTGTCAACAGTCCTTCATGCTCAGCCTTCCCTAGAGAACAGTGAAATGCTGCTTCAGGAAGCAAACTGCATTTTTTCCAGAGTGATGAATGGGAGAGGTTCCTCCCAGGCAAACACCGGACCAACCCCCAGCCCCGTTATGCACACACACCCCACGCACAGCCTGGAAGGACTGCAGCTGGCTGAATTAGTGCTGCCCACCTGGGACCACAGCACGTGGAGCAGCACGAAGTGCTGAATGCCACCTGGGATGCTCCAAGATACTCCTCACGTTCTGTATGCGCTACTGGGAGGTCAGGTTAGATGTGAGGACGGCATCCTGAACTGGGCAATAGACCCCAGTGTCATGCAGGGACCACCTCAGTACTTGGCCACAACTCCCGTTGCTGTGTTAATACTCACAGCTGGTCCATGGCCTGAGGCCGGTTTCTGCAGAGCAAAGGAGGAGTGATGGAGAGGAGGAAAGGCAGCACAGAAAGCCCACTGCTATCTGCTATGCAGCTCCCAGGACTTCTGCATTCAAGGGCTCACAACTGGAGGTTGACTCTGCGCTGGCTGCTGGCAGCACGCACACCTCTCGTGGAGGACAGCTGGGTCACAGCCTCTATTAGCGAGGCTCAAGCCCTCTGCCAAGAGACCTGTGAGACAGCAGTAGGATCAAACCCAAACACACAGCTCTTTGACTCCTTCAGATACTCTTCCATCCCACACAAGGAGGAGAGTCAGCAGCCTTTAGACCTTGGGGGCTGTGAAATTCTGTAATGCTTTCAGTGCTGTGACCCTTTTGGCTAACTTTATCCCACGCTCAGGTAGCGAAGCCAGCATTAATAATCCACACAGTGGGTTTAAAGCCAGGAGGAGGATGCAAAAATATCAGCATCGCTCGCTAAGCCCATGGGAGCTCTGAGTCAAAGGAGCCAGAAGCAGCTCAACAGAGCAGAGGCGTCTTTTTGTTGTGCGAACCATGATGGTTGCCAGCTCTCCCTTACCTGCTAAACCCATCTCCAGCATGTGGAAAAGCATTTGGGAATGAGATCACGAATCAGCTGATGCTGTGTAATCCTCTTGCCTGAAGGGCAAGCTGAAGTCAGCTCTCTCTGGAGGCAGCAAGGAGGATGGGCTGATAGGCACTGATCAGCAAGGCTTGTATTGATAGCACTGGCCAAGCCCCAAGCCCCATGGCTGGGCGTCCAGCACCAGCTGCACTCCTCTCCTGGAGCTCCCTGCAGTCCCATGGAGGATCACACAAATCACCCTCAGTGACAACCAGTCATGCCTTGCTTGTTTCTGCACATCAGTTCTCAGATCGTATTTAAAACAAACAAACAACGACAAATCCAAACCGAAAAAAGATCCACAGGTATTTGTGCAAGCAAAGAGCTTGGTTCAGCCACGTGTTGGTGTGCAGCACTCACCACGTTCATCGAGGCATCAAGAGAAAGCATCAAAAGAACTGTGGATGTAGAGGGCCAAAGGAGATGTGCAAGGACTAGAAGGGAGGAGGGGTTTTACTATTCACAGTGGATGCATTTGTCTGACATGCAGTACACCTGGGTATAACAAACGCTTCAGACACTGTTTGGTAGCAAGCTCTGCTTCAACTCATCACCTAGCACTAGAATCAGATTGTACTTGGTCATGCAGTGAGGGGGGAGAAATTAATAAGCCCACAAATGCACGCATTATTAAGCACAACAATCTCATTAGGGGCCACGAGGGTCTGGGACAGACTAGAGGAGCCAGGTAGGGGGTCTGAAGCAAGGCTCTAAAACGGGTTCCAGATGGTAGCCAGGTTCCCCCTTCCTGACTACTCACTCTATCCTTCACTGCCCTACATACAACCCACCCAGAGCAAAGTGGCTCTCTCCAGTCCTACACAGCCAGTCACACAGACATGGCTGCATATGGACCAGAGGTGCGCTTGGGACCCAAAGGTGGGTGCCTAGCTCGAGGTACAAAACGTGGCATCTGATACACCAGAAGCACCTCCAGTCAAAGAAAAGGGTCTATTCAATTTGGGGACAGAGATGTGGCATGTTGTAGCAACCTGAAACATGCACAAACTTCTCAGATTAAACCACCCGCACCTCCATCAGTGAGATCTTCTCGGTAATCAAGTGGACAGGCCATATATTTCACCATCAGCTACAACAAAGCAACCGTCTTAAACTTTAGGCCATAAACTCAGCCCTGCAAGTCCTATCCTGAGATCACAGCATGGCTTATGGTGAATAGGGAAGGCAGGGATCCAGTCCTCAAGAAAAACAAGGCACCCTTTTGTGAAGCCAACCCTTGGGGCTTCTCTTTGTCATACAAGAGTAATTATTTTGCACTTCTCACCCCTGTATAAACTTGATGGTTGTGTTCCACTGCATCTATTTGTACATCCCATTGTCAAGAGACTTGTAACACAAATGCACAACTAGAAAGAACGTAGGTAGGTAAAACAGAGATGGCACAGCCCCTGTAACTATGCACAAGCAGTAATTAATTCATGTCAGAACCAATTAATGACTCACTTCAAGGACGAGGCAAAAAATGGTCTGTTTGTATCTTAAAATGATGTTACTGCTGCTTAGAAAACAAAAACAAAACATCAATTGAAGATCAAACAGCTCCTGGACTCGTTTCCAGGAAATCCTGTGCTCCTCTCTCCAAGGCGCTGTGATTCATACTCATGTCTTGCTAAACAGACTGAAGTTGGGTGCTTCCATTGACAAGTTTTCACTTTTTTTTGTCCAAATTTGCAGGTGCCCAGAGCCAAAATAAGCTGCAGAGTGTCAGACAATAATAAAAAATTGAGATTTATTATGAGTTTTGTGTTATTTTAGCACTTTAGAGGCCTGGTGGAGAGCCAAGACGCCCTTCTCTTTCCTTTTGCCAAGCATTGTATGAAGCAGAGCAAAACAAAATGGTGCCTGTCCTCAACACTTGCATTGAAGCACGAGGGGACAAATGCTTGGGGGGTACCCAGAAATAGGGGCTGCCCTGGGGGCTGTGATGGCAGCACATCAAGCAGTCCCATGTGCCTCAGTGCACCCAAGTTTGGGAGCAAGAGACAGTGATCATGCAGCCCTACTGCTCTTCCTTCTCAAGGAAAGGTTAGGCTCTAAAGGCACAATTTTGTATAGTAATCTGGAGCTGTCAGCATAAATACTGGATGCTAAGGGTTACGAGCAGGAATAATGTATCATAAAACAAAGAATGTGTGGTAAAATTATAAAGGGAAGCATTATTGCGGCTTTTTTAGTTTTAATTTTTTAAGCAAAGCCCAGTATTAATAATGTTACATATTTAAGGGTCCCCCTAGCTGCTTATCCACCCCAGTGCTTCCCAGCAGAAATGTCTGAGGCCACTGAGTAGCACTGGGAATTCCTGCCTGCCAAGGGGCTTGCTATTTTGGAAACAGCAGTAAGAGCCTGGAATAGACAATGAAGCCCAGACTGAAAAGAGATGATGGATGGGAGGAAACACAGCTTGGTTCTGGCATTCTTGCCTGCCCTGAGCAAATGACGTTTCAAGGATGCAACACCAAAGCAAACCAACAAGCTTTTGAAGAGGAAAACTCTCAGAGGTCTTGATTTGTCAACCATTAGAACAGGTTAGCCTTTGCCTTACAAATGCATCTCAAGTAAAAACATGAATCACAGAATGGTTTGGGTTGGAAGGGACTTCAAGGATCATTGAGCTCCAACCTCCCGCTACATGCAGGGCCACCAACCTCCATATCTAAATACCAGACCAGGCTGCCCAGAGCCCCATCCAACCTGGCCTTGAACACCTCCAGGGACAGGGCATAATGAGCTCAATAGGAAAAAGAAAAGAATAGTATTGTTTAGGAAATGCAGAACCATATGTTTTAAGTCGTATTGTTAAGCTTTGAAATTAAAGCCTGCAACATCCACCATTCTCAACCTAACTCTTTTTGCAGTTGCCTTCCAGGAGTAATTTGGGAAATAGCAGCCAGGTCTGCTTTGCATATGGATAGATGTGTGCAAGACAACCGTGCATGGTCAGCTATAGATGTTTTAACATTTTTTCCAGCCTTGCTGGCATGCTTTTCTGTAATCTTCCATCTGTTCCCAATGGAATCAGTGGAGACAAAATGCTGCCTTCAACAAGCTGAATTCTTTGGGATGCAGTTTGAGTGGAGAAGGGGGAGGGGGGGAAATTGGGAAAGTGCTATCAAAGGCAAAAACGCCAAGGGCAGAGGGTGGGAAGGAAGGGGGCTGTCAAGAGGGCTGCACTTTCCAGAGAGCAGAGCGTGAGTCAGCAGAGTGGGTTTTTATATATATATATATATATTACAGAGTACAGCGATGCCCTGAAGACTACAACAGAAGAAACCTCTTTACTCCAACCCTGTGTGTGTTTTATCAATCAGGCAGCAAGGTCTCATTACTTCCTGACATAGGAACTCCCTGCAAAAAGCAGCTGTGATGCTTTTTTTTATTATTATTATTTTTATTCCTAAATATACTTTATGCTATTTATTTTTTTAAAGAGAGCTCAGGCAATCTACACACTCTTGAAAGGCTTGCCACTCCAAGCAACTTTTACCATCTCCTTAATCTGATTCATCACCTCAGTATCTGTGAGCCCGTTTCTCTCTCCTACCAGACTTACAGCTTCATATGATGTAGGAGTTCTCAAGGGCTACTTTTATTTGCTCTTAAATCCTACTGAAAACTTCCTCTTTCAGCAGATATTCCCTTCTCCTGGTGGCTGGTTATTGCTAACACCCACAGAAGTCAGCCCCTTTTGCTGCGGTCTTTTTCCACCCTGTTGGCACTGACACACCCCTGCATGGAGAACATGGGAAAGCTGAGTCACACAAAGTCACACACCAAGTTCCTCTCACTGTGCAGACCCAAAGTGACACAAACTGGGAGAAAAAAATACAAAGCAGTCATATACATCTGTACACCCCAGGGTTCCACAGCTGAAACCTTTGTGAGGTCAGACCAGAGATACCCAGGTGCTCCAAGACCATTCAGTCTCTCCCTCTGAGCCCTCATACAACCCACCAGAAATACAAATATATACATATACTGTGCATTACTATGCAATAAGTTCCATCACACGACCCCCTGAGCATCCTCCTTACACCACCCAGCTGCCTGATGAAGGTATTTGCCATTCTGTTACCAACAGATCCCCATCAGACCAAAGAGCAACAGGCAACCCCCTGCAAGAAGGGCAGCACAAAGCAGAAACAATACCTGCACAGCAGCTGCTGAGCCCCAACACGAGGAAAATGACTGTAAAATGATAGATATCTGTAACAAATTGCAGCTCTTACAGTACCTCTGTAATGATTAATGGCCGTACTGCTGGGGATAGTGATTTCCTCATTCTGTTCCTGGGAACAAGCAACATCCAAGCCTAGAGACCTGCTCTCCTCCCCAAACGAGCTGTTTAATTGGGTGGTGGAGAAGGAGCGTGGGGCAGAGTGAGACTTAACACAGCTGCATCAACTGCAATTTAGCAGCTTGGGCAGGTGCCATCAGCCCAAACAGCCTCAGGAGCACTGCTTTTGAACCATCTGCCTCTCCAGGAATGCCACAGCCCCAGCTTGCTGTTAGGGTGGCCCAGGACAGTCTCAAGCGTGCTGCCTGTAGACAGGCCCTTTTAGGGCAGGCTGACTCATACGTGGGTCAGAGCGACCCTGAGCTCCCTACGTGCTGCTGGCAGCCTGCTGCTCCTTCCCTTCACTGGGAGGGATAATTACAGCTCCTTGCATGCAACCGGGCTTTCACCACGGTGACTCCAAGTTGTGACACTCCTGATAACACGGATGCTGTCCTGTTTGGTTGTTTTTTTTCCCTGAAGCAACAGTAGAAGCTGCCTGCCTCATGCCAAGAGCATCTCTGAGCTGGCTTCTCTGCAGCGCTAGGAAGGAGCTTCTCAAGGCCACAGATCCTGCTGCCCGGGCTGGGCAAGAGTGTTCCCACA
The DNA here is from genome assembly GCA_030625065.1 of Alectoris magna. Classification (NCBI taxonomy): domain Eukaryota; kingdom Metazoa; phylum Chordata; class Aves; order Galliformes; family Phasianidae; genus Alectoris; species Alectoris magna. The sequence goes on from CM060567.1 coordinate 24,410,668, forward strand.
CTCAGGACTTGCTCACGCAGAGAAGCAGATTGCTTCCCTGTTTCCTATGCCAAGCATGTGGATTTTGGGGAGAGCTGGGCTTTTATTCTGAAGTGAAAGCTGCAGCAGCTCAGCCAGCCTTAGCCAGGCCTTACTCCTTGCAGAGCGTCTGGGAAATATCAGACACTCTCATTCGAGCACATGTGGGCTCCTGCCCAGCTCATCTTCTCCTCCCCCTTGCCTCTGAACAGGGCCAAATGCTTTCCTCCTCTTTTTTCCTCTGACTGAAATGTGCTTTGAGCTCACTGCTTTCAGACCTGAGCCCAAATGTGCAACCTCACTTCTTGCGTGTAGGACAGCAGGCTGGGATGTCAGACTGAGGGGATATCAATGACACTGCATTATGTTTCTAATTTCTCTTACTATCTCTCCCCCATGATCAAATATTCTTTTCTCTCTCACATCCTTTCAAGGTGCTTATTCCTTTACGTGTTTTCCTCTTCCACGTCTTCCTTTTTACTGCATCCTTCAAGAGGAAAGATGAATGAGTGGGTCTGCACATAAAATCCCTACGCCAGGGATTTACAATCAGAGTGTTTTTTGTGCTGTTTGCTTGCAGTAACTCCTGCCTTTTGCTCTCTACTGAGCACTAAACCGGTGTTTGCAGAAGTCAGATCCAACCAACTTCCCAGAGCAGTGATAACTGTGTGTGCTTGTGGCTGGGCTGCTTTCTCCTTGGAGCTTCACTCTGCATTTGATAAAATCAAATATCTTCTGCTGTCATCTTAAGTATCCTCCGAGTGCCAGGAGATCCTCCTGCATGTCTTTGCAGTTGGCTTTAGGTTCCAAATGATGATGTATTTTTAGCAAGCATTACCACTTTCCCTGCTACACACCCAGGGCCTGCGCTGTAAAAGCTGAACATTTAGTCCTGAGCTTTGTTGGTTATTATCACAAGTCTGTAATTGATGAGAAGTCCTTCTCTCCCTTCTATGTAGGTCCCAGGAGATGTTTTCAGAACTGGTGGCATATTTACCACACTCCAGATGTTAGGCACAGAGACTGCTTTAAGCAGGAGACCTTACACCACAGCAAGTGATGCCATAGTTTTCTAGCTGAGCTGTGTTAGAGCTCCTGGGAGAACAGCATCTCATTCGAACAATTTATTGCCCTTTGCTCTCTCAGCATGGTCTGATCAAGTTATCATGGCTTTATGAGCCATCACCCACCAGGCATGCTGGCTGCTTTCATGTCCCATTACAAAGACAGGGATTTTAAGCTATCATATTTTACTCTGCCATAGAATTGAACAAAGCAGACACATTTATGCCAGGTGTTTTTTTCTGGCAGGCAGTAACTAATTAGCCAGGACAATTCCACTGCTTGTAGTCGTGAATCTCCGCCCCACCACTCCCTTTAGCCCAAATGATGCTCAAGGTCAGGAGGGCTGGGAACTCCCTCAAAATACCCACTGGTTCTTGCAGGCTGAGGACACGATGGGGATGGGATGCGGGTGATTTCAGAGGATGGAGAGCTTTGTGCAAACCTTCACCTTTGCTGCCGAGCCTGCATTTCAGGTTCACATCCCCAGCCATGCCAGGAGAGCTGTGCCGTGGTTGGATAAGCCAGGACTGATGCTGCAGGGGTGAGAGGTTAAACAACTCGCAAGCTACACGCTAGCTGAGGATACACAATGAAAACTGTTGCCAGGTTAACTCCTAGAAAAATCAGCCTCGGCCCAAAGGGCAGATAATGAATCAGTATATAAGTTAAACCAAGTGCTGACGCAGCCTTCACTGCAAAGCACTCCCAGCGCCGCTGTAATACAGGGCCAAGATGAAATTCCACTGTGATTGACACTCTGCCATCACATCATTTGTTACCAATCCCATTTTTCCTCCCTTCCTCCGCTTTTCACTTCAAGGGACAGGACCTGCAGCAGCACAGCCTTCCGAGCCCTCCTTCGATCTGTTTTCCATTTGAGTGCCCTCCTCTGAGGATTGACTCATGCTTCTTGACATAAAGCACCGCCTCTTTGGGCTCTTACAAGGAAATAGCATGAGAGAATCGTCTAATTCAGACTTTTTGGCAGACTTCAGACACTATGCATTATAGTGTACATTTCTAGCCAAAGTCTTTGCCCTTTTGTGGTCATTGCAGAACAAACTGAGCTTCCTCCCTCATCATTTTTGGGTACTTCTGCTAACTCGCAATGCCTCAGACCAAACAGAAAGAGTGTGAGGTTTGGAGTAAATCAAATCTTAGAGGAATTATTTTAACATATGAACCATAAACACTCCTGCCGTGCTACTAATTCACATCCCAGGGACTCCAAGATTTTGCTCCAGGGAAATACATCTCAGATACAACAAATGAGATGCACAACGATCATCACGACCATTGCTATGTTTGTGGGAGCCCCGTATCTGTCCCCTGCTCAGGTCTTTAAAACCAGAGCTGTGAAAAAAATGCCTGGGGTGAAACATGAAACCGAATGAGACGGGCCTGGGCTGGGATTTGGTTATATATGGGAAAGTCAGGCTGAGTTCACCTAGAGAGTTGTGAAGGTTCATGAACCTTGCGAGGGAGCAAAGGTCCAGCTTGGAGCAAGCCTAGCCAAACTTCTTCCAGCAATTTTAAATGAGTGTATATTTGGGAACAGAGAGATCCTGTAAAGTAAATAGTTTTGATAGGAAATCTATTGCAGAGAGACCTGGTGGTTTCAGCAGCATTAAAGTGTTGAATGAAGTGAAGGCTCAGCTTGCACAGAGCCTGAGAAGTGTTAAATGACTCGACCTGAGCCACAAGCCCCTTGCTGCTGGGGCTTTAGCTGTAAACATGTCATTTGCAGCTCTGGAGGCAATGAGAGGTGACTTTAAAGGCTGAAGCAGTGATGTCTCAAGCTTTCCTGAATTAAAATAGCATTTTTTCTTCTGAATATCATGAATCTTTCCATGGGACAGATCCTTAAAAACTCTGATTATCAGTATTACGATGCCCTACAAGAAAACCTGGGAAATCACCAATGTAACAGTTTCCCTGAAGCAAAGGAATATGCCGTCAACTTGTCAGGGGCTGGGGATTTCATTTTAGGTCATGACTCTGGGTTTTTCTTCAAGATTTGGCCAGAGGAAACAGGAAAAGGTTTGCAGTATGGCCGGTATCTAATCTTTAAATTAGAAAGGAACTGAAGCCAGGGCTTCAGACTTTCATTACTACTACCAGGCTCCGAGAGCTGGGGTGCGGGGGAAAAATATGATAGTGCTTTTAAATGCCAGATTGCTAATCTGCAGCCTGATTAACAAACTCCCATGTGGCAGGCAAGCTGGTCTCAAAGGGAATCTTTCGTCCCTTCCTTTGTGTGGGTCTGGACAGCAGCAGCGACGACTGTCAGCTTGAAGAAAGAAAGAGAAGAAACTTTACAGCCAGATTTCTTTTCTCAACAGTAGGTATAGAACTTAGCCTTGCTTTCCCCTAAAAAAGAACATCCCAAGCATGCTGTGATGGGCAAAGGATTAGAAATTAGGAGAGAACTTGTGCTTGAATTTTACACACCTGGAGCAAGCTGTGACTCAAAGAACAGCAATAGAAGCCCTAATTAAAACTCCCACAACCCAGAGAAGCCATCATGGGATGCTCTGAATCTTTTCCAGCATCATAAAACAATGGCAAGACCGCCTTTGATTGCTATGGGAGCAGGTTTTAGCTCTTTCCAATCCATTTAAATACTTATTTCTCCAGGGCCATGCCTTAGGGTTAATTTTATGTACATTACTGACAAAGCCTTATGCCTTTGAGAGCAAGAATGAAGTAGGTAAGCAGCTCCAAAACATTTTTTAATTGCTGTATACACAGGACTACCATGCAGCAACAAGACCCGTCACACCAGGGTACACATCTAGCATGCCAAACCCTGTGGCAGTGGGATACGGAGCATCACATCAGCTAGCAAGGGCCTCTTTGAGTATGTAGCCTGGTAAAGCTCTGGGACAGTCAGCCTGTGGGTCTTAGTTTAGAAACCACAGGACTACATCATAAAAATAACATGGCAACATTACTTAGGCTGGAAAAGAAAAGAAGTTAATTTAAATTAATCATCATGGAATACAACTATAATTACAATATTGCCAGCTGTGTCTCCGCTTACACCGCCTTACCAGTTACTGGAAATAGCGATCAACTGAAAAATCCAAGCTACTCTTGGTATAGGATACACTAGGGAATCTTTCTTCCTATCTGCATGATGAATCTCTGGGTGGTTTGAACAAGAAATGAGTGCTGGACATTGTACGCATGCTGTAGGTATGAATTACTGATGGTCAAAAGAAAATGATGGCAAGCGATGGAGATGATCATAAGGTTTGTTTACAGACACCCTGATGGACTTGCTGATAGCTTATGCCGAATGATTAAAGTTGCACTGTTAAGTGGTTTCTTAGAGCCAGAATAGGCACCAGCATTTCACATTTGCAGCAGTTAAGCACTACAAGTACACAGTTTGATTTCTGCCATCAAAGCACTCTGTGAACAATGGGAGATGACATCAAAATAGCTGCATGTTCCCTCCTCAGATGGAGGGAAGATGTGGATGGTTGCGGGGGAGACTGAAAGGAGGGGAGCTCCCAGCTCCTGCAGACTTGCTTTTGTGTAAATCTGTGCAGCATCCTTAGTGCAACTGAAGGCAAATTACAAACAACCTTCTGAGCTACAGACAATATCACAAGCCATGTAGGCAACACTTCTGGGTCAAAAAACTACGCAGGTTTGGGCTGCCCTGGGAATAGTTGCAGTGGAGTTACAAGCTAGAGGAAACTCATGCTGTCTTAAAAGATCTTGGCTTCTATATCCTCCAGATGAGATATGACATGTAATCAACCCCAGCAACAGTACTGTGGGCTTTTTGGTGTTTTACTCGAAGCTTCAGTTCAAATCATGCATTTCCAATCGGGCTACAAATACACGATGAAGGAAAAATGTGTATTCTTCAAGTGCAGTGCTAAAACCTACAAGCATGTCCTGTTTGTGGAGACAGCCTGAGAGAGAGTCGTCACTGAGGATGTACAGAAGGCAGAGTGGGGCTCAGTGGAACATTTTGTAGCCATTTCATGCTGCTAAGCACCTCCTGTGGTCCTGGCTGGGGATGCTCCCCATAGGACATTACCTGTCCTTGGTCCTGTGCACAAGGAGGTTAGGAAGGAATAGCTTCCACTCTTGATCCAGTTTTGGTGATATGTGTTTCCCATCCCAGTTGGCACCAGCCCTTGAGAACTCAGGTGAAACAGGCCAAGCCCAACACCATACCTTGTCACCCCATGGAGCTCTGCTGCGATGACCCTCTTCTGCTTCATGATCCTTTTAGCCCTGACTGCAGCCAACCTGACCAACACAGGAAGAGCCGTGAGCCATCTCTGACAATGTTATAGGGCCTGTGGATCCTGGAGCAGAAGGTTTTTCTTTGCAAGCCTTGGGACAAAAAACAGAGGTAGCAATGGTTACTCCCCTTCTCCCTAGCATCCACCTACTCAAGTCCCCGAAAAAACAATCTTGTTGCTACAACGACCTTGCTCACCATAAATCCTTTTTCACACATCCTTTTAATGCTAGCGCCCTCAGGCAATGCTGAGTGGAAAGAGTAAGGTTTCAGGCTCTGTGGCAAGGAATTCCTCTTTTCAAAAGGCCAGACACAACAGCTGGGAAATTTTGGGTTATTGCTGCTTTGTGTCAGCTCTTACCCACTCCTGGAGGGGGCTGTAATTTCTGAAGCTTAGCAGCATTTGAACCAGGCAGAGAAATCTTTGAATTATGTTTTGGCTGACATTCATAGAGGCGGGTGTGTGTACTAACACATATCTGTGCGTGCATTTTATATCTGTATGTATACACAGATGCCTTGGGAGAAGGAAGGCGAGTAACTCAGCACGTCTAGCCTTCAGAATGCTGATTCAGGAGACTGGAAGCTGTCTCTAGGTTGCTGTTTTACCAGACCCTGGCTAGTTTTCAGCCAAGATGAGTTCAGGGGTGCTTGAGATATCAGCTTAGGGTGAGGGTCCAGCTTGAAAAGCAGCAGCTGTCAGCAGTGCTGCTGGGCTGTAATGATTAACAGTTGCTTTAGTGGTATTCATGTTCCCAGCACTTCCCCTGCCTTACCCTGCTCTCAGCAAGCTGCCTCCTCCTCACCCACATAGGTCCACTCATTCCTGTGGGCAGCAGGGGTAGACAAAGCCCAGTGCCAGCCTGGTGCTCGCCCTGTTGTCTTCTGGAAACCACCCTTTGCTCCACATATCACTTCATTTCCCTTAGAGCATGAGGGAGCTTTTGTGTCCTCTGTCTGGTGCCTTCACGCTCGGGTCCTGCCAGGAGCAATGACAAGGTGATATGTGGGCTGGTGTGTACAGCAGAAGTGTGGCTGGCTTTTCCCAGTCTCTTTCTCAATTTACACATGTGCACAGAAGAGGAGGGAATCTCCTCATTTCCAGGAAAGGCGCACAGAGCTGTCTGAGCGTTTAACTCCTGGAGGGCAGGGCAGGACTGGAGATCCAAGGCTCTAAACCAGACTGAGCAGCATGAAGCCACTTCCATCTTCTCAGCAAAGACTTTATACCCCAAACACTTTGCTTTCACAAGTCCTCTAAGCCTGAGGAGGAGCATCTTCTCCTCCCCCTGCCCACTTGAACCAACAAATGCAGGTTGTGGGGACATCTCTTGGGGGGAGCCCTGGGAAAGGGCTCTTGGAGGGGCTCTGCAGCACATCACCATCACTGCCTGCCTCTGTCAGTCTGTCTGACTCCCTCGTGGGGGATCAGGACCCTGCTGAGAAAAAGCAGATAGGGTTTCACACAATCCAAAGCACATGTACAGTCACTAACGCTGCGTAAGCACTTTTCTTTCCTATGGAAATGTTCCAATGTAGATTTCAAAGGAATGTGAGAAAATGCCCCCTCCTTTTTCTCCTGCTGCCTTGTGGGGATGATTCCCTCGGACGCACTTCTTGGAGAGAGATTTAAGGCTTGGGAAGGGGATGACTATGCTGAGAATTCATGCTGTGAGTTCAGGACAAGCCTTAGGAAAAGCCTCACCAGTTGTGGAAATCACCTATAGCTAATTGTAGATTATTGCTGTGAGAAAACATGCTCAAGTACTCAAGTCCAGTGAAAATGGACATGTTTGGGTGTTTTCCCCTCTATTAAAGCACTGTCAGATGTTCGCATCCAACACAGCTTTTGGGGTATCCCTCCTCCTCCAGGAATGTCCATGAAAAAGGAAGTTTCTCCACAGGAAGCAGTTTGTCTAAAAGTCATTTTTTCTTGGGGGAAGGGGAAAGAAAAGCTTAACATGGCCCTGTGTGGGGTGCAGGGCAAGGAGCAGCAGGGCCATCCCTTGAGAAATGACTGAGAAATGCATTCACGTCCTCATCCCCACTGCAGAGCTGAGTCATTCGAGATGGACCGGGGGGGAAATGAGTTCCCCTTTAGTCTGCCTGGTTATAATTATTCTTCTTTTTAAACTAAAAAAAAAAGAAAAGAAAAGAAAAGAAAATCGAAAAAGCTCTCCTCCTCCAAACACTGTATACACAGTCATGGAGAAGGAATGATAAACTTGCAGTGTTTCTGGTGGGTCACCACACTAATATTCAGACTCTGGTAATGCTGCTGAAGGTCTGCACACAGCTCTGTTATGGGCGTTTTATTTCCTATCTAGATTTAAACAGTAAACCTGCAGATCAGTTTCCACGTTAGCCTGAAACCTGTAGGTTTTGCAGGGGATTAAGTTCCCCAACCGTCTGCTGTGTCTCAGTCTGTACAAGTGTGTCTGTGTTCCAAAGGCAGACAGTGGAGGTGAACAGAAGGAATAAACGTTTGGGCCCCATTCCCAGTGCGTGTCAGTCAGCATAACTGCATTGTGTGTTTGTGTCTATTTATACCCACAGAGGGTCTAAAATTACAGCTTGAAGCAGGAAGCTTAACCAAGAGTTTTTAATGAGTTGAATTTAATGCTGAAATTTAAAGGGGGGGGGATCCTTCTAGTACTATGTCGGGAGGGCTGGGCTTGAAAAAGTGTAATAGGAGACAATTTTCACCTTGTTACCCACCTTATGAAAACCTAGCCTTATAAATATGCCTCAGGATAGAAGCCACAAAGTGTTATTAAGGTCGAATAGGCTTTCCTGTGCTCTGCTTTACAGCTAGCTTGGTCTCTGGATGGTCTGCAATGCAAAGTGAGGGGTGAGAAATAGGCACAAACCAACAAAGCCTGAAATACTTATTACATGGGGGAAACTGAGGCAGACAGCTGGGAAATGGCTTCTCGCAGCCACACACAAAGCCAGGAGCAGAACTGGGGATGAAAGCTGTGTCTGCTGGCTCCCAAGCCCAGGGGCATCCTAGAGCTGTGGTTAAAGGTGGCCTGTAGGAAATGGCATAGCATCACTTTCATAGCAATGTTTTCAGCTGGAATCAGCCTAATACATTCAAGGGAGTGTGTAAACAGGAGGGGCAAGAGCTGTTTACAAGGGGGAATAGTAATAGCACAAGAAGGAATGGTTTTAAACTGAGACAGGGGAGGTTTAGGTTGGATATTAGGAGGAAGTTTTTCATCCAGAGGGTGGTGACGCACTGGAACAGGTTGCCCAAGGAGGCTGTGGATGCCCCATCCCTGGAGGCATTCAAGGCCAGGCTGGATGTGGCTCTGGGCAGCCTGGTCTGCTGGTTGGCGACCCTGCACATAGCAGGGGGCTGGGACTGGATGAGCACTGTGCTCCTTTTCAACCCAGGCCATTCCGTGATTCTATGATCTGTGATTCCCTCCGCTGCAGCTCTGTCCCTGCAAGCTTGGGAGTGAGGCTTGTCTGAGCCTGAACTCAGAGCACCAAAAATAAAAAAAAAAAAGGGAAAGAAAGCTTTTTTCAATAGCTCACATCCATATCTCAATTTCAGTTTAGTTATTGTTCCCAACTGCTCTGCCTGGAAACGGCTACAAACCCAAGCAGTGAGTCCCAAAAACTTTGGGGATGACCACAGGAGCAAACTTCCAGGACAACATTTCTGTCTGTCCACATCTGGCCCCTTTTATTTGCCTTTTCAGCAAGCGAGTGCACTTTCCAGTGCAATCCCAATTGTAAGCGGTACCTTTCCGGGCACAGAAGTGACTTTCATTTGCTGGAAACACGATTCCTCATTTAAATCTGGAAGTGGAACAAGGGCGAGGCGAGGAGCTGGGATTCCGGTCAGTGCCTGGAGGTGAGTGCAGTGCCAAGGGCTGCACAGGGCTGTCCTGCTCTGCAGAGCCCTCTGCTTTCTGTGGGTCACGCTGTCTGCTTTCAGACGGGGCGGAGGAAAGGTTGATTTGCACAGACATCTGATGAGGTTTACTCACAAGCGTTACTCACCAGCCGCTTGCTTGTGGGGAAGGAGAAGTCCAAGCCCTGTTCTACACTCAGACCCCAAAAAGCAGCCACAAATTACCTTAAAGCTGGGTTTGATTCCAGCCCATCTACCCTGTGGTTTGTATTAAAAAAGCAACATCAGTTGGAAGGAATTTCTCTCAGTTGAAAGTCGGGAAAAACATATATGAGGAGTGGCGGAGGTCCTCTGGTTTTATTCAGCCCAGAGAAGAGGAGCCTGAGGGGAGGCCCCATGGCAGCCCTCACAGAGGGGCAAAAAAGCCTGGATCTACATACAGCTTGAAGCCACAGCTGTACAAGAGGTGCACATCTGCAAGCACAAGGCTGATGGCCAACACTCATCAAACAGAGCATTTTTCTAGGCCTCATGTCCCAACTCTGCCTGTAGAATCATAGAATGACCTGGATTGAAAGGGACCACAATGCTCATCTGACTTCAACCCCCCGCTGTCTGCAGGGTCACCAACCATCATATCAGGCTGCCCAGAGCCACATCCAGCTTGGCCTTGAATGCCTCCAGGGATGGGGCATCCACAGCCTCCTTGGGCAACCTGTTCCAGTGCGCAGGGCACAGCAGGTTGCTCTTGTTGACTGTCACACATCACCCTGCACGCTTTCCCTTGCATCTAGCAGCAAGGAGCCTTCAGCACATTAAAAACATTCTCAAATCCATTCATTTAAAAATAAGAGAATATTTTAAATATTCCTCTAGCCCTGCATAGGCTGTTTCCTATTAAAAGCGACTGTGTCCAGTATTTCTATTAAGATTCTGCTTCCTGTTGTGTAATACGGAATGTCAAAAATCCTGCTATCGCTTAAGAAGTTATTACAGGCTCCAGAGAGTTCTCTATTCCCAAGAAATCTCTCCCAGTGGGAAGCTGGAAAAATTCCCATTGAATTCACAGTAAATGCCTCAGACCCTATGTAATATTTATGGTGTCCCTCTCATCTTATCCAGGCGGGTTTGCTGCCATGAAAGAAAAGCCTGTTTCAACAGTTAAGGGCTGTGATGTTCGCTCTGAAGGATATTGAAGCGGATACGGCAGCCACAGGAAATGTTCCCGTCTCTCTGAGGTACCTCACGGATGCGTTGGGTTAAATGAGAATTCACTAAGCTGATTCCCAGGACAAGGCTGCAGTAACCTGATGAAAGAAAGAAATGTGACAGATGTATATTTATGGCTTGCCACGTCTGGATTCCGTGAAAGCCAAAGGAAAAACTCCCATTGGCTTTCACGGGAATAGAATTTTGACCCCGAAGAGCTTCCGTTCATCTCCATTGGCTGATCTCAGACATCTGTCTGGTAGGGGCAGGAAGGTCAGGGGCAGAGATGCCACCTCTTAAGTACGTGTCCACTGTCACTCCACAAATACAAGTGCTTGAGCTGTAACAACTGCAGAATAAATGTCTTCTCTGAACTGGCTTGAAGAGCGGGCTTTGGAAAACACCACGGGCTCACAAACAAGAAGAGATGGAAAACCTTAAGGCTCAAAGAAAGGAAACTCCTTCATAAGGACCACTGTCCTTGAAGGAACATCTGGGAAAGAGAAACCTGAACTGGGCCTGTTGACTTTAAATACTGGCCCTAATTGGTTACACCTGGATATAATAACATAGAGCCAGTGCTGGGCATACTTATGAGTGTGCCCACAGCATCAGCTGATGCTCTGAAAACATACCATGAGCAGGTCCACATAAATATCAGGGCAGTGGTTCTTCTCTGAGGTTCCTTCCAACCTAAGTGTGATTCTATGACTCTTATGGGTGGGTGGCCCAGAGAGATGTGGCACTGAGTGGTGTCCTGAGGCCAGCAGCAGGCTGACCTATGTGAGAGCACTCAACAGCTTTCCCAAATCCTTAGGGAAGATGCTGGATACACAGTAATTCTTTAAATACAGGCATTTTCCGTGAAGCCTGTGCCCTGGGACAGCTTGTTCCAGAGGTGCTGAAGGCATCTGACAAATTCAAAGGTGAGAAAACAGGATGTGGCACCTGGATGAAGGGCGTGAAGTGAGCAAACAAGAGGCCAGGAGCCAAACGTGAAGCCTAGCTGTGAGATCTGCTGTGTGCTGATCAACCTGCCCTGTTCCCATGGATGGGGATGTAACCCAGCGGGGCAGCCCATGTCTCCTGCTGTCTCCATTAAACAGAGAGGAGGTTATGTGGGAAGGAGAAACCCTCATGAGCTGTGTCCTGCGGGCAAATTATAGTTCAGGAGACAAACAGTACTATGAGCAAGAAGCAGCAGGGGTGCTGAGCCTGTAGGTTCATTTTTAGAATTTGCTTATTCACACTTACTTAGGAGGACGACTCATCCCACTGAATCAGTGGCAGCCCTGCCTTCAACAATCAATCAAAACAGCCTCAGATGAAGGAGAGAGAACACTGCAGGGAAAGGAATCAGCCTTTCTGCATGGTGTCCATGAGGCATTTAGACTAGAGATGATGTGGAAGCCTTCATCCAGACAGCAAACTGATTGAAGAACCATAGGACGAGAAGAAATAGTAGCTGTTCCACACTGAGAAGCACAGATACTGGTGGGAGCGTTAGACAGATTAAAGTTGGTGTCTGGTTTTGTTTAACATCCTCATTAATTCCTTGAGAATAAAATAATAAAAAAAAGAGTGAGTGAGCACGTTCATGTCTGAATGGGCTTTGAAACACGAAGCCAATATCTGTGTTGCACTGAGCCCTTGGAAATTTGAGGAGGAAGCAATGAAATGAGCCTCGGTGTAGGATAGTGAGTGCCAGGGAGGGAGAGTGATCCAAAACACAGATACTCAGTGGAAGGAATACAGTTTGAAAGCAGGGACTGGGAGGAGGGTATTGACTGAGACACAGATTTATAAAGGTGAAAGGGAAAGAGGCTGTCACCAGCTTGCACTACCTGTGGCTTCTCAGAAATCCAGTTAGAGGAAACGGATGGGGGACCAACAAGGCCCTCAGAGAAGAAAAGTTCAGTGCAGGAAGTAAGTGTGTGTGGAAGAAGGCAAAGGCAGGCTTGGTTCCCATCACCAGCAAATCCTGTACCCCGGGGATCCTACACTTCACCAGGGCCCTCCATGGAAGCAGGAGCTGGGGTAGCAGACAGCACGTGGTGGAGACAACGTGGTGTAAGGGAACCTGTCTTTCATGCATGGTGTTTGGGAATTTCTTGAGGGATTCATGGCTTGATAGCCAGCCAGCAAAGTGATGAATTCAAAAGGAATTTCTCTCATCACCTCATTACCTCCCAGCCATCCCCTGCCTGTCTGCATGTTTCACTGTTGCTCTGTAGACAGGGGATGCTTGTTAGGAGCTTGGTATGATAAACATGGCACCCATGCACTTTCCCAGCTGAAGACACGTGATGAGATCCATCTTAATGAACGCAAACTGCTGCCCAAGTTATTCAGATTGATTCAGTCGCTTTCTGTATTCCTCAGCATATTCTATGTGCTGATCTCATGACGTTCTCCTTCCTGCCAGATTTTGTCTATCCCAATTTTCTTTTTCCACCAGGAGCCTCCAAGCACGGCTCCTCTCTGACACTTTGCACATATTATATCACTGCTCCAGTGGAATGGTTCAAATTATAATTTTCCAGCTGAGATATATAGACTAATACATTCAAGAGCACTTTTTTTTTCATGTGTGACAGTGTGGATTTCTCTGTGGCCCTGGAGGACATAAAATGTTCTCAAGCTGCTGTGGGAAAACTGAAGTTCTAGGAGCGAGCATTTAGGGGAGAAACCAGTTGTGCTCTGCAAGCAGAGTGAAGTGGTGTGATTTCAGGTGCATCCTATGAGCTCTTTTGGGGATTAACTGATTTTCTTCTCGGGATGATTGGAGAGACTGTAAGATATTAGACACCGAGGAGGGATAATGAATGACAGATAAAAATCTGAGCTGAATTTCTCTGCTGATACTCACTGAATGAAACCCAGGGCAGTAGTCAACACCAAGAAGTTGGCTGCTAATGTTTGTGGCTAACCAGTGTGACTGCTCTCAAGACAGCTCCAGCAATGATGATCACTGCTGCTTTGGGAAGTTTCATGCCTCCTTTGCCTTGAAAACTGACTCATCTATGCCCCGGACATTGCTGAGCCCAGCAGCTCGGGACCTGGGGTGACATGGATGTCCCATCTCCAGATATCTGTTCTGCAGGGAGCATGGAGAGGTGGCTCAGGCTCCCACTAACAGCTGGATTATTTAGAAGACTGAAGCAGCAGCTCTCCAGGGCTGGCCAGCCCTCTGCGAAAGGCTGGAGATCTTTGCTCCAGTGTTTGTGCCAGAGCTGATCTCACCTCTAGTTTGCAGCAAGCCACGCTTAGGTACCTCTGAGCTTTCCTGGGAAGACAGGCTGGATGAAGAGGCCTGGGGCTGATGACATGCCAGGAGGCTTCTGGATGCAGCACACTGCGTCGTCATCTGTGCGTCAGCTGGAGTTTATCACTCCAGAGACTGATTCATGGCCACCATCCCAGAGAAGGAGTTGGGGGCGACCAAGTTGCACCAACAGATGCCTAACAGTAAATGCAATGGATGAAGGTATTAACAGCAACCCAATGGAGTGAATACGGGGTGTTTTGGGAAGTCGATAAGTGTTTTCAGTCACAGCAAAGGGCAGATATGATGATAAAAATCACAGTTTACCCTGGTCAACGTAACAAGGACCTCAGGGAAAAAAGAAAAAGCAAGAAAAGAAGGAATCAGTTTGCAAAATACAACTGTTTCTGAACTGTTTGCCTAGCAACAGACCAACAAATGCTCCAGTGATGGCTTTATTTCGTATTCTCACAGCAATATCACATGGTGTTTCAACACTAGCTAGCTCTCACTCTGCAGTCCACCCCGGTGACCTCAGCTGCCCTGCTCTGATGCTTGGGCACCTTGCAGCTCCTACCACGCCCTTCCCAAACCTCAAGCCGTGGTGAAGCAAAGTGCATCTGTTTCCGCTTCTCTATGCTGCAATAAGATATTCCCCCAATTGCTCTCGGCTGGCATGGAGGAAGAAAGCAACGTGATGTGCCAATTTCCTTTGCTGCTGGTTTGCACTGGCAGAGGTGGGTGCAGCCCACCTCCGTGCCAGCTGAAGACATCCTTGTCCCAGGCACAGCCTTTCCATCCTAAAATTAAGCACCTATTGTCTCCTGCTAATGCTGCTCTGGGTATTCAATCACCGACAGATGGGTGAGGCAAACAGCCAGGTGCCAATCGCTTTAAACAGGCCTGCTTTTGAGGCAAGATGCATTAATTTCAACCTTTTTGATTATAGTTTAATCATATTTTTTAACAGTTTAATGAATTTAATTGTCAGTTTGCCATTTAGGTGGGCACAAAGGTAGGCAGTGAGCAGCTGGCAGGTCCCGGCTAAGCCTCATCAGCTCTGCAATATTGGGTAGTGCACCTGAGCGCTTGTTATGGCCAGAGATCTTTTGCCAGTCTAAATTCTGCCCTCAGCAGAAGGGCGGGTGAGTGCAATTAGCCCAGCTAACCTTTAAAGCACAGATGGAGCCAAGCCCAAGGCCACCCACAAGCCTTTGCTGCCTTAGGCAATGTGGAAGCTGGTGGCTCAGCAGCTGTCCTTGGGTGGCAATGGTTCTTTTTATGAGCCTACATGCATGGATGGGGATGGCAGGTGGTGACCTCTGTTCTGTGGCTCCAGGTCCTGCAGACCTCAGGTTCCTGGTAATTGGAACCAGATCTACGTACCCACATGCCATGCCACTCCATGGACATAATCCTCATCCTGCCTGCTCACACGATCACACTTCTGACAGATCATCAGAGTATGTGAGATGGAATTTAGGTTGGCACAAGATCAGAAATCAGACAGCACCTAACACGGTATCACATTTGCCAATGCCACATTTTTTTTCTGAAGGTTTTTGAGGTGGCCAAGCTACTTTCTGTGGATCGTCTAATTTTGCATCATTCAGTCATCATGTCCTGATCTAGTGCTGGGACCCTACAGCAGGATTTACCGCACCACTGAGCCACTGCCTCCGGGTCTGATGGTGAATCAGAGGCAGAGGGGTCAACGGCTAATTAGTTGCTGAATGCAGAGTGCCCTGAGGCCCGCAGAGAAAAGCACAGCATTGATTGACAAGCGTTACTTATTACTCTCAGAGTTAATAGTCCTTTGCTCCACCGTGTGTCTCTGACCCCAGCTATTGTACTCTACCTCCCACCCCACTCCAAACCACAGAGGGTTACAATGCTGAATACATCTGTTTCCTGTTTCAGAAATCGTACTTACACATTTCCAACAGGCACTCTTGTCTCAGACTTAGAGGCAAGCAATTTGATTTACAAGTACTATGTGCTCCCAAACCTATCTGGCTCCTTTGTATGGTACTGCCTGCTGAAAAAGGAAAGGTGGCCAAGTATCGTGCAAACCACTTTCTTGTTATTTGGAGAAGTTTGCATTGTCCCCTTTTAATCTTAGTGCTAATAAAAGTAAATGCATATCTGAGATACCCTGATATATTTATCGGAAATAATTTAACCAAAGCAGACAGAAAACACATCTTCCAATCTGCAATGATGACTTCAACTTGTCATAAAAATTCCTTAATAAGTTGTTATTAACATTGTTCTTGTTTGTCATAGGGACCTGTGGCCAAGTGAGCGTACGTGCTGGCTCCACTGCTTTGCTGAAGTGAGGCCAGTGGGTGAGATCCTGGCCAAGAGAAATTAGTGGTTAGAAGGCCCTGGTGACTTGGCTACAAGCTGCATCACACATTTCTGCAGAAATCTCTCACAGGCATCATTTTTCACCTATCCAGAACCAAAATGAAACTTAAAAATGAGCACTCTTTACATATGCTGTTGGATGTTATGTCTTTGGGATGAGACGTTGAGTTGCCACCCATGCCTGCTCACAGCCACGCTGCTGAGTGCACTGTTCATAAAATCATGGAATCATTAAGGCTGGAAAAGACCCCTGAGATCACCCCCAACCCATCCTCACCATGCTCACTAATCAGGTCCCTCAGTGCCACATCTCCATGCTTCTCCAACCTTCAGGGATGGGGACTCTCTCAGTTTTGACACATCAGAGCTCCTTCTCCTGCTATGATGGTAACCAGCAAGGCTGAGACAGCTGCATGCCTTTCACAACTACTCTACCTCTGCCTTTCCTACCCTCTGGTGCTGTTTCACCGAGGACTCCCACTGAAGCAAGCACAGCTCCCCAGTGTTTCAAGTCAAGCATCTTGAAACACACGGGCCTGGCCATGTGCTTAGGGATAAACGCTTGAGTAAATATTTTCAGACATAGATGCCTAATCTAGAGAACAGCATTGATCCCTGATAGCATGTTGTTTATTAGTGTCAATCCTGGGGCATTACCAAAAACCCAGAGGAAAAGTCTGTGCTTCAAGATGCTTACAGGACTGAGCTAACCCCACAGACTGCTCAGCCTTTGCTTGCCAGAACACAGTGTCACATACCACTGGCCTATGATAGACACACACTGCAAACAGAGCTTGAAGATGGAAATATGTGGGTATGCATCCTGGCACTTTGCAGGACAAGAATTTGCAGATGCTTTGGCCGGTTCTAAGGCTATTCCAGGGAAAAGCTTGTGTGTCCAGTCTGCATAAGGAAAGAGGAGACAGAAAACAAGAAGAAGCACTTATTGTGTACCAGCCCTGCACCAAATAACAGCTACAGCACCTTAGAATCATAGAATCATGGAATTGTAAAGGTGAGAAAAGACCTCTAAGATCATCAAGTGCAACCATAGCATGGAAAAGAGCAGCCCAGGCACCTGATGGACCTGTGGGTGCCCCTGTTCATTGCAGGGAAGTTGGAAAGATGGCCTTTGAGGGTCCCTTCCAACTCAAACCATTCTATGACACTGTGATGCCCTCTTGCAAGGCCTGGTGATGTGCCAGCTTGTGAAATAACTTTTGGGCAAGACCTCTGCTAGATACGTAGCTGTGAGTGTGATTTTACAGCAGTCAGATGGCTCTTTTTCTTGGATCAATACTTGATGTGGTGATGATTTTGCAAGAGAATAATATTTTTATTTACCTCTTTTTTCTTTTCTTTTTTCCCCCTAAACATAGCAGACTTTTTGGTTATTATTTCTTCTTTTTTTAGTGCACATTTCCTCTCAAAGGAAGTTTTGATTCCCCTGTGTCCACAGCTACACTTGCTGGGAGATAATGGAGGCTTCTGCTTTTATAGGCTTTCCAGATTTCCAGCTGTATCTCAGTAGATTTGGGGGAAGGAAAAAGAAAATATTGTGTCAGATCAGCATTAATTTCAAGAGAAGAAAGGGGGGAATCCTTTCTTTTTTGTCACCCACAACCAGGAAACGCAACAGACACATCTCAGCATCATCTGCTGTCCTTATTCGTTCCCCTAGGCTGAGGCCCTCCGGAGAGAAAGGATTTTGCAACCCCAGCAGAAATGTTAGTGAAATGTTTATCTGATCAGCTCAGGGCTTTGAAGACTTGCTTTGGGAAAGAGTTCTAACACTTCATAATTCAGATGCAACTGAGAGCTTTGGTGTCTCCTTCTTTTGCAAGGCGGGTTTTGTTTAGGGCAGCAAGTCGGTGTTCTGTACCAAGAGCAAGAGTTGGGATGAAGTCAGGATGTCACAGTTCACTGGAAAAAAATGTCTCTATGTATGCATATTTCAGGCCAAAGCTAGAAATGGGGTAACATGCTGTTCTTTACATGCTGTTCTCTTTCAAGTTGCGTTTCATGTTATCAGATGCACTGAGTAAGCAGTCCCTCAAGGAAAACAAATCCACAACCCAAAAGCCACATTTTGATGCTCACTGCGGAGACCATCCACGAACGCACATTGAGATGTAATCTCCCTCTGAAAGAAAACCTGATATTCCCCCTTATTTTCCTTTCTAAGCTTAGCGGAGGAAACACCAGAGTAGGGAAAAAGCACGGTGTGCATCTCCTAGTGCAAACAGTGAAAGTGGAGGCTTTTTGATATGGAAAAAATGTGCATAAGCAACTTGAGAAGAGCTACTCCTTCCCCGTGCTGCTGCAAAGCTTGCTGAAATGTGGGCAGCAAGGCTCTGCTTCCTGCTGGCCTGCATATGATAAGAGGAAGGCTTACAAAGAGCAACCCATTACCATGCACCACCATGGACATCTGACTGGAAGGTCAGGCTGTATGGAAAGGTGAGCAGTCTCCAAATCGGAGAGCTATGGCGCACATCAAGCTGAACAGTACAGCTCTCACATTGGCATGCTTTGTGCTCAGTGCCCAATCTTGTCTACCTTCTGTACACCTACATTCTGTAATGTGCCTACTCCTTCTAACCACCTGGGGAAATACCATTTTGTCATAACACAGCCACTCACTGTGCAATGTCTGAGCTGCATCACAGAATCACAGAACCACAGAATGGCCTGGGTTGAAAAGGACCACAATGCTCATTCAGTTTCAACCCCCTGCTGTGTGCAGGGTCACCAACCAGCAGACCAGGCTGCCCAGAGCCACATCCAGCCTGGCCTTGAATGCTTCCAGGGATGGGGCATCCATAACCTCCCGCATCAAGTTCACTTTGACAGCTCACTACCCTTCAGCCAGTTGTGGTCCAGGAAACTTACACTGTTTGAAGCTCAGCATTGCAGTGGTGGGGCTGATACTACAGCTATCAGTTTGAAGCTAGCTCCTTTAAAATCTGCTTATGGATATACTTGGGCTGTGGTAGAGATGCCGTCTAGGCTGAGTCCAACATAGTGACACCTAAACTGTTAGCAGGGAAATGTAAACCAAGCATACCAAGACTCATGGTGGGAACATCTCCCAAGAATGAGTGATGATCCCTGCAACTCCCAATAGCAATAACTTGCTTAAATGCAATTAATTCCTAAAAATCCCTTGATGATACCAGTTATCTCCTACTGATAACACCATAATATCCTGTAATCTCTGAATGCAGAAAGAATTCTTTCTTTATAACTTTCATTTTCTCTACTGAGAATGTGATAATTCTGCTTTCTCCATTTTAAGGGTCACAGAGTTGCTCTGGATGTTCCCCACTTCCCTTTTCCTTCACATCGTGGGTTTTTTCTTGATGTTTTGGTGTGTTGCTTTTTTTTTTTTTCCAGGAACGAGCTGTGATTTGATTGTATTGTTCCTGGTATTTCTTCATCTACGCAACTTTCATTGCTGAAGCAAATGGGCTTGAAGCTTGAGCAATGTGAGTTAAGAACAACCAATGAGATATCCGAGGCAGGAATGAGACAATATGATGCACCACTCTTGCATAAGTGTAATATAAATTGCTGAGGTTGTAAACAAGAGTTTCCTGGCGGATCAACAGCACAACATTACAGCAGCAGCAAAGGATGGTTTCAACATTTTCAGGGCTGTGGCATTAAGGATGAATTAGCACATTTCACCACAATTTAAAGTTTTTTTTTTCACGTTGCCACAAGGCAATGAGCAACAAGCATGGTGTATTTTAATCCTTCCAGCTCCTCAAAGATACAGAAATATCTGAAACTCGCCATACTGCATGGGATGCTGGGAGATATTCCTCCAAAAGGAAATTAAATGTGAGTTACCAGTTTTGAAAGTTCTACCAGCTACAAGAAAAACTTTTTTGTTGTTGTTATTATTGTACTGATCATTAAAAATGTTTCTAGTAAAAATTCCTGTTTATTTACGAATTTTATCATCACTACATCAGCTGACTAGACATTAATGAGAAAAGGGTGGTGCAATACTATTGAGTACTGAGTCACATTTATACCCAAAAAGGGGAAAAAGAATAAGTATAAAGAGGCAAAAGGACTGCTTGGAACAGAATATAATCAGGCTGCCCTGAGAGGCTGGGTTGTCTCTTTCTCTGAATATATTCAGGACCCATCTGGATGCCTATCTTTATGACCTGCTGTAGGAAACCTGCTTTAGAAGAGGGCTGGGCTTGATTTCTAGCGGTCCCTTCCAATCCCTGCAATCCTGTGAAAATATAAATGGACAAATTAGGAAAAGTATAACTTAGATGATGATGTAGGCACTGAGAGACAGAAGGACCTACCCACTGCTGCCTACAGAAGTCACACAGACCCAGGTGATCCTACATTTCCTTGTCCTATGCCAACAATTTCATATCAGCGTCATCTTTCCTCTCAAACTGATGAAATTTTACATATGCCCGAGGTGACAATGGTAGATACCTCATGGAGAAGAATTCTCTCCTTAGTGCTGTAAAAGAGACACTTTTTGTCCTTTTTTTTTGTGGTGTAGGGCCTATGGAAGACCTGAGCTGCCTTCCTGCCATACCACTCACTATTAACCACTCAGCCAAATTAACTACTTGCTTCTGTGATATTACATCTGACACTGTGCCTGCTGATACGTTCTCTTTTCTGATGTTAACCCATTAAAAGTGAATGCAGTCTACATTTCTTTTGTTATGCCCATGATGGGGTTCATTGGGACAATTGTGTTGGTTTTCACGGGGAATTTGTTTTCTTTGGTCATTATTCCTTGAACCTTCCACAGGGAATTGGGCTCTGACCTGGAAGGAGCTCATGGCTGTCCCAAGAAGCAGAGCAGGGCGTTGGGTCCACTACGTTTGTTACCTGAAAACAGCATCCTACTGTTTTCTCATGGTCTCATACCCATGAGAGCTCTGGGTTGAACTATGAGTCTCATTGTCCCATGAGCACATTTCCGCACTGAGAATACCCCACAGAAGAATAGTGTGGGCTAAGTGAACTGATCACAACTTGCCTGCAAATAGAATAGATACTAAAACTTCCATTTCCAGCAGCTATTCACCACTGATCTACGGATCAGCCCTTGCCTCATTTTTCCCATGCTGTGCATGGCTAGTCCTTGCCACTGAAGGACATGAGTCTGGCAGCTCACCAGGAACACCAAGAAGTTACAGGTGACAACCATATCCAGAGTCACCAAAACCAGTAGAAGCACTTTGGAATGTTGAAACATGTATTTTAGGTTGAAGCTGATTAGTGCAGGCTGAAATATTCTTCTGAACCAGAATACCCTGATAAGTGGTTCATGAAGGGCCTTCTTTGCTTTCCTCTGAAGCACCAAGTCATGTCTGCTCTTGTTAAGAAGGAATCAGCTCCATGGACTGTTGTTTTAATCCTGGCTTGAAACACTTGGTTCTCAAAGGTTTCACGTGGGGATGGATATGTGCATATACATGTACGTATGTGTATGTGTGTAGTTCAGCATAGAAAATGAAGGGTAGATGCTTCTTAGGACTTGAGGGCAATTGGGATATTGTTACCAGAGCTCTACTCAAGCTTAGCTGCTACCATTCTCAGTTTTATTTGGATTTTACTGTAATCCTGAAGAATCCTGTAAAGTATACCTTCCTGGAAAACAGAATACGAAAGGATCCTTTTGAAGCACCCACTGTGCTTGCCAATGAGCTATAAAGGAGGGAAAAGACATTTGGAAATTTGTGTTCAGAGACTGGGCAAGAGAACTGGAAACTTTGTAGAGATGCTGTTCTGTTGTCCTGTCCTGTTTATCTTCTTTTCCTCTTCTTGTTCTGCTGGCCAGTGGTTGAAAAGAAGTGTTTTGACTCTTGTGAGTCATACTTACCAGAAACATTTTGCTTTGGGCATATCCTTGTGGTTGCCATGATCCTGGTCCCCTTTCTTTCTGCCTTTCCCATTTGTGTGGAAAGACACCAACTACTTTGTGGAAATATTACATGTTCTCATAGGAAGAGCACTTCATTGGTCATGTCCAAATTTTTCCGTTACAGCAACCCAGGAACAACTGCAAACAACATTTGTGTCGAGCCCATATGATGAACCATTGCTATCTTAGAGGTTCCTGAAAGTGGCTTAAACAGCTCCCAGTTCATGGGAAGGAGTTACAAATTGGGAAAAAAACAAATTTTGGCTGTGCTCCAGACTCTTATCTGTGCCAGAAGCATGGAAGAAAAAATAACGGTTTTCTAAAAACACCACATGGGAAAACAACCATTGTTTCCTCCAATCTTAGTTGTTATCCTATGGCGTGGTGTAGTTAGCTTATGAGAGGAACTCTTACCATAGACAAGCAGCTTCTCCAGGGGTTTCTGAGAGAGCACAAAGATTGCACTTTGAGTGAAGTGTCACGGAGAGGGAAGCAAATGGTTCCATGGAATGACCTCCTTGAGCAGGGTGAGCCCTGCCTCCAACTCTGGGCGCTGAAACCGGCGGAAAGTCCCTCAGGATTTCAAGATACAGTGAGTCACAGCCCCTTTTCCCTCTTGAGGCACAAAGAGCCACGCTATGAGTGAGCATCCCAGTCCCTTCTGCTGAGAGCCATAGGCCTGCACCAAGCATGGGAGAAGGGCATCAACTCCCAGCTGCTGGCAGCCCTGCCCAAAACAGCATGAAGAGCTCGTGTCTACCTCTGCCCTCTCCTGGATACGTGATGGAAAGTGTGGCATCCCTCCAAACAGGCTGGGCTTTCAGGTTCAGGTTTTGGTTGTAGACAAGGTTTTCTTGTTTCTATTATTAAATACCATGAATTGCATTATAGTCAACAGAGATCCACCAAACAGCCATAGTGAGGATGGTCTCTAGTTATTTCCGATCCACCAATACAAACATTTTGTGAGATTTCCTGATTATCTGAGAAGTTCTGAAATTCAGAGCTCAGAAATGGGTGAATCCTCTGCTACCACGACTTTCTGTCTTCTAGATTTCTAGATAGTTCTTCATCTCAATTCTCCATACTGTGTCATTAACCAAGAGCAAGCACACCCTTCTTGGTATCTGCTAGTTGCCAGCTCAAGCTGAATGGTTCCCAAACATCTCTGAGTAAAGAACCTCTCCCAGTCCTCAGCATTGCTCATTTTTCAACAGATCTGCAAGTGAAGGATGGTGGCTTGAAGGTCACTCTACAGGGCCTAGCAGGCAGCCAGCAATCTTCAAAGATCTGGAACCACTGTGTAAGTGGAAAGTATGAATAAGCACATGCTGCAAAGCCACAAAAACTCCACCCAAAAGCTCCGTGGGGTTACTCTTTCACCAACAGCCTACCTCAGCCTCTGAGCTACTGTAACTGCTGGAAAGAGCTGGAGGCCTGGGTCATAACCACTGCCTTTTGCAGGGCATGTTATAATAATACATTACCAAAACAACCCTTTCCATGTCTTCTGATTCTGTTAACAACTTGCCTTGCACTCTGACAGGCAAACCCATTGTGCTGTCCGTGCTCTGACTGCTCAGATTGCCTGGTTGCTTCATGGTAATCCTTAACCTTTCTGGCCCTAAGAGGCTTATCTTGGTCCTTAGAGTCCAACAGAGGATGTCTGCACCAGAAATCTTCCTCACTCGGCTCAGCAATCTTGAGCTGAATATTCATCATCCTACCTCCTGAAATCAGTGAAGAAGGCATTCCTGAGTTATCCCTTTCTTATCTTTAATTAGTTGATCCAAGCCATGAGGATCTGTTTTCAGCCTCATTTTAATTTGTTAGGACTGAAACATGAAATTCAGACTTCTATTCAGTCTTAACTCTGCTATATTTAATTTCCCACCTGATGTAACCCTCAGATTTTTCAGAAGAGCCCCAGCTGAGATTTTCAGCTCTGCACCACTTACAACCAAGTCCTGTGGACAAACTCACGCCCCTTTAAGCACTGAGACATGCAACAACATTTCCAAGACAAATTCAGCATCCTGTGCTTGGACTTCCAGGCTGAAAACAGATTTGCCTCAGTGACAATAATTCTCACCCAGGAGGGCTGGGTGTTCCCTCTTAGGATAGGAAAAAATTGGTTGTGACACTCAGTGGCCTCACACCTGGCTGGGGTATACACGTCTGGTTTAAGTCCTGGAGTTGATCCCTGGCCATCTTTGGTACCAATTCAAACCAAAGCTCAGGCTGCTCTCACTTAAACTACGAGTCGGGATGAATGCCAAGCCAACTCAGGATGCAGTAGAATCAACAAGTGGCTGGGAGTCATACTCTCTCCTTTGTTCTCAAAAGGATGAATCCATTCCTGCAGATCTGAGCTACAAAGAGAATCCCTTAAAAAGCCAGCAGAAAGTGAAATTATCTTGTGATGTGCCCGAATTCAACTTGTGCTTTCAACCACGTGCCTGGTGACTATTTGCCCTATGGGGCAGAAATCTCTGAACTCGACTCCCACTAAAACAAAACTCATTGCACCCTGGGAAACTTCTGCAGTGCAGAGCCTCTGGTTGTGTCAATGACTATCACTTCCCAGTATCTTCTATGAGTTTAGTGCCTCCTACTACAAAATTATCTCAGCTATCATCAAAGGACCCCCAGCAGCAGATGCAAACAGGTGTTCCACCTCAGCCAAGCAAATGGTGTTTTGGGGAGGTGCACGGCACACTGTAAAGCAAAAAAGAAGGTAGAGGGGATGGGTTGCTGGCCCGTGGGCTGTTTATCAGCCTTGCTCTCACTTTTCTCATGCAGCTCTGTGGGAGGCATTTCTGTGAGACGTGGTAATGAGAGCTGGGAAGTTTTTCCACCCTTTTTTTTTTTTCAATTCTTTGCTTTTGCTGTAGATCCCATAGACCAGATGTCTCATATTAAAGAAAGAATAACTCATTTAACTTCTCTTTGGGGACTTATTGGGGAAGGAAGGGAGAAAAAGCTCGTTCTTTTTGAAATGAGAATTCAGTTGAGGCGTAGTGGATAAATAGTAGGCAGAGGCCAGGCACGCTGTTGATAGAAAAGAGGATAACTGTACAGTGAGGTTGGTCACCACAGGAGTTGAAGGTGTTTTCTGAAAATAACTTCCACTGGGACAGGCTCTGTAGTAAGTGCATTAGACTCTCTCCCCAGGCCACTCCTACTCAGCATCCACCAGTAAGACATGCTCTGAGCTTACCTAGCCAATTCCAGGGATTTTTATATCTTTTCAGCTTCCTCCAAGTGCACTTAGAGGCACACACATCCCATATGCTGTGGATCGAAGAGAGCTGCAGAGCAGCACTCCCTTGTCCTTGTCCGTGCGAGCAGATGCCATGCGGATGGGACTGTGCCCTGCGATGCTCCTGAGGCCATCCTATGCCTAGAAGAGACCCAAGTGCTTGATTTTCCCAAGGACCTTTGTCACAAAAAGGTTCCTTCGCACCTCCTGTGTTTCCAGACCCCTCTCTGAAGCAGCCTTGCATGGAGCAGGGCATGACATCATGAGGGATGATGCAACCTCATCCATGCAGCTGCCTTGGCTCTGACAGCAGCGAACCATGGCAGTGCGCTGCGGTGCCTGCTGATTACAGACACGTTAGTCATCCCGCTGTTATTTGGGCTTCTGTGTCTGACTGGCTTCATCTGCTGGTCCTTGTAACTCACTGACAACATAAGCCATCATCTCGCACAGAAAATCCCCGTGGCTAGCAAACTGGGACCCCAAACCCCAATTTGAGTTTCTCGCTGTTACTTTGTGCAGATGCCATCGTTCATGGAAGAAGCTGTGTACAGTCATTCATCCCCTACATAGTGCTTGGAGAATGGGATATGGATTATCACCAACTCCCACCTAGGGCACTGAGATCACTCCCCACAAATCCCAAAGGTGCTTAGCCCAGCTAGAACCCACAGGACATCCATTCCACACTCACCACAGCCATGAGACTGATCTAACAAAACAAGGCTGTGAGCAGAATAGACAAAACACTCAAAAACTCCACTGTGTTACGGGAAGGGAGTGAGACCTCAGGCATTTTGGTGTCCTAGCGGACAGCTAGTATGTCCTGAAGACTACAGCTCATGCTGCAGAAAAAGGAAACAAGGGCAATGATCCATACCAGTCTGACACAGGAAATTGTTCCCTAGGCTTCTGCGCTGGTGATGAGCTTAAGCATAAGCAGCAAGGGATCAAACCAAGCAGCTTCTCACTTGGAATCCATTATGCATGGAGACAGCAGGTGAATGGCAGTACTGGGAAATCCGTGTAGATAGCAAAGATCACAGAATCACAGCATCATCTAGGTTGGAAAAGAGCTTCAAGATCATCAATCTGACCTACCGAACCCATCACTAACCCATGTTCCTTGGTGCCACAATCCTGCAAAGCATAATGCTCATCACAGATAGGGAAAGATGAGGTCTTCAGAGGTTTTCCCTGAAACAACCATATGAAAAATGAGTTTCAGAAGCAAATATTAGCAGCAGAGAGAAGGAGAATTTCTGTGCTGCCACGGTAAGCAAATGACAAGAGTAATGATGGAAGCAGAGCACCCAGCCTTCCAACACCAACATGCTGGTGGGACTCCATGCAGTTGCCTGGATCGAGGTCATAGGATGGACAGGTTACTTCAGTGCCAAAATCAGCCATGGTCAAAAAAGATGCAGTGAGAGCAAGGCAAACAATCAGATGAGTGCAGGAGTACCATCATCATTAGCATCATCATTAGCGTGATCAAAGAAATAGGCTGCAGCACATTTCAGAAAGAATTAGTTCCTGCATTGTTGGGCAATAACAACTACAAGGCACCACAGTTTACTGCTGAGCTCCAGGTAACAATGCTCTCCAAGAAGAAACACCTAAAATAACCTTAACAACAAAGTCTTGAGAAACATAACTTGTTCTTCCTAGTGCCTGGAAGTGTCGCTGGGCAGAGCTGAGCAGTTCACAAACACAGGTTTTTGGGATCACTGAGAATTTGGGAGATTTAGACATGTTGTGTGGGTTGGTCTTACAGTACTCAGGACCATGAACATTAGATGTTGACACACTTTCTCCAGGATTACCATTTCTCTAAGGCAGATCCCGTTGTGTGTGTGCAAAGGACCCAAATCCTGTTCAGTGTGTGCAAGAAGGGAAGACTAGGGTAATTGTTTGGTAGGTTGGCTGTGCGTTGGCCACCTACAAAGACAGTAGAGCTCCCCGGGAACGTCGGCTTTGAAGAGCTGCCCATGTAGCTGATATGATTACCTAGCACATACACCAGCAAATACTTCAATTTCCTGACCCTGGTGTGTTAGCTCTTCTGGCCAAACACACCAGCTCTTCCTCTCTGTTTCCTTAGATGTCCACAGAAGCTCTGCTACCAGACAGAACATGTGCCAATGCCAAAGCAAGGGCATTTCAACATCTGGTGGCACTGACACACAGTAAAGCAGGGATTGCTGCAGCTACAGAAGGGTAGAACAGCTGAAGAATCACCACACGTTCCATGCAGAGCTTCTTTCACTCTTCTAACTATGGTGTCCTCAACCAAGGAGCTTCTTTCCTCCACCTCTACTGGAGACATAAAGTGTCAGCCACTCCATTAGGATTTATTAGGTCCCACTGGGAGAGAGGAACGGAGATCCACATGAGTCATTAAGTTTCAGTCCTGCAAGCAGGATGGCCATAAAAATTATACTGGAGAAGGGTTTTCATTGGCACTGCTGACCCAGTTAAATGGTTATACTATAACTGTTAATGGGAAAATGGCTGTTTTAAAAAAAGGCAAAACACCAAAACACACCAAACACAAAATCACTCCACAGCACACTGATAAATTTCTGCAAATGATTTATGGTGGAATTGGCTTTTCTGCTAAAACTCATCACATGGACCAGGTACTTTGTGTCCTCAAAAGAAAGATTATACCAGAAGCTCATTTTTAATTAAAGGGTGAGCAAAAAAAACCCTGACTACTGTCTGCTGCAGAGGTCATTAACATAAAATAGACACGGTCAGAACTTTTTCTTGGAATATCCGGTGTGGCATAAAATGACAAATTCAATGGATGCTTGGGTTAGCTTGCTTTTTAATTTCATTCAACCTTAGGAAACTAGAAGTTTTTAGCCAAAAATCGTTTGGCTAAAAAAAGCAATATTATTTTTAATGTTTTGGTATTTTGATTGGACCTAATGAGAATGTATTTTAACTGAAAATGATTCTTAACATTAACTCTACCCATGAGCTCCTTAAATCTTTCCTTCTCTTTCCTTGCCAGAATTTAAGGCCAGACAACAGTCCCGTTTGATTTATTGAAATAGAAACAGAAGGACTATGGTTGGCAGGGCTCTTTCTGTAGGCTAATGTGGGAAATTCACAGTGTGTGTATGGTGTAGTCATGCTCCAGGAAGCACAGGAGGTTGGTGTGCAGCTCTGGGCTCCAAATCACAGGTGTTATTCCCTAAGGTATCTGTTGCAGGGTGCTACTGCTGCACATCCCTCTGCTACACAGGTGCAGATGAAGAATCCCAAGTAGGCCTGAGACTGGCCTAGACACAACCCACTGATCATGCCGAGTAATTACAGACAGAATATCAACCCCATTACACAAACCCTAAAGGAACTAGTTTGAGCACCTGAACAGCATGTAGCTTGAAACCAGTCCGCCACACAAGCACCGCTTTGTAACCTATGGAGAAATATGGGTTCCTTGGTGTTTGTCTCAGCCAGAACCATCAGCTCCTGATGGCCACCTAAGTGATGCTACCAGGGCAGCAAGAGAAATTCATCATATTAAGAAAACACGCTATAATTAGAAATGAGTTAAAAACATATGGACGGACCTCATTACTTGTTTTTTGTTAGCTTTTGCAAAACCAATACCAAGAATGGTTTGGCTTCAGGCCTTATTTCTGAGCTCATAATATTCATGGGCGGATCTGGGGATCGGAGAAATGGTTTCTGTTAAGAGCTGTCGGCAGAAAAGGAGCAAACTATTACCCATTTCAGCATGCTCTCACATTTGTATAACTGAACCAGGTCTGACCATCATCACGTGTCACTACTGGTTTGGAAATTAAATGACTAAATCAGTCTGTGCTGGATTCAGACCGGGACTCTGCAGAAGATGCACCTGCTCCTCAGCCCACAATCATCAGCTCTATAAGGTATTAACAGAGTGGCCTGGGGCCAGCAAATACAGTTTACAGGAAACTCTGTTCAGGTGTGAACAAGGGGCTTTGATCATGCAGGTTAAAGTCACCTCCCTGCTCAGCTGGGAAATATTGGTGATAGGTGGATGGTTGGACTGGATGCTCGGACTGGATGCCCTTGGAGGTCTTTTCCAACCAATTCCATTGGTGATTCTATGATTCTAAGATGACAGAAAGAGGATTTAGCAGAGGTGGTAACTCCTCTCTCCTTTCCTCCCTCCTACTCACATCTATACAAGTCTGCCTGTAGATGAGTGTCTGACCAAAGCACTGCCAAGTTTTACCAAAAGATAACACTACTGAGCTCAATGGTGTTGTTTGAGCCACATCTACATGACCTGACATTCATATGAGCCCCCGTATTTTAGAAAACCTATAAGTCTCTAGTTAATGTGGAGTAAGACCATTATAAGTGCTGTTACTGCCACAGAATTTATTAAGGGTTCTGCAATCCCAAATTAATCCAGGAAAACAATCACAAATTTATCTTCCACACCACTGACATACATTGGTCTACATCTGCATCAACACATAGCTTTATAAAGCATTAACCAGTAGAAAGCCCAATGTTTTTCGGTGTATTAGCTTTTATGGAAAATGACTCCCAGCTGTTTGCCATTTTACCACTGTAGCATCAAGTGATGAAACATTACTATTCAGTGCTTCCTTGGGTCTTATCACTCTCACAGTCAGACGCCTTTTTAATAGGTTTGTTGTATGGAAACATTGAAGTCTTACTGCAAGCACAGTCTTGTTTTCAGTCATTTGCTGTTCTTCCCAAGCATTGGTTCTTCAGCTAAAAGATCTGCTTCTCCCTAAAACACATGCACAAGCTGATCTACAAAGAAATATTCTATCAGCACAGCTCAGCTACTGCTACAGGGAAGCAGCAGCACAAACCTGGGCACATTTCAGTCATCAGCAAGACAGATCTATGGGGACCATGCCAGTGCGTAAAAAGGTATTTTAGCCTGCAAGCCAGTCATTCCTCCTCTGCGATCCCTCCAGCCAGGGTGTGAATTCTTGTCAAATGAAGTGATTTCCAGTCCTACATCCTGTCCACAGTGTTGCAGCAAAACAACTTTCTTTGCACAGATATACGAACAAGCTGTTATGAGATCACTGGCTTAACTAAAGATGGGAGATTCAACCAACTTCTGCGTGCATGAAGCACTTCATGTGTTTCAACTCCACCAGGAAACAGAGTTGAAACTCATTCTGGCAGTGACTGTTATCAATATGCTGCATGTTTTGTTGCATTGTCTTTAACTGACTATTTATTGCATTTAACTTGGATTCTGGGGCTAATAATGACCTTTTTGTAACTATGACAAGCAAACATGTCATCAGGTCTTCTCCCCTCCCATTTAATCTTCAAGTTGTGCTATCAATGGTGGTGTTAGACCAAGTGCCTGCAGTTGCAACTCAGCCAGAGCTATGCTGATTTTCACTAAGGATCTAACAGCTCCAAATTCCTTCGCTTGCTCAAGCAAAGTTACAGAGCCTTAGCTGTGATTCTGCCAGCTTTCATCAGCTACATTGGTCAAGACCGGACTCTTCCTGGATGAGAGTTTTCCAAGAAAAATGCAGTGAGGAGCCAGCCCTCCAGCACAGTTCATGGGCACAGTGTTGTCCGAGGAGCCACGTTTCAGATGTGGTCATACCTAGGTATGGGTTCAGGACTGATTCAAAGGGAACAGTACCACCCCCTGAATCACCAACAGAGCTTCCTGCAAACCTTGAGGTTTCCTGGCTGTGCATCAGAAAAGATCACTATTCCTTTTGACATTTGTGTTTATCCTGGGTAGTTTTCCACTACACCAGACTTTGTGGATTTTTCTCATTGGAGCAAGACAGACAGTGACCCACCTACCTGTGCGGATTTACGATGTGCCAAAGGCCTGGTGTCCCTCCAATGCACTCAGGGGAGGAACGTGGTAATGGATCACCTGTTCTAGCCGACCCAGCCCTAGAAGGGAGGTAGGACTTGATGAAGTCCTTCTCCAGAAGTCCCTTCCAACCCCATCAGTCTGGCTTTCTAAATTCAGTGTGAGAGTATCTGCCTTCATTCATTACGCTGTCCTAGTTGATCTTTTCCAATCGCTGGTAGGCTGCAACAGCCCCTGAGTCCTTGAAGCAATTAAAGAAGGTCCTCAGGAGACATTAAATCCCTCAAGAAGCCTGAATTGAAGATAAAAAAAAATGGCATGTCTTCCTACATATGCCCCAGACCTCATAATTATGTTCAGCAGAGATAAAGGAGCTTCTTTTCTCATCTCCTTTACCTGAAACTGATGATTTCCCTGCCTGCAGAGTTGGAATACAGTTTCCAGCCTCACTCCAGGCTAACTTGGTGCTTCTAGAAGCCGGGATACTTTCTCAAGCCTGTGCAGATTCATCCCACCCAGAGGCCAGATGCAGAGGCCTTGTGAGCCAGATGAATGCTGGGTGGTCACGACTCAGTGCTGCCTTGTCAACCTCCCTATCTCTGATGGTGCAATACCAGCTACGTGTGACACAGCTACACTGCCCTGTCTGTCCTCTTCTTGCTGCAAGAATATGGGATGGAGAAAGCTAGGAAAGGGATGGCTTCTAGAGGAGCACAAAGAAAGCAATTTCTAGGTGTCCAGACTTCAGGGAGGAAGCTTAGAGGGATGAAAATCAGAAATTGTGTCTGATCTGCACAGTGCCTGAGAGAGAATACGAGCTGGCTACTGGCCCTAAGAGATGGGCTGTGGGTAGGTAATAAAGCAGAAAACTGTTCAGAAATAGGAAAGCAGAGATTACATGGGAGAGCACTGTAGTAGGAAAGCTCTGATAAGGACTCAGAGACAAACAGATGTAATGTTTGTGAATGTTTGCTTCTCCCAGGTGCTTGTTGTTAGAAAGTATTATTCCAGTAAAGGAAAAGTAACAGGGCAAACAGAGGCAAGGGAATGACAAAAGGTAGCGTAAGTCTTGTAAGTCTTAGAGCTAGCAAAGAAGGTGAGTTTTGTACTGTGAAAATCTAGGCTTCCCGAGATAATTTGATGGCAGTATCTGGTAAGGGAGACAGCAAATCTGGTCTGCTAACCAGCTGAACTGATCCTGTGCTGGAGAGATCTACAAACCCAGATTGTATCTAATCCTGAAACCAATTTCCTTTCATTTCCATCCTGCAAAAGATATCACAGCCAATTTTCACATGTTTCAGTTTCCCAGTTCAGCAGGGACTTTGCTCCACTCAGAGGAAAATGGCATGTTTGTATGTTTTGCTAAGGCAAGAGGGGACTCCTTTGCTTCTACATCTTCACCTTGTCCATCACCATGCCAGTGAGGCTCTGTGGGTGGGAAATACCCTTCCTTTCCACCTAAGCCACCAACAAGACCAACACCCTGGGACTGACCTGGGACATATTTTTCAAGATCACATTCTTGAATGAAGAGAGGAACGTGAACCCTGATGGAAATGGTTATACTTTAATATGCATTTCCTCTGCAGCCTTTCTGCTCCATCTCTTTGTTTTCAAGGCAAAACAATGTGACCTTGCCAATATTTCCAATAAAACAGACTCAGTGTCCTGAGCCACGCAAAATTCACAGATCATTCAACTACAGAGTGGTTTTGGCCATGCCAGGGTTCCATTCTCGTGCCAAGCCCATGACGGGACTGGGGCTGGGCAGTGGTTCCAGTGGAAAACACTTGCCTGGGCTGCGGTGCTGTCTGGGCATCTCTCAGGCTGTGTTAATTTCCCACCTGTGAGGCAGGAAAACACTGCTGTCTGTACTTTCTGACCATGAGAAATCAGGCGGAGAAAGGTCACTGAAGAGTTTTGCATGTCCCAGTCTGCCACTTACGCAGAAGGGCTTCCTTCCTCTTTTCTTTGTACTGCTTAGAGCTGACCTGGGGGAAAAGGTCACTGCCCCAGACAGTCTGACAGCACCCCAACATCACAGCCAGGTGCATCTTCAGCTCTACTGCTAACACTGCTGTTTATTAATAGGTCATACTGCTCCTATTGAGCTTTACCCTCCTGCCCTGTGTCACCATCATTGAAAAAGGAGCTGAAATGCTCACATGTGGCTATGGCTCCCTGCTCCAGCTCCCCTTTCAGGGCCTCCCGTTCCTTTTGCAGAGCCTTGAAGGGCTGTTAGGATTCTACCCGGAGGCTTTGCAGAGCACAACAGGTCTGGTGCAGGCATTAGTAACCCTAGAGCCTCTGCATCCTACCACAGGCAGGTACCGAAAGGATGTAAAGAAGCACTGCTACACGTCAGAGCTCCTGCTTGTGTACCATATATTGCGTTCTCTAACATCTCTATCCAACAAGGGTGCATAAAACTGTGTTTTCAGACATCTCTGCTACATCCTCTCATGCACTCAGCATTTCCAAGCTTTATGTGCCAAAGGAGCACAGCAAGACTCAGGGCCAGAAACTGCTTTTAAAAACAAAGCCTGCAAGCACAGCTGATTCTGTATCTGTACCACTTCAGAGGTGCCAGAGCACAAAAATGAGCTCAGAGGATCAGACCAACTACTGACCAACGCCTTCCCCAGTTCATTCCAGTAGGTAGCTCTGCACAATTCCAACCTATAATCAGCTGCGTCTGTAGGCTATGAAGAAATAAATGCCCTAAGAACACGACACCAAAATTGCCCCTTCTTTTCCTTTTGCCAGCTTCTGCAACTGCTAAACAAAGTATTTTATGGAGATGCAAAAACAGAAATCCATGGCTTGGGCGTAACTAGCTGCTACTTAAAGAATTACATAATAACTTGCAGTGAAAGAGAGCGAAAAACAAAAGTTTTTGCAAAGCCCTTTTGTTCAGTGGAAACTCATTTAAAACTTGATTTATGGTGCGCTGGAATGTAAAGCTTCGGATGAGATTAATGGTCTGTTTTCTGGTTACGTCACCTTCATGGATTGTCAAGACAAGCCTACACTGAAATCACAAAGGAAATCATGGTTATGGTCCCCTGTTGAAACACTGCACTGACTGCTGTTTCTAAGTAACTCAAGTGGATAACATAACAGATAGGCTTCATGAGAAATGCACTTGGAATTTCCACTATATTAGTAGAGCGAGCTGCAGCAATGTTTTACATTACAGGTACAGGAACAGGCCATATATTTTTAAATACATCAAACATGACTCATTCCTCAGTACATGCTTGGATTGGCTGAGAGAACTTTTTTTTCCCCATTTTGGGCTGTATTTTTTTTTGTGGATTTGAGCACTATAGCAACCATTTTTAGTATGCTTAGGTTGCAAGTAAATCAGACAGCACTCAGCACCACAACATCTTCTTGTTGTGAGATTTCCTTAAGGATAGACAGGGAACTCCATCAGCCATCATTATGATGCTGCCCAGAGAGCTGCGGGTGCCCCATCCCTGGAGGTGCCCAAGGCCAGGTTAGATGGGGCCATGAGCAGCCTGAGCTGGTGGGGAGCAACCAGCCCACGGCAGGGGGTGGAACTAGATGATCTGCAAGGTCCCTTCCAACCCAAACCTTTCTGTGATTCTATGATTGCATGCAAGTACAGAACAGTAGAAACCAACTGCTAGACACTCTTTAGTACCAGACCTGCAAAGACCATGAGCAGCCCCCAAGGGCTCCAGTGTGCACCCAGAAGCAGATGGAATTCAACGCTCCCAGGAACATGGCCCCAAGCCAGCAGATAAATAGCTGAGTAAACACGAGATACAAGGAATGATAGCATTCGTTCAGGTGCAGCCAACCAACGCAGATAGCCAAGCAATCGGATTTGGCTCTGCTTCCACACAATTTCAGTCCCTGGGGGTGTCTAGTTTAGAAAGCAAATTTCTTTACAATGAAATGTATTTGGCAGCCCGGCTGCAAATGAAGTTCATCTTCAGGGCAAAGGAAAGAAAACACCTCTAAACCCTGCTAAGTAGTTGCTGTGTAATTTATGTCAAATTATTGGTCGCTAGGAGGAATAGATCCAGATTTGCCCACGTTTGCTACAGAAAAAGGATCTTTCCTTCAGCCCAGCAGAGCTCCTATTCATTCTGCCAAATGTCTGATAAATGACCTTTGGGGGTCTCTCTGTCCTTGGGGGTTTTGTTTCTTTAACAGCCTTGTTTAAACCAAGGAGAAGAATAATAGCTAACTAAGGCTGAGCCATTTGCGGAGCTCTTGGATGTCCAATAAAACCAGAGTATTTGAGGCCATAAACATCTCAGATTTTTAAACCTCCAGAGGGGAAGGTGTGAGAAAACGCAATAAA
This sequence comes from Alectoris magna, assembly GCA_030625065.1. NCBI lineage: Eukaryota > Metazoa > Chordata > Aves > Galliformes > Phasianidae > Alectoris > Alectoris magna. The sequence goes on from CM060567.1 coordinate 24,446,093, forward strand.
ACCAGAAAAGTTGATATTTCTTGAAGATACAAACCACCATGAAATAAAAAAGGAAATGAAAACAAACTTTAAACTATCTGGCACCCTAAATTAAAAAAAAAAAAAAAAAAAGTTTTCAAGCTACTTTTAGGGTTTCTGGTGAACTAGCACTACTTCCTGTTCTCCTATAGAGAGTTGACATCCAAGCAGCAGGTAGGAGTAATCAGGAGTTAGTAGCACTGCACACATTTCTATAGAAGCGTGCACACTTCGCTGCATCTCAGATTTGCTCTGAAGGAATTATAGGATCCTCTTGCATAAATGGAAGCCTTCTATAAATACAAGCAAGCCTGTCTATATAGGAATGGCAAATGGATGCATTTTTCCAACAGCCCAGCTCTCCAGAAGGATGGAGTTTTATACCACATGAGCTGCTGCGATATCTAGCACTGATGTATTTTCTTCACATGGGTTGAAGGTACACAGTAAAGCAGCACAAAGGTAATCAAGGCTCTAACTGAAAGCCAGCACATTTATGGGCCCTAGTAGATGTTTCTCAGTAGTTCATAGGGCTTAGCATGAAATCAAGTGTTTGTTTAACTGAGACCGTTCGCTGGATGGGGTTTTTACTCTGCTTTTATAGATCATTTTTCTAATATCAGAAGTTATAATTAATGTTAAACCACTGTGCTGCAGTGCAGGATCCTGCATCTCTGCTTGTGCAGAAGTGCTGGGACATGGAATGAAGCTTAGAGAACATTCACACACCCTGCTAGCGTGGAAATCCCTCATCTTGGGGCCTCCTGGAACATCAAATCAGTACGGATGGAGCAGAGGAATTCCAAGGGATTGGGATCTGTGCTTGCAGCAAGTTGGAAGCTGCTGAAGCATAAAAGGTCACCTCGTTTCCAGCACAAGCAGGAGACAGAACCACTGAGTCCCACTGAGCAGGAGGAAGTTTGTCTTTGGGTAACCATTAACAGGAGATCAATGTTAGCCAAACAAGCCCTCTCTCCACTCACTCCTCCAAATCCCACACTAGGGCAAACCCCAGCGATGAGTAGAGTTAGGGGGATATATGCCTCATGAGCCTTTGGTACTCTTCCCTGTTGCCTCCACTTTGCTTGGGGAACAGCCCTGTGTAGTACAGCACTCCGTGGATCTGATGCCCTGTGATGCTCAGCCTTTAGCAATGCCCTCAGGCTAAGACTATGTGCATGTGTCAGCTTTGTGTTACTCATCACCATGCTATCTAGAAACCTTTGGAGACTTCAGTAGGTGCATCCCATTACACTGATTATAAACCTGAAAAATAGAGGCAATTTTTTAAGCTTGTTTTCATTCCAACTTCAACTTCCTAGCTCTCACCTAGAGATAAATCTTACAGCGTGCTGCCTTGGGTGGCAAGTCACTAACAGCTAATGGAAGACAGATGGATATGCACGGAAAACTACCAGAAAAAGCCGCAGGGCTACCTGCTATAGCACATGGCAAGCAATATGCCTGCATTCAGGAAGTCACATCAGCTCCTCTTAGAGATCTAAGAACTGTTTCCTACCAAATAACACCAGGTACAAATATAACATCCAAGATATACGTGCTGATCTACAAGGCTGTGCGCAGACGGTCAGAGGAAGCTTTGGAATTTTTGGCTGCTCTTACTTTGGTCAAGAAAAACATGGCTAATGCTACAGCGTCTTTAAACCAAAATCACTGCTGAAAGGAATGGACTTATACTGCTCTGTCAGAATGTGTGCTCTTTGATACTGTTCATAAGCCTGCCCCAGTAGTTGTATTTTCAAAGAAACCAAGCACTTTCATAGCGCTGTTAACTGCACCTCAGTGAAATGCGTATTGAAAGTCCTACTGAGAAATAATTGCTTTCCTATTCTATGTATTCAGAGACTTCTCTTCAACAAGATGTCGTTATGAATCACAGGCACTCCTTTTCCTGCAACCTGTAAATCTGTGTCCTTATAATTACTGCTAGTTTGCTGCCACAGACGAAAGCAGGGTTAAAAAAAGCCTCTCACTGCAGTTTGTCCACCTGTGCCTTGATAACCATCTCAACACACACGCAACCAGTTATGTCATACATGTATGCTGTTTGCAACGTACTTCATAGTAACCAAGTGAACACTGGGAGATCAATCACCTACGCAAGCTTTTGTACAGGTCAGCAAAGGGAGAGGAGGGAAAACCCAACCTAACAGCGCAGGTAGTCGGTCTTCAGCTGTTGTTGTACACCCGGTGTCCCAAAGTACAAACAACAGCTCGAGATCAACTACCTATTGCAAGTCCCCCCAAACTGCCTGGTACATCACCTCTTCCCCAAGTTTCCTTAGAGACAGGGACAAATCAGTCCTGTTCTGGTCCTCTCCCTTCCAATCTCATCATTTCTGAAGAGATGCCCTACTTTGGGTAAAATGCCCCCAAATCAGCAATGGGGGACACAAGACATGGCCAACTTTGAAAGACAAGACAAAAGATTCATCTGAAAGTTGCATAGTTCTTGAACTTGTGGGTCCTTTTGGAAACGCCAGCAAAGTTAACTCCTCTGCAGCTTAGCTCTGTTCCAAAAGCAAAGGAAGAATACCACAGACAGGCCAGCCTACATAAAGAAATTCAGTTAAAAGCAAAAGACCTGCAGATGCATTTATGATAAACATTCTTTTCGTTAGATATATCTGGTATATCTTGGGTTAGAGGTGGCCAGGGATTTATTTGCAGTTGTCTCAGATTGATTTGGTGTCTAATTTCTACGCTACCTTTATCTCTTTACTCATCTTTCTTTACGGTTTTAATGCAATCCCCTGATTTATGTGTATATATATATAGTCATTAATAAAAAGTAGAAATTCCCAGCCTATAAGTTTCTGCTGCTCAGCTCCAGGCATTGCTGCTGGATGCTTCACACATTAACGTACAGCTGGCTTCATTCACAAGCCTCAACGCATTCTGTAGCGTAGGGCCAGATTCAGATCTGGTGCAAACAGCTGAGGCTCCATTCACACTCCATGGAGCTCAGCCTTCTCGTGAGTGTCTCTTTCTATGGAAAGCCTTCAAAATCTACAGCAGATGGAAAAAAACCCAAGAAGTTCCCTCCTACTCCGTCCAACTTCAACAAGTCGCGTTTTTTTCATTCATGAGCACCAGAGCTATTAATAAAATTTGCTGAATGAGAATGGTTAACCCCAAAAAGTGACACATACCTTACGCTCTGCGAGCCAACATGACAACAGTCAAAACAGAAATCGGCCTTTCAGTACATCAGCACGTAACGCTGTCTGCAGTTTCCAGAAAAAATATCAGACAACATCCTATCAGCTGCAGACAAATGAGTCACTGGCAAGCTGGAGGCGAGCAGACCTAAACTCACCTCCAGCCTGCAAAACACTTCCCGTCTTCAGTAAGAAGTGCTGGAGGATTCCGTCAATGAAGCGAAATGCCTGGCAAGCAGATGTGTGGTGTGAGCACACTGGGTTCCTGTCCTCTCCCCAGGCACTGGGGGTGGGGTGGTGAGGAGCAGGGGTCAAAGGGTAGGTGGGTTTCTCCTGCAAGATTTGCCCCCGAGCACAAGAAGGCAAAACCAGCCCTACCAAAGGAAGACTCTGGACGATACACAAATGTTTGGGGCTGGAAAGCAAGGAAGACTTGGTCTGTTTGGGTTTCTTTCTCGAATTTCATCAAGCAACATGGAGCACAAACCTTGTGAGGAGAAACTGAGGGAACAGGGATTGTTCAGTCTGGAGAAGAGGAGGCTCAGGGGAGACCTTATGGCTCTCTACAGCACCCTGAAAGGAGGTTGCTGAGAGGTGGGGGTCAGCCTCTTCTCCAATGTAAAAACAAAAAAAGAAGAAAAGGGGAAAAAAGGGAAATTACTCCTATTGCTACACTCCCCTCACACTTCAGCCTCCTCTTACAGGCTTTAAAGCAAAAAGGATGGCACAACCTCAGGTCGCTCTTTACTGTTGGATCCCAGTTGCACCCTGTTGCTACCCAGATCTCACCCCACCAGCAGCTCGGCCCCACAGCAGCCATCTAGCTGCAGTGCTTTCAGGGTGGAGCAGGTAAGGCTCAGCTCCCAGCTCCTGGAAAAACATCCCTGAAGGTTTGGCTGGCTGGCCAGCTTTCCAGCAGATCCACACCCAGATGCAGATGGGCAGAGCTTGAGGGCAAGCCAGTGCCCAGCCTGAGGATGGGGGAGAGGGGCTGGAAGCAGGGCATGCTGCTGGGCAAGAAGAGAAACCTGGTATCTGCATCACAGGTGGGCTCAGGGCTGATATAGGTGTCAATGTGCCACTCACATAGCGAGCTTGCAGCTGTGGCATAAGCCCGAATTTCTGTCGGGCCTTTGACGTGAAAGGTATTTCTTTTGGACAGCTTGCTGTGCTCAGAAGATACATCTGCCCAGGCAGGCGAGGAGGGGCCAGCAGTGATGTGAGAGCGTTACCCTCTCCAAAGGCTGGCAAGGGGGAGAAGGGCTGAGCAGCTCCACAGTCTAGGGGGGAGGGAGATGTTACGTAAAGAAAGAGGAATTTGTGCTACCCTTCATTTAAAGCTTGAGACACAGGGAGGCATTTTTCTCACCCAGAGATGATTCCAAATTCAAAAAAGCCAGATGCAATCCATGGCTTTAAAACATGAATCAAATCTGAGCACTAGTCTTAGTGCAAAGGACCTCTTTTGGTAATCACATCCCAGATGGTGGTTCAGCCCTGCTTCGACCCTCTAGGAGTCACTAATTACCTCACACGTCTCCCATCCAAAGAACCTTCCTTATCACCTGGAGATGAGGGAACAAGGAGAACAGAAGGAAAATGATCAAAACCAATTTCCTTTCCTCTAAAATGCTTCTGGTTTCGGGAGCTTTTGGTGGCTTTTTGTCATTGTGCAAGCAAAGCTGGGGAGGCTCACCATCCCCACCAAACCTTTTCTCTGCCATCTTTCAGCTGCTTGGGCTCTCAGTGAAACTAAAGGCATTCAAAGAGCCCCACGGACCAGAGTTATGCTTCACAGCGTGTGGGTTTGTTATCACTCCCCTCTTGGCTGAAGGGATTTCCTCACAAGGCTCAGGTGCCAAATGGATGAGTAAGGAGCAGGGTACTGGTTTCTCTGTTCCTGTGGGGTTGTCTGGCCACACTGCCTCACAAGGGACACCTCTGGCCACAGGGTTGCAGTAGATGGGGTAAAAAAAGTAACCACAGAGCATCTTTTGCATGCACCGCTGGCCCCCCACAGCCACACCGTGCCCTTTGCCAATAGTCAAGTTCCAAAAAGGAAAAAATTTCATCTTTTTCCCTGTGAAAAGCATCATCTCATACAAAATTGTCTTTAGCCAAACTACAGTTTCTTGACCAAAAGAAAGCAAATATTGAGCTGGTTTTTGTTTTCTTTTTTGTGTCCCTCAGCAAGGTGAGAGAGGGAGATTCCCTGTCTTAATTCAGACCCTTGTATGGTGAGGGACTTGCCCTAAAGCATTAATGTCGGTGCACACACATTGCCCAACGTTTCTACTTTCTAATAACACAAATACTCTTGAGAACTGTAATGGTCATCTCTGTGTAGTGTTAACAGCACCCAAAGAAGAATTCTATATAGGAAGAGAGGCAGGGAATGCTAATGGTGTAACACTATAAGTAAAGATAGAAGTACTTTACTAAATACCATGTGCCAAAGACGGTGGTGCCAGTGGACCTTTGCCAAGCAGGAATTGTCTCTGTGCTCTCTTTTGTCCATTTCTAAAGTTTCTTTAAGCCTTATTCAGGCCTTGTTTCAAGACATTCCAAGGAGGTCTAAGATAGCAACACTTCTATTAAATATTTATGAAGTAAGGCCATTAGAGTGTCATGAAATTCACATTCTTGTCCCAGTCCAGCAAACAACTTATGGAGAACTTAACTTGTTTATTTACAAGTATTTTGGTAAAGCAAATCTAAAAATCATTACTCCCTTTGTCCACAGCCTATTGTTTTCATTAGCAGCTTCTTCCCTATCTACAGCTCCATCAAACAACAATCTCCCCAGTCAACTAGATGAGCCCCCAGCAAAGCATACGCATTTAAAGCACCTTCAAATACCTCACAGTTAACAGGACCCAAGCCAAGCTACACCATTCATTCTCCTTCCTTGCCAATGTAATGGCAAAGCAGACCAGAGCCTTTAGGTGCCTGCTCAAGTTAAAACCAGAAAACAGACCAGACAGATATTTTGGATGCCATATATAACAATAACCAGTTATCAGAGTTAAGGATCAGTGCCAAACCTATGAAGTCACTCATGTCTCTTTAATACTAATAAATAATAATTAATAATAATGTTTTTAATACCAAGGTCCTCTCATTTTAACACCTAGCCTATTAGTAAGGTCACCACTGTTTGCTGCAAGCCAGGTGTGGATCTCAGTGTGGTTTTCAACAGGAAATTTCAAGAAGCCATAAAGACATACCAAGATCAGAAAGACCTCTCTGGAGCAGGGGGATCAATTCCACAAGGGGCAGTGGCCATGAGCGCAGCTGAAGGTTGGCCATTCCTGTAGTTAATAGCATAAGCATACAATCAGCTCTCACTCACCTGGAGCACAGGTACACCTCCTGAATTTGATTGAGCTGTCAGGTGGACACACAGACCTCTGTCTAGACATACATCCAGAGGGGCAGGTGGAGGGAACACACGTACAAGAAGAACGTGGGTGGCAGCAGGAGACAGTGAAGGGAGCAGTGTTCGACAGCACAGCAGATGTCTGGGCTTTCCGTTGTCTGACTGATGCCTGACAGCCTCAGGGGGATTTTACTTGGCAGACAGTCCTTCTCCTTGGTCTTGCTTGGGGCCACATCTTGTCACAAACCTGTGTACCATTTGCTATTTGCTATCATGCTTAGAAATGCAGCAACACAGGCACGTACCAATGAATACATTTTACCAGAGACCTAGCTGTAACAGATAATGTAGGGATAAACGCAGCTTACCCCTAAATTACGTTCCTCAAAGGAAAATCTATGGATGGTTAACTCATTGGAACCTCATCTCTTTGTTGGGGATTCAAGAGAAGAAATAGCACAGACACAGGCAGACAGGGCACAGCAGGTCAGATGTTCGGCTACATCCAGCAGCATTAGATTTCCCAAAGGAATTCACACCAGCTCAAGTTATTTGAGGCTTTATAATCACAGAGAGAAAGGAGCTTGCAGTTAGGCTACAACAAAAAAGCATCTTTCAGTTTTGTCCCACATTCAAGCAGGACAGATGGTCTCACGCAACACTGAAAGTTCAGGCTGGGCAGATCTCAAACCATTGCTTAGCTTAGGATTTACCCATCAAGATACAACTTCACAGCAAACCCTTCCTGAATCATTCCAGCAAAGTGCCCATCCACCCCGCTGGACATCTGCCCAGCCCACAGAGCTGTTCAAACAGCACTGCTGGAGAAGTGAGCATCCCAGAAGTCTCCAGTCAACTTTTTTATTGTTAAGTCCTGAGTCTTCCCAAATGCTTTAATAATAATAAAAGACTCCACACATAGCCATTTGAAAGAGGCAACGCTGCATCAGTGACCAAAGGAAATGGCAGGTCTCTTGCTAGTTAAAGTAATTACACAGCTTGTTTGTGAAAACGTTCCCCTGCCAAAGGAAACAATTTTTAATAATTTTTTTTTTTTTTAAGAGGCCACTTTTTAATAATCACTTTATAAAACAAGCTGGGAATATAGGCCCACTAAAATCAGATACAGAACTCAATATTGAAGTAAAAACAAACAACGAGCTGAACGTGGTAAACCTTCCCCTTCTGTGTTCCCAGACCCCACAGAGCTGTCTCGCTGTGCGGTGCCCTGCAATGCTTTCAGGAGTTCCCATCCCCACTAAAACCTGGCTGCAGACTTACCTAAGAGCTGGACAGGCCAGGCTCTCCAATGCTAGCGAGCCCTGTGGCTTCTTGCCAGATTAGTGGGGCCTTTAGCCCCCACCTCATTTCCCTTATTTTCTCCCAGACCCTGTGTTTCTCATTTTATTCTAAAAGAAACAAAATGTGAAACGGTCCTCACACACAAACTCAAGACACCATCTAGCACAGCATGGCAAAAAAAACAGACAAAAAAAACCCCCACCCAACTCATTGTTTCATGCTCATCATGCAAATCTCCAAGAGTGCCGAGATGCACTTGAGCACTTGTCACCAAATAGAAGTACAGAGCTCTAGACAATAGTGAACAGATTTCCACTTGCCACACAGGCAGTGCTCTCCTGGGATGATCTGTGCAGGCATACACATGCAACCTCAGCCTTGCCTTCAGCCCCTTGAATGGCTGTGTCCTGATATCAATGGGGACAATTAGAGTAAGACAAACTAGAGCAGCAGAGGAGTTGTTTACTAACAAAAAAGCGTGGATGTACAGTGGTGTCACTCCTCCCATTCTTTTTCTTCCCCTTTTATTAAGCCTCCCTCATACTACCAAATTCACCAGGTCATCTGTCAACAGATGCTAGGGCAAAGCAAAGAGTCAGCCTCAACTATTGCCCATGAAGGAATGCCAACACATTGTATCTTCTTTAAACTCAAGTAGAGGGAAATTTTAAGCATAGACAAGCTTATTCTTCTTCCACCCATTGCCCTACTTGTGTTTTAACAATACCTGTTTGTTCTATGAACACTGACATTGAGAATTTTTACTGTACCCACATATTTCTGTTAATCTGTCTGTGCACACATCTGTATGCTGATTTAGGATAACTCTAGTTTCCCACTGTGAAAACGTGAGCTGAGATGCTATAGAAGTCATCAAGAAAGCAAGTTGGGGGACCTGCACTTCCATAGATGCAGAGCTCATGGCAGGAGCTGATGCCCTCTCCATGCACCTGAGACTCCAGGAGGAGCCATGTCTCCTTTGAAGTAGGCTTGCAGCTGTGCAAATAATTACATTTTGGTTCGCTGGCCGAACATGAAAACACAGTATTTTGTTTCAGATCCATCCAAAATGCATTAAATTTGAGCACACCAAAAAACAGGATTCATCCACTCCCTGTCTGGGGTCAAACAAAACACTGCATTCAGCCCAAAAAGATAAAATACTATTTTCAATGTACAGTTGTAGCCAGCAACACTAAAATATACATGACAGAAGCAAAACAGCTTCATCTGAAGGGCTTGCAAATCAACGTGCAAGTCAATGGCATCTTACAGAATGAATCAGAGTGAAAATGTTGGCTTCAGTGCCTTCTGTAATGTAAGAGCTAAGATAAGGTGAGAACACACTTCTCACCTTCTCCTCATGTGGAATTACTCTCACCCGCTGCTAGAAGTGCTCCACACACAGACAGAGTCTGTAATTGCATCTTTCTGAGCACCAAGATCACAGAAGCCAATGGGAGCCCATGTAAGTGAGAACCTGGGGAAGGATCAGGCCTAAACAGGACAGGTGAAAGATGAGAGAATGAGAACAAGCACCTTGTTTGCAGTGCCTCACACCACAAAACTTGCTTCCCTTCCCCGGGCGCTGCCATTATCCCAAATAATGGGCTGTATATGTCTCCTTTAAATAAACTGCCTGTAAAGTGAAACTGGCACACTTGGGCAAAGCAAAGCTGTACTTAACAGAGGGCTGGTTTAAAAATGCTTGGCTGTTGCCAAGAATATTTCACCAAATCGGACCAGGCACTTGGCCAAGCTCTCACTGTTCCAGATGCGTTAATGTTCAACTCCATTTGGGAGTGACTCAATGCAGAGCCACGCTCCAGGCTCAGCTCAGGGGGTGGAGGAAGCAGGCTGGTCCAACAGTGACATGCAGTCAGCAGGAGTCAATGCACGGTATTGAATGGCCTCAGACCCAGACCTGGCTATGTTTGTACTCCCAGCACAAGCTTCTTTTCCTTGCTGATATTCCAGGAGACCTTCTCAAACCTTCCTGTCATCTCCTACATTTAGCTTGGAAATCTGAAATCAAATCTCTCCCACGTGTCTTTTGAGTTCTTTTCTGTTTCATAACATGGGGTTGTCCCCAAAATGAAGTCCAACATTTTTCAGCCTCCGCAGACCTAAGTCCAAAAGTGACAATGAGATGATTTAATTGCTTATCTTTCATTCAAATCAAAGTTTTAATGTTATATTGGAAATCACTTCTCTTTACTGTTATGTTATATTTATAATTATCAATTAGTCCATTATCTGCCTTACATGTTCAACAGAATGAAGAATGGACACAATGGAAGCCCATACTAAAAAACCTTAGGGGCATGGCTGTTGAGAAATTGGTGATTTAAGGTCTGCCATCCAGCTCCTGATGGTAGTTAAGAACAGAAGAGAAATAGTCTTGCACTCAACAGGGCCCAAAGCAAACGTGATGTATTAGAGAAGCAGAAGGAACAAGATGGAGGATAAGCTCAACTGAAAGAGGTCCTCTGTGTCAGGAGACAAGCTGTGACTCCAGACAGCAGCTCAGTTGTCCTTCAGGCAGGAGTTATCCTGGTTTACAATGCCAGCAAGAGCCCTAAGCCCAAATTCTGTGCAGCTGAAGGGATGCAAGGCTGAGTTTGCACTCAGATTTCCACTTTGGCCAAATATGACAGGATAATCTTGCCATCATCATGATGCATACTGGGATATGCTTCACTCCTTTAACTGAAAGTCTAATTGAGTCTCACAGCAACAAACACCATAAAAGTAAATGTGCCTGTGGTTCTTGGAAGCCTAAGTTAAACTTCCTAATAGCATAACACAAGCGACTAGGAGATTATTCAATGCATTGTGGTGTTTATTAATATTAGATCACCCATAATCACTGGCTGCTTTTCTCTTCTGAGCAGCCAGAGATTTACTTCCTCCCAGATGATTTTTCCCTTTGTGAGTCAGAAGAGACCTACATGAAAGTCATCTTCTGGAAAAATACAGTAAAAGAAAAAAAAAAACAATCCTTAAACTGTTCCTTTTCAACAGTCTGAGTTAATTGCTTTTAACAGAGACACAGAATAGCTCAACAGACGAGGCTTCCTTTCTGTCACAGAAGAGGAAAGACAAACTTAAAACTTTGCATTTGCATCTTCTAGACAGAAAGTTGCTTTTCTTCTCCAACCAAGGATGCATGCCCAGCCTGCCCCAGGGACCTGGTGGTGATACTGTCATACTTCACTCTTCTGAAAAAAATCCACGTTACTTTTCCCGGTGTATCAAGTCAGATTACACCCCCAAGTCAACCACTAGAGTCATTGCTTACCCTTTGAAAATCCAGGAGGAGCTGCAGATGACAACACCTGACCACAGCCTGCCAGCACCATTACTTCTGATGGTTTGCATTATCTCCAACAGTGAAACTGTTGCAGATCAGTTTTCCGCTAAATGGGGTGAAAGTCCTAAACTGCCCATTTGCAGCTTTCTCCATAAACCCTGCTTCAGTCAAGGCTCAGAACACTGCTTGAGAAGAGGGCTTTCCATTGACACCAGCACAAGTTGGATCAGGCCTGAAGCTACAAACGTAAGCTTTTTTTGCTTCTAACAGGACTTGGGAGCTTCTGAGTGGAATTTTACACTTCTGGATCCAAGCTCATCAGCCTTGCGCTCTATTTCTGGAAGCTTTCAGAAATGTTCCAGGGAGTGCCTTTCTAGGGCTTGCATTCATGTAAGTTATCTTTACATCCAGATGCGAAAGAAATAAGCACCATAAATAAATAAATCTGCAAATTTTATTCCGCTTCAGCATGTTACTCACTTTTAAGTGGCTCAGACAGCAGAAGGCTATAATCACAATTATGATATACTTCCCTCAACTGATAGATCACAGCTCTGATTTTTATTAGGTTGACTAAGCCATTTTTCAGGGGATTTCACTTTATTAAGTCAGGAAAGCTGCCAGCACATGTCTGGGTTCACAGTGAAAGCAGCATGTCCATGTCATGTATTCACATAGGGCCTGTGAGCCTGGTGAAGCTTGGAGAGGAGTCTTTCCAAGGACTACATGGATTCTGAGTTCAGCTTCAAGCACATGAGAAAACCACTACCATTAATGTTGATCTTGGAACATCTCTTTTCCATAATATCAATCACAGAGAAACAGTTAGTTGGCCCATCCGCAGCACTCTAGCTGAAGGTTCATCACCACCTTCCCAACTGTTTCTTTCTACACCAGTGGCAATTAAATATAACTAGGAGATCATAATCCTCTGAAGTATAATTAATGCCTTTCACAAAGCAACAGTTCCATCACAGCCCCCAGATCAAGGGGGATTCCTTTTACACACCCAAGAGAGTTTGGGCTGCCGTCTAAAGAGGTGACCCATGCACAATAGAGTATTAGCATTAATGACAAACACGCTGAAGTTATGGCTAATACAGTGTTTTCATAAGGACTCCCCTATAACCATTCTCCATAAACACAAAGATGAATCACTTTGCAAAATGAGACACTGCAGTGTAAACACAGTAAAGTTTATGTGAAGATGTACAGAGAGGTCATACACAGCGCAGCTGATAATTAGCATGTATTAATCAGAGATGCATTTACTTTTCACAAGTAGCCTATTTCACTTTACTGTAATGTGAGTGGGCATGTCTATTCATGTGAATATTGGCATAACATGATCCTAAATTTATTATTTGCATTAAATGGATCTACTTCAATTTTTCTCCATTTCAAATTCTTATTAAAAAAATCCCATCATAAACTAATAATGCTGATAGCTCCCCAAATACCAAAAGTGGGATTCTCACCTCCATTTAAATGGGACTCCTGTGTGTAAGCAAGTAGAAAGACAAAAGAGAAGTTTTGTTCCTTGCTCTGTTGGTCTGATAGCAAGAAGCAAGCAACGTATCAATTCAGATTAAGACTGTAATCTGGATTGCCAAAGAAATGAAGATGCAGGAAAGCATGTGAAGAATAGAGAAGGGAACAGAAGACCACAGGCTGAGGGTCTGCTGCATAGGCAAGCTGTCTATAGATTTCTCAGAGGGCTGCTACAAGTTGAGCTAGAGCAAGACATCAGATGCCTCCATTAAATCTTAAAGCATGAGAGCTCTGACGTAGTCAAACTATCTGTAAGATAACAGGAGCTCCTGGTCATGTTGGATCAGTGCACCATGGTGTCATCTTGATGTGACTGGGGAACATTTATTATGAAAACTCAAATAGAAAATGCTAGAAAGCTGATACAGCCCCACTGAACTACAACTAAACTTCACGCATGGATCAGATGTCATTTTGTCCTCCAGAGTCAATCCTTCCCACATTTTATAACAGAAAGGGTCTGGATTTGCAGTCAACTCCCATCAGCCCAAGCAGCAATTTTCAGAACTCAAGATATGTAGGATCTCAATGCACGTAGTCCAGCTATAAGCTGTTTATAGAGAAGCATGCTCTATTGCACACACAGTCTGTTAATCAGGACACTCCAGATGATATGTTACCTTGATGATTAATAAAAGGCACTCAACCTCTCTTTGATTCACAGACCTGCAGAAACACCAAGTCTTCTGTTCCATAAGAGACACAGCCCAAAAGTGTTGCACGTCAGGCTATCTTGATAGGCAAGAGGGAATATTTTTGGGCAGGAATCATAATTCTTCTCTGACTGCTAACATCTGTTTGCTAAAGCCTACAGAACTCCCCTGGAGTTTTGAGGTTTAAAAACATTGCTTGAAGATGACATAGTAAATATTACGAAAATGTGCTTTATGATCCACACCCAAAACCCCCCAAAGAACATTTCATATTTTCAGGCTTCGGTCAACAAAACTTTTTTGGACTGTTTTTAGTTCCTTAAATTATGGGTGTTAAATTAAAAATGAGCCCATGTACCAGGGTTGAGAGGGACCTAGACAGCCATCTACCCACAAGCCCAACTTTGAACTAGATTATGATGGGAAAAAAATAGAGGTTACATCCAACACCACCGCCTTATTGGGAACTGGGATCATTTGTAAACACACTCGGAGTCACCACGTATAGGTAAACAAACATTAGAAGGATATTTCCCATCTCAGACACCCTTGGAAAGTCCACAGTGGTGCAGTATGCTCCAGTAAGCTGCCATCATTTAGAATGGTGCTTAATTCAACTTTCAGGATAGTTATGTCTCATGAGTGGATAGCACACTGCTGACCTTCCCCTGCAGCCATCACTTCTTTTCCTAGATAGGGATTTAATGACACTGACCTTCCATAATCTGTTTTTTTTCAGCAGAGTTTGCTAAGTTTTCCTCATTCTCCTCCTTCCCCCAAAGTCAATCCTCTCCACATCTGTGACATGGTAGCTTCCTCCACAATCCCTTATTTGTTTTTCTTTACTGGATGTCTTGCTCAGATGGATAAATCAGCCATTCCAAAGCTCCCAAATAGGAACCTGCATGCCTATAAATCCAGGATTGTGCAAGTCCTAGTGAAGAAGGAGGCCTTTGCCTGTGCTAGAGAAGTAGCCAGAGGAAGGTACTCCTTTCTGCCAATAAAACAGGGTGTAGAAGTAAGCATACACATCTATTTAGATACAGGTAATTCTTTCCTTGGAAAGATGCATAAGGATACACACTCCTATGCATACTAAGGAGAAGAAAAGATGTCCAAGTATCTTGTGAAACCTAGCCCTCATCTTCTGAAAAATAAAGCCCAGGATGCAGAAGCTAACAATCTAAATGGCTCATAATCCTCTCTCATCCCAGGCTAATTCCACAGAGCTGCAGCTGGCATTCTAGCCTTAGCCTATTGAAATGGAAAGTTTTGCCTGTCTTGGAGGACTGGCTTAATCATAGGTCAGAACACAAGACCATCCAAGCCCAATAACCACTCTCCAAGAGCCAGCTACATAAGGAAGCATGCAAGGATAGGCATTTAGCACCACCTCCCACTGTTCTCAATTTTTTTTGGTGATGTGTGGCTCAGAATTCCTGAGCCAAAGTCCATATGCTTACACAGACCTTTGTTTTTAGTAACTCCCAAGAAACCTTCTTTCCAGCAATTTCTAACACCTTTTTTTTGGATTTCAGTAGTTGTCTGGCAATGACTTCCATGCTTGACTCATATGTAATGACAAGATACCTCCTCTCACTCATTTTGAGGAATCTAACTAATAATTTGATGTCTTAGCTGTTGGAACCATAAGGGAACAAGCCTTTCTTAATGACCTTCTCACTGTAGGTCATGAAGCTAAAGACAGTTCCTTCTTGTTCATCTCTCCCACACTGAAAGTAGTAACACTTCTACCCCTTGCATAGAAGGCATTCCAGACATTCACCCATTTTATATAGGTATATTTTATTTTACTTTGGGGTCTCCAGTTTTGTGTGCGGTCCTGAAGTGAAGAACATACTGAGGATCAACACATTGCCATGGGCTCATTTTAATTTTTTCCTTCTCCAGGTAACTCCTCAACATAATTCAACTTTTTCTTCCCCCAGCTGACTTTATTTGCACTATGATCACTTACCCCGGGCAGGACTTTTAGGGACATGGTTAAAGGGCAATATCAGTGGTAGGTGGATAGTTGGACTAGATGATCCTAGAATAATTAAGGTTGGAAAAGACTTCTATGGTCTATTTTACCTAAGATAATGGCTTTCAAAACATTCACACTTATTAGAAGCAAGACTTGTATGTGTGCTGAAATAAAAGGTCACAGAAGGAAAACACCCATATCAACCAAGGTAGTATGGTGCTCTAAAGTGACAGTTCCTGCTCAAGCTCAGGATCTAACAGAGCAAACAATTTATTATCTCAAGACCTAGATGTGAAAATAGTCATAGCAGTCAGGCACCATCCAAAGGACAGAGCAGTACTTCAACCCTTTAAGCAGGCAATGAGCAAACATCAGCTTGGCTGTAATGTATGTTTATATACATATAATATATATGTTTATATATAAGAAGACTTTTCTACTGGAGTTGATTTGAACTTTATTTTTAGGGCAGCAGACAGCCGCAGATGAGAAGACCTGTTCTTTGGCTGGGATCCAGCTGAGCACATTTTCAGAATCTGAAATGCTGATGAGTCTAGCTCTATTACAGTGAACTCCATACAACTCTGCTGTGCCAGCTCCCTGAAACAGCAGCCAAAGAGCACTTAACGTAACACTGTTCATAAAAGATGAAAGGAGAGTTAAAATACCTTTTAAAGCATCTCTCCAAGATCACTTTCAGGATCCAGCACACTAGGAACTAATGTATCCAAGCCTGGCAGCAGGGAGGCACTAACTTTTGTAGGTGGTAAAGAGATCAGAACCAGACCCTTAATGAAGTCAGCTCACACTGGTACAGCTCAGCATCATCTCTAATGCTCTGCAGGGTTTCTCACATAATGATGTCTCAGCAATCTTCATACCAGACTTAAGTAGTATGGTCTACCTAGACAGAGCAGCTAGTTAAGTACTGGGCTGAGGTCCTTGCTTAGCTCTCAGTTCTGCTGTAGACCAGCGCCCAAAGGGCATACCTCCAAAGGTATTTTGCACACCTTTGCCTCTTCAAATTTGAGGCAGACTCTACAAGCATGGATCTTAGATTTGCCTGGGGTTTCCCTGCTGTAAAATGGACCCAGTTTCCTCTTATTCTCCCCCAACTCTCTCTTGACCTTGGCCTGTTTAGAGCAAAACTTTCCAAGTGGGAAGTATACTCAAGTCTTAAACTCAGATTTTCATATTGGCTCAGCTACCAAAAAAGAAATCACCAATACATTCAGAATGCAGCAATTGCTTTAACAATGGGCAGCAACATAAAGCATTAACTTAAACTAGCGCAGATAGTCAAGATAAAACATGGTGTTTTAAGTAAACAAAGCATTCTCATTCCCGTTTTGAAACCTCTGAAATCCACTCTGTTATTTAGCCCATTTGTCGCTGTTTCTTATTGCCAGTTGTTTCCCTAAGCATTCATTTGGTGAATGCCAAAACCCATCACTCCTTCCTATTCAGCGCTAAAATCTAAGCACAATGCCTGAGCATTTTCAGTCTGTTTTGATTCTTTACATTCTGCTCAACTGATAAATAGACACTACAAGTTAAAAAATTCAGAACAATCACAGTTTATTAAAAAAAGACTCCACAATATGAGTTTTAAAGGAAAAATCATTACCATTTTGACTAGACTCTGTCAAAGAAAGGAGAACAAGCACCCCACAACAGTGGGCTCCCTTTTCCAACAAACATTCTGATAGCATCTGTTTTTTGTCAGTGACCATCTTCCACTTCCAGTCAGTACCTATTTCTCATATCCTTTTCCCTATCAGAATAAACTGGACCAGTTCAATGCCAGTGCCTTCAGTTCTGACAGCCCATACATAAGTGACTGAACCAATGCCAAATGGATGCCTTTAAAGACTGCTGAGCACACAGCCAGCTCTGTGGTTCTTCATTCTCACTATTAAACCCCAGCAAATGAAAAAAAAAACCTGCTGCAACCAGAACAACAGATGAAAGGGGAAAATAAATCCGTTGGCTTCCCTGGGCATGCTACATATAAGTACACCACTTTCCCATTATCTGACATTGTAAAAATCTGGGGACCAGGTCACTACTGGCCTTCACAGGTCTAAAAAGCTGCTCAGCACCCAAGTTGTAGAAATCTTCCAGGTACCAATTAATGTACTTTCCTTTCTCCATTCATCTGTTAGCTTTGAACAATCTTACTTTCATTCTGAGTTTTGTCAGGACCTCAACTGATGCAATGCTTCTCGTCCACCGGTAAGAAGACTAAAATTTCCCCCAAGGGTTCGGCCTCCCCTGAAAAAATGTTTGATTTGAAAAGTGAGCAAATGGATCCTTTTGAGATAAGTGTTGAGCACAGACCTCTTAACTCAGTGCTTTTGAACACACTGGCTTCCCTAGCTCCCCTCACAGTTTTCATTCATGAGACTAAGCACCACAAAGCATTCTTGGTTCAGCTGTACAGACTGCTTTGTCTCCAGCTGGCATTCAGACTCTTTGGGAAAGACTGCCTGAGTTCCCTGCAAGGCACAGGGAAGGGAGGCAGCTTCCATCAGCTGTACTCCTGAAACAGGAGGGACCAACATCCTACAAACCAACCTACAAACTTGCTTCAGGTTAGCTCTTCCACAGCTCACATACAATACACTGAATGCATTCACTGTAATTGAACACCGCTGCTTCAGCTTAGCATGTAATTACAGACCTAAGAGGCCACAGAAAAGGAGGGGGTTACCCTCTTTGCACCCACAGGGAGAAGAGCCCATTTCTCTCACTAAGCTACAGCAGCAGGTTAGGCTGTTTTACTAATAATATCTTCCCAAACTCCATTTCCAGTCCTATTGACAGGAATTCCTGAAACTTCACCCCAGCACCAAGACAGCCATCAAGCACAATAAATATTAACTTTAATAAAATCTAAAAACTGGGTCTGTCTAGACAGGAAAGGATGAGTAATCAAGCTCTCCAATCAACCCAGCTGCACAGGTTTGTAAGGGTATTTGTTTTAGCCAGCATCCCACTTCTTACTGGCAAGTCCTACCTTGTTGCTGATACTCCTATTATTCAGCTTAATTTTCTAACCTCAGGCTTATGAGACCCCTTATAAGAGGTCTTGTCACTTCCAACTGGTATTGCCTTCCAGCTTTGCACAGCTTCCATTTCTGCTGAGCCAGAGAACAGAGAAAACTTTTATAAATGGTTAAACTCCAATCTGGTGACCTACCTGAACACACACCTCATGCAAAAGTAATCCTAGGGAAGTCAGTAGGGCCATCACATGAATAAGCCCATGAATTTAAACACTTTGTGTAATTACAAATCTAAGATAGCCACAAAGGATTAAAAACAACAAGAAAACTGATCTTTAACTGCCACCTACCAGTGTTGGGGAGAGCTCTGATAGTAGAAGTCACTAATGAGTTCATATGATCAGTAAATTGATGAGACTCAGCTAAAATGGCAAGTTGGGCTCTGCTTTGAATCACTGGTAGCCAGAGGTCCCAGACTACTGAAGGAAGGGTTTTCAGCTGGCAGCAGTGCATTATCAAGGTCTTTGCAATTTTACAAGTCTGTTCGTGTTGAAGACTAATTGGTATATATATGCAGTGCATGCATTATAACCTAAAGGCCATATTCTAAAAGGACAAGGCAAAGGAAAATTACTGTAGTCAGAGGTAGCCACATCAGATGAGGGTCATGCAACATAGCTGTGCTCTTCCTCACTAGCTCAGACTTTAAGTCGTTAGGGCTCTCAGCATGACAGCCATTAAAATGTAACAGAAACAGACTGAGCAAAAACAAGGAGCCAAATGGGTGTAAAGCATGAATTGCTCTTTGTACAGAAAATTAGAATTTTAAGTAGTTACCGAATTCCTTGGACTAAGTTTACCACTGCAGTCAGGAACCCTGTGCCATGCTTCAGTCTGTGGGAGCTGCTTCTACACATAAGATTTCACATCTGAGATCAGCTAGATCACCCAGAGTCATTAACTGCTCTTCTTCTGGAAGCCGTGCGCTCTAATTCTTTAAAACTCAGCAAAATGTAATAACATCCTCTATGGGCAAAGGGAGCCTCAGCTTGAAAACACTCAAGCAAAAACTTAGTATTTTTTTCCAAGTAATTTAACCACTTGTCTCAGTACATGCAGCACACAAGAGATTTTAATCTGCTGCACACTGCTTCCAAATTTCACCTAAGTCACCCCATTTGTGGTCATCTTTGTTAGCTCCCTCCAGCTACAGACAAAAAACATTGGTCTGAAAGAAGTAGGCAATGCTTCCAGGACTGCTAAAACACCTCCCCAGATCAAAAGGCTCAGCAGCTTCCAACAGCTTTGGTTCCCAGAAAGGGACTGTCTCAGAGCGGGTGGCCACTTGGTAGAACTGCTCAGAAAGTGAAACCATCGCAATTCTCTTCACAGAAATATATCTATATGCATATATTACATAATACAGGAACTCTTATGTAAGACCATCTTCCAAGGGTATTTTCCAACCTAAATGATCATATGATTCTATGAGTTCCAATACTTTTCCCCTGTTATTTGTGGAATCAGACCAGTCAGTATCTGCAGATATTTGGGCAGCATCCCAGTTCCCCGAACTTTCAGTACAATAAAGCCTTTGTCTGAGAATTCATTACCAAGTTGATTGTTAATTGTACATAACACTCTTGCTCAGCAGTGCCAGTCACTCAGCCAAGGTGTAGGAACAGTAACCAAGGGCAGAGGTGATTAATCACAGCTCCCTTGCCTCTCTCACATCCAAGCTGCCTGAAGGCAAGCATGAATAACCCACAAGCAAATTCATACTTGCCCACCTATCTACCTGGTGGGCTTCAGTACACTGTGGGATAATATTGCACTTGCCAATGGCGGAAACGTACAAGTTTGGCTGGTTGCTTTCTTCACAATATCCTACATTCTCCTTTTGGCTCCCTTGAATGAGTTCAGTTTGCTCTTTGAAAAGGATTTTTGGTCTGATAAACAGAGGAAATATTGAAAAAGCTCATCTCTGTCTTTATCTGAGGCTTACGTGACTCAATCTGCGGTAGGTCTGAAGACAGTGAGTTGCTTTGTATAGCAAAGGTGTTGGGTTTTTTTTTAGTCAGGGCAGTTTTAAGCTCTACTTGAGTAGGATTCAAGATGAGAATAGCTAGCAGAAATGAATGGTCAGATAAAAAGCTTTCTCTGGAGGGTTTCCAATACTGCCACCTATGCAGACTGAACCCTGGCACAAAATCTGGAAAAATAGCTGGCTTGGATTTGTCATGTGTTTCCTTAGCACTGTGGGAAGCCTATAACTATAGCAAGTACTATTATCATTTCTGCATTAAATATAGCATCCAGCCCAGTTTAGTTTTGTCTACAGTGATAAACGACAGCTCAAAATGTATGCTTATGCACCAGCTTTGGCAAGGAGAATACCTGTTAGATGTAAAGGATGTCACACCACACGTGGGAAAGCCAGCACTAACATTCAGCTATTATCTCCATCAGTGAGTGGCTCCCACCAAAGCTAACAAACCTACAGCATACACTACCCTACAGACTGCCTACACTCTTGATGTCTTCCCAGTCAAATGACATCATTTTAACCATTGATCCAGATGCTCCAGTTGCTGCACTTTAAGAATCATTGCCACATCCCATACTGTTTCTGCATCTTCTTCCCCCATACATACACACATCATGCAGCTTCCTTTAGGGAGGTCCTCTTCAAAGAGGACCTGTTATCAATGCAAGAAGCAGCTTACTGCTTACCACTCAGAGCAAGAGGCTTGACAAACATCAACTTGTTTATGGTTTCAATTTTTTCCAGTGGCTTTTCATGCCACTTCCCTAGATAACATTACAGTAAATGCCACCTCGTATCATGCCTACTATAAGAAATAGATGAGATTGATACCTCTGCTGCTTCCAATGTCTGATTTGTGGTATCTTGTGACCACAATCTGTGACTTCAACAGCCACAGTGATGCAAGAGAAAATTTCAAGGTAACTAAAGGGAATTAAAAGGGCCCATGTTGGGAATAGGACACATCAGCTTCACGGAGCCACACCAAGCTTTAAGGAGCAGAAACATACATGTGTAAACAGTAATATGCACTGAGATACTGAGAAAGCAGACCTGGAGTGATGCCTACATGACAACATGGATGAAGAGGTATCTTACTAAGGGCACTGAGGTATCCACATGTAGCATTAGGGCAGTAGTGCCGCGTGGCCAATTCTGGACCATTGCTGCAGCCTGAAGGTGAGCTGGGGCAACAAGTACACAAAGTCAACTACATCTTGACTTTCTGAATATAAACACAATCAGAAACTAGGCTGGGAAGCAAGGGAAATGAAAAACGCACTGCACAGAGGCACAATTTCCAACACTTAAACCAACAATTCAAAGTGAGTGTTAAAAACAGGCAGTCACAAAACCCACACAAATCTAGCTCCAGAGTTGGATGAGCACAGGATGCAGGGAAAACTGGAACTAGGCTTCCAGTTCAGTCAGCTAAGGTTATGTATCTAAATGGATTGAGGCTTGTGCAAAAGCAAGGCAGTATTCATTCAAGGAGCTTGAACTCAAACTCTTTGAGTTTAATGGTAAAAAGTTGGCTGCTGTGTTAGACTTACAGCTCTTTACATAGTAGAGGTGGTGTAAGAGGGACCTGTCCAACGACCCTTCCTAGAAGCATGCAGAAAGAAATGATACATCATGAAACCTCAAGAAGGTTTCCAGTTTCAACATGTGCATTATATTGATATATTGAGACATCTACCAAGTATTTCAGCTTTCCCCATAAATATACCATGAAAGTGATTACAGCTGACAAGATCTCCCCACCATCTTTTCAACAGCACAGTCACAACTGATGTTTTTGCCTACACTTAATGTGCAGAGCAAGGTTCACTAGTAGGTTCTAGTGACCTTGCACTGCTCTGGCACTGTACAAGTGTTAATAGCACTGCTATAACACCTCTTTGTTAATGGAGAGAAAACAGCCAAAATACACTGCAGGGCTTGCTAAGATTATATAGCACAAAAAAAAAAAAAGAGTGGAAACTGGATAATGAAAAAAGTTCATGATTAATAGAAAAAAAGCAGTCAAAAAAATCAATATTAGGTAACCAAATCAACTACAGGACTGAACTATTGATTTATCAGGACTGCAAGTTTATCTCTGATAGAAAAGAGTAATTGCTGAATGTTATTGGCTGAGCAGCTGCCAATGAAATTAGGCACCTGTAGGTAGGGGCAAACACCTAATCACCTTAGAAATTGTGGAACAAAGGACCAAGTTAAGAGCTTTAAAATGGCCTGGGTTGGAAAGGACCTTAAGGACACTGAGCTCCAGCACTCCCACCCCCCCCCTCCCCCCACGGGCTGGTTGCCACCCTGCCAGCTGCCCAGGATCCCATCCAAGCCGACCATGAATGCCTCTTGGGATGGGGCATCCACAGCTTCTCTGGGCAGCTATGGCAGGGCCTCATCACCCACTGAGTAAAGAATTTCTTCCTAACACCTAATCTAAATCTCTCCTCTTTTAGTTTAAATACATTCCCCCTAGTCTTATCACTATCGGACTATGTAAAAAGTCAACTCCCCTCCTGCTTGTAAGCTCCCTTCAAGTACTGAAAGGCCACTATGAGGTCTCCCCCGAGCCTCCTCTTCTCCAAGAGCTACTCCAGGTCCTTAAAGCAACACTTCGGTTTTAAGGTTTTGTTTCAGGGCTATCCTGAAAAATACACGCAATTTTTAAAGGACTTAGGAGACTAGTTGATTCTTAATACATCTGCAGTTTTAGTTTTGCTATGATGCATGAATACTTAGAGAAAACTTAGTGCACTCTGCTCATCAGCACCTTGGAACCTTCTTCCAAAGAACACAATTACTTAAGAGTTCTGTGTCTAATCTAGTTTAAAGGTCAGTGAATGTTAGGCATAATCACAGCTAAAAATAAAGTCTAAGCATGGCCCACAGCTCAAAAAAAAAAAACCAACAGAATAACTCCACCTAAAAACAGAGTCCTATCAGAATGTAGCATACTTGCACTCAAAAGAAAAAAAAAGCCCTAGGGACAAGCTAGGGGAAAGAACTAGCCCTTCACAAAGAGAACTGGCTGCACACAGAGACTTGGTGAGATGCTACAGAGATTAGAACTGGAAAGGCTACAGCATATCCTCTTCCCCACCAGCAATACAGAAATACCCATATACTTCCATGCATGCAGCTGCATCAATTCCTATGCAAGAAGAAACAGGAAAAAACTAATCAACTCTCAAATAAGCAGACCTAGCAGCCACTCAACCATACTTTACAGCACCATGAGTGCATTATAGCAGATGAAGGCAATAAGCAGAAATAACATCCATAGTGCCTACAAGCAAAAGAAACCACAACCATTTCCATTTACTGACCCCTGACTATTCATCACATCTGAAATATTGCTGGTCATCAGGATTCACAGTTGTTTTATGGCTCCCTAATTTATAAAAAGCTCAGCAAGATGTGAAAGTGGTCAAGGATTTATCAAAAACTTACACAGTAATCTTTCATCACTAGCCTCTTAACTTCATAGCTGTTTTTATATACCCGCATAGATCTTTCCTTTGTCCCATTGAAGTCATTGAACACTGTCTTTCTGTTAACTGATTTTTATTAGCCTATAGTGACTCCACACTTATATGCTAATCTGCTTATAAGCATATAAGCAGATGGATGTGGCATTGAGAACTCCTAGCCCACCTCAACATTCACAGCAGGTTTCACCATAGCACTTGCCTTTCAGGACCCCATTCCCCACACATCCATGATGCCCAGGATGGAAAAGAGCAAGGTCCAAGCAGCTGGCTGCCCTACACCAGCAGTCAGACAGGGAGTGGCAGAAGCTCCCCAAGCATCCACATCCCTGTCTGCATCACAGGGAGGAAATGGCTGGAGCCTCTGGGCTGACACACCAGCCTTTCTGCCTGGGCCACAGCAGTGCTTTCACAGGAGTCCATTCTTCAGCCTGTGTATTTAAAGTCTCAGTAAATAACTACTCAGCAGATGGTTTTTTCAAACATACTAATGATATTTTCAAAGACCACTTTCACAGAAATAGATGAAGGAGAAAAAAAATGCTTATTTGGAGCATTTCATGAAAGCTCTATTAGCTGGTGTTTCACAGTAACAATAACAGTGTCCTGGAGACAAACAGATCTGGTAGAGCAGATAGATCTATTCCTACTCAATTAGCACAGGTGCAGGAGCTTGTGCCTTATCACAGAATCACAGAATGACCCGGGTTGGAAGGGACCTCAAGGATCATGTAGTTCCAACCCTCCTGCCTAGCAGGGCCACCAAGCATACACATTTACTAGATCAGGTTGCCCAGGGCCCCGTCCAACCTGGCCTTGAACACCTCCAAGGATGGGGCATCCACAACCTCCCTGGGCAGCCTGTTCCAGGGCCTAACCACTTGCCTCAGAATGCCCATTGGGCAGGGATTCCAGGAGGTTTCTCATGCATTTGGAGAATTCTCCTCCAGCTCTGCAGTCACTATGCTGTCCTTAGGTCTGCCTGCCACAGCACGCAAGGGGAAACAGCAGGAAAGTAGCAGGAAAGTAGGGATCCAGTCAGGCAGCACTCAGTAGCATTTATACCAGGATCATGTTCATGGTTTCTAAAAAAGCCTCTGCGAAAGAGGAACTTCAGAAAGTCAGATGTCCATCATGTTCACTGGCACTAATGCCTCCTGTCCCACTCACTCTGGTGTAAGGATGCCGGCTTAGCATCCTACCTTCATCACCACTCCAAAGTGGTTTTGCTTCAGCACAATTCAGTTCAAGAGGGATGCCACTGAAAAGTTCCCTGGAAGAAGCCACAGAAGTTCCACCAAGAAGGATCATTGGTTCAAGTTCAGTAGCATGGGCTTGGCTTCACAGGCTGGCTCCTCAGACATGGCTAAATGCTCCCAGCTTGGTAAATCACAAGTAGCATTTACAATAGAGACTCACTAATGTTTATATCATACAGATATATTGTGGATTAAAGCTACAAGTATGATTAAGGTTCCCTGCTTTGCAAGCAGCCACCACACCACCAGGCAAGCCCCTCTCAGCCTTAAAGAGGTCTTAAACTGACCACAGAAAAAAAAAAAAAAGGATACTCTTCCAACACACCACTTCCATACTCCGAAATCACTTACATTAATGTAATAAGTATCAGACAAAAAAAAAAAAACAAGACTGAACTCTACAGTTGACCCTACCTCCTCATAGGACATCATCCTTGTAATAGATTTGCAAGTTTCCTTCAGCTTAGCTGTTGTATACTACTGTACAATGAGAACCTGTTTGTTTCTTTGCATCCCCTCTCAATACCTAAGCAGGAAGCCCTCTGACCTCTCAATTTGGTGCTGTGAAACACAAGAAGTTGTTTTAAATGTCAGTGGGTGTAAAGAGGCACGTTCATGTCCAGGCAGCAACCACCAGTTTCTTGTAACTGGGTGAAGTTAGGAATGCTATTTGCTGTTTCATGCATTATAAAACCCATCAAGGCAATTAGGCATGAGAGGTAGCCTTCAATCACATATGTACTTCGCCATGAGGTTCTTGTATTTAAGAACTCACCTTGATTAATACATCAAGTAGAGTTGCCTTCTTCTGGGAAACAATGAGAATCTGCTCAAGAAAGCAGTTCTGAGAAACAGGGGGCCAAAGTGTCTCTGCTGGCCCCACTCCACTGCAGCCAGAGCCCAGAAGATACTGCAGCCATACATTCCTAGAGCATGACTGCTCAGAAGTCTCTCCCAGAGGGGAACAAGAGAAACATTCTGATTAACAACTAATTAGAAAGGGTTATCTGGTCAGAGAACAACATTCAGCCACCCAGTTCTCATATATATATATATAGCATATATACATATATATATGAGCAAATGATCAGCACTTCAATCTCTGAAACCTCTGAGCTTAAGAGAACTAGAAAAGAGAGAAAGAAACAGAAAGAGATGGGAGGTGCTCTTAAGGGGGAAAGTTTGTTTTCCTCAAAGCTAATATTTTTCAGGAGAACAAAGTGATCACTGTTTCATTCAGCTTAAGCAAACAAGGCACCAGATAAAAGGATTTTTACCAGTGATGTTCCATTAAGAAATTGCTAAAACAACCAAATTGGCATGACCAGATAATTGCAAGAAAATGCTTTAAAACTAGTGCTGCCAATTAGCACACAATGCCCTCTTAGTCAAAGTGCAACAACTGACCACGTCACTCCTGCTGGTCCCTGGTAGGAAATGAAATGGTGTGAGCTGAATTTACCTCCCTGGCTCCAGCAGAGAGTGGTGTCATTTCCAGACAAAACAGGACATTCCCAGTTCTAACAATTATTTTCAAGGTATGAGCCAGGCATTGAATGACTGATAACACAACATTGTAGTTAATCAACTGTTCCGCAATTAAATTGCATGGTATTCAGGTAAAATCTCCCCCGCCTCTGAACTATTCCAGTCTCATTCTAGTCCCCAGGAGCAAGCATTCGTAGCATCTAAAAGCCAACTTGCCAAGTGAGAACCAAGAAGTGTTCCAGCAAAGAACATATGCGAGGACTGATACATCCTGAGATCTCAGTTCAAGTGCAGAATGGATTCAGGCTGTAGCCATCCACAGCCCTGTAGCCTCAAAGATTCAGGAAAGACCCATGGATTATAACAGTTTGTTCCTCAAATCTGTGCTGTCTTTCAAAAGGAAGAGGCTCCAAAGATGTAACTGGAAGTAGAATGTCACCATAAAATGAATTAAATAACTTCTACTATTTCAGTGGAAATTTAGTAGCATTTTTCAAGAGAAACTTGTGAGGTGCAAGAAGAGCAACCTATTCTGCTAGAAATGTGAACAAAGAATAGTTCTCCATACTTGAGATGCAGAAAGATAAACCAAGCATTAAGATTTTTACTGCTAAATGTGTTTGTCCATATTCTGGTGGACAAACCAAGTTTCTTTCTTCCAGTGAGCACTGAATTTCCAGCACTATTAAGTCAAATTCATGCTAAGACATCACTTCCCAAAGCTGCTTTTGCTTCACATCAGCCCAGATATCAGGTCTCTCAGCCTACAATACCTACCCCTTTGCAATGCATCTAATCTCATCTTCACCACCTCAAAACTGGGAACAACTGTAGCTGGACAGATGCTAAGCAAGATGAGACGCATTTCTCACTTCAGAGAAAAGCTACTTTGATTAAGTTATGTATTTGGCCAGATTCAAAACAATTCCTGTATCCTCAATCACATGGGTAGATTGCTTTCATCTGCTATACCATATTGTGGCTGTGGGCAGCCTGCTCTGCTGGTTGATGACCCTGCACATAGCAGGGGGTTGAAACTAGATGATCATTGTGGTCCCTTCCAACCCAGGCCATTCTGTGATACTGTAGCTCTCATAGAGCTGCCCTCAGTATAAGAGGACAGTAGAACTGAGCACTGAAGAAGCTTATTCACTCCCTGTTCTCCTAGACAGAGGAATTTTCTATTTTTAAAAATCTCCTGCAAAGTGAAACAATTACAAAGCTTTCCTCCAGAGCCATTTCACCAAATTTCACTTCACTCAAGTCTTCTGCTCTGTCATGCAATCCAGAGATGCCAAAACCTCTCATACAAGACGTCATTTCCAAGCCTAGCTAAGCAAGGTTTCAGCAGCTCTTCTGCTTGCTCCCCATATCAGAAATTCAGCTTAAGGACTGAAAAGTAATGGAGGCTGAAATTGAGACTTACCTTTAATCTAATACTGTGTTCAGTGGGTATGCCATTTGACCGCACTAAGAACTGTCAAGCTAAACTCTGACCTCACAGCCACATTTTATCACAACTGAAATCAAAATCAGTGAAGCTGATGCCAATCTGGAAGTCTGCCACAACAAAACTGAAGTGGCTTCAGATTTGGGGCTCCAGCATTGTATCATCAAATGACTTTTATTTGTAACTTCCCATTCATTGCTTTGTTTCTCACATGCAAAGCCTGATCACACCTCAAGATATCATGCAGGTTTTTTTTAATAATCCTTATCCAAAGGATTCACAAGCCAATGGGTTAGAGACAAATGACAGCACCCTTTATCACCTGTGAGCTCTCATCCTCTCAGACCAATTAGAAGACAGCTGAGAGGTAATACCCCACAGATCCCAAATGTACTTATAGTATACAAGTGTACTACCACAACAGTTCTTCTAAAAAAAAAAAAGTGGGGATCTGGAAAGTTTATGCTGCCCTTGCACATGGACTGTTGATATCCTGCTGGAAAAGGACACAGTGAGGAGAGACACTGCCCTGCAAGAGGGATGTAACAGCTGGATGGCATCCCTGGGAATCCAAACATCTTGGAGCTGTGGCAGACAGCTTAATCCAACATAGTCAGAAAAAAAGTCATTTGCCAGTGCATTCAGAAACCCCCATGGCCCAGCTGTCAGAATGGTACAGCAGTCACTGACATGCTCACCTTGTTTCATAAAGATCTGATGCAGCTTGCTGTATGACCATGCTGGCACAGAACACTGCCCTGCAGAAAACTGGGCAGCACAGCTCCTTTTCTCACAGCCCAGGCAGCAGAAAACTGGAGGGGTGGAAGAGCCATACACAGCTATTTAGCCCACCTGCTGCCAGAGTTTTCTTTTAGGCAGCAACCCTGACAGCACTTACTGAAAGAACATGCTGTTTTCCTTCTTAATTTAGAGTTGAACATCAAACAGGGATTTATCATTATAGAACTACTACAAATAAAGACTACATGCTTGGAATGTGGCAAGAAAGCAAAATTAATCTACCAGAAGTGCTACAAAAAAGGCCTGTCTGCCATGAAAACACAACAAATATTAGTACAGAAGGCTAGCACAGATGCAGTAACACAGCTCTGCTAACACATGGAAGTAACCCACCACGTAACCAGGGGTTCTGCACCATCCTTCGTGAAGCCTAATCCCAAGTCCTTCCTGTATTATTTCAGAGAATGGTTGGAGGGGACTGTAAAAATCACCCAGCTGCAGCCCCCTTGTCATGGGCAGGGTTTGCAGACTATCAAATCATGATGTCCAGGGCCCCATCTAACCTGGCCTTGAACGTCCCCAGGGATGGAGCACCCACAGCTTCTCCAGGTAACCAGTTCCAGTGCCATTATTTATTATTATTTAGGTGGACACTAGTTTGGACTCGCCCATACCAGAGATTACCATACAGAACGGATCTTTTTAACATTTGGAAGATTGAACCAAGAGTTTGGCTTCACTGTTTTTTTGAATACTCTCAGACACGCGTGCAGTACAAACAATTTTACCTACTGTCACCACAAGTGTGGGAGCATCCTCATGACTGATTAGCTTTGGAATCTAAAAGAGAAAGTGCAAGCTTCAACTACAGCTTTTGCTCAGCTTAGACCACTTGCAGGGAAATTCTTAGTGGGAACTCCCAAATATTCTGAGTAAGATGTTACAGTTACAGCTCAGTTGCTCCGTGTATATTGAGTAATAGTCAAAGTTCTAAATAGCACACACCAGGTACATTGATTATACAGGATTTTAGAACTGAGATTTAGTCATTAAGGAACTGATAAAAAACAGTGCCCTTTACACATAGGTTAAAGAGGAAGAACATTTGGAGTTTAGGGAAGAAAAGCAGACAACTTTGAAATAGGACAAGGAGGGATTTCTAGAGCATATGCAAGAACAAGAGAAGCACTGGTTGGGAGAGAGCAAGGAGAAGCGACCGGAAGAGGTTAAACTTGGATTTACCATCTCCCAACAGCATCCCTACTGGAAATTCACTGTTCATCCACCGGGACAAGGGATTACTTGACCACAGCTGGATATAAATTAAAATATTAAGGAGCGCATTCTAAAAAAGTTATAAAAAAAGCAAGACAATTTAAGCCTTGCTATTTTCCTATTTAACTCCTTAAATAAGTTCACCTTAAAAAGAATGGACCCACAATCTCCGGACTACTTATTAAAAGCATGGATTGTTCTCTGAAACATTCAGAGCCATAGAAAGACTCTGAACTCAGTAGTTAATGACTAATTTGAGAACAAACACCTACATATAACAGAGGAGAGCAGCATTCAGGGGATTTGCAGCTACAACACAAGGTCTTAGGCAAGGGTGACTCAAAGGCTTGTCAAGCAGGACAAAAGGAATTAAATTAAAGGATTAAATCAACACCAATAGTCACCCAGGAGCAAAAGAACTTCTGTGCAGAGCATGAATTCTCATCTGTAGAACTCAGATGAGCTTCCAGTCACACAAATCCAGATACCCACTTTTTCCTCTATATTAAACTATCGCCCCAAAGTAGAGGTAACAAAAAGGGTTGATAACTGTACAGTTGTTCTTGCTGTACCTTGGGCTATGCTGTGTTTACACATCAGGAGTTTTGGGGGGTTATTTTGGAAATAGTACTTCAAAAGGGGCAAAGTGTTCTCTTCCTGCAGGAAATTCATCATTTCCAGCTGGAGTTTGAGAGGAACCATTTCTTGAGCATATCTAGGAAACTCAAATTCTTCATTTTAATCAATGTAAAACACTATTGAAGACCTAAACAAAACCCCAGTGAAACAAAATTCCTAGTTAGCAATGTACATGTGTCCATCATGGGATACATGGGAAAGAATATTGCAGCTATATATAATTTTGTATGTGTGTATTTGCTACATTTAGAAGAAACTTCATACATTCTCCATTGCATCATCCCCACATTTGGGGTCACTGTGCAATGATCCCCTCCCCAGTGAGGGCCACATCCTTTCTGAGCTGAAGACATTAAGTATAAATGGTCCTCCCTCCTCATTTCCTTATGTTTGATTTACAGCTGTTCCAAAACTCCTGTATATTAGCATTCTAAGTTGTCAGTCACATCTATACATATTTGACAAGCTTCTGAGGTAGTTCATATTTGCTGCTGTTTGGATGTGTTGAGGAAAACGTTGTGCTAGATCTAACGATCCACCATCTGACTGTGGCCAACAGCAGCTCTGGAGGCATGGAGGGTGGTTGGGCTGAAGGGAGAATCCCACTGCACCCTCCAGTCTCTGGTGGTCAGAAACACTTCACACTCCTGCATTCAGCATATCTTGATAAATTTTGTTACATGAATGTACACTGAAGTATTGCATATATTTTGGTTTCAGAAATACTCAAGAAATAACTGTTTTCCCTTTTCCAAACATCCTATTAATAAGACTTCAACATACAGGCTCTCCGTCACCAGAGGGAGATTCCTTCTTCCTCCTGAGCATATCTGGGCATTGTGCAGCATCACGCTCATGCACTACTTCCAAACTCATCCCAACCCAATGCATGACACCCTTTTTGAAAGCAGTCCTAGTGCTACTTGCACAGACAAGTCCATACATGTATACATGGTCTTTCATTTGAGTTCACTTCTACTAAAGTAACATTTTCCCTTTTATGCAATTCTCTTGAGACCTTCAGTTTCCAAGGTTTTCTATTTGTAAGTCTTTAATTAAAAAAGAATTTCAGAACACCAGGGCATCCCAAATGTGAAGAACTCACTACTGCTCACAAAGATTTAATACCGTAGTGCACACATACCAGATAAAAGTCACAAGTCACCATGCAGGTAACACAGCATTCCCTGAGCCTTCAGGACTGCCACTTGCAAAACTGCAGCCTGAAGTGTACGTACAGTCACTGGGGTGGATGACTGCATCGTGCATTCCAGATATAATTTTTGTTCATGTTTACTTACGACACTCGTAAGAACTGCATTGTTGATACAACACTTATCATGGGAAGAGCATCTAAGATCAAGTGGAAGAAGTGGGATAGTCTCATGAATGAGAGCTGACTTAAAGCTGCTCAGCTCTCCAATCACACTATTTTGAGGCACGTATTATGCACAGCTATACAAACCCCATCTATCATTGCCTTAAAGTGCATTGCTTTAATTTCTCTCCTGTCCAAAAAACCTTACCTACAATTTGCTTCATGAAATATCTAAACATAGCACAGAGGGAGAATTGAGACCAGCTTCAATTTAGCTTGACATGCAATGCTGCTTTCTGCTTAATAGTTTGCCTGATGGCATTTAGTTTGCTTTGCTGTTTGTATGTTTCTCTCTTAGCAACACGGGGAAAAAAAAAAACAAAAAAACAGTGCTTTTTAACTATAAGCAACTGCAACTGTACAGTCAAAACTGGATTACAGCGCAGAATATCTGAAACTACTTCTAACAAATCATTTACATTCAGCTACAAACTGAAGGCATACCTTTAAACTTTGAAGGAACGTAGTTGTGTGAACACAAGCATTCAGAATTGTTATTTCCACAGAAATTTTCTTCCTAAAGAGCTTCACATGTGGAGCAGATTCAAACCCCAAGAAACTCCTGGGGATTGTTGCTCATAGGAATATTCCCAACGCAGTGAGATTATTCATTTATTTTAAATTAGTCACTAGTTTACTTGCAGAAGTGAGCCTGCATTAAAAAGATTCCTTATATACTGCTGAAATGAAGACAAGTTAAAGTTCGGCAACTCTTCCCCATTGGAAAAAAAAGCAATAAAGCCATCACCTTTGCTTAAGAGTTCAAGGAAGAGACAAAAGCAGCATACATATAGCAAAGTTAAAACATGACCAAGCCTCATATCACTGGCTTGAGGACCCCAGCACCTCTTGCAGGTGATAGGTACAGTAAAGATCAGAGAGCTGGAAGGGATCATTGCTATATTTCATAGCCCAGAGACTACAGAAGTGGTCCTGAATAAACTAGAGGGGGCAAGTGTTTACTAAAGGTGAGGTATTACCTTACTGCTGAAGGAGAAAGCCTCAATCTTATACCACAAAGGTGAGCCTGATTTATGGTCTGTCAAATGCATCTCATGCAGTCTCCAGGTCTTCTGAGTACCTCACAACAGTCTGGTGCAGTCAGCTGTCACCAGCTGCTCAAAGCCAATGAGCAGCCCTGATCTCAATTATTCCAAACATACTCATTAATGGTGAAGATTTAAGAAAATATAATCAACTTCACACTTCCCATCATGATTGGGAAACCAGATTTGTGAGCTGGCAACACACCTTCATTGGTTTGGAGTGACTTCACTGAACTCTGATAGCAAGGTGGAAAACAGGAATTAAACAAGAGGCTTCTCAGAGCACTGAGCTCTTCAAATTCCTTCTCCTTAATCTCCATTACTGTATAACTAGCTGCTGTTTGAGCTTTCTGTGGGAGGGGGAAGCTGGCTCTTATCAGATGCAACAAGTCAAGGGTCAGAGCAAGAGCTCAGCACTCCTTAAGCCTCCCTCCAATTTTCTTCCCTCCACCATCTGTATGCTAATCTTAGCCTGAATATTGCCCACAGGTAAGATCCAAGCTCCCCTGCAGCTCCAGGAACAAAAAGGCACAAGATTATGATCTGAAAACAAGATGGGGGATACAGATGTTATTTACTATAACATTTTGGAAGGTTAGCAAGGCTCTAGCAGGGCTGACCATATGCTAAGTGATTCTGCTGACAGTCAGGATAGCCCTTCCCATTTTTGTATAACATCAGGTATCAATGTGTATACTTGGCATTAAGCTGCATGAGACCAGTTGTCTCTGGTATTTTAAGATTTGTAGCCTCTCCGCCTTCACAAAGTCCTGCTGAGATAAGCAGGTGCCTCTGATGTCCTAGACTTGCACTCAGGTGTGTTTAAGTATTTGTGCATCGTGCCACGCACTGGCTGTGTCCATGTGGCTAACACTCAATGGATAACTGAGAAACTGACCCAGAGATTCTGGGAGCTCAATAGGCTCAAACCCACAACAGAACTGTGGATTTGAATTGTACATGCTTATGGGAAGTGGCAAGCTCTGAATGGCTGGCATCTCTTTGAGCTTACAAAACAATCACATTCTCTTTGGGTCTTGTCACATCCAGGTGACTTTGAAACCAAGCCTCACCGGTTCAAGCCACCTCTGGTAGGCCTGGACTATGTTTAGGTGAGTCCAGCATCAATGCCACCTGTCAAGAACAAGGGGACACTAGCAGACAGAGCAGCCTATCCAGAACGCTGAAGCATACGTTCACTGGAGGAATGTAAAGAAATTGAAGTTAAGTCAGGTTAATATAAAGATAAGATCCCTCCAAACATGCCACTCCCCATGTTACACTTCCTCAAAGCAGTTGCAACAGCCAGGTATGGTCAGTCTGGTAAGCAGCTATACCTCATCCCTTCTAATGCATCCTGGAAGTGACCTGGTCAGGGAAGAATTTGAGACAGGGAGGCAAAGAACAGGCAGCACAAAAACAGGCTCTGTAGTCTACAGCCAGTCTTTGAGTTCAGTCTGGGGGCTTTGGCAATGGAAGGGACCTCAAAAACCAGCACCCTGCTGTGAGCAGAATTGCCAGCCACTGAATCAGGCACCAGGTCAGGCAGCACAGGGCCCCATCTAACCTGGCCTTAAATACCTCCAGGGACAAGGCATCCACAGCTCTCTGGGCAGCTGTGCTAGCACCTAATGCCCAAACCAGCACCTAGATGCTCTGCAAAAGAATCATCTTTGGCTATCAAGGAAAGCCATACAAAGGAGCCTCATGGGAGCAAGGCTCCTGCCAATTAAGGCTCTGCCTGCCACAGGACTGAACATACAAATCTTGGTATCAACAGGAATATAGCTAATTCAATCCTTAAGTTAGTTACATAGCCCAAGGTCCTTACACAGCAAAGCCAAAAGCAGTTTAAGGGAAAATTCAACAGAAAGTATTATGTTTGGACAGACAGAAAACACCAATATATATAAAACTTCTCCAGTGTTGATTAAGCCTCTTCATCATAAAATGTGAGCTGTTAGTATGTGTAGGAGCAGCCTTGTAAGCAGAGAACATGAAGCTTTAAAAATAAACTGTTTACATATCTCAATTAGATAGCTGAAAGAGAACCAGCCGGATGAATCAGAAGTTGTTTGAAAAACACTTCCAGGACTTACCCTTGACAGGGCTGACAACATTTTGGTTTCTTTAAATGATCGCGTGGAGATTTGAAGAAAAGAGAGCCCTATAAAAAGAATTCACAGAGCAAAAGTAAGCACTCCACCCTAATAGGAAGTCTCTCATCCCTTTGGATCAGACATTTTGTTATGGTTTCAAGCCTGAAAATCAAATCCAGCATCAGAATATGTCCAATTCTAACATCTACAAGACAAAACCTGAGCACCATGCAACAGGGTGTTTGATTCTAAGCAGTGTCCTCACCAAAGAAAGAAATGCTCTGGTTTTCACTTCCAGAACCTCCTGGTAAGATGCACTGAAACTTTTCATATTTGTCCTATTGAATATTTTCCAGTGCTGTTTAACCCCTTTGGGGCACTCCTGCCTGCTGATGTACCTACCATTTATTTCCACTGTTGAGCCCACCATGGGTTACACAGCTCACTGCACGTTCAAAGCGATGATTAATTTACAGCTGTAACAATAAAGGTTTCCCCCAGAAGTAGTAAAGACAAGTCACTTTAGGTTGCATATGGCAGTGACAGTAAGAACACACTTGTACCAGTCAGATAAATACAACCTAAACTCTCAGATAAGCTTCTTCACCTCAGTTATCAGCAATTTCTAGAACAGAATGAGTCAAACTTTTCAGAGGTTCAGAGACACCGAGATTGAACACCCCCTCCCATTTCCTCATTTGGAATGGGGCAAGACTAATTTTAGCTTGAAGACTAAGAGAGTCTCACAGTTTTTCCAAGAAAAAAAATAGGAGCAAAAAAACAAAAAACAAAACACCTTCATTTAAAAAAAAATTCCAGAACATGATAACATTGTGTAGAGGCTGCCAAAACAAGGTCAGCATTAGCTCTTGTACAAGCAGAACCAACCTGCCTTCTGAAATGGGTACATTCACAGTCATGAGTCCAATTGTCTTTTGCCCAAAGAGTTACTCCACACTTTAAGTAACTGGCTCCACATATGCTTGAGAAAACAGTCTTAAGTTTCAAAGACTTAAAGTGGGAAGAAGTGGCTTGTCAGATGAGTAGACCAGCATGCATTGCATGAATGTTAAGATAACAAACCACCATTACACCACTTAGAAATAATATTTATCTACTGAAGTTCTGTCTGCTGCAAAGTCACCCGTTCTGAACAGTTTGAAAAGGTACTAAATTATAGAGTCAAAATGCTTAAATACACATCTTTATCTACAAGGAATTTGTGTGAGAGTTTCGCTCTTACCAAGAGCTGATGAATGAGGAATTAGCCTGGCATGGAGTAGACTGTGGGTAATGCAACCATTTAAGGGCTTGATCTAAACAGGTTTTGGCCATTTATGACTCCATTCAGTACACTCAGACACTTGCATCCACTCTTGCAAGTCCAGTCCCTATAAGCCTTGGTACTGTTTCTTTAGGAGATCTGAACCCAGTCAGAGCCAGGCAAGTACCAGTCCCTCGAACATGGGAAGTGCTTAAGTAGCAGAGGACTGGCATCATTAGTTATCCCACCCTGAGTTACCACAAAGTACTCAATTCAGGGCAAAAGTGGCTAAAGGATGCTATGCTTCTATACAAGTATCATTAGGGGTGTTGGTTATTGGAGGGCAATGTAGTCTTATTTTCATAACACAAGGTTCTACAGCAGACACAGGACACTGGCTTGTAAAGCAGAACTTCAAGTCTAGCTCTGGGTTTGCAACTCACATTTTTACTCAAAAAAAAAAAAAAAACAACAACACTTCTCCCTCTGCTTCAATCTCTCTTATCTATTTCAAGCTCCTTTGGAAAAGCCAGGGACAGGGGAGGGAGGATACAGCTCATGGTTTATTCATGTGACCCAGAGGATTTACCCCCACACACTGACCAACAAGGCATCAGTGAGATGCATTAGAGTTGTTTTCCAGTTGTTTGAAAAGCCTGGCATCAGCAAGAAAGCAGGTGATGAATATTGCTTTAGGTGATAAACTTCCCTGGGTAAGAAATACTCCTCAACACACTGTTCTCAGTGCAGAGCTGTGACCTTAACTTGGCTTTCTGGGGACCACAAAGAAAAACAAGACCAGCCCCAAACTGCTCCAACTTGTGTTAGTAACTAGGCTACCTCATGCACTACTGCCTCAAACACAAGGAGTGACACAAATATCTCTTCCACTTTATTCCTTCCAGTCAATTCACATTTTTATCACTATTAACTGTTTCTTGTCTGGGGGTACTCAAAAGATTCAGCCTTCTATGAAAGCATCCTAAATAGGCTTTATTCCCTCAAAATGAAGTGTCATTTGGGAGCCAGCAAAGGCATTTACTTGATCAAACCCTGCATGCAACCCTTAGAGAAAGCTGTCCACAGTGGAAGAAACCTTTCCACTAATGCCAAGCAGAAAATAGCACATTTCTTAACCAAAGAGACAGATACACCCTACAGAATATTTTAAGCCAATGAAGGAATCACGTCCTCAGCAGTGACTCACAATGGCGGTATGACACCAGGAGTCTGTTTTGCAAAGTCAGGATCCTGTCTCCTCCATACTCACCATAAGTGCCAGCACTTGAGATTTTCCAGTCAACACAGCTGAAATGTTTCTTTGCTCTTCCTCACCACGATGCCTTGGAACAAAGGCAGCTGCTCTGGGATGAGGTGACAGCCAGAGCCTTTGTCCTGCAGCCAGGTAGGATTCCAAGATTAAAACTTGATGCCACTTCACCAGATAGCTACTGGAGAAGACTTACAAAAGAAGAAATCTACAGTTTCTCTTCTGTCAACAGCTTCTAATGGGTTCCTGTGAACTTCCCCAAGCATCATGATCTACAGTCATCAGCCACACACAAATGCATTTATGAAGTTCATTCCTGGAGGTACATAATGTAGCAAGATTTGCCATTTCCCTCACCCTGTCATTCAGGGTTGCCTTGTATGTGTTGGACACACAATTCCCAGTTTAAGACATACGGATGGACACTTGAATATTGCTGAAGGCCTTAAAGACAGTTCTCATTTCAAATTAGAAAAGTTTTGTTTCAACAATTAAATGAACCTCTCCATGTTTATTGGAGTGAAAAAAATATTTCTCGTTCAATAAAAGAGAAGGCTTTTCAAACAGTGTTTTGAAATACACATACACAATACTATAACTGAAAATGACACATACTATAACTAAAAATGTTTCCAGCAAAAATATTCTTCTGAAAGAAAATCCTTTGTCTCCAGTTGCTTATAGTGACAAAACTACAGTGATGTCAGCATTTTGCTAAGAAAGTTTGAGTTTGTTAAAGCATTCTCTTTATGTGCAATCTTTGTCAGCAGACTTCCTACCTCATCTGTTCTCAAGACCCAGTTGTCACTGCAAGCCTGTGTTGAGGAGGAGTCTGATTATAGCCAATACTACCAGCAGTGAGCATCTCAGCATCACTAAGAGGGTATTGTTTACATCAGCAAGTTTTCAGCCTTACATCCCTTGAAAGTCACCCCAGCTTCTCTCCCTCGCCTTTCACTTAAGGCCATTTTTGGGCAATTAGCTCACCTCATCATGTTTTCACATGCACAGGTGAAGGAAAACTCACATCTGTAACACATCACTTCTAAAGGCTCCAATCCCAGTTTCTACCAGTCATACTCTGGGATGGTAATTATCTGGCTTACATCCACTGAAACCATGAGCATTTCATGGCTTCCATGACCAGGTAAGAAAAAACAATCTACGAGAAGTACAAAATCCATGCCCTGGGAGAAGGATCAAATAATTTCCTAAGAAAATTAATTAAAAATAGCTAAACAAATTGAAGACCTTAACATACATGACAAAGTTCCTTGTCTTTCCTACCATGTCCTATGCTGTGTTCTAATGAGAAGGAAGATACAAGATGATGCTTTGCTTTCCTTCATTGTAGTCACGGGTGGGCTTGCCCTATTTACATACATGCTCTTCCTCACTTCATATCATGCTCTTACAACTTTCCATCAGTACAGAAATCGTGCAATCGCCAGTTCAATTAGATGATACTCTAGCCAGCTACCATCTGTGCTGAAGAACCTCTACACAGTCTCTCATACTAGGCCAAGCTCTCAGCTAGTTAAGAGTTACTAATATCTACTCCCATCAAGCTACGATCTCCCTAAATTGTGGGCCAAGTGGTTGTTTGGATAGCATAAACCTGATAATCCTCCACCACCATCCTGGCAGCCTGTCAGAGGGTTCCTTTCAGCACAGCAGAGAACAGCAAGCTGAAGCCCTAAGGCACTCACAGTCACAGATGACTTAAAGGCAAGCATTTGGATTTGCATGTAATAAAAGTAA
Organism: Alectoris magna; assembly: GCA_030625065.1. Lineage (NCBI taxonomy): Eukaryota > Metazoa > Chordata > Aves > Galliformes > Phasianidae > Alectoris > Alectoris magna. The sequence goes on from CM060567.1 coordinate 24,485,703, forward strand.
CAGCCCTTGATATTTCAGCTTAAATAGGTGAAACCCAGCAGGGCTCATTTGTTACACACATCACTGCTTGAGTTCTTGACAGCATCCTTTTCTCCTACTCTTAAAGAAGGGCTCTGACAATTGAGCAAGAACCATTTGTTGCTGATGCATCAGCAGAAGGCTAAAGAACAGACTTACCCCAAGTTATCAACAAAACCTGCAAAGAAGGTGGTTGACATAACCAGGAGCCCCCAGCATCAAAGCAGTACCTGGCTTTCAGGAACTAGCATAAAAGAATACACTTTGTAATGGATACAACCAAGAACACCAGACCAGAAAGTCTTCCCACTTTGGTTGGTTATAGGACTACAAAACAAAGAAGTGAAATTTTCAAGTCTTCGTGGGGGGGGGAAGGGGGAATTAGCAGTGCCAGCATCACCCACATTGTGAAGAAATTCTCCAGGAGTACTGTTCTCACAAGCCATTATCTATTTCAGTTCAGCATACACTGCTCCCAAAACAGACTCTCGTTCACAATGACAGAAACAAGAAGTGGTGTTTTAGAAGAATACCTTCCCCTGCCTGTCCCCTAGGGACAAGGAATGTAAGAAGGTGGGTCTGTGTGGGGAAGAGAGCAGCTAGGAAAGTATTTCTCCAACACTTAAATGCTTGCAGCTGTTATCTGTACTGTAATCCATAAACAAGCTAGGCTTTGTCTCTGGCTGCACCGCCATGCAACATCCAGCAAGAAGGGAAGTATCACTGTCTAGACCCCCTTACAAAAGGGCCTTCAGTATTTTCTACAGGAATATTTGCATTCCTCCAAGCAAGAAAACAAGTCATACCATTTTTTTCCCCATATAAGAATAAAGAAACTGTTTAAAAAGAGCACTGAAATTAGGGTAACTGACAGAATAAACCACTTACTCAATGCCTACATGTTTTCTTAACTGAAATTTGCTTCCTTGTCATGAGGGTTGCAAAACCGAAACAAAGTAATGTTTTAAAACAAGGTAGATTTTTTGTCCTTTGTTTCTAACAGGAAGATTTCCAACATCATACACCCATCTAAAGAGCACAGGAAGATGTACTCTTCCAGACAGGCAAAAAGAAGGAAAAAACAGTATTTGTGGTGGTATTTATCAAGGCTATTATGGGCCATATCCCAAATCTATCAGCATTTGGATCAGCATCTCTTCCCCATGATTGTTCACCGCCCATTAGTTCATTTCCCACCAGTGTGAAGATGCTGACATGAGGTATCCGTGCTATGAACAGCCTTGGTTTTCCTCCATAGGAAAACACTGAGAGCCTGAATTCCTACTATATCTTGCAACTTGTTTGCACATCAGCACCAAGATAAATGCCTTCCCTGTAAAACAATGTGAGCTTGAGGAAATCTGGCGTTTTCCATTAAAATGCTGCTTTGGCCAGAAATCCCCAACCAGTTTTTCTTTATCCCAGTCTTTTTACAGTTAAATAATCATAATGTGAAGGGGCATTCCATTTCAAATCATGCTCCTCATCCAATTCAACAGTTGTGTTTAACAAACCATCCTATTTGTTTTCAATCCAGATTATTTATCTTTCCAAAGAGCTAGATTATAAGCAAGTTTTTTCCTATTACTATCTCAACTCATTTTTAATCTGATTTCAATTACTACTCAATTACAGGAAGTACATTGCCAAACCAAGTTGTAATTTTGGAACTAACATCCCTCATTTATGAAAGAAAACAGCAAAACAGTCAGCTCTTCTAAAGTTACCAGCCCAGGAGCACCCCATCTCTTATAGACATGTATTCAGGAGCCACTAAAGTACTCTACTGCTACAAGGAAAAGTTCAGGTGATAGGAAGGGGAGAGTAGAAGTCTTAAGTATTTATAGATCCCTCAAGGTCTGTGGATCATGGAAATTGTGAAGGTTTGTTTACCTTTAATCTTCAGACAAGAATGATACAGACAGAGCTTACTTTAAGAACAGTCAAAGGAAGACAGCACCCACGGAAAGGCACTGAAAGAAAAATGCATCCACATACCTGCAATGATGGTTGTTTCCAAGATAACCATAGAAAATCATATGGCAAGAGAATTGAAGCCAGCGACTCACCTGGTGCAACATGTAGTGGTAACTTATAGAAGCTGGTACCTTCTGTCTAATGAGAGTACACAGAAAAGTCTATTAAGTCAGCTCTCTTGAAGGCCACTAAGAGCCTGCCTGCTCCTCTGCACCCCATGGAAGGGCCTGTTGTTTTAACAACACTCCCATCACCTCAGGGAAGAGATTTGAAGTTTCTGGTGGAAATAGGCATTTGCTCTCTACTATAATTAAACCACCACAGGCCCTGGTCTGCAAAAGAGACACTTCAAAACCCCATTTGTCACATATCTTATAGACCAGGAAAAAAAATGCCTATTAAAAAGAAAATCACTGATGCTTGTCATTCTTAATGTATCTCACAACATTTCATTTTCCTTAAAACTCCAGCTTCTGCACACCATCTCAGGAAGAAGAGTTGAACTCACCCAACTGGTGAAGGAGTTCCCTGGTAACGCAGCACTCCTTCTCAGAAAGCAACAAATGCCCAAAAGATACCCTCCCTTCCATGGCTGGCCCTTATATGAGCTCAGGGTGGCTGCCCCCTGGGTCCACCCCTTCTGGCCAGCTGGGGAGCACAGGTGCAAACACTTTGCCTGTGCCCCCTGGGCCAGCCACAGCCCTTCACCAGGTGCTCCATCACCACTTCAAGCCCTGACCTAACAGTTTCCCTACACCTGCTTTGGAACAAAGTGATGTAAAGCATAAAAATCAGAATTCTCAGTACTGGACTGTTCTGCTAGAAGTGGCTGACTTTCCTTTTGATGACTGCATAGCTTGCAAACTTCTTGAAAGGGTGTTCCATGATGAGCCAGCAATATCACATTAAATCAGCAGACAGATTTAGGCTGAGGAGTTGTAGTATCAGACTCACAGATCAAAATGTGTGGGAGGGGACTTCTGGAGGTCATCTGGTGCAGCCTGTCCCCTCTCCTGACACCAGCCAGCTTTGGTCAGGCTGTTCACAGCCTTGTCTGGGCAAGTTATGAATGTATCCAAAGCCTCTCGTGTTACTCCAAGAAACACAAAGAGACCTCCAAGTTAATCTAGGAAGTCCGCAGAATAAATTGGTTGATGGGAAGGCAGAGGGAAATGAAGCATATATATGAAGGCAAATCTTATTCTATCACTCCTACCCAGCATAATAGTCATGAAGTTGTTTTCTGACAGTTCATAGATTTGTGGAGTTCCTGTGGCATGTCAGCTCTGGGCCTCCACATTTATATAATATGAGAATCTCCAAAGATCTCTACTGTGCCATCAACACTTTTAATTTTACCATTCATCTCAATGTATTTGGCAGTTTTCTTAACAGCTCAGCTTCTAGAGACACAGAGCTGTAAGACAATGTCGACTTTTACAGTAAAAAAAAGCCCTGCTAGACTGTAGAGAAAGCAGAACAGAGACCCTTACAAATTCAAAGGCCACGAGTCAAGAGCACCCCCCATTAATTTTACCCCTTCAACATGCAGTGAAAGCTGCCTTGCTACTGAGCCACATCGGACGTGTGGATTCTCAATCATTTCCCCATTAGCAAAGCTTTCATAACATTTCTCCTGGGCACATTCAGACCCACTCACGCCTGAACTCACACTTCAATCTTTCCTTTCAGTCACAAGATCTCTCTCTCCTACTCAACAACTTATTGCCAAGATGCTTACAGGAACATAATTATCTCTGACATTTCTCCCCTGCTGGTGAAGTTGGTTGGCATTAGTCAGTGGGTTCAGAAGTTGAGGGGAGAGGAGTGTGGTCATGTAAGGGAACAAATTTTAGGCAACGGAGCTAAAACGACCTTACCATTTGTATACCATGCTCGTTGGTCTCAGAGACCTGACTTCTCTCTAAGTGTCTGTCCTCGTGAGGTAGCAAGGCCAAAACTGCGAGCAGAATTTACCACACAGAGTGTCAAACGTGAAATATATTACAGTTTAACATTATGGCCTGTGTATATAGAGAGATAATGTCAAGTTCTGGGCTAGGAAGTGGGAGGCACAGAAAGCAGCTGCTGAGAGCATGACTACTTATTTAACGTATTAAGTACAGACGTGCCATAAAAGCAGACGTTTCCATGCACTACTGAATTAAAAAATAAATATTGTGGTGATTTATACATTGGTTTCCTGTTGCTAAAGAGATTCTTGTCCCCAGCTTTCCAAGGAAGTTGCATTTCATAAGCAGCTATCTCAGTCTAGCTGCTGTGTCATGTTTTAAAACAGACTTTTTTCAGCTCCGCTGGGCTCACCACCTATTTGTCTCAGCAAAAGCGCTCTTCTTTTCTCTCTGCTGCTGCTGCCCTTTGTGTCTGAATGATGTCTCACTATGGAGAGTGACATTGCCAGTCTTTGTTCTGTTCACCTTACTCTTTTTCGAATGAGACCCTACTTGCTTCTGTTGAGCACCAGCTAATTAAGCTAATTAAGCTCTCTGTTTAATCTCCTATGGTTGGAAAGTAAGGTATTGTTACCTGGGATTGGCTGTTGATTATTTTTTTTTCCTTCCAGCAATTCTGTCCATCTTCACCAACTGAAAGTGTTTAGCATTTGTCCTTACCTTGACCCTGCCTCATAACAAACTCTCAAATCCCTGCTTTCAGAAACTTGTGACAATCCCAGATCCACGAAAAGAACGATCCCATGCTGCAAGAAATGGGAGTAAATCTCTCTTATTTTCAGACACATTGACTGGTTTTATACTCTTAAATATTCATCCAGCATTTAATCCAATTAAGAGTCCCTCCCTGGATTTTAGTGTTCTCTAGAGTGTTCATCTCATCCTATTGCTCTGATCTCATACTAACTTAGTCCCCCAGAGACTCATCTGATTACTCTCATTTGTACTTCTGCTCTCCCTCATTCATGCTGTTGGAGGATTGCTATTTCATTGGTGTGGGTACATCTCTTCAGGATGATATCCATGGTTATTGAATCACTTCCTCTGTAAGAAACTCTTTTCTATTTTTTATTAGTCTTTGTAAGAAGTGATGGTAAAACATTTTACAATACGTGATTAAGAAGACCCATAGGAGGGGAAAAAAAAAAGGTTTTGTGACTATTTCTGAATAAGCTTGTGCTATTCTGCGAAGGCTCCTCTTAGAAATCATGTAATGAAAGCACCCAACTTCCTAAAACCAGTTTTGAAGACTTGGTGTTCCAGAGTAAATGAATGGATTCCAGCCTTAGAATAGCAAGTAGGCTGTGTAAACAGATTCTGACCTGCTAAATTACATGGCATTGTTTTTACTGAATGATTAAAACACTCCAACACCCACAAAAAACTTCCAAAACAGCCAGGTTAATGCTTTCAGAGAGTGCCACACGTTTTCCCTTTCTATATTTGATTACTGCTCTTTTCCGTGAATATATTTTAAAAAATATGGCAGGACAGATGTTTGCAGAAAACAAAGAAAAAGGGTCATAAAACCCATTGAAACAAAATCAGCCCTGCTTTGAGCTGGAGAAGTGGTTCACCATTTCCTTTAGAGAATAAACAGCAATTCATCTATCTTTATCAGAGAGTTACAAGCAGTATTTGTTGCACGCTGTCTTTTGAGCAGAGGGAAGGTCAGCATAGCTGTGCAACACCAACCCGACAGTGAGGGAAGGGAGAGTTCAGAGAAAAGCACCAGAACAGAAAGGCCAGAAAGCTTGCTAAAAGCAAAAGGCATCGTTAATGGGAAAACAAAGCAAAACAAAACAAAAAAACCCATTCTATTAAATATACATTATCTAATGTCAGAGGCAGCAGTGATCACTTTGGTCTTATCGTAGCCTCACAAGGCTTGAAATGGTGAACAAGAGCTGTAATGCAGAGTAATTTGTAACAAGCCATAAGAAAGCCTTTGCCTTGAAGTATTTACTGCTTCAGCATGGAAGGCACAGAAGCAACCAAAGTGTTGTTGCAAAAGGTACAGGTGCAACAGCTCCCCGATCTCTTATTTTCTTGGTGTATAATATCTCTGTGTCACTGAAGAACTGTCGGTAATTCTGAGGTTTTAAGGGCTGTTTTGTAAACCCATCAGCCCAGTTTCTTGCTAGTGATACCTTCTTATCAATGAGGCAGCAGGAAGGAGGTAAGGAGGGGATATCCCCATACACAGGAGTGGCCTGATCTAGTTGCATTCCAGTGCTTAAAGGGATTAAAGTCATACAAAATGATATAGTCCAAGAATAACAACAAAATAAAGTGCTACAGAGTAGAGTGAGGACATTTTGGAAAAAAAAAAATCAAACTTCAAGTTGCTCCAGGGAACTGTACGTGCCCCAGCATAAGATACGCAACTGGTCCTCTTCCCACAACACCAACCAGAGGTTAAAAATAATCAGTGGCTGCAGCACTGCGTCATCCTGTTGTGTTGGGCAATCAGACACCCCTGTAAAAGGAACCTTTCAAAGCTAGGATGCTAATTTGCACCAGTCCTGTCTGGGGGGGGGTGAGCAAAGATCACTTCAGAGAAGAGATGACCCAGCTGAAAACAAGGAAAATGAATTCACTCCATGGCCATCATCTCCATCAAGACCAACGTGTACACACTGGAACAGCTCTGTGCAAGCAAACTCACACCAGCTGAACACCTTGACACTAAATACCTGACTTCAAAGAAAAAGTATTGAAGGGAGCTTTGGTATTCGTATGTCTAGCATGAAAGAAATCCTTCTTTGTACCTATACACAGCAACAATCCTCCACTATAACAACTATGGCCAACCCAGGGTTGTGTCAACACATGACTCAGAAGAGGAGGAGGAGAAGATGGAAAAACAGGCCAAAGAAAGGCAAGACTGCTGGAAGAAAAGCAAACAAAAAACAGCAGTCAAAGCAGCTGTGTTCTGGGGGGAGAGTGCACAACTTGGAAATAAGTGAAATTAAGGAGAAAGTCACCTTTCATACTTCCTAATATTTAAAACAAGCCTATTTCACATTCTCAAAGGGGGCAGGGGAATGAAATACATACTTTGGGATAATTAAGCAAGCATGGGATGATTAAGAATTTAAAGTTTTTCTCCCTCCAAAACAAACCAACATTACCACCACCCCAGCTCAGAGCACATTCCATCCTAATTTTTTAAATCAGCCCACTCCTGACCTGCCAGATGCTTCCCGGAGCAGGGAATACAGCAGGTTTAGCAAGTAACCTGGCCAGGCATCTGACCATGCACAAAATGCAACAGGAGCTGATATACCCCATGCAGGTATTTACAGTCAGAAGTTTGGAGGGAAGCAGCCCTATCCTGCATGTTAAAACTCGTATTTAATATAGTGTGGAATCACAGAGAACCAAAGACCCTGGGAAAAAAAAAAAAAAAAAAAAAAAAAAAAAGGATAGGTGTTTGTTTTCATCTGGTGTTCTCCCGCAAGACATAGAAGAAGCAATTAACAGGCATCAGGGATGTAGTTGTGCAGAGAGGTGAAGTTAGAGGCTTAGTACAGACCTGTGTTTGAGCTAATAGACCTGCAATCTGTCTTTCACATCAGTATCTGAAAAGAGAAACAAACAGATTCTTAAAAGGCATCCAAGCCACTGCACAGCACCTTTGATGACTGTCACCTAATGACAGTGACACAGAACGAAATCCACTGGCAATGTAGTGTGTGCTGATGGATAGGAATCCCATTCCTTCTTGCAGGAGGCATCATTCCAAACCATTGACTGTATCGCGCCGTTAAAAACCCCATCACACTTGCCACAAGAGTAGGAGTGATAGCCCACAGCCCTGGCTCAGTTTCAGATGGGATTTTGGCTACTTATAATTGCACTTGTGGTTTCAACCAGGAAAGTTGCTGTTTCCTTCTTGTTCTCCTAAGTGCTGTGTGTATGGATGCTGTGCAGATATGCTGCGCCACTCCTCCTGAGCAATTATTTCCCTTGAATAAGTATTTCCACTGACTAATTATCCTAGTGAACAATTAAAAGCCCTCCAGGATCTCACAGGACAGAGATGTCTGATCAAAGTATATTGTGGAGAACACCTCCTTTCCCAACTGTGGAACAGCTGCAAGAGCTGCACTCTTGGTCTTGGCTCTAAATGCTTCATTTTGAGCCTGTTTCAGAGCTGCCTATCACAAAGCTAAAGCTCTGTAACAGACGGCTTATGAACAGCTTATTGTCCTTTGGCCTTCCCAAAGACTTCCTCCCATGCTGCGTCAAGGAGAGGGACTCCAATGGAATCAATTAAATCCCACCAAACTGCACCAGCGAAAGGGCTGATCAGGTTATTCCCATCACTCCCAGCATCACTCCCAGTTGCTTTGTTTTGCCCTGCTTTGTCCACATGACATTTTGGCTGCTGTAAAATGGAGGGACTTGCAATACCAGGAAAAGTCCTGGGTGTGAAAGGACCTGAGGGGGGTCCACATGGTCAAGAAAGCCAATGCACAAATTCTGTAACATCTAAAACTGCAAGACTGTACAGCTCAACTCGATGCAGAAATCACTGCTTTTGAAATCAGACTCAAGATACACCAAGGGCCAAGTTTACCTCTGTTCCTACAGTACCATCCATCAGCCCTGTAAGGATTCTGGTATCAAGTCGATGTGACTACCAACGTGCCCAAAGTGGTTTGTAACCTGGAACAGATTACTTCCTATCCTTTTGTGGCTCACATTAAGAAGAAAACTGAAAGGGTATTAAGCAAAATGTCATTACGGTCCTGATAATCTCTTCCTCCAAACATTGGATTTAGTAAAGAAAAGCTTAATTAAAAAAAGAAAAAGAAAAACAAACAAACAAACAATCCCCCCCCCCCCCCCCCCAACTATAAAGGACAATATGCAAAATCCACTAAATACCTGGGGGTTTAATTTTTCGTCATTCTGCTTGCTGCGACTCCTCCGCTGGCACCTCTGCACAGCTCAAAATACTGTCACCTTAAGCTTTTGCAAATCCTTCAGCCAACTGTAGGAGTGAGACATGCTCTCTTTGTCCCTCACAGCCCAGTATAACCTCTGGTACATCCTCCAAAACTGAAAGTTAGGGTACACAATGCAAAGGGAGTGGGGAAGGATGCTATAGGCTCTAGAGTGTGGCTCTAGAGACTGGACAAAGCATGATCTCATAGTCAGAGGTGGCTGGGGTGAGTCAGATGATGGAGGATTTATCCCCACGGGCATCCTGGTACAAAAGAACCCCACAGGGTTCCTGGAGTATAATTCTGGAATTCTGGTCTCTACAGTGGAGAACACCAGTAGAAGTTCATAGAATCACAGAATCCTTCAGGCAGGAAAAGACCACTAAGATCACCAAGTCCAACCATCCCCGCCATGCCCACTAACCATGTCAATATAACATCTGCCCTTTTCCTGAACACTTCCAGGGATGGTGATTCCACCAAGACCCTGGACATCCTGTTCCAATACCTCACCACTCTTTTTGAGAAGAAACTTTTCCTAATATCCAACCTGAGTGTTCTTGCAAGTGAAAGCTGTCATCCCATGGAGGATCTGCAAATCAGTCCCTCACTCTTCGTGGCTGCAATACGGAGTGCTTCCAAACCAGCAGCACTTCTGGATCTATGCTTTAAGGTCTGTTGATGGAAGAACATCAGCCCTCAGTATACTGACAGGAACGCAGAAACAGACACAACAGGTTAGGAACATAGAGTGAATGAAAAAAAAATGATTTACACAAGTGAGAAAACAATTGCTTCTCTACCTGCCTGCCGGCAGTGAATTTTTCCATGAGGCTGTGGTTCTAAGGGCTGCCAACATGTGTCTGTGAAGCTCTTCCAACATGATTCACTGCAGTTTGTTTTCAAAACACGCGCATATACACAAGCACGTGTACACAAGGCACTTAAAGGGCAGCTTGCATTAGAAGCAGAATTGCAGCTTTTGTACAAAACTCCAGAAAGAAAGGAATTCTTGTTGGATGTTGTTCCGTCTGTTACTCTGTACGTAAACTTTGCATATTTACTGGGATGTTACATCCACAGTAATCAGAATGTATGGAAAAAAAAGCAGCACTTGCCACATAATCTAGTTTCCACTTCTCTTCTGCCACTGCACATTATCAGTACGTCCAACATAAACACCCTTCTTCATTTACAAAGACTGTAAACAAATCACTTCTCTGATCTCTTTTGAAATTCAAGAGAAGGAATAGATAAGGTAGGATAAGGATTGTTTTAAATAAGAGTATGTTCAGAATTTCTTCAGTCCCGAATGTTCCTCTTTCAGGGAGTGACTTTAGGCTGAATATTCAAATTATTCCAATTAAAACATGGTTCCCAAGCACAGATGTCAAGAATAAGATGAACCTAATTAGAAAATGTTTCTGGCCAAAAGTCACAAAAACTTCCAAGAATTTCAAGGGCGGTGTCAGAATCTACAGCGACTTTGACGTTAGATCTGAAATCTGATAGAGACAAGTAGTGGTTGCCCTAGGATAAAGGGAGCTTGTGTGGTTTGGCAGCAACAAATCTAGCAAAGAACTAAGGGGTAATGGAAATTTCAGGTTAAAAACAATCAACTGCTATTGAAAAAAAAAAAAAAGTCTCATTTTAAGCTATATTAGTGGGGAAATGCTTATTATATTGTAGGCAACACACAGGGGACAATTCCCACGCTCTGCTTGATCACTGTGATGCCACCTCTGCTACAGTGCTCCAGTGTTCCAACAAGTCGGCAAGAGACTGGGAAGAGTCTCAAAGGGATCAGTAAGAAAGCTTTAAAAGGTGATCAGGTATGAAAAATGAAGAGACTGAAGAATCTGGCTTTTATCTAGAAGGACGAAGAAGAAATAAAGAAGAAAGGGGAAAGAAAGGGGAAAGAAAGAGGAAATAAAGAAGAAAGGGAGGGAGGGAGGAAAGGAAGAAGGGAGGAAGGAGGGAAGGAAGGAGGGAAAGCGAAAAGGGCAGGGGAGAGAGAGGAGAGGAGAGGAGAGGAGAGGAGAGGAGAGGAGAGGAGAGGAGAGGAGAGGAGAGGAGAGGAGAGGAGAGGAGAGGAGAGGAGAGGAGAGGAGAGGAGAGGAGAGGAGAGGAGAGGAGAGGAGAGGAGAGGAGAGGAGAGGAGAGGAGAGGAGAGGAGAGGAGAGGAGAGGGAAAAAAGGGGGAAAAAAAAGAAAAAGAGAGAGGCACCATGTTGCAGCACCAAAGTAGGTACAAAAGCACGCTTCAGAAAATCAAGATCAGTCTTTCTCCAAGGCTTCTGGGAACATCAACACAAAAATCAGCATAGATTTTAGTTGTAGCAGCTTAAGAAAAGCTTTCTGAGCTAAGAAGGTGCAGCCCTGAGAAGAGTTATTGAAGCCATCTCCTTCACAGGAGGGCTGGAATAGCCTCCACCTCTGGTATGCAAGTTTTTTATGAATCTAAATACACTACAGACACTAAATGCTCTTTATCTTCCATACAGTAATCTACTAAAAACAAACTAGCTTGTGTTTGCATACTGACACATTGGCAGACTAAGTGGCTGACTTAAAGATCTGCACAGCTGACATCTCCTCCATCTTTTCTTTCATTTATTGTACCTTATGTCATTCCCACTTACAACATCCAAAACAGACAGCTGTTTTGATGGTTCCTTAATAGACTTTGCAGGAAATCATCTTTGCATTAACAGATTTCCTTCTCGAGTTCCCTCAATATTGTTTTTCAAGTCAGTATCAGGATAATAGAAACCTTTGTGGGTATCACACTGATTTACGATCTGTGCCTTTCAGAGAAATGGCTAAGGGAGATGCTCAGCCTGAGGATCCTGCAAGAGGTGAGTATTTGTGCACAGGGATCCCAGACAAAGTAAGATACACAAGGAGTTGAAATACTTTACTGCAGCACCAGTGGAGACAACTGAAGACAGATAGGTGCAAGCCGAAGTTTGCACCTTTGCTCTTTTAAACAATATGGAAATAGGCTGTGATACCAGCATTAAAAAATGGCTGTTACTACATTATAATAGAGCCACACAAATGCACTTTTTCCTCCAGCTTGGTCTTCTGCCATAATATGTTGCAAACGATCGTAAGTTTCAAAGTCCTCCTTGACCTAATATCCAAAAATGCCTTGCTGTGGAAGTATGTTTCCTAATTGCTTATATTTGTCCTTTTAATTCCCCAGATCATCTTGACAGCCTATAGTATTTTTCAGATGCCATGTACCTGCACAAATGTAAGTACGCTCTCAAAGAAATCAAACTTGTTCTCAGGAAACAGTTTTCCCAAGATCTAGCTGTCCACAAATATTAGATACAAGCTCTGTTAGAAACTGCCCACCAGAGCAGCATGGAGCAATAATACATCTGTTAGCAGGTAAGAACAAACACCTTCTTTCTGTATTTTGCTGTTATAAAATCCACTGCTTCCCATTCAGGGTCCATGACAGCAAAAGGGAGCATTTGCTAAAAATGTCACAGCCTTAATTCTAAGTTTTGCAATCCAGTATAGCAGCAATTTTATTTGGAGAGGCATCTGGATTTTATTACATGCAAGCCAGTTGGTAGGAGTTTGGAAGAGGAGAGAGATAAAAAATGCTCTCTTTGGAATATTTCGAACCAGAAGCATTCGTCATGCTCAGCATACCCTTCTAATATAACAAGGGGGCTTAGTGTGACTCTGCAGTTCACTGCAAAGCTATTGCTACCGCAGTGAGTTATTGTATTTATATTTTCATTGCCTCTGGAAACTTGCAAATGGTGACAGGTGAAAAGCTTCCTTTCTTCTTTGTGGGATCACGTATTTGCTTGCAGCCTCACTCAGATTTCCTCTAAGCAGGAGAGACTTGACTGATTTCTAGTCATTCCCATGCAGTCATGAGCATCAGTGGAGCCTTCTCCCTACAAAAATCTTTCTTTTGGAAAGCTTTCACTTGCATGCTTGTGAAGCTATCACTCTTGTTGGCTCTACCAGCACTTTAACAAGGTTGTGTCTTCTACAAGCCAGTGTCTGAAGTCATCTGTGGCATCTGAATGTCAAAAAGCCACAGAGATGAATCTTTTCTTTAAGCACCTAGCTTACATTCTTCTTAATAAAGAATACCTGGCTGGAATTATATATGCAAACAAGAATATGCTTATCTAAGAAGTACCTAGTGACAGTCATAGTGACAGTGTTTGCACAGGTGAGAAAGTTGGCCACATAAGAGGAGAGTTAGAGGCAGATCAGCTGGTATCACGCAGGGGTGCTCAGTAGGATGTGAAGGTGTCATCTTAACAAAGACTGTTGATGCAGTCTACCTAGACTTCAGCAAAGCCTTCGCCACTGTCTCCCACAGTATTCTCTTCAAGAAGCTGGCAACTCATGGTTTGGACAGGTACACTCTTTCCTGGGTAAAGAACTGGCTGATGGCCAGGCCCAGAGAGTGGTGGTGAATGGAGTTACATCTTGCTGGCAACCAGATGTGAATGGTGCTCCGCAGAGGTCGGTACTGGCGCCTGTCTTGTTCAATATCTTTATTGACGATTTGGATGAGGGAATTGAGTTCACCCTCAGTAAGTATGGGACATTCATTTTATCTTTGTATACTTTCTGGTTTCAAATGTTATGATTTGGGAACTTTATCAAGTGCACGCAACATTAGTGAGGCACCAAAGTGTGTCATGAATGGACTGGCATATACTTCCATCCCTAAAAAACGCAGTAATGCACACAGAAGTAATAAATAAGCAGAATCCTGGAAAAAAGAAAGTAGTATTGAAATCTGCTGTGTGGCACTTACGGAAAACTGCAAATTAATCACTTAAGATCATACTGAGGATGATTAAGCTCAGGCCATTCCCTCCACCAGCTTGGATACATGCAGCAGTTTTGGAAGGCACATTTTTGGTACTTAAGGACCGGATCTAAAAAGCCATTTAGCAACAGTCATAAAAACCAGCTCTTAGCATAAACACACAAATATTAACTCATGATGTCTCACTGATTCTTGGTATAAACCCACGCAGGCAACTGTAGCTCTCCAGGGATAGGACTTTGGACAAATTTAAATCACGGGAGTGATTTCCACAGCTGCCAAAAGCTTTAAGACCATTTTCATCATTAATCAGGCATCACAGAAAGACCCACAATGTCCTTGAAAATTGTCCTCCTCATGTTGGTTTCTATATGAAATCATCAGATGGGCTGCATCCTCCAGTGGGCCCATCTCTGTTCCTTTCTTTCAAAAGGCTTAATTGACTCCAAGGACAGCGATGGACTCTTACCAAAGGGAGAGAGCTTAATCAGTATATTCACAACAAATACAGCACTGTGGCTTTCACTTCTTGTTTTTTGTTGATTTTTAATTAATTTTGACATTTATATATAAAATAGTTGGTTTTCAAAAGGCCACTTGGATACCCTCTTGTGGATTACCTCATCTAAGCACATATTTTTTGTGTGCATATTTGTAATTGTTTGAAGGTTTTCCAAACATGTCTTAAAGTCTCGCTACAGTTTTAAAACACAGTTTGAAGAGATTTTGGTTACGAAATTTAAAAGAGAGAAAAAAGAATGTTGCGCAATAATGGTGCTTGGACTTTGTGATGGATGCAAGAGATTGAAAAAATACTTAGGCCTGCATTCCATGAAAGGTCACACAGACTTAAGGATAGAAATGCACTTCTTGGATTTAGAGATATGCATGTACAGCATACATGTTTTTTTGGGTTTGATGTGACCTCCTTAAAAGCTGATTGCCTTTTATAGTTTCTAATTTGACTTTCCATAAGGAAAGCAGATTTTCTAATGGTTTTAAAGCATCAGTCCGTCCCTGAGAGGTTAGACAAAAAGAAAAGCATTTAAGAAATCAGGAGACCAAGCCTGCTCACAAAGAAACCAAGGTCAGAAATGGTCTCATTTCAATGGAACAGAGTCTAGCAGTAAGATTTCTACTTTCCTCTTAAATATTACTCTTCCTTTCCTTTTCTTCTCATGTGTCTACCATAGCTCTCGTCTCCCCAGCAGCTGTGATCTGCTGCCAAGATTTGTTCTGCTCTCTGTGTTATTTATGACCCTGTCGTGCAGCTTATTCATCCACACTTTCCCAGTGGCCAGGCTGAGGATACTGACGTACTGGAGTGCTTGCTGCTTACAGCAGCACTGTGGGGAGCGGGCTCTGGAGGGACAAAGCACAGCCCTAGCTCCATTAAGGTGACAGCTAAGGTTCATCAAATGATGGAATTATGGCAATGAGTAAAGCAAGATGCTTTAATCAATCTTTGAAGGATCAGGATTAGAATTTCTTTGTCTTAAATATTTCCTTGCCGTGCACAGATGCTCCATCTTCTGAAAAAATATCCTATCAAAGTTATGTTCCCCTCTTTACCGTCTTGTTTTCTCCTTCAGGTCTTTCCATATGAAAAATGTCTCAGGCTGTTATATTTGCCAGAGGAAAAAAGAGTAATTTTTAGAAGCTACGTTCCAGAAGAGACTGTCCAAAACATTATCCAAGGACAGCAGACGTATATACATCCTTTACAGTCTCACATTTCCACATCCCTAAACACCTATGAAACAACATGAAAAGAGTGAAAAGGAAGCGTCAGTCAGGAGAGAAATACTCAGTGTAGGATTTACTTTCAGTGTTACACGTGACATTTCTGATTATAAACTAATTGAAGAGACATTCTGTCAAAAACTTGCCCTTTATTTAATGTGGATATAATCTGCATTTTATACTAATGCACTGTATGGAAAAAATGAATGCTGTTCCTGGAAAGTAAGTCATGATCTCTCTCCAAATTGTGAGTAAATTTAGAGAGTATAATCAAGTGCAGAAGTAATGTATATCTCCAGACTCTGAAGCTTCTACCTGCTTCTACAAAACCTCTCAGTTCAGCTACAGACAGCAAGAGTGTTTAAACTAATTTAGCCATATTAATACCCCAATTAGATGATGCATATTTAGGTGATGTTTGTTTTAATTTCTGCATGATCTGGCTAAGGAAGAATGTGCCTTCAGTAAGTATGGCTGGCTCGGGATATATTCAACGAGAACAAATGCCAGATGCATCATCAAGAGCTTTGGGATATTTGTTTTTAGCATATGACCACAAGATGTGATGCATCTTAGCAAAACTTCCTACTTCACTCAACAATTATGCTCAGCTCTTTTGGTGTTGAAAGAAGCTATTCTGGACAGCATAATGGGAAACTTTCCTCCCTAGACTTGTGTCAAGCTACTTCAGGTCTTCTTTCCTTTGAAACCCCCCTTTTCCTTCTGTTTCTGTTAAAATTTATCCCATTTGGAACATCCTTAGATCAACATGCTAACAAGCCCAGATACTTCTCCTTTTAAGAAAAACATGAATTATACCATTCAGTTCAACAGGTTGGACTAAAACCACCTCCATGTAATCATGTCAGGGATTTAGTTTTCCATTCAATACCTGTCTAAGTGCCTACACCGTGACTGCTCCTGTGCCCATCCAGGAGATGTGGAGGCAGGAATGCGTGGGTTAGATTATGAGGCTGTCCCATCCCAACACACCAGTCAGAGGTGCTTGCTGGCTTTGGGAAGAGACTTCTGCAAGATAAGGGATATGTCAGAATTGCTGGCTTTCTGAGCTGTGATGGACAACCTGGAAAACACACTGAAGCTCTGAAGTGGTATCTAAGCACTGGGAGGTGAGAGGAGTTTCCGAAGCATTGGGTAACACTCCTTTTTCTGGGCAAAGCAATTCATTTTCATGTGACATCCTAGCAGAAGTCCTGTTGTAATGTATCTGCTAAACCAGCTGTATACATATCAATGGCTAAATGCTATCAGCAACAAAATTTTTGCTTGCATATAGAAACACCTGTGGCTTGGCAGTAGGAGCTCAATGTCTACGTTGGCAGAAATATTATATAAAATGGCTCATTATCTACTTATTGTTACTGCAATAATTCATCATTTCAAGAATGAGGAAAACTTTAAATTCCACACATAGTGTTAGAAAGGTAAAAGAAGTAAGTGATGACTGTTGGAAAGCATCAGCTCCAAATCTGTATGACTTCATGGATACATAGTTCAGTACAGGCTAAAAATATGAATTCCAAGGCAGTGAAAGAGGGAAAGCAACCCCAAAACCAGAACAAGGACTATAATCAAAAAACATATGCAGACCATTAACGGTTTTGAATGCCAGAAAAAAACAAACCAAAAAATAAAATAAAAATGTCCAGCTCACTATAATCAACATTTGAAAGTAAGGAGTTAATTACTCAGAGCAGAAATTGTGTGAGTCTGCACAGAAAGTCCTATGCATGAGATCCAGCATTCAAGCAGAGAAAATGGAGAAACAAACTGGATTCAGTACCATAAGACACTGTGTCTGTTCAAAAAAGCCAGAGAAGTAGCTTGGCTTGGAGACTTGTTTTGCAAAGCCTCTGAGACAAGGTAGGCTAAGCTTAGGTTAGCATGCCTCTAACAGAATATATAGGTTTATGAGGCAAAAGTCACAACAAATAGGGCAGGAACAGCCTTCTGGTTGCTCCCTTACTTTATGTGCAAATAAATCAGCAGCTGTAAAATAAAAAAATAACCTAAGCACATTTAGATTTTAACACAGAGCTGCACTAGAAACAGCTAAGCAGTGAGATGTAGGACTGGGGCAGCTGATTCTCAGCCAGACAACGCAGCTAAAGAATATCAATGGAAGTAACTTGGGACGAAAAAAAAACTTCACAATACCTATGTCTACATAGGACCACCACTTTTCATTAGCAGACCTCCCAGTTTAAGAACCATAACTGTAAGAGAAATTATATGTTGAATAAGGATGTAGTTATGATACCAAATGATGCAGATTTTACTGAATGACACACGTTTTTCAAACTCCTTGCCTCCGAGTGAGCTCTGAATTCCTTGCACTGACCTGAGTGTAGCCACACACCAATCCACTGTGAGTGGATGGAACTGACTGACATAGAATGACACTCCAGTCCTGCTTCACTAACATTTCTTGCTAGAGGCAAGATAATGCAGCTTTGTCTTCCAAAAAGGGTTTGAGTAATTCAGAAACAGCCCTTCTTCCTTATTCTGGGCCTCTCTCTGGGCTGGATTCCCACCCACAGAAGAGAAATAGTTGGGTAGTCCCACAGGAGAAGTGACACTGTTGCTGGGCCACAGGAAATAACCAAGTTAAAACAAATAAACCAGAACCAGGGAGCATCTTGCTGTCCAGGAGACCTGGAATAGCAGAAGGGAGAGGGTGGAAGAGCAGGGAAAAAGAAAATGACAATGAAGGCAGGGAGCAGGCCCAAGTTCTTCCCCAGAAGCTGGAAAGTAGAAAAAGAAGCCAACAAGAACTCCTGGTTAGGGATGAAAAATAAGTGAAAATGAGAGCTTTTCTTATCCTATACTGCAGCCAAAAAAACAGGTTACCAACAGTAAAAGAAGAAATTAAAAAAAAAAAAAGAAAAAAGAAAAAAAAAACCTTCAAAATTGGCAGCAGAGAGCTATCCATGCTCCTTGGCTCCATGTATGGTTGGGTGGAAGGGGTAAGAAGGAAACAGGAGACAAAGTGCAGCTTGGAGCCAAAATATTTTCCTTCTGGATGCTGCTGGCTCAGCCCAGCCCTTTGTGACTCTCAAATTCAACCCGTTACACACTCCCCCATAATCATCATAATAAATAGCTGTTTGCTTGCTCAGTATATTCAACTTCCTTGCGGCAGGCCAAGCTCAAGCCAGCACCAGCATTTCTTTCTGGATTTTGACAAAGCTTGCCTAAAACCAAACAAGCGTTGGTGCGATTTGCCATATTTGTTGGGAAAGAATAAAAGCAATTACACTCAAACCCCAGGGTTTGTGGCTAAGTTCACCTCATGCTATTGGTGGTGATATCACCATTACTTAACTTTATTTTAGGACTTTTAAGACTGCTGTGGAAAAAGGTTTCAATTCCAAAATTTTCAAATTCTGGGCTTTAAGGGAGACACAAACTATTCCAATAACATTGTCCTTCCATTAAAAGAGAATAACCTCTGTTATTCAAAAGTGAAATTGTTGTTAGAATTCTGTAATGACAAAATAAAGGCAGCCACCGTAATTAGGAGCCTTCCCCCATTGCCAGCACCAAGTGGGATTTTGGCCAAGACACAAAAATTACAGAGAAAATAACAGCCATGAGAAACTATGCTTTTCCAGCTGTCGTAACTTCTTTCCCTCCTTCATCCATGCCTCACATGTACAGGTTTGTACAAGATCATGGTCTCTCAGCAATCCTCTCTTTTATGCATTTTGTCCCAGTAACCCCACTTCTGAGCCTTTTCAAGTTCTTTCATCTTTGCTTTGGGGAGAAGCTGCAACATCCCATTTACTTCCATGCAAGGAGCATGACAAGTCGGAGGAAGATAGGAGTGTTGCTCATTCTCTACAGCAGTCTCTGGTGGCTTCTTACCCTCTAAAAGCAGGAAAATAAGTGACACAAGCAGCCAGTTAGAGGGGGATTTCCTTTAAGTGGAGTAGACATCAGCTGGGGAGATGGAACATCCCTCATTAAAACAAGACCATTCCAATGCTGCCTAAAATAACACCTCTTTTAAGAGCTGGCAACACCACACTTGCTGTCTCAAGCCACATTCAGCAGTACTCATGGCTCATCCTGAAAGTGCAATCATATTTCCTGAGATGCTCTGAGTAGTTCCCCAGAAGTGCTATAGAAAATCCTCAGCAGGGCACGATGCAATTTTCAAAGATTTTGGCAACTTGTATAGGATTTGAAAACGTCTTCTTAGCATCTGAAAGTGTTATCAACAAACGGAATACTGCGTCTAGATGTGGAGTCCTCAGGAGAGACATGGACCTGTTGGATAGTGTCCAGAGGAGGGCCATTAAGACGATCCAAGGGGTGACACACGTTCCCTACAAGGATAGGCTGAGAGCTGGAGCTGCCCATGGAGACCTGAGAGCGGCCTTTCAGTATCTAAATGTGGGCAGCACGAAGGAAGGGGACAGACTCTTTAGCAGGGTCTGATGTCTTAAGATGATGATCTTAATGCATAGGCACAGGATGCCCAAGGAAGTGGTAGAGTCACCATCCCTGGAGGTATTCAAGAAACATGGACATGCGACACTAAGGGACGAGATTTAGTGGGTATGGTGGGTTTGGGTTGGCAGCTGAGTTAGACAATCTTAGACATCTTTTCCAACCTTGATAATTCTGAGATTCTATGATAAGTTTTCAGCTCTTCTAAAGCTGGTATTGTTCTTCCATAAGCTTGTTCTGTGGATGAGGGTCTGTCACGTGCTGCTCACCTGCCAGTTCACATGGTCACAGGCCTCACAGAAGTTCTCATTTTCCTTGAAGTTCTGGCATCAGGAAGCACATCAGACTCTCGGCTACCATTCTTGTATTGCTTCATATGTGATATAAATCCTCCTCGCAGATTCAGAAAAACAAAATGAAACTCCTAAAGAAGCCTGGTACCTGGAAGAGAATGCAAATGTCTAATCCTGCCCCCGGGCTACTCACCTGATTTTCCAGGGACAGATTCATGAATGGTTAAATGCCTGGAGCTG
The DNA here is from genome assembly GCA_030625065.1 of Alectoris magna. Classification (NCBI taxonomy): domain Eukaryota; kingdom Metazoa; phylum Chordata; class Aves; order Galliformes; family Phasianidae; genus Alectoris; species Alectoris magna. Next base: position 24,506,196 of record CM060567.1, read on the forward strand.
ACTGTTCTGCAGAGCCAACTGCAAACCAAGAGCTGCAGCTATGAACTTCTCACCACTGGTAAACTACAGCAGTTCAGGGGACCAAGCAGAGTAACATAACATGAAGACAGCTACAGAAAGGAACTGCGTTTTTTGTGTTGATGACACTGAAAGTTTAGTTATGAAAGACTGGGGAGGAGGGAGAAGAGGGAATTTCCATCGAGAGTGCCAAGATGTAATGAATGCCATGTTAGGGACCATTTATACACGATGAAATTCATTCCTATGCCGCGAGCCGGCATAAAGTTACATACTGCTGAATTTGCTGGTAGGAAGCAGAAGGAATGAATTTCATTTAAGGAGTGATGTTCCAGATTCCTGGATGAGACTCTCAGGACGGCTGCACTCAGGAGTGAATGAAGCACTGTGCAGCAGAACCTCAGCAAGCCTTGAAATGAATTCTGCTCTGACCTAACGCAAACCACAGACTTGAAATTCTGATGATTCAGAAATTTTCAGCTCGCACCAGGAGTTCTTGCAAAATATTTGGAAACTGCAGGAAGCGTTTAATGGTCTCCCTATGTGAAGGAAAGGAATCCTGACCTGTTGTCTTTGTGATTCCTGTTCTTATGAGTGATAATTTTAGAAGGAGATAATTAAGCCCATGTGGCCATTCTTCTGAGGTTTCTAAAAGAAGAAGAAGTGACCTGGCTTGGTGCTTTCTGTGCTATCAAAACTTGCAGGAGAATGCTTACAGGGCCAGACCATCCTCCCAGGCATATCCACAGCCCCCAAGCAGTGTGTGCAGTAGAGGAAATTAAGCCAACCCACTGGAGAGGCTTAATACAGAGTAATACACGGAACAAGAGAAGTAAGGAAGACCTTATAAGGACATGTGCCCTTTCTAGCCAAGAGTGAAAAGTTAGGATTTCGGTATGGGAAGAAAAAAAAAAAAAGACCAAGAACATGAATCAGAATTGAATCAGAATATCCATGGCCAAAGCAGAGGGTTTAGAACATCCTTACTCCTTACTGGGATGCAAAAACCATGGAAAGGTTGTTATAAATTCAGAGTGATCTCATCCTAAGAAAGACTTCAGGTGAATCTTTCATTCCTGTTAGCTCAAGGGATGTACGAGCAGAAGGACAGACAAAGGAGTCACATCCATGTCCCAAAATAACTTAAGAGACATCTCAGAAAGTCTAACAGCATGCAGTATAATGATTACTGCATGTTTGTCTCATAATTACTGTCAGAGATTCCTTCAGAAGTGAAACCAGACTGTTTCAAATTTTGTTGAAATACGACTCCTTAGATTATTTCTGGCTGCTAATAAATGATGGCTGTGCAAGAAACTAATTTGAGAATCACTGAAAATTATTACTTTGTTTTGTGTGCTTCCAGTAATGTTTTCTTAAGTAAGATTCTTACATTTGTTCCCCTATTTGTGTAAGCAGTGCTGTGGTAAGCATTAGACACAGTCACACACTTGTTAACACTATTTCGCACTCAGTCTTCAGACTGAATTGCGTTTTCATTTCTGTATAAACACCCACATTGTCCTGGAAGTCTTAGGTGCAATGCAGGATGACAAAAGACATAAATGAGGTCAACGGTTGACCATGCGGGGTATATCCAGTATATACACATTATAAATGCCATTATAAAAATAGTCTCTGAAAGCAGCAGGCTGGAAATTGGGTCACTGAAAGCAGCATGCTGGAAATGGATCGAGAAGTCGCATCTCTTTGGAACAGTGACCCTTTCCTTATACTTGAGGAGAGCTGGTAGATGCCACATACCCAGACCTTCAGAGGTTAGAAACTCTCTGAAGTGCCCTTTGGTTATGTTTGTACAGTACCTAGCACCAACGGAGCGGGGGCATCTTCCTCCACAGGGAAGACTGCTGGTTGCACCCACATGTTTGTTTGTTCCACCATAGCCAGTTCATTCTGGGTTACCTTCCATTCTAAGCAGATTTCCTGGAGTGATTTTTATTTACCATAATCCTCCTGGGCTTGAAGGCTCCTTGTCTCCTTTTCCTTCATCACATCAGTTGTGCTTAATTAGCAGCTCTCAGCAGTGGGACTTGCTCACACACCCTGTCCAGAAGAAGCACATCCCAGTTAGAAATGACCATACCTTCTCACAGTGTTCTCCTCAGGTTGGTTTCATCAAGAATTCCAGAGCTGTTTCAAGTTATCATTACAGGACAACACTTCCTATCTCCAGTCTCAAAAGAGCAGGAAAAATCTGAAGGCGAGTTCTCATTATGCTGATGCGTCCCATTTCTAAAGCTCTCCTTTGCTATGGTGACACTGGTTGTGTGATTATTTTGAGGGGTAATACGTCACTGGCGGCTGAAAAAATGCAGCACAGTAGATTTAAAAATGAAAATTAGACAAGATGGGAATTGGCTCACCACAGCTCACCTCAATTGCCAGGTCAGGTTTCAATTTCCAGTAAGCTTTCAGCAGGGAATCTCGTGTTAATGGATCTGTAGACATTTGTCATGGAGAGGAATAGAAATTTCTTTGAGAACGCATACCTGCCATTCCAACTGAGTGCCTTCTGGTAACAAAGCATGTGCTGAGGATGTACGCTGCCTATTGAACGTCTTCATCCCAAACAGATTACAGCTTGCTTTGCACTGCAGGTCATACAATCAGCATACTTTACGTGGAACTAGAGCTTGTTTCCCATTTTGGTGAAGAACTTTCATGGAGATCCAAGAATGTTCAGCTTAAGAACAGTACTTCATGTCCATGTTTGTCAGAGTTGTTTTAATAGGTCAGGAACCAGGGCGGACTATTAGATCAATAACTCCTTTGCAAAGACAGAGGGTATCACAACAACAGTCAGCAGTGCAACCCTCCTATATGATCTGAGCTTGAGCTCAGGTCCAAGCAGTGCACCAGGACGGAGTGTGCGGTAGTAGTGAGTACGGGGCTTTCCCCACCAACAGCTTCCTGCTTTGGGGCCACAATTGCACACTCTGCTTTGAGACTTCCTTTGGAAGCAGGGAAAAGAGACACCCCACAACGCAGGAGAGATGGCTGTGGGAACGAGACGGGCAGAAGAGGGTGACAAAGTTTGTATGCAACTTGCTTAAGTTAAGATTGTAACGGTGAAGACCATGTGTTGTTCAAAGGGGTGCAAAACCTGGTTCTACCTAAAGAAAAGCTCCCAAAAAGAAGGGGGAAAAAAGCCATTTTGTCAAGGCAAACGCCCCACAAAATGGCACGACCGCTCCCCCTCTCCGCACCCCGATCCTTTGTGGCTGCCGGCGGGGCAGCGCCGCGCTCTGCTCGGCGGGGCGGTGGCGGCCCCCGTCCGTCCCCCGGCGGCTGCGAGGGCCAATGGGCTCCGGGGCGGCGGCGGCTGCTCCCCCCCGCACCGCCCGCCCTATATAGCGCCCGGGCGGCGGCGCTGCGACCGTCGGGCTGCCTGCGAGCGGCTCCGTCACCCGCTCCGATCCAGGTGTTGTTCTCCGAGCCCTGCCGAGGATGCCGGGCCGCGGCGGGTTGCGGCTGGCGCTGCTCGCCCTCTGCCTGGGGGTGGCGGCTGCGGGAGGGGGCGACGGACAGCGGCACGGAGGGAAGAACCGACGGCAGGCGCAGACCGCCTCGGTGCCCCAGGCCACCCCCGCGCAGGGCAAGCGTGAGTACCGGCACGGGCTGCGGGGCTGGAGGGGGGGTTGGCCACCTCCGTGTCCACGACGCGGGTGGGGGTCCGCTGTGCTGCTTGGGCTGGTCGTGCCCTGCCCGCGCCCTCGGTAAGACGAAACTTTGCTTTCTTTCCCCCCCTCCCCTCCGCAGAGACCTGCTTTGACAATGGACGGTACTACCAGATAAACCAGCAGTGGGAGCGCATTTACCTGGGGAACACGTTGGTCTGTACCTGCTACGGTGGAAGCAGAGGGTTTAACTGCGAAAGCAAACCGGAACGTAAGTTGGTGTTTTAGCTGCCGAGTGGCTTTTGGTGCAGATTCAGCTAGTGAGTTACAGCGAGCAGTCCGGGTTTTTAGCTGGAGTTTGCTCCTTAGGGTCAGCTAACGGATCTACTCTCAATTACACTGAAGATCTGGCTTGGGATTTTAAGAAATGCTTTTCATTAGAGATGGGCCTGCCACCAGAACCCCAAGCCAAACATCACTCATCTCTCCGGAGGATTGGATCTAAACATTAACTTTGGAGCCAACCTCTTCTTTATAATGAACTGTACCGACTCCGCTCGCATGGGGAAGCACAAATCTGGAGTCACTTTGCAGCTCTGGCTCCATGCAGTTTGATCGCTTCACCCCAACTTCTCATAGCTGTGCGGTGTCGTCAGCCTGTTTAAAAATATTTCAGCTTACAGCTTTCCACAGCCCCCCAGCTGTGCTGCGAGCGTTCCATCATTGAGTGTAAAATGAGATTGTTTAGTCTTCTGCAGTAGAAGTTTAGGTAACAGAAAAAACTTTAAACGTGACGTCCGCTGGAAGATGCGTCTGTCTGGAATACAGTGTGGTTTAGATAATCAGATGCACGCTATCTGTCTTGGTTGGTCTCGAGCCATTGGTTTGCAGTAATTCCTTTATCTTGCTCTGGAGATGCAAGAGAGAAACTGGTTTCCTGGCTGATAATGTTCACGTAAGATTGGAGCATCCCAGAGATCTGTTAGGCGAGACTTGAGTAAAGTACTGATAGGGTATTTTAAGGAGTACTCAATCCCCTTGCTCCTCCATTTAAAAAAAAGGGTTTATTCTACATTTTCCTCCTCCCCAGGTATTCCCTAGTTTACACTTCCAAAGTCCAGTAGCAGCTATTATGGCACACTTAGCTTCATTTGTCTGGTAGCGAGGTCCAGAGTGTTGCTCTTTTGGAGGCCTCAAGTTGTGTGACAGCACTGGCACAACCCTTCTGTAATCACATAGGCTTGGGCAAGTGTGAACAAGTTACAAGTGGGCCTGTTGACTTCAGTAGGGCTGCTGCAGAATTCAGGATTGGTGCACTCAAAAGAGGTGGATTAGCATGTCAAAACCCACAGCTTCTGGGGAATATTTGCTTCCCTCTGAGTTCTGTCCTGTTGCACTTCAAACGGCTGGGGTTGATCCTTTAGGGCATGCCAGCCCAGGTGCCATGCTCAACCCCTGGTTCACTGTGGGAGGGAAGCTGTGGTTATTCAGCAGCATGGGGAACCTGAGGGGGTTAACTTTGCCCCAGTTCCTTTCTGTTGTTCTACCACAAGAAGAAAGAGGAGGCTGATCTTCCCCCAGAAAAAAAGAGCATCCATGTGAGGAGGTGAAGAACATGCATTTTTGTTGACCATACATGTTACTAGAGTGGTTTCATGAAGTTCATTTTTCTCCTTTTATAGCTGAAGAGACTTGCTTTGACAAATACACTGGATCCACTTACCGAGTCGGGGAGACTTACGAGCGCCCCAAGGACTCCATGATCTGGGACTGTACTTGCATTGGAGCTGGACGTGGGAGAATCAGCTGCACCATTGCCAGTATGTAACCAAGAGCCTGTTACTAGAGCTTATTCCTTGTTGTCACATTTTCCAGAGCCACTTTCACAATTCTTCCAGTGCCTATTAGCTGGAGTTAGGGGGCTTTGATCCAAAGCACATTAAAATCTTGCAAGTGAAAATCCTTGCCCCGTGTACATACACTTTAAAAATCAAATTCCTCCTCTATTTAAGAGGTAAAGTCCTATGTATAAAAACATAGGCCAAGATGACTGGTAGTGTCCAGCCGTACATGTTAGTACATTTAATACACACAAGAATGTCTTGCATCTTCACAGACACATTTTTCCAGTCCAAATATACTTGCATAAACATCAGGGTCTAATCTGCTATGAAGTTACCCTGTAAACATTAATGGGAATATTCTAAATATTGACCACTTGGGAGCCATTCCGTTTAGCTTCTAAAAATGTCGTGCCAACCCTGGTCTCAGAGGGAACAAGGGTTTGATATCCATTGAGCCAGCTCTGTGCTTCTGCAATTTCGTTTTTACCTGTCTGCCCCATCCTTGTTTCTTTCTGCACAGCTTTCCCTTTCACATCTGTCTCTGTCTGGAAATCCTTTCCATATTGAGTCACTGACTTGTTCACAGTTTCCCTTCAGTTCATAATTAGACTTTCTCTGAGCGCGGATGAAGTTTGCTGTGTGTCAGTTCTTTTAGTCAGAGATTTCAAAGTCCCTTAGGCACCTTTGGAAAAGGCAGTCTTACAGCTGTTCAGTTTCTTGTTTAAGACACACAGTGCTGAGCCCAACAGCATTGCCACAGAGGGCTCGGAAGCCCACCATCATTATAGGATGGAAAGAAACGCATCAAATATCGCAAGTAGAGCTGGAGCCCTTTGGAATGTAATGGTGTTTTATTGAGCAGGGATGATAAGTGTTGTAAGAAAAGAAAGAGTCAGTAAGGTAATGGCAAACATAAGAGGAGTCTAATTTCTTCATCATCAGCCTGGTTTAGGGCTCACTGGAGAGTCTCATTGACTGCAAATGGATTTGAATCAATCTTTATAACTCTTAGATTGCCTGCTTTCATAAATGAGCCAATGAAACATTTTAGTGGCTCCTAATAAATGACCAGACATGTGCTTCTTTCCTTGGAAGAGGATCTTGTTTGCTAACTACTGTTCACTGTACTTCCCTTCCTGAGCCTGGGCTGAGCAGTAGGGCCAGAACACCTCAGGCACACGAGGTTCTGGTAGACTGGGATTGGCCTTTTTGGGGCAGGATTTCTAAACCCAGGAGGAGCAATGTCACCAGGACATCACCTTTTCTTCCACACACAGGCCTGGCTGCTGCATCCCTCATGCTGTGTGGGGATAGCTGTCTGTGCAACTCCCTGTCAGGACAAGATGGAGGCAGACCCTCATGAGAGTGAAACAGCACTTTGTCAGGCCCTGCTGGACCCATTTCAGCAGTCTGTCTTGTCTGTGGTTTGAAACCTGGCAGTGCTTAGCTGAGGAAAGAGGATGGGACCTGGGTGGGCTGAGGCGGCCCCAGGAGAAAAATGGCGCCCTCTGAGGTAAACAGTGGGCGCCATTTTGCAGCATGAAGGAGGCAGCCATGATCGGCCTTTCTCCTCGCCTTCTTCCTCCTTCCTTCACCTCCATCATGACCAAACCTTTTCCTGCTCACTCCTATCCCTGTGGGGATCCCACCTCCCCGTGGTGCTGGCTGTGGTGGTGTTCCTCACCTCAGCTCCCCTCTCTCCTGCCCGCAGATCGCTGCCATGAGGGCGGCAAGTCCTATAAGATCGGTGATACCTGGCGTCGGCCTCATGAGACGGGCGGCTATTTGCTGGAGTGCGTGTGCCTGGGCAATGGCAAGGGCGAGTGGACCTGCAAGCCCTTGGGTATGTGATGGCTTTGTCCTCCCTCAGCTTGGCTGGGGAGCAGTCTCCCTCCTCACCTGGGGTGTCCCTGGTTCCATATGGGGCACAGACACTGACCCTCTTTTCTCCCTCAGCCGAGCGGTGCTACGACAACACGGCCGGGACGTCTTATGTGGTGGGTGAGACCTGGGAGAAGCCCTACCAGGGCTGGATGATGGTGGACTGCACCTGCCTTGGGGAAGGCAGCGGCCGCATCACCTGTACCTCCAGAAGTAAGATGAAGCACGTTACTGTAAATATTCTGTTGTTTTAGCACTTGAGAAGCAGACAGGGCTTGTAAAATCCAACATCTTGCTGGTTTGTCTAGCTTCTGCTTGAATTTTGCCAGGAACAGACTCTGTTGTGGAGCTATCAGTTTACAGCAGTTTCCTCGACAAAAGTTGAACTTCGTACCTTCCACCTCTGTTGGGCAAGTTTTGAGGAGCTCTTTAAATTGCCTCCCATTCAGTTGCCTTGGGACACACAGATAATAGCTTTCTGCTGATGTAAACAGCAGACCTGTAAGGAACTAAAACTCTGAGGAGGGCTGGGATTAAAACTGAGTATCTAGAGAGCCTTGGTTGAGAAACAAGCCATAAAAAGAAAACCAGCCTTCACAATATTAAGTCTGTTAGAACACATGGGGAAATATCATTAACTGTCAGACAGGAATGAATAAAACAGAGTGTGCTGTTTGTGAATTTGAGGAGGTATTATTACTAATAAAAATGATTTGGCAGTATCTTTCCCCCCATAACTCAGGTCTGCATTGCTATATTGTAGAGAAATTGTAATATAATGACCTGTTCATTTTTCATTTTATTTCTCAAATGTAATTAAGCACATAAATTTGAATCTCTGTATGTAAGATGATAGCTGTAGCCCAGAAAGTGTCACTATGCATCAGCATAGATGCTGTTAGATATCTTTTATGGCCAGAGTTTTCTAGAATCACTGCTGAATTCTGGGGGACATTTCATTGTCTAATGTGAAAATCTGGATGTCCGTAAGACGGGTTGCATCCCCAACCCCTTCCCCACACACACATTTGCTAAATTACTTTCTGAATACTTGACACCAGTTTACCACTTTTGTGGTAGATCACTCAGTTTTTGGTCATTTTAACCAGTGTGAATTAGTAACGTGTTCTCCACATTGATATTTTATTCTGAGTGCTCTTTTAGTGGCAGTCTAAGATGATGCATACATCCTCCCACAGTTCTTCATAAATCCATGTGCATTGATCCGTGATTATATTTGAGCCATTGTCTCAAGTTCTCCTTGAATGAGAGCATAAAACAGTGTAATGAAGAACTAGTTGATCCATGTGTATCTGGCATCCAGACAAAAGTAGTTTGTTACATTGTCCTTTGAACCTGTTTATTCAATTTAGTGGGGGCTGTGAGTTAATAAAGACAATGGGGAGATTTAGGAAGTTTGATATTCCTGTTATGACACAAGCAGCTGGTATTAACTTTACTGACAGTTTTCCAAACACTTCTTTTGGAAAAAGTGGTATTTAACATGTTGCCCTCGAATAAGTTCTGGTTTATTCCTGCTGAGCAAGGCATTAAAACAAGTTGATTTATTTTTACCATCGGGATTTTTGTGGTCTCTCAGCCTATGCAGTTAAACACAGATTTTAGAGTATATAGGGCTTGTAATAGTGGGCTGTAAGAAAGGTTGGCTCACAATAAAGGCTTGAAAACTATTGGCACGTTTGATGGTGTTGATGTTTCAGTACTATAAGTGGCACAGTGAAGCCATCCAATGCAGAAATATCTAATAATCATGTTCCTTGTACAGATAGGTGCAATGACCAAGACACCAAGACTTCCTACAGAATTGGAGACACTTGGAGCAAGAAGGATAACCGGGGAAACTTGCTTCAGTGCATCTGTACTGGTAACGGCAGAGGTGAATGGAAATGCGAAAGGCACACATCCCTGCATACAACTAGCACTGGTAAGTGGGACATGGCCTAAATTAGGGGCAGGAGCAATGAATGGCATGCTTGAGGTGGCTAGGAGATGGTGCTGAATTGCACCATTCTACCTTTTGCACGTAGCAAACTTGTCAGAGAAAGACCAGCAGCACAGAAGGTTAGAATTCAGGAGATGCTCCTTGTTTGTGCACGTGTAGATAAAATTAATTACACTTGGCTTTCTTGCACAGACAGGGCTTGCACATACAGATGTGATTGCCTGCACAATCGCAGTGCAGTAAATCACACAGAGAACTGTGCACCTACAGGAAATATCTACTAGCTTTGTTTTAAAAGCACGGCATTTTGAGTTAGTGTTTGAACTTGATGTATTTGCTTCAGGGTAACTGCCTTGAAATGCCCTTAATTTAAACTCCACTGAGACCATCTGGTTTCTTTGACAAGATAAATGCATCTACTAATGGTTAGGCTTTAAAAAACAGAAATGCCAAAGTATGTATACAAAGTTTAGTACACATCATAGGTAGTTTGTAATTTCGGTATGAAATATTACCTGGTTTATAGGTAACCTATTTCCTGCCCAAGGCTCAACAAAGTCTTTACCTTCTGAGTTCTTTTTGCCGTTTTCTTTTGGTGTATGCGGTAAAACTTCTGTTTTTCAACAGAAACTACACTGAAATTTTCTTGATTAATGACTTCTAACTCGTTAGCACCAGCAGGTTAGCTTCAAACTCTCAGAAAGTACCGACTTCAAAAGGCGTATCACTTCAATGGTGTCAGTGTTCTGTTTACTGCACCTCGGCAGACCTGAATTCATGAAGATTGCTGTGGGAATCTTTAGCAAAAACATCCATAATATAAGCAGACAGCCAGTGTTATTTTTCTTTTTCAGTGAAAAAATCAAAATGAATCCTACCCTTGTTTGTTGGGTGTGGTTTTTTTTGGCATTCTCTCTCTACTTTATCAGTACTTCTTCGTTGTCTGAGCAGTTGGTGATCTTAATCCTTTCTAAAGCAACTCAACTGTGGTAGAAACCAGAGGCTATCATTAGCAGGAGAGAGGGTTGTTCTTTTAATTTTGAAGTTTACAAAATGGAGTAATTAAAATGTGTCTAGGGAGGTTAAGAGTGGTGTCTTCAATCTGATGTAGTGTTTAAGTGTCTCAGCATTTAATTCAAGCGTTCTGTTCTTCAGCTCTGCATGTGACATCTCGGTTCTCTCCCATGTTCTACTGCAGGATCAGGCTCTCCAAGCTTCACAAATGTGCAGACTGCGTTGTACCAGCCCCAGCCTCAACAGCCCCAACCTCAGCCACATGGCCACTGTGTAACTGATAACGGAGTGGTGTATTCTGTGGGTATGCAGTGGCTGAAGACACAGGGCAGCCAACAAATGCTTTGTACTTGTCTGGGCAATGGAGTCAGCTGCCAGGAAATAGGTATGAGTTTTTGTTCAGTGCCTGTTCTGTCCAATGAGATCTGTGGTTTTATTTTGATGGGGAGTCCCTTTGTATGTGCATTGTATGTCTACTAAAGAAGACATACTGGAAAAAGATGCAAGAGGTGAAGAAATAGTTACTTTGGTTACTTGCAGCCTGGTTCTGTAGGGCAGAAATATTTCCCAGTGAGTTATATATATAACACTGAGGCCCACGGGGAACAACATTCATAATTTTATTCAAACTAAGCTGCAGTAATATATGTTTAGAAAAGAATGTAAAAGAATGACACAGTTGTGGGACTAAGTCTTCTCTTGGTGTGTATTGGCCCAGGTCCATGGCAGTCATTGTGGGTTCATAGCAGCCAGTGATTTGACCCAGAGGGGCTGTTGCTGTTTTAGAGCCCTTAGATTTGGGGATTGCTTTAAGCTGGAGTCTAATGCCGTGCTTTGTTTATTTCAAAGCTGTGACCCAAACATATGGTGGCAATTCTGATGGAGAAGCCTGTGTTCTGCCTTTCACCTACAATGGGAGGACTTTCTACTCCTGCACCACCGAAGGCCGCACAGATGGGCACCTCTGGTGCAGCACCACTTCCAACTTTGAGCAGGACAGGAGATACTCCTTCTGTACTGAGCAGAATGGTGAGTCTTTCTCAGAGGGTCTTCACATGCATATGGCCGTTGTGGAGGAAGGAATAAAAGCACATAGCTGTCGGAACAGTCCTGGTAGTTTGGAGGGACTCTAGGCATGCCTCAGCAGCAAGGCGGTTATGTGAATGGAGGGCTGTCTGGAGTCAGGGCAATTTTACACTCTTGGCATCTTTGGGGGGTGTAGCCTTTGAGTCATGTTCTCTGTTCTTCAAGCTGACCTTAGAACATGAATACTCAGTTAGGACAGAGCTTTGGCCCAGAGGAAATGTGGACTTTGTCTCTGCTTGGCTGAATTGCTACAGCATTGCCCATATTAGGTTGCAAAGAAGAGGGTATCCATAGAGCACAACTTGTGCAGTTCTCTGTCACTGCCTCGCTCCTGACTATCTAGCCAGGTTGCCATATATAGCAGTAATCTTAATGTGATTTGTGATTACTATGATCAAAAGTGGTGCATGACTAATGCAGCAGCATTCCTGCTTGTTTGTGGATGGTCAGCATTCCCTTCACAGCACAAATCTACCTGTGTGGTTGTACTTCGTGGAAGGCCCTTCAGGCATTTGTGGAGCAGTGTCCAGGCAGGCTTCTCTACAGTCTGGCCTTAGAGAGAATTTTTCACATTCCATCACAAAAATACTGCTTCTGACACTCTACAGGCTTTTTAACCGCTCTTATACCTCATTTTTTTAATGATAAGCCTTTCTGCACAGCATATATGATACTCTTTCTTTTTAAAAAACAAAACAAACCCAACAAATACAAAGCTAAAAAACTCGGTCCCCTGTCCGCATGTGGATGTGCACACGCATTCTTGCTTTAGTGAGGCTTCTTGTGGTATTCTGTGGGGATTAAGAAATATTGATATGGCTAAAAACCTCAGCAAATACCTCCTTGTTCTCTATTATTTGTAAACCAGAGTTGTACAAGAGGTGAATAGTTTATGTAGATTAGAGCCCTCTTTCCACTGGTGCTTGCAAAACACAAAGCTTTCAACCTGCAGAGAGTTTTTGACTTGTCCTGTTGTTCATAAGTGAATTGTAACCCTTTCCTGACATCCAAGGTTTTTCTTTAAGCCAAAGGGCACAACTGAGTAATAGTCTCGGTGAGATAATACAGATACGCTGAGAACTGTGAGGTTATTTGATTCTCTAGACTTTGGTGCAAAGGGTCTGCAAAGCCAGTTCCCAAACACAGTGAGCTTTAGTTTTCCATATTCCCCAGGAAATCCCATGGCTGGGTCCAGCAACTCTTTCCAAAGCAATGTTTGAACTGAACTGACCTTGTGCAAGGCTTATATTTCCAGATCTGAATTAATTAAGTCCAATAAAAGAGGCTAGTGAATAATACCGTACAGAGTACACATGGGAAAAATAGTGCTAGTGGTTTGTTTTTAAAGCTGTTCTCTGCATGCTATGGGAGAGCGTAGGTTTGATTTGCATCTGTTTCCTTTTTATCTCCAGTTTTGGTCCAGACACGTGGTGGCAATTCCAATGGTGCTCTGTGCCACTTCCCCTTCCTGTACAACAACCGCAACTATACCGACTGTACTTCTGAGGGACGGAGAGACAACATGAAGTGGTGTGGAACCACTGAGAACTATGATGCTGACCAGAAATTTGGCTTCTGCCCTATGGCTGGTAAGAATGAGAACCATAAAGGGATTATAATTGCTCACGCGTAGCTCTGTGAGCTGGAAAGGAGCTGTCATTGGTCAGTTATTGATGACTTCCACTGAGCCCAAAAAATCCAGGCCCAAAAACCTTTTAGGAATTTCTGAAGCTTTCTGTCCTGTTTTTCCCCCCCAGCTAATCTCTTCTAGTGAAGACTAAGGCCAGGAGAAGGCTATTTTTGTTTCTCGTTTGCTGCAAGCTAGGCATGCTTTTCAGCTGGTGCAGACTGTTGTAGGTTCATTAAGAAGCATTGAACTATGTTGCTTGACAGCAAGTGATTTTTTTTTTAATCTTGCATCTGACAAAGCTTCTCCATCGTGGCTCATCGCTTCCTCTTACCTAATGTGTGGTTAGGAATGTGTCTGCACTATGTTGTGGTCCATTTCTCCAGTCCATGTGCATCTCTGATCTCCAACACATGGGAGTTCTTAAATGAAAGGCTTTGTGATTAATGGCCATGCAGCATCTGAGGCCTTAAGCAGCTTGATGAACTCTTAGCTCTTCAGATGGCTATGTTCATGTAACAGCATACACGTAATGAGAGCTGACTGTTTCACACAGTACCCTTTGAACGTCATACGGAATCTATCTCTGTTAGCTTTCAAGTGCAAATTAAATGAATGAACCCCTGCAAGGGAATCTACACTCATCATCCTGCAAAAATGATATTTGAAATTTCATAGGTGCATATGACACCCTTGTTAAGATGCAGAAACCAATACACGGCATGAAGGGACACTACAAATGACATAAGCCCTCAGTGCATTGTTAACTACGACCTCATAATATGCTTTCTTAATTTCTTCCCAACCAGCCCATGAGGAAATCTGCACCACCAATGATGGTATCATGTACCGTGTTGGGGACCAGTGGGATAAACAACATGACATGGGCCACATGATGAGATGTACCTGCGTGGGAAATGGCCGTGGAGAGTGGACCTGCATTGCATACTCGCAGCTCAGGGGTACTGCTTCTCATGTTGACGTCACTGCTTTGGTCTAAGTGTTGGGGGTACAGAAGAAATTGCTTTTCTTCTGTACGATGGGAACATCATGGGGAATTCAAGCCCAGACTCAATTTTATATTTCTGATCTTTTCTGTGGATTCCAAAGGGGATGAGAGGGGACATGTAAAGCTCTTGTCTTGATTCCATGCTGTAGAACTACTGTTTCAGCATTTGTAGGCTAGCAAGCCAGGGAAAACATTGATTAGCTTGATCAGTACATAACTCTACCTATTCTTGTGCATTGTTAGCACTCAGTGCCACTGAGTCCTGGAGGGATCTCAGCAGAAACCTCTCAAGAACAGGCACAACCCCAGATTAGTCTAAAGCTTGAATGCAGAACCATCCTGTATTATCGTTCTGCAGTGAAATGTTTGGTTCCTCTGCTGGATGAATCCCTTTGCAAGCTAATCTATACGAAAAGTTGGCAGGACAGCACTGACATTACTCTTATTTACTTATATAAGTAAGTGGCCCAAGTGGAGAAGTGCTTAAGCAATACCAAAAAAAGACTTAAAAGCACAGATATTTGTTCATCCTACAGCTAGCTCACAGCATTGGCTTCATGTCTGGAAAAGGCGGGGGGCTGCTGGTAAGCAGCCAAGAAAAAACTCTTAATGCCACTGCTGAAATGGGATCTGATTTATAGGGAAAGGTCCATTCAAGGGCTTTAGGAGGGTTTTCTTCTGTGTTTCTTTCAGAATAGTGAGAAATGTGCTGCTAGAAGTTTTTCTGGTCTGTGAAACTCCTTTCTCTAGAAGCAAAGCTAGTTCACTGCTTCTTACTTCTCAAGTTTAAGGGGTCTTTCTTGATGACGATGACATGGATATTGTTTTTTCAGAAGGCAAAGGTTATCTAAGTAGAACTTTTAAAACATAGCAACTGGAGGAGGTCCTTAGCCCCCATTGGTGGATCCGACCAGTGTTTGGTTTATCCTGACACCATGCTTGTGTTGTGGGAAAGTATGATGGGGAAAGAAGGCCTGGAATTAACTGAGTCACTTCCCCAAGGACAGATGGTCTGTGACTGAGTCCAGAACTGAACTTGGGTCTCTTGGGTCCTGGTTAACAAAACAACATGCTTCTGGGGTGGTTTTATCGTTTGTTTTGTCTTTCTGCTCCTTGCTGTGATTAGACTGGCTTTAGGAATTCTGGGCCATGTCACAGGTTGACATATCTCCATTAAACCTATTAGACCGTACTTTAGCATGGAGTCTGGTTACTGTGCTTTGAGGGAGTGGTAGATTAGTAGGTACTATTAGCATCTTGAATATATAGTCGATTTGCTCCTGTCTTCAGCTTACTATGAAGTGTAGCAGAGAGATGCTTATGATGTTTTTCTGCTGCAAATTTGTACCTCAGCTTGGCATATTTTGTTTGAGTTTGGAGTAGCCCTTTCCTTCTTCTGCAGTTCTAATGATTTCAGCCTGACAAGGTTTTCCAGTCTAGACTTCCCTAAGAGGTAGTAGCGAAGGAGTGTGATGCTTTAGATTCTTTCACACATGGAATCTGTTGTAAGACAGTTTCATACTGAGTAATGGATCCTACTTTGGACTGAATCCTATGGACCTTTTTTTCCTGCAAGTGGTGCTTGTTTGCATGCTGCTGATATATTAACTCGGGAGCAGTGATGTGTATGCAGCACTAATCTGCCATGATCACAGATACCAGAAGGGCTCCGTTTTGCATGGATGGAGCTTGTCAGGGTTAGTCTCTGTAAGCTGATCAAGAAGAGGGAAATATGTGCCAAGCAGAAGGATTTTGTCTTAATGTTTAAAGCTGTTGCTGACTAAACATCTCTGCTCTTTCTCAAACAGATCAGTGCATTGTGGACGGTATCACCTATGATGTGAACCAGACGTTCCACAAGCGTCACGATGAGGGGCACATGCTGAACTGCACATGCTTTGGCCAAGGTCGTGGGAGATGGAAGTGTGATCCCGTTGGTAAGTTATAGCTGTCCCCACTTGCCCAGCCTGTGTTTGACAAGAACTGATTATGGTATGGTGAAACTGGTGTGTGAATTTGGACGCGGTCTTTGCCAACTTTCTGCCTTCTATTACACAACTTTGAAAGTAGAAGTAATGCTGTGTTTGTTGGAGGCATGCGAGATGGCATTTGTGGTTTTAGGGAAGTAAGCTTGGGTTATCAGACATGCCCTAGAAGAATAACATCGTGCAGCATATATTTTAAAATATAACACTTTTCAAGCTGAGGTAACAGAGTGTATGAACCCCAGACTGGGCTGAATTGGCTGAAGTCTGGTACCTTGTGCTGTTAGCAGGCAGGGTGCTCAGACTGAGTACTGGTAAATCAATATGCAAGTAGCTGGTGGTTCTAGCTGCAGTTTTTCTTTCCTTCCTCTATCCTGAAATCTTTAGGTCTTCTTGTTGAACTGAGAGAAGAACATGACCAGCATATATTCACTTACCCCAGACTAAATTGATTTTTTTTGGATGCCCTTTGTTCTGGCAAAGAAAGCAAGCTCAGGTTGAGAACATGTTAATAGTACGCTGGAGGTTAGCTAAAACCATCATGGCTCTGTGCAGGAATGAAGAGATTTCATCTTTTCTGCCTCCCCTCTTCTCTAGTGAATCAGGATTGGAAGATAAGACACAACTGTTTGACTTGCAATTACTAAATCTAGAGAACTTGGAGCTATTGCCAGGAAAATCTATTAGCAAGTAGCAGTGATTAAATTCTGCTTTATTTACAGTAATATCTATACAGTTTTACTGGAGGAATTTGGATTGTAAAGCTCCTGAAAATCACTATTTTGAAAGAAGGGGAGATGATTTCAGTTCTTTGTAAAGGCAGAATTGGTTTAATTTTGTTGGCTCTCTCTAAACAAGACTCCTGTTAACCAAAGAAGCATAATGCTAGTTCTCACTGAAAACTTCCATTGAGCCAGAGACACAGGCAGGGGTCAGACTAGGAAGTGTACTGAAGCACTGGTACTACGTTGTATTCCCGCTAGCTTAAGCAGCTTTCGGATTTGTTTTGTCCTTCTTCAGTTTATATGACAATAAATGTAGAATAACTTCTGAATATTAATGGATCACTTCAGAAGTGCATAGGACTGAATTGTGCTTAAGCTAGTGGGAATTTTGCCACTGATTTCCTGGAGAGAAGTGGGGTTTAGCTTTGGATTAAAGATGAACTCGGTCGACTGAAGCGGAATCGGGCTCCACAATAGCCAGTACAAAATAAATCCTTCCTTGAAGGAACAGTGCGCTGACTTTAGTAGAAAGCTTCCCAGGTGGACAGCCTGTGTTAACAGTGTTTTAAGACATGCATCACAGCGGAATGAGCTGCCTGACATTTGTCTTAAAGCGTGCAGTGATGTATCAGGAACCTTGATTCAAGATTCAGTTTGTTGCCACTTGCTCTTTGTGCAACAATATTTGTAAATAAATGTGGTTGCATTTTCTGTGAATAAGTCTCTTCTGATTGACTCTTCTGTTTGGTGTAGGTTTTTCACAAGACTTTTGATATCACACAGTAGTTACCTTTCTCTTTTGTGCCTTTAGATCAGTGTCAGGATTCTGAAACCCGTACCTTCTACCAAATTGGAGATTCCTGGGAGAAGTACGTCCATGGTGTCAGATACCAGTGCTATTGCTATGGTCGGGGTATTGGAGAGTGGCACTGCCAGCCTCTGCAAGCCTATGCTGGTAAGAAACACAACAGATGTCTCCTCTGCTAAGACGTAAGGAAAGCAATCTCTCTATCCCTTACCTGTTCAGGTTCCTGTACATTATTGTACATTGTTGTCAAGTCCTATTAAGTGGAAGTGATATTCACTGTATATTAAAAAACCAAAGATTTTATTTCTGTAGTTTTCAAGGCCTGCTAGTGATTTGTCATCTGCAGGTACTTCCAACCTTAGGGAGGTATTCCTTAACTGCTCAAGAGATCCTTTTGGTTTCCTTTTTAAACAGAATGTTTTCCCCCCACCTTCTTGGCAGACACAAATAGGTGTTATGATTATAAAGAGGGTGCCAGATTGTTAACAGCTTTTCCCGAGGCCGGGCTTAGCTTAAAGCGTGACTATCACACAACAACTTTGCTTTTCATCACCTCTTAGTGCTTACTAGTGTCACATCTGTAACCTTCAGATTCTGCTACTTAAAACTTGCATCTATAGCCTTTCCTTTTACACTCACTACAGTAGCAAAATCCACCAAAGAATGGAGCATTTTCCCTGATCAGCGTCCTGAAGAAATTAAATACTTGACCTTTGTTTGCCTGGTCAGTTCCAGGAAGTCTTCATACAGATGGGCGATGCCTCTGTCATTTGGGCTGTTCTTTTTCAGTTCTCTGAAACAAGGGGAACCTCTTCACCTGCCTGTTTCAAGTTGCAGCTGTCATTGTCTCAGTCTGAAAAAGATGGAATATTAATGTTGCATTGCACATACTCTGTTGGGGGGAAGTTATGCTCATGTCATGGTTTCCCCAACCCATTTCTAAGCATAAATGTGGAGGAACTGCATAAGAATTGGATGTGCCAGCTTCAGTACAAGCTGATTCTCTGTTCTTATGCCATGATAGATTTAGATGTATCTGTCCACTCAGTAATTGCAGTGTGTTTGTCCCGTAAGTGCCCTGTAATAGCAGAAAGAGAATTTGAACCTGTAGAGAAGGGGACTATCCCTTTTCCTGTTGCCTTGTTTCTGGCTTACTAGCTGTAAGGCAGTGAGACACCTGGCAGGCAGACCTAGGGGCTGCTTTTCTTTGGGGCAGTGAACTAAGAATTGCACGAATAGGAAGCAGGTTTCTTCTTCTCTTGTTTTTTTTCCCCCTCAGTTTCTTATTCAGGATTGCCGAGCTTCATTGACTCTTGTCAGACTGCTTAAACAAACATCTCCTTGAGCTATGTGAAATATGCATGCCTCCAGACTGGAGACCAGGGATTTAGGCTTTCTATAGACACGAGAGTGACTGCAAATGTGTAAATAAACCAAATCTAATGTTTCTGAATGTAGGTTTGGGGTTAGGGGAGCTTTGAAATTCTGTGTGGGCACAGGTTTATTTGCCTGGAAGTCCTGTTAAATATGTAGCAGGTATATATGTCACACAGTTGTCCAAATAAATTATAAATAGAAATGCTGGGAGTGAGGGAAGGGTGTAGGTATTTAATGGCTAAAACAACACGCTTTCCTGCAGATTCGAGGCTGCTCTGTGATGGGATTTTCTGAGAACTAACACAAGTACAGTGTTGCAGAGTGTTCAGTGAAACCTTCCCAGCAGGGCAGGGAGGTACAGAAAAGAGAACCATCAAATCCTAAAACAAAAACAATCCCCATTATGTTAAGAATGGAAACTTTTGTGTTTCAGGAGCAACTGGACCTGTTCAGGTGATCATTACAGAGAGTACAAATCAGCCAAACTCCCACCCCATCCAGTGGAACGCTCCCAAAACATCTCACATCAGCAAGTACATTCTGCGCTGGAGACCGGTGAGTACCCCATTCAGCTGGACCTGTAGATATATTCAGATCTCCGGGAATCCACAGCTCCAGGCTTTTACCTGGAGTGTGCTGTTACTGTAGAGTGCTAATTCAGTGTCCTTGTCCTGTTGAGGTCAACTGTTAACAACCTGTGCTGTATAAACACTTGATGTTTTCATGCCCAAACATTACTACTGGTCACCATGCTTGTTTAGTATCGTATTAACAAGAGTACTACCACAGTAGACAACTTTATATCTTTCCTCGCTTTAAGCAAAGTAAACCCTTGTGGAAGCTTTCCCAGTGTGTTAGTGCTGAGTGCATATCCAGAGATGAGAACTACAACACATTATATGCAATGCTAGGAGAGAATTAAAGAATTAGTCATCTCCGATCTTCTGCAACATCTAAGCAAAGCTGGTTAACCACTGCTTGTTGGCTTCTTCATACTTAAGGAATAATTTTTTCTAATGAATGATATAGTTAATATTACAGTTCCCCAGAGTATAGCCTCACAAAGACCACTTAATGATTAAGTACACTAGTACCTCAGTGCTGCCTGTGATTAAGAGAATAATGAAAGCCTTGATCCATAGCCATTGAAAGCACTCAAGTATTTTACAGACTTCAGTGTATCTTGGATCGAGGCCTGAAGGAAATGGACTTCAGTGCACTGGAATACAAACCTCAGAGGATGAAGCATTATTGTAAAGCTTCCCATAGAGTTCAAGCACAGGGTAGGAGGGACAAACCTCTTAGTATATTCTTTTCAGATGGTGGCTTGGAGTTCTGTTACGAACAATCTTCAGATAAGAATTTCCCAGCCATTCCTTCATGCCTTACCATCTTTTTGGTAGGGGAATAACTTTATGCGTTACAAAGAATGTTCATTTTAAAGGAAAGAGTTCAAAGCTAGACTGCTTTTCAATTTACCCCAGTAAAATTTAGTCACCCAAGAAGTTATTATCTCTGCTTCCTGGGACACCTTTCTGTTTTCTCTTTGTTCATTAGGCATTCAAGTCTTATGGATGTTGGAATATCATAGTGTTCAGTAACCATGCAGCAGGTTGGGTCACTAGATAGGCCACGGAGTCTCTGACTATCTATCAACAAGTATCCCTGTTCTTGCAGAAAAACTCTGGAAGGCACTGGAAGGAAGCTACCATCCCTGGTCACCTGAACTCCTACACCATCTCAGGCCTGAAGCCTGGTGTGGTATATGAAGGACAGCTTATCAGTGTTCAGCAGCATGGACCCAAAGAAGTCACGCGCTTTGATTTTACCACAACTAGTACTACAGCAGTGACAAGTGAGTTAAACAGCGGGGCTAGAGTGACATCCAGAGAAACCTACTGTCCTGCTGAGAGAGCAGCCTGAAGGCTATTTCGTGCATCCCAATTAACACAGCAACAATGATTAACTAAACCCCTTTTCTTCTCTTTTCAGGCAACACTGTTTCAGGAGAGACAACTCTTCTTCCTCCCATGGTTGCTACTTCTGAGTCAGTCACTGAAATCACAGCCAGCAGCTTTGTTGTCTCTTGGGTTTCTGCTTCTGACACAGTTTCTGGATTCCGTGTTGAGTATGAACTGAGCGAGGAGGGTGACGAGCCACAATATCTTGGTGAGACAGTATATGAGTCTATTAGATCCAAGCGTCACTAACAAAAACACTGTTTTCTGTAACAGTCAATATAGCTGGTGTAAATAGTGAGGATCTTGTGGTCCTTTAGTATGATTCAGTTAAGGCATGACAGTGGAGGACTAGCACGGGTTACAGACTTGCCTAGTTGACCTTTCTCCATCAGTGGCCGTAAGGTCAAGTCCAAGGAAAAGTGTAAGAAGAAGGTATGTATATAGCAAGACTCCCTCAGAATACTCTTGCAGGATCCTGCAGAGGAAAACTCACTGAGCCAGAGGTGGTAGATTTGTAAAAGCTAAGCGTAGATGTATTCTTTTCAGCATTTTTGTACTTCTTTATTAATTTATTCTAAACTTACCTAAACTTAGTAGCTTTCACAGTGTTGTGAAGGCAGATGAGGAACCAAATCTTTGAGCTAGCACCTGGCTAACTTCCTTCTTGTTTTTTTTTGTCCATGCATCAAAACTGAGAGCAATCTTTCCCAAATCCCCTCATGGCTACTCATAATCTTGTGGATGTATGTCCCAGACCACTCTGTTGTTTAGTTTGGATCAGATCTTACTAGGCTTTGATAATGTGCTAACTTAGCTAAGCCCGGAGGCTGGTTAAAAGCACTGGACTTTGACCTGGGAAGTGGATTCACTTTTACTACATCTGATAGGGAGCCTCTCTCACCATACATAACTTCATCATAGTCTCTTTTTCCTAATTTCCTGTCTTAACAATCATAATTGCAGTATCTCACAAGGATTTGATGTTACAGTAGCTATTGGGACATGTGCATGTGGTGGAAAAACGACATGAGAAAAAGGAGAGTACTCCTCTGACCTAGTAATTCTCCATTGCCTGCTGCCCTCTGAACTCACAGGCTTGGACACATGAGCTTACACTAGGGCTGCCAGTGCCATCACCACCTTTCTTATCTGCATGTTCCAGCTGCCCAGACAGCTGAACTATGTTGTAATGTTGTGAAGCAGTTCCTGAGCGTATCTATCTACAGATAGAGGCCTTCAGGCAAATGGAAGCACTTCCCAATTTCCCATCCAATGCTCTCCACATAACTTCCCTGCTATGAACTGAGGCCATGGTGCAGATCAATTTTTTTACTGCAGGAAGACTGATTCAACCCAGATTAGAACAGAATTCTCTGTCATTTGGTAAGAAAGAAAGCAACAAGGCAAATTTTTTAAGGCAGTGTTTTTTCCTACCTCTTTTAGATCTTCCAAGCACAGCCACTTCTGTCAACATCCCTGACTTGCTTCCTGGTCGCAAGTATATCGTTAATGTCTATCAGATCTCTGAAGAAGGCGAGCAGAATCTGATCCTGTCCACTTCACAGACAACAGGTATGTGTGTGTGGGTGTAGCTGCACTTTGGAATCTGTTTTTGTTTGCTCTGGCCATTTGGTACGTTGCATCCTTACACTTGCTGCCCTCCTATGTTGTTCTTTTAAACAGCTCCTGATGCACCTCCTGAGCACAGCGTGGAAAGCGTCGATGACACATCAATTGTCATTAGCTGGAGCAGACCACAGGCTCCAATCACAGGTATGTCTAATTGGAATGTGCCTATTTCACAGTGCTGTTAGAATCTGAAATCTAAGTAGAAAGGAAACTGAAGTATAACTCCAAAACAATGGGTTAGTGCCTTCTGCCCAGGCTCAGGGGCCAGCTGGAAGGCACACAGAAAAATTAGCTTTTGTATTCAAGCAGTTCAGGGGTGTAAAATAGTTCCTCCTTCATTTGTGTTGGGTAAAAAAAAATCAAGCCCTTTGACCTTCTCTGTACCTGTCATCCAGACCACGCCATAACAAACATGAATGATAGGGACTCTAAATCCACATGTCAAGAGTTACAAATTTTGATAGAGGTCAGATGATGTGGTGTGGGTCATTATGAACACGATCCGTAGGTGGGACTCAACAAAAGCAAGCCACGGATTCTGCTACAGAAGTTCAGGACTGGCTTTGTGAAACCTCAGTAAAGACATTTGTTTAGTTCTCTTTTCTATCATTTCTTTTGCTGGCTTACTGATTGCACCTGGCGATTGTATGTATGCTTGTCTTTATTCTTTTTTTAGGCTACAGAATTGTCTACACGCCCTCTGTGGAAGGCAGCAGCACAGAGCTCAACCTGCCTGATACTGCTACCTCTGTAACGCTCAGTGACTTGATGCCAGGTGTTCAGTACAACATCAGCATCTATGCAGTGGAGGAACATCAGGAGAGTACACCTGTCTTCATCCAGCAGGAAACCACAGGTGTCCCACGCACAGGTAGCGGCCAAAAGACCAGTCAGTACCTAACCCGAATGGCAGTGCAAGCTCTCACTACTGTAACTGAATGAGCGCTGCCGCTCAGTCCTCTTATGGACTTTCAGCTTTGCTTCTGTTGTTGTGTTGGTTTTTTAATTGCAAGTGTCAGACACTGAAGTTCTGTAGTAAAGTCATACTTAGGAATTGGCACAGTCAAACCACTACTCTGCATTAGTAGTGTTACTGTTCTTCAAGATCAAGCTGCGGGCAGGTCAAAAGGTTAGTCTTGCATTGTGTCTACGGAAAAGAGAGATCAGTTTTTCCTAAGTTGTCTTAGGGGGATTCCGCTGAGAGATCTTAGGAGCCTGGTAAATCATTTTGCCTCAGTAGTTGGCCTGCAGATGTTTAAGGTTATGTACTCAGACACAACAACACAAATCTAAATAGTTCACCTGACTTCTCCGTCTCCCTTCCAGTCCTAACAGTTATTTTCCATTGCAGCCTGTGGAGATTGCTCAGCATTGGTTGGTGTGCCAAAATAACACCGTACGATCTGAAATAGAGGGAGCCACATTAAAGAATAGAATAGTGGTTTCAGAGCTCTTTAACTATCGATTGGGTTGAATAGCCAAACCAAAAGAAAAGACAGTGGAAAAAAATTGGGATCTGATGTGGTAACAGTGGAATGTGATGGTCCTGCACGTTGCAAGCATATGTGTTGGCAAATGGGAGCTTACCAGGAAGGAACTCAGCTCACTGACTTTATGGTTTGGCATCTGTATCTTCTCAAAATGTGTGTTGGTTAACCTTAGGGCAGTATCATTCCTAATGTAAAGAAACTTAATTGGAACGTGGGAATTCAAGGGTGTAGTACAGTTGGCCAGTGCAGAGGGAACTGGATTTTGTCTTTGACTACAGTAAAGCCAGATCGGCCCCTGTACTTGTTTAATTATGAAAGGTAGATTTATAAGTTAATTGTAGACATTCAGAACGTGCTGTGGATTTTCAAAACTCTCTCCTAGTGTTAAAAGGAGGATCTTGTATCCAGCTCTGGAGTTGGTCTGTGGTTGTTGCTCTTGTTAGTTTTTTGTTTTTCAAGGTTCTGGTTCTGCATATATTTGACATTCTAGCACATTATATTTGGCTTTTAGTTCTTTTGATGACAGCAAGACACTTTCTGTGACTGAAGACATTAAGTAGTTAAAGCTGTGAGGTGATATTCTGAGTTTAGTCTGCTTGTCTAGGAATGTGTGTGTATATGTTCCAAATAAGGTTACCATGACATCTTTTTGTTTGGTAAATACTCTTGGGCTATCCATTGTTCAGTCAGAATTCACTTCTTTTCCCGTGTGACCCCCATAGTTTCTTCTACCATTTGCTGAGGACTCCCTCTAACACCCTTCTGCCTCTTTCTTTTCAGATGAAGTTCCTTCTCCCAGAGATCTGCAGTTTGTGGAGGTTACTGACGTCAAGGTCACCATCATGTGGACCCCACCCCAGAGCCAAGTGTCTGGCTATCGAGTGGAAGCAATCCCTGTCAATCGCCCTGGCCAGCACGGCCAGAGATTGCCCATTACTAGAAGCTCTTTTGCTGAAGTTGTTGACCTGCTCCCAGGAACAACCTATCTCTTTAAGATCTTTGCTGTGAGCCATGGCAGGGAGAGCAAACCTTTGACTGGAGAGCAAACCACCAGTAAGTACCTTTCCTTCCTGCTTTTCTCAACCTTTTGAGGTGCTTACACCTCCGTCGCTTAGAGAAATATATAAACAGAGCACTTAAATTGCAACAGTTGTAGCCCAGGAGGTATCCCATAACTAGGATGACAGGGCAGGGAATTCATTCAGTCAAACAATGATCTCTTCAGCAGATTTATCCTCCTCCAGGGCTTTCCAATGGGGGTTTAACTCTTGTGGCACTTTAAAACAATTTCATATGGCTGGAATTCAACTTTTTTATTACTGGCTGAGAATTGATGGGCCCTGCAGTTCTTTTACTGTGCAGATCATAGCCTGTGATTTTCTTGGAGAATACCTTAGGGCAGATTTCAGCATGACATAGGAACCTTGCTGAGACTGCTCTGAAAAATCCCTCTCTCCTTTCTGACAGCTGCATGCCTATTCGGCTCCACTGTCTTTGGAAGGAATTCTTTATACACACGTGAGGGTGGGCCGTGTAATTGAAAGGACTGCATCTTAGCTTTGCCAGGTCAGGTCTTGCTTTCCACAGCCTGTCTCAGCACCCCAGAAATCTCACTGTCATCCCAGTTAAACCTAGCAAACCAGCTTATAAGGATCTCAACAGGCAGCTCAGACAGAACCTGGGACCTGGTTTATTTGAAAAGATCCTGTTTACTGGGCAGTATAAGGAGTGACCAGCTGATTGCTCTGTTCTGCAGCTGGGTCACATTATTCCGAGGGCCAGAATTCAGCTATGCACATTGACTGCTGTTCTGACTCTTTTTGGTAAATGAGAGCAGCTTTTGAGAATCCAGCCCGACTCCTATGTGGAAGTAAGGAAAGGAAATGAAGTTATCTGAATACAGTCATACTCTGGGGGAAATATTATTTACTTACATTCGTGAAGTTAGGAACCATGAATAGTGCCTCTCCCTCTTACCGTCTGCCTTGGCTATGCAGGGAGAATAGAATCCTTTTGTTTATTCTTTGATGTAGGTATGTGACTGTAGTGTCACACAGATGATGGGAACAACCTCTCTCCTCTTTAAAGCAAGTCTTTCAAAAGCAAGGATGCAACTTAGGAGTCTGAGCTCTCCTGTAAGCATGTAGAATCATAGAATCACGAAGATTGGAAAAGACCTCCAAGGTCATCCAGTCCAATAGTCCATCTACCACCAATATTTCCTACTAACCCATATCCACCCATATCAGTACAACATCTAAACATTGTAGAACAAGAAGAGCTCAGTTCCTGTTCATATTTGTGAGCTTTCTGTCGTTCTCAGGAGCCTTGGCTAGGTGTAAAGCCTCTGTTAGAGGTGTACATGAGAGCGTAGACATGAGATTCAGACAGCACAGGGCTAGTAACATATCTGGAATCCTAGATCCTTTTCCATAGGCCATGATCATCCACTTAGCTGTTTTGCCTAAACCACATTTCAGAAAGTATTCATGTAAATTGCATCCTGTAATCCCAAGTCCTGGGAAACAGAAATCATTGGGAGTTCCCAAGGAAAACCCTGCAGCAAAAGTTTCTTCCCACAGTGTAAACGTGATTCTTTTCTTGGCCTTCTGGTAAAGAGCAGCCTACAAACAAACTCAAGCATGTGTGTGGCTTTTTATCTTCCCCTTTTTACTTTAATATGGGGAGAGGAAGTGATAGAAGCCTAACAGAACTGGCAGATTAGACTGTGCAGGAAGAAACTGAATGTAGATGACAAATGGATAGAGATACAGTCCCTGTCAGACAGAACAGAACACGGGTCTAGATACCAAGAAGAGATAAGGCTGAATCTCTACCTGTTGTTTGAGTCTAGGGAGGGTCACAGTCATTCTTTCTTCATTTGAAATATTTTCCCCATCTTTGGTAGTGGTGGAAGAAGGGAGTCCTGGCTCCCTTTTCCCTCTCTCTTCAAGAAAAAGAAAAAAAAAAAAAAAGAGAAAACAAGCAGGTAGAGAAACAAAAAGGCAAAAACTGCTTTTCACTGAATCTGCAGGAAGGTGGTGAAAACATTAATTTTATCACAAAACTGTTGTTTACTTGAGGGCCAGTGCGGGGGGGAAGATTCTGCCATCAAAAAAAGAGCGCTGATGGAGCCTCTCTTTACTCGTCTCAGTTTCAACATGGGTCTGGGAAAAGTGGGGAGGCTTGCTAAGTAGCTCCCCATAGCTCCTTGCCACATTGCCTGCTGTGTGTGAGTGAATTGCTTAAGTATAACTGAGTCTCATTCTGTGCCAAGAGCTGCTCAGCCTGAGGTAGGGACATCTTTGCCACTCACTGGGGACTCTCGTGCAGTGCTTAAGAAGCTGTGGCACTTCAAGCTTGTTTATGTAGTTCTCTGGGTTAGCAGTCTCAGCAGCTTCCCAGAGGTAGTGATAAAATAGGGGAGGAAGATAAGAGCCATTGCACAAGCCCCATGGGAGCGATGAGCATGCTTAAAATTGTTTCGTGGTTAGTTCCAAAGCATGATTTTGAGGAGATCTAGGAACTGGTTTTCTCCAGAAAGTTGCTGACTTGATTACTGTCATTAAAATGACAAGGCAGGGGTGCTGCTTAGTTCTGGGAAGGGCTTTTGAGTAGGGCAGGGAGTAGGACTGGGCAAAGATTTGAAAACATAAATCTCTTTTAACAACAAAAAAAAAAAGCTGAAGTTAGGTTTCTGGTGTTTCTAAATTGAGCTGATTTTTTTTAAAAATGCTCAGCATTCATGAGAAACTATTGAAATTCCTGAGAGCTGCTGGGTTCTTCTGTCTAGCTTCAGCTGAGAGCCTTACTTCCCCTGTGGGAGGGCATGAATGGCAGCAGCCCAAATCAGGGCAGCCAGGAGCAGGATAGGTGCAGATTACTGGATAGCATCGAGGCATGGATGTAGTTGTCAGTTCTACTTCCAGCTCCCTCCTTCTCTCTTCCTTGCTGCTAAACACATGCCCTAAGCGAGAATTACAGGCTCAACAGCTTCACTTTGTACCCATGCTTTAATGCAAGGTGATGAGTTTGCTTTGGGGTGAAGTAGGGGTTAAGCTGGAAAACTGATGCATGTTGTCCTTTTTCCTCCCCAGAGCTCGATGCCCCCACCAACCTGAGGTTCATCAATACCACAGAGCATTCTGTGCTGGTGTTGTGGACACAGCCCCGCGCTATCATCTCAGGATACCGACTGACTGCAGGTCCCACGAGAGGAGGTCAGCCACGGACATACAATGTGGGCCCTTCTGCCACTAAGTACCTCCTCAGGAACCTGCAGCCTGGCACTGAGTACACGGTGTACCTCGTGGCAGTTAAAGAAGACTTGCAAAGTGCCAGAGAGACTGGAGTCTTCACAACGTGTAAGTATAACGGGCACATATTCCTCTTCAGTAATGCCCTGGCCCTTCTTCAAAACTGAAGCCTTGTGCTGGAAGTGGCTGTTGTGAATTGGTTTACAGAAGAACCCTTTTGAAGTAGCATTCCAGCAGAACTGCTTGGGAAGTATTCCCTGTTCTTCTCACTGAACTATTTGGCAGTAAGAGAGTTATTTGCATCGAAAAGCTTCCAGTAACACATATTCCAGTGCAAGTGAAAACTTAGTATTGGTTCCTCAGTTGACTGAATGACAAAGGAACTTAATTTTAGGTGCTCTTTCCAGTTGTTTGGTTTTGGCATGGCTAATCAAGGAAAGCAGAGAGATCCCTTAAAATGGGTAAGGAATAATTAGTCTGTGATTTGTATAAAGCTGAAGGTAGTCATTTCTCAAGCCCAACAATACTAAGGCAGCTCAAGGCCAGGTGCGTTACTAACATAATATAAAGATGACATAAAGACTGCATGCTATTGATATTTCATTGCAATCACTTACACTTGTGCTGCTTGCATGGAAGAAATACTCAGCAAATGTTGGATGTTGAGGCGGTTCTATAGGAACCCACATGTGGTTCTAGAATGAACAAGTAGGTTTACTTTTAAATAATGAAAAAGTAGTCATACAAACTAACAAAATTCAGTCATCCAAGGCCAGAACCGCATCCTCTTTTCAAAAGGGAGTGTGGTTTCTTTTATAACAATGTGAAGTTAAAACAAGGGTTTAAACTTATCACCATAGCAACACTCTTGACCTTGGCAGTGTGGTTTTTTGCTGACAGACAGCTTTATCTACAAATATTTCTCAATTACATTGTCTGTCTTAGATGAACGCTGCCTTTGAGTCCTAGCTGATGTGAATGAAATCATTCCAGTTTGAGACCACAGATGAATAAAGCAAGTCTCTTCATTATTAATGAGGTCAATTCAGATTAAACTCAGTGGAGTTATTTAGACTGATTCTGAGACAGGCAAAACTTTGGCTTCTGTGTGATGCTCCTGACAGATGTCAGTGAGACCACAGAGTCCTCTAATTGGCTTTGAGCTCCCTTTCACTCTGCTGACTTCAAAAGGATTGAAGGTGTTGGTGAGGGATGAGAAGGTCCTTGCTGGGGCAGCTGGGTGACAGACAAGGGCGGAGTGTTCTGCTGATTGAATGACGTATGGTGGCTTAAGGAAAAATACCTGCTTTTTGAAGAACGCTTCAGATATCATGCCAAAAACAGTATCTGCTAAGTTGGGTTGGATGGACAGAAGACTTATGAGAGGCCATCTCTCAGATCTTTCCCAAACCACTGGCTTTTCCAAAGTAATGCAGTTCAGCATCCTATTACATAGATTTTGTTGTTTAGACTGACATTGGTCAGGTTTTCCAACAATTCATCACTGCAGCAGCTAGATTTCATCTCTTAATTCCCTTCACAGATCAGCCTGTTGGCTCTGTTCCTCCTTTTAACACAGAGGTGACTGAGACTTCTATTGTCATCACCTGGACACCTGCCCCAAGGATTGGTTTCAAGGTAGGAGACACCAAAGTGCCATGTTTATTTCCCTCTTTCTTCACTGTGACTGGGAGGACCAATTACAGCTGATAATTACAGACTACAGTGAGTATAGCAAAAAGGAAAGAGATGCAAAAAACATGCTATTTGCAGGTGGCAGATATAAATCATTGAGGCCGATACAAGTGTGTTCTCTGGGTTTCAGGTCAAGTTCAGCAGTGGGACATGTTATTTCCAGGTCTCAAAGTCCGTTAGGGCTGTTTCTTCACAGTCTGTGTGCTCTGGGTTCATGAAAGCCCATACAGCTCAGGTTTGCACACTTAAGGTATACAAAGCAACTCAGCTTGAGCTCTGGGGATCTAAAACAAGTTATAGGAGTAATGGTTGGTATGGAGCATACAGACCCATGATACTCATGTTGGATGACAAGACAAAATGATGATAATTCTGTGGGATAGGAGTACTTAAGACTAAAAAGAAAACTTTGCTGCTTCTCTGCAGCTTGGTGTGCGCCCAAGCCAAGGTGGAGAGGCTCCCCGTGAGGTCATCTCTGATTCTGGCAGCATTGTGATATCTGGCCTGACCCCCGGTGTGGAGTATACCTACAGCCTCACAGTCCTGATGGACGGCCAGGAGAGAGAGACCCCAATCATCAGGAGGGTGACTACGCGTAAGACATGTTTGCTTTTCTGCAGCTATTTCTTCTACCACTTGCTTCTGCTCTCCTCAGATGAATGTCTGTCTTCTGGAAGTCTCTTGTGGGTTTTTTGATGCACAGGGGACTATAGCACTAGCTTACAGGGTCACAACTTCAGAAGTCTTAGCTAGTTCTGAAGGATGAGAATAGAATCCGGGAAGAAGGGATGCTGAGGGAGCTAGCATGATTCTCAAAGCCAGAAATGACTCATTTATCTGAATGCTTACAGCACTATCTCCACCAACCAACCTGCGCCTGGAGCCCAATCCTGATACTGGGATCCTGATAGTCTCCTGGGATAGAAGCACAACTCCAGGTAATTGTTTGACCTCGTATCTTGAAAGCTCTGTTGTGCCAGGATGGTAACACTTATTCTATAGTGCCTTGCAGTTCACTAAGGAGACACTGATGGGAGGCTTGATGCAGAGTCATGTAGGGGAAAAAAAAATTGGGTTATATTCAGAGATACAATTCACAGTGAAGCATAGGTTGCCATATGATTTTTTTATGACATGCATTCTATACAAAATGGTATTTTGGAGTATAAGTACATTTAAATATTTCAGCTGTTTGAGGGATTTGAAGGATTTGGTCAAATATCTCGACTGGCCTGAAAACAGGAAAGCAAACTAGACCTAAAAAAAATACTTCTGACAGTGAAGAATGAGTTCGTGTCACTGAGAATATGCATGGGATTTCTGAAAGCGTTCAAGATGAATTCTTTTCCCACAGAAGCTGATGGGAGCTGTGCAGTTGTTTTCCATAAAATAAGGGTTGAAAGGCTTTTGAAGACTCCGCTCTCAGATGTATCTTTTCTTGATGTGTCGTGAGATTTTCAGCTCAGGAAGGTCTCAGAGGGAGCTGAAATAATGCGGGATATCTGTATTTCAGGCATCAGTGGCTACCGAGTGACCACTGCTCCTACAGATGGACAGCAGGGCTCTACCTTGGAGGAAGTAGTAGGTGCAGATCAGACCTCGTGCACCTTTGAAAACCTAAACCCTGGTGTGGAGTACAATGTCAGCGTTTACGCAGTCAAAGATGACCAGGAGAGTATCCCCATCTCCAGAACCATCACACAAGGTAATGAAAGCATTTTTAGTTAAGTTAAATTGAGCTAGAGAGCTCTACACTGTGGGACTCCAACTAGTATCATGGCGTAGGGCAGTAGAAGGAATTTAATGCCCATCTCCCCACATGGTTTCATTTCATTTTTCTTTGTGAGGGCTCCGTTTGTGTGTTTTTGTTTCTGTTCAGCCCTGCAGTGATGCCAGCTGCTGTGTTTGCTTGCTCTTGTAATACTGCTTTAAAATGTCTGTTCTTCACTGAAGTACTGTACGCAATCTGGAAGTGAACTAATACTACAACACTGCATAATTAAAGCAGTGATGGCTTTAGCCCTTTGCCATCTTCTGGTGCAAGAAAGAGCTAAGAATGTTTGTCTCTGGCTTTCAGCACTCTTTAAAGGTGATATGGTACTTGTATTTTGTGCGGATTAATGATGATTTTACAGAAAATTTGCATTTTTGGCATCTATTCTGTAAAATAAAGTGTTTTTTTCCCCCAGCAGAACGTTAAAATAGAACGTAACCACTGTTATGGCATAGGCCAATTTAGTCCCTTCGGATGGGTTGATGTTTTTATCATTGGGATCGTAAAAACAAGACTTAACATTCAGACAAGACAAAAAATGTAGGTGAACCACTAATATTTCAGAGGAGCTTGTTTTGGTTATGCTTTAATAGACTTTATTATTTTGTTTATACCTGTGGAAAAAAAAGGAAAAGGATATGTTTTATGTTTCAATTTTCTTCAGAAAAGAATGGTTCTTTGTCTTATCACCGTTCAAAGTAAACGCGATGCAAGTTAAGTGCCCGGCCTGTTGCAGGCCTTGTTGGAAATAGTTTGTCTGAAGAACACTGTCCTGGTTGATCTGGGTCCAGGTTTCAGCTTCTGTCTGCTCAGAGAGGCAGCTGAAGACTGTGTGGAAGGGTACAATGCAAAAAGCAAAAAATACCCTATCCCCAAAATTCTGCTTCTCAACCCAAACCCCAAGATAAATTTTTCATATCACCACAATTGCTTCTACGTTTCTGTCAATGTTAATAGTGATGAACACTGCTTTTTTTCTCCCTTGTCTTTCTTTTGCCTCCGTGTGTCTTTTGCCCTTCCTGTTTGCTCTTTAACTCGTTAGAGGTGCCCCAACTCACTGACCTAAGCTTTGTTGACATAACTGACTCGAGCATCGGCCTGAGGTGGACCCCGTTAAATGCCTCCACCATTATTGGGTACCGCATCACAGTAGTTGCAGCAGGAGAAAGTGTCCCTATTTTTGAAGATTTTGTGGACTCCTCAGTAGGATACTACACAGTGACAGGCTTGGAGCCGGGCATTGATTACGACATCAGTGTAATCACACTCATTAATGGCGGAGAGAGCGCCCCTACCACTCTGACACAGCAAACGGGTGAATTTTGATAACTTCTGTGTTCTGTGACGTGGACGGTGTTTCATGCTGTCACTAGCTGTCGGGACCATGGGGCTTTGTCCAAAGAGGAATCAAGCCGCACACTGAGGGAAAGGCAACAGGCAAGCAGACCCAGCTCACTCCTTTTTCTAAATGGCTGCTGGGATGGATATGCGCTGATCAGCTTTCTGATTTGAATGGCTGCAGACTTGCCAGGCTCAGTCACATTCTGCTGTTCAGATTTCTGGCATCTAGTTGGAACTGAGAGCGTGAAACACGAGATATATATTCAACTGACTTTTAAGCTTCACTTCCCCAAAATAAAAGTGCCAAAGCGTGGAGCAGTTCAGCAGGCACCCTCCAGTTTATCCCTAGCCTTGGTAGCTGTTTGAGCTTCCAGAAGCCTGTTTCAGTGGTGGCCCCACTCTTTCCACAATGCCCTAAAAGGATGCAGGTGAAACTCCACTCCCTGAGTACATGCCATTGACAGCCATGTCACACCGTCAAGGGTCTCTGTAGTGCATGGGCAGAAGGAAGCTGGAAACTGGTTCTTGCATGAAATCCTATTGTGTTGGAAAATCCCGAAGCTGTAAATCCTTCAATACAAGTAGAAGTAGAGTTGTAAGAAATTAGTGGTATACCCTTTTCTTTCCTATGTGTGCATGTATGAATTCTAGACAAGATGACTTTTCCATCTGTAAGCTGCTGTATGGCAACTTTAAACCTTTCTTGGCTCCACATCTGTAATATGAAATCCAGCTGCAAGAAGCACGTTACTGAAACTTGCTATCTTGTTTTCAAATTAGTCCCACAAGGTATATTTAAAGTATTGGGAAATGCCAGGAGGCTAAAGGAGCCTGACAGCAGTACAGGCATACTTTTCTCTTAACTGTAGTGAAACCAACTGTAGTTTAGAAGTCCGTTTGCATGGGTCTGATGCAGTAGTTCATTATGCATGAGATACTTTCTCTGGTTTCCTTGTCTTGATCAGCTTTTACATATTGTAGAAGATTAAGGTCTATCTGTTCTTTGCTGTGTAGCCGTGCCTCCTCCCACCGATCTCCGCTTCACTAATGTGGGGCCTGATACCATGAGAGTGACATGGACTGCACCAACTTCCATCGTGCTGAGCAGTTTCTTGGTGCGCTACTCACCTGTGAAGAAGGAGGAAGACGTTGCAGAGCTGACAATTTCACCCTCAGACAACGTGGTGGTCTTAACAAGTAAGAGGGTTACATTCAGAGGACAAATGTAGGAGACCCCTTATATGTAGAAATGGCATAAAGGAAGGCAAAAGAAACTGCTCCAAGTAGAACTGGCTGGATTCTCAGCTCTTTTAAACAGATGTCAGAGTAGCCTCATGCAAACTTGCAGCAAGTGAATTTTGGCCACTAGCTTTTAACCAGGTTAAAACCAAACCACAGGAGCGTTTTCCCATCAGTCAGTCGAAGGACAGTCAGGAATCAGAGGATGGGGCAATTGCTTTGATTTACAGCCTGGTTAGGTATTAAGAGTAAATACCTATTACTCTCCTAGTTTGCCAAAGATGTCAAGGGCTTGTAGTGCAGGGGGCCCAGGGGGACGATCAGAATGTGCAAAAGGTCATTGCTCCTTAGGCTCCGTGTGTCAGAAAATAAATAAATACTGTTTGGGACTTTACAGAACATGGTAAAAAATCCTGGCTAGTTTTCAAAAATTGGGCATTGCTTTTTTTTTTTTTTTGCTGGTGCAAAAGCTGGGTTTTATTTGAAGTTTTTCCCCATCCTGCAAGTAGGTTTGTTGAGTGAAAGACAATACCTGCTGTCAGAGTATGGGACCAGACCTGAAGCTCATGTGAGTTAGAGTAGCTGTGTTGGAAATCCTTGGCCCTATTCCAGTTTGTATCAGATAGAACTTTGCTGTGGCACGTGACTAGATAGCTAGAAAGGATCCTGATGAAAACTCATTGCTTTAAGCCAGTCCCCACAGAAAGTTAACCACATTTCTAGTGACTGTAACACCATGAAAAAAGCTGATTTAAGTTTATCCTGGAGGCTCAGATCTTCCACCAGGTAAAACTTGAATACCTCCCTTAAGAAACACTGTTTAAAATTGCACCAGTTTGTTAAGTGACTTCTACCATTAGTAAGGAAGTTTGTCTTAATCCCTTTACTTCAACTCCACAGATCTGCTCCCTGGTACTGAATATCTGGTGAGAGTCTACAGTGTTTCTGAGCAACATGAGAGCGCGCCTTTGTCTGGAATCCAGAAAACAGGTACTAAACAAAGCCTGATATAATTACACATGTAATTAGTGCTGTCCATCAAGTGTCCGTTCACTTTATCTTGCTGCTCTTGTTTGTCTGTGGTCATCTTGTTAACAGATCATCAGCGATATATTGAAAAGCAGTGCAGATTGTATCCTGGGAAACACTAGGAAATCTAACATCCAGTATCTGAGAGCCAGATCCGCTGGTTATAAATAAAGCTTTGTAGGCCCTGGTGTGAACGTACCAATCATGTGTGCCTGACAGTGAGCTTAGGGAGAGCCTATTGCATCTGCCACCAAGTCTCCAGTTTTCTAACTGTAACAGAGCTTGCTGGTCATGTGTGTTGTAATTGTAAGAGCAAATATTAGAATATATCTCAACACATCTTTTTGAAACCTAGGGCTTGATTCCCCCACTGGCCTTGACTTCTCGGATATAACTGCTAACTCCTTCACCGTCCACTGGATCGCTCCTCGTGCCACCATTACGGGCTATAAGATTCGGCATCACCCAGAGCACGGCGTTGGCAGGCCCAAGGAGGACCGTGTGCCCCCCTCACGGAACTCCATCACCCTCACCAACTTGCTCCCAGGGACAGAGTACGTGGTCAGCATCATTGCCATCAACGGCAGGGAGGAGAGCGTGCCCTTAGTTGGCCAGCAGACAACTGGTAAGCCTTGAGGGATGGATCAGCTGACATGAGGATTCTGGTGTTCTCTAATGGATAATAAACCAGATCTTCTCTGCCAGCTGGTGAAACTGTGCTCATGAGTGAAGGCTCTGTGGTACTGAGGTAGAGCATTATCTGTATCTAAACTCTCATTTCTGTTTTTCTAGTGTCAGATGTTCCAAGGGACCTGGAAGTCAACCCCACCAGCCCAACCAGCCTCGAGATCTCTTGGGATGCTCCTGCAGTGACAGTCAGATACTACCGGATCACTTATGGTGAAACAGGTGAGGGCAGGTGACCATAGCAGTTGCAGACCAGCAGCTCTTAGTTTGAGGCCATTGGAAAGCTACAACAAATAGCAAAGGCAAGTTTGACTGCAGCAAACAAAGAACTCCTCTCTTATCTCTGAGATCCTTTCATCATGTCTAGAGAATATTGTCAAATATAGGGTTTATTTTTATAGGATAGTAAATGACCTTTATCTCCCTCTGGAAAAAAAAAAAAAAAAAAAAAAAAGAACATCTAGAGCACTGCAGTCATTTTAGAGGTGGTTCTCTATACATATTTCATTTTTTTTTTTTTTCCCTTGAGTTGGAGTGAAAAAGAATTTGACCCCAAATTCCCCCAAATCAGCTATATCCTCTTCTTCCCGTAGATGCATAGACAATTGTCCTGTATTTTTGTAATGATGTATATTTGAAGAGATCCACTGCATTTCCTTTTACACCCCACCCTCTTCAGGTGGGAGTAGCCCTGTGCAGGAGTTTACAGTGCCTGGCACCATGTCTCGTGCTACCATCACTGGCCTCAAACCCGGCGTGGACTACACCATCACTGTGTATGCTGTAACTGGTCGTGGAGACAGCCCTGCCAGCAGCAAGCCAGTTACTGTCACCTACAAAACAGGTGAGATCTCTTTGTACAACAAAAAAGCACACACCAAAAAACCCCACAACAACTTTACTTTGGCTAACCTCCATAAAATTGCATTAATAAACCCCAGATTCTTTCCAAAGTCATAGGCTGTGTTCTAAGCTCATCATTTTTCACCAGAGCTGCATGTTGTGGTGGCGCAGCATAATAATGACATGATGCAGAGGGGCATCATGGACTCGGGCTTTTGGAGGAGGGAGACCAAATAGAGTCCAGATGGGGATGCAAGCCATATATAACTGCTCACTGTGGAGTTGGGCTCTCATATCAAGAGTGCCTGTTGGTTCAGCTCTGGTGCTTCTGGTGCCCTGTGATTCCAGTAAGCCCTGGATTTCTTACTCCAGGACTCTGTTCTCGCTCTTGTTCCAGACCTAACCTACTGCTACTGTAGCTGCAGATAAAAGCATCTAGTAAGCTTTGAAACAACAGAAAAACTCAAGTAACCTTCATATGAGGTCACTCACCACCCACACAGCATGGATAAGACCTTCTTGCTCTGTGCTGGCATGAGGGATAAATAAATAGCTGTTTGTGTTTTCTGTTTTAAGAAATACAGCCTAGAAAAGGAAAAGAAAACACAATTCAGCTAGGAGTTAACCATGGATGGAGAGTTTCCTGTAGCAATGTACTCAAAACCTATTTTTCTTGCCCAGAAATAGACACACCATCCCAGATGCAAGTTACCGATGTCCAGGACAACAGCATCAGCATCAGATGGCTCCCTTCATCATCCCCAGTCACAGGGTATCGGGTGACAGCTGTCCCCAAGAAAGGACATGGACCCACAAAAACCAAGAATGTCCCTCCAGGTAAGAGTACACAAAATCTCTTTCAACAGATCTATAAAGAATGCAGGACCTGGGGACTACAATCAGCACTATCAGGCACCAGACATAAACTCTAAGCCAGACTTATCCTGCTTGAACCTTTGTTGCTTTCCTGCCAACTTCACTTGGGTCTCATAAAGGGGAAGCTGGGGCACACTTTTGCCCTGAAAGCCCCTATGACACTGCTCTGCTGCAGAGGTTTGTTCTTGGCAACCTCAGTATCCCTGAGAAGCACCTGGATTTCAGAGGAATGCTGCTGAATTTTCTAATATCCAGCAAAACATCATCCAAAGTCCTTCTCGGGGTCATATTATGGGGCCCTTACTTAACGTGTGTGACTGCGTCCATGTTTCAGGTTTGACCTCATGTAAAAAAGGGCCAGGCAGCTCTAAGGTTGCTCTCAGGAAAACAGGAAGTGGGATTTCATGGGATCGGCAGAGATTAGCTCTCAAGGGATGCTTGTGATGCATTTGGTCAGCCCTACCCCAGAAAACGGTGAAAACAGCTCTGCTCTTGGTTTTTCTACAGTGTTAGTCTGCCCTTTCAGCTGTGGGGCCTTTGGGCAGGAGCAGATTGCAGGTGCCTTGTCCTGAACTGCTGGGGAGCCATACTGCAAGAAGTTGAACCTGATGCATCAAAATTACCTCATTTTAGTGATGTTCAATCATGAAATGGCCAATACAGGCCAATGCTTTGCAGCTTTGTGTGGATGCAAAAGTTCTAACACTCTTCTTTCCTGCCAGATCAAACACAAGTCACTATTGAAGGCCTTCAGCCCACAGTTGAGTATATGGTCAGTGTCTATGCTCAGAATCAGAACGGAGAGAGCCTCCCCTTGGTCGAGACGGCTGTCACCAGTATGTATTTCACTTGGGGGTAACACAACAAATGTTATTTTTTGATGTCTGGATTTACTGAGCAGTGTCACATCCCCAGTGAAACCCAGTGGCAGGTCCCCAGTTCCCAGGAGGATGCAGGGTAGCCTGCCCTGTGTTAAGTACCACGC
Organism: Alectoris magna; assembly: GCA_030625065.1. Taxonomy (NCBI): domain Eukaryota; kingdom Metazoa; phylum Chordata; class Aves; order Galliformes; family Phasianidae; genus Alectoris; species Alectoris magna. Next base: position 24,544,976 of record CM060567.1, read on the forward strand.
ATCTAACAGCAGATGCTGGCAGAAATGCAGTCCTTCTCTCCACCCCCACAAAATGCTGCGCTTCTGATTTTCTTTCACTAAGGCTGTATAGTCTTTTGGGGCTTTGTTTGCCTTCAGCCAATCAGCGGGAAAAATGTGCAAAGATTTCTTGCATTGAGCTAGGTGGCAAAGGTGATTGCTGTTAAGGGACTGGGCTGGGCTTGGAAGCATTTGCCTCCAGTGTAAATCCTTATGCCTCTGGGGTAGGGATTTCCACGTCCATTATTCCTTTGCTCTGGCTTGTATTCAAAACCACAGCTCAATCCCAGATAGTTACAGAACTGTCCTAAAGACAGCAGACACTTTTCTGAAACTTTTCAGAGGTGGGAAAGGAGCTCACATCAATTTCAAGCTCAAATGTTCCTGGAGAACACGTCGTCTTTGCCAACTAGAAAATACAGAAAATTCAGAACTAACGTAACACAGCAAATGGAAAAACTGGAATCTTGTAGGAAAGCGTAATTTAGGTCTGGCATAAAAAATGAATTCCCAGATCCTCCCATTATGTGTAACAAATGGGTATAGCTCTGCAGTAGACTTCTGTGGAGCACAGCTTTCTTAACTGGCAGTCTAGCACTGAGCTCTGATCTTAATGAACTGATCTTATTGGGAAGCGTGAGTATCACGCAGCTGCACCTGTGGACATTCCCTGTGCACGCAATGCAAAGCTGAGAAGTTTGCTTTTTTGTTTTTAATTGATTTTAAAATATAATTTACTGGGTAATTTGCTTTCTTGATTACGTGTGTTAATTGGATATTAATTTATGAAAGAAAACAGCGGGACTGATTCTCCTCGGGCTGGTGCTTTGCACAGCAGCTTAAAATAGTGAAAAGCAAATGCGGCGTGAATCCTGACTTTCCAAGCTGAGTGGGTTGTCTGCCTGCCTCGAGCATGAGGTACTGCTTGCTGGCTCTGGTGGAAACAGGTCTAATGGCCATGCATTTTTTTTCTCACCTTGATCACTTTCAGCTAGCTGAATGCTGCTGGAGTTGTCTAAAAGGGGTAAATCCAGGTACAGAGCGTGTCCTGCCTGCTTTGAAGGTGGTGATGCAAGTTCTTGTGGGTTCAACAAGGCTGAGACTGCCATCCTGCTGTCTGGCACTAGCAAACTGTCAGCCTTGCTCTGCACAGCTGTAAGCACATGTGCAAGGTGCAGCACAGAGGAGAATCAAGTGCCCTCTGCCCCGTGCAAAACCAAAAACTGCTTTGCATGTAATGGAGATGCTTTTTATTTTCCTCACCCACAACCTGCTTTTTATCACTTAACCTCTTACCATTAATTTGCCTAACAGACATTGACCGCCCTAAAGGACTAACATTCACTGAGGTGGATGTTGATTCCATCAAAATTGCTTGGGAAAGCCCTCAGGGGCAAGTCACCAGGTACAGGGTGACCTACTCAAGCCCTGAGGATGGAATCCATGAGCTATTGCCGGCCCCAGGTGGCGAAGAAGACACTGCTGAGCTGCATGGCCTCAGGCCAGGTTCTGAGTACACTATCAATATCGTTGCCATATACGATGACATGGAGAGCCTGCCCCTCACTGGGACCCAGTCCACAGGTACACCTTTAACTACACTGCCCAGCAGGCCACGGCAGCAGCAGCTTCTGCCCTGCTGGGTGAAGCATGCAGCTGCGCAGCTGGTGCTCTGCGCTGGGGAAGCAGCCAAGGGGATGTGATTGCCCCCGAGAGGTGGCTTGGTTGGTGCTGGAGAGCTGGCTGCCTGCAGAGTCAGCCTGTGTGTGCCCTAGGGAAGGCAGAGAGGCTCCTCCACTCCAACGTCTCGCAGAGCCTCTGGGTCATTCATTGGCACTGCCCTAAAGCCCACGGCCCACATGGATGCCCAAACCATGCAGCCACATCACCTCTGCAAGAAAAGGGCTTGCGTTCCCTTACATGCCAGTCTGGTCTAACTATATTGTAGAATACGTTTAGAAAAGAAAAAGGAAACTATTCCTTGAGATAAAGTGATATCCAGCAGCAAGGAAATCATTTTAAAGCTGGTAGCACTGCCTGACACATCTTGGTAGCACCTTTGTAATAAAGGTGTCCCATTCATTTGTGGGTGAAAAGATGGCACGAATAATTTCAGAGGTGTAATGAAGACAGTGTTAACCTAGTGTACAAATTGCTGTACTAAACTGAAGGAAAGTGCCGTAAGGATTGAAACAGCCAGCTGACTGCATGCCAGAAATGCAAATGGGGTCATCTTTAAAGCCCACTCTTTGTGGGCTGTTCAAAAGCATATATGAAGTCATTAAAGACTTTCCATTGGCTCTTATGGCCTTGAAATTGAGGTCTGTTTCAGCAAAGCAGCAAGGGAGAATCATCTTTTATTTCCAGTCCATAAAACTAGGAAAAACTTCACAGCAACATGCTAATAGCAGGCACTATTGTAAGGTCTATTTTTACCTGTTTACAGCCTGAGGATTACAAACAGTAAGGCAAGGAAATGTTTCAGTGGATGCCACTTGTATTATGCGAGCATTTGTTTTTAAAGGTAACAGATACATTAGCTCACAAACAGCCTCTGACGTGATGAGCCTTATGGCCACCACAGCTCTGCTTTTCCATTGCCTTGCTCTCTGCATAGTAATTTACACTTGTGTAAGTGGCTGTGAAATGCTTCCCCTCTGCATTTGGCAGTATTTTTTATCCTCTTTGCCATCCTTCAGCCTGCTTCCTACCTACTTGTGAAAGTCATCTGTCACATTGTAGAAATGGACTGAGATGGGCAAGTGAAGCAGGACTAAACCATTAGCTGTGTGATGAAAAGCAGAGATGGGCAGAAGAATAAAAACAAAGGGGCCGAATACAGATGTAAGCACCTCCCAAAGCATTCACCTTATATCACAGCCGGTGCTGTTGCTCACCTAACTTCAGGGTTGAAGCAACAAGATCTTCTTATTTTTCCAGAAAAGAAACACCTACACACCTTACCCCTTCCACAGTGCTCTGTGCCCGTGCTTGCAAAAGGCACGCTGCTTTCCCACTGGCATATTTCAGGCCTAAAACAGCCTCGTGTTCAGGAGAGAATGCTGTTTTGTGTGAGGCTGTCACCTTCTTTAAGCTAACCGCGTGCCAATCCTGATTCCTGCAGCAATTCCACCGCCGACCAACCTGAAGTTCACTCAGGTAACTCCTACCAGTCTTACCGTCAACTGGAACGCGCCAAACGTTCGTCTCACTGGCTACAGGGTCAGAGTGAACCCCAAAGAGAAGACCGGTCCGATGAAAGAGATCAACCTTTCTCCAGACAGCACATCTGCTGTCGTGTCAGGATTAATGGTAACTCTCTTCTTTGCATGACGCAGACTGTGTTATAGGAAGGAAGTGTAAGAAGCCAAAGCGATTTAAAATTCCTGGGTTGGGAGACTCAGCCGAAGCAGCTCATTACAGCTCCTAAGGGTCTGACTCTGTTTGAAGTCTGACCAGCCATCAGCTGTAACTACTCGTTAGCATAGTTCTTAAAATGCAAGGAATTGGCCCGCTGGATCTGCATTCTTTCCCCTGCCTCATTTTGCACAGAGGGTGGATGCTTTAATCAAATGCAAATAATCAGGTTCGCAGTCAAACAGTGACCCAGGAAGATGCCTTTACTCATCTTTCACAAAAGCAGTCAGATAAAAGTGACCTATTGCAGTGATTTTCAAGCTGTGATATGGGAGCTCTGGCAGTCCTGCCTATTTCTAAGACATCTGCAAAATGTAAGTAAGAAATGAGGGTCTTTTATGGGTATGCTTAAATTTGCTATATAGCCATCTTCTCCACGGGAAATATTTCAGTAGTTTGTGTACTGGAAAGAGCTTGAAAATCACCGCTTCTGTGGTTCCTGATGTCTTAAAAAGCTACTGGTCTGTTTTCAGGGAGTTTTATGAATCATTTTGAAAAGCGAGCCTTGAAATGCATCCTCATTTAAGTGGTCTCCTGATCAGGTGCAGTTGAGGACTAAAGACCATGCTTAAAGCTGCAGCTTCCACCATTCTCCTTTCTTTACAGCAGGAGAGTTATCATAGCAAATGGCATCCATTAACCCCAGGAAAATGAGGATATGAATTCTCATTTCCCGAAGAGGGAGCTTTGAAGCCCAGATATCCCAAAATGGGGGATGACAAACTTCTTCTAGGACTTTCTCAGCTCCTGGCTGCATGTACACACTGCTCATACTCTCAGTAGCAACGTTAGCAGGGTCCACGTCTCTTATTACAGGTGGAAATCATTAGAATCATCCCACCAACCCTCTCTGATTTATTTTAAGGTATCATACTTTAATAACTGGTCACCAAGAAATGCGGCTCCACAGGACAAAGATGTTTCCCACTGTCCTTGCCATAACACGGTGTAACTGTGTCTCTCCTAGGTGGCAACCAAGTATGAAGTGAGTGTGTATGCCCTGAAGGACTCTCTGACCAGCCGACCTGCCCAGGGGGTGGTGACCACTCTTGAAAGTAAGTGGTGATCCTCCCGAAGTGACCACTTCATTCTGTGATGGGTAAAGAGGCCCGGAGACAGATTTTGACTGTCAGAAGCAGAGCTCTATTCAGAGCTCCAGCAAAAGCTTTCACAAATAGTTTGTTGGTAAATTCACAATCCCCTATTGTACTGATGGTGACCCTTTCCTTCTGGTGCAGATGTCAGTCCCCCTCGCAGAGCCCGTGTGACAGATGCCACAGAGACGACCATCACCATTACCTGGAGAACCAAGACTGAGACAATCACTGGCTTCCAAATTGATGCCATCCCAGCGGCAAGTGGCCAGAATCCCATCCAGAGGACCATCAGCCCCGACGTTAGGGCTTACACCATCACTGGTAAGTGAGATGCTTCAGCAGACAGGGACTTCCAGGGCTGTTGGTGAGTATGCTGGGTTCTTATTTTGTAGTAGAACTGCCTTGATGGGAATAACAGAGGGGGAAAAAAAAAAGATGGGAAAGAAAATATTTGAGTCATGCCGTCAGGTCTCCAAGAAGTTGTTGAAAGGAACTCTGGTGCCTTTTTTAGATGGCTTCCTCAGATGAATGTTACAACAAATAAAATCATATAATCATAGAATGGCCTGGGTTGAAAAGGACCACAATGACCACCTAATTTCAACCTCCCTGCTGTGTGCTGGGTTGCCAACCACCAGACAAGGCTGCCCAGAGCCACATCCAGCCTGGCCTTGGATGCCTCCAGGGATGGGGCATCCACAACCTCCTTGGACAACCTGTTCCAGTTTGGAGAACCTCCACCTTTGCCAGTGTGGAGAACCTGCTAGTCTAACCAGAGTAGCCCTTCGTGCATTGCAGTGTACTTCTGTTTCTGTAAGAAAGGCTGACCCTTTGTTTCAACTCCATTCTAGGCTTGCAACCTGGCAATGACTACAAGATCTACCTTTACACCCTGAACGAGAATGCTCGCAGCTCTCCGGTAGTGATTGATGCCTCCACAGGTGATGATACTGTCTGATTCTCTGCACATGCTAACACACAGCAGTTGCCTTGCGTCAGGCAGAAGTTGTGTATATCTGACCACACGTAATGCTGTGACTTGCAGCAATGTGTTTTACTCCTGAGTGTATAAAAGACCTTAGAATATACAATGTGCATAAAGATGTTTGCCTTTTACTGCATCTGACTCGTTTCCTTTGTTTCCACCTAGCCATCGATGCTCCTTCCAACCTGCGCTTCCTTACAACCACAAGCAACTCCCTCCTGGCTACCTGGCAGCCTCCACGAGCCAAGATCACGGGCTACATCATCAGATACGAGAAACCTGGCTCACCAGCCAGGGAGCTTCAGCCTCGCCCTCGGCCCGGCACCACTGAGGCTACTATTACTGGTTTGTGTCTCTGCTTCCTTTGGGAGCTCCTCATTTTAAACACTTAAGAGTTGCCTTCCTTTTATGTCTGGGTGGGATCTAAAGTAGCAACGAGAGGTAGGTATGGCTATAGTGTGGGTAGACGTGTTTTGGATTAAGTGCTGGGGGGAGCAGATTGAGCAGAACTTGAATTTCTTCTCCCAAGTAGATATAGGCAAATAGCTGTGAGGTGTTTGGCTCCATCCTCTCCAGATGTAAGTGGACCAGCTCATGCAGCTGGGTGACCACAGTGAAGGACAGCATTGCTGCACGAAAGGAACCAAGGGATTACTCCCTGCCCACAGCAGAAAGATCTCATCTTTGTTCCTGCTTGGTTTTGGGAGGCAGTACAAAGAGTCCGGGCTCCTACTCCTCAGAATGAATTGAAATCTGACCATGTCAGCTGGGACTGCGGACACAAAACTTGAGTATTCAGAATGCATGACTGATGAGGTGCGGGAGTCTTGGGCTTTTTTTGCTTGAGTGGATAACAGCTGTGGTACCCAGGAAAGAAATGTCAGTGGATTGTTCAGATCTGATTAGAGAGTGGTATTGTATTTGTAGGACAGGTGTGCTCTTACAAAACACTGTCTTGCATTAGAAACTACAGTAAAAGAGCAAAGAATCGTAGTAAATATCCCAAGCTGGAAGAGACCTGTAAGGATCGAGTCCAGCTCATCACTCCATGCAGCACTACCCAAAAATCAGACCGTATGACTGCTCTTTTTCTTAGCTGAGCCCTAACACATTTTATCATTAGCCTGTCAAACATAAGATTATTTCTGTGTCTTTCCCTAGGCTTAGAACCAGGAACTGAATACACCATCTACATCATTGCTGTGAAGAACAATCAAAAGAGTGAACCACTGGTTGGCCGAAAAAGGACAGGTAAAACAAAGCTGTGGATTGTTGAGTGCTAATAGAACATGTTTTCCTCTTGGGGAATACCCTCTCAAGACTGAAATAATGATAGTATGTAAAACATTCTGCCCGCACCTTTCAGCCATTCTTTTTGAGTCAAATAGGCTTTGTAAGGAGGATTTTCTTCCTAGGGTGCAAGAGGTAGGATTCCTAAGTTACCTGAATGACATTTAACTGTGTTTGAATGCTAAGAATGGAACGGCATGCTTGGTGTTGGATTCTTGCCTGGGTACCTGATTGACAATTAAGGTTAACGCTCATATTTCCTTCTAGTTTATCCTGCCATCAAAGGCAGCATCAATTAATTGGTTGCCTGTCTCATTTCTCTTACACCAACTCCTCCACAGTGTGAGATGGAGACCTGCAGCAAAGCAAAATACTAGCTGGACACCCAAATGTGATTTCAGGCCTAGTTTCTCACTGCATCCGAGTGGTTATCTTAACATGATAACAACAGAATCTCTCTTTTAATTACATCTTCTCAATTGGAGCATTGGTAGCCTCCGCAGGATAAGGTGTTCAAAACTGATGCTCAGCTATATGGAAAATTCATACCAACACACTTCTTATGTCTACGTATGAAATATATATATTTATGTAATATATAAATATGTGTAGATAAATTGTTACATTCGTAATAGTCAGAATGAGATCATAAAAACTGTGTTGCATCTTGAACAGTTGCTAATCTTTGCCTGGATCAATGTACAGCATCCACTCTAGCTGCTGAATTTGCCACTGTTAATTTGCCACGGTCTGCTTTATGGCTTCTAACCTTTCTTTGGCTAGATGATCTGCCCACGTTGATTACTGGACCACACCCCAACCAGCCCGACATTCTCGACGTACCTTCTGTTGATGAGGGGACCCCTTACCTCACAAACAATAGGTATGACAATGGGAACGGTATCCAACTTCCAGGCACTTCAGGGCACCCGCAGACAATAGGACACCAAGGTCAGCAAGTCTTCTTCGAGGAGCATGGCTACAGGAGGCCTGTACCCACGACAGCAACTCCCCTTAGGCCTGGGTCGAGACGGCAGCCACCAAATGTAGATGAAGCAATTGAAATCCCAGGGTACCAAGTGCCAGTCATAGTTGAACCTTCATACCCCCACTCCCGTGGGCCCAGGCGCAACGACACCACGGGCCAAGAAGCTCTTTCTCAGACAACCATCTCCTGGAGGCCTTTGCTGGAGAGCACTGAGTACATCATCTCATGCCAACCAGTCAGCCAGGACGAAGATACTTTGCAGGTAACTGAAATGTCTTCCCGTGGGCCTCCAGCTTTTTGTTGTGTTAAGGAGGTGGCAGTCTGAGTTGGCTCAGTCTTACTAAGGTGTAGCAGAGAGCAGGAAGGATAAACACCTCTCTTGTAATTCACAGAGGAAGCAACAGGATAAAAGTGCCCAAACAGAAAGCCCTTGAAGGCTTAGTTAGCATCAACTTTTCTTCAGGGTAGGGAGTAGTCAGGGAGACAACTGGGAGTTTGCTCCAGAGTTACAAAGACATTAGTGCAGCTACTCCATGACAAAGACTTTGGTAGCCCCTCTCATTTCTTTCTTGGTTTGTCTCCCTGAAATGGCAGTAACAATACATCCACTGCATCCACAGTCCATAGCAGTTAAGTTTAACTCGTTGTTTGAAGATCCCGGAATGTCTAAGGGGAGTGAGCTGGCTGCATCGCAGGGCAGAGCACAGAAGTTAGTCTAGGCACGGTGTCTTTCCTGTGAGTGGGTTGACACCTGAAGCGTGATCACTCTTCCCTTTCTGGTGACGTGACATTGCCTGTTCTTGCAGTTCAGGGTTCCTGGCACATCCTCCAGCGCTACGCTCACTGGCCTCACCAGAGGGGCCACCTACAACATCATAGTGGAAGCCCTGAAGGATCACCGGAGACAAAAGGTGCTGGAAGAGGTGGTGACAGTTGGCAATACTGGTAAGTGAAAGTTTTATGGAGTTTAGGTGAACCTTTGCTGTACCTGCCTTGCTTTCCTTACCCCAGCTCGGGCGCCAGGTGGGATGCCCTGAGAATAGTTCTGAAAGAAAATTTGTGCAGACGGAGAGTTTGTAGCAGGATACTGGGACAAGTGATTTGTGAGTCCCATTGGTGTTGGATAACCAGCTCACACTGACTGACTTAGAGCTGTTCTGATCTGTTGTCTAATCATGAAGAATGTGCCTTGAGGCTCCATATGCTCCTCTAAGGTCTGTGCTGGAGAGAAAGCAAGAGATCTGGTGTTTGCTGCTCTCACAGGAACCCAGGGATCATGCTGGTGTCACAGATTCCTGCCCTCCAGGGAAGGCTTGCTATCTCAAGAACAAGGCACGCTTAAGGGAAGATTCTGGAAGATAACTGCCCTAACAGTCATTTGCCACTGCTTCTGTGCTGGTTATCCGGCAGCACCAGCAGACAGTCCTGAAGGTCTGGCAGTGGGGCAGGCTGCCTGCAGAGATGCTGATTAAGCACAGACAGGCAGCACTTAGAAGCCTTGTGACCAACCACAAGTACTTGTGGGTAGAGGCAGCCCTTGCCACAGCTGGGAAGCCTGAAGCCCACACACACCCTGTGGGACCCAGGCTTTGCTTGTAGCCACACGGGGATCTGGTCAACAACCCTTCCTCCTTTGTTCTCATCCTGTGGGTACTTTAAGGTCAAAAAGAAGAAGAGGGTAAAATGGGGAAAAAAAGGAAATGAAGAATTAAAGATTTACGCTGTTCACCCCATAAACTTCTCCATGCACCTCCCTGCTGCCCCTACTTCCTTGGGAAATGAGGCTGTTTTTCCCCTTCCAGCAGCCAAGCTGCCTTCAGTCTGTTACAGACAGTCTTGCCTCTGTTCTTGACTCTTTTCTCTGGCCACCACACACCGAACCGATGGCTGTAAAACACTTTTTTGATCAAGGCACACGTGTAGGGTGGAAATCTGTCTATCCAGTGGCGTGGCTGTAAGTCTCCACCCTCCCTCCCTGCCATGAGCTACAGCCTGCAACACCTCCAGAAAGCACCCATGCAGCCACCAGCCCTCCTGCCTTTTTTCCCCCAGCCTCTCACAGCACACTTCTCATAAACAGTCTAAGTAAGGTTGCTGCTCTTCACCAGCAGACACACAATTTCACGTTTGCTTGAAACTTGGCAAATCAAAATGAAAATAGCCTTCACGTCAGCTTTTTTTTTTTTTAATCATTCCACTGCTCTGACACATGCAAATGGAAAATAAATCGCAGGGAGTCTGAACTGCTGACAGAGCCATCAAGTGTATGCCCATGGGGTAGTTCCATCACTAGCAGGATAGGCAAAGGAAAAAAACCACATGTATTCAGTGAAAATCATTCTGCCTTTCAGTGGCTCCTCTTGCTGTGTGCGATGCCTGTTTCTTCTCTTTTCATTCCAGTGTCTGAAGGACTAAACCAGCCAGCTGACGACACCTGCTATGATACTTACACTGGCTCCTTCTATTCCATTGGCGAGGAGTGGGAGCGGCTATCTGAAACGGGCTTTAAACTCTGGTGCCAGTGCTTAGGCTTTGGCAGCGGTCACTTCAGATGCGATTCTTCCAGTGAGTAGCTTGCTTCTGACCACCCACCTCCCCTCCCATGACAACCCGAGCACTAACGGCATGTTAGACAGCACCCACCTGATCCAAACGCGATGCAAACGGAACAAAAGCCTGATGGAGAGCTTCAGCACAACACGTATTGAATTCATTTAAAATGTGCTCTCACATTGCAGAGTAAGCTGGGCAAACAGGGCATTTCTGTGATGTGCATAAATGCAGAAGAGCAACTGCAGGAGCGATGTTTGTTTTATAGGAGTAATATTTATATTTAATTACCTGATACACGTGGTTCACCCACTGCATTTCTGCAGCCTCTGTCATAGTTCTACTGGGTATTTGCTCAGAAAAACAACCCAAAGTGCATTTAAAATATTTCTCTTCCTCTCTACCCTCTATCTGTTAAATTCCCTTTCCTTTCTTCTCCTTTCCTACTCCCTCCACCACCGATCTTTGTCACATCCTACCAACAGTAGGACATCTCCCCCTTGGGACTTAGATGAGCTGAAGAGATGTTCTCCTGCCCCTCCTGAGCTAACATCAAGCAGTTCTTCTCCCACTCTGTCACTGCACAGTGGGATAACACCTGCCTCTGTTGTTCCCTCTGCCTTCTCCAGAGTGGTGCCACGATAATGGTGTGAACTACAAGATTGGGGAGAAGTGGGACCGGCAGGGGGAGAATGGCCAGATGATGAGCTGCACCTGCCTCGGGAATGGAAAAGGAGAATTCAAGTGTGAACCTCGTAAGTCACTTCTTGATTTGGAAAGTTTTCTCATCCATCTCAAGGCTCTTCCATTCGCTTTTGGCACTGCCGTGGTGGCATGCAGAGTATCAGTGTGTCTCATTTTGGGTTTTGGAGGTGAAACTGGTGGCTGATTGAATCTGCTCTCACGTGAGCCAAAGGCATGGGCCTCACGGTCTCATGCTTCAAAAAATAACTGTTTTGTTAGATGCTGTGTGCTGTGACCTGAACTGCTCTCAGCCCTGCAGCCATGCAAGAGTTGTGTCACCACACTAAGTGGTGTAGGTTACCCTGATCAGGATGTTTCTGCAGGGCTTGGCACCTGGAGATCCTTTAGACAAGGCAGCGTGCATTAACTGCACTGCTTTTGTCAGGCAAATACTCTCGTGGTCTAGTTGATGGTGTCTGGAGAGCTGTAGAAATGATGGATTTTCCCTGTGCCAGCCTCTGAGCCCCTGGTCAAACAAACAAGGGGAGTGCACTGGCTGGAGGCTCCCGCTCTGTTTGCCATGCAGCTGAGCTCTGCCTGTTTCTCCACAGATGAGACCACGTGCTATGACGATGGGAAAATGTACCAAGTTGGAGAGCAGTGGCAGAAGGAGTACTTCGGGGCCATCTGCTCCTGCACGTGTTACGGAGGACAGCAGGTAGGCAGGAGGGCCTTGGCACGCTGGGAATGAGAAGAGGGGAGGCTGTTCCGGGGCACAGTCTTAGGAGTGTTGGGTTTGGGGTCAGGTGGTGGCTTAATGCCTAGGGCAAAGCAGGCCTGCGTAAGAAGAAAATTCATCAGTGGGGGTGTTTAAGTGCATGCAGGGACTTTGACTCGCTGGTGCTGTATGAATGCTGGCAGCTCCATCTGTATCAGTGTCACGTCACCACACGTGCTCTCTCCCCGTAGGGCTGGCGTTGCGACAACTGCCGCAGGCCCAGCGTGGAGGTGGCCCCCGAAGGCTCAGCTGGCCACACCTACCCCCAGTTCACACAGAGGTACCACCAGGCCACGAATACCGTGAGTACACCTTCCTTACCACCTCCCTTCCTGCGGGTCTGGGCTGGGGCGCGGGCAGAGGGGCTCTGGGTAGGGTGTGAGGGGTGAGAGTAGCACGCAGCTTTGTGCCTGATCGAGAGCCGTGGCACACCTGTGGTCAACAAAGCACCGCTCTGTGCAGTGCAGGACGCACGCTTGAGCTCACACTTTCACACTGGTGGGACTCACTCAGTGGCACTGGGAAGTGCCTGCATGCTCCGTCCGAGGCGTAGTGCACATAGTGCTCCTAGCTGTCACCTAATCCTGCAAGCTTTGCGCTCGGAACACCTCCCAGCCCAAACCACAACAGTGTCTGCCCTGACGGGACAAGGCTAACTGCTTTCCTTCCCTCCCGACAGAACGTCAACTGCCCCATTGAGTGTTTCATGCCCCTAGATGTACAGGCAGACACACAACATCCACGGGGAAAGTAACATCCAGCAAGACTTCTTGCAGCAATGGCAACAGACAAACCAAAGCATAAATACCTATCTGCCACGATTACCATCCAAACTGGAGTGATGCTAGCAAAACTGCATCTTTGAGAATGGCCCTTTGCTCCGGAGCCATTTTCCCAGCTTAAGCTCAACTCACAGCTTCTCCAAGCGCCACTCTTGGAGTGTTTCAGACTTTTCTCACGATTGGTAGCAACGGTCTTGTTCTTGCTCAAAGTGTTGAATGCCAGTCAGTATTTACAAATTTAAAGGGGGGGAAAAAAAAAAGAAAGGGAGGGTGGTGGCGGGGAGATACTAAATCACAAACTGGTGGGGGATCAGAACGTCGAGGGGGAAGGAGAGAGTTAGAAGTGAAAGGTTCCCATACAATGCAAACAACATTTGAGTCCAGCGTTCCCGACCTTTAGAGATAGGAAAGTCCACCAAACACTTCTGCTTTCACATAAGCGTGCAGCCAGCAATAAGATAGGAACAGCAAATCCAATCACTGTGATATTTAAAATATGCACAGTCCTGATTTCTTTCTCCGTGATCCTAGTATTTTTCTAGCTGTATCTTTGTATCTCATACTGTTATTTATCAGTTTTGTTCCCCTGACCTTCAAGTGTTTTTATATGGGAATAAAATGTATTGAAGACACTTAGTAGGCAGTTGACAAAGAGGAATTTGGTGTAATTATGATCAGTGATTATTTTTATACTGTAAGTGCCAAAGCTTTACTACTGTGGAAAAGAAAAAAAAAAACACAACTCTTTTAATAAAAAGATTTACAAACCAGGCATGCAGTTGAAGCGCTTCTCTTTGCTGCCGTGGAATCTAGGAAGAAGACCATTATTCTGATCTGGAGTAACATTGCCTTGAAACAAGATGGAGCAAACACCTCAATGAAACGTGACGTATGCCTCGAGAGAATACTTGTAGAGCAGCTTGTTAACTAAAGGCTTCCAGCTGTACCCCTGCCCCATAGGGTGAGAGCCCCGCTCAGAATGCGTGCCATGCTGCACGATGCAGCGGCCAGCTTTGTGGGAGCAAGTGGAGGAGAGAGAAAGCTGGGGGGGGAGAGGAAACTAAGTGCTGCTTTAGGCATGAAGGGAGGCAAAAGAGAGGGTCCTTGCTCCAGCCAGACGCTTTCGAGACCTAAAATCAAAATAGCTGAAATCATGTATGGCCTCAGTATCTGAGATGCCAAAATGAGGCCATCCACATCTGTGAAGTTTGTTCTTGGCCACATCACTGCCCCTGGTCCACTTCTTCCCCTAGAGATGGGGAAAGACCACAGCTCCCTGCTCTCTGCAATGGAGGATGACTTACCTGTGGCCATCTAAAGGGCTCCTCTAGGGGCTGTCACATCGTTCTTGCAAATCTCAGCTATTCCACTGTGGTAAATAACAAAACTCCAGAGCTGAGCTCGTTTACATGCCAGTGAGCGTGCCCTCGGGCACTGCTGTAAAGAAAGTCATAGAAGTCCTTCCATTACCTCTGCAGAAAGCCTCAAAGCCAGGCAGCACCTCGCTCTGTGCAGATTTCAAGTCTACCATGCTTAAACCCTGGGGTGAGGGCTACACAAAACTCCTCCCTTTAAAGCACTTTATAAAAAACAAACAAACAAGCAATGCTGACCTTGATTGCAATGAACAAAACGAGCACTAAGTCGCTTTAGCTTTTGCTGCCATCCCTGCAAAAACTTTGTACAGCCGTTGCAGTGCAGAACATTAAAGGCTCTTGCCACGATTCCTCAGCCACGTTCCTCGCTTGGCTCCAGCGGCGCTGTGTTGCTCAAGTCATGCATTTCTCTGGATTGAATAAAGCATAGCACGGAAACAGAATCTGGCTTCTTGACACGAGAAACACACATGGCAGCTGCTTTCACAGATTGCTATCTATAGAGCAACCAAAACATTTGCAAATAGGAAGATGAATGCAGGAGAATTCACTTCTGTCCCAGCAATCAGCATTCAAAAGAGCTAAATGATTATCTAAAATGCATGGAAAGTAGAAATGGCTTAGACAGACACGGAAGAACACGTTTGTGTTAAACTGGACTTCCTTCAATTTGCCCTTCTCAAGGGAGGGCTGTATATTTCGGGCCAGAGATGAGTTGCCAAGACCCCTTCTCAGTCACTGTGCTATGAAGAAATGCACTCCAGAGGCACGCAGGAGCCGTGCTGAAGCTGTAGCCCGTTTGATCTCCTCACTGTAATGGCAAAACAGCACAAACAGAGTAGACATTACAGGATAAAACACTTAAAACAGTGTGTTTGCCCAAGCCCTCTGTAAAGGCTTGTGCTTTGAAAAACATGAGGGTTCACGCTGCTAGCAGCATTTAACATTGGATAGCCACCAGCAAAGCACAGGGACAGCAGAAACTCGTGAGATCCCAAACATCAGCTTTATTCTCTAAAGGGTCGGCCACAAAAGAAACTGCAGATTCTGGAGGTTCTCATGCTTCAGCCAGGTCATAGTGCATCAAGTGACTGGAACACCCTGCACCTGCAAGGTGCCCCGTGGTAGCTGAAGGGAAAAGTTGATCCTCTGCTGCTCCCTCTGACGGCTGAGAATGCTTCCTCCCTGCCCTCTGTTTAATTCAACACTTCTGGGAGCTGTTCTGTTTGCCAAGGGCAAGGTGCCATATGGCAGTGGTGTGAAGCAGAGCTGTCAGCAGCCCACTCTTCAAGCATCAAGTGCAGGGGCCAGACCCGTACCCTGTGAGAACAGACGTGCTCTCTGCTGTGGGAAATGGATGCTAAGCAGAGCTGGGCAGGTAGCTTAGAATCACTGCAGGTATCCGCTCAGCTAGCAGATGAGCACAGCTCATAAGGTGTGCATCAGAAGGGGAGCTGGCTAGATGCTTATGATCAGCCTCAGTACTTCAGAAGATCAGGATAAAGAACAGGCTAATGGATTCTGAGGGACCCTCATGGCACGGTACGCACCAGCTGCAGTCCAAACAGTGACCAAAAAGGCACATAAGAAGTGGAAGAGCAGTCTCAAACTCAACTTTTTAGAAGTATATACTAATAAAAACCACAAGGATGCCAACCACGGCTACTCCACAGGAAGCAATGGTATAGCGAGCAGTTATACTGGCTAGGGCTGGGGTTAGCAAGGGAGCTTCAGAGCACTGAGTAATGCACTGTTTTCATTCTGGGCTACTGTCTTAATCTGGTACTCTCAGGGCTCTCAGCTTTGCTCAGTTCTGGGTAAGAGAGGCAGGACTGCAGCTCAAGGAAGCGTCGCACGCTTTCAAGGCATCTTAGTAAACTCCAAAGGGTTTTTCTCTGCTAACCTTCACACTCCAGCCAACACTTGCATTTTGATGTGATGGTGTACAGAGAGGACGAGGTAAGGCAAGGTGAGGAAGGTGGCTAGGGAGCAGCATGCACACACATGCAGGTGTGCACACGTGTACAAATGCTTGACACAGGTCTTCCCCCATACCGAAGGACAGCAACAAGAAGCCTTCGTGAAACAGTGCTTGTTCCTTCCATTGGACGAGCGCAACCCAAGAACGAAACCCCAGGTCTTGTTTCTGACCACCCCACAGGCAACCCTTATTGTCACAGTCACCACCCCAAGTAAATCAAAATCCATGCCCACAGCCGTGGCAAGGCAGCAGCAGAACCAGGAGCAGGACTTCACCTTCCCCTCTGCCAGGTCCCTCTCTTACCCGAGTGCCCCTACGGTGGCTTCAGCAAAGGGAACACGTGGACATCCCCCCCCATACCACTGGAGATCAAAGCTGACAGATTTGTTTATTTCAACACTGAGTTGCTCCTTGCCAAAACCGAACAGATTTTACAAAATGAAACCAAAAAATCCCTTGGAAATGATCACTGATTGCCAGCAAAAACATGCCTGAACTGTTACTTTACTCATCTTAACTGTGCTCCAGATTTTCACTTTGTTTTTCTAATCAGAGTTCAAATTTGCTTAATGCAAACTGTGCAGAGTGGAGAATGGAAGCAGCTTCAGACAAGTTGCTCCCCACATGCCCGTGTCTGAACTCTGAACTGAGCTCTGTGCCTGGGAACAAGCACGACAAACTTGCAGCAATGAGCTCTGCCACCTGCAAGACAACAACCTGATGCTGCCTCCAGCCAAAAGCTTGTGTAGGGCAGGGCTGAGCACTGAACTTGCATAAAGGATCCACTTCCCCAACCCCACAATGGATCAGAAGCACCTGGAGAAAAGTATGTGCTGATTCCAAAGCAGTGGCTCAGTCCAGTTTACAATCCAGACTTTTACCCATTTATTTAATAAGCTGGCCGTAAGCCAAACTCGTACCATCCATGGCCTTTTAACGAGCCGGTAAAGTCAGCACACAATGTGTGCCATACGATTTACTTCAAAAATAAACCTCAGGACATGGTATTTGGACGACAAAAAACAATCTCTGTATAGCTAAGAACCATATGTTTATTTGTGAGAGACATGTAGAAATGTAGAAAAGCCTTTTCTACATTAGAGGTCAACCACCTGCACTATTATCCCCTGCTAGTGCAGGGAAAGGTCTTCTTTGCAGATCTTACAAACACGGATTGCAGTTGCCTCCCTGTCAAGCTGGTGATACTGCAGTCACTGCTGCTGGTGAGACTGTGACCAAACAGGGGCCACAACAGCCCACAGGAAGCTCAGTGATGGAACAGCCGAAGGTTGGTGTGGATAAGAGTTATTCCCAGCTCATTGCAAGCTTCAATCACAACCTCGTCGGCTGCAGAGCCAGATGGGGCAGCGATGAACTGAACTCCGCTCTGAACAAAGACAGAGATAAGCAGAGGGATTAGAGGACTGAAAAACCAAACTGCCCCCAAAAGGAGCTGGCAGCCTCACTTCTTCATTAACATCTCGCTCCTAGCACTGAAAAAACAACAGCCTCCATTGCCCAAAGCAATTCAAAGAGGAGCTCCTCATCTGAGTGCTCAGCTCTTTCTATAGCCCAGGAGTAAAATGGTTCCTCTGGAAGCAATAGGCTTTGTCTTGATCTTAAGCCTTTTTTGTGTGTGTGTTTTTAAATAAAATTTAATACTCTTTTCATCCTAAACCAACAACCCAAGCGATGGCAAGATAATCACCATCCACACGAGCCCAGTAACCACACCACCACCCTGCCCAGGATGCGCTACTGCAGCCAGCACCCTCAGTACAGAACAGAGGCATTCCCAGAGCTGCGCACTGCACTCAAGCAGGAAGCCCAGCCATGATAAGACCTTACCCGTTTGGCTCTGTCAACATTATCCCTAAAAGGGAAGAATGCATCGGAGCTGAGGGAGACAGCAGTCAGCTTGGCAATCCACTGCTTCTTCTCAGCTTCCGTTAGCTGTGCAGGCACCTCTTCAAACATGGCCTGCCACTTCACCAGGTCTTCATCCTGGAGGAATGAGAAGTGCCAGCTCAGCCCCAAGGCACCAGCTGCTGGCAGTACCCACTTGGGGCACGTCGGGATGAGCGATAGCATCCCTCTGACCCAGTTCAGCTGTGCCTTCTGCTCCTAAAGCTCCGCTGCTGACAACCTCACACCAGGAATTTTACATACCCAAGTGATGGTGGGAATGCACTGCCAATATCAGCTCTTCCTGCATCCTTTAAACACCTTCCCTTCCCCTCTGCACCCCAAAACTCAAGGGATCTCCTCCAAGATGCTCTGTTCAGCCTGCCTGCTGCTCTGTGTCAGTGCCAGCACACACCACCTGGGTGCGGGGGATGACTTCACGAACAGCAAACAGCAGCTTGGTTTGTGATTCACCTTCTGAACAGCACTGAAGTTCTTATCCCCTTAAACCAGCAGCCGCTCTGTGATGATTCATTCAGTCCCCAGTCCAGCTCTTGGCTTTCACTACTTAAAAAGGGCATGCTATTTTCTTGTCTCACTTGTACCGAGGAGGTCAAAGCGATTCCGGGAATCCAAAGTGCCAAAGAAGCAAACAGCAAAGCGCCAGAAGGAACAGCCAGCAGGCATGATGGGGCAGGGAGAACTTAAAAACTGAGGCTTTAACCCTGCCTTAACACCAGGGGCAAACATCCAAGTACGCCAAGCTGCACACCAATGTGCACAGCAGGCTCCAGACCTCAGGCAATGGGTGCAGCTTCAGAGGGGCACTCGGGGAACCCTCTTACCTCTCCAATGGTGCCAGTGACGTACTGATCGATGGCGTTGGAGACCTCTGCTCTCTTCACTCCTGCTTTGAACTTCATGGAGAGCACACGGGGGTGGTGCCGCAGCCACCAACTGTTGGCCTTGTCACCAGCCAGGCGTGTGCAGTGGATGCGGGACTGCTGGCCGGCCCCGATGCCAATGACCTGAAGAGTGAACACAAAGCACCATCACACCCCACTTCAGAGCAATTAGCAAAGACCTCCCACAGATTAGTTGCTCCTTACTGGATCAGAGAGAAAACACAGGTAATCAACAAGGAAAACTAGAAAATAACTGCATCCCCAATCCCATCACCTGGATATAGGGACAGGCAACCTTGAAGCCATGTGTCACAGCCCGACACACAATGCAAGCAAGCCCTGGCATCCTATCTAGGTGAGTGCAAGCTTGCACAGGAGACAAAGCCAACTCTTAGAGTGCTGACACTACTGAAAGTTAAATGTTGCTGGGGACATCTTGGTTACTGGACACTGGCAGTACAACACCAGCTTCACTCTCCTCAGGAATCAGGGAAACTCAGTATTGTCAGGGTCAGCATATTATGCTTTCATGCCTCATTACATTCAAGTCTGGAGCCAGACCAGGCAATGCTGTGCGTCTGTGGCAAGCTCTCATGCTCCCCTTCAGCCAAGATGAAACGATCAGTGCGTAAACACAGCTACTGAGCTGGGGGTCTGCCTGCTGCTCCACAGCTCTCTGCCACAAGAGCATGCCAGGCGGACAAATACAACATCTAGTCACACCATCTAGTCAAACCTCAGGCTGGTAGCTTTCCTCCACAGATTTCAGAGGTTCTGCCTCCCAAAAAGATCTCCTGCCATTTCACACCAGAGATCTGTCAGAAAGCAAGACTCTCTTCCATAATTCCCTGCCCCTATGAAGCCAGAGCTGAACTGTTCACCAGACTGCTCGCATGGGCTATCGCTCCAGGGATGCTGTGTTGAAGCCAGAACTTCTGGCCACAGCCTCAGAGTTTCCAGCTCAGACTGCAGCAGATGGTAAAGCTATAAGTCAAGCACTGCCCTCAAAGGAATGAATCATTTGTCTTTAATTAATCAAGACACAGTGACTTCACCTCCTACCAGAACCATAAAAAACGTGCTGCTGGGTACTGTTCCCTCAAGGAACAAATGGAAGAGTTGGGCTGCTATCTAATATCATCTGCTCAGCTATAACTAAACAGTCATCAGCACTTAGTAAATTCATAAGGATATTGGTGTCACCATAAATATTAGATATATTCCGTGCTTCTCGTGGCTTAGGGACACCTTCCCTCCCAGCAAACGCTCCCTGATGTCTAACCTACGCTTCTCACTCCATCTGTTTGACCTTCAAGCTTGCATGGGATTTTGCATCTCAAGGGAGCTCGGTGCCAGCTGCACAAAGCTACATGGTCTCATCAGTGGAGGCTCTTCTTCTCTACACAGCGAAGAGGGATTACAATCATCACACAGCAAACACCTTAACTCACCCAGCCTTCAAGTGTGGGCTTAGGAAGGCAGGTCAGGCTAGCACAGAATTTCACAGCTGGGGTTGCAGGCCAAGGAGAGTCCCAGACAGTATTTCAGCAAAATAATGTGTCCTATAAGTTACTCACTTTGTCTCAAAGCAAAGCCAGATGTGTCCCATAGGTGGAGTATGGGGCAAAAGCATGGAGTGGATGGGATGGGTAATGCCCAAAGAAACTCTGCAAAATGATGCAGGTTAGCCTGGATTTAGTCAGATTTACTCTGATCAAGGAGTGAAAACGGAAATTCTAAATCCATCTGGAGTTATAAAATCAAATAAAGGGCTTCACAATTGAGAGGGCAATGCAGCACCAGTGGAAAACAGTATGGTAAATTAACAGGTTTGGTTTATCCCACTCTGCAGAGAATAAAGAAAGAGTAATTTTGAACTGCTGAAGTCAAATAGCATCACTGGACAAAGTGTAAGCCAGCACGTTGCAGGCTTTGGCTCAGCTGCACTGAAAGTCAGACAAAACGAGTGGAAGTGTTTATTGCAATTAGGAGCAGTTGACTTCCTGCAAATTAAGCGACACTCAGGTCGATTAATGCTTCCTCCCACTCCAGCCTTCCCTAGGACTCATTAACACCAAGCCCCAGCTGGAGCAGAAGTGAAGCCAGGCTGTCAAAAAGGCTCTGGTTATCTGATGCATAGGAGTGTTGAAACAGAACAGAAACAGTGCAAAGCTGAAACAACCCCTGGAAAAACAAAAGCAATGGAACTGAAAGAACGCTGGATTCTCCCAGCTTGGCTCACATAACCTAAATAAGTCACATCCTGGAAATGCATTTGAACTGGAAATTACTTCTTGTTCCCCATTCTTGATCTGTGCTATTTTTCTTTCGCACCCAAATGTTCCTGAGCGCAGCTGATGTCACATCTGGGTAGGCGATATGATCAGTAGTTAATTCTGCACAGCATCACCAAAACGAACCTGAGCTTACCAGCATCTTAAGACTGATTTTTCTGTGGACATCATTTCCTGCCCATCTGAACATTGGGAACAACGGTCTCACTGCTGAACAGTCTCAAGAGGCTTTTTTCACATTTTAAACCTGGGAGACAGCTGCAATCTGAGCTCCTCCATCATCACCTATAGCATGCTACACTGCTATTTCTGCATTTGGACTGTAGTGAGTCTCGTTAGGAAGATATTAAGCTTTGATTTGAAGACCCGGCACAGATCTGCCACTCTTGTCGAGTAAGCGATTGGAGTGGCTGCTGACCTTTACAAGACAGAGTGCAGCATACAAACCTCTGATCTTCGCCTCTTTGCCTTTCCTGTCACATATACAGCAAACCAAGACAATGCACATTAATACTTGATTGAAATACATCCCTGCAAATACACAAAGCATCGACGAAGCAAGGCTGGTTACACCCCCGCCTGCCCACACCGCCTTCCACTCCTCTCTCATGCCCTTTTCCTTCCATATGGTACACACATTACCACACACGTTTCAGAAACAGCTGCAGCAATGTATTAAGTCTAGATTTAGAAAAGCACTAGGGAAACTGCTGCTGTATTAAGGGAAAAGGAACAAAGATAGCGTCACCTTTGTTCTGGGGCTGTGAGAATTAATGCTCTTGAGGACAGTGATCCACTCAAGAGCAAGAAAAAAAACAGTAAGGAAAAAGGAAAGAAAAATGCCAGGTCTCCAGAGAGGTGTTTTCAAGAACCATGCAGCACGTGACCCTAGAAAATACTGTGAGGCAGTGCTGCAATGTTTCCAGGCTGTAAAAACAATCTGACACATGCAGATGCAATAACAGCACTGAAGTTCATTCACAGTCTGTACCCGAAATATACCGTTCATCAACACTGTTCGATCCATTTTGATAACTGTCTAGGGCAGTTCACCTGTATTTCAGAGAATCACAGAATGGCCTGGGTTGAAAAGGACCACAGCGATTGTCTAGTTTTAACCCCCTGCTGTGTGCAGGGTCGCCAACCACCAGACCAGGCTGCCCAGAGCCACATCCAGCCTAGGATATTCGTTTCATAGCTTCCTCTGTGCCAAATGATTTTAAACCCTGTACCTGACCAAAGCACTCTGATCAGCTTGGCTTGGAAGCACGGTCCCCAGAGCAGTCTGGTTTGGTTACCTGCCCATCCTTGGCGTAGCAGACTGAGTTGGACTGGGTATATTTGACAGCAATGCTGGCAACAATCAGGTCTCGGACAGCAGACTCAGGAAGCTGAAACAAAATGCCATCGTCAGTCTCACTGACTCAATCTTACCAGGTTCTACCACTGGCCCTCATCTTGCACGGTCTTCTGTATTTGCTTCCTGTCCTCAGAAGTGCTCACAGGCCAAAAGCTAAGCGTATACTCAACTATGCACCAGATCATAGTAACAGCTCATGAAATCTGCATTAAATGTTGATTTAAGTATACTCCGTTGCTAATTTATTAATATAATTTTTATACCTCAAGGTCTGAGCTTGCTTCTGATCCTATGATTAATAACGCACTCGTTAACATCTGTTTTTTTAATGAGAACAATGAGACACAGAAATAACTAATAGTTATCTGATGATGTGAACCCTAAGTGATGAGCAACATCAGGAAGGCCAGAGTTTATGTACTGTATATAAGAGGGAGAACAACACAGTGAGCCAGGGTGAGATCACAGTGGATCCCTAGAACACGCCATCTCACCATAAGAAATGAAACAAAGTGACTTCTTATAAATAAGAAACATAAATATTTTGGTATTCTGACATAAAGGACAGGGCCCAGCTTCTCTTATTTACACAAGGAATCATAACAAAAGCAAACTACCCTGATTTGCCCAAGCATTTTTGGCCAAAAAGCTTGCTGCATTATTTTGCCGAAAGTTTAATGTCATTACAGTGCAAGAGCTCTTAAAATAGAGCAGTGCTGACTTCCTTGATGAAAGCACGTCCATTGGCTCTACCAGATTTTTAGTTCCTTTATCTTCTAAGACTTACAGTTTTATTCTTTGTAACAATGTTCTTGAACAAGGACCGGTCAATGACTGCATTGTTCCTCTTCTGCATGAGCTGCAATCCATAGAGGGTTCGAATCTCATTGTCATCTGGCTCATAATTAGGGTCCATCTAAAAGCCAAAAGACAGGGCAATAAAACACTGAGCTCTTCAAAGCTCAAGCAGCAGCTCAGCTTAGAACATCCTCAGAAGAATCCAGAAGAAGTGAACTGTTCAGAGAAAGCAGTGTTAGAATTAATTGGAGCACTAAGGTCTCAACAGCAGGAGGTGACAATGAAGGAGTGAAGAGGGGTAGAGCAGCTTACATGCTTATATACAACCATCCATGTTGAAAGCCAAAAAAATCTACTAAGTCTTCCCATCTTTCACAGAAAGGTAAAAGCATCCACACAAAAAGATCCTTCTTGTCTCCCATAGCAAAGTTAAGTTAAAAATATTTTGAGGAGGGTTTATATACACCTTAATGGATGACTCCCAATGCCTTCAACATTAAACTGGTGAATGTAATTATTTCCAGACATCCCCTTCCTTGGGGAACACCCATACAAGCCCACAGCACAGTTAAGCCACACGAATGGAGCCAAGTTAAACCGAACTGCTAAACTGCATTAAGGTCTACCCAAGCATACGTGATTTAGAGTTCCAACAGCCCCTGTTCAGCTAATTGAGACATGAAGCAAACCAGATTAAGGCTACTAGCTCCAAATACAAGCATGTACACACTTTGTATTGTTTTGCTAATCCCTTTAAGTTAGTTCAGACCAACTCTCCTTAGTATCCCTGTTCACACAGGCCCTAAAGCTACAGACTTAACCAATAGAACCTCATCCGTGCAAAGCTAATTGAATTCAGGAGGTAATCAGCTGCCAAGACTGTCTGCAACTTCATTCCTGCTTGCCTGAAGCTCCGGACCCATCTTCTACAGTTCCCTTGGTAGCAACACTACAATTGCAACTTCAGCTAAGCCTTGGATTTTCATTCTGTGATGCTAGTGTTCTGTGCTCATTGGTTGCTCAGTTTCAGGCAGAAGTAGGACATGTTTGGCTTACACTGCAGGGAAGCCTGGACTCCAGATAGCTGTGGGTGCTATCCAGACACTAACATCTGGTACAGGAAGAGCACTGCAGGGCTGTAGGGCAGCAGGACTACAAACCTGGAGGACACAGTAGCCACCATTCTTCTTTTTGGAAAGGATTTTGAGAGCTTCTTCCTCATAGCCAGGAGCTACCACACCATCTGATACCTGCAACACAGAGACCTCAGCAACTGTGTCAAAAAGAGAGGGGCTAATACTGCAAACTCTCCCTGTCATATCCAGAAAGGCAAAGGTTTGCCTCTCAGAAGTCTCTAAGTACTATATAGTACCAAAGGCACTACTACAGTATCTGTTTCAGTCCCTGAAACAGGAAACAGCAGTGTTGTTCAGCCCATAGCAGGAGGTAGGAAAGAAAAAAAGCCTCACTTCACACACAACAGAATTAATAACTAATATACTCTTCTAGGGGTAAAACTACCAACGTGTGACATCCTCAATTCTCAGCTGCAAAATGCCTGAAAAAATAATTATATATATATATTATAGTTATTTCAACAGTGACCCTCTTGATGACACAGAAAGTCAACAAAACACAGTGTTGAAGATAAGAGTTTACATTAATCAGTGCCATGAAGCATGAAGTTTAAATGTATTTTGTTCATATTCTCGTCACCTAACGAGGACGGGTTTTTTGTTTTGTTGTTTTAATAGAGTACCAAATGTTGTCCTCACAAACCAGCCAAACACCATCTTTCATTTATTTCAAAAGAAATCTGCAATGTACATGACAGCCTCTTGCATTGTGCTTTCTCCTCTCAGGAAAATCAGAAGAAACACATAGCAGGATGAGAGTCCTGTGAAGCATCAGCTCCCAGCACCCCAGATACTGAATTACCCAAACAGCCAATAAATTGTCTTGAGTTATCAAATCCAAACGTGAATGGCTGCTACAAACCAGCAACTCCATCCACTGTAATGCTCCCTTTTCCCTCAAATGATTTACTGCTGCTTAACAAACCTCTCTGGAAATAATCTTAGCAGTAGGCACATCACAGATATCAGACAAGGCAATGAAGTCACCAAAAGAAGACATCCGATCAGCACCTGCAAAATGACATTTTCCAGTCATTTATCCAACTATGGCAGAATATTTCCACCAATCATACAATGGTTTTCTGTGGGCAATGACCAAAAGCGGTCCCTAAAGTGGTGAAAAATGAAGGACACGTGCTAGTGTACCCTTTAACTTAATTTCACCTCAGTTCACTTTGTCTTCCATAATCTGTCAGGCTCTGGTTTTTGCCACAGACAACGAGATAATCAGCAAAGCATCTCAGCTAAGCTGACAAAGGAGTTTTGATTTATAGGTGTTTGAAATTCAGAGGTTGCAAAAAGAACAAAAACATTAAAAAAATCACCCACCAAATGCCAGGTAGAAACATTCCAGTTCAAGTAAGTATTCCCTGACACCCCATCTGCAGTAGAAGGCTGAGTGCACTTCCAGCCAAGCTCACTTGGAGAGCAATTTCTGATACGTGGGCAGTTCATTTAGTCAGTTGCTTATGGAGAAAAACCTAAAGAGGAGGAGTAGACTACAAAGGGAAGAGCCAGCAAAGCACAAAATACGCTGTCCAGAGTAGAGCCTTAAGCAGAGCTCTTCAGACAGGTTAGTTTATTCCTGGGCCTCTCACCTCTGCTTCGAGCGTAGGCAGATGCCAAGGGTGTTAAGGTCTTGTGTAAATCATGCACCATGCAGACTTGTGCCTCCTCCTCGCTGAGAGGTACTCCAACAGCAGCACCTAGTGGGAAACACAAGCCAGGGCACTCAAATTGGAACCCTTCCTCGAGCCCTGCCCCTGGGGCTCTGTTAGGACACAGACACCGCTGGCAGGGCCTGCCAAGAGTCAGTCCGTTCGAAGAGAAAAGTATGGCAGCATGGAGCCACTCTACCTGCAGGACTGACGTGTTTGAAGGAGGCTGCAGCAGGGATCCCTAATGCCTGCTTGAGTTCCTTCACCAGCTGCCAGGCGTTGAGAGCATCACACAGGTTGATAAACCCTGGAGAGCCATTCACCACTGCAAATGTAGTGTACAAAAAGATTAAAGCAGGCAAGTCCCTCTCCCTAGAGTCTGCAGAGCAAGTGGAAGAGATTGTTCCCCCACCAGGAATGAGGATTAGTACTACACTGTTCTTTTAAAATGACCCAGGCTCCTCAGCAACAGGCTAACTACCCTGGAAAGCTTCAGTGGCTTAGCCAAACTCAATACATAGCATCTCCAACTATTGCCTGTGGAAGGAGGGAAAAGCAACTCAGAATGACTACAAAGAGGCTGTTAAGACGTGTAGAAGGAAAATCAGAGAGGCAAAAGCCCAGCTTGAATCTAAGCTGGCCGCTGGGGTAAAAACAAACAAGAAACTCTTTTATAAATACATCAACTGTAAGAGGAGGGCAAAGGGGAATCTCCAGTCTTTACTGGACGAGGCTGGGAATGTGATCACAGACGATAAGGAAAAGGCAGAGGTTCTGAATGCCTTCTTTACGTCTGCCTTTAAAAGTCATCTCGGTTATTCCCAGGGCTCCCCACGCTCTGGCTTGGTAGTCTTGGCTGGGGAGCAGACTGAACCCCCTGTGATTCTTGAAGAAGCGGTCAGGGAATTACTACTCCAACTGGACTGCCACAAGTCCATGGGTCCGGATGAGATTCACCCGAGAGTGCTGAAGGAACTGGCGGAGGTGATCGCTGAGCCTCTTTCCGTTATCTTTCAGCGCTCCTTGTTAACGGGTGAGGTCCCAGAAGACTGGAGGCTTGCCAACGTGACTCCCATTTACAAGAAAGGTTGTAAGGAGGATCCGGGGAACTACAGGCCTGTTAGCCTGACCTCGGTGCCAGGGAAGGTAATGGAACGGATTGTCTTGAGGGAGATCATGCGGCAGGTGTGGGATGACCAGGAGATCGGACCTAGCCAGCATGGGTTTGTGAAGGGCAGGTCCTGCTTGACCAATCTGATCTCCTTCTATGATCCTGTGACCCGTCTGATGGATGAAGGAAAGGCGGTTGATGTGGTCTACTTAGACTTCAGCAAAGCCTTTGACACTGTCTCCCATGCTATTCTCCTGCAAAAGCTGGCAGCCCGTGGCTTGGATGGGTACACTCTCGGCTGGGTAAGGAGCTGGCTGGAAGGCCGGGCCCAGAGAGTGGTGGTAAATGGAGTCAAATCCAGTTGGAGACCAGTCATGAGTGGTGTTCCCCAGGGGTCGGTGCTGGGGCCTGTCCTCTTCAACATCTTTATTGATGACTTGGATGAGGGCATTGAGTGCACCCTCAGTAAGTTCGCGGATGACACCAAATTGGCAGGGAGTGTCGATCTGCCTGAGGGTAGCGAGGCCCTGCAGAGGGATCTGGATAGACTGGTGAGCTGGGTTGAAGCCAACGGGATGAGGTTCAACAGGACCAAATGCCGGGTCCTGCACTTTGGCCACAACAACCCCAGGCAGCACTATAGGCTTGGGGTGGAGTGGCTGGAGGACTGTGTTGAGGAAACAGACCTGGGGGTACTGATTGATGCTCGGCTGAACATGAGCCGACAGTGTGCCCGGGTGGCCAAGAAGGCCAACGGCATCCTGGCTTGCATCAAAAACAGTGTTACTAGCAGGAACAGGGAGGTAATTGTCCCCCTGTACTCGGCATTGGTGCGGCCGCACCTCGAGTACTGTGTTCAGTTTTGGGCCCCTCACTGCAAGAAAGACATTGAGGCCCTGGAACGTGTTCAGAGGAGGGCTACGAAGCTGGTGAGGGGTCTGGAGCACAGGCCTTATGAGGAGCGGTTGAGGGAGCTGGGATTGTTCAGCCTGGAGAAGAGGAGGCTCAGGGGAGACCTTATAGCTCTCTATAACTTCCTGAAGGGAGGTTGTGGTGAGCTGGGGGTCGGCCTCTTCTCTCGTGTAATCAGTGATAGAACTAGAGGGAATGGTTTCAAGCTGCACCAGGGGAGGTTCAGGCTGGACATTAGGAAGTATTACTACTCGGAAAGGGTAGTCAGGCATTGGAATGCACTGCCCAGGGAGGTGGTGGAATCACCGACCATGGGAGTGTTCAAGAAACGTTTGGATGTTGCGTTGAGGGGTATGATTTAGCTGGGAAGTATTGGTAATGGTTGGACTGGATGATCTTCTAGGTCTTTTCCAACCTCGATAATTCTGTGATTCTGTGATTGTCAAATGAACCATTCACAGCCACAAAGCTTAAGGTAAGCTTTTAACAAAGTAAAAGCACAAATTTCTGACGAAAGGACCAAGAGTAAAAGTCCTTTGAAAGTTTGCTCCCAAAACCTTTTGCCCCAGCACACACAAAACTGCAGGATCAGCATTGACAAAGCAGTACCGGGATCATCTCAGAAGCTTAAACAACTCTTCTCTTGAAATGTAATAATACATAGCCAGACAGGTGAACACAATATTGTTCTGCTGCCAAACCTAGGAGGCAGACTTGAAAGCAGATCAGCTTCTAGTGCAGAGTAGAAAAGCCTCCTAGGAGCTACAAGGCAGAGCTTCTTTTCACCAGCACTAAAAATGATCTTAAGAAAGAAAGTCTGGCTACTTTTGTTCTTTCCAAACTAGAGATTCCCCCGTGGCAGTAAGGCTGTGCTGGACGTGCACCCGGTAAAAAGGAGAAGACAGACACCAGACCTGTCTCAGCTTTTGCAAGTGAGACTGGTATTCCCTGCCACTGTCACCATTAGCAGCAACGGCACTCTGGAAAATTGAGGCAATAAACCCCTGCTCAAAACCATCACAGAAAGAAAAGTAAGAAAAATCATTCAAGCCTGGAAAAGAACAGCTTGATTTCTGGACAGCAACCGGTGACATGAAAAGACTGGGCATGTACTAAATATAGAAAATGTGGAGAAAAGGATCTTGAAATGATGACAACTTTTCCTCTGCAAAATCTCAATGATGTCAAACAAGAAGCCTATTATGTAGATCTGCCTGAAGTGTCTTCAGCGTGGACACACCAGCTTACACCAAGAGAGAATATGGAGCTACCATTAGGTCTCATGGGGATCAGCAGACAAGCTTTTATGTCTCACACAGCTCAACCTTCTCACTGCAAAGCCAGTGCCCCTCAGCATAAAGTGGTTTAACATAACACACTGCTGGGCATCCCTTGCACTAGAGTACAAGATGGTATCGCAGTTCTAAAGGCACTGGCAGACATGCTTGCTTGCCCACCCACCCTCTTTTATTGCTGCCCCCTGCTCCCCCTTGTCAGGGCCTCACCTGTCAGGGGAAGCTTAGGCCTTGTGGTGTAGAGCTGTGCAGGACTCTGGTGAGGATTCATGCCGTACCTCAGGGGCAGCTGGGACACCCCCTTGCTGTACTCCTTCCTAAAGTAGTCAGAGATGGCTGCATCATACTGAGCAGTGTGGGTGAAAGCCTGGGGGCAGAACAGGGGATGCTTGTCAGCTTACAAACATCAAAGTACAAATGATCTGGTGTTTAATGAAACGAATAAATGAAAGACAAACTAGCTTAGCCCTCTGCTGTGAGCAAGCATGACCAACCTTCAGTGCAAGGTGACGTCTGGTTTCTACAGAAGTGTCTTTGTCCTTCGATGCTGCCATCTCCTTAGCTACAGAAGAATAGTCTGCAGGATCACACACAACTGTCACACGAGCATGGTTCTTAGCAGCTGCCCGGAGCAAGGCAACTCCTCCTGCAAGAGAAGCATGGAGGCATGAGGCACTTCTCATCTAGACTCAGCATAACCACGTGTGAGGCCAAGAAGGGACATGCACCAAGCAATGGTTTGTGCCAGATGGATGTGCCCACCTCCCCAGGCTCTGTTGAGAAAAGGGGCCATAACAGCGTCTTGAAAAGGCACAAGGCAGTCAGCTAGTATCATTCAAACCAGTGCTGAAGGTGCAAAAAACAGCACAGCTGCAGGGATGAGAAAATGAGTCCCATGCTGTGCAGAGCACCTGGGGAAAGAACACCTTCCATCAGCACAGCCACGTCCTGAAGAGGACAGCTATCTGCACATACTGCTTTAACACCATCCTCTACAACGCTGGGCTGGGGAGGAGTCTACAGGAAGATTTATTTCTACTTTACCAAGCAACTGAGGTACTCAAATCTCTCTGCAAATATTAATGAATACTGTGCAGGTCCTCTGTGTGAGATAAAATGCCATGCCTCCCCCTTAAATCTGACTGCACAGCGATTATAACACTTTAAATCATATAGGATACTAGGCTGTAGCAGTAGAAAAGCAGAGGCTGGCATTGCTACATGCAGAGCAAGTACTACTTCATAAAACATTTAATAGAGAGCTCTGCTGGGCATCGTTTAGACTAAACTACTGCAAGAAAATTCAATCCCCATCCAATCTCATGGCACAAAACTGTGCCTGCACTGTGCACAAGCTGCCGTGCAGAGATGCTGCAGTGAAGCAAAGGCAAGTCTTTGGGGGTTAATAACCAGCACGAAGAGCAGAACTGCTGATAATACAGGCATCCGTGCTTCTAAACTCAGATCCCTAACTACCCTCCTGCACATGCAGGCCCACGTCTTTCCCTGTAATGTCTTCCTGGTTCAGCCTCTTTTCTCCAAAACTGGTTTTTATTTTTATTACATTGCCAAAGGTTCTAAAAGAGATTTAATTGGCTCTCGGTAGGAAGCATGCTCTACATTCTCTTTCCTTGTAGGCCCCTTACGTTGAGCAATGCACACCTTCCCCATTTACACAGCGTGGCCTACCAGCCTGTTAAAACAGCCCCTTGCTATTGCTTAAAAGCAGTGAGGTTTACCCAGCTATGCCCTTTAGTCTCCTCTTTGTAGCCCTCGAGGTCTTCAGCTGATTTCAGTGGAGAAAGGCAAAAAGCCACCAGGAAAACTGATTTCCTGCATGTTCCTAGGAAGTGATGCAGAAGACAGAATTTGTGGCCCCTCTTCTTTCTTTCCCAGAGGGAGGCAATTGCAATAAGAGCTGCAGATCTGCTACAGTATTAGATGCTCACCAAGTCAAGGTGAGATTGGCTGTCAAAAGAACTAGTTCGCAAGTTACCAGCAGGGCATTTCTGCACACAGTCATTTCCTAGTGCCTTGACACAGAGAAGTTCTCAGTTACACACTTCCTTCTTGAATATTCTCACAACACACCAGCAGCCTGGCTTGGCTGTCATTAATTTATTTTCATATGCCAACTACCATGAATGCAATGTTTTGAGTGTGTGATGAGGATAATCCTACTGCTGTCAAAATCTTCATAGATGACCTGGTAACTATTGCTAGGAGCAAGGAATCCATATGAAATAAGTGGCCAGCTCACGTGGAGGCCACAGACAGAAACATTTTAGGGTATAGGATCAAGTTTCCTTATCTCCTCGCTTCAGCCACAGCACAGAAATAGTTCCTGTGACCATAACTTAGAAAAGGGGTATAGCAAAAGCATTTTGTTCCAGTAGTAGAGCATCCTAAAGAGTTACAAACTCACTCCCTGTACTCCCACATCAAACAGATGTCTGATGATTCCTTACGAGCGTGCGAGGCCTCCAAACAAAAACAAGAGGACTGAGATCACTTAAAGAACCATCAAGGCTGCCTGGAGAACAGGTTTATTCTTCCTTTAACTTACCAATGTCAATCTTTTCCACTGCTTCTGGTACAGTTACACCCGGAGAAGATACAGTCTTCACAAAGGGGTAGAGGTTACACACCACAACTCTGGGAATTAAGGGGAAAAGCAAGGTTACTCAGCAAGAAATTGAAAGGTCAAGCATGACTTGATAAGCACAAGGTATTATCAGTGTTTCTGTGGTCCTGCTTTTCAGATCAATGTAAGATCCTATAGGCAAGGCTTCTTTCTGCAGAAGACTTAGGAATGGTGGTGTTTAGTCATGAAGCAAGAGGTGTTACAGTGGTGAAACACCATGGATGGTGGTGGCATAGGCACATGCAAGTTAACTCTATGCATTATGTAGCATTACAGTGGTTAGTGCCACAGTTTACAGTTAGCTAAGGAAGAATTTCTTTAAATGCACGGTCCTGTGTTTAAACGTGTAGTTATTTCGGTGCACAGAGCCATTTCAAAGAACTTCACAGTGGGCTCTCAGCACTACTGAAAATAAGCATCGACCAACTTTCATGTAATAATAAGCATTGCAAACAAAGCACAACCAAACAATCTGATTTTCCTCATTTTTTCCAAGAGCAGAGGACAGCCTACATGCAGCTTTCTGGCATTGACATTATAATAAAGAAAACCAACAACACATGAAACCTGAGGGGTATTTAGTGCCCAGCCTGCATCCCACAGAACCACCCTATGCCTCTGAATTTCTACTATAACATCTTTTTCTGCCAGTTCTGTTCCCAGTACTCTCTCCTTCCTATCCATTTGTGCCCCTGACCTGTTGCAAACCATCAGCAATTTGGGGACTTTAGCATTGCTAATGCTTTTATCTGTGGAAATCAAGATAATATCAAGGTTTCCTACCATGATGCGGGTAGGTAAACTTAATGCAACCATACAAAGACCCCCCCTGCTGAGGATCGGCTCCTTCTGCTTTACATAAGATGATCTAAATTATTACTCTGGATGCAAATGCATGACTTTATGTCACTGATGTAAAAACACGACTCCCCTGTAACTCAGCGGAGCCTGCTTTTAAACGCAGTGTATTCTGAACAGCTCCCGCTGCGGAGTCATCTATGAGGACTCCTGTGGTTTTAAATTCTGGGTTTTCAAATTCAGCCTGGAAACCCATTCATCCTAGGCACAGGTCTTTTAAAATCGCCTTTAAAAAAACAAAGATGGACTCTGGCCTGATCATCATAGGCAATCTATACCCCCCTGTCTTGGGTACATCTACAATTTATTACGTTCGATTCAACCACTTATTTCTAAATCTAAGCAGTGACAAAAGTGGATGCTCACAATCACTAGGTTAGATGCTAAAATCAAGTGGTTAAAACAGTCCCAAGCTGCCCTGCATAAGAACAGCAAGTAAATGCATTCTAACAAAACCAGAAAAAAAATCTCGTGTATGTGTTAGTGCATGAACTGTATTACTTCATTTTCTGGCTCCAATTCCTTCTCGGGGTGGCCAATAAGTTTTCTGGTTTATATCTGTTTTCTGTCTGCACAAACGATGCATGTTCTTGACCTGTTTTGCACATCTAGTCTTTACTCGTGTTGAAACTCAGTAAACATTATGTAAATCTCAAAGGGTACGTTTACTAAGCAAGTATTTCAAAATCAGGAATTGCCATCTGATCAAACAGCCAGAGCCAAGCTGAGAGGAGCTGCACCAGCTCCAAAAGCACTCCATTCAACTTTGCAGTAACAGCAATAAGGCCCAACAAGAGGTCTCAACATTCGCAGATAAACAAAAGAAATTAAAAACTCAATGGAAAACATGTTGTAACTTTGTTTAAATTATTTGTTAAGTGCAGAAATTCACACTTTCGAAAATGTAACATCTCCCAAGAAGAAGACTGCAGTTTTTGTGGCGTGCAGCTCCCCACTGCTCCCATCCACCAGCACTGACTGATCTCCAACGTTCATTCCTCATTACCGATGAATTGCATCTCACCTTCCCCAAAATTTACCTTACAAGGCTGAAATCTTGTTTGTTCATATCAGCGTTATCTTCCGGAATATTGCGAGCCAAGATGCCTAGTTACAAAAATAGTACATCCTCGTTAAAATAAAGAACTGATGCCACAACAAACGTTTTCTGGATTCAGCACTTCTCTTCAGACTGTGCTTCTCCCCAGATCCGTAAGCTTTCTCACTCAAGCTCAGATGGTCCTCAGGCTCTCTTCCATTTCCCTGGCTCTACAGCTGTTCAAATTCCATATAAACAACTTTTTTTTTTTTCCCCCCAATACAAAATCCTGGAAGATTCCAAGTGCTGAAAAGCAACCTCAAAGCCATCCTTTATAAGCATTCCCTTGGTAACCTGGAAATGCTAAAGCTGACAAGGAGATCACAGACATGAAAAAGGTACCTGTCACTCATCAGCCAGCAATAAGCAAACCTATGAAACAACCGAAGCAAGAGGCTGTGCCTCTAGTGGAACAGCACAGGCTGAGGTCTAGGAGCCAGGAAAGATCACAGCACGCAGAAATCACCCATTAAAGACTACACTGTCATGTTCCTTATGCTGCACACCAGATTCACCCACAGGTTAAAAATCAGTGGAGCTCTCTGCCTCAACAGGCCTGAAATTGCCTAAACAAAGAATTCACAAACGCATTTACAGAGGAGCCCCATTACTTCTAGCTCCAGGGATGAAAAGCTCTAATTGCAGAGTTGCCAGCATAACAACGGAAGAAGTAATTCAGCCACCGCACGCTTCTTCTCCACCTCGTGCATCATACCTCTCCTTTTGCTGCTAGAGCAAATCTGTATTCATTTCTCAGTTCTTCCTCACGATCCTTAAAAAACACATTAATCAATCCCTTCTTTCCACCCTCGCTGCCCATGGATTTCTCTTTCAGACTGAAAATACACCAGCAGAAACATACCAGCATGGACTGCAGGATGAAGGGTTTTCACACGTCCTCCTAACATCTCAGGGAACCCTGTCAGGTCCGAAACATCTCTGCTCAATGAGAAAACACACAGCATTGTCAACTGCAGTGCTACAATGACTTCATCTATAGGTTCAGTGTTTAATTACCGTTAGGGGACATTTAGATCTAGTGGCAATGCTGTTAAGACACATCATTCACATGCAACTTTTCAGGTCGCATTAAGAGCTGCATCTCTTGGATTTATCCAGGGAGTGGAAAGTTACAATCTTTTGCAATGCCATCCCTTGGGAATACTCATTCCATTCAAGAGGGAAAAGTGACCATCCTTTGCTTTGGGCTTCACTGATAGCCAAGCAAGCACGTGGGCAGTAAATCTGAGTGTTGGATGGCAGAGGACAGGGCAGCCTGCGCTGAGGAGCAGCTGTCACGCAGCGTGGCACTGGACCATATGTGTACCTGACGGGCAGCCCCGCATCCCTCAGGGCCGTGGCTGTTCCTCCCGAGGCGATGAGGGCCAGACCCAACGCGTTCAGACTCCTGGCGAACTCCACCAGGCCCGCCTTCTCCGAGACGCTGAGCAAAGCTGAAAGGCGAAAAGGCCACGATGAGGAGATGAGGCCTTCGGAAGCTCCACAACGCACAAACCCACCCCTCAACACACAACCGCCGCGCGGCCGCCATGTCGCGCGCGCGTGCCTCCCCCCTCCCCCCATCCCGCCCCGCGTTACCGAGCTGCTGCCGGGCCGCCATGGCGCGCGTTGCGGGCGAGAGAGGGAGGAAGGAAAGGAACGATCGAGGGCGGCCCGAGGGGATTTGGGCTCCAGCAGCAGCACCACGTGGGACCTCCGCCCCACCCCGGGTCGGGAGGGCGGGGAGGAAGAGGCAGAGCTCGGGTTAAACATTGCTGCTTAAAGTGTGTGCTGCGCCGGTTGGGTGGGGGCAGGCGGCCTGCTGTTGTGTGGGGAGCCGTGCGGGTGGCTCACCACAGCTGCTGCGGCCTGCCTGGCTGT
Source organism: Alectoris magna (assembly GCA_030625065.1). Classification (NCBI taxonomy): domain Eukaryota; kingdom Metazoa; phylum Chordata; class Aves; order Galliformes; family Phasianidae; genus Alectoris; species Alectoris magna. The sequence continues at coordinate 24,580,778 of CM060567.1, forward strand.
CCTTTGAGTAGCAGTTCCCAACGATCTGCCTCACGTTTTTTATAGAATCATGGAGTTATTCAGCTTGAACGGATCGCTAGAATCATGCAGTCTGACCACAGCCCATCCCCACTGCATCCCTCAGTGTCACATCTTGAATGCCTTCAGAGACGGTGACCCGCTGCTCCCTGGGTACCCGTGCCAGCACAGCACCGCTCTTTCTAAGAAATTGTTCCTAAAATCCAACCTGAACCTCCCCTGGTGCAACTTCAGGCCGTCACCTTTCATCCTAAGTTTTGATTTGGGACTTCCACACATGCATCTGTTGGGCCTTTATCTCCCAAAGAGCCATTCCGTGCACGCTCGGAGCAGGTAGGCTGTGCATTAGAAAAGAAGAAAGAAATGCAAGTTTGTAGATCCTGCAGAAAACTGGGAAGCGCACCCAGAAAACAGGGCTGTTGTGATTTGTGGGTCTCTAGGCTTGGGCAGTATTGTCTGTGTAAGAAGGAGTCAAGCAAGACATACAGAACACTAAATAAAGTCGGTATATGTATTACTGTGAGTAGCAGGTAGTGACAAGCAGTAATAAATTACTGCTCAGGAGCGCGGCTGGGGCCAAATGAAAATATACTGCTAAGTGGTACATGAGCACCATCATTATGAAAATACATACCTTGGAGAGAAGTGCGGCTGTACACAGAGTGCAGAGCGGTGCAGCCGAGGTGGGCTTTGGGGATGATTAATGGATGTGAAAATGAAAGATTTGATGGAGCTCTGCATATTTATCTGGGGTTGGAGAGCAATTGCATATTCTGGGGCAGCATCTGAGGCTCTGCAGACCACTGTGCATGCTGCTTGCAAAGCAGGGTTGTTTGGAGATGCTGCAGATGCAAGTGGATGGCCATGCCAGCCTATGCACAGGAGGACAGAGCTGATACTGCTTTCAGACAAATAAAGAGGCGTTATCAGCATAAATAGTGGCATTTGGGATTTTTTGCTTGTCCAGCAAGTTTGCTGTCCCTTGGATTGAGGTGAGGCTCCTGTTTGTACAGGGGCTTGCGTGGAAGGGGGGAGGTTTGAGTTTACACCGTGTCCTCTTGGACTGATGTCTGAGAAGGTCTGTCCTGGCTGTGTGCTCTTGTGTGTGGATTTGGATATGACAGAAACATCCTGGTTTTGGGGTGGCCACAGCGAGAAAATAAATCATCTGCCTCCCAAAATGTTTAGTTCTGCTTTATAGAACTAAACTAATTAACTGGGGTGGTTTTTCTTTGGATGTATTTACAGGATATTCAAATATCTTGTGCTCTGCTCACACTCCTTTATTTATTCGATAGGAGCGATGTCTGAGTGAAGTTTTTCAGGTGTTACAAACTGTTGCAGAAGTTCACCTTGAGCCAAGAACGCAGTAGCATTGTACTGGAAATCACGGGAAGAGGTAAATACTACAATTATAGATACTAAATTAAGGTTACTTCTAAATTGTACCAGGCCTACATCCAGGAGAGAAAATTCAGACTTAATTAGCAATGTGCTCTGCTGTGTTAGTAAAGAGATGTAAAAGGAAGGTGAATAGACATACAAAAGGGATGGTGGTCCTGGTTTTGCTGTTGTCAGGACAATACCCTAGATTCCCTTCTCTTGAGGCCGTAGGGAGTAATAGCAGTGCTTTCCAGCTTGGCTGCGAGTCTCTGTTTAAGTTCATTCTCTATTGATACTTTTTTCACGCCAAGAGAAATGTAGAGAAAACTGGTTAAGTTGGCTGTTTGTTAATTTGTTAGGGTAGGAGGCCAACCTAGGTTTCTCCAGCTGTCACTGCAGCTGCTTGGGGGCTGGCAGAAGAGTGGGCTTGACATAGCAGTGAACCAGGAAAGGCCCAATCCAGATGTAGGAACCAAAGCACAAGTCCCTGCAACCGTGCCTCAGGAAGCAAGGTGTCATCCATGGTGAGTGCTACAACAGTGGCCTCAGCAAACCTGCCTCACGGCCACGAGGTGTTTTGATAAAAGCACGTTGCTGTGTGCATCACTACATGGGCAAAAAGTCTTCAACTTGGAAATTATTCATCATACCATGTCTACTTCCATAAGTAAGCTTGTTTCCTTGCTTTTATCTGTATACCTCTCCATACTCTGTTCATGTACAAGCAACCTCTTGCCTCTTTTATGTACTTTCTGAACTACCTTCACATAGAAATTGCTCTGCCTTAGCACAGTCATATTTAGGAAGATGTAAGGCAGATGCATACATCTATAGCCAAACAGTTTTATTTACTGCCAGTTATTTAAATAGGAAATAGGGAGGTTGTAGTGGAAATGCTAAGTTATGTATAACTTAAGTATATGGCTTATTAATTAACTTATGGCTTATTATTAACTTAAGTATATAGCTTTTTGCCATATGCTGGACCTCAGTTTCTCTAGGTGCCTTATAGTCAAAGACTTTAGTTATGCAAGTATCTGTGTATATCCCTACACTCAGTATTATGAGATTACATATCACAGCTTTGAGTACTCATAAAAAAGTGATTGCTCGAGCAGGCTCCAAATGGCTTGTCTCAAATATAACACAACAGGGATGGGAATGGAATGCATAATATAGGTTGTTTTTTCATGGCTAGCATTGTATCTTTCTTTTTTGTTTGTTTGTTTTTATCTACCTTTTTGCTTTAAGAGCTTGCAGGAACTGTAGGGTGAAGTCTTTTGGGGGTATTCCAGGAGAAAAAGAGTTGCTGAGCTCTTTAATCACGATCAAAAGCTGCCTCATGCTGTCCAGGCCATTTGCCACTAGTTACCAAATCTGTGAGCTGACTTCAGCAGCTGAGCTGATGAATGGGCTAGCTGGGAGTAACTGGAGAGACTCAAGAGCTCTCATTTTGTGTTGCTGTTTCAACCCTTGCACTGGCACAGGCTGCCTGGAGAAGCTGGTGGTGCCCCATCCCTGGCAGTACCCAGGGCTGATCTGGATGGGGCCCTGGGCAGTCCAATCTGGTGGGTAGCAATCAGCCCACAGCAGGAGCTGGAACTGAATGGGCTTTAAGGTCCCTTCCAAGCCATGCTGTGAGGCTGTGAATCCTGAGCGCCTTTTCTTTCACTGTGCTCCCATTTAGATCACCTCCCTGGGGCTGGCATACTGTCTACTGGCTGTCTGTAAATCCATCATTGTAGTCACATAAAGATGCAGAGATGATGCTAAGATTCAGAGATACCAGAGAATTTCGTGTGCACAATGGGTTTTAAAGGTTATGTCTCCATTTCAAGCACCAGCATAAGTTGTTGGGTTTTCCCAAAGCTTTGCTATTACTTTCTAATGCTTTTTCTGCAAAAGAAACGATTTCCTTGTAATAGAACAAATTTTGCAGATTTCAGCCTGAGTTATTCTCATAACACCCTGGATTATGAATGAGGCCCAAAGGTGCATAAACCAAACAACAATTTATTTTCTGAATGTTCCCATTCCTTTCCTCACAGTGGTTTGTTCCTATCCGAGCACGGAAAGAATAATAATAATAAAAAAGTAAGAAATAGTTTCTTCTGTTGGCAAATTGTTGTGTATTCTATTGTCTGGAACTCCCATGCAGTGAGACAATGAATCCCAGAGCATAAGACCCTGCGTCGATGAGTGAGGAAGCAGCCTGTGATGTGTAAGCAAAGGGGCAAAGCGGTGTCTCGCAGGGAAGGTGAGTTGTCTATTGCAGGGCTGCTGCAGAGCTGTGCAGGGAGTGGGTTCCCACTAGGGTGCGCTAGGGCAGTTAAAATAGGGATGGTGTCCTGGGATCAGAACGGAAGCAGTAAAGATGCTTGTAAGAAATGGCACCTTTGCTCTTAAAGCAGAGGATGTGATTAGTTTCCCCGTCTTTTAGCTACAGCTTTTCACCTAGGAGAGGGTGAAGCGCACTGTGAAGCTGCCTGAGTGCACTGAGGTTTGGGCTGGAAGAGCCCTTCCTCGTGGAAGACCCCAGCCCATGCAATGACGGCAGGGAGAAGATGTGTTCCTAAGCCTTTTATTTAACTTGTTTCCTCTCCTAGTCCCCTTTTTTGCTTATTGCTTTGGATAACAGAGGAGGGGGAAATCTGTAGAGCCCTCTGTATGTCAGCAAGGATAGGAGTCCATCTCAAGATCTCATTCGTGCCTCTTGTCCTTTGTGCCTTTCAGAACTGACCCTAGTGTATTTCCCCAGCATCACACAGGAATTTTCTGCCTCAGCCCATGCCTGAACCGAGGTCTCTCAGATGCTGGCCTTTCTCTGCTAAGCTAGTTTTCTCCATGTTTACTTAATCAGCCTGCTGGAGTGTTATTCCTTTCATGATCTACAACCCAATACATAAAGGTGACAGTGAATGAATCTTGGTTTAGGATTCAGTTGGCATGATAATTCCCCATGGTTCCTGAGATATTTGGAATTTGCTCAGACAAGATCTGGGAGATGGTGAAATGCTCCCTGGGTGGGGTGAGAGCCTCAAGGCAGAGGTGACAGTTCTGTCCACCAGGCATCATCTGCTGTAGGGCGAGGGGGATCTGCAGCAAAAAGCAAAACACAAAAACAGGTAGTCACAGAGGAGTTCTTAGCACACAATACAAATAGTGTCAGGGCTGATAATAAAGTGTCAGGAGGGGTATGGAAATCAGTGAAGCTTGGTCTGAAAACCTTGCAACAGATTAAGAAGAAATGTGCATTTTGTATAGTAATTCAGCTTCAGTCATCTTTGGTTCACGGAGTCCCTGAGATACTTGTCTAGGGAGGAGAGAGACTGAAGACAGTGAGGACAAAGCTGGGTGGAAGACTAGCTTGGACTAGGCAGTGTTGAAGGGCTTAGGCACTGGTCAACAAACCCCATCATTCAGTTCCACTGAAACATCCTGCTCATCTTTCTGTCAAATGCCAAAGAATGGCTTGCAGGGAAAGGCCAATTCTGTGAACTGTGGGACCCAGGAAACCCTGTCAGACTGCGTTTCAGGAGACCTGACAGCAAATGCAGGCAGAGCTGCAATTTTGCAGTATGCCTGAGAAAATGGCAGCTGGCCAAAGGCAGCAGGAGGCTCCCCTGGGAAGCCAGCCATAGGAGGCTGTTGATATGTGTTATGCTTAGAGCTAACTGTGATCTGGACCCCAGAGAGCTGGGATATAGAGTATGAAGGAGTCTTGCTACAGTGTCTTGTGGTCTCAGTAGGAACGTGGCTAAACAGGATGGAAAAAGACATGTACATGTGACATGTCCAGCATCATAGTCAGTGCCAAAGCCGGTGAGACCCTGCAGCAGTCTCTAATTGGCAGATGTTTTTATTGTTATAGACTTTCTTAGGGTTGTGGTTTTTTTGCTGATTTCACACATAATAAAGACAGGAGGATGGAGGGAGAATGAAGCTTTTTTTCCATAAATCACTTTTATTTTTTTTTAACCTCCAAGGAAACTGGACCAGGTTGATGCATTTTGGCTTGAGAAACATGGATAACATCTTACTGAAGGGGCGGGGGGGAGGGGGGGAAGAAAATGAATGTTGTTTCTTTTCTTTAGTGCTTAAGACTCAGAGGCTTTTGATTCCTCAGGAGTGTCTTGTGCTTTCTGAAATGTTTCTTTCCTGTATGCCCTGCATTCATAATGAGCTGTGGCTCCATCTTTTGCTTCTGACCTTCCTTGCTCTGAGTCTCCAGTCACAACAGGACAAATTCTGGCTTTTCAGAACTGTCTTTCTGAAGTGTTACAGCAAGAAATGACCAGAGGAGGAAGTTTATTTTCCCAGAAAACATCACTGAACCAGCTCTTTTTCACCTAAATCAAGCTTTTCATTAAAAAAAAAAAAGAAAACAAACAAGCATTTGAAAATGATCAAAAGGCCTTAAAATTAACATTTCCTGGTTGCAGAATAAAGAATAGAATTTTCCAGATAATATTTTTGTGGGAAAAATAGGATTTAGTCATGCAGCTAATTACCCTGGAGCTGCAGAGCTGCGATGTTCACGGTTCCTACCAGTGTACAAGCTGTGTCCTGCCTTGCTTGTTGATTTCTGCAGCTTAGATACACAGAAGAAACCTGCACCCGACCCCTCCAGGGAGAGAACAGGATTAGCGTTGGCTTTGCATAAGTACTTCTCTCCTCCACACTCTGTGCAGTTCAGATGTTGTAACTGTGCCCATCTCTGCTTTGTGCCTCTTTCTCTGGAGTCACTGGGGCCATCGGTTATGCTTTGACTGGGAGGAGAGTTGGCCTGGGGAAGCGTTTATAATTTTCTTTTAAAGGTTATTTGTTATTGTCTTTTTCAAAGTGCATTCGTCTTTGCTGTTTTATAAGCACAAGCACTCAAAATTCCAGTGGCAAGCAGGAGCAAGAGTGGATATCCAGGCTCTCAGGAAGAAGCTGTTAACACCAAGTTTTATTGTGACATGGATCAGTTGGCAGGAAGTGTATCTGTCAGCCCTCAATCACATTTGGAGGGCAGAACAGTAATTTGGCAGAGCTCAGGTTAGTCATCACCTGGTTCCCACTGCACTATGACTCTGAGCAATGGGAGGGAACCATTGGCTTTATTGCTAGTTGGGAGATGTAGGCCTCTAAGATCCACCACTGCACCATAGGAGTAGGCAGTCAAATGATGCCAGAGAGGTAAGGTTCTTTTCCTGGGTGAAATTAACAGGTGCATGGGAACGAAATATTTGGCCCTATATGAGATGAGTTCAGTGGTAAAAACAGCCTGGGACTCTGGCCAAGGCAGCAAGGCCAGAGGGAACAGTTAGAATAATGTAATGGGGATTCCTGCAAAATATTGCTATGGACTTCCAGCTGTATTCTTCAATTTACCTAGCTAATGTTTTCTTCAGCACTGGCTTTTAATTAATGATAATATCATTAATCACGTAATTATGGGCTCAACCCATCCTTATGAGACTTGGGTAACTAATGAGGACTGGTAACGCTTCAGTTTATTCTGCTGTGTTTTATTGACTAATTTAATGTAGCTGAAAAGAAGCAAGCATGCTGGGAGCAGGATCTCCAAAACATAAAATTTTGCTGACAATATGCAATATCTAGCTATTTCTGGAGAGCTGAAGAATGGCATTATTTTATTTACACTTTTTATTTACATTGCTTTCCACTGTCAGAACCCAGAGAAGAACTTGTTTGGATCTGGTCATGTCCATTTAACTCATTTTGTGCTCACAAGCACGCACCAGTGTTAGGACAACCACAGTGGGAAAGGATGACTGCTCAAAGCCAGAGGCTGTTTTATCACAATAGGTCAGGTAAATGTCCTTTGAATAGAACACAGGGAGTTCTTCCTTAAGAGATTAACTCCTGCAAGGGGCTGAAATCTTGCTGTTGGGCTCCTTCAAATCCTGTTGATGCCATAACACATAGCAGCGAGCACATTACGTTAAGAATACATGTGACTGACTGAATCGTGTGAAATGGTTTCTACTTTTACTGGATTAATGTTAGAGACTTGGGTCTAATGCCAGGGGTTGGAGAAAGGCAGATTAATTTTCCACATCATGCTTTTCTATTCACTTCTGACATTTCTCTGCCAAAGGCCGCCTTTTCTGTTCCTACATCGTTCCTAATTTCAATGGTTATCAGCATTGTACCCTCTGGAAAGAGGGCAGATCTTTTCTTTAGAGACACTTCAGGCCAAGGAGATCCTTTTGTAAGCATCTTGGCCATGGAGAAGGCCCTGCATAGTGAACTTCATGAGGTTCTTTGTTCCTGAAGAAGCAAGGATAAAAGATGGTGGTAGGAAGTCCAGCATTTGAAGTCCAATCTCCAGCTCTATCACAGATCTCCACTGACAATTGGAGCAGATTGTACTCTAGAACAACAGAAATAACCTGTGGCTGTAGCAGAGTGTAGATTTAGCATTTCCAGTTTAATTCATAAAGAAGTTTCCATATCAGTCACAAATACGCCTTGCTTTCTGGAATCATTTTTGTTGCATGTCATGAAGCTCTTGATCTGCATTCTCCTGAGCCAGCCAGCACTAGATCAATTCCCTCTGGTCCTTTCCCATCTTTGGATTTTACCTTTTCACTGCTGTCAGTATTTACGGCCTCCTCTTCCCCAAACCTCATTGTTACTTGGTTTGCGGCCAGCTTTTGTTGATTGCAGATCTTGCAATAATTACTGGTTTGGGTACTTTTTGGGGATATGATGAGACTGTTGGTGTTGTTTTGTTGGTTGTTTCTTTTTTTTTCTTCCAGAAAATGAAGCTTTGTTTTTTGTTACTGGAGAAAACTGAAAGTTGCCTGAAGGATGAAAACTAGAAGGCAAACATTTAGAATACACAGAGTGCTTTTATAAACTCATCAGTTTTCAAGCTAGTTTCAGTCTAACTGGAAAGTTTTGAGCGCTTGGTTTAAGCAGTACACCGCAAACAATATCAATTTCAGGCACATCTTGCATACACAACCCTTTCATCATTGGCCCCATGGAAACACTTCTGTTTCTCCTACGAGTCTCCGTGTAATATTATCCTGGTTAGTTTACTATCGCAGTTTGTGCTGTGTCATGTGCTGCACCAGTTTTGTTTTCATTTTGCATTTTACTTTTTTACTTCCACATGGTAGCTGAAGTACTGCAGCTCTCTGATCTTGCTTTCATGTTTTCCCCTGATTTTCAGTTGTGCTTAGATCAGCATTTACTCATCTCTGCTGCCCTTGTCTTTTCCCCTCGTTCTCTTCTCTATAACACGATCTAATTTTGTTTGCACAGGATTTTATGGACTTCTGCATTCACTAGCTATGGGCCAACTTGTCTGTTGAAATTCCCCCCTCATCGTTTGTGCACTTTGACATCTCCTGCTAACTGCCATTCCTTAGCATCCATTTCTATTGCTGCCCTCCATTTTCTGGGAAGAACTTCTGATTAGGCAATAAATGCTGGGCTATCCATCATCATATGCCTATAAGATGCTTGTCAGCCTATGAGGCACAGATCACTCTTAATTGATTGAAGTGAGCCACGGATAAAATAGCTGAAGGCCTGATTTCCACTGACATCTTCCTGTGAACCTGTTTGATGTGATAGAAGTGAGGCAGAGCTGTTCTAAATGCCATGTAGCACAGTGCAGTGTGGCTGTTTAAAGACATGCAGAACTCAGGTGGTTTCACAGAAGTCGTGTCAGTCAGCTTTTGTTTGATTTCAGGTTTTATTTTCATTTATTTACACTATCACCCATTATGTGTAGAATGTTTGCTAAACAATGAAGAATAATGGTCCTGACCCATGCAGCTGACAGCAAAAGGGCTGACGAAGGGAAGGAATGCAATAAAAGTGGTATTTTATGTCTGAATCGTGCTTCTCAGCCAGCTGTACCGATTTAAAAAAGAAAAAAAAAAAAGGCTGGTTCTATGGGGAGGCTGGGAAACAGTAACAATAATTACTTTTGTGAAGAAAAAAGTATGAAATATTTGGACCAGTGCTTTGATGAAAGATGACTTGTTGCTGACAGCACAGGGAGGGGAGTCCTGGAGGGGCATTTAGATTTATTGGCCACAGACCTATGTCCAGTAGCTCTGTGTAGCATTGTATTTGAGAAGATACTGAGACAGCAGAAGAACTTAGGGCACAGAACAATCTGATGAGCAGGCAAATGGCAGATGCTGAGTGTGAGATGAGAACTGCTAAGGTTGGGGTGGAGTTATGGGCTAGGGGCAGTTGGTGAAGCAGGGGAGGAAGTGGTTGGAGGTATTTCTCTGGCAAGTGACCCTGTAGTCCCATATCCATGTGATGCAAAGGAATCAGAAGAAGGTCCTGAAGGTGTTACAGAGCCGTGCAGATGTGGCACCAAGGGGCACAGTCATTTGGCATGTTAGGGATGGGTTGATGGTTGGACTAGATGGCCTTAATGGTCTTTTCCAGCCTTGATTATGTGCTTCATCCACCCACTGTGACTTTGAGATTGGCTTTGTTCCACTTAGATGCAATGACAGAGTCCTACTGATTTCGTGGGAACCTTAGAAATCAAAGAAAACTTTCTGTGGCAACCAGCAAATTCAATAAAAGCATCGATTTCCCCAGCTGGCCAATTAAAGAGCATAAATGAGGGGTAGCTGATTTCTGTCTCTGAATTAATGTAACAAATGATCATTGATTTAAGTGAGAAGGAACTATACTCCAAAGAAAAGGGCCTTCCCTACTAAAACATCCTCGACCCTGTGTGTGTTGGTCTCCAGTATGTCTGGGTAACGAAACTGCTTTCACAGGCAACGGGTTCACCACTGGCCATGTGTAATCCCATTTTGCCAAGAGCCTGAAGCATATCTCAGTGCCCCAGCACCTAATTTGCAGACTGGCTGTGTATGGGTTGCCTGTGGAGGCGGGTGCCGTGGGTGTGCTGCAATGATGGTACAGAGGCAGGGTTGCATCTGCTGCTCCTTGCTAAGGATGGTAACCCTTATGCAAAGGCAGGGCAGGCTGTAACATTTTAACAGCTCAGTTGCTTGCGTCAGTACACTGGTGTCAGGGCACTGACCTGGGGAACGTCTCATTTTTGTATCGATCCATTGGCTTTGACGTAGAGCAGGCTCACCTCAATAACACATGTGACATCCTGACACATGCTGACCTGCCAGAGATGCCAGCTCCTCTCATCACCTTGCAATAGTGGTTCACTGCTTTTGTGCTTGATGAGTTCTGTCTTGTTTTTTATTTTTCTGGTAGCCCCCACCTGTAATAGAAATGTTCTGAGAGGCCTCAGCAGACACGATGTTCTTTCTACTGTTCATCACAGGAACAGGACTGTGCAACAGGTGTGATATGTATTGGGGAAATGCACCATTTTCAGGCAGCTGAGCTTTAACAGAACAGGATGCTCAGTTCCAAGGGGAGAGGGATGTTTTCATCAGTCCCAGGGATGAAAGCTGAGCTGCTTTACAATGTAGTCTGATAGAAAGTGGCTGTTAGAAAAAAATGTCTTTAAAAGTCAGGTGTGGATTTGCATTCTGAACTGACAGTTGCACAAGCTGGTAAATCATACATAATGAATACCTTATTAGCTTAATTTTGTCTGTTTGGGGTCACTGTGAAGAGCCCATTAGAAAATAGCAGTTTTCTCCAAGGATGCCAAATAGTTGGTTGTTATTATTTCTGCAAATAATACTGAACCTGTAACTTGTTTGAGAGCAGCTTATTGCGCTATTCAGAGGTCGAAATCAGAGCATTAACTGGATAGATAGCTGCTTAGTGTGCTTCTCTCCCTTGATCATGGCAGTGTAACTTCTAGAATCAAGTTTCTTGTGTGCAGAGGGATGACCACGGGCTCAGTTTCACTACCCCAAACCAGCTGAAAACTGTGATACCTCTGCATTATGTGGTCTTTCTGATGCTGGTGTTTGTAGAATGCACATTTTTCAGCCTCTTATCTATTTTTTTTAATCATTAGGGTTACATAGAGATCTTTTGTTTTAGGGGAAGATGGTATTCCCAATTATACTCCAGAAATAGGAACGTGAGGGGGAAAATGAAACACCTGAGAGCACCAAACCACAAATGTTCCTTTGTAATAAAGCACAGGATTTGCTCCCAGTAAACTGTCAGAGCTCCTGCTGGAAGTGCAGCATGCTTGCTGAAAAGCACCATGTGAAGCAGCAAAAAGACTTGTTTAAAAATTCAGATATGTATTTATGGGCTTTAGAACTTTTTCCCCAGAAGTAACATAGCTCCAGTCTTGTAAGTGCAGGTAGCTGTCACAGAAGCTTTCTGTTTCATGGCTAGAAGTACCAGAGGCAACAGTGGTATTTTCAAGAGAGCTTTGATGCAGGATGTTCAAAAGCATGATTTCTATTCTACTCCAAAACTTGCCCCCCCAAAACCTCCTTTGGACTCTTCCAGGTATGAAACAGTTTAACGTAGGCTTCAATGCTCTTCTTAAGGTTTTCTCCTGTTCTCCCCACATGCGTCTTGCCAAAGAGACGGCTGAAATGTTACCAGCGGTGCTTTGTACTGCAGATGGATTCTGATTATTCATAAGATGGTCAGTGAGAATGGGACTATTTCATGTCTTGTCAAAGCAGCACAAGTAGGAAGCTGCTTTTATGAGACTTGCTGCTGCCTTTTCTCAGTTGTCTCTTTCATGTGCCTGAGCAGGACTGAGATGACACTCTGCTTCATAAAGAGCCACAGCAGCGTGTGAGGCAGCTCAGGAAGCAGTTTACAAACAGCATAAGAGAATGGAAATATTTTAAGCTGAATTTCTACGACTTTCCATGTGAGCATTCCAGTATGAGTACATTAAATTCTCATATTACTCAACAGTCGGGGCTATTTAGCAATAAAGACCTCTGGCACTGAAAGAGACTCAAAACAAATCTTTCCAGCCAGCAATAAAATGCAAGGAGTGTCATGCTGAAGATCACTGGGTCGCGTAGCTTGTTAAGGCAAGGGGCTAGAGGCTTATTTATGCAATTGCTGCAAGTGATGTTGTCTTATGACACGCTCACTGCAATAGATAACTGCCTTGGAGTTTAAAAAAATTAAATATAGTCCTACGAATACAGTTCTGTAGCCGCAGTAAATTAAATTGTGCACATACACACACACAGAGCATTAGGGCTTTTTGAAACTCGTTCCAGGCTGCATATGGAATTGCTTTTATAGCTCTTGATTGTTCTCTCTGGAAAAAATAACTGTAAGTGATGCTTGTTGTGTGTCCTGGAAAATGAGGAAAAAAGACTTAAAGCCAATGTGTGCAGCAGCATCTTGTAAGTCCCTGACTTCCAGTCCAGGGCAAAGGAAGAAAGCAGCGTGGGCTTCTCACCTTTTCTCATGTAAAATGAAGGTGCCTGACTGCACAGCTTTCCAGAGATTTGAATAACGAAGTAGTTCTAGCTAATGATTATATTACAGTTTTATTTCTTCAGTGCTTTGCACTGCATCCACAGCATGCAAAGTGCCTTCTGGCCACCAAGAGGAGGCCCAGTCCTGCAAGGATACTGTCCCAGGGCTTTCTGCCCATGTGTGGGTCAGTAAAGCCTTCTTCTAAAAGAAAACAGCTGGCTACCAAGTGAGGCCGAAGGCCCACGGGGTCCCTGATTTTCCACAGGGCCTTTTCTAAGATGGTCAAAACACATTAGCCATTCGTACCGCTTCTAATGCTGAAAGTGTCATTAGAATGTGGGACTGAGTGAGTCTCAGTAAATTCCAGTGGTACAGAAACACAGCATTTTACATTAACAGAGCCCCAGGGCTCTTGCCTGGCTCAGAATGACACATTCTTTGTCAACCTTTGTGCCCAAAGCAATATCAAAATAGTAATGCAGCACAGAATTGCTTACAGTATTTTATTCCATGGCTAGCTTTTTTCCTGGTTTTTTTTTTTTTTTTTTTTTTTTTTTGTGGAAATGCAGGGGACAATGCATTGGTTCTAGCTGGGAGAAGGACGCATTAGCTGGTCTTGTCATGTAAGCCAGTGTCAAGATAACACAAGAGTCCTTGATATTGCTGTTCTTCTGCTGGGAGGAGAATTGTTTCCTATGGGAGATGGTTGACCTGTTGGTTGATGGCCTCTGCTATTACATGATATGTTATTTGTGCACTCTAGGTTTCTTCATACATGTTAAACAGCCTGTGCTGGTAAGAACGTTAATGCCTTGCTATGTCACCTGGCTGACACTGGATATTATCTACACATTCGTGCTCTAGTTCAACTTCTTCCTAGAAGTTATATCCCAGATAAATATTACAATCTCATTTCCCCTCAGAAGTCTTTACTGCCATCTCTGAACTATTAGCACAGGACAAACTGAAACTCTTTTGGCCATTTCAAGTGAAATGCACATACATACATGTGTATTAGTAGCCTGTCCTGAAACTTGTTTTGGAAAAGAAGGCATCAGCTGGCTCCTTTAAGAGGGTTACACAGATTGGTATCTACAGAGTGGCTCTTCTGTGGTATTTTTCCTCAAGCAGACATCTGGCCCTACTTCTGTCTTCTTGAAGGCAATGAATGTTGTTTCCAGTGCATCATCAAATGTTTTGTTATGAAGTAATTAGAGAGTGTTTTTTATAAGCATTCTGACTGCAGAGAGTTGTTATTATTGTTATTATTATTATTATTATTACTGCTACTATTACTACCTTCTGGCAATGAAGAGGAAGACAGTGATCCTCCCTTGATGTCTGTTGAAACAATGTGAAGAAAATGGGCAGACCTTTGGATTCTAAATAATGCTCCTATCCATAAATAACACTCCTGAATCCATAAATTCAGGGCTCTTTCTAGTCAGGCTATCTTTCTGCCAAAAGGCATTCGTCTTTATGCACAGGCACAGTGTCTGCCCTGTGCCCCTCTCCCAGCACTGGTCCAGCTGCGTTTTCTGGCTGTATATTTCTCATAGAACACCCTTCTTGTGGTTTTAATGGCACCCAAAAGGGCACACATCTGCTGGGTTTTCTGATCTGTTCAAAAATTTTCCACCCATAAATTTTATCTGTGTGATGAGGGGAAAAAAATGCAAGAAGCAACAAAGAAAGTCATTTATTTGGGATTTCCAAATGTCCAGACTGGAGGTGACTGGAATTCTGGCCCAGTTTTGTAACTTGGTAGCTGCAGAACTCAGCACATCCCTTGGGGATGTCTTGGACTTGGAACAACGAAACCCAGAATATGGTCATCAAAAAGCCTTGCTAATAGCCAGGGGCCTTTTGCTGTGCCCTTAGTGCAAATACATGACTACAAGAAAGCTTCTAAGAGCCAGCACAGTCACAGTATCTATTCTTGTCTTTAACTTTCTTCCATTTCTGTTTGAAAAACAGCTGTAGCATATGGATTGATAAATCTAGCGGTGACAGGTATCTGAGGCATAACCTGTCGTGGGATCTTGCCCATTTGGTCACCCAGGGGTGGGTATGCCGTAGCTCAGGAGCTCCATGTGTAACAAAGGCAACTCCCAAGATAAGGTCATGGCGCAACCCCCAGAGAGGGCGTGCTGGTGGCAGGCTCCTGGCTAATTGCAAATTCTAGGTCTCCAATTGAAACCCAGGTATGTGGCAGCACATCCTACGGCAATTCCCAGGGAGCCGCTGTGTTTCCCAGCATGTGTACCACACCTGGCTGCCCAACGTGCATGCTGTGTGTAGAGATCTAGAAATACGAGCCAAAATCTCAGCACATGCCTTAAGTTCTTCTCATGCACTCTCTTCGGTACTGCCTTGGGGAATCAGACCAGAATTCTTTGTGAAGGACTTCACTGTTTGCTCTTATGCAGGATGCTGGGGTGCTAGTCATTAGGGAAAGGAGGGCTGAGCACTCTCTCCCAAGGCTGGCTGTGAAGCCTCAGGACGAGCCACATTCCTTCTCCCATTCAATGAAGACTACCCATTTCCATCACATGAGTCAGAGGATCAACCTCACTTTGACAGGACATCTGTCATGTATAAGTAACCTGGAGAGGGAAAGAGGTTATCTAACTGTTGCTTTGCTAAAGCTTAAGGAGATGTCAAAACCACAGTCTGAAGGGAAGCAAGCCCTGCATTGCTTTTGTCCATACTCCCCCATCACTGCAGCACTTGTGTGAGATTATTTCAACACATATTTTTCTTCTACAGCAAGCAAGTTCCCAGCTATAGGAGGCTGACAGGCCTTGTGTAACTCGTCCTTACTCATCAGCACTCCCAGTACTCATTTGGATCTCAGGGTGTGGTCCTAATTAGCTGATTTTGTAACAACACCCAAGTGACTTGGTGAGGGTTAGACATCCTAGAAACCTATTAAATAGGAGTATAGTGACTGCTTGTCCTTGGAGTACTCTTTTGGATTGCTGTTTGCTTCTAGAAATTGAGCCTTTGGGATTTTTTTGTCCATCCAACCCGTATCGCTTCAAAATCTGTTGAATAAATTCAGCTAGATTATGCTGGTAGATAAATCCTACAGAAATGATCAGCCCTGCAGAGATTTCATAAAAATGTGCAACCTGGTGGAAGAGTAAGAGTAGTTTAAGGGCCTTCACTGATAATCCTGTGCTTGTTTATGAAACAGAAAATCCACATGGAAAGAAGCATGCATGAATATCCAGAGTATGAGAAAAAACATTGCTCACAACTCAGTTGCTAAATCTGAGCAAACTAGGCTGAGTACGTGTTTTGTTGTCTCCTGCTAAACTTTGCTTGTGTTTTTCTGTTGCTGCTTTGAAGATCTCTTACTCAAAATGGAAGATAACACTAAGCTGCTTTCTGGTATCCTGTGGTCTTCACCAGACATCAACCTAGTCTCAAGGCTTCTACCAGAAAGGCATAAGCTTGGGCAAGGACTGCATAGTATTGGAGGTCAGGTACAGTCAGACATGTATGACCAAGACTATACTGTTTGGAACAAAACAAGGCTTTGCTTTGGTTGTTTTTATAACACGGAGCAGGTGTTTAGACTTCTTGGTTGCCTTTTGAATAGTTCAATAAAATCAAGTGCAGGTTCAGCTTTTGCTTTATCTCTGGTTTGGTGTGAATTGATCACCTTTGATTTGGAATAACAAGCTCTTCTAACCGTAGTCAAACCATTAAATACTTTCAAAAGGTTGTCTGGCTCTATGCAGGCATCCTTACTAGTTGCTAGATATTGGATAAGCCAGACAGTACTAGTAATCTCTGCTCTGTTGATACTGGCATCACTTTCTGTGTTGCATTATCTATCAGGAAATACACTCTTAGTGTTATCTCTTTCCAGTGTTTTAAGACAACTGGTTGTGAAGCTAGTCCAGCATTTCTTATGGAAGAAAGAAAACACTTTTTTGTAATTCACATGATTGAGGGTTTAGCTTCCCATCATGTGCAGACGACCACAATTAATTTTTAACTTCATACAATTTGCATCTTTCAGAAAATGACTGTTTTCATCGCATACAGAACAGCACGGCTGTGGTACAGCTGCTGTCATAAGCACATCTTGCTGCTTCTTTTTCCTTAACCTTCCAGTTTGTCTTTAGAAATTTTGATTCGGAAGCTTTTTTCTTTTTTTTTTCTCTCTTTTGCATCTTTGACGCTTTCATTTGGGTAGCTTGGTTGTCCCCAGCCTCAGAAATACCCATTCTTCTTTGCAAAGTCAAATCCGTTTTTCATAGTGACCTTGCTTTGACCTTCCTATGTGTCTTTCCTTAAGTTCTGTGGGCTCTAATTAGTCCATCTGCCAGCTGTCCAGGTTCATGTGACAGGACATGAGCGTCACCACACAGATTGGAAGCTGGCTGAGTGCTTTAAAATGATAAATGGGAAATGTCAGAGGATTTGGATGCTGGTAGCTGTCTAATGTCTTATTGTAAGCCTTGGCATCAGATCTGATCTGAACACTGTTAATAATCAGGAAAAAAGGTTAAAGGACATACTAATGAAACTGGCAGTGATAACATCTGCTTGCTGTTACAAAGCAAGGCTCTTGAGCAAAGTTTGCCATGTGTTATATCAGCTAATGCCCACATGGAAGCCCTGAGATCCTGTGGGTTTGTGTAGATTGAAAGTTAGACCGTGGCTTAAAGATTTGAGAAAGGGACTTAAGCAAGCTGGTGCTACACATAACTGAGCACAGTGGTAGCCAAACTAGTGGGCTTGAGTTATGTACTCTGAAGAGCTGTTAATTGCTGGGCCTATTTGATGGACAACAGGGTGAAATAGAAGGGATTCATGATCTGCTGGCAAGCTTTTACTACATCAGGGAGACACTAACGAGCTTATTGTGGCTGTCAAGATCTGTAAGCATACTGCCTTTCCCTATCTGTTACTTGTAGCCCCAACTTTTTTCCAGCTAACCTTAAATCCTGATTCAGCATTGTGCATGAGTGGTATCGTGGGAGTTTGTAGCTGGTTGAAAAGTGGGTAGCCTGGCAAGGTAGATGCATGTAGGAACCGCACAAATAAAGGGCTCAGCTGCTGGGTGTGGTGAGATGTGATTCATGGAACCGCAGCTTTGCTAGGAGCTGATGTAGATGAAAATGTCCTTAGGATCCAATGGATAGTGTAAAAGACTAGCTGGTGACACTGCATTCCCATCTGAACAGAGGCTTTAAAGCTAAAAGATGCATTTCCCTACTGTTCCTTGAGTTTGTTCCTACTGAACTTGTCATAATTGTCATGAGCGGTAAAAAAAGTAATCATAAGCTCTTCTGAAAATCCTGTTCCGACCGCTTTAGTGCTGGGTCCCTCTAATTCACTTGCACAAGACTTATACGTTTTCATTTTGGTGCTCAACTGCTCTGATTTCAGAATATCCTGAAACTCACATTTCATTTGAGGTCTTGTTCCTGAAAACAGGACCGCTCAGTAGAAATATGTAGCTGATATTCAAGGACTTGTGAGCTGAAAATCAGCAACACAGTTCTCCACGGAGGCTGTGGATGCGGTCCTCTCTAACCCCTTGTATTTCCAAGCTCAAACACATTGAAAACGAGAAGCAAAAAAGTCAGTGAGGAGATTCTGGAGATGTCTTTTCTGGTGGCAGAGAAGTAGTGAAGTAATGCCACGTCAACTGCAGTTCCCATTAAGTATTGCTGCCTATAGACATTCTGAGGGCCCTGATTTCTTCTCAGAAGTACTCAGTGATAATCCTTCTCAAAACTCTGTCATTTTCAGGTGAGGAACTTACATGGATCCTGCCATGCCTTTGGAAGGAATTTGTAGTGGCCGAGAGAGCAGGTGCAGTCATGCACAGGGAATGCCGTGGGCTGCTTGACAAAAGCCTTTTTTTATAGTTTTTGCAAGTGGCATACTAATTAGCATAAGACTCTTCTGCCTTTCCAGCATCATCCAACACTGTTCAGTGTTGCCTAATGTTGTCAAGGCCTTAGGCAACTGTTGTCTGATGTGTGAAGTAGCCAATGTTTTAAGTTAGCTGTAGACTTTAACTTTTGCATTTGTTTGTGCAGACCAATGTGATGTTCTTTGATTTTTTGTTTCCTACTCATTCAGGTTTCAGAGTGTCCAAAAGCTTGGACTTCATACGAAGATCTATTTTTTGGTAGAGGGCTATCCTATAAAACAGAGCGGCTACCCAGCTGAAAATTGGTAGTACCCATTACATGAAGGCTTTTCTTCCCCTTTTCTGCTTTTATAACCGTTTTGGTAGAAAGGGTGGCACCATCTTGTAGCACCTTGCTAGTGGATACCATCTTAGCAAAGCGTGCTAGCAGGCCACATAACTTGTGTTTATCTTTGAGCAGCTAGGTCTGCTCAGCACTGGTCTGCTAGTGCCTTGTGAGTCGCAGGTTAAGAGTGGGGGGCTGCAGGCTGCTCTTACAGCACTCCTTGGCCTGGCTTGATTTGTTGACAAGAGATCACAGCTGAAGTCCACACATGGCATCCCTGTGATTCCTTTGCAGATGGAGTCAAACATTTGGTCAATATTAGGTTACACTAACCATGAGGAATGTCCCGCTGCTGCAGTTCAGTAACTAAAGACACTGCAGACTATGCAAGGGGAAAGTACCAGAGTCCTGCCTCTTTGATGAGTCATAGCATTGCCCCACTGCTCCCCTTGCAGATCTTCTTTAGTTCATTCTGCTTTGCATGTATTTTGTGGCATGGCAGTTCATCTGGTTACACTGCTTTTCTCACTGCTGGAGTGATCATTCCTCCTCCAGGCCCCTGAGGGTACCTAATCACTGTTCATCCGTGTGCCTATGGAAGTCTCTGTGGTTTAGTTGTAGCATGCACAGTCATTGCAAGATTAGTGTTTTGCTCTTGTTTTTTGTTTTCCTCATAGCCAACAGATTATTATTTTTTTTTCTTTTTCCAGCACTGGCTTTAATGGGGTAAATATTCTGCCCTGGCAGATTTGCTGCAACTTCCCCTGTGTTAGACAGTCTTGCAGATCATCAGTCACTGACTCCATTCTCTTCCCAGTTCTGTCTTGCATCACTTCCCTAAGTTTTCATTTCTCAATAGAGCTAACTTGGCACACCTGGGAAGTATCATTGCATCCATATTCACTGAAGTAAAAGCTCCTCTACTTAAAAGAACTTCTCAAGTGAAGGACTCAGAGTTTGTGAGTTCTTGGTGTAAAGCAAGAAACTTTTTGCCCTGGACTCTGTGCCCCTTGTGTGACATCGTGGTGGGCCATAGCCACATGTGAGGTAATGAGCCATGCCTCTAAAGACTTGCCTTGGGTGAAATCAGAGCTCCCCTGAGGATTTCTACAGCTGCATGTCCACAGAAGCAGGTTCTGCTTTTCTTCCCCCTGCTCTGAACCAGCAATTTGCCCCTCTGCCCTGAAGAGACAAACTACAGTTTTTCAACAAGAGAAATAACACACCTGAAAGTTTATTGGTTAAAGAAATAATTTAGTTTTTCTCTCCTCTTCCCTCTCTGCCTGTATGCGCCTTAGCATTGTCACTGGCACATCTGCCTGCTCTGGTCACTGAGTCCAGGAGTGGCCATGTAGTTGCACAGCCTCCTGTGCCATCTGCAGGAGTTGGTAAGTAAAGGAGTTAGAAAGCAAGAATGTATAAGGGATTAATGAAGTTCTCATCTTGCATTTTTGAGCTGGAACTGTATGGTGTTTGGGGAGATGAGTACAGGCGCTCTGAGAGCCAATTGACATTGAGTTATTCTGGTTTTATGGTGGTGAACTCGAACAAATTACCCTTTGGGTTCTTCCCAAGGGGAATGTTTGTTGTCTCGGTTCACAAAGGAACTAAGGATGTGCATTTGCTTGGGAATATTATTATCCAAATCACAGTGTTCTTTTGAAACAGTTTTTTGACTGAATACCAAAAAGAAGCAATCAAATGCTTGCCTCAGAAGACCTTGGCAAAGCAGTGAATGGTGAAATCATAAATTTCTTCTCTCCTGCTCCCTTAGAGAAAAATTATCTATTTTTGTTGTTTTTTTTTTCTGGCCTTGGAGAGGAAGTGAATCAAGTTTGCAAATGGTGTTTGGATCAAATGAAATGAAATCTGCTGTGCCTTTTACATGTAGCTAAACTAGGGCAGTGTCCTGAGGAGCGGTGCTTGTTCTTCACTCACAGACCTCTCTCTCCTGAGGAACTTTGGTGGAAGAAACATCAGTGTAGAGCTGGGAGTTTAGATGTTCAGGTTTCCTCTCATCACTATCAAAATTTTACCAGGGAAGACTTTCAAGCTCATTGAGCAGCACTTTTAGCCACCCTTAGATCAAAGTTCCTCTGCTTCAAGATTGTTCAGGCTGGCAGGGTTGCCTCTTCCACATTTACCCCTGGGTGAAGTTTGGCAAGGAATCGTTCAAGATGTTCTTCATTTCTGAGGCATAATGTTGGTTTGTGGCTAGAACAAATGGTATGTGGGAGAATCTATTTTGATCTTTTGTGTGAAATGTGCTGAGAGCAGCAAAGTCTTCTTCCACAGCTTGCTTAGATTGAAGGACATGGCAGCATGCTGCTTGGTTGGGGTTTTGTTCCATGTTAGGGCTTGATGTTATGTCCCTAGGCTGGGTCCTAGGCTGGGTGTTGAAATCTAACCTTTCAGGGTTTTGGTAGTATTGCTGTGTTTGCTCAAATGTAGTTTCATTTATTGTTCTGTTCTAGTTAGTCAGGGAGGGTTAGGTCTGGTTGTATCATGCCTTAAGCACCTGAGAGCAGACCATTATGTGGTGGGCAAGACTTGCATCCACTGGCAGGGTCTCACGTTCCCGAAGTAGCATAGTAAGCTGAAAAGCATTGGGGTACAGAAAATGGTTTTGTCCACTGTCTGCCTATGTGACACTGCTCAGAACGGGAATGAAAACCAGGACAATAGATCAGGGTAATTGGAGCTCTTGTAATTGCAGCCTGATGAGTCTCCTTGCCCTTCTTGCCAGTGCAAGAGCTTTCATAAGTGAGCAGGGATTGTTTCAGTACTGGAGAAGAGAAGCTGTTTCATCCAGCGCTGAAGAGGGTCACTGACTTAAAGAAGTTTCTGTTTGTAAGGCTGGGAAAGCTCAACTTTCTTCCCATCTGGGAAGCTGGGAAATGTGAGGAAACAGGCATAGAGCACACCTTTGGTCTCACAGGAAGTTTTACTGTGTTATGGAGATGGATAAATAACTAGATTACTCAATAATTTGAGGAGGATCACTTCGCTCATTTGATGAATCTTAATATCTGGTCTGGAATATGTCATTCTTCTTGGAAAAATGTTTATGCCCTAATGGAGTCAAACCTAAACTAAACTTAGAAATGACCTCTAAATTTAACCATAAAACTGATGGATGCAGATATTTTCATCACTGTCAAAGCGCTCCAAGCCATTGTTGGTCAAAACTTCAGTATTTTCCTATGTTTTTTCAGTGTTAGCAGATGGTGTGATTGAGTGTACCTGGTCTTCTCCTGGGTGGGATAAGAAGCACTGCTGGATGACCAGAGCTCATCAGATAATTTCATATCAGATTTGTTACAGTCCGTGGTGCTCTGAGCAGTCCTCTCTGCTGCCATTGCTCCCTCTGTACCTGCACTTTACTCTCTCCTTTCATATCCCATTTTTAGTAAAATCTCACCACTAGCTCCTGGAAAAAAAAAGTCAACAATCAATTGAACAGTAACAGTGCTCAAGCCTTGTGACTGTGCTGAAATCTTTGTGGGGTCTGATTCTGCAATCTAGATTTAATATGTTCCATTGCATTCAGTCAGAATGCCGGGACTGATCTCTCTGGAAGGAAATGGAAGATGTAGGAAGCTGGGTAATTAGATTTTCACTTATATGTGTTTCTCTTGTTTCAGCTTCTGTGTTGTTCGTTGTTTTTTAATTTCCCTGGGCGCGTAGGCTTGAGATACTCACGAGTATTAAGAAATAATTCCAGTTCAGTGATGCTAGGAGGGTGCAAGCTGTAGCTGAGGGTACTTTCTTCTTCCCATTACTTGCTTGTGAACTCAGGGAAGCTGGAGCGGCCTGGCAAGCAGCCCAACTCCTTACTGCTACTGACACCTCTTCAGCAGAAGCGGTGTGTGGGTAGGCAGGTAGTTTCATCACAGGGAGGAGGAGGCATGCATCACCTTTTGTTTAAGCAGAAGCATCTTTTTGGAATGCTATCCATTTTATCGGTTAGGGCTTGAAGAAAGAGCAGCCAGGAGAGGCTGGATATTATAATTAACGCAAGTGGAGGCAGGCTGCTGCGTCTGCCTGCCTGCCTGGAGAAGAATAACCTGTTGAATTTGCTAGGAGTTATTGCTGTGAGGACAAAAGCTACAGTTACAGGGAGCACAGCAGCAACAAGTGGATGAAGTAGCTGCTTCAGAGCTATGCTGTGGGGAAGAGACAGGGGCCTGGATTTTGGACGCTGGATATCCATTTGGGTTAGAGCCTTCACTTTTGCCTCCTGAGCCTGGGGAGGAGGAATACGCAGCCTGCTCATTTTTGGGTCGGCCAAGGATGGCTGCGCTCTTCCAGCACTTGAGGATCCTGCTGTGGAAGAACTGGCTGAGTGTCAAGAGGCAGCCGGTGAGTGTGAAAGCAAAGCTGTAGAAGAGGGGGAGCTGGAAACCATAGGAAATGCTCCAAGGGATGGAGCACCTTCCCTATGAGGACAGGCTGATAGCAGTGGGGCTGTTCAGCATGGATAAGCTCTGGGGGAGACTTGATAGCAGTCTTTCATCAACCCCCATCTGAAGGGGGGTTGTAAGAAAAGGCGCAGACTCTTTAGCAGGATCTGTTATGATAGGCCAAGGGGAAATGGTTCCAAACTCAAGGGGAGGAAATTTAGATTGGATATAAGGAAGACTTTTTTTACAATAAGGGTGGTGAGGCACTGGAACAGGTTGCCCAGAGAGGTGGTGGATGCCCCTTCCTTGGAGATTTTCAAGATCAGGCTGGATGGGGCTCTGAGCACCTGATGGAGCTGTAGGTGTCATTGCAGGGGAGTTGGATGAGCTTTGAGGGTCCCTTCCAACTCAATTGATTCTATGAAATGAGGAGCAAAAAGGGTTCTACACCAGAGGAAAGTCATGGTATTAAAGTATAAATATTCTGGAAGCTGTCAATAGAGACAGAGAAGGAAGGAAAGGAATGACATGGAAGAGAAGATGGTCATTTTAAGCCCAAGTGGTTGGATCTTGCACTGAGGGCTTAGGAGTCCAGAATGAGTACCAAGGATCCCTCTGTTCCCTTGAGCCAGTGGTCCATGCAGACTAAACCATACACAGACTCATGGGCAGACCTGAATTAAGGATACTTAAATCCTCACCCGTGTGAACAGACCCTGCTCCCTGCTTGAGGGCACTAGGGGTATCGTCTGCAGTCTTTGGTAACAGATGACCAAAGGAAAAGGACTCAGAGATACAGATAGGGCAGATTTCCAATGCAGTCCAGTATATGGCAAATCAAACATACCAGATGGTCTGTCTTTCCAAAAGAAAGCACTGTCAATGGTGTCCAGAGAGCAATGTGAATTGCAGCATCATGGAGGCAAGTGGTCTTTCAGGTGGCATGGCATATCCATGCAAAGCCTATTTTGGTAATTCTGTCACAGTCTTTTTTCAATACAACTGCACTGGAATTCATGGACTGGTGTTGCAACCCGACCCCTCGCTAGTAATCCAAATGTGATGACTTCTAAACTTTCTAGTTGAATGGAAAGCATTGGCAGGTGCAGAAAAGGCTGACGATAAATGGCCGTGGAGAGTGTGATTTAATGATGGAGTGAAAGACCTGATATCACTGCATGCTGCTGCAAGGTGCACTGTGTGCCTGCCCTGTCCTGCTTCTCAGGTCGGGAACCTGATTTGGAGAGTCTTTCATCTGAGTCCTTGTGATCTTCCCCAGGAGCTGCAAACATGCTGTGTGCCTCTGAGCTAAGTCTGGGCCTGCTGCAAAGGATACTGGAGACTTTTTCTGAGATGCAGAAGAATACCAACAAATTATCTCCAGTTTCTCAAGAGCAATTTTAATGAGGTTGTTAAAACCTGAAGGCTTGGGTCTCTTTCAGCTCCTGCACCTTGAATAAATGCTATCCTAAACCTTGCATATACATCTGACCGTACAGTCTCACTTGTTGCTCTTGGTTTCTTGTAGAGATGAAACATCAATTCTGTAGAACACAAATGTCAACTAAAATATGTCCATTTGAGGGCAGGCATTCCATCCAACTCTCCTTTTCTCTCTCTTGCCCTAAATTAGGAATCTTGCTCAGACTGGAGGGAATATGAGGATGTAAACCCAGAATTCTGTTCCCAGATGCATCCTGTTTTCCCTATCCTTTCAGCTTCCTGCTTTTTTGTTTTTCACCTGTGTAATCTGACTGCACCGATGGGCTAGGCTTTCAGAAAGTTTGTTATTTTGTTGTTGTTGTTTTTCCTGTGCTCATTTTGCAGGGGAAGCACTCTGTTGTGCTTCTCTGTTTCTGATAACCCGTGAATGCATTCCTGCTGCTGCAGTGATGTTCATTGCCTTCCCCAGGGCTGATTGGCATGTCACAGAGCACTCTGACACAAGTCAGCTCCCATCCTTCTGCAGACTGAAGTGCTTTCCCATTGCTCTGTTTATCAGTCTCTCCAGGGCTAGCAAATAACATTCGATCCTGCATTTTGCTTTATGCTTTATTTCCTCTGTGCACTTTCTTCAGAGACCCTGAGAGATTGCCTCTGCTTGTGCAGCGTGGGGAGAGCTACAGCTTCCTTGGCCATCAATTTGTTGAAATCAGCTGAAGTTCTTCATCCATACCCAGGGAGAGCCTCAACATAGGTTACTCCTGCTGAGAAAGGAATGGCCATGAGTTGAGGTGGCAGTCTTCTGGGAGCAAGGTTTGGCCTTGGAGCTGGAGAAATCAGTGCCTCTTGCACTTTTTTATTGTTTTCCATCTGTCACTTCTGTGCAGTACGCTTACATAAAAAGAGGCAGAAGGCAGAAAAAAACCATTACCTGCATCCAAACGCACAATGATCTGAGATTTTTAATCCGCTTTTAGCAGCGAAATAGTCCAGCAACCAAAGGATTATGCAATGTGTGGCACTGTGCTTAATGTCCCACAAGCCAAATTGACATTGATTATGGCTCTATTCAAGTCGACGTGTTCTACCTGCACAGGTTTTGCCAGGCTGGCTGTCTTGTTTTCATTAACTAGAAAAGCCTGGGACAGTGAGAACACTTGCATGGCAGCTGATGTATCCAGCTGCTGTTAAATCCCATTAAGTCAAAGGACAGAGCTCTAAGGGAAGAGCTGTCTGGGAAGAGCTACCTGGGAAGTGGGGAATGTTAGCACTGTATTAGCTCCGAACAGGGAGGTACAAAGATTTCCTTCAGTATAGACAATCAGCATTCATTTCTTCCCCCAAAATATGAAGGACATCTTGCCATTCCTTTAGGCAGCCTCTGACTAATATCAATTTCAGTGCTGTTACCCCATAATTTTACTTTAGCCTACGTGGTACTAAACTAGGAGGATACCTTAATAATACCATGTGCATGTGAATTAATCCAAGTTAAACACTGTGTTTGTGGTCTGATTATAAGGCAAACATGATACAAAATATTATATAAAAAGATGTTAGTTTCAGGGATGAATCTTGTTGTATAGCGTATATATAAAGAAAATAGAGTAGTGTCTGTAAAAGCTAGAATGCTGCTTTCTGAATGCTGAAATTTTAGGTAGACTTTCTCTAAAAGGATGTTTTAGGAGGTGGTTCGATGTCTGTCAGTTCCCTGTTTTGGGGTATGAATCTGGTTTCCAACTTCTGTGTCTGAGTGTCATGTCATCAAGGGGTGGTATGGAGGGACTTGCTGTAAAACAACCATCTTTAAGCTCATCACTCTCCAGGATTTCTCTGTTTGTTCTTTTACGTTCCAGGAAGTGTTACAGGAAATGAAAACACTGTTATGGGCTTGGAATTGCCTTTGAAAAAATGGTTTGGGATAATAAGTGCTGATCTGAAAAAAACAGCAACACAGCCATGAAAAATGGGATGATTTTGAAGAAAAAGACATCTTTGGAGTTTCAAAAATTGGCATGAAGATAGCACAGCAATTTCGCAGCACAGGGCACTTGGAGCTGTACTAGTGGATGGAAAACTCTAATCCACTAAACACGATACCAATCTAGCCAGCTAGTGCAGAAGCAGTTAATTATTTGAAGAACTGCATTTTCCTACCTTCCGAAACTCCAAGGCTTGCAGTTTTAACACTGACTTTGGGCCTTGTACTTAGATTGGCTTACTACACTGGACGATTAGCAGATTCTATTTTCTTCTTTCTCATCTGTTGAAATGGGCTACCCTCATGTCAAAGGCAAGAGGTCTATAAATCTTCTTTTTTTTTTTTTTTTTTCTTGGCTTTGCATCATTTCTCTTTTATCTCAGCTCATCTACATAAGCTGCTACAATTTGGCAACGGAATGGAACCAGGGAGTTAGGTTGTGTGGTCAGAAGCTCGCATGAAGAGTGACTGGTTGCCAGTGTTTGAATGGGATTTCTCCAACTGATTGGTTTCACAGCTCTATAATAAACCCCTTCCTTTGCTGCCTTATAAACAAGTACTATGAAAATTCTCTTTCTTTTGGCCCTGCTGTTTGTGAAGGATGGTGAAACTCTTTGGGGGGAAGAAAAAAAAAAAGCAGCCTTGTCATTTAAATGTCAAACAACTTTTGAGGGATAGTTTGTCAAATCAAAGTCATCTTTACTAAAAGCAAAAGCAACTTTTTTCCATTTTGGCTCTTAAGTTTTCTGATCACTGCATCCGAAGGTCTTGTACATCTTGTACATCTAAGGATGCTTTTACTATTACATAGCAGTGTCTCAAATCAGTACAAAATGTATCAACAGCCAAATTGAAATGCAGGAAAGGTTGTGTTATTTTCAGTCTTGTTATTTGCTCTTACAATCTTTTGTAGTTGTGGTTTATTTTTTCCTGCATAGATAATACTTGAGTTTTAGTAATATGTGTTCTAAGACAGGCATTATTTACAATGTATGTTATAACTCATTTAGGGTAGGACTTGTGCATTCTAGACAAGCCCTGGGACACATCAATACAACAAACATAACCAATATATTTTCATTGCTGTTTTATAGGTATGGTCGTTCATTTTAATTTCCTGGCCTGTGGTTGTTTTCATAATCTTGGCTATCATCCGTCTCAAATTCCCCCCAGAACCACAGCCAAACTGTAAGTAACTGGTTTGCTTTTATCTCTTTGGGGATTAGTTCTCATTTCAGTGACTGATGTGTTAATTTGATGCTTTTTGTTACTTTTATAAATTCGGTTCTTTGCAGCTTCCAGAGGAGATTTCCTGGGATGCAGCATGCTGTAAATAAAGTGTCAGTGTTCCTCTGAGGTTGTTTATATTTATGTTTCTTTCAAATTAGTTTCATAATTAGAAAACAACTTTGCAGAACTGTCTCATCAAGATGCACTCAGATACTGCTGTTGTAGCAGCAGTATAAACCTACTCGATACAATGAGGGACAAGAGAGCAGCTGAGGGGACTCTTACTCAGTAAAATGAGTAAGGGTATAGGATTCAACTAGGGTTAAGAAAACATAGTAAAAACAAACTGTGGTCATCATGAAAGATTCACCCTGTGTTTGCTAAAGGAAAAAGAACCTATTTAGGCAGTTACTGCTAGGGCTCAGCTGAAGAGTGGTAACTTGTTTGGCTCTTGGGACATGATGGTGTATGTGAACTTTTACTAGCAAGTCAGAGAGCAGCTGGTTGGTGTGTGGACAGTTGATAGTGCTTAAATGGGTGAGGAGTTTACACAAGCTGGTTTTCATGTGCATGCTTTGCTCCTTGCAGTCAGGAGAACTGCATCTGTATCTCAGAGTGTGAGTCCACTTGAATTTTCTCTAAAAAAATTTACACTGAGTTCAGTGGGTACCTGTTACCACCAGAAGAAGCAGTCCTGTCTTGCTTTCAACCCTGGCTATGTTTGTTTATGAAATTACATGGAAAAAATAGTAAGGAGTTTATATCCAGTTGGAAGTCTTTTTCCTCTCCACAATGTTAATTCTGATTTTAATCTAATCCCCCATTCTGCTCATTGTGGCCTTAACAAGTGCAGACCCAAGGAAGGGGAAGGGACTGGTTGGAAAACCTGGTCTCTCTTTTTAGCAATAGCCTACCTTTGTGTTGGGAAAAATCAATGACAGAGCTGTACCCCCTTCACTCTCTGCTCATTAAAGGGGTTCCTCAGCATTAGTTGCAGAGACACTGAAACTACATGCAAGATTTGTGCTTTACATTTCACATCTAGTTTGCCAAGTTACATCCTTGTGCAGAGAGCTATTACTGACAGCCACATCTTCGCAGCACAGGGTAGGAGTAGGACCTCAAAGTGCCCTTACAAAAAGCTTTGCTACATCTGATGCATAGGAGAGGCATCACCATGGCTTGCCAGCATCAGAATGACATTGAGTGGACAAGAACAAAGTAATGGCATGGGAATGCAGGATTTTTATATTTGAGGCAGGTTGGGGAGACAGACTGACAGCAGCAAGGACAAGTAGTTGGCTTCCAG
Organism: Alectoris magna; assembly: GCA_030625065.1. Lineage (NCBI taxonomy): Eukaryota > Metazoa > Chordata > Aves > Galliformes > Phasianidae > Alectoris > Alectoris magna. The sequence goes on from CM060567.1 coordinate 24,610,118, forward strand.
TGTTTGTAGCTATCAGATGTGTAAAATGTGTTTGAGAGATCTGTGCTTGATGGGATGTGTACTGGAAATGCTCCAACTCAGTTAATAATGTCCAGTTCTCTGATTAGAAGCGTTTCTGTGCTTCAGAGTGGTGTATGAAAAAAGGCTACGTGGTAACAAACACTAGATATGCAATTAGGATAGCCCTTTTCTCAGAGAGCTTGCAGCCTACTCTGGCTAAAAGTTTGTTTATCTAATTTGTAAACAGTGGTGGAGAGTCAGAATAAGGGACTTTCACAAAGCCTCAAACAGAGAAGGACATTCTTGGCGTGTTAGGCTGGACTTTTAACCCCAAGCCCATCTGCTGTCAGTGAAAGGCCTGCTTAGGCATGTTATGTATCTTATGTTCTGCCCAAATTCCCTTGAACCAGTTGGAGAAGGCAGGACGGGACATGTTGTGCTTAGCAAGAACTGCAGTTTTGGCCGAGTGTGGAAATGGCATTCCTTGCACGTGGCTCCAGTGGTTGTACTTCCTGTCCCTGAGAAATCAGATAAGGCCAATGTTGAGAGTGCCAGCTGGATGGTAAAATATTTATTCTTTTCTGCACATGGCTATTAATTTGAATGTGTATTTATGTTTGCTCTGGGGGATTACATCTGTCAATTGCTGGATTGGAAGGAATGTTCCTGGGAGCAGCAAGTGTCTTCATCAGTTGTTCTTTGCAGGAAAGGGGAGACTATCTTTGGACTTGTTCTTTTTTCCTGCATGGATGAATTTTACTTTGGGGCAAGTCTCAGCATCTGAGTAGTCTTTCTGTCTTTAAGTAGATGACAGGAACTCTATTGCAGTGGAGGCTTTGGGCTGGAAAAGTTGTTAATGGTTGTTGCATACTCCTGTGATCCAGATTATTTAGAAACCATCTAGGAATCCAAGGGGGATGAAGAAGAACATTAACTTGGGAATTGAACAGCTATTTCCTGCTGTTTTTCTAGTTAAATAAAAATACCCACTTGAAGATTACCCTCTTTATTTTTGACAACTAGAAAAATGTATCAACTTTTCTCTTGAAAGCAAGAGAAATCATTTGGGAGCTTTCTTTTCTGATACGAAACAAACAAAAACAATGTGGGTGGACACGTAGGAAAATGATTACAGGTGGGGGTTTTTATTCAACGGGAATTAGATCCACTTTATACCGAATTCCAGTGACAAGTTTAATGGCACAATCATTAAATGGTGACAAGAAGCAGTTTTCAGTCCTGCTGCTGCCAAAAGATTATTGCAGGCAGACAAAAATCAGGAAGCATAGGATCAACGGCACAGAGATAGAATAAGCTACTCAGATGCTGAGTTTTGAAGCTTTAGAGATAAGCTTAGATTTTCTGTGGGGTTATCTCATATATTCAGGGCCGCAGAAATATCATGAAATCTATTATTTGCTCAATTAAATTAGCTCAAATTTGAGATAAGTTCTTCTGAAGTATGTCTAATATGCATTAAAAGGTTTATTTCAAGAAATTACCCAGCAAATATCCATCAAGAATGAACAAGTGGCAAGAGCTTCTTGAAAGACAAGTCACTTACTTTCCTTTATGCTTGTGTAGCACCTAATGCAGTGGAGTCTAGCACTGGGATGAGCTCGAAAGAGAAATGGCATGCCGAATAAACATCAGCAGTCAATTACCTGTAGGAACACTAAGAGCTGAGGTAAAGTAAGCAGCTGGAATCTGATTTGCTTCATATTTAAAGCACCTAGTATCTTAAAAAAAAAGAAAAAAAAAAAAAACAAGAAAAAAACAAAAAACCCAACCCACTCTTCTTGCCACATATTTGTTTAGTATTTCCTGGTCAGCAGAAATTAATATCAGAAGAAAACTGAGACTTGCTTCTCTGCATACCCAGCTTCTGTGGTGATCTGAGAGTCTCACCAAACAAATTTACCCACCCAACTCTTTGTGCACGTTGAAGTTGTGTCTTTTGACCTTTTATTATAGTCCATGTATTTACTGGAAGATGCTGGGTTGCGCTTTGTGGAGTGTGTGTGGTAGGAAGGAAGCTCTGGGTTGGAAGTCTGCAGCAGGGAAGCCAGTGAATGGGGTCTGAAGTATCTTCCAGTCTTTTGTGCTTGTATCACCTGTGAGCAGGGACAAAAGTCCCTTTACATCACTGCGGGTTTTTGCAAGGTATGGGAGTTGTGTGAGAGATACAATCTGTCCCTCAGGGCACAACCCACTCGGTCTATAGGGAAGCCCAATTATACCCTTTGCCTTAACTAGTGCTGTCACACCCTACCCGCCTGCTTTCTTCCTTTTCTGTTCTCCTTCTTTCCCCTCCTGTCAGTTTGACCTCATCCTGGTTCTCCATAGAAGCTCTCATGGGTGTGGTTAGTTGCCCACTCATTCTGAAACCCTGCTTTTCAGTGCTGTGAAGAGGATAAGGCTTTGCTTTCCTGTTAGACTCCCTCTGGCATTCCAAGGATGAAAGTTAGATGTTGTCTACAAAAGCTGTGTTTCATTCACAAATATTTTTCCTTCTTCATGAAAAGAAACTGTTCTCTTGGGTCTGGTCTGTAAAAACACCAAATTCCTAATGCCAGGGAATTCCTTTCCTCCTCTTGGCAAAAGATGTTTTACCCTCCACCTCTGCCCAGAATTTTCACCCAAATTTTATCACCTCTATGGAGAGATGCCTGCATGATGTGTTGCATTCACTCAGATATTTGTGATAGACTCGGTAACAGAGTGCTCCACCAGTCTGCCCTTTGGAGCCTTCACTGGGTAGTATGGAAAAATGAATAGGTTCCCATGGTAATTATAGGTAGTCAGGATGTGGTGACTACACAGGCCACTCCATTCATTTGGATAAGCCACGGGTATTTATGTAAGGTATGATCCACCCTAAGAGTTCAGCCTACTTTATACACAGACTAGCACACATCAGCCTCCCAACTCTGCTCCACCATTTGCCTGTGGTGCAGCAGTCCCATTCCTCTGTTTTCTTTACACTGCTGTCTTATGTTCTTGGGAAAGTCCTCTTTGCCCAAGGAGGCTGTGGATGCCCCATCCCTGGAAGCATTCTAGGCCAGGCTGGATGTGGCTCTGGGCAGCCTGGTATGCTGGTTCGTGACCCTACACATAGCGGGGGGGGGCTGAAACAAGATGAGCACTGTGGTCCTTTTCAACCCAGGCCATTCTGTGATTCTATGATTCTTTTCTATCAGTTTCTGTCTGCCCTTTTCTATACAACTCATTTCCAGTTTTGTCTGCACTTGACTTCAGTGTGATTAGAAGAATAGTCTCTTCAGAACTCTCCTCAAATGTCCTTTGCTTCAGCTTAGCCTAAACAAATTGCTGTGATGTTTCTAATCAAGAATCCTAGAATGGTTTGGGTTGGAAGGGACCTTGAAAGACCATCTGGTTCCAACAACCCTGCCACTGACATTTACACCTTCCAGTAGACCAGGTTGTTCACAGCCCCATTCTGCCTTAGAAATCTTCCAACAACAGGGCATCTACAGCATCTCTGGGGAACTTGTTCCAGTGTCTCACCAACCTCATCTAACCTATTTAAATCTACTTGATTTCAGTTTAAAACCGTTACCCCTTGCCTGGTCACTGCAGGCCCTGGGGAAAAGTCTTTCTCAATTTTTCTCATAAGCCCACTTATATATATTGAAGGTAACAATGAGGACTCTCTGTAGCCTTCTCTTCTCTGAGCTGAACCATTTCTTTGTACAGGCTTCTGCCTTGTGAGGTGCAACTGGAGGATGTTTAGATTTGGAGCCGGAAATTCCTGAGTTCCCAGGATTTTTTTCTCCCCACTGAATTATAACAAGGCCTTGGGGCAGTCACTTAATTCTGATGGGCTTCCTGAAGCACCTGTATCCAGGTGCTGGGACCTAGAAGCACATAAGTATTTTTCTGAAGGTGCCAAGCACGTTGGATTGCACTGAAATTAGCAGTTGTTGAGGTTTCTGTTTCTGGAAATGAGGTCACATTTGTTTAAAGAATCTAAACGTGGACTCTGGAAACTAGCTGAAGACATTCACCATTGACAGACAGAAGCTTTTGTGTGTCTCCATCAACTTTGTCCTGCAGTGCAGACATAAACTATCATTTCTCCATCCATGCCTTTTAGAAGGTCTTCATCACTATTCCTTTCTCCTTTGTGTTGGATTTGGAAGCTCATTCTCCTTCCTTTACACCTGCTGCTTCTCCCACTCGTTTTCAGTTTTTATGCTCTGCTCTTTATTATCTCCCTGTCAGTGCACGAACCCAATGCATTCCTAGTCAAGGGCTGATTTTTAATTTATTAAATAAGGGGGTGGAAGGTGACGGTCTGTGGGCGAGCAAAACTAGCTTGCCTAGTCTTAATAAGCATGGAAGCAGTTGCTGTCTGCTCTGGGCTGGTCTTATTATTTGCAGAGCCTGAAATGCTAGAGGGAAGAATTGGGCAATGAAATGCTTCCTCCACTGAAGCCACCGACACAGGGAGGAGCCTTGCAGCGAGTTGTCTGCTTGTTCCATCTCACTGTCGTAGGCAGGCAACTGAGGACATCATGTTATTGGGACACTTGAGAAAGCATGAATGCCAGTGCCACGAGGATGATTCAAGTTCTTGAATCTCACTTGGCCCCTGCTGGGCTTCTGGAGAGCTGAATGGAGTCCTGGTGGGATGAACAGAATTATTTGGGGTCCCGCTATGCTTTTATTTAGAAAAGCAGGAGCTGGGTGTATGACTTGTGAATCAGGGTAAGCTATGTGGTACAGAGGTGGACTGGTGCATGCATAACAACAATTCACAGCATCTTTTGGTTACGTTATGATTTGCATGGGGGGAAATTAAAATAACTCCATTTAGAGCTGAGGGAAAGATGGCCAAGTATGACATTGCTTAATGCCTAACAGCAAGGCAGAGGAGGAATGCACCTATTCCAGTGCCAGCAAGACTTGGGCCTACACCAGCTCATTGCAATGACATGTGTGGTGTTGGGCCCAGCTGGCAGGAGCCTGTGCTTACATAACAGTGATGGAGGCTCTAGAAGATACAGAAGTGACCCCACTATGACAGATGCTGAGGGTGCTTGATGTCTTGCAACTTTAGGGTAAACTCAAGGGAATATTTTCTTCCAGTGCTGTTGACTTAGCAGGGGAAATTGTAAATGGCAGCTCTGCTGGTTGGCCAAAAATAGGGTGAAAGAAATCACATGTTAGCTCTGCAGTGGTTTTAAAAACAAGCTTTGTCATGTGAAAGGCAGTCTAGGTAGAGAGGGAGTGCAATATCAAACCATTAGCTCTGACCCAGAGCAACTCTTAGGTATGCATTTAACCTGAAGCCTGAGTAATCGCATTAAAATCAGTAGGGCTAATCGCTGCTATGCCATGGGCTTTAGACACACTGAACAAGATTTGAGCTGTACTGCTGGGAACTGTAGCATTTACTGTCCTCACCCATTTTTTTCTCAATAACTGTGGGATTTCTGAGGGCACTGGTCTTGCAGGTGTGAAAGAGGAAAGGCTCAGGACCTGTTTGACTGGGGGTCCTCTGCCTCCTTGTTCTGCTCCCACCAGAGCCCTCGTTCCAAGGCCTCTAGGAACACATAGATCCCTTTTTGCAGGTTCACGGTCAGACATAAGTTTCGGAGCATGTGAATCTTTCACACAGTGTCACATCAAAACAAGCACCATAGCAATTACGTTTTCTCTTTCCATAGATGAAAGGATAGGCCAGCTAGCTATTTGGGTCATTCTCCATATGCATAAAAAAACACAACCCTGCTTCAAAATTCATGTTATCCCATGGGTTTGATTATCAGGCTTCGACTTCAGAGAGATATCAAGGCTGCTGGTATTTTCCTAAGGCTACCTACAAAAGGTAGCTGGAAATGGCAGTTGTGTGTGGTTAAAGAGGAAAAGTTGCAGTCATCATGTCATGAAAGAGGCACGTTCTTTGTCTTTTTGTCCCTGGATGTGTAGCAAAGTGAAGAAATAAAGTTTAGAGCAATGCTATGCAACTCTGGGAAAGATGAAGTGAGAATGCTGTATGTACACATTTTAGTCCAATGTTTTGCTTAGAAAGCTGGGAGGAGGACACCACAGCAGTAAATATTTCCCTCATATGTTTTGTGATTGCTTAGATAACTATAAATCAAAGCTGATAGACAGAATTGCTGCGCTGGGTTAGACCTCTGCTGCTGCTTAGGGATGATTGAGAGAGCTTGCAGGAATCACAGAGAGCATTTTGAGAGAGCTTGTGAAGCACAGAGCAAGCTTTCCGCTAGAGAAGCCTTCACAAGATGGTTTCTTCAGCCAGAAGGTAGACAGTTTGAATCCAAATGTTCCTTTCTAATAGCCACTGAAGTATCTTCTTTGGAGGATTCATCCAATTTGTTCTAAAATGAATGTCTGCTTTTGAATATGCGGCACAATATTTTGGTGCTTGTTTAAAAAACAAAACAAAAAAAAACAACTTTCCTTTTTGTCTGCTACTTTATAGTGTTTCATTGTACTGCAGGGAATGATCATTTACTCACCCTTTTCATAGCCGATCAAGATGTTATTTATTTCTTCAACACACCACTTTTTGGCCATTTTTTTTCTTTGCCCAAGAGTGCCAGTTATTAAGCCTCTTTGTGCGTTGTAGCAGGGATTGAATGCATTTTCAATGAACACAATAATCCTAATGAAGTCATTTGCTCATCGCTGCTCTTAATTTGCCAGTTGGAGAGTTGAGATTTGTATGGATTTTCTTATGAGCGGTGACTTAATGTGTAAGGTATATGCAGTATCAATGTACATGAAATCTGAAGCCAAGTGAATGTTTTGTGCCCAAGTAGTGGTAGGGAGATACTGCTAAATTGTAGGTGGATAGAAAACAGGAAAACCTCAGCATGGCTTTTTAAATTAATAAGAAAAGAACCAAAAAAGGTTATGTACCTCCATTTATTTGGGAAGTAGCCATTCATAATGGGATTCCTTATCTTTGATGTGATTAAAATGGGATATAGATTTTTGTCTGATTTTGCAGGATGGATGGCATAGCTGGGTAGCAAGCCCTGAGAGCAGAACTACCATGACCTGGTTGCTGGTTTACACCAGAGACCCTTGGCTGGTGGAAAGGAGACTCTACCCTGTACCTGGGTAGGTGCAGGAGCGTCTTCTTTGAAGCAGCCTTGATGAATTCCAATGAAAGGGGGTGACGCTGGGGGCTGCATGCATTGCGTTGTGCCTGCACTCTGCTAAATGCCACATTCCTTGCAGAGAATTACTGTACACAGCTGGTGCAAACCCCAGCGTGAGAAGACAACAAAATCATTGTGGCAAGGTAGAGCATGGTTCATTTAGATTTGGACATTTCAGTCAATTTCAATTAATCTTACAGATTGTAGTGAAGCAGTAATTTTCTTCTGCCTTATGTGACATTTATTATTAACTTGACATTTTTCATCGTTATTATATCAAATGCCTTTACTTGAGAGGAAAAAAAAAAAAAAAAAAAAAAAAAGAGCTGTTTGTGTTGAAGCATGTTGGAATCTTGGGTGTTCCAGAAAGCAAAAGCAATCAACTTCCTCAATTTTATTCCAAAGGAAAGCAAATGTGGAAATGCCAGAATTTCCAATAGAGTGAAAGCCTTGTTTCTTTGTTGAGGATGTGGCCAGACTGGCTAGATGCTAATGAGCAGGGAGAACCTGCCAGCTTATTCAGTGCTGAGCCCTGGGCTTCTTCTGCCCTTTGGGATGCCTGCCTTGTTTGTTTCAGATTCGGTGCCTTTCTTTCAACCCTGACAGAAAATCAAAGCAGTCCACAGTGAGAGAGGACAGCAGAATACCTCTACGCTTGGGCTTCCATTGCTAGCAAACGCAGCAGTCAGTCTTTACTAATAAGGTACAGATCTGGGCTCAGGTTTTGGTTGCGGACAAATAAATTTGACAAGAAATCTGTGGAGGTGGTGTCCCAGCAGAGCTAAGAAGGGGCAGCAGTGATGCAGTGATCTCTCCCTCTGGGCTCATAGGCAGTGTAGCAATATCCTCCAAGGGTAACTGAATTTTTTGGAAAATGTAACATTGAAAGCTAAAGGTGGTGACAGCGATAAATTAGGTCAAGTGTTATGGATCTACTTTATCATGGGATTGTAGAGTTGGGGGCTGCTGTGCACAGGAAATCCTTTTTCCTTGGCTATGGCACTGCAGAAGATTTCAGTGGAAGATGGAGATGCTTTCTGAAGGCATTCCCTTCAGGTGGAATGTTACGGAGGTCATTAATGGTGATAGTAAGCATTGTGTTTCAGATTGCAAAACTATTGCCATTGAAACTGTGTCCTTCAAGATTTGCAGGGCGTTTACAAAACTCCTTCAATAAAGTTTTGTATCTAGTGCTTATGTGGTGTTTGAAGTACTGGATAAATCCCAGCCCAGGGAGGGACAGATGCTTATAAACATCTCCCAGAAGGAGCCAGCTTCCTCCCTGGTCATCCTTGCAGGGGCGTGTGACACAGCCAGTGGATGTGTACATGTGGGTAGAGCAGCTCATGTGGCTCTGTAGAGTCACAGCTCCATGCCACAAGAGAGTGGATGGAAGGAGGGAGGAGGATGGGGTGAGAATTGCATTAATCTCTTGACTCACCTTCTCATCAGTAAATTTCCTCCTTTGCAGGGTGAGAGGAACTTACGGGGAATTTGGCCCAGGCATTTCAGATATTTCTGTCGATGGCCTTTCTTGAAAAACTTCCTTGATTCTCAAACTGCTCTTATAGTCCGGCCTCTTCCAGAGAAACCTTTTCTGACACCTCCCCTGCTTTTGTGCCACATACAATGTGGGGTTGCATCAGTGCATCACTGATGGATCAGGCCACCTTGCTTGTGATACAGCAATTGATTGTCTAGTTTTTCCACTTAGTTCAAACCATAATGTTTCTGATTCTAATTCTAAAATATGGCATTGCTACTTACATCTCACGAGAGGATCTTCTGCTTTGGTTGCAGGAGGATCCCTTGTGTGATTTTCTCCTTAAATATCTTGCCTATCTCTACAGTACAGGAAGGATGTGCAGCTCTTGAAGAGGGTCCAGATGAGGACTAAGGTGATTGAAGAGGGCTGGAGCACCTCTCCTATGAGGAAAGGTTGAAGGAACTGGGCTAGTTTAGCTTGGAGAAGAGAAGGCTCCAGGGAAACCTCCTTGTGGCCTTCCAGTACTTGAAGGGAGCATATAAACAGAAGGGGGAACGGCTGTTTACGAGGGTGGACAGTGATAGGACAAGGGGGAATGGTTTTAAACTGAGACAGGGGAGGTTTAGGTTGGATCTTAGGAGGAAGTTTTTCACCCGGAGGGTGGTGACACACTGGAACAGGTTGCCCAAGTAGGTTGTGGATGCCCCATCCCTGGAGGCATTCAAGGCCAGGCTGGATGTGGCTCTGGGCAGCCTCGTCTGATGATTGGCAACCCTGCACATAGCAGGGGGTTGAAATGAGAAGAGCATTGTGGTCCTTTTCAACCCAGGCCATTCTATGATTATCTAGCAAAGAATGGTGTTCCCAAGCTCCTGGCATTGTGCTTGTGTTCCCCACTCTGCTGTCCCACTTAAGAGTTATAAGGCTTTAGCCCTTAATTGCTGGTACACTGGTAGATGCAGATGGCAGTAGAAGGTACAGCCCTTTCCCTCCTACCTGTCTGCTTTTGTGCAGTTGTGCTGTCTGTCCTGAATCTCATGGCTTTCCGGTTCTTTAGACTAGTATTTTGATGGAGATGCTGATAAGGTGAGGTCTGTGTTGTGCCTGTTTGGGTTAGTTGGTTTTTGTCAAGGTGAATGAGAGAGCAAGAGATCAGAAAGAAGACAAGAAAAGTGTCAGGGTGTGCAGAAGGCTATTTTGCAGGGCTGTAATTGGTGATCTCAAAGGACAAACATCCCAGATGCAGTTGGGGATATTCACAAATGGATGCTTCTAGATGAGAGTGCCCTACTGTGCGGTTTCCCTTGTGGGCAGCGGACTTATTTACACTTCAAAACCTTTAGAATAGCATATGCTTGGTCCTTTGGCCTCAACCCCAGGACTGCCTGCAGAGACAAATGAGGTCTTTCATTCTGCTTGGTGCTCTGCGATTACTGGGAGCTGGCTCAGCCTGCATTGTAACTCCTGATGGCCTGGAAGATGCAGCGAGCACTGGGGGGCAGGTAGAGCTGTGCCTTTCTCCTATGGTAGGGCGCCTTCTTTAGTTTTCTTGGGCAGTTCTCTGCTGCGGTGCAAGGGAATCACAACAATGTCCAAAATGGCTGCTTGACACTGCAGTTCTCAGCAGTCGTATGCCTATTGCTACATGAAATAAAGCAGTGTGAACTCCCATACTAAACTATGAGTATTTAAAGTTTCACCCAGAATTCTGCTGCCTAAACAACCCCTCTCATTTCTGATCACCAGCATCACATTGCACAGCCATGGGTTGTGACCAGCTTTGCTGAGGGAAATTGAGTCTCTTCTTCAGGGAGATTAGCAGCCAGATACTCCATCTAATACAGCCATTCCCTTCTGATTTTTGACCACTGCTATAAGAAATAAATGTACTACAAAAGTAGGATGTGCTTGTTGGAGGTGTTAGAGATAAAGCTGATCCTGGGCAAGAGTCATAGGTCATCTTTGGAGCCTGAACAGTAAGGTAATCAATTACCACAAACTTGCCTGCAGGCCTTCTGTAAATCTGGCTCTGTTCCATAGAAGAAATAATAGCCATGTCCTTTGCCAGGTAATTTTCCAAATGATTATTTTAAATAATATGTTGCTGTGATCCAGCAAAAGAGTTTTGGGATTTATTAAGAGCGTTTGTCACTGAGAGGAGAAGCATTTGGTGAACTCTGCAGGCTGGCAGTAAGCCGCATGGGACAAGTGGCACACAAGACACCGAAGTCTCTAATTGCTCAGGTCCTCTTGGTATTTTCGGAAATGAGAGACAGGGACATGCATCTCATCCCTGGGCACTGGCTGCCCGCATCACCGGTCACCAAGCAGATGGCACTGGAGCTGCTCTGCAATAGCAGGAGGCCTATGGGGGAGTGGCGATAGATTGCTCCTCTCCTTTCCTTGAGCAGGTCTGCACAAACAGCAAAGGAGGTTTGTCTGATCTTGAATCTATTGCTCCTTTCTACAGCAAAAACTTAGACACGGTTCTCTTTTATTATCCTGGCTTGAAGCTGAAGCTTGTGGCTTTGCACAGAAACTGATTCAACCAAGTCCTGGAGAACATGCTATTATGGATACTTCAAGTTACTCTGGCCGTATGCCTACTTTTATTTAAAATGCAAATGCTGCAGTTGCTTTGGGATTGACAGGTATCTGCTTATTAGCAAATAGCTTGACTCTTTTTCTCATTAAATAGCCTTTCATGGCTCTGTGGATGTTGAGAAGGGGCTTCTAGTGGAATTTGGCAGAGATTGCTGCTAGGACGGAATAAAAGAACCTCTGTGAAACTGAGAATCAAGCCAGTGGTTTGGAGGGGGGAAGTAGAATAATCTGAAAGAAACATATGGCAAAAAAAAAATGCGTGTCTGCATCATAATAATGGTATTTTCTTTCTTTCTTCTTCTTCCTCCAGGTTATCTTGCACCCCGAAACCTTCCTAGTGCAGGCTTCTTCCCATTCCTACAAACTGTGCTGTGTGATTCGGATGCCAGATGTAAAGGCACACCATACACACCAGAAGATCTGCTGCCAAGGCTTTATGACATCTCATCTCTCAGACTGTAAGGAAATTGGAATATATCTGGGTGTCGCAAGCTGTAGAGCCAAATTTGCTTTGAGGTGGAGGGTGCAGCCATGTATGTATGCATGTGCAAGTGTGTTCACAACAGACATCTCTCAGGCATCTGTTGCAACAGATATAGTTTCAGATATTTGGGCACTTAGAAATGAGAATATGGGCTGCAAAGCGGGGAGTTGTAAAAATGTTCACATTAGAGACAGCTATTGGTAATGTGTCAGTTGTGTTTCAGGTTTGATAGTGAGAACTTTACTCATTGAGGAAAATGCTTCTAATTACCCAAATTTCAGAAATCAGAGGAAATAATAGTATATACATACATATTATTATTATTATTTTCCATGATTGTGGTTTGGGTCATACATGATGTTAGCTGATATGACTGCATCAAAAGCAGCCCAGCATGTTTACCTGCCTTCTGTGGTGATCAGATCAACATGCGTAGTGTGGAAGTGGCAAATGTTCCCCAACAGCTCTAGTTTCTGAGATACGTTTATTCTGGAACGACTGCTCTTTCAGTAGAGCCTCCAGGTGGCAGCCAGAGTGGCTGTCCTCTCTGCAAGCAATTGAAGATGTAGGCAAACAGATGAAAAAGTGAAACATCTTTTCCCCCGCGTAAGCATGTAGATTTACAGAGCGGAGCTGGCTAAGCATGTTTTGTTGGAATGCTGGTTTGCTGAAATTGAAATGTACAGTGGAGGCATTTCAATCTCAGTGATGTTCCAGTGCTAGCTAAGAAGCATTTGCTTTGAGATGTGCCAGGCAGTGTTGTTTCTACATTTCGGCTCCAGGTTCTGGCATGTCCCCAGGGAACATGCAGGTCTGAGGTCTGGTCAATGAGAGCAGAAAAAGTGCACATCTCTCACCTCCAAGGTCGCAGTCGTTCATCCTTCTTTTCAGGTGACAACTTGCAACAGAGTGGCTATGCCAGAGCCTCAGAATCCCTCCTGGCCAGAGCCTGAGAGTCTGAAAAGCTAATGTGGGCTCCAAGCCTTACAGTAGAGAGGCCGTCAGATAGGATCCTAGGTATGGTGCCTCCTCAAGGCTCCTTTGTTTCTAGGGACAAGTCAATGGTTAGGATCTATCCATTGGTTAGAAGGAGTCTGGATGATTAAACATGTTGGATAACTGAAGTTTCACAAGGTGAATCAAGGTCACACAGCAGAACATGGCAATGCTGTGGGAGGACTGTGTGCCTGGATGCTCTTCACTCGCTTCTTCAGTGTCACTGTTTTCCTGGGCATGTTAAACAATGGTTAATTTGGGGCACTGAAACAAAGAAATGGGAACTTTCAGTGCCAAAGCTGGAGGTTTTCCATGGTTTTCAATAGCTACAAATCCTCGTTGCTTTCTGGTTTTGATTTCTTTACAGCTGTTTAGGAAATAACTATTTTTTCTTTCCAAGTGAAAATCAAAGGATTTAGTCAAGTTCAAGTCACATGAGTCATTAATGAGCATCTTGGCCATTACTGATGCTAGAAATTAGCTATGTGAAGTATCACACAAGTTTGTGGATATACCTCCCCTTTTGTTGTCAAGGTTAGCTTTAGAAATGCACCATATTCTACAGGAGAACTTAGAAAAAATTTAACTGGGCACAGCAAACCTCACAGGATACAGTAGAGTAGGAAACCCCATCAGCAGGTTGACTAGGTAGGAGAAAGTTCCAGTAGCCAGCATGTATAGACTCAACTCTGCCTTAGGAGCAGAATTGAGGTGGATGAAATTGTCACAAAGGGGAAAGGCTTAAGCTGTGACTGATTGTCTGGATGTATTACTGTTTAATGTTACACAGTTTGTAATATTCACCTAAGCCAGAATGTTTTTTCTACGCGTTCTGCAAACCTCTGAAAGTATTTTCTAACCTGCCCTAAAACTGTGTCTTGCCAGTGGTCAGCACAGAAAGTAGGCAACGTTCTCATCCTTTATGTTGTTCCCTAGAAGCATTTACCAAGGTGTACAAAAATAGCTGAGATTTCCCTGAACAGAAAGGAACTAAGTACAAACACTGAGCTCAACATCAACATCTTCCAACATTTTTTTCCCCTGAAGTAAAATGTTTGGGAAGGATGAAGTAAGATCCTGATGTCTTGAAGGATTTCTCGGTGGAGGCGTACAGCCTGCTGGTATAACTTAGAGCTATTTCAGCTTACATCGAGGCCACTCTGGTCAGTCTGAGCCTCATTAGCAGTGTCATGAAATTCTGCACTGCTTCTTCTGTTGAGCGCGTATTGGTGGGGGATACAGCGAAGCCTTCTGTCAAAGAAGTGGGAATTTGTTTAAGATTAAACAACCAAAAATGTATGTCAGGCCTTGCTGTCCCTGTGTATCAGGCATGAATGCAGTCCCCTCCATCTATTTAGCATCTGAGAGCTCTGCAGTGTGCTTTCCCGAAATACCTACCAGTCTTCTAGACAGAACTCAGCATTTACACAACCAAGATTTCAACACACCCACCATGAAATTCTCCTATAGACACATCCTGAGTCACGCTGTAGTTAAATGTAAGCTTAATCGTAAGAAGCTGAGTTTTCACATATGTCTTTTTTTGCTTCTTCTTCTTTCCCTCAGTAAGAGGAGGAGCTCATCCAGAGTGTCCAAGAACAACCATCCATCACCATGGAGTGCTGAGGTTCCTAAAAGCAGGAATGCTTCACTGGGTAGGTTATTCACAGCTGTCTGTAAAGCCATGGTCTTTAAAGGGTGATCTTTCAAAGCACTTTCAACGCAGATGCAGTTCTTAGAGCACCGCTAAAATGATTTATGTGTTCTGTACAGGCACGTGACTGGGGCCGTGACATTAGTGCAAATTCTTGGGAATAATTACAAGTAACTGTCTGTAGAAAAGAATTCTGGAACCTCACCAAGAAACCGGGGTTAAATTGTTACACTTCACAGGAGTGATGTGAGATTGCAGACTGTTTGGACGTTAATTAAAGACCTGGCTATTTATGGAATATTGCCTTTTTACTGCCCACAAATTGTCCATGAACAGCTTATGATTTTTTTCAAATGCATCTCTTAGCCACATTTATCCAGCAAACAAGTCTTCTTCTGTGCCACAGTGGATATTTATTGTTGCTGCTGTTCTCCTCTGACGCGTTTCTCTTTCCTGAAGGAACTTTCAGGCTTAAATTTTCAGTAAAATCATTACAGTTATTATTTATTTGTGGTAATGGCTAGTACTGCCTACAAGTCATCATGATGGATTGTCCTTTTGCCAGGGAGCTCACGATCAAATGAATGATTACAGATTTGCATTCTGTGACTGTTCTGCCCCAAGCCGTTCAGCATTCCAATTAGCATTCCTGGCAATGCATTCACCCTTTGGTGCATGGGCAGACAAAAGGAACTGAACACAGGGGCATAGGGAGAAAAATCAGAGTATTTATAGGAACTATCAACTCACGTTGATGGCCACAGTCAAGAAAGAACTCAGTTTTACCTCATATTTAAAAAATAAAATAAAAATCATAAGTCGTAGCCTTGGCTGATGCAAACTGGCATAGCTCCTTTGGTTTCATGGAGCTGCGTGTTTTGCAAAGGCTGCTCAGTGCAAATGTTGGCTTTGGTATGCATCAGCTGGTGACCTAGCAGTGTGCCACCGTGTGTAGCAGGCAGCGGTGCTCCAAATCTGTGTCTAAGCTGTTCCTGAATAATGAGTATCACCCATTGGTGCCAAGGACACCTGGAGAGCTCTCCCTTACGGGACTATAGGCTTGAGCTTGTGTGGGCTTCCTTGTAAGGCTGCCTATGTCTCTCCCTGTGTTGGGGAGCTGTGGGACTGGAGAAAACAGGTGGAAATTAACACTGAACCACAAGCAAATAGTTAAATACATTTAATTTTTAAAAAGATACAGAAGGAAGCAATGTAATCCAGGATTTAATTACTTCAAAAGGAATTGTTGCTATTACAGGTTGCTATTCATTGTACCTTTGGAGATGGACTGTAGTCAGTTAGCTAACATGTAGCATGCTGTAGCAAAGAGGTTAAAAGACGTTATGTAAAATGCAGTGTTTTAAACTGTTATTGCAGCATCCAAGGATTCGGTATCTCATGGAGAAAACACGCTTTGGAATATTTCATCACCATCCAACTTGACTTCTAACAACAACGTGTTCAACAGAATCCTTCGTTTTGGAAAGGTAAGTCTGTATAGTAGCTGTATCTGAGCATTTATGTGTAGTTATATGTAAAGAATTAAAAGCTCAACGTACCACGTGCGGCCTCTATTTCTTTAGGATCTCCCTTATTATATGAGTTTGCTTTATTTTGGGAAGAGGAAGGCAGTTATTGTGGGTGCACTTTTAAATTCTGTGATAGATTTATTATTCTCTAAGCAGAAACCAGATAAACTGTATACTTTGGGGCATAATACTTTGACCAAAACTGGCAAGCAGTAACCTGAGGCATTTTCCTCAAAACTTGTGTGAGTTAAGGTGTTCTTTCATGTGAAACTAAAGATGGCTTTGCCACTGAATTCTATATTTGCTCACAGCTCTGAAGCAGTGGTGTCATGTACAGTATGTTCATTATGTAGGTAATTGAATCAATATAAGAATAAATCCTTTGTAGTTGAAACTTGGTAGCATATGAGGGGCACCAGTATGCTAGGGACATGTTCTGCTATTAATGGTAGATTAACAAACATTTAGAGTGTCCTCTAAACACACACATGTCTGTTCATGTGCATGAGGATATCTGATTAAAAAAAAGTCTCAGCATTGTCTAAAACCACCACAAATAGAGTAGTTCTTTAACCTTGAACATTACACCCTCTAGAGCAAGACGCAGTATTCAGTGGGAGCAAATCTCAAAGTCATTCTGTGTGAGATCTTGTCACGATACGTACCAGCTCCTGGTCTCACCGAAGAGAAGATGGCAGCCAACATCTACAGGACATTCTGCTTTACGGACTCATCGCTTTTAGAGTCCTTTACCCAAGAGTTCAGAAGTCAGTTGTCTCAGGTGAGTTCCTGCGACCTTTTCCTGATGTCTGTTAGTAGCTGTGTTAGTTCACACACTTCATCATGTTGTTTTAGAGGTATAGCGTGTCCCCATCTGGCTTAGAATAAATAGCTCATCTCTATACTGAAGTACATAAAGCACAAGTTTTTGTGAACTGGATTAGTGCAAACACACAGATCTTTGGGAGAGGCAAGGAGAGCCAGCTACCAAATAGTGGCCGTTAAGAGTTCCTCACCATGCCATGAGGTTTTGTTTCTCGCCTTTATTTGCTTCCTACAGTGGCAAGTAGATAGAGCAATGTGAGAATGTGGCATAAATGAGAATATTTAAAGCTAAGGGAGGCTGTAAATTTCACCCTGTATTACATCAGCCATATAACTTCATCCAGTAACTCCTGTATTTGATCCAACAACTCATGACTGAAGCAGCACTTGTCTTTGGGGAAGCTATATGATTAAAGCAAATGGATCCTTCAAAGGTAATGCCTTCTTTTTTTTGCCAGTGTGAGGATTGATATTCATTTCTCTTGTACTCCTAGTCTTTGGACTGCTTAGGACATTCTGAATTTTAAGGCTTGTCTAAACAAAGAATTTATTGAGCAATCTGAAGTGTGAAGGTAAAACACAGTCTCTCAGTTACTGCCTGTCACTATAGTCCTTTGAATGCATTGTTTGTAGAGTTGCGTAAAAGTGCAGTGCAGACCAAAAAACATAAAAAGAGCCACTAGCAACAAGGGTTTTTCTACTTAAATAATTTCTTGTATTGTTATTTTTTAAGGTGCAACACAACCCACAATACCAAGCAGCATTTGTCAACGAAATGGTCTCATTTCTAACGCTCGCCTCCCAAGTGCAGAACGACACCTCCCTGTGGCATCTCTTTCTGCTGGCTCCAGATGTGTTTCAGGGCAGCATGCAACTCCAAGACATATTTGATTTTCTTCAGAATGCGAGCAGGTAAAGATAAAATGCCAGGAGGGGCACTGAAAAGTTTGTGCTGAACGCTAAGAACACATCACGTTCATCTTGAATGGCGTTAACTTAGAAGCATAATTGATTTGGGCAATGGCATGGCACCATTAATGCATCTCTAAAGGTTTCTACAAACAGCTAGCAGTGTTTTGATTTTCTGTGACTCTTGTTCACTTTTTAATTGGAAGCTTGATGTGATCTATTTGTTATCTTCCATCCTACTTGGAGACACTTCCATATGCATATAGAAAGAGTGGTGAGCAATACCCCCTATCTTTCAGTGAAGGAAAGCCCTCTTTGCGGGATAGTTGTTCTGCCAAAATGGCAGCTAGCTACTTCCTTCCCAGAAACAGCAAAGCCAAATTCAAGTGGCTCTGAACACCTCAAGTATTCGTAGGGAAGCCAGAAATTCACCTTAAAGAAAACAGTTACCAGTTACTGCTGTTTTATTCTTCAAAAATGAATCCCGAGAAAGCAGAGGGGAGAGGGAGCCTGGTTCTTCTCATACAGGGCTTTGAATACATTTTACTTCAAGAAAGAACCAGTTATGTTCTTGCTCAATGGTTTTATGAGAAGACAGAGCAGGCTGAACTGCATTAATTAACTGTGCTGAAATATTCAGTGTTGTCTGTAGGTAGCACATTAAAAACTCTTCTAAAATGGGCTTAGCCTCAGAATGCCTTTCCTGGTCTTTAGTTGAGCTGAACTCTCACTTTCCTCTAATAGACTTGAGTCACCCATGAGACCGGGGAATCTGTACCAAATCATCTATCTATCTATTGACTGTCTGACTGCATTTGCTAGAAATTATTCTGAAGTTTCCTTTTGTTACAGCACGTGGAGGAAAGCAAGCAACAGGTGGTCTTCAGGCATTTTTGTTTTTCTTATGCATATGAGCAGTTGGGCAAAGATGCCAAAAGAGGCTACAGAAACTTTGTCAGCCTGATTATACTCAGGCTTAGAGGAGCTCACTTTTCATCACTAGCATGTTGCCAAGGCTTTTAAAAACCTAGATATCTAGTATCAAGGAAGGAAGATTTAGGTTGGATGTCAGGGGAAGTTCTTTACTATGAGAGTGGCAAGGTGCTGGAACAGCTGCCCAGAGAGGCTGTGGATGCCCTGTCCCTCAAGGTGTTCAAGGCCAGGTTGGATGGGGCCCCGGGCAGCCTGGTCTGGTATTAAATGTGGAGGTTGGTGGCCCTGTCTGTGGCAGGGGGTGGTGGGGTTTGAAGATTCATCATCCTTGAGGTCCCTTCCAACCCAGGCCATTCTGTGATTCTATCCAGGTAATTTGCCTTACTGTATCATGAGAAGTATTTGTAAGCTATAGCGACCTTATCCTTAAAGGAGTCCATTGCAGTGTGGTGAGATTTTAATGTTATTCACTGATGTTTTGTCCATGCCGCTGTGACTGAAATGTCGCAGGATTATTGCATTTGTTCACACTTACTGGCTTGAAGTATCAAGCTTGAGAACTAGCACCATTTGAGTGCCCAGGAGGAATTAATATTTACTATGCTGCTCTGCTTTGCTTCATGACTGCAGAGATGGGCAAAGTTTTCAAAGGCACAACAAAGAGGCACAGAGAGTTTCACCACCAGGACTGCAGTGCTTTTATGCCTAGCATGGGGCAGTGTAAATGCGTAAGTAAGGAGTTACTGCAAATGGAATGCACAAATAGTATTTTTAATGAGGTTTACGAAAGAACATCTTAGCTAGCCTGGCCATGTCTTTTACTCAGGCAGTTCTGACCTCCTGAAGAAATGCTGTGAAGGGAATTTCTTGTATTAAAAAAAAATAAAATGAAGATGTGGAAGACAAGAAATTGTGCTCAACTAAATGCGTCATTTATAACAGCAGCTTCTTCCACCTCTGAGACAGGTGCTAACAAGCACCTTTGCAAAATGGAAACCGTGAGCACAAAGTCCACAAAAATCTTCATGGAGGCATTATGTTAAATGAGAAGAAAAGAGATCCCTGGTGCTCTGTTCTCACTAGCAGTCTGTTCCCACAAATCACTATGTATATATTCATGCCACTAGAATCAGCTCAGCTAGGTGTTGTGTGCATCGCCAGTAGAACAACGGGCAGGCAAGAGATTATGCATTCCATGGTGACCTTACCTAGAGTGAAGAGCTGCTCTTCATATAGGAGAAGGAAAAGGGACTAATAACCACCGTGAAGTTTTCAGTAAGCTGCACACACTGAACAGGCAATCTTTTAAATAGCTTCACCTGTGATCCAATATGACTGATTGTCAGCTTGTTCTTTCCAGAGACTGAAAAAAATACATATATTCCTTGCTTCCCTGAAAGCCTGGTTATTACAATGTAAAAAGAGGAAAGAGGGAAAATTGGAAATGGTAGAATTTATGTATTTGTGATTGCTTCTTCCATCCGCAAATGCCATCTCCAAGGAGCCTGTTCTCCCAGGGGCCTTGTCTGCTCTGCCTCTTGCTTTCTCTTAGGAGGAGATTCACCCACAGCAGTGAATCATAAGGGCAGTGTATCACCTGACTGTTTTCTAAGCCCTATTATGAGGATTTTAAGTGGTCTATAGATTTTGCATAACCCTTTGAATACAATGCTTCCAATGAATGCAATATGCACATTACTGCTAATATACCACTAAGGATTTCCCTTCAGAGCCCTTTATCTTTGTGTCTTGTGCATGATCGAACAAATACTTAAAAGTAGGAGCACTGTCTTTTCTATCAGAATTTTTAAGAATCATAGGCTGTACTCCAGCTGTTTCCTATTTGAACACTTGCTTTATTTCTTCTCATAAAGCTGCAACCACTATTTATTTTCCTTGCGTTTTTTTCCCCCTTTAGTGTTGTGCTGGCAGCTCAGAATGTCTCTGCATCACTTGTTACTGATGATAGATTCAAAACTGTTCAAAACGGGGTTACAGATCCCCCATATTCCTTGAATTGCTTGGAGCAAGGTAAGACTCCTCCACATAGTCATATCTCTACTGAAAACCTGTGGTGCTCAGGATAAGCAAACTGCAGGCTAATAAGTAACCATACCAACTGTATACTGTTCAAGGATCAGCATAATGAATTCTCCTTTCAACTTTTTACAGACGTGAATAAAGTACCTGATTTTGACTGGAAAAGCAAAAAAGCTTGGTTTTGTCAGGAGATGATGAATTAACATCAGTGGAAACGGGGAGCAGTAATTTTTACCTTAAGTTTTTTTGTCAATACCTGCCTGTAGCTGTGAGCTCTGTCAAACTCTTGTAGCTATACCAAGGTAGGGATTGAGACTGGACTTGTACTCGTCAAGAGTAGCCATTCTTCCACTCCATTCCCTTTCAGTTTACAGTAGAGGCAGAGACATCCTCCTCTTAACTGAGGTTATATGAGTGGGCAAGGGAAAGGTACAGCATGTAATTGCTGCCAGGGACAGGTTGTAAATGCCATCTGTTCTCTACTCGTTGGTTGGTGGAGATGGTGGAAGTTGAGGTGAATAAGAATGCAGATTAATGAAGTGCAAGTAGGGAAAGACATGGAGATGTGGAGGGTGGAGAGGCCTGGACCACAGAGGGATATCAAGATGAGTCTGGCAGCTCTGGCAGACATAGATTATGCAGTCAAAGCTCAGGTGCAGGTAGTAAAAAGTGAACACAGAGAAATCCAGTAATAATATTAGGCCAATTGATACTGTGTTACTGGTAGAAAAGGGGTCCTAAATCAGGAGGAGAGCTCTGTTTGCACTCAGACCATTGAACTGTTTCTGAGTTAGAAAATCATTTCTGCAATGGCAGGTAGGATCCTGACCTTCCACCCTGAAGGGGCAGTTCTATCTAGGATCTTGTATCACGTCATAGGAGCCTAACAGCATACATGCATATTTGATATGGCAGATTTGCTAAACAGCTCCTCTAGTTTCCCAGGCTAATATGAATATCACCTTTATCTGTTTGTTGTAGATAAAGAAAAAAGTTTGGTGATCAGATATATTTGTAATCACTTTAACTGGAAAGATAAGTGGACTTCAGTATCAGAGTTGGAAGAAGTTCTGAGGTAAGGCATTGACTAAAGGGATATTACTAACAGTATAACTCAAATCTATGATCTTTGCTCTAAATCACTTCACATTTCCACTCGCATTGATTTCATATTCACTAAAATGCTCTTTTTTTTCCCCTCCAGAAAAATAAAGTTACCAGAGATTGGTGGAAAAGTCTCCAAGAGGTCCATTAATTCAGATGACTTAGAAGCCATACAAAAGTCTCTACATCGTTTAAAAGGCTTTGAGAAAAAAATGAATAGAAGTGAATTAAAAAGCTTAAATCTATTCAGAAATTTGAAGAATGAAACATTACAGAAATTGTACGCAATTCTTGAACTGGGAATGAATCCACATCATGATTATAAATTAAAGGAAGAATATAATAAGGAAATAATTGATGAAATCTATAACTTCACATCACAGCAATTACAGAGTGACTTTAACGGGACTTCCATTTTCAATATAATGACCCAGCGGAAAGAAATTCAGAGTGCTTTAAAATTAGCTACCATGATTTGGAATCCAGTTTTGTTAAATAATTCTAATTTTAGTGCAGCGCAAACTGAGGATGCTCTCAAAACGTTACTCACCACTAGCATGCCATCATTTCTGGAAGACTTAAGAGATCGTTTCGATGGAATGGAAGAAATACCGTCTTTGATTTCTGATTATCTTCTTAAACCTGTGTCGTACAGAAGCTTTCCAGACCAACTCCTAGCTCTCCAAAAGATATTTTTTATATTGACACATGAAAACATAGGTTATAAGTACCTACTGTTGCCTGTGTTTGAGCTGATGCGGAAAGTAGAAAGCTCCATGGGTGAATCGCGGTGGCATGAATTGAATGGCTATTGGCGCCTTGCTGAAGAGCTGAGATCAATGAAATGGAATAATACAGGCATCATAGCCTACGGACAGTTGTTAGAGGTATTAAAAAGCCATTTTGAAAAGCTGATTAATAATTCAAATAGTCTTTTTAGTGAACAGTTTGGTCAACTGTCTGAATTTATAGCAGCTGTATTTAAAGAGTTTGATGGGGAAAACTCTGAAGTAGCCAATATCTCACTAGTTACTCAAGCTATACAGAAGACCTTGTATGTATTGAAAGACTTACAACTCAACTATAATGTCAGTAAATTAAAATACATAGATCTGTTCTTAAATTTTGACAATAAAACCTTTGAGAGATTTTCTGAACTTCTGTGGACAGGAATGAAAATACTCCACTATAGAAATGCCAGTGAAGCTTCCACTGAGGAAATGATTAATGCTGTCTATAACTTAACACGTCTTGTACTGCAGGAGTTCAGTGAGTCTTCCTTACCCCACAGTGCTTCACTGAAGGCAAAAATATGGGAGTTTTTGCATGTAGCCTTGAGCCCTTTCCTTGATAATAGAGACAGCAGTACCAGAACAATCCAGAACTGCTCCGCTCAGGATGTGCTCCACGTGACACTTCAGATGCTTTTTGAGAATGCCACTCTAAGTGAGTTGTTGGCCACAAGCCCCTGCAAAGAGCTCTTTGCCTCCATGGATATTGAGAGTGGAACTGTGCACAATGAAACCTTCACCACAATGTTCCAGCTTGCCATAAGGAACCTGAAGCTGTCTCCAGAGTTTGCTGCTGTCTACAAGAACAGCAGTGAACGCTTTTCCAAGGAGCTATCGTGCACCATGCAGTCTCTGCGGTTTTCCTTGCGTTTCCTTTCCAAATTAAAGCTTGTCTCTGAGGTGGAAAACTCTTGGGTAGAGGAGAAGATGAGAGCTCTGGCTGCTCTGCTGGAGACAGTGCTGCAGAGCAACGCCTCCTGCCCCATCCCAGTCCAGGATGTGGGTGGTGTGCTCCCATCTCAGCTTTTGAACATGCTCCTTCCTTTTGTGCTGAATGAGACAGAACTCAATTCCCTGAATTTCTCTGGCAGCTCTGCAGGCTGGCATAGGGTGCCTGTGTTTTCTCATCTGTTACCAACTGTTTTCACTGGGAACAGCAGTATAAATGAACTACTAAATGTTGGTGGAAATGCTTCCCACAGGTCTGAATGGGGACACTTTTTACGTCTGTGGCATGCCACTGGCAAGGTGCTGACCACCAAATGGAACCTGACAGAAGTGGATGAATATGTGAAGCTCCTGGAAATAGTAAAAAAAGCCCTAATTCTTGTGGACTTTGGGCTAGCTCCTGGAAAAACATTAGTGTTTAATATTTTGGGTAATTCTTCTGAAGGAATGAAATCCTCAGATCTGAATAATTATTACAGTTTATTGAAACACTTCTTCAATTCAACTTCTGCCACAAACAGCACACTGGGATTGGAAAGAGTACTTCAGGAGATGATCCCACTCTATGAGACAGGTGGTGAAGGATTGTTTTACACTAATCCCCAAGGGAAGGAAAATCAAGATATTCTGTCCACAGCTGCAGTGATTTGGAATCAGATCGTCTTAAACAAGACTCATTTTAATACAGAGAAGACATGGGAGGTTATCAAAATGATTGCACTTCATGCAGTTTTGCTTGAAGACATAGAAGATTATCCCAGTACAAGTGAAGAAGTGCCATCGTTATTTTCTGACTTCTTGTTGACCCCTCTAACTTCAGAAAATTTTGCAGAACAGCTCTTGGCCCTTGAGAAGCTTCTGGCTGCTGTGGCAAAGGTGAATGCTAGTGATCATTATCTGCTGATCTCTTCTTTGTCTAAGCTAATGCAGAAGCTCCAGAGTTCCCTTCATCAAAGGCAGGGAAATGAACTTCATGATTTCCTCCAGATTGCTGAAGCTGTTTGGTCCATGAACTGGGACAGCACAGGCAATGTTACTTTCCAGTCTCTCCTAGACATACTGCAAAATCAGTTTGGTACCGTGCAAAATGACTCCAGTCTTCTTTTCAGTGAGGAACTGAAGAAGATAATGACCTTTATTTCCTCCATATTTGAGCTGTATGATGAAGGTGACTCCAGGGAAACCATGTACTCACAAGCCATACGAAGGAGTATCTTTATTTTAAAAGATTTGCGGAAAAGTTACAACATCAGTGATCTTGAAACTATTAACCTATTATTTGATTCTTACAGCAACTATACCCAAAGACTGTTTGAAATATGGAGAGCAGGGATGAAAGTCCTTCATGACACAAACTTAAACAAAACATTAGAAGAAAAAACAGACATTGTCTATCATTTCTTCCATCTGTTGCTGCCAAAGGAGTTCAGTGAGTCTTCCTTACCCCACAATGCTTCACTAGAGGCTAGAGCAGTGGATCTCATGCTCTTAGCCCTGAGCCCTTTCCTTGATAATAGAGACAGCAGTACCAGAACAATCCAGAACTGCTCCGCTCAGGATGTGCTCCACGTGACACTTCAGATGCTTTTTGAGAATGCCATTCTAAGTGAGTCGTTGGCCACAAGCCCCTGCAAAGAGCTCTTTGCCTCCATGGATGTTGAGAGTGGAACTGTGCGCAATGAAACCTTCACCGCAATGTTCCAGCTTGCCATAAGGAACCTGAAGCTGTCTCCAGAGTTTGCTGCTGTCTACAAGAACAGCAGTGAACGCTTTTCCAAGGAGCTATCGTGCACTATGCAGTCTCTGCGGTTTTCCTTGCGTTTCCTTTCCAAATTAAAGCTTGTCTCTGAGGTGGAAAACTCTTGGGTAGAGGAGAAGATGAGAGCTCTGGCTGCTCTGCTGGAGACAGTGCTGCAGAGCAACGCCTCCTGCCCCATCCCAGTCCAGGATGTGGGTGGTGTGCTCCCATCTCAGCTTTTGAACATGCTCCTTCCTTTTGTGCTGAATGAGACAGAACTCAATTCCCTGAATTTCTCTGGCAGCTCTGCAGGCTGGAATAACCTGTCCATGCTCTTCAGCATGGCACAGAGTGAGCTACGCATGAACAACATGCTGCAGAGATTCCTAGATTCTTACAACCTCACCAAATTGAGCTATTTCTCAAGCATCTGGGATGTGATTGACAGGTCACTGAAGAGTGAGGGGAATCTAGCTGAAGTGGCTGCCTTTGCAAACTTACTGGAAGCAGAGGCAAACAACCTTGCCAACAGCGTGTCAGCTCTAGCCATCTCAGAAGCTGGTCAGTATGTTCTTAAGCTGCTGAACATCTCTGATCTGCTAAATGAACTCAGTACAAGTTCCAGCTCAGCTTCTCTCTCCAATCAAACTATTTTGGATGCTGTGTTTGACATCGTCTCTCATCACTTCATTGACATGGCAGAAACCCTGTACAACAAGACCCTGCCTTGGACTCCAAGTGACCAAACCCTGTCACCCACCAGTCTGATCACACGGTGAGTCTGGGTTTTGGATTCTGTAAATGTTTTTTTTTGTGAGTCACAACTATCATCAATTCCAGCATTACAAGAAGTTTAGTTTCTTCCAGTGGAGCAATTTTGTTCCAAAATCACCGTAATTCAAGACACCAGATGTAATGCAGGTTAAATCAAAGGACAGTACATTTCTGTCTGAGCTGCACATATAGTTGAAAGTAGGCTTTCCAGAATCTGTGTTGCTATGTCTCAATGCACAGTTGAAGCAGAATCTTGCAGGAAGCTTCCCACCAGTAGTAAACTCTTTGGAATCCCTTCTTTTGTGGTATGACTTTAATTTTTGTTTCTCAGCCTGCTGTAAGCATGCCTTTCCTAAGTATTGCATCCACAGTGAACCTTTCAAGCATGTTTTCTTTTACTTATGGTTTGAGAGTGAATGACAGCTTTGGGAGATAATAGCAAAAATAATTGAAGAAATAAAACAGGGTGGGTACCCACTTAGGAAATGTCGTGAGAGATGCATGGCTTCATCTGGGTTCTTATTTACAGCTGCCAAGGAGCAGCATCTGTGCAGCTGACAGGTCGCTCGCTAACATACCTTTGCTTCTGAAGGAGAAGCTGATTTAAATTCCTGCCTTATTTTTTCAGGTTTCTGTTTTTAGAATTTGAAAGCACCATCTTACAAGTGACAGCAAATAATAGCTATAACCCTTACCTGATGTGTTTAATAAATGCCACTGAAGTTGAAGACAGCGAATTGACAGGTAATCATGATTCCATTAATGTTGTGGGACCTCAGTTGCAATATGTTTGTGTCTGACTTTTCAAAGGGTTCTGTGTAATGGTGGGAAGGAGTAGTGCTACGTGGTTTCATCTGCTGGCAATTAACTGCAGCTGTGAGGCTTTGGGAAGCCAGACTCCTCTTTGTTTGAGTTATGTCGCATTGTGGATATGTTTTCCATCCAGCTATATACAAAAGGCACGTGTGCTGTTCTATATGTGATGACAGGTTGCTGACACTCAGATAACGAATCCTTATGAATAGAAACCTATTTTCCCTTCCAAGCTTTATGTACCCTTAAGATGACAGCAGTTATTTTGAGAGCTAGCATGATATTTCAAGTAGATATTCATGATATATGCTTATTGTAAAACCTCAGAGGTTTATCTGCTGACAGAATAGAGATACCAAGCATGCTCTGAAGCTCACTGTTGGAAGTCCTGTTTGCAGTGCGGGGTGTGTTTCCTTAGGAGCTGAGCACCTACTCAAACTGGATCAGCAGGTTGCAATCCAGATCTTGGACTGTGGTTTCAGAGGTCCTGAGCCAACTGAATGCTGTAGAAGTTAACAGTGCTCAGTAGGCATTGGCATGAAAGTGCCAATATCCCCATCTATGAAGTTTCTGCAAGTCTGGTGTTTCTGTTTCAAGTAACTTTTGTTTTCATCCTCCCACAGAAAACATCATGCTGCTCTTGAAGCAAACTCATCTGAAAAAGAACTATTTTATGCAAAATAATACCTCTGAGAAACATTCATCCATACCAGAGCTCCTGAAGCTAAAAGTGAGTCTGCTTAAAATGCTGACTTGAAGGACATCCTGCAGTGTTACACGAATGTGCAATGGAAATTTTGGAAAACAGCATATGAAAAAAAAGTCTTCACAGAACAGCTGATAGAAGCTAGGAAGGAAAGTGTCTTCTGCCTGTATTTAAAGGTCGTTACTTTCCTGGGCTGACAAACTTGTTCCTGTACCAGTCCTATGCACAGTGCATACCCGGCTTTCTGAGAGGGTAGATGCCTTACAACACTGCCGCAGTTTCTGAGATCAAGCACCTAAGCAATATTTATTCATGGATTTCCCTAGCCAGCTTTGCATTTAGCAATGCCTCACTTGAATAAAATACTTCTCACATCATAAATCCATGTTTGAGCTATGGCACGTATGCTCTTTATTCTGTCTCTCTCAAGAAGAGAAAAAGAAAAAATAATGAAAAAGAAAAAGCATATTTTTTAAGAAGATAAGTTTTCCATGCTGTTACTGCTTATTATATCTATAAAAATAATATGATGAGTTTCTGTGTAATATGTACTCAGGCATACAACAGATGGCAGCTCTTGCTATGACTGATAATGTAAAGAGGGGTGTCAGGAAAGAGGAAAACCCATGGTAGAAGACTAGGCAAAGGAATGTAGTTTGCACATCAAGCTGGCAGAGGGAAAGGTCCTGACTTTTAGCTGGCTCCTGTTCATATGCTGTTTTCATGTGCTGTTGTAGGGATGACCGACTGGTATCCAAATAGCTAAACCTATCACAGAAGGAATCATTGTTGTGAGTTGTTCTATTTGAGACCTTTTGGATTAACTAAAGGTATAATTAAAAAATACTAATAACCCTAAAGAAAAATGCAAAGGGACAGCTAGATTCTTTAAAACTTACCCTTGGAAAATTCTATCTTCTAACTTGTGCGTTTGTCTTCCTTCTCAAAATGTTCATTGAAGATATCCCTCCTCCGGAATCTGACAACGCTTCTTTGTGACTACGAGAGCTTTAAGTCGATACAGCGTATTTGCCATCTCCCTAATGTTAGCTTTGGAGAACTCTGTGAACAGAGTCAATCTCACGAACAGCTTCTCCGTGCTATTGAGCTGAGCGATCAAGTTGTGACCAATGTACTGAACGGCAGAAGGGTCTCCAAGGAGCTTTGGAATGTACTGATTGGAGATGCCACAGATGTCCAGGCACAAGTGAAGTGGTGAGGCTCTTCCCCCAAGTTAGGCTGCCACAGTATTCTATTTATGAAACAAACAGAGGCTTCTTATCTTCTTCTCATATTCCCAAGTTTGTGGTTGTTTTTTATTTTATTTTTTTTTTTCCAATTTAGGTTTCAAGAAAATGTACCAGAAATTGCTTTCTTTCAAGAGATTCCTCAGTATATGACAGCTTTGAATTCCGTGTTGAACATCACGGAGAATTTAACAGACTCCAGTGTTCCAGGTAGTTTCCTGTACTTTCTTTACAGTGTTCATTTGTGAACATCATCATTGGCTTCATAACTTCTACTGGAGATCTCAAGACTTGTTTAGCTGCTACTAAGAAGTGATATTAATGGGGTAACCAAGCACCATGTCCTCGGGATCCTTTGTCTATGATAATTCTAGAGACAGTGCTAGGCCAGCCTTGTTTTTTCTGTACCGCCCCAAAACCCTGAGTGCTGTAAGTCCCAAGTCTTTGTATTTGGGCAAATTTTACTTTCACTAAACCTGTCGTATTTAGCTCATAGTGGACAATTAGACTGTAAAACTAAGGAAATAACACTTTTTTACAAGTTTGCTTTGTTTTTGTTTTAATCAGCAGTGATATGCAGCACTTTAACCTTTTATTAAAAGTAAAGTCCTCTCTGTGCTCTTGAGGTTGCTGTACATCTGTAGAGAGCTCTTGTATCAATTCGTTTGATTTCATTCACAGAAAAGTTAAGAGATGTGTTTAAAAATGTGGACCAGCTCAAAGAGGATCTCAAAAACACAACAAGAATGTCCACAGCCTGTATTGATGCTCTTCTGGAAGCGTCTCTCCCAGAAAACAGCAGTCACGTAAGTTTGTTGTTATTGTAGTGAGAGATCCTGTTGACAGCACAGGGAGAAGTCAGCGGTCCCGCAGGGACAGACAAGTATAGCATGTTATAAGTCAAAATAGCCACCAGAAATGCAGTCACTGATGCCAGTTCAGCCATTAGAGAAAAAGAGCCATACAATCTCTTTGGCTGTCACCAACAGCTGGTAAGCTGCCACTGCCATGGACTGCATGATGCATGATTGCTCCAGCCTGTAGCAAGGGCACAGGTTAATGTAACAGGCTAATGAGGACCTAGCAGGGTTCTTGTTGGGGTTCTCAGTGCTGAAAGTTGCTGCTGTCCAGATGGAAAACCAGTTCTAACCAGGATATGTAAAAGTAGTCAGGGGTCCAAAATAACTTCCTGTAATGAGAGATGAGCTTGCCTTCCTCAGCCTCATGTGCAAACAGAGCTCCAGATGCTTTTCCTCTTCCCAGCCATCTTGTCTGGACTGAACCCTAAAGAGTGTGCTCTTTTCCAGATTTCATATACAGCAGTCAATAGAAACTACAAAAGCTTTTGCTACTGTGCAAGCTGAGCAGTAAAATAAAATCCTTAGGATTTTTCCCTTGGAGTAGGAGTAGGCATTTTCTGGTTTTCAGGTTTGAAATATGACAGTGTGGATGAGACAACAGCTAGGCAAGATTAAACAATGGATACTGGAGCAAGTAGTCCAGCCCTTAACAAATATTTTCTTCCTTTGTGCATACACAGTTAATTTCTCAGATCTTCCAACTGGAGTCTTGTAGCATCCGTCCTTCTGACCCACATCTGCAAACAGTGGCAGAAGAGTTCTGCAATCTCTCTCTTTCAGAGAGGACTCGTGAGACGTACATCCTTGGGGTCACCCTGTTACAACACTTAGACATTTACAGTTTCTTATACAAGGTTGGTATTGGATTTGAAGAGTGCTTTCTGTAGTCTTTGCTGCATGTAGTGGCTGAAAGGATTGCGGTGGCCAGAAGCAATGCTGATTTACACAAGCCAAAGATCAGGCTTTGCTCGTGCAGTAATTTTTATTGCATATCCGTGCTGTGACAGTGCGGTTAGAAATGAAGATCCCAGATGGTGTAAACCAGCAAACCTAATTTAAAGGCACTGGACTTACTCACAACCTATTGAACATTCCCAGCTGAGTTCAGGCTTCCCAAAATAAGGCACTGGGCTAATTATTTTTTAACCCTTGAAAAGGGAAGCCTTCAAAAATGCCCCATAAAATACATTTTCCCAATCTAGTTGTCACTGCCAAATTATTAAATGATTCAAATATCCCATGCATGCAAGTACAGAATCAACAAGTGAAAACACTGTTCAGTGAGAACTATGGATTGTATACACATTTTAAAATGCTACAGAAGTGATCCTGAGGGGGAAAAGTTACTAAGTGAGAATGCCAATCAATTTGGCTGAGGTCAAAAGTCACTTGTAGTGTTTGACATCTACGCTGTGCAAAATGCTACCTCTTAGAAACTTGGATTACATCCCAGTGAATACCCAATACACATTTCCCAACGTGCGGGTGTTTGGAAACTTGTGCCATTTAGGATGTGTAATGTGCATGGGAGAGGGTTGCAAAAACACGTGGGGATTTAGGAATACTAATCCCATTTATTTCCCACGGGACATCCACTCCCTAACCTGCTGACAGTTTTGAACATCCCACAGTTTCCATCTTGGAATTAGCAGGAGATAATGGGTGTGTGCCTGCATGTGTATGCACATCCGTGCAAATCATCATTGATTTCCTTCCTGCCTCTTGCAGATGTTATTCCCTAAGGAAATTCAGAAACCTGTGGACAAGATATTAAACCTTCTGACAAAAATGAAACATTTCCAACACCGGGTAGAGTCTGATGTTGATCCATTGCTACAAGCCATTCATTCACTGAAAAAGCTCCGGCAGTCTAGAAGGATGCCACTGAGTAAGGTATGTGTAGTCTATGTTTGCTTTGGAGGTAAAGTGCCATTGGAACAGTTTCCACTGGAATTTCTTACCTTAGAAGTTGAAGGTGCACTAAACCATGGATTACTGCTTCCTCTTTTGAAGCAGTAAAGTCGTATCACTAATCTCTACTAAACCTTTGTGTTGCCTTAATGAGAGTGCTTTGATTTGGTGCAGTGGGACAGTTCAAGTTCAGTGAGGTTGGAGGAGGGAATGCTAGGAACAGAAATGCAGAGAATGAGCAACTGGATGATAGAGCACTGGAACAAACTGCCCGGAGAGGTTGTGGAGTCTCCTTCTCTGGAGATATTCAAAACCCACCTGGATGCTTTCCTGTGCAACCTACTCTTGGGAGCCTGCTTTATCACTGGGGTTTGACTGAATGATTTACAGAGGTCCCTTCCATCCCCTATGATTCTGTCATTCTGTGAACTGTCTTGAAGGACTGTAGACTTCCCCCAAAATATTCAGGTGCACTAGAAGTTAGGTTGTGAAAACAATTGGAGAACTTCCCACCACAAACCATCCAAAACCATTAAAGTGAAGAGCAAAAATTTGCTCCAGCTTTGGTGCAAATGTGTGCATTACACATATCTGCAGCCTCAAGACTGCCCAAAATATTCAGTACAAACCCTGCTGCACCAGCTGCAATTACTTCAGGTTGCACTAACACCATTGGATCCCATCCCTTTCTGATCTATGGTCTTGTACATATGCCTCTGGATAACCTTGTTGCACATGCTACGGGCAGTTCCCACATTGACTCCCATACCTTGAAATGATTTTTCCACCTCTAACATAGCAGAGGTTAGCCATAAAAGCATGCTTTTCCAGGAAAGCCTCTCATTTTGTAGAAACAAACTTCTTGTAATAAATCAGTGTGAAAGTATTTAATCCTTACCTTCTAATTCTGTTATCTCTTTTTCCTCTTCAGAACAGGATGCTTGTAGCGTACATGATATATTTGCGTGCTGTTTTTTTTCCCTCTTCTGCAGGCGCTACTTAAACCAAACAGCTTTAGGATAACACACGGCACATTTAAATCCATGTCAAAAGTTCTCTGCAACCAGGAGATCACGCCCCTGTTCTTTGAGTCCTTGCTTCCTGATTTTGGAGACCCTGTAAGAAACAGTTCTTCTGTGGAGGATGTCCACGTCCAAAAGATGATGAGGAAATATGGGATTCCTCGTGATTCCAGTAAGTCTGGCTTTTTCATATACCAAGTACATTTCAAAGCCAAACTCTAACATTTCCAAAGAGATCCATCGCTGACCTTGATGTTTCTCTGGAGGGCTCGTGGTTTATGCTGGTTGAAGATCTGCCTCGCCCAAATTGCTGGTGGCTTGGTTTTGTAAGTTTTAAAAGGCAAACAGCCTGCACAGCCCAGCAGCATTTGATACTTCAACGCTTCCCATTTGTTGATGGTACAGTTCTAGGACTTGACGGGTCGCTGTTTTTTCTCGATACGTAGTTTTCCCGACTGTGCTGACATTATTAGCTCCTCTGAGTTCACAAAACTCCATTTAACCTCCAAGCAGAGAATCCTGGCTCAGACGATGAGGCTGTTGTTGTCTTGAGTTCAGCAACAGGAGATTTTGTGGATGGATTGCTTTTGTCAAGGCGCGTTATAGCAGTCAGTGAGAGAGGCCTGAAGTCATTTGCTGGACACAGCAACAAATTGGGCCAAGCTTTCTCGTGTCTGATCTACTTGTGCTCTGTACAGTTTGTTTGTTTTTCTCCCCTTGCAGCACCGTTTTGTTTATCTTTCTACCTGGATCTGGTCAAGACCCCAACTGGAGCTTTAATTTGGTCTTTTTTAAAACCAATGGTGTTTGGGAAGATCCTTTATACACCAGATACACCAGAAACTCGAGCAATCATGGGAAAGGTATGGCTCTGCTTACACTACATGAAGATATGCCCTCTCAAAGGGGTTTTAACTTGTGTCTAGCACAGGCTGGTTTCTTTCAGGAGCAGAACCCTATTTCTGACTGTTAGGAGTATCAGTCAGATATATTTTTTTTTATAGTTCCTTTACTGGTTGTGTGTGTCATCCTTTATCTCTAAATGAATGTTACCTCAAAAAAAAGAAAAAAAAAAAGTGTAGTTCTAATATTTATAGTACAGCTTTTTTAAGGCTTTCAGTTCATGAGGCTCTACCTCCATATTTT
The DNA here is from genome assembly GCA_030625065.1 of Alectoris magna. Classification (NCBI taxonomy): domain Eukaryota; kingdom Metazoa; phylum Chordata; class Aves; order Galliformes; family Phasianidae; genus Alectoris; species Alectoris magna. Next base: position 24,643,798 of record CM060567.1, read on the forward strand.
CAGTTAGTGACAGAGATGTCTCCCAGAACGAATGCTCACCAGTCGTGGCAAACATGCCATTGGTAGGAGGAAAGCTGATACCCAAGGCGTGCTCCAAATGTCATGTATGAAACCGCATTTTTAAGTACTTCTTTGAAGAGGAATTTTGCCAAACAGTGATAGGGTTTGATGTAAACCCTAAAGAAACCAAACTGAATCTCAGCTATTTAACTTCCTCAGTTGTTTTTTAAAGCTTTCACATAAGTAATTAATAAATTGAAACTTACATGTTGCTGTGCACTTTTTTTTTTATAGTCTAATGCCACCTTGAAGCAGATGGCTGATCTAGCCCTGAAGTCACAGGAATGGCTGGATAAGTCTCCTGCCATCATGAATTCACTGACTAAGTTAAACCAGACGGTTCCGATGATCAAGGTATGAGATCTCACCCTGTCTATCCTGTTGTCCCACAGGGAGGATGGTTCCTTTCAGTAAGACAAAAGAAAACGTGGTTGGAGTAATGACGTGCACACCTGAGCTCATGCTTCTGCCCTGCACTTCATTTTCCATGCCTGTCTGACTGTTCCCATCACAGAAATACTCCTGATGCACCTTTCCATGCAAATCCCCTTTCTGAGATGATATGTCTATAATATGCTCTCTGACAGTGGCCTTGCTGGAGGCTGGGCTGCTGGAGGGCTAAGATGAGCAAGGAATGCTCTTCAGTTTGTAAATTAACTTTCTGCTTGATGGAGTGATCCAGCCAACCAAGACCAGGCAAGAAATGACTTTTTCAGAAAATGAAACAGTATCTATAATAAGCATGTAGCTCTGGGTGCACACATAAGAGCTTGGCGATGTCTTTGTACCTCAGTGAATGTAAATGAAATTTCTTTTTCCCCTCCCAAAGAGCCCAGCCTTGGTTGGATGCAAAAAGCAGCAGGCTGTAATGCTTTACATACATGCGTCATGTTTGCCACGGTGTAAGTTGTCGCCTTTTCTTAAAAACTATGAAAACGAGATCTCTCAAACTCTAAAGCATTCAAAAATATTTTCAGTGGCTGGAATTCATTGTAATTTCCATGGCACAGAGAGAAAATCGGGAGCAGAAAATGCAGAAGTGAGATGAAATATGCTTCGCTGACTGCGCTCAGTGGTGGAATAATGAAATATTCAGCCAAATAAAAAACTGACAGACGGTCTCCAAACTAAATTTTGGACCCTTCCCATTCTGTGCTGGCTGCGTTCACAGGATTTAAAACACACATGAGTGAAATTAACTGCACTTTTAGTCCTCATATTAAAGAGTATGCATGATTTTTTTTTTTCCATGGGAGTCTAATGCCTGGTGGAGAGTCAAGAGGCATCTTCTGTTGACTCCAACAAACATTATCTTTCTTCTTTTCATTGCTGACGCTTTCCCATCTTGAAACACAGAGTGAAGAATGGAAAGTCAGGAAAGGAGCAGGAAAGTACAAATCCTACTGAAGGCAGCTGGTCCGTTGTATTTTAGCAGTACACCAAATAAGCTTATGGGATTTGTGGTCAAATGCTTTTTCTCTTTGCTTGTTGACAGAACGCCCTACAGAATCCCTTTGTGCAGGTTTTTATCAAGATGATGGTTGATTTGGATGCAGTTGAATTGCTTAGTCAAATAAACAAGCTTGGTAAGTTGTTTCATGTACACTACCCTCGTGTTTGTACTTAAGGTCGGGGAGCTCCGAAGTCATCAAACTGTAGTCATCCTCCAGTCCTGCTCTGCTCTGGCCAGTATTGGAGATGAGACAGTGTCAGATGTGATTCTAAACTTGTGGTTTGTCTATGGGAAAAGACGCCTAGAAAGCTAAGGGCTTGTGTGGGATGTTTCTCCTGAGTGCCATAGGAATGGTAGAATGGGAATCTCTGCAGCTGATTGTGGCCACTGGAGGACACTGTTTAGCCATAATTATCACTTCCAATGAGCTACCTGGGACTCTGACAGGAAATGCTGAGCTCACTTGCATTGCATCAGGGTTTCACTTAGAAGTTTTCCAGAGCAGGGAAGGAAGGGATGAACCCATGCTGGTGAAGCCAGAAGCATCATTACAAAATATCTTCTGATGGCATTCACTGTTTTCTGATGGTCTTGAGTGGTCTTTCAAGTTGAGAGTTGCTGTTCTGCACTGTGGGAATGAGTGCTACCGGCATTGGTGGATGCGTTACCTGATAGTGCACAGCATGGTGCTCATAGCCCCCTTCTATCTGGTCTCATTGCCCCTGCTCACTTTTAAGTGTGTCCATACATCTCAACATAAATCTGATTTATGCCAGAAAAAACCTAGCATGAGCCAAGAGTAGTTTTAGTCTGTTGAAGTCCAAACAATGTGAACATGCTGTTCATGATGACCGCTGTGTTATTTTATGAGTGGCGTCTCCTATCTGAACTCCCCATAAAATCATCATGCCTGCAGCAGCTGTTCCGTATTAGTTACGCTGCATTATGCAGTCACCTTTTAAAACAGCCAGCAAACAGCAGCATCTTTATTAAACTTCATTATCAGGTTTAGTACACACATCAGCACAACAGACATAACTTTCCCTTGATATGCTTGGGTAATGCCCATTCTCCTCTGAGACAAAGCAGCTCAGCAGACGTGTTGATTACATCAAAAACCATAAGATGCAGAGTGAATAGTGAGCGTCATACACAGTTTTAGAAACCCAGCAGGTTAGTGGCAACTTCTGATTTGGGATGGCTGTCACATCACATTGCTGGCATCCTCCCAAAAACAAACTCATGAGTGTATTACAAATGATTAACATAAAAATTGGGTCAACAGCATGCCTTCATTGCACTGCAAGGCGCAGGAATGTGTTTGTTAATGTTATGTGTGATGTCTTTTCTTCCTTTCTTGGTGTCGTTGTTGGTATAAAGAGAAGAATGTTCTGATGGATTTAGTTTTTTTGCTATCTGTACTGATGCTGTTGGTCTTATTCGTGGTGTTTTTTTCTAGATGATATTCGACTGGAATTACAGAACAACACTGACATTGTTGATCAGCTGAACACATTAGCTACCCTTGCAGTAAATGTGTCCTCCTGCGTCTCGTTTAATCGCATTCGGGCAGTCAAAACCTTAGAGGAAATGGAAAAGATGGCTAAAGAACTCTTCTTGAAGAATGAACTGTTTGCAAGTACGTGGCTGAGTCTCAAGTTCCCCTGTCAACTGAAGTTGGCCTCGTACAGAGTGTGAGCACAGCCTCTGAGGCTTGGCTTTCCACCAGTGACTGCTGTGGTCACAGCTCCCACCACGCAGCAGTCAGTTTTCACCTACAGATCTGGGAACTGCACACTCAGACTTCCTTATGGCAGTGTTTTTATGCTGTCCTGTATACACCTTCTCTTGTCTGTAAAGAAAGCCTTTGGTCACTTGGCATTTTCTTTAGGTTAATTCTCAGTGGAAATAAGTTCCTCTGCCCTTTGGAGGTCTTTGTGACAGAGTTGCCTTCTCTCAGGCCTCCGAAGGGAAAAGATGCTTTATTGAAAAAGAGACAGTTGAATGTATTAGGTGATTGCAAAGATCTTGAGATGCTCCAGTCCTACACTGCGGTAACATCACGAATCATTCCAGTCATACCTTTAACATTTGTGGGATTGGATTGCAGCTTCAAATCAGACTGAAGGGAAGAGCGGGGAATAAGAACTTAGGCTAATTTGAATGATAGAATGTGTCTTAGTTATTGGGGAATGCGCAAAACTCTGCAGTTAGGATTTACTTTTAAGTCCCATGACCATGGTCTTATACCTCATAATTTAGGTGTAGGTATAAACTTTTTCTATTCCTTGAACTTCAGGCCCTGACAATATTTGTCTATTCCCATAAAAAAAGTTTTCCTCTATGTTTGTCCTCCATTCTGTTGTATTTACAGCATGCAGTTTCCTAGCAGGAACTTGCAAAGCTTTTATATTCCCAGACAGTTCTCAGCTTTGCAGGAGTTTTTGTGCACAAAAATATGTGCATAGGCCATGAACCATTGTCAATGCTGTGCTCCTAAGGTGTGTGTTTTACAGCACCACTATGTGAGCTCTGTTGATGGAGTACAGGTGGGCATGTTCATGAGAGGTGCATGTGGTAAGGGACATACCCGACGGATTTGTGACAGTCCATGTTAACAGCTGAGTTCTTCCAACGCAGCTGGTTATTTTGGGAGCCTTTCAGTTTTGAGTGCTCAATAGGAAGAGATGTGGAGGCTTGGGGTGTATTTAGCACCCAGAATCATCAACCGCATTTGGAAATATAAGGAGCTGCAGTGACATTTGATTTCCACTACCAGACCCTTGGTAGTGAGCATTAACAGCCTACCCACCTGAGCATTATTTGTGCTGCAAAGAAATGGGATGACGGACTGTAATGTAGCCTAGGCTTATAAAGATGATGAGTTCCTATGTATCTGTGTGTACTGCTCCGACTCTGTCAACTCTGAAGAAAAACCTTTTCTTTCTTTCCCAAGGTATCATTTTCAGGCTGCCTTCAGGCTGGAGCAGCCCAGCCCGTGGGGCTTTGGCCCTCCCACCTGTGCTCAACTACACCATCAGAATGAGCAGCAGGATCACACAGACCACCAACAGGATCAGGGAGCGCATCTGGACTGTGGGACCACACAACTCCACCTCGCAGAGCCAGATCTACAGCCGGGCATTTATCTATATCCAGGACAGCATTGAAAGAGCCATTATTCATCTGCAGACTGGCAAGAAGCTAGAGGAAATAGCTGTTCAAGTCCAGGCCATGCCTTACCCCTGCTACAACAAGGATATGTAAGTCTGTGGGATTTCCATCTTCCTGTAAAATTTGCTATCGTTCGTGTACTACACAAAGTAGAAATGGGATTGGGTTTGGCAGGACTTGGGTTAAACATGAGCCTTGGCTTGTTCTGCTGGTGTTTACACACAGACAGTGCAGCAGAACTTAGAAAATATATTCATTGTGCAAAAAGAGCCCCCAGGTTTATGAGCTTTGTTCCTGCAGATTGCTATCCAGCTGTTCTATTTGTTATTCATTCCACTGATTCCAGCTAATGTTCAGTGTGTAGTGAATAGTTCTCCGTACAGGTGCCTCTCTCACAGGTGCTTTAAGAAGGATAAGAGTGTGAAATTGTACCATTCATTGCCACTGTAATGAGGGAGGACAGAAAAGCTTTTGATGAGCCAAGTTGTTAGGTTTAACAGCCTGTTATACTGAGCGGTGCAGCATGAACTGTGTATGGGCCAAAATAAGTTTTGAATGGTAAAGCAGATCAAAAAGTTTTGGATCATCTTCCTTTCCACTCATCTTGAGCCAGATCTGAAGCTAATATAAACCATGTCTCTGCCAACTGCAACAGAGAGAAGCCAATCTCTCACAGCTGAGGACTGGTCCCACTGGCAAGGCAATTTTGGTTGGTGTTGGAAAGCTGGCAACATAGTACATCCTCAGAGTTATTACCCTGACCGCAGCTGGTGGCCAAGCAGAGTGGAAAACACTTAGGGAAATGATTTCATGTCCATCAGCAGGCTCTGAAGGATGTTCAGCAAGTTATATTAGTAGGCTAGGCTGTCAATCCACAATATGAGGGTCTGTCTTAGACCAAGATTACAGAATGGACACAGGAGCTCTGCATACCGACTGCATGCGCTAAAAGATGATGTAGGAACTACAACAGACCTATTAAAATCCCACGTCAGCCTGTCACTTGACAGCTGGAAACTTATAATCTCTCCTTAACATAAATGCATGCAAAGTGCCTGCAAGTATGCGAGCAGGTGAGCATTCAAACCAGGTGTCAGCTTCCAGCAAGTGTGTGGATTATTGCTGTGAGATAGTTTTGCACAATGATTAACTGTCTGCTGGAGGCACTTAACTACAGTTATCTGTTCTTTTGCTTTTTCTTGGGCTGCTGAGAGAACGGCTTGCCTTTGGGTTTCCCTCCCCACCCTGGGTTCAGAGGGTCATGAGATGCTCAATTATAAAAATACCTAAAGGCTTCCTATTTCCATCCAGTAGAAGTCATCAGAAAATGGCTGTTTATTGATTGTTATCGCATAGTTACAGTCCTGTAGAGAAATGGAGTGAACGTATCTACCACTGCACCGAAGGTATAGGAATACTGGATTTTTAATGGCCTAGAGATCGTGCACAAAGTGATAACAAAAAAAAAAACCCACCACCCAAACAACTAAACAAAAAGCAAACAAAACCAAAAAAGCCCTTCCCCAACAACAACAACAAAAGATCCAAAACAGCAAAGTAAGAAAGAAGAGAGAAGTGGTAGACTGCAATGCCTTTTCATCGGTCCATATAAATATCATGACCTTGTTTGCACAGAAGGAAGAAGAATTTCTTGAAAGTGCTGAGTTGTGGGAACTCTTTGACATTACAGGTTAAAAATGTAACTAAAAAACCAATCGTATTTGTTTCCTACTGCTATCGAACATTAAACTTTTCCTAAGAATTATGTTGGGTTGTTTTTGTTTGTTTTTTTTTAAGCCAGCATTAGAAATAAGGGAGGAAAGCATAAGCCCTGTAGATACCATGAAGTGAATCTCCTACAATAGAAACTTGCTTTCCATCACAAAAGGAGAAGTTTACTTTTGGCCACCGTTGCACCTTCTCTCAGCACACACTTGGCATGGGAGGAGGGTTGTAAGGAGGAGGACACAAGAACTGTGGTGTGGTAGACATGGCTCTATGATAACCATCTTCTGGAGTAGTAGGAGAGACTGCACTGATAGCCAACCTCTGGCAGGGAAATACAGTCTGATAACAAAATCAGGCCATTGTATCTATTGACAGGACGGCTGACTGCTGTGGTGTTTCCAAGTGGGATGCACCCACCAGAGTCAGGAGATGCCACTGCTGTTTTCTGCTCTTGCCAGTGGTGCTGATGAGCAAAACTGTTTCAGAACCAAGCTGGAAAAATCCCTATGTTTTCCTGTATATATATATTTTTTAACGATGCAGAAGTCTCTTAGTAGAATCTTCAACGCAATAGCAAAACAGTCTTTTTTTTTTTTTTTGGTAGTTATTAATTATACTCCCTGAAAAAAGACATTCTGTATAAAGCATTAATCCTCAGAACGTTTTACATTCAACTACAGCCTGCATTTGCCTTTTACAGGTTCTTAACCAGCGTGACCTACTCTCTTCCATTTGCTCTGATGGCCGCCTGGGTGCTGTTTATAGCTGATTTTGTTAAAACTCTTGTTCAGGAGAAAGATCTGAGGCTTTATGAGGTATGCTGAAACTTTCTGGGGCGTGCAAAATTATAAACAAGTTTTCCTTATTAGTGGGTAGTAGGTCTCATGTGCAACATTAAATGGAGCAAAACAAACATTAAGGAAAATAATATTGCAAATACCTATTGCTTGACCTGCAGCGTTCGAGTTGTGACATTGTAGGCAGTTTCAAAACTATAGAAATGCAGGGCATTTGCCCTTCAAGCAGTGTGAGAATATTGCTTTGCTATTCTGAACACTGGACAAAATGGGGACCTTACAAAATTACAAGTTTTCTGAAGATTTAAAGCCCCCTGAAAATTGACTTTGAGTCATACGTACTGGGAACGAAGACGTGAAGAGTGACTTACCTCCTATCCTTGGAGTTATTGTACTTAACATTTCAGAAGGTGCTACGTATTACGTCAGCTTCTCTGAAATGAAGTTCTTCGTTCAGGTTGCCTATTGGAAAAGAGATCACATTGAGACATAGGGAATTTATTAAATAAGCTCACATTTTCAGAGTGAACGCAGTCAATGGAGATGAATAGCAGAGAACTTTTCGGGAGGCTGAGCTTCAGCAAGCAATAAAGCTCAGGCAGATTTGTTTGTTATCTGGTACCATGGAAACAAACACTGAATCACCAAAGAAGTATTTCCAAGAAAGAGCACCCTACGAACAGCAACGAGATTGACAATAAGAGTGTCCACTTGACAGTCTCTGAATATTGCTTTGGGAACACACTTTCATTGCCTTTGTGAGCCAAGGTATCAGTAATCTTTCAGCTGCGTAATCTGCAACAAGGCACCAGCATCTCTCATTTCTTCTGGATTCAGCAAGGGAAGTTCACAGTTCTGTATGACTTGTGACTTGGTCATCAGCTGATATAAATTTAGTATTACTTCCATATAAATGTGCAAGTGTGTCTATTATTTATCGCTCATGAAGTGGTTCACCAGCTGAACCAAATGGTACAATTCAGCTTCAACTGTACCTAAGAGTATTTACACTCACGCCACTGAGTTGAACAGCATTATCTAAAACAAAGTAGCCAAAATGTTTTAGAAAGGTAGCAAATGTAAGGTTCAGCATCTGCTTTGAAACTTGTGGCTAGTGCGATATGATGCTTGCAGATCCTGCCTTTGCTGTTCCTTTACGACTGGCTGCTTGCAAACCAAGGGCATTCCAGAAGTGTCAGTGCATGGCTTCTCTCTGGTTATCAACTTGGCAGTATGCCGAAGTGTGAGAGGGCATATTTTCTTTGTGTGCCCTATCCAGACATTGAAGAAAAAAAAGGAAAATGAAAGATCTCTTAGTAAACAGTTATAATTTGTAATTCCTGTTATTTTCCTTTCTCTCCGTAGTACATGAAGATGATGGGTGTTAATGCAAGCAGCCATTTCATCGCCTGGTTCATAGAGTGTGCCATCTTCCTTCTAATCACAGTCACCTTCCTCATCATTGTCCTAAAAGTGGGTGACATCCTTCCCAAAACAAATACAGCGCTCCTGTTCCTGTACCTCATGGACTACAGCTTGTCCATCATAGCCATGAGCTACTTCATCAGTGTTTTCTTCAATAACACCAACATCGCAGCACTGGTGGGCAGTCTCGTGTACATCCTCACTTTCTTCCCCTTCATTGTATTGCTTGTCATTGAAAATCACTTGAGCTTCTCTGTGAAGAGCCTACTGGTAAGTTCTGCTTTTCAATAACAGGGATTATGTGTGTGGAAGCAAATGTTCACCTTCAACACACTTCAGCTCTTCTTAAGGCTTGTGTCACGAATATGCATGTTTTGTAGCCTTTCTGAATTCCAACAGTGGGTGCTGATACATGCTACGTCACATAATGGGAGAGCTGTCTGTAGCCTGGTGGAGGGAGGCCTGTGTGCCTTCACTGAAAGCAAAACTTGTGGCATTTTAGTGAGTAACCACTGCCAGCTGAATCAGAGTAGTGTGAGCTGTGCGCTTTACCCTCTGAAATTGCAAGGCAAAAATAACTTACCTTCAACCATGGTGAAGAGGAAGGTTAGTCAGTAAGGAGTTAAGGTTGCAGGACTGTGAGGGGAGGCTGGCTCTGTTCATTCCTTAGTTGTGTGTGTGCCTCAAATTTGTAGCCATGGAAAAAGAGAGAAAGCTTTGTCACTTGCCGAGGGTGGAAATAGGTAGGTATTAAGTACCAGAAGTCACGTTTGTTTTCAAGTTCATCAAATCTGGGAAAGGACACCTTTTAAGTCAAGTGGTAAATTCATTAGCCATGCCAGGTAATTTTATATCACTACTTTACTTCAAAAGCCTAAATTAAAGCCCTGGATGAGGGATGAAGTTGGATACTGGGAGTGAAAGCAAAAGGAAGAAAGACTCTAAGGGTATATTACAGCCCCTTAGTCAGAAGTTCTGCCCATCAGAAGCTTGGTCCACTGCTCTTTGTGTCTGCTGGAAAAAATCTTACTCATTTTTCCAGTTAGTGTACCAAGGCAGGGAGGCACCTGATGGGTTGTCTGACTTAAAATCTCTTTGAGACTAATTAACAAATTCTTTGTTTTCAATTTTGTTTATTCCACAGAGCCTGTTGTCTCCAACTGCATTCAGTTATGCAAGTCAGTACATTGCTCGCTATGAGGCACAGGGCATAGGTATGTTTACTGAAGACAAAAATACGCTTTGAGCTTTCATGGTTGTGACATTCCATTAACTAATATGGACTCCCTTGTATTTCTGAATTCCTTTCTGCAGGTCTGCAGTGGGACAACATGTATAAATCTCCGATGATTGGAGACAACACATCCTTTGGCTGGATGTGCTGGCTCATTCTGATTGACTCTTTCATTTACTTCATCCTGGGATGGTATATAAGAAATGTATTCCCAGGTAAGGATATGAAGCACTGAGGCTGTCGATGTATTGTTTCCTTTGGAAAACAATGAGTACAACGCTGACTGATTCCGTGATCCAGGCACTCAGGCACACACAGGACAACCTCTTTTCCTAGAACAGAAAGGAACCGTATCTTGGAGGATGTGTTGAGTGTATTAATGGTGCTGGGTTAAGGGAGGATTAGGGTTCCTTCTGCTCATCACGTGGGTAGGTGGAACCTCTGAAGAAGCTGAAGCCAAGGACACAGGAGAATGTGTTTGCTGTCTGGTTGGTGAAAATGAGAACAGAGCATGTTAGCCAGCATTTGTCAGTTGAGTGATTTTGTGTTGTGTTACTTATATCATTCGATTTCAAAAAGTAATTCCTGCCTTGGGCAAGAGACAGTACATTTGTCTTTTGCTTTTCTTCCCCACCTAATGAAGCAGTCCACTGGCACACAGAAATCTACCCAGTGGAAAATGTAAAGTACTCCAGCCCTCCGGCTATGAAGTTACTCAGAATAACAAATGAGCAAATGCTTCCTATTGTGCCAATTAGGGGAAAATCCCTTCCAAGTATCAGTAGTACATGAAGCACATCGAGAGAGGAGAGATCTCCATGGAGTTCATTTTTGTTGTTTTGAGTGCAGTCCAATAGTGGTGCTTCCTGCAGAAACAGATACCTGAATGAGCTTCCTCTTCTTCTTGCAGGAAGATACGGCATGGCTGCTCCCTGGTATTTCCCGCTGCTTCCATCCTACTGGCTCGAATACAACTGGCTCCCCTTCTGGAGTGAGAAGCAAAGAGGCTTCATCTTCACCAAGCTTGTGTTAAGGAAAGAAGCCAGCCCCACCAATCAGATATGTATGTGAATACTGAATGGGATAGCAATGCTAACATACGCTTTAAGTAATTAAAGCCAAATTTGAGAAGGAGCACCATGCTCGGAAAGCACATTTCTATGTTAATCCTTACTTTGTAGCACAGGAAAAACTGGAAATTAATACTTACCCAAATAGAGATTTGGCTTTTAAATTGTTGTGGTGGTTTTTTCTTCCAGTTCGGTGTGGAAATCCAGTACTGACATTCACATGCATAGTTGTGTATATTGTAGTTGAGCAGATACCTTGGGTTCATATACCTCACCCTACAATGCTCTGTGTAGAAACACATTCTTGTTTGTGAAAGCAAATACAGAATTCCACTTGGCAAAAGCAATGTCTGCTGCTTTGTCCATTTCTTTAAATATTTAGCTTATCAAGTGTAATGAGATCACACATACCAACTTGCCAGTTCTACCTTACAGAAAGTCACTCAATAGCTTTGCTGTATTTCCTCTAACTTTATATACTTGTTTAGTGTAGATTAAGTTAGGTGCTCTGAAACATCTAAATATAAGACCTTATCGGAAGAGATTAATGCTTGTTGTCAGAAGTTATAACACAAGTGAAAAGGAGAAATCCAGGAGAGCTCAAAATGTCTCAGATCCTATGAAATGTTCTCTAGGTTCCTCATCGAAAGTCACCTGCTTCTGCTATATTATATGCTATCAAAAGCCTTGCTTATCTCCGAGTTGAAAAAAGGTGACTGACCTCTCACCCTTCCCTTTGGTTTTGAAGGTGCCCCCCCACCTCACCTGGAGCCAGAACCCACTGATCTCACCCTGGGAGTCTCACTCCATGGCATAACAAAAGTTTATGGATCCAAAGCTGCAGTGGACAACCTAAGCCTCAACTTCTATGAAGGGAATATAACTTCCCTGCTGGGACACAATGGAGCCGGGAAAACTACAACCATGTACATGTCCTTTAAAGTTGGGCTCGTTTAGTACTGTTGGGCTCAGCTGGGTGGATATGAGAGCAAGTGGGGCTTTTCAGCATTGGGAAGCTGAATGAAATGCTTTATTAGGACAGATCTCTCTTGTAGTTTTATCTTACTCTTAGATGACCTCAGCGGTCCCTTCATCTATTAGAACTGAAGGTCCTTTTCTGTTTAGGAATATACTTTTTAGTCTGGTAGGATCCCTGTAATACGCAGCGCAGCAATTGTTCCAGCATTTTGTTCCATGAGGCTTTGGTGCGTGGGGCTGGGTTGTTCTGAAAGCTGTGGGTAGCTTGTGCACCTGCCAAATTTGAAGTGATATTAGCGAGAAAGCTTAATAAAGGTATATTTCAGCCGTACAGACTCATGTGTTGGCTGGGATGGAATTGCAGTAGGTTAATGCTTTGGCCTTCCAGCCCTTCCAGCATTGCCATTTATAAATTATAGTTTAAGGTGCTGGATAACATCACTAAAAGAAACCTGTGGAACTTGATTTCTCTACTGATATATATGTATGCGTCACTCTGAAAGCAACATTAAGCTGATAAATAGAAGCCCCAGAAGAGCCAAAAACAGTAAGACAAGACAGATGTGTGCTTCATCTCAGCTTATTGTAAATTCATCTCATGTCCTCATTGTAAGTGTAGGCAAAGGTGATGTACAGAAAAGTATAATAGCTTCTTGAAACTTAGTGCAGGCTTCAAATCCTGAGTAAGGTCACAAGGTACTTCTCCTCTCCTTTTTAATGAGAGTTAAAAGTCCCAGGAGAGAGTGCAACTCAGGGATGGTGAAGGGCAGCCTGAGATGCATCTTCTCCCTTTACTCCCTTGCAGGACAGCTCTAAAACCAGCCTATATTGTGCAAGTAGTCATTCCAAGTAGAAGGTGTTTGACTCAGGTCTGCTAGGTACTACTAGGTAGGTAATTATTAGCTTGAACTAGATGAAATTGCTGCCCTCGGTGAGGTGCCTTGTCAGGAAATCCTCCCCCATTCCTTCTTAATAATGGCAGTGAAATCGGGTTTCTGTGCTGTGATGTGGTTAGTATGATGGAGATGTGGTTTTCAATCTCTGAAGTGGTTAGCAATATGAGACTGTCTGGATACTGCAGACAAACCCCAAAGAATGAAGGGTAACTGCATTATGTGAATTCCCAGTGGTTAAATTGGAAGTGAAGGGCATTCATGAGTATTGATGTAAGGAACATGCAGTGGTCTGACTTAGGGAGGGAGAGACCGAGGAAGATGAAAGTATATGTGAAAAGTAGCCAGAGCTCAGCGTGTGAGCTTGGTACTTGCCCTCACAATCCCACAGATGGGGGGGAGGAGGATGTTCTTTGATGTTAATTGGGCACTGCTCCACCAAAGCATGGAGAGACTGCAGAAGAAGCTGTGTTCAGTGATTTCTGGCTGCAAGGAATGTGCTAGTGATGGAAGGAAGCTTGGCAAGTAATGATAACTACAGGAGAATGGAGAAAAAATACCTATGGCTATCTCTTGTTTTTAACTTCCTTTTCTACTTACTTTTCCCTTTCAGATCTATTTTGACTGGGTTGTTCCCCACATCATCAGGCACTATCATTGTCTATGGCAAAGACATCAAGACTGATCAGGAAGTTATCAGGAAGAACATGGGTATCTGTATGCAGCACAACGTGCTCTTCAACTACCTCACCACGAAGGAGCACCTGCTGCTCTATGGGTACATCAAAGTCCCTCACTGGAGTAAAGAGGAGCTCTACCAAGAAGTTAAGAGGTATAAAAACAGCAGGGTGGGAGAAGAGAGAGAGGGCTGTGAAAATTATGTGTAGTAGTACTACTGCAAAGCTCAAATGAATGGTTTTGAGCACTGTTGCAAACCCAGCCTAGAGTTCAAATAAATGCCTTGATCTGACTGGAGGAGTACACTGAGTGTGGAAATCTGTGGCTGTAAGAAAACAACATTTCTTCTCCAGGAGTTTACAAGCTTATGTGGCAATTCTTTGGAGATGAATTTATAAGCCTAAGGGTCTGGTCCTTGCTTCTTTACAGTTTTCCCCAAAAAGAGATTTAATCAACCAGTTAGATGTGCCAGCTTTACTGCTTCTGGGGAGAAGTGAAACAGCCAAAACATCCCAGGGAATTTGGAATTTGGTGATCTCTGTTGATGAGGTTGAGCCTTTAACCTTTACCTGTCAGATGGGAACTTTGAAAACATCCTGAAGAAAGATTTATTTTAAATTAAAATCTCAATTGCTGAGCTACATATGGGATGAATCATCTCAGGGCACTGTGACCATTCAGTAGAGCAGTCTATACTTGAGTAGTTCTTCATTTGCAGTTATGTTTTTTGGATATTTTCGAGTATTCTGCTTTTTAAAGTTGCCTGAAGGGCAACATTTGGAGGTTGTTTTTGCTTTGTTTTGAAGGACTTTGAAGGAGACTGGACTCTACAGCCATCGTCATAAGCTGGCTGGTTCCCTGTCTGGTGGGATGAAGAGAAAGCTGTCTATAGCTATTGCTCTCCTGGGTGGATCAAGGGTAGTGATCCTGGATGAACCAACCACTGGGGTGGATCCGTGCTCTCGTAGGAGTATTTGGGAAATTATCTCCAAGAATAAAAAAGGTACTGTGATGAGATGAGGTGCTGCCCAGAGGCAGAGGTGCTTTGTGTCCTGAAATTATGGAGTGGTTTTGAGCTGTGGGTTTTGGTGACCATAGAGAACCAATTGTGGGGGACTGGAAACACCTTGCAGATCCTCTGGATTTGTTCTTCATTCTTCTTGTAAATTCACAATGTCATTTGATAAGTGTGTTTACCATAATGCATATTTTACAGTATTTCTTATTTCTTCTATTACAGTATTTCTTTCAGCTCCTCAGTAATGTTACTTTTCATCTAATTATTATTAATTCCCTAAAAATGCAGATGATTTTCACCTGATACTCTAGGTCATTCAGTGCAGCTTTCACCTGTCTCATGTAATCCTGTATGTTTGTTCTGTGTGGGTTGACATCAGCTTCCTCTTTTCCAGGCAGAACCATCATTCTCTCTACGCATCACTTAGATGAAGCAGAAGTACTGAGTGACCGAATTGCCTTCTTAGAGCACGGAGGGCTCAAATGCTGTGGGTCTCCATTCTACCTCAAGGAAACTTTTGGTGATGGATATCACCTAACGCTCACAAAAAAGAAGGTTTGTGTCAGAGTTGGTCCTAAATCTTCAGCCTCCTCTCGAGATAAATGTGTGATTTTATGCTAGACATCTTGGGTGGGAAGCTGCATCAGTTGGAAGCAAGGAATGAAGGAAGGGAGTGAGTCATAGTGTCCAACAGAAATGAAGTCCATTGCAAAAGGTTCATATCAGTCTTAGACTTCTGCCATGAAATGGTTATTCCAATCTAATTTCTACTTTGTGGAATGTATTCTTTCTGCAACCATTTTTATTGTGGATTGAAAGTAGGATGTGTTGGGTAGCCCTGCTACCCAAAGCCATGCGGCTCTAACAGATAAGGCAAAGGTATGAATCTGAGCCTTCTGTGCCCAGGTGCAGACCTCTTCATCTTCCCTTCCCTGCTGGACCCTAGCATGCTTTTATGTCCATCATGCACATCTATTGGCAGGAGCTGAGAGTGGTAGCAGTCCCAAAGTGGTTGTGTTTGATGCAGAGAGGCACCAAAGAGCTACAGAGGATCCGCATGTGAGCACGGTGCTTCTCAGGGAAAGATACTAACAGAGCATCTTCCTTGAAGCAGAGGGACACTCTCGAAGCCAGCCCCCAGGGAGGCCATCAGACCTGCCTCTGAGGCTCTCAGAAACAGGAAATTCAGCTCTCTGCTTTGTTGGAGAACAGGGCCTCCTTGATGATGAAAGGCAAGGCTGGATGCAATGTGAGTTCTGGAGTTCAAACTTATCAGATTGGAAGTGACCCATTGATAGTACCTGACCTGAGGCAAAATGTTCTGCCCTTTGCAGGGAGGGCAGAACTCTGCTCTTAAAGCATTTAATATAGTGCTGTTTGTAGGCCAGCACACTGAATAAAATATGAATATCATAAGAGATCAGCTCTCATCCAAATTATTGGCAGCGTAGATAGAGAAAATGAAAGAAGATCCATGGGCAAGCCCTGTACTTCACAGGGAAAACAATTGCGTTTGTGCTGACAGGTGAGTTCAGGTGTGGATTCTCCCATGTGGCTAGACTTTTTTCTCTTCACTATAAACACTCTAGCTGGTGCAAAGTGGTCCGTCTGTCCCAGCCCCAGTATGTCTGCTGTCAAAGGGAGCCCAGCAAGGTGTGGATGGACCAAGGTGGGCTCAACGTAGTCTAAAAAATACCTGGATCTCCTCCTGAGTACAACAAGGGGCAGGGAGTCTGTGCCACATCTCCTGAGTCTTCTTCAAATGCTGGAAACTTGGGTTCATCTCCTTTTGGTATTAAAAATGAAATGCTGCATGTCTGTGCTGAGGACGCCCACCATCTACACTTCAGGACATGATCTGAGCTGAATCCTGCAGCAGGAATTTTGACCTCAGCGCCTTCTGGTTGAACACAGAGTGTTTTCCTCCTTTTTCAGAATATGATAGAGGAGTGTGACACCGCAGCAGTGACCTCCCTAATTCAGTCCCACCTCCCGGAGGCTTATCTCAAGGAGGATATTGGTGGAGAGCTGGTGTATGTGCTTCCCCCCTTCAAGTCCGCAGTCTCGGGGGCTTACCAGGCGCTTCTCAGAGCCCTTGATACCAGCTTGAGTGATCTCCACCTTGGTTGCTACGGGATTTCAAACACAACCGTGGAAGAGGTAAGAGGTGGGGGCAGGTTTTGGATGTAGGAGTAACAGGGATGGGAAGAAACGGTTTTGTTACTCACTGTGCTACAGTTATGAACGTGAGAAGGTGTAAATGTATGCATAAATCTTTACATCTAGTAATGCACAAAGCATGCCAGTATCTCACCTCGTGGCATTTTACCTAGAGAATGAGATGTCGGAGTACTGAGTATTTTGGACCAATTTTCCTTTATGCTTTCTTGTTCTGTAGGTGTTTCTCAATCTGACAAAAGAGCTAGGGAAGGACCCACAAGAAGATGCAGGACCATCCCAGCGAGTGCCCGGAGCCAGTGGCCAAAATGTCAGTGACGAAATGTCTGTGAGCACGGATACCTTCACAGAAAGAGATGGTACTAAATTACCTTCAGGTTTTCATCCAGATTTGTCAGAGATACAAACAGTGACAGATGGGCTCTTTCTTGTTTATAAACAGACTTCACCCAACCAGGAACACAAAGCCACTGATTCCCTAGAAGAGCAGCACTCAACAGTTGTCTAGATCCACTGGTTTGGAATGTCTGAATCACAGAACAAATTACAGAGGGGTTTTGTTTGCATCCGCCTGCCTTTAAATTGATTCCAGTTTTAATCTAATCAAATACAGTGTGTGGGTGAAGTAGCAAATGTGTACCTCTGAAAGCAATTGCTGTAATTGATGCAGAGAATTATTTCTACGCAATTAGTAGAATTTGAGAGAAACTTCATGGGAAAAGCAGCACAGCTCTGAGCTCGGTCCTCCCCACTGCTTTTTGTTCTGTCCCAGTGACCGCAGTGTAAGTCACACAGCAAAAAGGGCCACACGTTGGGATAAATTTCCCTTCAGAGGAGAATCAACGGTATCTGTATGCTGAGGGTTTGAGAGCTGCCCAAGGTGGCATGGTCCAAAAAACATCCTGAACATCCCTTCTGACCAACTAGAGACTTTTTTTGCGTATGGATATCTCATTTATAGTTAAGGAAGCTGCTGAGGGACGACACGGAGGTATTTTCATACTCACTTCTCAAAGCTGACCTGCGCTATAAAATGGGCAAATCCATAAGAAGTAACACAGACGTGTAGAAAAGTGTTTTATGATACCCCTAACGAGAGCACTGAAGATGATTTGCCTTGTGTTGTATTATACGGGTTAATATTTCATAAAGAGGAATAGGCTGCATGGGGTTCAGCTCTGCTTTTATTGTGCTGCAGCCTTGTCCATGCAAGTGATTGATTAGTTTATGTGCCTTGTTTTCTTGTTCCCTAATGAATTCTCTTATTGATTTGCTTCGGGACGTGCTTTCTAAATGATGAGAATCTTCAGTTTGCAAATACGAAAGTTGTAGCTGAGTAGGGAGGGTGCAGATAACTTCTTGTATCTGCAAGTCTCTGTTCCTCTTGTAAGATGTCAAAACGTGTACGCTGCATGTACGCGTTTGAAACCAAGCAAAAACCTGCTGTTAACATGAGCTCGTGACTTGAGCCAAAACCTGAATTCTGGCCAAACAGTACCCTGGTCCTGTAAGCTGTACCGGTCCAGCTTACCAGTTTTGATTTTTCCATCTGAAAAGGAGAACAGGCAGCCAAAGTAACTCCCAGGGTCCAGTGAGCATCAGTTCTCTGCATTTCATGAATACTGATCCATGACAAAATGTGTTCTTTTGTACCCAGATCAGCTCCTGATCAGATCTAAGAGCCTTCAGGGTTTACCACTGCTGCTTAAGAAGACATCAGCTTTATTCATTAAGAGATTCCACCATACCCGGCGTGATGTCCGAGGCTTCATTGCTCAGGTCATCCTCCCTGTCCTCTTTGTGATGGCAGCAATGGGACTTGGAACGCTGAGAACTAAGGAGACTGAATATCCGGAGCTGATTCTTTCCCCTTCTCTGTATGGCACATCTGACCAGGCAGACTTCTTTGGGTGAGTGGTGTTCCTTTTCAGCCTTCAACACATAAAGGCCCGGTTCTTATTATCAGGATTGTTTCTCAGCAAATACAGAAGAAAGCTTTTATACAGACAACACAGTGATAAAATCCTTTTCCTAGGGATATCTCCTGGGGAGATGGCTTGGCTCACACCAGCAATCAGAAAGCTTTAGAAAAACAATCTTTAAGTTGGAATTAACTGGGAAATATGTGAGAAATACTCTTTGTTGTTCTTGCCATTGGAGCCATCTGTCCCTGTGACATCCATCCTGCCTCAAAAGGATTTTCAAAAAGGCATTTAATCTTCCCCAATCTGAAATGGAGGTGCAGCATTACTTGGGTCCAACATTACAACTATAGGATCAAGTTCTGTCCATCTTGTGAGCTGTCTGATTGCCCTCCTCTCTGTCAGTGCAGGATATGATGTCCTGCCAAGGACTTGCTGTTCTAAGGCACGCAGTCCATCTGAAGGGCATGGTTAACACATGTGCTTAAATATCTGGTTACCAAAATGAACACAATTTGTATCATTCTGGTTTCATGAGGTGAACTGCATTCCTCCAGTGGTTCATTAGAAAGCAATATGAAATCCATCTCTAACGTCATTACAAATCACACGTCTGCTGTCAGATGTTCTTTCCTGGGACTGCTCATGCCTTTCTGCTTCAGTACTGCTGGATGGGCGGATGAGCTGCGTGTCCTCTGTTCCTAAAGCTCTCTGCTTCTCCTGGTAGATCATTGCAGGGGAGACAGATGCATCTTCCTGAATGACCTAAAGCAAATGGACTTCGCTGGTGTCAGAGCTGATTGAGATGAGAAGTCATGTCTGGAAATGTCTGTGGATGCTTTTTCCATGGAACAGAGTTTTGATTGTTCAGAAGTTTCTCTGTATGTTGCTTAGATCTGGAGGCAGTGAGTCACTGGAGTAGGTGTGCAGCTGTAAGCAATGAGCAGCTCTTTTAAACCTCTGTGTCTGCCCTCATGTGCTACACGTGCTGAAGTAGTTTGCAGGGCTAGCACCAGGAATAGTCATTTATTTAGCATCCTAAATAAATCCTGTTTCTTTCAGACAGCTTTCCTCCGCTCAGTGGTAATGGAAGTACTTTGAATATTTTCCTTTTTGTTTTTTTTTCTTGTTAAACTGCAGGAATTTCAATGAAACAACAAATGCTCTAGTTGCTTCGATGCTTTCTTTCCCTGGGACAGATAACACATGCATGAATGAAAGCAATTCGTAAGTACTTTTTGTCTTTTATTTTCCCGTTTAAATCCTGAGCCTGCAAGAGAGATGTAACACCATTAGCCAGCAGACCCTCTTTCCACCCTTGATCATCTGCAGAATTTTCATACATGGATGCCAGAGGAAGAAAAATCTCTTGCCTCTTTCTAGAGTGACTTACAGACTCTTTAAGCTCACTACAGATGTCTGAGCGGCCTTTGCCAGGCTGGTGCAAGCTTGCTCTGCTCACAGCTACATTCTCAGCATAGCTGTTATCCGTAAATCAAAGCTGTGCCATGAGAACTGGACTGTCTGGGGCTCTGAGGATGAATTTTCAATAGTACTACAATCCTGGGCAGCTCATGTATTCAAGCGTGCCTCACATCAGCACGCAAATGTCGATGCTGAGTATTTGTAGTGGCTGCTGTCAGTATGGCCCATTGCAGCACTCCCTAGGTGTAGCCCCCATTTCTGCACTGGAAGATGATTTTAGCTTCGGCCAACTGCTACGGGAATAAAGCGGTGTCTGGATTCTTTGTAATCAGCTGAATGAATCCAGGCAAGGAGAGCTGTGCTGAGGGATCTCTACCAAATCAGTGGGAGGACAGGTATTTCCAGAGCAGACAAAAGGAGGTCTCCTTTTCTGTTGAAGCTACTTACTGCCATCTTAGTAACATTTGCACCTCTGGCTACAGAGACCCTCAGAGGAGAATGTGTTCATTTTCAGGCAGTGTTTAAATGAAGACATGCTTGGCCCGTGGGTCACCAGTGGAAACCCCTCAACAAAGTATTCTGCCTGCAACTGCACTGATGGCATCCAGGTAATTTGCAAAAACCCAAGAGAGGGAGTTTGGTGGGAAACTAGAAGGTTGTGAATGGGGATCTGTGGCATGAACTCGGTATTCAAAATCCCACCCGTCTCTTTCTGGACTCGTTAATTTTGTACTTTGGATAATGACTGAATGCACCAGCTTGGGGACAGGGAAGGAAACTAACCTCAGAAGATTTGCATGCTCGTATATCTGCCTTGCTCCCCTCTGTGGGAAAAGGTTTAATGGTGCTTTTGAATGTTGTACGATTGTCCCATTTAGCAGAGGTGAGTGTATATTCAAGAGGAAAATTGCATTTTATACAGCACTGTCATTATATGAAAGCACAGCTATTATTGCTGTTTCCTCTTCAGAACTTAACTTTATGCAAAGTCCAAATCCATCTGCTTTTGCACCATTCCACATTATGAACAGTGGTGATTAATAATATTAGTTATTTGCCTTGCAGCAGTACATAAAGGACCAGATATGGGCCCTGATGAGCTCGATTTCTTTAGATGCGTATGGGGGAAAGGCAGATTCTGACCAAAAAAGGTCAATGTGGAACTCAGTGTGTCCAGTGTAAGATGAACTCTCCTCCCCACAGTGCTGTTCACCTGTCTTCAGCTTTATTCCAGAAGGAAACCAAACTCCAGGCCCAGCATGATACTGTTTGTAAAATAAAGCATGTACTTAGTCAGACATTCCTAGGCATTTCTTAAAGCACAGCCATTTTATGCACTTTACTGGGCATGTACTTAATTTCACATCGTTAGAAGTACTGGCATCAATTCCACGTTAAGTTGGGGTAATGTTCAGAGCTGATTCACACTTCTAGCAGGCACAGGCAGGTGTTCCTCAGCATGAAGGCAGCTGTTTTGTGTATTCTGATGTGGAGTTTTGAACAGCTACACAATAGGGGAGGCCAGCATATTTGTTATGGATGAGCTGAAGGAAGCAGACAGCATGCTGCCCAGTGTAGGACGTTTCAACCTTATGAAAGAGTCGGTGCAATTTTGACCCTCAGCGTGTTAAATTATATATTCGGGACTAATCCAAGGTTTCTCTGAAGCTCTGAAAAATATTCCCAATGACTGACAGAACAGTTAAAATGTAAAGCGTAGCTGCTGTGAAATACAAGATGAGAGTTTGAGGCCACCGTGGAGTTTTGTGCTCCGTGAGCTGTTTTGCCTTCTGCCGTTGTCAGTGCAGTCACTCTGAAGCTCTGCTAAAAAGGATCAGAGTTAATTCAGGAAAAATCTTCCTACCTAGCATGAAGCACATTTCAAGGTCTCGCTAATGTCAGTAAATCTGACGCGTAGACTCAAGCAAAGGTTGTTTTGAAGCACCTCTCTAAATACATTGAGAACAGCACACAGGGTTGGATGCTGTGTGTCTTGGCACAGATCTTGCAGATCTCCAGCTTCTGAAAGTGCTGGTCCCAGGACCAGAATGTCACCGTTGTCAGCTCTCAGCCCTGTCCTGCTGTGTGTGGTTTACAGTTAAAGCACAGTCACTGATGTCTTTGTTCCCTTGTCTCCTCTCAGACGTGCCCACAGAAGAACTATACCCCCCCTCACAGAAGGACCTTCTCTACACGAATGCTTTATAACGTTACGGGGCACAACGTGGAGAGCTACATTCTGGCAACCACCAAAGACTTCCTGCAGAAAAGGTGTGGCATGCATCTCCAGTCCTTCTCTGAACTGCACTACGAGCATCCTTTTAGACTTATCATATCCCTGTACTTAAAGAGGGGATGGTGTAGTCAGGGCTTAGCAGGTCCCCTCTGCTGATAGCTTCTGTGAATCTACTGAAAGGAGGTAAAACGCACTAGAAGCACAGAGTTAAAGATAAAGGTTTTGTGTAAGTGCTCTGCTTGATCATAGCAGAGAGCACCTGGGGATAACATGTCAGTCACCCAATGTGCTGGTGTCTGGGGCCACAGATGAGCTGTTGTGTGGCTCAGAAATGTTTCTAAAGAGGAAAATCTGACACAGCCTGTCATGAAGTAAACCCTGGGGAGAGGTTCTCCTCTAGGTTTAATTGTCTGAAGAGTCTTCTTGGTGTGCACTTCACTTAAACAAATGCCTGCGTTGGAGGGAAGTTAGAATTCATGTGTTTTCTTGCACCATGGGGCTGTTAGAACTGTTATTGTGTCTGGAGCCTGCAATGCAACTGCACAGCGTGTTGTAGGGTAAAAATAGCCTGCCATTGAGGTTGGCAAGGAATACGTTCACCTGTCCATTGATTTAACTTGAGCTGCTTATCTTCTGGGAAAGAAGCAATCTTGTTTCAAAGTGGTAAGCAAGCATCTCCAAAACGCTTCTCAAATTGAAGCCATTTTGTAATAACACTGCTGAGTTTGTTTCCCTTTTTTCCCCAAATTTGGGCTCCTCCTGCAGCAGTGTTGGCTCAGCATATCTCACACCATGCAGTGGGATAAGTTCTTCTCTTTCAATTCAGTCTACGATTAATTGAGACTGTGGTGACATGCAATGCATGTTTGCCTCTGAAGAGTCCATGCTGACAAACACCAGCCATGCAGTTACAGCTTCTGGGTGAGCGTAACAGTGCATTTCCCTCTGGATTTTTCATTCAGGTATGGTGGCTGGAGTTTTGGGATGCCTTTAACGAGAGATCTCCAGTTTGATATCAAGCCAGTGCCCCCCAGCAGAACACTGACTAAGGTAATTAACTTCCACTGGAGTGATGTTGAGTCTGGGGATATTTCAGAAGAGAGAGAGAAAACATCTGAAATCTGCAGCTTGGCATGGAAGAGATGACTTTCAGTTCATCTTCTCCTCTCTTCCCATTCTTCTTTATTGGTCAGACTAATCTTGCTGATAGGAAACAATTTTTCTGCTGTCATAATTTTATTACCCAGAAGTGAAAAGATCGGTTCGTGGCACCTTTATCTCACGGGAGAACGTACGTAGCTTTGCTAGGGCTGGCCTGTACGTTCCGATTTACCCATTTCTCTGTTTCTGCTCAGTGAAAACGTTGTAACACATCAGTGTTAAAGGCACCAAGGCTGAAATCTGAGGTAGGAGAGAACTGCAGATGAGTTCCTGTTGTTTCCATGCTAAACCTAGCTTACTGGGAAAGCGTTCCTGCAAAAGCAGTGCTGTTCTCAGAGGTGTTCCCAGTCAAAGGGAATCACAGGATTCATTGCTTATTGTTTTGCTAATGCTCAGACCTCGTGTAATCAATTCGCAAATGTTTTCACCCCTTCAATTCTAGATCTGAAAGCTCTTGCTATTTGCTAATCATGTGTCAGATTAAATACCTGAAACTTTGGTAGCATTGGAAGCAAGGCTGACTTCCAGCCCTCTCTTTCTTTAGCAGTACTTGCTCTGCTAGGGCAAGAAGAATAAAATCACTGAGCGTGTAGAACTTGGGGATATATAAAGGTGGGAGCTGTGGGCTGTATTTAAGCCTGTAACCTTAATAGCCAGTGCCCTTTGTGCTTTGGAAGTAACTTACACCTCTAATCTGGGTGCTGCAAATTGTTCCTAAAGAAGGTAAATCCCCACAAAGTGCATCTCCTCTGGTCGGATTTCTGCCCGCAGTCCTCAGAGTTTATCATGGTTTTGGCAGAAGGTGATTGTGAGTATAGGAAGGGCTGTTGCTGAATGAGAAGGGCTATATTTTCTGCCCTAAAACAGCCTCTTCCCACTTGCTTTCAAGGGAAGCTGATGTTTGACAGAGAAGAAACCACATAACTGTAGCTTTATGTCACGTATCCGCTTAGTGCTTTTCTTCTCTCTCAGAAGGCAAATGAAGCTGATGGGACTGCTTGTGTTTTAAGTGAAATGTGCTTTTATACTCATTTGGTACCTGATGTGGTTTAATCATCGGACTTCAGCTTCTAGAGCTTATGGCTTGAGATAACAGCTATGGACTGATTCATTTGTGCAAGAAGAACAAACCAAAATGTTATCAGTAACAATTTATCTCCCAATTTGTTTCAATTTCTCGATTGCGTGCAGGTGTGGTATAATCCCGAAGGTTATCACAGCCTTCCAGCCTATCTGAACAGCTTGAACAACTTCATTCTTCGAGCTAATCTGCCAAAGAATGAGACCTCCAGATACGGTAGGTGTCCCTTCACATGAACAGGTAATTCCTCCCCCCTGGGGGACTTCAGCGAGGTCATGTTTTAAAATTCCAAATTATGCAGATTCCTTTAAAAACAGCATTGAGAAACATGAATAAATCACGTATTTCATTTGTCTTTGTCAAAGACCCTAGGGAGCTGGAGAGGGAAGACCCCTGCCCCTACGTAAAGCACTCGCTTCATCCAGAAAGTGTCAACAGTTGCTATTTGATTTATTGCTTCTTGTTGTGGTACTTTTGGTTGGTGCCTCTTATTTATGCATAAAAAGGCTGCTTCAGGTTGTTTGCAGGATGCCCCCCTGACTGATTGTGACAAATGCTGTCCTTCCAGGCACTCTGCAGCCATGCCAAGCCCCCTCACCTCAGGTGCCTGCTGTTCCAGGTGGCAATGAGATAGCTGAGAGTGTCTCTTTTCTCATAAGACTATTATTCCTCAGTGATGTGTCTGAATTTAACTATAAGGGAAAAGGCATCTTCTGAAGCTTTGAGTGCCATGCCACGAATTCAAGACACAGCAGAATGCTGATTACAAGTCAAAGCAGCGCATCTCTCTCCCCACCTCCACATATTGATGCACTGCAGCTCCCCTCACAACAAACTAAAGCAGCGCCTTGGCTCCACCGCCATCCTATCAATAGAGGCTTGTGCCTTGGAGACCCACAGGGTGCCCTCGAGGTCAGAAGGTTCAAGCTCTTCTGTATGCACTGCAAGAGCACGTGGCAAAGCTGCAGTCCCTGCCACGGTGCAGAGAGAGGAGCCTCCAGCAGCACGAGCATCCCAAAGCAGCTGAATTATTAAGCAGTGATGCTCGCCCCATCTCTGAATTCCCAGCGCATGCGGTAGTGGGAGCAAAGGCTTATATGAACAGTCAGAAAGTTTTGACAGGGAAAGTTCGGTACCAGCAAAACAGCAATTTTCAATGGGAAAGAACAGCAGCAGTTTTTATTCCATCTGTCCTGCTGTGTATGCGTGGTTGGTTGGGTTTTTTTTTTTTTTTTTCCTGAATGAAATGCTTAGTAGTAAACGACCAGGCAGATAATTCTCCACTTCCCACTAATGATCCAATTCATAGAATGGGGGAAATAAAATGAATGGATGAGGATAGCTCCCCTGGGGTAGTGTAAATCCAGTCTGAAATACAATTGAACAGACGGTCTGCGTGGTACGTCCCTGGCAGCTAAATCTATTTGTTGTTGTGACAAATAAATGACAGTTTAAGAAGCACTGAAAAGGCCAGATAAAAGTGTGTTGTCATTTCAGCAGTTTGAAAGAGGTGCCAGCCCTGCTTTAGTACATTTGACTTAGCATATCTTTAAAAATAAAAAATAAAAAATACATAAGGAGCTTTTTACCCTGTCACTAAGCAAGTCATAATAGCTTCTGACTTACGTATATTGTGCTTTCTCTTCTCTCAATCCCAACCAACAAAAAAAGAGTAAGCATTGAAATGGAAATTCTGACTTCTAGCCTAAGCTTCAGCGCAGGAAAATGGCTTTATAGTGAAGCATTAGCAGATTAGACAGACGGTATCTTTCTTTGTCCCTCTTTTAGAGAAGGAAAACATTTCCTGGCTGTTTGTGGGGCTCTATCAGCAGCCTCAGATTTCAATTCCATTTTGCTCACCAATGACAAGGCTGAGGATTTTTTCCCCATGGAATGCATTTCCTAGGGAATCTTCCCTTTCTTATCTATTTGCTTGGTTTGGCACCTGGTCGGCTAAAACTGCAGTCTGCTCTTTGCTGGCCCTCATGTCAGAGCGTTCTGTCTTAGGGAAAAATAGCCCAAATACTCCTTCCTTGTATAGCTGCCAAAAGCCAGGCACAGGGGCGGTATAAATTTCAGAGTTGCTGCGTTCTAGCAAATCTTCTTGGATTTTATAGCAGCTTGAGGCTCCCCAGCACCTGCTGAGAACTGAGGAATTTATTTAGGCACCTAAATCCAGATGGAGAACCTCGTTTTTAGGAGTAAAATTTATCTTAGGCCCTTCCCCAGGTGCTGGTGTGACCAAGGCTCTGGCCTTCGCTGGAGGTTGGAACTGTCCCAATAGAGCCCCCCAGGTTCCTCCCTGTGGTAGTTTTTATGGGCACAGATTGCCTCTGAACAAAGCAACTTCCACTAGTTCCTTTGGACAAAATGTGTTTCTTTGTTTGTTTCAGCTGCATAAGGCAAAATTGAGGTTCTCCTCACTGTAGAAGTGTTCTTGCTGAAGTGAATGATACAGCCCTTAAAGTTGGGCAGGTGCTGAAGCAAGGCCTAGGGTTTGAATTTCATAGCTGCTGATCATCAAAGTGGAGTCATAGGAAAATGGGGCCACTCAAAATCCCTCCCAAGGTCACACCGAGGTGATAGAGCAAAAACAGCTTTTGGTCTGCTTTTCTTCTCTATTCAGTCCTCTGTATTACTGTCAGCCTCAAAAACTGAGGAAAGAAACTTTAAGCTAGCTACTTTTAACTTTTATTTTCTTTTTGGTTTTGTAGGTATTTTCTTATCAGCTCACCCGTATCCTGGAGGACAGAGTCAAGAACAAGTAATGTAAGAAGATTCATTTGGCTGATGCCTGAATTGTTTAGCTTCAAAAGAAGCAAGCCTGCTTCCTGGAAACCACTAAGCAGCCTAAATTACTAAATATCCCCCTCCAAATGTGAAAACTGCTCTCATCTTGCCTTCCTTGCCTTTATGCATGAATGGCACTCTGTATGCCACAGGATGTTTCTTTTTAGGGTTGTTTTTTTTTATGTGGGATTCTGTATAAATCTGGGGGGTCACAATCCTGATTATGTTGCAGCAGTCGTATGACTGAATGCTGTAAGCCCTTTTTTCCTAGGCATAATGACCACCAACAAATGACACTGGAACAGAATCAGGTCCTTTACGCTTCTGAGCTCTAAATAACTCAACAAGGGAAGCCTACTGCTTCGACTCACTATATATATCTTTCTCTGCTTTCTCCCCAGGCTCAACAGCTTACTTGATATCATAGTTTCAATGTCTGTTCTGGTTGGCTACTCTATCACAACGGCAAGCTTCGTGCTCTATGTGGTCAAAGAACATCAAACCAAAGCCAAGCAACTGCAGCATATTTCAGGCATTGGGATGACAAGCTACTGGGTGACTAACTTCGTTTATGATCTGGTAAATAATTCAAACTCTTAAATGCATCAAGAGTGGCATTCA
This sequence comes from Alectoris magna, assembly GCA_030625065.1. Classification (NCBI taxonomy): domain Eukaryota; kingdom Metazoa; phylum Chordata; class Aves; order Galliformes; family Phasianidae; genus Alectoris; species Alectoris magna. The sequence continues at coordinate 24,671,720 of CM060567.1, forward strand.
GCAGAAGGAGGGGAAAAAGTTCTTTAAATAAAGTTGGTTGACTAGAGTTATTAATATTATCACTACCAAGAGTGTTGTGTAGTAATTGTTCTTAGAGGCACCGAAGACGATTAAATGTGAACCGCAACACTGGATTTTGCTAAGCAAAGGCATTCCTTCTCTCTTGAGTGTATGCAAAACACTCAGCACATTTATATGAGAGCAGCACAGAACAGGCCAGGGCTTGATTTCAACTTTATCATGCAAGCAGCTTTTTTCCTAGCTTGCAGGACTGCATGAGGTGTCAGGTGGGTTTTATTCATCTGGGGTGAAGATTTGGGGCTCGAGACTGGAGCCATTTTGGAAAGCCTGCGACCACAGGGAATGACATCTCACAGCTGACAGTCCTCTACTGGGCAAAATCCATTGCTTAGCTGAATGCTCTCTATCTATTGTAAAGGTTTTTAAGCCAGGAAAGATACTCATGTAGCTCTGTGCCTTCCGAGTCATGAGCAGGTTTCTTTCTAGAGCGCTGCACTGTGCTGTATAGATTTACTACCACATTCCTAGAGATAGCTCCTCAGCACTGTGCTGCATTATGTGGCATAGGCATGCCCTTGCACTCTCTGAATTTGAGCTTCCTTGTGGCAAAGAGGGTTAATAGCGCTGCTGGAAAGCATCACGCACACAGTAACTGTAGACTAAAGTGCTTTGTGTCTTAAGAATTATCTTTGGTGCATGATGTCAAACCCTCACAAAGCCAGAGATCTGCAAGTGCAGACTATCTCTGCTCGCGAGGTTTGGCACTGCCAGCTGTGCTGCGGCGGTGATCAGCTCCACATCCCCTATGAGTTTCCATCAGTGCAGTTCTGCTAGTGCTAAAATCCCAGCAACAGCATCGATTTCTGAAAGTAGGAATTCTGCAAGTGTATTTGAGTGGCCGGCCCCTCTTTCATGCAGTCAGAGCTAAGGGCTGAAATCCCCCAGGGTCTGTCAGCCATGGCCATAGTCTGGCTTGGCACAGCCTCCCTGCATCATGACAAGGGGGCTGGAGAATGGGGCAGGTATGTTTCTCCTTCCCTGATCCAAACCCTTGCTCTAGCACTGCATATTTTTAAATCAGCCTGCGGAAAAATCCCAGGAGTCCTCGCCACAATCAGTATTCAGTGGGCTGAAACTAATCCAGCACTCTCAGCAACTTGATATTTCTCAGTGAATCCCCACCAGGAAATTCTGTTAAATGCCAAAGCTGAGCAAAAGAGGAACCTCTTGAGGCAGACGCATGGGAGGTCTATAGCTTGACACAGCACTGGGGATACTGGATTTGCAGGGAGCAATGAACTGGCCTGTCTGCAAGGCTAACAGAAAAAACCCAAGGGGTATTTTTCCATTTATGTCTGTTTTTCCTCTTTTTTTTTTCCCTCTCTTTTTTCTTTTTTTCCTTCACATTTAGCCTATTCAAACTGTGTTCAAATGCAAGACTTCCTAAATGAGACTGAAACACTTAACGTGTATTTAGTTTCCTTTAGCTACACCAGTGGGACCCAGCTCAGACTTTGCTGCTACTGTATCATTCTAGAAAAATTCTTGAGAATTATTGTCCTAATAACATATTTGTAATATCTTTCTACAGGTACTTTTTATGATCCCCGTTGGACTCTCAATAGGAGTTATTTCCTCCTTCCAGATACCAGCGTTCTGCAACAACAATAACTTACTGGCAGTATTTCTTCTGTTGCTACTCTTTGGGTAAGTGTGAAGCAATTTAAATATCAGAGTGAGGAACTGGATATTGCAGGCTGCTGTGATTTGGGATCCAACAGAGGAATACGTGGGCTTACTTCTTCAGTGTCTACTTAGCAAGTGGTGACTCCTTCCAGGAACGGTGAGCTGAGCTATTGTCATGCCTGCAAGATCTTTGTGAGGATACAAAACATTCAAGCTCACGGTGACAGCTCAGGCTGTAAGCAGATATTTACTGAACTGTTGTGAACTTTTGAGATGCAACAAGGGGAAAACAAACAGACCAAAAAAAAACCAACAGGAAAATTCTGGAAAACTTGGCAAAATTGTTTCCCTGACTTTAAGTCCTCCAGGCCCAGTCTATCTGCTTTCAGCCAGGGCTACGTATCATGAACTTCTCCCAGTTCTAACAGATATCAAGCCATTTGTCCTCCATTAAGCTCCTGTGCTATAGGAATCTAGTCATTTGCCAAGACAGAACTGTTAAGTTGTCCGAGGACTTTACTTATTGGTTTTCAATTGCTCTTTGAGTTACTGTTCAATTGCTCTTTATGCTGTTGGGGATTTATAGATACGCAACATTTTCATGGATGTACTTGCTGGCTGGAGTCTTCAAGGAGACAGGAATGGCCTTCATCGTTTATGTCTGTGTCAACTTGTTCTTTGGCATCAATACCATCATTACGCACTCCGTTGTGTTTCTGCTCTCCCAGGAAAAGGCTACAGACCAGGTAGGAACCCCAGTGATACCACGGCTTGAGTGAAACAACAGGAGGCTTCTTGTTGAGTTTGGTGGCTTTGATCAGGTCCTTAGCAGCTGGCTAGTTTCAAGGTATTTCTGGTCAACCAAGCAGAGGACAGGAATTGCAGACTACAGGGGCTTCCCTGTTGACAGGGTGCGGAGTCACATACAAATCCTGTTTGTTTGTGTAGATCTGCTCCCCCAGCAAAGATGAACATGGTGGTGGACAGAGGGAAGAACATAACAAGAGAGGTCAAAAACTGCCCTTGCTGAGAAAGGCAGGAAGGCATGGATGTCTGATACAAGGTTGATGGGAACTTAAACTATTGCTCAATTCTTGCAGTACAAACTTGAGAGCGACAACTAGATTTCGTTGCGCTGAGTGTGAATTGTGCTGCGTTAAGCCCAGCAGTGGCTGTCTGTCATCTCGATCTGTAATGCAATCACCTTCTCCCTGCAAGGATGAGAAATGACTCTGAAACAGTGATGATTCCTGAATGTCAACCCTTGTCTTAAATAGAGATATCCCTGGGAATCAGTGGAATAAAATGCAAAGTGTACACCTTACATTTAGTTGTTGGTTTGTTTGTTTTTTAAATAAAGGGCACTTGCTTTGTCAAAGAAGAGCTGTGTTGGATTTTGCCCTGTAGCTAAGCAGCCCCCTAGATTTTAGGGATGTAAGAATATGATCTGCATTTATCCCTCTGTGCCCCAGAGGCAGGGAGTCAGTCTGTCCCCGTGCAAATGTACAGCTGTTCCACTTTGCTGTGTGCACTAATCCTTTCTTCTGCTAGTGATGTCCTAAATCCCTGCATACAAGAACATATAGCTGGGAGACTGTGCACTTAGCTGCTTTGCCATGAATTAACTGGAAAAGCCTGTATGTCTGTTAGAGCCAGATCTTGTGTTTTATGGGGGTGTTTGTCTGAGAAAAATGGATAGGACAGTGCTCCAGAGGAGTGGGGCTGGAGAGCAGGCAGTACTCTGCAGTGGGTTGGTGCAGTGATGCTAATTTTGGGCAGCTGCAGGACTTGGCTCTAGCTCATGAGTGGGTTTCTGGCTGCTGCATGCACTAGGCTCCTGCAACGGGAACTGGATGCTACTTACTATGGGTGATCACAGCCTCCGAGTTGCCTCTTGACTTTTCTGACCTTGTGTCTGTGAAATGAGCTGTCTCTAGAGCTCTTTGCTCTCAATTTATCTCTGCTCTGAGACACAAGCAAATCCCAATGTAATTGTTACACTTCAGTTCCATAGTGAAACCTATGAATTTATTCCATGAATAAAAACAGTGACTCCGCTCTTGTGGTGTTGCTTTTTTTTCCCCAGGGCTTGCGTGATCTTGCTGAAAACTTAAGGCACGCGTTCCTTCTGTTCCCACAATTTTGCTTTGGCTACGGCTTGATCGAACTGTCTCAGGACCAGGCACTGCTGGGCTTCTTGAAAGCCTATGGAGTGGACTACCCTGACAAAACCTTTGAACTGGACAAGACCACGTCCAAGCTGCTTGCCATGTTTATCCAGGGCACCGTGTTTTTTGCCATTCGTCTGACAGTTCACGATGGGATGATTCAGAAGGTCTGGAACAGCACACTGGAGTAAGTAACATCTGGAGTATCTCGGTGAGAATAGACTGAGCCATCGCTCAGTGGGTTCACTCTGGGCTCTCACACACCATCACTGTCCGTTACAAAGCCTACCTATTTCCCAGACATTTTTTGCTGGCGGCAGTGCTGGTACCTACCGGTAATTAGGGTATCTGCTAATTACATGTGGGTCACCAGAGTCCCTTGCTAGTCCTTGCTGGCTCAGGCTGTTGTCCCTGTTTCAGGCCGCTAGCTGTGGTGGGCTGGTGTTCAGCTGGCTGGTGAGAGGAGTCAGCTCATTGAGAGCCTCTTCTTTTGTCCAGCAAGAAGCAAGAACCTGTCCCTGGCACCGTGAGTGTATTCACAAGGCAGGGCCTGCTCCAGCTCAGAATATTTGCTGAATAAGAGGAAAAATTAGGCATAAAGGGAACAATGAGTTTTCTTGAATTCCCTGAAAAGATTAAATAGGAGAAGAGAATAGAAACTGCAAGCCTGTGTATGTTTGCATGCCTTGGGATCTCACAAGAAGGTTCCTCAGTACCCCAAACATACAGACCTACTGCTGTCTGTGACTGCTAAAGGATAAGGGCATAATAACCCTATTTCTTCCCCTTAGGTTCCTGTTTGACAGAGTGCATGGCAAAGCCCCACTTCTGCTATCTGTGACTGAAGAAGATGGGGATGTTCAGGCAGAGAGGAACCGAGTGGAGTCTGGCAAAGCTGACTTTGACGTGGTACTGCTTCAGAACCTCACAAAGATCTACCACCTTCCTCACAAACGCATTGTGGCTGTGAAAAACATCAGCCTGGGGATTCCTGCCGGAGAGGTAAGCAAGTTGGTTAAAGCTATGAGGAGGGACACTGGCACAGGTCCAGAGTCCCACCAGCATCTTCTCCCCAGTCCTTGCCACTCTCCCACTGTGACTGGAATGCTTTGTTCTGCTCTGGCTTCTTTCTTCCTTCCTTCACCTTGCGCTTTTTATATATTAGATCTTGGGGCTGCAGTAGCAAATAAAGGCTGCTAGTGGATTTTGATCCCAGACATAGGAGAAAAGATGGGAGCACATGGAGCATCTCTGAGACCCAGAGGAGAGTTTACAGGGCCCCTGGAGACCACATCCTGTCTCAGGCTGTGCAGCTGAGTAGTGGGAAGGCTTGGAAGTACTCCTGATTATCACTGAGCCACTGGGAATATGAAAGGACTAACAGTGCTGGGCAGGAGGACGGCAGCCACGTGTGAGCAGTGTGGTCACTGAACTTTTTGGCAGAGGATTTCTCCAAACCACAACTGGCAGTGAGGCTTCTAAGTCCTGGCAAAAGTCATCCCAACACTGGTGGGGCTTGGGGTACCGTTCCCCATCTGTCATCAGAGGCCATGGCCCCGTGCACAGATATTGTTCCTGCACAGACCTGAGGCGGGGGATGAGTCTTGGATGGATGCCTTGCCTCTGGTTGGGTCCCAGCACAGAAGGATTTTCAAATCAGCTGATCTGTGTTAATGATATCAAAATAATAGTAATTATCAGCACAGCGGTGATTGCTTATGCGACACGCAGTTGTGTATCTCCGGCCTTAGCAATAAAATATGGATTTTAGCATGAGATACTGAACTGCGCTACAGGGAGCCGGTTCTTAATCTTATTAATGTAGTGCATTAGTGAGATTATTTGACGAAAATCTTGTGTCACGTTAAGGTTTTACCAATGACAGAACAAACCTCACTCACCTCATCCCTATGAATAGCTCTGTTCCTGTCAGTGGGAGGTTTGCACAAATAAGATGAGCGGGATTTGGCCTGTCAGGGAGGTTCATTGTGAAAACGCACCTTACAGTAAAAGAAATGACTCTATTAGAGACATGTCCTTGATTCTTCACCATATTAAACAAACGGTCCTATTATACGCTGCGGTATATTGTACCATAAACAACCACCATTATCATGTTTGTATGCTCCAAGTATCTCTGCCTCTCTTGCAATTTATCTTGCTCAGGAGGCCAGAGAGAAGAAGTGACAAGCTGCACTGAGCACTCACCTCAGTGCAATATTTTTCCATTATAAATACAGCATGGTTGCATTTCTACCTTTCTTTCTCACAATCCAGTGCTTTGGCTTGCTTGGTGTGAATGGAGCTGGGAAGACAACCATCTTTAAGATGCTGACAGGAGATATCGGAGCATCCAGCGGAAGGTTGCGGGTCCAGGATCATTCTGGGTATGCAAGATGTGATTTCAGGGGAAGGCACATAAGCTGATCAGCCTGGGAACGGTTTATAAGGCTGGATGGCAAAGAAAAGGAAACATGAAAGTTTGAAACAAAGCCAAACATTCAAAACAGCAAAAATAAATAAGGCCAGGAATGCAACCCTTCGAAGATGGCACAGTTTCTTCATTAGGGTTTGCATTTGCTGTCATACCTTTGCTGTTCTCAGTGGTGTTTCTTCCACTTCCTTCACTACAGGCAGGATCAGACACAAATCCACAGATCTCCCTCTTCTGGAGACCAGAAGGACTCATCTCCAAGGAGTCTTTAACAGGTGTAGGCTTGGTGGCAGCTACACTGTCTGAAGGGCTGATGGAAATTGGAGACTTACGTACTAGACAAGGTGGCTCACAAATACAGTTCTTTGCAGAGCTGAGGGCCTAAAAGTTGAAGATCTGCAAATTCTTAGCATTTTCCTTCAAGGCTTGGGGAGAGGGTAGAAAGCAGGAGATTCCAGAATGCATTGGCAGTTTGGTGTGTTTAAAATGACTTGCTTACTTCCTTACAAAGGTCCTTGAATGACATCACCGAGGCACACTGGTCTCTCTTTGGCTACTGTCCTCAAGAAGATGCCTTAGATGACTTGCTGACGGTGGAAGAGCACATGTATTACTATGCTAGACTCCATGGCATCCCGGAGAGAGAGATCAAAGGAGTAAGTAAGACCAAGGCTTGACTTTAAGCATTTTCTAGTTATCAGGAGCCTTTACATTGATTTAATTAGTCTGTCAATGTAGATGTATACTGGTAATTAATTCCTGGACTCTGTGTTGTACTCTTCCACCCCTAGATTGTGCTCCAGCTTCTCCACAGGCTGAATCTGATGGCCTACAAAGACAGAGTCACCTCTATGTGCAGTTATGGCACCAACAGAAAACTGTCAACTGCTCTGGCTCTCATTGGGAATCCATCTATTCTGCTGCTGGTGAGACATGGGGGCCTTGTTGGGTGAAAGCTGAGCAGATCTCCAGGCTGCAGGGACACTTGAACAGTCTTTCTAGACACAGGCTGCAGGACGCTTCCCTAAATGTTCATACTGAATAAAGTAGCCTGACAACATGTGCATCTAAGGAGAGTTTCGATTCCAGCAAATGCATACAGATTCCATTTTCCAGCAGGGAGAGGGAGGTGATTGTCCCCCTCTACTTGGCCCTTGTGAGGCCCCATCTGCAATACTGCATCCAGGCCTGGGGCCCCCAGTACAGGAAGGACGTGGAGCTCTTGGAGCGGGTCCAGAGGGGTGCCACTAAGATGATCAGAGGGCTGGAGCACCTCTCCTATGAGGAAAGGTTGAGGGAACTGGGCTTGTTTAGCTTGGAGGAGAGAAGGCACCGGGGAGACCTCATTGTGGCCTCCCAGTACTTGAAGGGAGCGTATAAACAGGAGGGGGAATGGTGGTTTGTGAGGGTGCGGATATTGATAGCACAAGGGGGAATGGTTTTAAACTGAGACAGTGGAGGTTTAGGTTGGATATTAGGAGGAAGTTTTTCACCCAGAGGGTGGTGACGCACTGGAACAGGTTGCCCAAGGAGGCTGTGGATGCCCCATCCCTGGAGGCATTCAAGGCCAGGCTGGATGTGGCTCTGGGCAGCCTGGGCTGGTGGTTGGTGACCCTGCACACAGCAGGGGGTTGAAACTCGATGAGCACTGTGGTCCTTTTCAACCCAGGCCATGCTATGATTCTATGATACATTTTCTCTGAGAGCATTAAGAGCAGTTAGCACCATTTTCTGTGTCAGAATCTTTCAGAGGTCAAAAGTAGATCCTTCTGTTTGCCAGTTAAATTTTCCTCATTCCCAGCTCTTTCTTGATTTGGTGCGTTGACTATCCTGCATAGTCTTGCAAAAAGAATTAGCAGCCAAGGTTGCAAGTAAATAGGAGACCAAAGAAGCTACTTTCCAGATTAGAACATAAAACCTTTTTTCCCTAGATCTGGCTTTCCCATTTTTCTTTCCTTTTGAACTTTTCAGTTCTTCCATGAGATATGCCATTGCTAACATATGCCTTTTTGTGAGTTTTTCACTTGCTGTATTTTAATTGTGGAGAGTTGTGGGGTGCAGTTGACACACCCAAGGGATGGAATGCCATCCAGAGGGACAGGCTGAGCAGCGGGCCTGGATGAACCTCATGAGGTTCAACAAATTAAAAGCCAACAAGGTTTTTGTACCTGGGTCGTGGCAACCCCCACTCTCAGTACAAGCTGGGGAATGTAAGGATGGAGCACAGCCTTGCCAAAAAGGACCTGGGGGTGCTGGTGGATGGCAGCTAGATGTGAGCCAGCAATGTGCCCTCACAGCCCAAAGCCAGCCATACCCTGGGCTGCATCCAAAGCAGTGTAGTTAGCAGGGTGAGGGAGAGGATCTGTCCCTCTGCTTTGTGCTGGTGAAACTTCACCCTGGAGTACTGCATCCAGATGTGGTGTTCTCAGTACAGGAGAGACATGGACCTATTGTAATGTGTCCAGAGGAGGGCCACAAAAATGATCCCAGGGATGGAACACCTCTCCTCCAAGGACAGGCTGAGAGAACTGGGGCTGTTCAGCATGGAGAAGAGAAAGCTCTGGGGAGACCCGAGAGCGTCATGTCAGTGTCTAAAGGAGGGCTACAGGAAAGAAGGGGACAGACTCTTTAGCAGAGTCTGCTTTGATAGGAAAAGGGGAAATGGTTTCAAACTTAAAGAGAGGAGATTTAGGTTGGGTATAAGGAAAAAGTCTTTTACAGTGAGGGTGGTGAGGCATTGGCGCAGGTTGCCCAGAGAGGTGGTGGATGCCCTATTCCTGGAGACACCCAAGGTCAGGCTGCACGGGGCTCTGCGCACCTGATGGACCTGTGGGTGCCCCTGTTCACTGCAGGGGAGTTGGACCAGATGACCTTTAAAGGTCCCTTCCAACTCGAAGATTCTGTGATTCTATTCAATGTTTCTAAATATGTTCAGTGCTCTAAGAGCAGTGTTAAATAGGATGCTTAGTGAACATAAGCCTTCCTTGCTCCAGCTGGTATCCAGCCCAGCTGTTCTGTGGCCAGAAGTGACCATACCAGCCCTCTGATAACTTTTGTGACGTGCAAAATCTCAATAAAAAGAGAAGGTGGGGAAATTTTCATGCAGCAGTACTGACTGCTGCATGAACCCAAGCTGTTTGTTTCTGCCTCATATAGTACAATACCCTTAACAATAACAATCTGGCAATCGGAAACCGACTAACAATTTTATCAGCAATGCATAAAGTAGAAGGCAATATAATATGTTGTCTTTCATCTCTGGCTCATTTTCCCTATAAATGGAGAAATGGAACGCTTGCTTTGTCAGGATATGAGAGGAGCAGAATGCAGGTTCACCTGGGAATCAAATGCTTGTTGATTGCATCTTGTTTGAGACTATACTTTTGGTGTTTGTGGAAATGTGAAGCACCATGATGTAAAATGCACAATAGGGTTGATCTTAGGTGGTGTTATCAGAGCCACTTGGCTCTTATAGGGAATCCAGTGGAGGTTGGGAGTTCCCACTGCAGTCTTGTCTTCCCCGATAGGATGAACCGAGCTCCGGAATGGATCCAAATGCTAAACGCCACCTTTGGAAGATCATCAGTGAGGAAGTGCAGAACAAATGCTCCGTGATACTCACATCTCACAGGTAGGGCTGGTTTGGCTTTCTCTCCAGTTTCAGGGGTCTTCAAGAGATATGAAGAAGGTCCATCCTTCAAAATCCTTGCTGCCCCTCAGAGAATTTCAGGGCACTGAGCTGTGACAGCTATGTGGGGTTAGGGTTGGATGGGGGTGCCCACATAGACCCACCGTATTCTAAGGAAGATACAGTGTTGTTCTCTGATCACCAAAATAATTGCTTTATGTATGCCTTCTCAATGACTTTATTACAGTTTCTCTGTTGTTTTTTCAGCATGGAAGAATGTGAAGCCCTCTGCACCAGGCTGGCAATTATGGTGAATGGGAGTTTTCAGTGCATTGGTTCTTTGCAGCATATCAAGAGCAGGTCTGTAAAATGTACTCACTCCACTTCTGCTGATTGGCATTTGGAGTTACTAACACAGCTTTGAGGGCTCAGGACATGAGACCTGTGTTAACAGGGCATCAAAATAAGCAATTTTCTGTTTTATGTTCTTTACTGCACCGCTGAAATTCATTTAACTAATATGCTTTTTGCTCTCTCACAGCCCTTCTTCCAAGAGATGTGTTTCCCAAAGTAATTCACTGTTGAAAATGTAAAGTGCATGTTAGGGTTGATTCGATTTTATTAGTTATCACAACAGCCCCATTCCTTATTGAGATTCACTCCAGGTTAACAACCCTGACCCCATTCAAGCTGCACTCTGCCTGCATTAGATTTCCCTGAAGAGGCTGCACAGCACTCTCAAGGGATTCTCTTTATCTGTTTCTCTTTCTTACTGTGTTAATTGTGATTTTCCTTATCATCTCCTAGGTTTGGAAGAGGATTCACAGTGAAGATGCACTTAAATAGCAACACAGTTAGCACAGAGACGTTGACAGAGTTCATGAAGTCACACTTCCCAAATACGTGCCTGAAGGTAAGCAGGACAATTGCATTCAAGGGAGTCCTTCCACATTAACCAGGAGTATCTTGCAAGATAGATGTCTTATAACTTGCCGTACGTATAGATCCATGCTCGTAAAGTGTAAGAAATTCATACACATGCACTTGTTACAGCTATCAGCAGCACTGCCCGAGGGTTGGATTATCCAAGTTCCTTGATGCCTTAAATAACCTCAGCCAAACAGCTGCAGTGATCCTGTAAGGCAGCTGTTAGGTGACCCTCAGAGCCTGTGAATGGTCCCACTGAAGCCTCAACTGTATGCAGATTCACTTTCTATTAGTAATTAGGTGGTGACTAATCAACTGCAAACAATAATATTTTCCACCTTTAGGAACCAGAGGACAGAATGCATCCTCTGTCCCCCTGGTTTGGTTCCTTTGTGCTTCCGTCTTCAGCCAGCCGGCCAGTGAGGCAGCTTGCTCTTCACAGGCAGCCTCCTAACTTTACCCCATCACTGTTGTTCCTGCAGGATCGTCATTTCAACATGGTGGAGTACCATGTTCCGGTCTCGGCAGGAGGGGTAGCAAATATATTTGATCTCCTGGAAGCCAGCAAAGAAGCTTTCAAAATCAGGCACTTCTCAGTGAGTCAGACAACGCTAGAGGAGGTAAGGAATTAAAGATGTGTGGCCATCCATTTTGAGCTGTTAACAGGGGAGCGAGCAGACTGATGGTTGCACATAATGGACTGCTGCACACAATAGACTACATTTTAAAGGGATTTCCATCCATATTCCTCCTGGGGATACTTTATCAGTACTATTGCCTCCAGATACCTATGCTGGTGCTGGGAAAACTCAGAGAATGCTGCCTGTAGCATAAAGGATCTGTTCTTCCTTGTCAGTGCTGATTTCAGCAGTCTCAAGGATGAAGATGAAGGGCAGGATTATGAATCACCCCGGAGCTCAATGCTTGGCATCCTGGTGACAGAGTTTTCCTGACAATCATTTGCTTGATTTTGTTCTTTCCTGTACTGTATTTGGATTGTAAGTTCGTGGAGCATTACTCCAAACTCAGCTTTCACGGCATGTTCCTTTCATTTTCCCTTGGAAGAACATTCCCACTAGCATCAAAACCTTGTAGGAAAATGCCTCAGCTGAAGGGATACATAAGGATTTATCCAGAAGAGAGCGATCTGTTGAGTATCAGTATCTGATCTGTTAGGTCTGCCCCAGAGACAGGAGGAAAAATGCAAGCCCTGTAATCCTATGAATTGTTGAGCAGATTTGGGGGAGAAGGGAAGGAGGTCCTCAGTGTTATTTAATGAGGGGCAGTGGTTGTGAGAGAAACCAGCTGACAAATAGCAGAAAGCCCCAAGTCATGTTTTGTGAGAGGGCAGCATGGATTTTGTGTATGCAAATATGATTGTAGTGCTCCAGTAAGAATATTTTATGTATTCATTAGGTACTATTCAAACAGACTGTTATGTGTGATTATATATACCTATCTATATAATATGCAGCTGTGCCCGCATAGATGTCAATTATATATAGACAGATAGGTTTATAAAGTAATAATATAGATGTATTACACTGTAATCAAAATGAACTACCACACGGGGGTATTATCTCACTAGCATTTTGAAACATGAGCTGCAGGACAATTAGGTTCTGCAGGAACATCTACCTTTGCATTCCCAGGTGTCCATTCAGCAGTACAGGAGTATGCATCCATTTATTTACGTTAAGCCATAAGAAGCACAACATTTGCATTTCGGAAATGCAGTGCAAATCCTGAGCACTCCTCCAGGCTCAGCCAAATGCACAGCCATTCCTCTTTTCTTATTCATTCACGTTGTCAGTTCTTTACACTGTCACATACTGAATGTTATCCTTTACACTTACAGGTTTTCATCGACTTTGCTAAAGATCAAGCAGATCCTGATGGCACGGATGCTGGTCCTGATGTGACGTCAGACAGCTCTGACACCTGTAGCCAAGCCAGCACCATAAGCTCCATCTATTGAAAGGGCACCACCACAAGGCATCACAGGAGCTGGGGAAAAGACCTCATAGCCCCTCTCGGGGTTCTTCCAGTTTCTTCCTGTTTTCTTTGATTCTAGGATGGTAGGCATAAAAAGTCACGACTTCTTAAAGTACTTTTTTGATATGCACTTATTTTGTTACTAGGAATGTGGTAGGCACTTAAGGCTGGCATTTGGTTACAACTCAAATTGATCTTTTCACAGGTTGTCTTTTCTTTTCTCCCCAGTTCTAGTTGTACAGTGACTTTTATACCTGTGAAGACTTAGTTGTCATCACCTGCTCCTGCTGGCCATGGCCATTTACTTACAGGAGAAATGGCCGTGATTGAGCAGAGGAGCTGCTGGCAGTGCAGGGTGTTTGACAAAGCAGCAGCCCTGTGGCAGCCCTGCGAAAGCCCACGCTCTCCTTCTTGCTCTGCAACAGACTTTCTGTTGCTCAGCTTTGACGGGCTCCCGACCGGTGAAATAGGGTTCATGGAGCTGCCTCACCTCACGGGGGTGTTGTGAGGCTGTAGGTGTTGTGTACTGAGTTGCATATGCCGTTGGTGGGGGCCATCTTTGGTAATGACATAAAGCTTCTTCTGTATGTGTGGGTGATGTCAGTACAAATATAATTATTTTAGAAGTCAGCGCTTCCACTGATTCCGGTTTATTCCAGCCCTACACGACACCCAGAATAAGCCCTCAGCTCCCAGGCAGCTCTTGGTACCCCATGGAAGACCGCTCCACCAAAGCTGCCTATTTCTCCTTTTGGCTGGTGCTCAGGGTGTCTCCATTATGGCAGAAGAACAGTATGAAACAGCTGTACTTGTTAAATTTGAGCCAAGGGAAACCGTAGATGGAAGCTGCGATGCCACATCTTTCTCATCCTGATCACGAGAGGAATGTTAGCAGTTCATCTCCCATGTGATGCTAAGGCTTGCTGAGATAATTGCACAAGGAACAGGCACTGTAAGTACCATGGCTGTTCAGGATTTTACAGTGGGATGCAGAAGTTCACAGTTTAGCCACTGTGAGGAGGTCACACTTCCTCCTTCATCTCGGTGTAAACTTCTTGCTGGTAGCAGGAGGAGTTTTACTATGGATTGAAGGTATTATCAAGCCTTGAATTATGCCTCAACCTGCTGGCAGTAATTAAAACTTGGAATTCAGCTTCTTTCCAGAATGCATTTGACACCTGCAGTTTATAAGTAACTGCAAATGCTGCCCAGACATTCATTGTGCCTCCTATTATTACGTCTCCAGCTCTGAAAAAGCTCTTTTTTCCCCCTCTCATTTTCATTGCATATCTTACACAGATCACAGTATAAAATTAAGCTTTTCTCTAATGGAGGGCTTGCGCTCCCTGCAAAGGACACAGAGCATGAATGCCAATGATTTAAATGCAGTCTTGTAATACCAATCAGAGTATTATTTTATTATGTCGATGGCTTTGCAACTGCCAGTGAAAGATGGATCTTCAGGCTCCGTCCAGATGTACTTTACATTTAATTGAGGGAGACTGATACAAAGCTATTCTTTTGTCCCTTTAGAGCCTGCTAATCCAAAAAAGAGAGGGGTGGGGGGAGGTGAAAGAAAGGAAGTGATTCATTGGAATACTTCAGCAAGCTTGCAGTTTAATTGGATAAAATAGAATTTTCCAAAAAAAAAAAAAAAGCCAAACGCATCCTTTGGATTTCCACCCAATTCTGGCATTAATAGAAACATCTGCTTCATGTGAAATGTGTCACAGCCGTGATATATGCTCTCCAGTTTCACTTGCAGGTAAAAATAAAACATCTGCTATTGCAATCAAGTCTGCAGGTATTGGTCCAAACAAGCAAAAGTTTAGGTACTTAAGGGAATTTAATTGAAACCTGTGGAGAAGTAGTTACAACTGCTCGGGGGGTTGAAGCATCTGGCAAGTAGGCTGTGTGAAACATCACCAGGGGCTGAATTATCATTTTTTGCTATATATTACAAACTCCCTTCCGAGCCTTGTAGATTTAACCTGTCCTTTTCTAAGGTAGGACATGTTCCAGGCTTGGCTCCGGGACAAGAAACGTGGAAGCAAATAACATCCTACCTCTGAAAGCCAGCTCTGGGTTTCCCATCGCCCCTTGGTCTCCCGAAGGAGGGCTCGTTCGGATTGCAGGATGGAAATACAGAGCTGCCGCTCAGAAAATGGCTTTTTCAATAAAGCCAGGCAGCCAGCAAGCCTGGTTCTTTCTCTTGGTCAGAGCAGGGAGCTTAAGATGGCTGAAAACACTGACCCCAGTGTCCCTGGAAGGGATGGAGGAGCACTCTGCATACTGCTACACCTCACCTCTCTGTGAGTGAGAGATGAATGCTGCAGCCAGGGGGAAAGCAAGCTTTTCATCTCACTTGTTGAATGCAGTCTCACTTCAGCCACCCTAGTAACCTTTGTTTGAGGCAATGGGGAGCAATAACGCCCTGCCAGAGTGATCGCATGGCCCGTATGTGTTAATTGGAACTGCATGGGCTTCAGCTGAGCTTCATTTAAGAATGCTTTGATATATTAGCAACACAAGGTGTACACAGTACAACGCTAAATAAGTCCAGGGCTGAGGAGTCAAGGAGGGCCTTCGTAATTCGTTGTGTGGATTGCGAGATGGATTCAGATCAATTCTTTAATTGGAGATGTGGACTAAGAGCCACTGACTCAAATCTCTGTCCCAGCTTTGCAGTGCTGGTGAGAGCATGGCACTTCTCAAGCCTGATCCTTGCTTGGCTTCTGCCTCGATGCAAGTGGCCACCAAGGGCAGCCAAGGAAAGCTGTCCTGTGGGGCCAAATCAAACAACGGTTCTCTCAGCCCTGATCACTACTGTAAATATTAACTGAGGGTCTAATAGGACTTCTTTGTCCTTTCATGAGAACCACAGCGGTGGTTTTGTCCCCACATTGGGACAACAAGCATGTTTATAGGTCAAATGAAAGGCATCCAGGTCAACGTCGCTCCAGAAACCGGCAAAGCACAGGATGGGACCCTGGCTTGTCCTCTGGGCCTCAGCTTTCTTACATTGCTGCTGCTTCATCAAGAAAAATGTTAACTCCTGCACTTAATAGTGGAATAGCGGTTTTTTTTTTTCTGTCTGTGTGAGTTGGTGGAGGAAGAAAAATGGTTGTTAGATGGCAACAGCACATAGCATGATTTTACTCCCTCTTTTTTGCAGACAACAGCTGTGATCTCGCATAGCTATAACAAAATATCTACAGCATATTAGAGGGGAGCGCAACAGAGAAAAGAAGCAGTGGGGAATGACAGAAACGAATTTGCCAGAATTATTATTCCACGACAGTATTTAAATAAAAAAAATTCACTCTAATTAATTTAGTTGTTCAGGGAGAGGGAGGAAATAAGGAAGATGGCACTGAAATAGTAAGAACAACATTAGTATGGGACACGGCCAACACTAACTTACTGTTGGCTTTGCTCCTCACGCAGCTTGCATACGCAGTGCTGGTAATGAGGGAAGACGAGCAGCCCTGCAGTGCTGGGGACAGCCTCTTTGGGGGCCACATCATCCAAAATAAGCCCCCCCACATCTCTGGGGCATGGGGGGAGACACAGGAGGCCCTGGGTCACCCCCAAAGGGGTATTGTTTTTAGGAGAACGACCAGTCCAGTGTGAGAGTACAATCCTGTGGCATCTGAAAGCCAGCATGTGGCAAAATGGGAGGATGGGGCAGTGGTCACATGCAGCCCAGGGTGAAGAAAAGCTGTGGCTGATGTTTGCAGCCCACGGAGGAGCAAAACTTGAAGCCTGAAGCCTGGTACCTCTCCATTGTGCTCGGTTCCAGGGGCACAGCTCTCACTTCATTTCTGATTGCTGGTTTAAAAGGCTTTTGGAAGTGGGTCATCACCAGGAAGAGCAATTCTGAAGGCTTTGTGCTGAGAAATAAGAGGAATCAATGGTGGTGCTCCCCCAGCTTTTAAGGCCCAAAGCAACAATCTGATCATCCACCCCAACCTCCAATTTAACCCGGGCTCCTGAATGCCAAGCAGTGTCTCTCACTAAAACAAGCATTTGGATAGAAAGGAAACATCTTTTAGAAAGAGATGAGCTCTTCTCTGATTCCAAAGAAAGAAACAAAGGAGTGCACCTTCAGGGCATGAGGGAGGATTTATGGTAACACACACAAGAAAAAATCCAAGGGAAGACAGGGTAATAATTGAGGTTTTTACCTCCATTAGCAGGTCAAGGTGAACTCCCAGCCCCTCCGCTATCTCTGTCCTAGTTGCCAGCTGAGGGGTTTCACACAACAGCCCTGGGCTTTATTGTGCAGCAGTGGTTTCACAGCCAGAGCAAAACAGGGGTGTGCAGTGCAGGATGGCACGCCTCCTCCATATCCACACCTGGTGGCTTATTCCTGTGCAAAACAGCCATGTACTGAAGTTAAAAAGATACCAAGCAGACTGAAATCCAATTAAAGCAGATCCCTCAGGGCTGCACATCCAATTAGCAGAGCATCTTTAATTACACCCGTGGCGTTTCATCGACCTACGCAGAGAGGACCTTGAGTGCAGAGCTGCTGTCTGCCTGGTGACCCATATCCAAGAGGACTGCTGAAGATTTCTAGGCAGCAGTGACTGGTGGTGCAAACCAGTGCTTGTTATTTAAACGCATGGAGAAACCAGCAACCAGAGCAGGCAGGTCTAAGGATACCCAGCTTGAGATTTAGTTAAACAGAGCCTCTTCCTAACACTTTATTAAAGGCTGTTCTTTTATTGATGACAATAATATCTCTGCAGAGTTGCCCCCCTTGCAGATGTTGCTCCCAACAGAGAGGTTTCTCTTTAGCCAGCCAGACCCAGCAGTGGGATGCTATGCATTTTTGCCCAGATGCTCCACAAACCACAGCAGGCACCAACCTGGTGCTTCTCAAGGAGCCCCTCTTTGCTGGGTGGCTGCAGTGGGAGCTGGCAGGCTGCAGAAGATCCCTCACTTGAGCTGGGTACCCTAATCCCAAGGGATTGCCTCATCTGTCCTCTGCTAGCCATAGGAGCAGGGCAAAGGAAAAACAAAGAAAACATTTTCAGCATTTTAATAGCAATTTCTCTCACAGGTGATAGCTGGAAAGCAATTGAGGTTCAAGTGATTCTGAAAGAGAAGAGATTTTCACCCTCCTCGGGGCAGAGGGGTTTCCCTCTTGCACGGACTGAACGTTCCCTGCTTCCAGGAACCTGGAGGCTGAAGCATTTGAGTTCATTTTGTTGAGAAAACTGGTTAAAAAAGAAAAAGAAGAAAAGAAAAGCATATATTTTCAAACCGAATCTCAAGAGATGCCAGAAACACGAGAATACCTCTGTGTGCTTCTCAGCTCTCTCTGGCATCTCTGCATGAAGTACGGGAATCCAAAATGCCCTTGAGCATAACAACAGCAAGCAGCCAGACCCAGCTGAGAGCCAGCAGGGCAGGCTCGGAGCCCTAGCCCCAAACCTATCCAAGTCCATAGCCAGGCTGCCCTGGATTGCAATGGGCTGCAAGACCTCATCTTGTTCCCCAGTAATTCCTCTTTAAAATCCTGTCAAAACGCCTGCAAAGCTTCTTCTTTGCCAGTTGTGCACACCAGCCTGAGCGTTGTTGTGTGTCAAAACCTCACGGATCTCATTTCAATGCAAAATCATGTCAAACTGCACCAAATCATGCTATCCTGCACAATACTGATAGGTGCCCAGAAGCAGGTGTTTCACATGTCTTCACCTGCTCCTTCTCAAGTGTTTCTTTAAATATTTCCAGTGTCAGTAAGATGAGCAAAACGGGAGACCTTGAGCTTAATCAGATTAACAATTACCATCCATCGCCTCAAAGCAGGCTGCCGTGCTGCTGAATTCCTTCTGCTTCAGGATCTGGGGAAATCAGAGCTGCACCTGAGCAGCCCGACAAACAAGGGCAGCTTGAGGCTTCCCGGGAAGGAGGAGGAGACCAATTGCTGGGGCTGACTTCTTTATTCACTTTTTTATTAGCCTTCAGAGCCTCCCTAGGAATTATTAAAGCTTCCCCAGGGAGCACAGCAGTGCGATGGGAGCATTTGCTCACAAAGCGATGCCTCGTGCTGCAATAACACTCTGTGCAAATGCGCTGGAGTTGCTGCACCCGTTGCCTCCCTCTCCTGGGCAGCAAGGCTGCGCTCCTTTAGCCTGCTCTCCACGTCTTCGGCATTTGAGAATCCTCATTATAGACTCAGCAAGCAACTTCTTTTCTTTTTTTACCCAGAAACAGCTCTTTGCCACGCATGGGTGGATGGCAAGGCAAAGCTGGTAGGCTTGTTACAAAGCCCCTGGTTGTCAGTCAGAGGTTTGCTGGGTTAAAGGCAGCCTCCTCCTCGTGGCTGGGCTATAAACTGGGATTTGCAAAAATGTGGCAGGATTGGGGAATACCATGGGGTTGCAGCAATGAACGCATTCAGGGGAGGTTTGGGGATGAACATTAGCCTGTGTACACACACCTACTCACAGGGCAGTGGAGGCAGCACGGCTGAGGATGCAGTTTCAGACAGAGCTCATATTGCAGTGATGGCTGGAATCCCAGGTGCCGAAAGGACATAACTCTGCCAGAGAACAGAAAAATGTAATTACTGGATGAGCCGGTGGGGTGACAGCCCTGACCCGTGAGACAACAAACCCATACAGCTCCCGCGGAGCCTGATGTTAGGGATTATTTTTCCACTGTGAATATCCTACACAGGGTAATTTCCATGCCTGAAATCAGCTCGTGAGAACAATACGCCACTGCTTCTCACATTAGGTTAAATGGCAGGAACGGGTGTCATCCTGGGGCTGCTAAATCTCTGTACTGCTCATCGGCCTCATCCGGATGAATGGAAGCCTCTGTGTTTCATTCTCCCCACCATCCCCCCCCCCGCTGTTTATGAGTGAGCTGTTTTCAAGTGAGAGCTTGGGCCATATTACAGAGCATGCTGTCCTGCATGGTTACAGGAAATATCTTAAAAACCAGGTAGAAGCACGGCTGTGCACCCAGGACTGCAGATGCGCAAAAGCCTGGGGTCGTGCAGGGAAGATTTTGGGGAGAACTTTTGTTTTTGTAAGCTGCAGCTCAAAGCTGGACACGCTGTAAATAGGGATCATTAATCAGCCACTCAGCAGCAAGTGGCTGCTGTTTGTTATCGTAACAGCATAAATCACTGGGAGCTGTTACCATTTTAATTTGGGTTTAGCAGGGATTACTAAGGAAAAAAGTAACCCTTACCTATTTAAAACACACGTACCCATAGCTGCAAGCACACAGAGGCATAGCGGGGTGTTTGCTCCTTGGTTTTTCCAGGGAAAGCACCCAGGGAGCTTTGAACCCAGGGCTTTGCCATGGTTCAGACTGGGCACCATGGGACTTGCAGTCACCCACGGATGTGGCAGCTGGGGGAAAAGCAAGAGAGCAGGTCCCCAGGGCAGGGCATGGGGCTGGTGCTCCCCGTGCATTGCATCCTCCTACCTCTGTGGCAACACCACAATTTTCCTTTTTTAAAAATGGACTTATTTATTTGCAGCTCAGCTCTGGGTCACGTTCTCAAAAGGGAGCGATTCTAGGATGCTGAAGCCCTCTGCTCCCACGCTTGGAAGGAAAGCTGAGCAGGAAGGAAGCACTTTAAATTAAGACAGCATTACCTGCACATCTCATACTCTCCCAAAATGCCAGCTGCACTCCCTCCTGCTCTGTTCCCATGCCCTGTTTCGGCTCTGTTTAAGCTAAAAGTGGGGCTGAGCCACCCTTGCACCACAGAAAGACCACAGCAGCACCAATGGCATCATGCCATGTTTTGAGCCTGGGGCGGGCAGGACCACAGCGATGGAGCTTTGCCCCTATCAATAAGTTCCCGCCCTGGGGCTTGGATGCAACCTCCAGCCTCCAAAAGAAGTCTTCAAGGAGAGGAAAGGGTTTGTGTTAAAAAGCCATGGCACTTTTCCTTCCAAACATGCCCAGTGCCCACAGTCCCAGCAATATGTCTCATCTTGATGAAACCGGTGGTGCCGAGCCCTGATCGATGTCGCAGAGCAGACGGCAGCCAAAAGGCGAATTTAAAAGTGAGAGCTTCAAAGGGACGCTCGGCTGTACGTCTTCAAAAGAAGATGTGCAGGGGAAAAGGGAATTAAATCCTGACAAAGGTGCCCTCACAGAAAGGAAATGCTTCTATGCTCTCTGTACTTGGAAAAAAAAAAAGGATACGGCGCATCACCCCAAGAGAACAAGGCTTACAGTGGCATGAGTGGTGCCCATGGTGCTTTCTTGTGGGGAGGGATGGCTGTGCAGGGTCTGATCACAGCTGGCAGCTCACAGCCCCATTACCCTTCAGCACGGTGGTACCTGATGCGGGGGTTAGTCCTGATCAGGAATCGGGCGCTGGTATTTGGGAAACGGACATCTGAATATTTAGAGGATTTATTTTTATTTCAACTAAAAGGGAAATAAAAGGAATGTTATGTTTTGGGGTGGCCCAAACATTTCCAGGAGGCTTCATGCTGCAAGGATATGTTTGAAAAGATCATCATAAATCAGATGTAAAGAGAATGAAGGTGATGCTACACCCACACCTCGGCTCCCCCGTGCCCATCACCGTTAATTGCCTCTGTCATTTTTAACCCATGTTTTGTGTGTGCCTGATGAATGGGCATCCAGCCAGGGAGAACTTCACCAAGCATTAAGCCAGGGCTGAGGCTCGTGTTAATTGTAATTGGGCTATTTATAATAACACTAATATAATCATGATAGTGTAATAGGACTAATTAGAGTGGGGCTAATAGTAAGAGGGGTCACAGTACAGCAGCCCCAGCACGCTAGGAAATCTGCAGCCAACTTCTTCAAAGGTTTCCCTGCACTTTCATCCTGCTCAAAGGTAATCCAGCATCTGAAAGGTGCTGCAGAGCTCTGCCTTTTCCCGAGCACCCAGGCTTGCAGCGCGCCAACCATATGTCTGACTCTGCCTGCTAGCAGATTGCACCAAATATTTTCCTTTCTCATCGTGGCTGAGCAAACAAACACCATCTGTGGAACTCGTCGAGGGAAATCCCGGCCCCCTGCACACCAACAGGATGGGACACCAGCTCTGCACATCCACCGTGTGGCTATTGGTGCCTGCCCTGGACCAACCTGCTCTGCTCCAACCTGTAACAAATTAGGACCTTGCCTTTTGTGATCAGATTCAAAGTAATATATAACAGAAATGCTGGATCCCTTCAGAGGAGGCTGCCTAGCGCTGAGCCATGCTGTAGGACAGCATTTCAGTTTTAGTGGGTGCATGAAGGCAAGAAGGCACGTTTTTTTTTGCTCCACCTAAAGCTATTTCTTGATTTGTTAGATATACCCATCCTGACAGGGGCTTTGGGCAACTTGCAGCATGCCTGTATCCTGACTCGGATGAAGTCTGCTGGTACTTTTTGGTTCTGTTTGGAGCCCAGGGGTCTGGGTGTGTGGCTGATGGGGTGCAGCGTGTTCCCCTCTCAAACCTTAATGCCTTTGGGAATAGAACTCCCAGGGGGGGCTTTTTCCTCCCACCTACTTTGCTTTCTATTTGAAACTCCTGTTTTCCTACCCTGCAGAGGGTGAGGAGAGGAAAAACCAGGTGGGTAATCTCAATTTCACAAAATCCCTTGCAGTTCTCTCTGAGGTGGGGATGGGGCCATAGGACCCAGGTGCAAATTGCCCGTCACCTCGGGGACTTTGTCACTGCAGCACCAGCTCCACAGCACCTGCTCCAACCAGATCTTCTGTATGAGCGGCCTCTGGGTTTAGCAATTCACATGGCGAGAGCAGAACCGAGGAACCACAGGCGGCTGCTGCCTTTAATTAAAAATGCCATGTCTAACACCAGCAGATGTTCCTGCTGTTGAGCCTCGACTAATAATTTAACGCCGTGTAATGCAATGCTGACTGTGCTGCTTAGTCTGAAAGCCTAATAGACTTTTTTTTTTTTTTTTTTTTTTTTTTGTTATTATTGCTATTTCCTTCTGGGGATCAAATCCCTCAATATTCAAAATGTTAACACTTGCTCCTCTAGCAGCCCTAACCAGTTGCTGCACCAAGCGATTTCCACAGCTCAGTGTCTTTCAAGTCCACGCTGCCACACAGGAGGTCCAGAATCAAGCTCATGGGGCTTCGACTATGCACAACAACCACCCCAAGGGTGGCCTGGCAAGCGAGCTGAGCTCAGCCTGTGAAGGCTTTGATTCAGACATCTGAAGAAAGAGGGAATTCACAGTGCAAGGCCTGGAACACTCTTTCAATCTTCTGTTTTGACTTGCTGCCATGCAATGAGTCACATAGCAGTGGTCCACTTACTGAGAAGCATCAGGGTAACTTTGCTAATGAGTGGAATATCAGGCAGTGGTGCATTTGTACAGGAAGGTCTTTACGAGGTTTGCCATATTTCAAAATGATGCAGCAAGGTGGTGAGGATGCCATCCTTTAACAAACTGAATACAAGGTAGTGGTGCATTTCGTATGGCAGTCTTTACCAGATAGGCCACGCTTCAAAATGATGTGGTGGGGTGGTGTGGATTCTACCAGTGACCTCCTTTAGCACCAGTTTTGCTCCGCAGCCCTGCGCTGCTGGAAATCCTGTTATGTGCTCAGCACAGCCAGTACCATCACTGTCTCACTGGGTTCAAGTCACACGTGCACCTTGCTTGCTGCCACATGACATCACACCAGTGCTGAAACCACTCTACAAGCTTTCTGTCACGCAGCAAATTCCTTTTAAAGTGTGGGAGCCTTATACTGCCGAAATGGCTTTCCTCATGCTTTAAATACTGCATAAACCAAATTTAGCGATATATTTCTCACCCCCCTTTTCTCTGCATCATTTTTTTTTTGCTCCTGACTGTCCAATTGCTTACAGTAATTCACTGCAGTGGAAGACGTTTCTTAGATTTCCAAGAGCGCCCACTCCTTAACCTTTATAAAACTAGGGCGAATGAATCACTGGTGACTTTTACATCTTTCTCGAACACAAGTATTTGTTCGAGGCTGGCTGCCCAGGGCAGTACTTTGCTTTAGTTAAGCTTAGTTGTAAATGTTTGTAAATGCTCACACGATGTCTCAGCACAAAGGACACCGTGCACACACAAGTGGATTTACCGAGACGGACAATAACCATATTTCAGCCGGGGGAAAGGCAGATGAAGTGCTTATCTGTTTTATTGTCCTATACAGTATATATCGGCACCTCATATTTTGCGAACATAAATGCCACGGTGACTTAAGAGCACTATGGATCATGGGGTGTTTGTAATTTTGGCTCAAACGCTTCAAACCGCGTTCAAGTTACAGCTGTGCAGCAGGTCCATTTGCCACCTTCTGGTATGAGAACCAGGAGATCGTAGAATCACAGAATCATTCCGGTTGGAAAAGACCTCTAAGATCACCAAGTCCAACCCACCCCCTTCATATGCACTGATCACATCCCTCAGTGCCACATCTCCACGGTTCTGGAACACCTGCAGGGCTGGTGACAACACCACATCCCTTGGGCAGCTGTGCCACTGCATCAGTGCTCTTTCTGAGAAGAAAACTGTTCCTAATATCCAACCTGAGCCTCCCCTGGAGCAACTGAAGGCCAAATGCTGGGTGCTCATTTGTTGGATTGCGTGCAAAGCGCGCAGCATCCTATCAAGAGGGAGGAGGGCGTTAAGGCTGGGAGCTGCTGATGTTTAATGGCTTTACTAGTTATTTTGTGAGTTTATCCTGGTTTCAGAGGGCTGATGGAGCAGGTCCCTGTCCCAGCTGTGTCACCTGCCATCATTCCTCATCTGCATCTATCGTGGGCACACGATGGGACAAGGCACCACCAGGGCTAACCTCCTCGCACTGATGTTCTCCTTGCACCTACGGCTAATAGCAGTAGCAAAGTTCAACATTTAACATTCCATAAAAGGCCATAACAGCCCCACATTTCAGCCGAGCTGACAGCTGTTTCCCACAGCTTTCACCAGCCAAATCTGCCCTCTCCGCATCGCTTTGGTGATGAAGTTCCCTCACAGAACAGCCCGTTTGCTTTCACCGCGTTTGCACCGAGATTTATGGCACGCTGCCTGCTCACCGGTGGAGCTTCTCAACGCGAAATGTCAGTAAAGCCCGTTATGTATTGCTTCCGGCACTTCTACTCTATCTTTTATTTGGCTGGGACTATTTCTGCTTGAAAGTGATAAATTCCCGCTGGAGCCGCTTTATGTGCTCCAGTAATTACAGCGTGCAGGGGAGGCGGGGGGAGCTCCCTCACAGCAGCCTGCTGTGGGAACGGGAGTCGGGCTGAGCCGCGGGGCGTTACCACAAAATCGATACGCCCGCCCCCTCAGCCCGCCGCCCGCCATTTCGCTCAGCCCCTCCCCTCACGCGCGGCCCCCCCCTGCGCGGGAAGCGCTGCGGCCCCAGGGCGGGCTCCCCGCATGCGCATGCGCGCGGGCGGGCGCGCAGCGCTTAGCGCCTGCGCAGTGTTGGCGGGCGGGGAATTTGGAGTGGTGGCAGCGATGCGTGAGGTGCTGCGCGGCCGCTCGGGCAACAGGCCGGCCCCGGGCGGCCAGCCCGGCCCCGCCGCCTCTATGGCGCGGTCCTGGGCACACACCCGAGCCGCGCTGGAGGGGCTGGAGAGGGCGCTGAGCTGCTCCCGTTGGTAATGGCACGTCCTCCCCTCCCCCGCTTTCTCCCCTCAGGCTCTGCGAGCCGTCGCGTTACCCTTAACACTTTGTTTTCTTCCTCTGCCCGCAGTGCTGGTGTGTTGCGGGAGCCTGTGTCCCTGGGAGGCTGCGAGCACGTCTTCTGCCTGTAAGTAGCTCTGAGGATACCCCAGGCCTGTCTACGCAGGGCCTTGCGCGGCCTAGTCTGGCGGGGGCTGGGTGATCTGTGAGCTTCCTCCCAACCCAACTGTTCTCTGAGTAAAGAACTTTTTCTTAACATCTAACTTGAATTTATGCTCTTCTAGTTTAAAGCCATTCACCCTTGTCCTGTTGCTGTTAGGTTGTATAAAAAGTTGCTTCCCTTCTTGCTTATAAGCTCCCTTCAAGTACTAACAGCCTGCAGTGAGGTCTCTCCAGAGCCTTCTATTCTCCAAGCTGAAAAAGCCCAGCTCCCTCAGCTTTTCATAGGGGAGGTGCTCCCGTTCTTTGGTCACCTTCATGGTTCTCCTCTGGACCTGCTCCAGCAACCTCACGTCCTTCTTGTGGTGGAGGCCTGAGATCCGGACACGGTACTTCAGATGGAGCCTATAAAGGGTAGAGTAGAGGGGGAGATTGTTATTACTGTGCTTGTGACATAAGAGTCAGGGCATTTCTAATTTCTGCTCATAAGCCAGTCTAGAGATGCAGCCCTGCCTCTTTAAAGCTGTAGTCACTATGCCAATAAACGTGGAAAAGACTCGCTGTCTGTACTGGCAGCCTGTTTATTCCATGTCTTTAGCTGCACCTTTTAGCTGGAGCTTTCTACTGTAGGCCTGAATACTAAAACAGTAGCAGAAGATACTTCCCTGCTTTTATAGAACTGATGACAGGGCAGAAGCTCTCAACATCTCTTCCCCATGGAATGGGTCTTAATATAAACAATTCATTTCCATCTAGACACGTGGATGGTTGCCCAGTTTTGGCCCTTAATTGCTGTAGAAGGTTCTGCCTTCTGGAGCAATTCCTTGTTTCATTTCACTGCCTGCCCACTGTGTGCTTGGGGAAGTAAAATAATCTCCAGAAGCTTGTACAAAGTGCTATAAGAATGTTCATATCTGTCTTATAAAGTGATTTTATGAGGTGTAGTGTGAATTGCTGGAGGGTGGCATGGCAGTGGTTTAGTAAACATAATTAAATTGTTGGGTATCTGAGGCCTTGTGGTTTTATATTGGATAATGCTGGCTTATTCTAGAGCATAAATTTCAAACCCACTGTTGGAAGAATTCCTTGGTTTTAGAAAAACTGCTGAGGCATCAGAAGATGATGTGTGATGTGGTTTGCATTGGTGAGGTTGGAAAGAAGAGCCAGTAAGATTCTGAAGGGTACCCCGGCAGTTCTTCCATGCTGAAGAGGAAGTTTATTTGCCATAATCCCAGTTGTGGTACCCAATCCATTCTTGTTTGCGTGTCCAACCTTTTAGTCATCCATGTCCTTTGAGTCTTGAATAGTTGCTGTTCTTTTACATTAATTTGTTCACAAACAAACTTGGCAGGACGTGGATTGGGCCTGTAGAATTCAGACGCGAATTGTTTCTCATCCACTGCTAAAGAAATACCTTTGTTAATATGCCTGGGAAAGGAGTGGGGTGGATGGCAAGAGCTGGCTTATGGTGCATTAAGTGAAATGTGAAAGTAATGAACTGCAGTTGTCAGGTAACACATAATGTAACTGATTCTTTCTCAGCATGGGATTTATTATGAGCAGGGATATTTATTAAGATTTGTTCCTGTGGTTTTGACTGAGTAACTAAGTTGGGTACAGTAACTGGGTGATGAGTGTAAAAAGCCAACAGCTTGAAGTAATTAGGGAATGTCATATGGAAGTCCTGTGTTTCCGTTGCGCTGCCTTTTACAGACTTGGGGTGCCTGAGGTCAGCTTTCCTGGAGAATGAGACCGATGTGATTCTCATCTTTGCTCAGAGTGGTTTGTCTATGTCACCTGGGATACATCAGAGCCAAGAGCTGTATGTCAGTCTTTGTGGTGTGAGGACACAGGGCCTCAGTGCTGAGGATCTTTGTGTTCTGAGAAGACTGATTGAAGTGCAAAACACAGACACCTAGCAGCAGCTTCTATGTTCCTGTCTTGATATTATTTGAAAGCATGGATGATACTTCTGTGATGTTGAAGGGAAAGATGCCAGTGCAGTTCTGCAAATAGTTCCCATAATGAAATTGGTAGTTGTTATGCTTCTGGTACTGTTACCTGCTATGCTATTAGTTTTGGGCCATATCATAGAATCACAGAATGGCCTGGGTCGAAAAGGACCACAATGGTCATCCAGTTCCAACCCCTCTGCTATGTGCAGGGTCGCCAACCAGCAGACCAGGCTGCCCAGAGCCACATCCAGCCTGGCCTTGAATGCCTCCAGGGATGGGGCATCCACAGCCTTCCTGGGCAACCTGTTCCATATGACTGTATTTACAGCCTACATGCATTGACTTTGATCTTCCTGTCCAGGTAACTGTGCTGTGGTATTACTTGCTTTCTGTTGCTCCAAATTTTTAATATGATCAGCTTTTGTACCTCTTTCTAGAACTGCATTCTACATGGTGGCAAGGTAGCAGAGACATTTTTGAGATTAATTCAGTCTCGATTATGTGAAGGTAAAATATATTTTGTAGGATAGATTGAAATTGAGAAGTAACGCTGGATGATGGCAGTAGCAAGTCATAAAGTCCTCTCAATGGACTAATGAATGAAAGATTTGGAGGTTGTATCACAATAATGGTGTTACCAAGAAGCTACCAATGTTAAATGACCTTTATTTAATAAACCTGTTTTTCCCCCATGTTATCTTTTTATTATTACCTAGAGACAAACAGCAATGGAACCTTGAAATTTTGGATCAAATTGTGGCTGTAGGAGTCATGTGATAACCATGACAGCATCCTGGCAAGGCTCTAGACTTAGCTTGCTTAATTATGGCTTGTCATCTTGCCATGATAAATATGTCCTCTCCTGTGCTTGTGACTAGCTCACATTTGCTTCACAATAGTAGTTTGTCACTGTTAAGGGAAGAGATTCTCTGTGAGCATTTGGCTCTGAAAAGGCTATGTGCAAGTACAATAGATAACTTACACTGGGTAATAGATTTTTACTTTTGACTTTCAGATCTTGCATGGGCGACCACATTGGCAAAGGGTGCCCGGTGTGCCATGTGCCAGCCTGGGTGCAAGATGTGCAGATAAACCGTCAACTGGATGACATGGTCCAGCTCTGCAGCAAACTGCGGCACCTCCTGGGTGCAGGCACCTCAGGTAAGAGCAAATACGGGCCTCTGACAGCTACTGAATCCAGACCGCAGTGTTTCATCTCTTGTACTTTATAGAGAATGAGCAGTGCAGCTCTGTTTAAGATTCTGAAAAGCTGTTACAAACCATGTTTGGAAAACTTGATGTGAGGAGAGCTGTCGGTATGGATTGCTTGTTCTTCAAATCTGTTTTACGAAGAAATCTGCATGAGCGGGTTATCCATAATTCATTAGAATCTGTCTTTCAAAATTAGATGAAAGTAGGATATATTCCCAAGTCTTGTGGCAGTTAGTTGAGCACACCAGGGGCGCAAGATGTTGTATCTTGTGCTCCTAAGGGAACACAAATGTGTAATATCCCACAGTACACACTTCCTTAGGAGGGTCCGTTAAAGGATAAAGACATATTATCATGCCCCTCAGTGATTTGCATGGTATCCCAGTCATTTTCAGTTTGGGGTTTTTACGCACAGAAAACTCTGCTCTCTGCCTAGAGAGAGAAGGGGGCAAGTCTTAATTCATTTATTTTATTCTGGTCCCTAACAGTGAGCTAGTCTGCTACAATGGGATTTTGTCTTTGTTGATTGTACAAGAAGATTGCAGAGGCTGTATGCTGGAAATTAATGTCTATCAAATTTCAGACTGATTGCCAAAGTAGGGAAAAACAAGATGAGTGTAGGTGAATGTGTGACTTCTGGAGCCTGGAGAGGAGCCTCTTATCTAATACTAAGTTTTAGAAAACATTCATTTAGTTGTCAAATGCAGAAAAAGGAATTCTTGCTTCACTGTTGTTTCTTAATACCTTTGCCTAAATAAAAGGATCCTTTGTCAAAGTCTGTATTCACCTTCATGTTCACTGATGGGGTAGCTCCTTATTGGCATCAAAGTACATGGATGGGATGAGACTGGAAGCCTGTTGTCCGACTGCAAAGGAGTATCTTTTCTATAAAGTAAAAAATCTTCTGGAACATAGAGAATTCTAGCTGATGGCTTATGTGAGATATCAGGGAAACGTCTTAAGTGGTGAAGGCCTGTTAAAGCCTAGTTGGAGGAGAATCTCTGAGAGGAGGCGCTTGCGGTGCTGTAAGCATACTGTTCAGTATGCAGCTGGTCACAATTATTGATGCTGCTTGAACGTTCTGCAGAACTTACAGGTGGAGTGACTCTTACAATCGGTGTGAACTTTCACTGTGCTGGAAGTTGGATACTACGTGTAATGCTATAGCTATTCTAAAATAAGGTTTGTGTGGTGTGGCTTAGCCACAGGAAAAATGAGGTTCTTTTATCATTTGTTGTTTTTGGACTTTAAAGAAGGCTCTAGGTGAATGTTTACAAGAGTGTTCTGTTTGAAGCTGAAGTTATGAACTAATGTGGAAGCTTGCTTTCCATCACACCTAGTCTTTACTCTCTATTAAGCATCAGAGGTGTTTTGGATGTTATGTAATCGTGTTAAGGGAAAAAAAATCTGAGCTCTTTGTGATGAACAGTTTGGGTACATATGTGAGCACGCTTCGAACAGAGTTGTCTCATGCTATGGCAGATCATAGCTTCAGATTTTTGAGAACAAATCCTTCAGGATGCTTTGTCACTCTTATTTCTGGTAAATCTGTCACTTCTTGTAGACATTCGTCTTGAAGTTAATAAATACAAAGTGTTTGAGTTTGGAAAATTGGGCCCTTCTTGTTTAGAAGTTGCTATCGTGTTCTTACAGTGCTACTTCTGCTCCATCAACAATGCTTTCTTCTCCTTCTGTTGGAAGGTCAGCAATTGTATTCCTATGGGGGAAAGGAAAAGAAGCAGAAGAAAAAGCAGTTGAAATGGGAATTGTTTCATACGTCAGTTTTTGAATGTCTGAAAAGGTTAAAGTTGAAGCCTTGAAGTTCCATGGTGTGCAGGAGGAGGGATCTTGCCTGCTACTCTGCTGGGATAAAGGACAGCTTTCTGCACAGCTGTGTTTGTTCTAAGAAACAGTAGCAAGTAATTCAGGGAAGACTGCACAAAACAGATTATCCTTCTCTTTTAATTTAAAGGGAAGCGCAACAGATGACAGTACAGAATAATATGAGGGATGTGACTGGGGAGGACTGGCAAATAGAATGTGGATAGAAAATGCAAGCTATAGATAGCAAAATGTTACATCCTTTTCACACTGCCCATTGTTGTATCTTTATAAGGATAGTAAGCATCTGGCTGGCTTTTTTCATAGATGGGGTATTTGCACCTCACTCTACAGTTCTTTTGCCAGCACTCTTTAGTGTTGCCAACTCCAAGATATCTTGAGAATTGTGGTTGATGGGTTGATAGGCTCAGTCAGGGCCAGTTTAGCAAAAGCCACTGGAGGCTAGCTTAAAAAAAAGAAGATGGCTTCCTTGGAATGAAGAAAAGTTTTTCTGGGCTTTTGCTGGTGGTCTTACAGGTGAGAATGTAGCTGTCAGAATTGGTCTGTCTTCTGTTGCTTAGATTAAGGGTTTTTTTCGGTTGAACAAGAATGACACTAGTAAAATTTTGGTGCTGATAAACAGCACAGAAGATGGACAGGAAAAATGAGAATGTTTCTTCTGTCTACACTTAGATATTTGAAGCACTGGCAAAGAGGCATGGACCGAGGCTGAGAAACTTGCCACAGACCTCAGTCCATGCAAGGCATTTACACTGACTCTATTTTGTGCCTTTATTTTAAAGAAAATATTCATTGAATACACTTAAAATCCAGTGGCTTTGGAAGACACTATTTAAGATCATGACTTCTGTATAAGAAAGGTCAGTGTTTCAGTTGAAGCACCATTCTCTTCCTCTTGACATGGGGCCTTGGGCACGATTATCTCTAGAGGTCCTTTCCAACCCCTACAATTCTGTGATCCTGTGACTGAGGAGGAAAGGCTTAAACTAGATTGGAAGAATTCCATGGTGTACGTCAATGGAGTAGTTTTAAGACATTATCACCTCACTGGATGAAATATGTTTCAATCTTCCACCTTCGTTTCAGAGCTGGATAAGTATAAACAAATTTGTATCACTTCATGTTGAAACAGACTTGGACATGTAAGTGATGAGCTACAGCGTACCAACTCCAATTGGTAAGTCTGCAACAGCATGCACTGTCCAAAGTTACCTTCAACTTACATTACAGCTCTTCCAAAAAGCATGGTGTCTTCTTAATTGCTGGTTTTAGCAGAGGGTAAAGCTAGGTGGTGGTTTTGTTATCTCTCGTGTTTTTGTTCAAGTTCAGGTTTTTTCTCTAGAGAAGTTTGCTGCTTCACGTGAGAAATAACTTCAATGGAATGTGTGTAGAAAGGAACCTTGCTGGTAAAAATGCATGTAGTCAGTTGCATCAACATCAGATAGAGGAGTAATCTTTTAATCTGTGGGTTATTTATCGGAACAAGTTACAAATCAGAAGCTTTTTTATCTGGCCAGTAAAGTATCAAGATCGCCTTATTTTACAGAGCTAAGGTTGTGTTTTATTAAAGCCTCCAACAAGTGCAATTACTCTGTGGCTTATCACTTTCGCATTTTGAGGATGTCTCCAAACTTTCTAGCATCTTTCTCCTGAGGGTATGGCTGTTTCTGTATCAGCTAATGATGAGTATTAAGTGGCCTAATTCCACTTCTGACTTTCTTAGGGTAGAAATGTCCCCATCACCTTTAAGAAGAGGAAGGAAGCTGTTCTTGGATTATTTTCACTTTCTTGTCTATCATCCCTTAGTATTATGCAAGGCGTTTCTAAATACTACAGATGTTTGTGTGGTATTCTTTGAAAATATCATCATAAATGATCCCAGCGGTCACTTGTAGGTAATTTTTACCTTATTCTTTGTAATGTAATCTGCTTCATAAAGCATTTCATCCCCCAGCCCTTCTCCTCTTTCTCACATGGAGCTAAAACTTTGCAGGTATTAGTGAAATTTTCACAAGCTTGTCTTGATAGTGGTGGACAGTAGGAGAAATTAACTTTTGATTAGTCTTCATAGCATCACAGTTCAGTTTCTCAGTTTTCTGATGGGGGGGGGGGTTGGGGATGTTGAACTGTAGTAACAGATTGTATTGCATTTCATGTATGCTATGACATTTTTCTTAATAGCTAAAACTGAGTTTTTGAATAGCTGGAATTTCTCCCTTTTTCTCCTGTGCTGAATACTTAACTTGCAAAATAATCATTCTTCAGTGAAGGCTCTAATGTTGCACAGATGGTACCAAAGCACTTCCCTTTGATTTTTAATAAGGGACTAGTTTGTCAAAGAGATTTCTCAACTTCTGTTCT
Source organism: Alectoris magna (assembly GCA_030625065.1). Classification (NCBI taxonomy): domain Eukaryota; kingdom Metazoa; phylum Chordata; class Aves; order Galliformes; family Phasianidae; genus Alectoris; species Alectoris magna. The sequence continues at coordinate 24,704,755 of CM060567.1, forward strand.
GAAACCCATAATAGAGAATAATTTGAAAGGCACACAATGTGCATCATTATATTCCTTTGATGCAGATTAATGATAGCTAAACTACATTTTCTAATTGCTTCTTTTTTTTCCCCCTGCTCTAGTCTGTTATTGCACTACAGCAAAACTTGGAACCGTGGCACTCCAGTTGTATCCACCATTATTTTTGTCTACTCTCAGTCCTTTTTTTAACACTCAAGAAATTGAATTCTATTAAGTGTCAGCATTAAGAAACTTGTGTTTATTATGTGCAAAGAGCCTAATTTAGAAAGTATTCAGATAGGCTTGTGTATGTTGATATAGTATTTAGTACATAAGCAACGGAGAGTAAATATTACTTTTAATGTAGACTCCTTCTAACGCTGCTATTATGGATAATCTTTACGTTAATATATGTGTCTAAAATCTAGAATTGATGAGTCATGCTTTAATTTGCCTTGTCTCACTGAATCTCCAAAAAAAAAAAGCTTGCTATGTATTAATAAGCCAATTACGTCTTAATCATACGCAGTCATTTTTCCATTCCTGTTGGGATGCAGGCTCTGTGAGTTGGCTTCCAGCTTCAAGACAGGAAAGAATTCCTTTGGATCGATTTTTCTATGAGCAATTTTCTCTGAAGGTAGTTTGACTGGGTTTAGCTACCAGATAATTCCCTCTTTGTATAAATGAACATTTACTTAGTAAACGGCAACAACTTCCTTTTAGCTTCTAAGCACTGTCTTTTCTCTCTCTGTCCCAGCGCTGAGTCCATTAAAGGAACAGATTTTCAGGGAGGAGAGATCTGTCATTTGTCCCTATTATTTATATTCCCTGCCTTGTGAACCTCAGAAACAGAAGAGAGGGAAGCAGGATTTGAGAACAGCATTTCTTAGCAGTTGCTATGCAGAACTGTTCAGGTAAAGCTGATGATAGCTACAGAACATTCTGAAAAACGGAGTTTGTGAAGAGCAGCCAAAGGGCACCCACTGCCTGAGCGAAGCTGCAGGAGCTTCTCTGGGTTTGCATGGCTGGCCTCTGGGTGTGTGAAGGGAATCTTTCACAGTCTGCCTGGCCTCTTGATCTCCTTCCGTGAAAGCCTCCTCTATGCAAAAACATGCTCTTTGACATGTGAAGTAGTCCCGTGTGAGGAAAAATAATCATAGGACAGCATTTTTTTTGGTGTATTTTCAGCAGGTGTTCAGTAACCTGACTACTAAGTCCCTGATGAGCAACCAGTAATGAACAGATCCGTTTAAAAACTTGTGGTGAATTTTTCGCAAGCTCTCTTGCTGCCAGAAGTGGTATATAGAGAGCTTATAATGTAAATACTTAATTGTGTTACACTGCTTTAGATCCTACTTCTGAAGGACAGTGCCTTTGATTGCATTTGTCACTTGGACTTTAAAGTCTTCCTGTGCTGTACACATCAAAAAGAATTCTGGCCATCACAAAATTGTTGGACAGATTACTTTTGCTAGCTGATTTTATTCTTGCTCTTTACTTGGAGATGGCTGGTAGTTCTAGCAAGGTAAATATTGTAGAAGGGAATCTTCTTGTTGTGTAAACGATGAAGGCAAGACAAATAAATAGTAACTCTTATATTTTGCACCTGTTTCACAATCAAGTTCTTTTTCTTAAGATGTTATTGTCAAAATGAGATTGGGTATTATATCTTCCTGAAGGCAAGCTTGTTATGAGATTTGAGCCTCAATTTCAATCCTTTTATTCTGTTTGTACCAAGCCTATCCATAAAGGAGAACCAAATAGCTGCAGTTCTGTACTTGGTAATTATCTTGCTGGTATGGTGTAGCTTTTATTAAATAAGTAAATGATTGATTAGCTAGCCTTAAGCTGCATTCTTAAATACACTTTTGTCTGATGCCTTACATATCCCTCCAGCTAAATCTCCTCTTACCTAGGAGTCTCTTTTAATTTGAAGGGTAAGTAAGGTAGTTTAAATCAAAATTAAGGAAACGTTTAACCTTGAAATGCTCTTTTAAAAGAAGAATGTTGGATTGCTAACTGTACAGCTTCGTTTTAAGTGAAATAATTATAAACATATATTATTGTGCATAAGGGATTGGGACTACTTGTGTAATATCTGAGTTCTTTCCAGTTTGTTGTGGAAAACAGGTTGTGGTTATGTCCATGGAAAACCAAGAGGAAGCACGGGCAAGAAAAATCATCCTTGGAAAGCTAACACACTAAAGGCAATATGTTGTTGCGTTCAGTGTCTGTCTTTTACTTTCATTAACTAAGACTTTGTACAATTGGTTTTTCTTCTATAATCTTTTTTAAAGAAGAACAGCACACTAATCTTGTTTATGAAAAACAGCAGCATCCTACCTGCCTTCCTAGGCAAAATGAATATTGGTTTTGTGATTGTTAACATATCAGTAGGACTTATGTGATGGTAATGTAGTTCTGGGGGCTTGGAGGTAATGGAGACAAGGAGATGTGCTCATCGTTTCAACGTCTTTAGCGTGTCATGTTTACTTCACAGGACTTACCTGAGTAACCTCAAACAAGTTAGATTTCCAAGGAGGAATCTGTGATCTGTTTTAGTTTTCTTGGATTCAAAGGGTTGTTAAATTCTATTAATGTTTAACTTAGAGGTCGCTTAATGGTCTTTATTTTTTTTTAAGCCACCGAGGAGAGTTTATAGCCCTTGTCCTCAACTGTTGTTCCCTGTACAGGATATTCCGATGTCATTTTGGTTATTGATTTGTACTTTGCTGTACAGTGTGACTTACAAAATTGCTCCATTGCACATTTTTAAAGAAGTGTTTGAGATGATCAAAGCATTCCTTGCAGTTATTAACTACCAAGGGTTAGAGGATCAGATAACAGGATACAATTGCTTGTAGATTTTATATGTTCCTCTGACTCATCTGCTGTATCTGTGGAATTAATCAACATTTGTCAGGAATATTTAACATCCTTATGTGCATTCTATTTTTGGTTGCTTGCAGTAACTCTTTGCATTTTTCCTCAGATAAACTGTAATATTGCTTCAGCAAATTGTTTCTGTACTGGTGTCTGTGCACAGGCTACTTTGGTAGACCTGTTTCCAAGGACAACTCTGTGAGAGAAATAGTTTCTCTCCTCTGCGTAACCTGGTTAGAAGTTGTATGTGCGTGCTGCCTTGTTAACCCAGCGAGTTAAGGAAATGTCTCAACCTGGGTGTTTGCTTGCCCAGCAAGGCAAGTGGTTGTGGTGCTCTTCTGAAGAGTACTCTGAATTATTTTTCTTCTTCCCTTTCTGTGTTAGATTCAACGGAATCTACGTCTACACCAGTGTGCTCGGACTTTGGAGAAAACAGTAAGAAGGGACAAATAAAGATGTGGTTCAGCCCAAGAAGTAGGAAGATTCGATGCATTGTGAACAAGAATCAGCCAAAGACTAATAGTAATGACCTTTGTGAAGACCCATCTTCAGTTTATCATTTCTTTCCTTCCCCTGTTGATGAAAGGCCATCCAAGCCAACAAAAAAGCCAACTCAGAGGCAGAGTAAGAAGATGAAGAAAAAACGTCTAGCAGACATCAACAAAGTGTGGGGTTTAGAGAAGCCCGAGCGAAAAGGAGGGGTTGAGGAGAAGACTTCCAAGGAAAAGTGTGTGACCATTTGCAGTGAGCCTGTAGTTCTGTGCACTCCAGAAGCAAATAGTCCCGAAGAGGTACTTCCACAGGAGTCTATACAGGAAGCTGACTCCACCAAAAACTTGGAAGAAGTGGAAGTATCTCCAGAGGTGAAATCCTCAGAGGAGAAAGATAATGATGAGGCTGTCTATCCTCTACAAGACAGCAAGGAAAAAAACTCTGCTGCAGGGAAATTGCCATCAATAGAAAGCGAAGCAGTGCCTTTGAAACGTGGAAGGGAGCAATCAGAACTCCCTGGTACTTCTCAGTCTAAAAGACAAAGAAGTGAGGGGAGCCTTAACAGGAGTTCAGACAGTCAGCCTTCTTGCTCAGAGGACTTGTCTCAGGATTGCCCTATCCCCCAAGTGGCTGAACCCAAGACACCTGTTCAGGTCTGTGGCAGTGTAATGAAGACGAGAAGCTCTGCAGCAAGAAGTAGTCCTTCACTTCCAAAATCTCCCTCTACTCCATCTACTTTCAAGGCTTGTAACCAAGGAGGAATACCACAGAGTCCTTCTGTGTTCAAGTCCCCTGGTAGTAACCCAATTGCCAGAAGAAATTACAAAGGGGAGACTTTGCTCCATGTTGCTTCCATCAAGGTAGGACTGTCATCTTCTATTTCGCCTTTAAACGGATTTAAAAAGGCAACGTTGTATTTGAAATATCCTGAAAACCACTTCAGCACATTCTGATTTTGCAGGCAAAGCTCGTTATATGGTCTTCTTCCTCTGTGTTTAGTGAGTACTTTCTGACTTGTTTCTCTGATTTCAAAAAGAAGGGACTGTTGGAATCATCCAGGATGCTTATTACTGAGGATCTTAGTGTATTTTACAGTGTAACTCACACTTAAAGGTTCTGAGGAGTGATAACCATTCTAAAGTTTTGGCCTTACGTGCTGAAAATTATCTCTGGCTTGCTGTGAGGACATTATTTAGGTTTTTCAGATCTCATGGAGTGATCTTGGTCATTTTAACTTGATCTGGTAACTGGGCCCAGGATTTTATCCCAGGGTCCAGGAAATTGACCAGGATGAGATTTCAATTTCTTGCATAAACATGACTGCAACTCGAGGTAAGTATATTGTAGTTTTTAGAATCTCCATCTGGTGCTAGTGTTAGCTCAGAAGGCACCAAATACTGCACCTTGGGATTTCTGTGCTGAGCCTCACTCTTGAGTGTGCTGCCCTTTCAGTGGAGAGGGAAGCATGAGGACAGAGTTGAGATGTTGTCAGGAGACTTTTATATGCGATCAATATTATTCATAGAATAACGCCTACCACTCATCTTGCTGTTACTGTGCTAGCCAATTCCTTCTGTGGTAAAACTCCATGGCCTTTGCTCTTTGCAAAAGTTATCCTTATCACTGTGTAGAAGCTACATGCAGATGGGATAAGCTGAAAACTCGCAGTCAGTCTCATCAAATGCATTATAATAGCAGCTCTTCTCTGTGAGGGCATTATAAAGAGTTTGTACCCTAGCAATTTAAATGTTCTTTGTGCTAAATCATAATGTAGAAATGCTGTGTTGTTAATCAGCTGCCTATGCTGGTGGAATTGATTCACCTGTAAGCATCCTGACATTTATATTGCACTTCTATTTGTCAAGACAAAGGCTGTTCTTGATAAATAACTGTGTCCTCTTTCAAAGGCATCCTAATAAGCCACTCCTGCTGCACATGAGACCTTTTTAAGTGGAAGTGGCAGCTGAGCTGAGTTCACATCTCTTACTTGATACCATTAATACTGAATTAGGGAAGAGAAAATGAGATGTTGTCCTCACAGGGCTCAAAAGCTTTTAAGGATAGATCTTGTTTCTTCTCTTGGTAAGTCCTCTTTATTAAAGAGGACTTGGTTACAAATTATCCTTCCACGATTTTCTGGGAATTTCTGAAGAACAGTATTGTGACTCGTTCTAAAAATTGATCTGCCTTGATGAGTGTTGACACAGTTGTGGTTTCCATGCCTGATGCTTCTTTGGAACACAAGTAATTTCATCCAGGAAAAGAGCGTCAGTGCAGTGTATTGTGAGATTTGGACTAAAAATTGATATGCCAATAAGGTGGCTTTTCAATGTAGAGTGTTTTGAAGATGAACAAGAAGAGTATATCTGATGCTGTAGACACAAGAATAAACACGTTGCAGCTGTCCAAAGTTGCTAGTATTGATTGTCAGCAGTACCTGAGGAAAAACGAGCAGGGCTACTTCAGGGACTGGAAGGCTGAACTCCAGCTGCAGTGTGGGCAGTGCAGTAGGCAGACACCTTAACGTTTTGTCAGTCCTGTGTGTGAATCCATTGTGATTTATGTTTTAGTAATCACTGAGCAGGGTGGGAAGTAGCTTCCTGTCCTTATTGTTTCTGCTGTGTTTAAAAAACAAACAAACAAAAACCCAACCCTTTGATTCTGTTTGTATTGCGATGCTTGCTGTAAAGGCCTGGTTAACTAGATAGCGCCTAGGGGTGGTCCCAAAGTTACCACCCTCAGTTAAACACAGTTAAAATAAGGCAAGGAGAGTGGTCTTTTACTTATGGTTTACTTTTAACTATGTCCAGCTACTTAACTCTGAAGAAACTGCTTTACCATCTCCGAATCTTAGCTCTTTGTAGAGGGAGGTATTATGGATTATTTCCTTTCATTTGGACTTGATCTCTTGAGGTCCCTTCCAACCCTTGTGATTCTCTGATTGGTGGCATTCTTTCTCTTTTTACCTAACTTCACTACCATGGAGGTGTTAGGGCATTCCTGAAAAGCTGCTGTGTCACCTGGCAACCAGTACCAGTCTGTGGCAAAGTGGATTAAGGCCAAGCTGCTCAAGCCAGGATGATGCAAAGACTTGATCTTTCCAGTGAGCTATTGGTGATGTTTTGCTAACTTAGCAAAGCAGTGAACAAGTAATTGTGATTCATTGCCATGAATCTGCTGGGAATGTACAGGAAGAAAACATTATTGCATTCAGGCATCTTCAGTATAAGCTGTGTCATTCTAGATTTCTATTTGTAGGAACCTTGCTGCGCTTTATAACAAATGGCAGGTATGTTTTCAATGAAGTTGGTCTTGAAAATATTTGGTTGCATGCTGTATCTATATTCCCATTGCACCTCTAAAAAAAAATCCCTGCCACATCTTTGGTTTCTGGAAGAAGTATTTCTCTTCCAGTGCTGTGTTATACGTGAATATTTCTTCATGTTTCTGCAGCCTGCAATGTTTTTCCGTGTGTGTAATGAGAAAGCCTTGGAGCTGCCACCCTCTCCCAAGTGAAACAAAGTCGAGTTCCTTGGGACTTCATTAATTATAAAAAATATCTGTTATTTTCATTAGCTGTTAAGGTCTAATACTCTGGATGTAATGAAAGCTAATTGACTTCCCTGTTTTTTCTTATTTAAAATAGATAATTAACAACATTATGAGGCATTAAAATTAAGCGTATTGTGCTGTTTCAAATGATTCTGAGGAGTTGTTCCCATTTAGTACTTCTACTCTGGTGATAAACTGAGTGAAATCAGAATGGCTCTCAAGAAAGATTCTAGAATGGATGAACTTAATGCTGAGTTGCAGTAATAAATGAAAATAAATGCAGCTCTTCCCTCAGCAGACAGCAGTCGTGTTTATCTTCCTCCATAGTCATTAAAGGTAAAACTTCAAATTAGTCAAGATACAAAACGTGCCCTTCTGCACTCCCGATATTCTAACGTGGTGGGAAATGGCCCCTTCAACAGTCCGTCTGTATAATGTGTTATTATTTAACAATAAAATAATGAGTTATTCATGGTATAAGTTCTCTTACTTATGTGATGCTCAGAAATGTGACTCAGTGCTACTTAGGTTTCAGATGCTGTACTAACTAGCTAATGTGGAAAGAAGGGGATTTCATGAAAGCGTTTTACCTGTGGTTGGCCCACTGTTGGACTCTCCGTATTCATTATGGTTAGCATTGCAGTACTGCTGGGTAATTCCCTCTAAGCCTGTGAGAGTGTTCCTTTTTATTACTTTGTTACCAGTTGATGACCTGAAAGAAGGAAAGAAGGTTTTTGTGAGCATCAGATGTCCAATCTCTAGACCATTTGGGTCCTTTTTTAGGTAGACATCTGACCTTGCCAGCCGTGCAACTCCTTCTGTTTGGTACCAGATACTTATCTAACTCATGATTAAATGTTGAGCCACACATGCACATGAGAGGCAATACATTCCTTGCTGCTGTTCCTCTTTAGCTTTTAGGCAGTGAACAAACAGCATCCTTTGCTTCAGCTGCTTCACAGTGAGTTCATGCATCCCTTGGTCTGGGGTCTTGCCTGGGCCTGATTCTGTGCAGCACTTCAGTCTGCTTTAAAACTGTTTTTGAGAGTGGGCTTCTAGGATTCTGTAATACTCAAAGACGTATAATCTTAATGAAATAAAGCATATTTATTGCAAGTTAACACAAATTAACACTCATAAAGCAAGTATATACTTACGATTAATTAGCCACGTACACACTTTTCTGTATTTTTTGAAAGTGTTGCTGGTACAGTACTCACCAAGCTGCTCTTAGGAGGGGGGCTGATCAACACTGGCAGAATTACGCATCAAAGCTGATCTGTTTCACGGAGTCTGATGTCAACCAAGCATCCTCAGGTATCCAGGAGTTCTCATGCAGAGAAGTTTATGCAGTGGAAGCTCTGAGAGCAGCTCCAGTGTGGGCAGGCAGTGAGTTACTTCATCCTTGAAGACCTAGGAGGTGTAGGACACCAGCACTCAGAGCAGCCAGGAGCTGTTGCTGATTTCTGCTCCTCTACCTACAACAGCCAATTGAAGTTGCTGGTTTGTATTTTCTTAGACCAATTCTTGCTTTCCCAGACTGAATTTTGCTTTTCACGGAAGTATTTCTGTTTTTTTTGGGTGATGATTGCTGTTTCCTTGTGCTTATTGAGGATATTTCCGGATGTTTCAAGTTCTTCTGTACCCAGCTGCTTGTGTAGGATGCCCTCTGTATTTCCCAAGGATATCTCAGGTTCTGAGGCCAGCAGCATTTTCTATTGTTGGTGTTTCAGCAGACATCTTCCTCTGTTGGTATTTTTCCCATTGTAACCAGATTGCTTTAATGATGGTTGCTGCCATCACGGTTAGAGAATTAATTCAGAGAAATTGGAATTGAGAAACTTGCCGTTTACTGGAGACAGTTGAATGGAGCATTTGTAATCACTGTAAATATACTGTAATTCATTTTTGGTCCTCTTTAACCACTTCTTGTGAGCTGTAGTTTTCTTCCTGCTGGGCCATATCTTAACGAGCAAACAGGTTTGGGTTTGAAAGGGTTTTTTGTTCAGTTGTTTGACCCAAAGCTTGAAATTCTGTGAGTACTTTTGCAAGCAAAGGGAGAATTGCTTGGCTGATGTCGTACAGGTTTTTAACCCTAGTGCTTTGAGTTTCGTTTTTGAACTGGTAGAATTTTTACATAATTTAATAATTTAAAGGTGACTTTCGGTGGAAAATGTGTATGGTTAATGGGAGCAGTAAAGGAGAGAATGTCAAAAAATGTGCCTAAAGGGACAATTGCAATTGTTCTTAACCATCTGTTCTTGTTAGCATCATGACACAACTGATGTTAGGTCTTGAAGTGGGGGGGGGGAAAAGAATTCAAAATGTTGCCCAAGCCAAGTGGGGATGGTTTTCTGGGTTTATGCCATCAGCATCTGCAGGAGCTAAATGCTGACTGGGAGGGACGTGCTATCAAAGCTGTGTAAACACCCTTCTCTCCGTAAGCTAATGCAACGCTATCTTCTGGACCTGCCAACAGATGGCCCCAATGCCTTTCCTGCTTCTGTGACTTTTCTGAGCTCCCTTATGCAGAGGGAGAGCAAACACAATCCATTATGTTGTTGTCACTATACGTAAGGTTGGTTATCTGTTTGGAAGAAGTAAAGCAAAGGACATTATAAACTCATAATGTTATGCTCTGCGATAGTTTCTGACTCTTTAAAAGCTGGTTGTAATTTATCATTGATAATGAGATGTAGAAAAACAAACAAAAAAAACCAAACGAACAACAAAAAAAATCAACATTTCCCTGATCTTTTTAATGTTAGAGCTTTTCTACCTGATGTTTGCTTCTGAACAAGCAACAGGACAAACATCTCCAGTTGTTTCCGCTCCGGCTGCAGACTGTGAACACAAGCTGTTGGGCCCCACTGGTATAGCTTTGACTGTTGGGGACTGGTGATTTTCTGCTGGCATTGCTAGGCACAAGCAAATTCAAGGGACCAAACACACATAATGTATTTCAATATCAGTCAAAGCATAATTCATGGAATTGTACGGGTTGGTAGGGCATCAAGTCCAACTGTCTGCTAAACTAAGTTCCCTATAGTAGGCTTTACGAGGCATGTTTGAGTAATCTCAAAGCAATAGCTGGGTAAAAGTGTGGACTCCTGCGTTCTTGTGGAGAAAAGGAAGATGGTATAGTGACTTTTGTGACTGGGCTTTGCCCTTACCAGATGTTTACCCTTTCTAGTTTAGAATTGACCAGAGCACTAACTGATGAGTAACTGTCAGCTTTGACCGCTTGTTAACTGATGGCTTTGTATGGTCCTCTGGTGCCAGTAACCTTCCTTGCAGGAGGGGCTTCAGGGTGTTTGCTAAGAATCTGCTTCTTGAAATTCCTGCTTCACAAGAGGATATTCGAAGAGCTTCTTGGGGCACATCATCACAGAACGGCTTGGTTTGGAAGAGACCTCAACGACCGTTTAGTTCTGACCTCAAAAAGGCATGCATTCCTATCATGTGCCATAGCTAGAAGTGGTCGGTTCAACACTATGCTTCTTCCAATTTCGAGGCTGCAGTTTCTTAACGTATCTCTTGCTATCCTGATTGACAGCACGTCTGCAGTCACTGCACAGCACCACTGACATGACAGCTTCCCTCCCTTCTGTCAATCTCATAGCAAGGTGGAGTAGGTTCCATTTATGTACAGCTGGGAGGGATGTCAAAATACTTCTGTGAACAGCAAAACACTGATCTTCCCATTTTTGATTCTGGTCTGTTTTTTATTCTGTGGATGTTGTTCTGTTGTCCATGCCGGCTTTGCTTCCTTTGGTAAAACTACAGTAATGTTTTACAAATCAACATTTACATTACTGTTCTGAGCAGTTATGGTGCTCTGGTGCCCACACAAATTATTAGCTATGCTTACTGCTTAAGAGGGGAGTACTGTTGAAATGTCAAACCTTTCCTGTACGTGTTTGCAAACTTTAAATGATAAGCTCAGATCTTGCTTATTATAGATAATTGTATCTTCTCTGTGTAGAGAAAGATCTGATGCTGATCTCATCATCCTAGCTGTTTCTGAGTAACTGTTGAGATTTGATGTGTGTCTGTTTCCTTGCAACCGTAACAGCAGCATATTCTTAGATTGCTTTGAAATGTAATGTTTTACTGGGACATCTAGGTTGTGAATATAGTGCATGAAACTTCCCTGCCATCTAATTTGGCTGCTGTAGAGCCAGTGATTCTCAGTGCTTTCTTTGTGAATATTGAGTTGTTGCTTGCTGGATTTCTTTGTGCTGAGCAGAGTCTGATGTCTTCATATTTTCTCTAAGTAGAGAGTGAAGATTAAAGCAGTTGTTTTTCAGCAGTGCTCCCTACTAACAAAAATAAATGGGATTAAGTGTATTTCTGCTGTACTTAGGACTTAATATTTTCTCACGTTTTCCTAAGATGTGCTGTAGAATAGCAGTTCCGTGATGCTACATGAGGTACAGAACTTTGTGTATTGTGGAATAAACTTTATTTCCCCCATAGCTCATTATAATTTATACGTTGCAAGTTTAGTTAAGGATGAGGGCAAGATACCAGTTTACATGTTATTGTATCAACACCTTGCTCTAGGGCAGGTGTTAGCTATTGTCTTGAAATGTCTTCACCAACTCTGCCCAGTAGCTTCTTTTGCCATATTATTATGGAAACGGATTAGAGGCCAAGCAGAAATCAGTTTCCCTTACTCAGGTTTTACTATGGGCAAGGAAATGAAAATATGACGTGTTTTCTAAAAAGCAATTGAAAGCTGTTGTGTTAGAAGAAGTGTCAGAGTTTCAGTGCGGTTCAATGTAAGTAGTAATTTCAGTGTTAAATAGAAGTCTTTTTCCTTTTGGCTTGCAGGGGGGAAACAATCTACAGGAGCTTGTTTGGCTTATTAGACTGTTTTACCTGCACATGTTTCTAGCCAATTACTTACACCTCAAAGAAAAAAAAAATGGAGAAAAGATCATAAGGACAAATAATTTCTGAATAAGCATTCCTTGTTCTTGTGGTTGATTCTAGTGTACCAGATCAAACCTTCCGTTCCAGGATTCTGAGTTAAGACAGTTATGCACCTGATTTTAATGTAAAAAATGTATGTGTCTGGGGAAAATGGGCAGCTCCTTCTAACTGAACAGCAAGGATAAACACTTGTCTCCAGACCAGCCCAGTGAGGTTGTGAATGCCCCCTCTATGGAGGCGTTCAAGGCCAGGCTGGATGGGGCTTTGAGCAACCTGGTCTAGAGGGAGGTGTCCCTGCTTATTAGCAGGGGGGTTGGAACTAGATTATCTTAAAGGTCCCTTCCAACCCAAACCATTCTATGATCCTAGCAGTTTCCAAATGGAAGACTGATTTAATGTCATTGTCATTGCAAGTAAACTTAGAATATTGCATCTCTTAAATTTGTTGTCTTTGTGTGTCTTCATTACTCTGTAATGGTAATTATTTCTCACCTACATAGGGTGACTTAGCAGCTGTTGAAGAGCTGCTGAAAAATGGGGCAGATCCCAATGTTAAGGACAATGCTGGCTGGACACCACTGGTGAGTTGTAGACTTCTTGCCTTTTGTCTTTCAATCGGATTTCATTTCATCCCTCTTTTTTTTTCCATACTTTGGTTCCCTTTATATACACTTAAGTGACAAAGAATTGTTCAAGATAGAAAATGATGATAGTGTAAAAGAATTTATTATTAACAGCTGCAGCCAAATCCAGCTTTCCTCTGCTGGGTTAGAACCTGCAACTGATCTGAGATTCTGCAAATGCAGAAAATGTGACTATGATACCTAGAAAGCGTTATGGTTACAGACAGCTGTATTTCATGAGTACTTCATGTCCTTGATGTTTTTCTTAATGTTATTGGAAGTAGATGAAGTGGTTGAGTGAAAAAATATCGCATGCTTGAAGTACAGAGAATAAATGAAAGGCTTTTTTCAGCTACTTCTTTCTCTCCTAAACAGTACTCTTGACTGAGTCTGTAATCTGTGAGGCTTTGTTCTTTGTGGTCTAATTTGAACACAATTGGCCTTTGTTCGCCTCCTCTCTGTGCTTGTTATTACTGCCAGGTTCCAAGGTTAGTTCATGTTGGGAATGTAATGCGGTATCCTTGCATCGTTTTCCCTGATTATCTTCTGAGAGGGTTTGAAAATGAACATGTTAACTGGTATGACAGAGGTCTTTCCTCTGAACTCTGTTTCACTTGAGTTTTCTCTCTTTGCTGCTTGTGGACTCACCATGCTAGCATGAGGCGTGTAACCATGGGCACCAAGAGGTGGTGGAGCTGTTGCTACAGCACAAAGCACTGGTGAATTCTACGGGCTATCAGAACGACTCGCCCCTTCACGACGCTGCCAAGAATGGGCACGTGAGCATTGTTGAGCTGCTGCTTCTGCATGGTGCCTCCCGTGATGCAGTGTGAGTAGATGTAATGCTTTTTAAGCTGTAGCACCAGCTAGAGTATCCTGGATGTATGATAAGTAAACATAAAGCAAAGCTAGTAATAAAATGTGATTATTTGTAGTGGTAGCAGAGATGTTAAACATTGCATGCTGTGTTGTACTTATATCCAGCCCTTTTCAAGGTGTTTCATTTCCATTTCACTTTGTCCTAGACTTTTTTGAAGATGACTAAATCATAAATAGCTGGGGACTGTCCTAGGAAAGTAACAAAACATCTCCTATTTTAACGCTCTTCTGTTGGTATTTTGTTGTAGCTCAGTGAGATGTGGAATACTGAACTAGATGAGCTTTGAATTGCTACAGCTGTTTTTTTACTTTCCCTGAACTTCCTGCACTAGCAGAAGGTGTTTCAATCCAAACTGCAGAGTGTTAGCTGTGGTTGTAGGTATTTTAGTATTGCTGTTGTGCCAGGAGCACCCAACACGTGTCAATAGAGGGATCAGCGTGCGTGTTACAAGACAGGATAGAGTCTTGCGTGACATAAATTTCCTTCTTAGGAGCATAAGAAAACATAAGCAAATTCAGTTTAATCACTTCAGCTCACAGTATTCAGTCTTGAAGATCACAGAATTAAGGTATTCTCAGGAAAAGCATGGGGTTTTCGAAAAGTCATAGTCTTGAAAACACTGGAATTGGAGAAGGGGGGTGGGGTGGGGAAGCATACAAAATAAGCCACCCTAACTGTGAAAAAGGATCAGTTCATCTTCACTTTGTTCTTGAACAACAAAGACCCGCACATTAAACCTGAAGTTGGCAACTTCAGAAACTAATTTTCAAACCACTCGTGTGTTGCTCTCTGGTTGTGTGACACTTACCACTTGTTTGTCTGGTAGCTGAAAGTGTAGCACAGGCAACAGCTTTGATGCAAGTTTTCAACAGGACTCGAGTGCTGCAGGGTTTGCATGGGAGAGACTTCAAATGCCAGCACTGGGACTTTTCACATCTTTTATTAGCCTTAATCTGCTGCGTGGGCTTAGACAAACCAAGACAAAGCTGAACCTATTTCAGCTCATTCTGTGTGAGCAAACATGACCTTCTGTTGAAACAGGAGCTTTTTAATCATGGAAGGGAAAGATTTAAATAAATCTTAAACTTTGCCATAGTTTTCACTGAATATGGGTAGGTTTCAGCTGTGTATTAAGGCACCAGGATGTAGGCTAGGTCACAACTCTGCAACCAGCTACTTCTTTCAGTACCGTAAGTATTAAAAATGGCTTCTTCTAAATACACAGTGTTCTTGACTTAACCTTCAGTGTACTCAAAATCTGTGTGCTGTTTATAAATATGTAAAAATATATTTTCTTCTTAAATCTTTTGGGGAACAAACATAGCCTTTCTTGATCTGTTTTGTTTTTTTGGTAAAAGAAACAAACGAACAGCCCTGCCTGCCCCCTGCCCTGGAAAAAGTGAGGCTTCCAGATTTTCTGTATGTTCTCTACTCCTGTCTGAAGTGTTACTGCATAGATTGCTATCATAGCAATGAGGGGAAGATGGTTTTTTTCCTATTTTACAGAGAACATAAGAGACATAAAAAGAAGGGATCTAGAAGTGAGGTGTTCAAACTTGAATAGTAAGACTTTACTGACCTCTTCCAAACACTGCCAAGAAACAATATAAACAACAACAATGTATGTGAGACTTCTGAGAATGTCTTATACTTCCTTCCCTTTTCTACTGAGCCCTGCTAGCTTTTAACAACAGATTGCTTCAATCTTTCCCTGGGCCACAACTGACCAAATCTTACAGGGTGGCTTTCTACCTCTGCTTCTGGTCCTAATTAAAACAGTAGATGGATTTGAAACCTCTTTAATGTAAGAAGTTTAACTTTTTTTTTCCCCTAGTGAATGCAGGAACCCTTATAATGAAGTCAAGGCTCTAGCAAGAGGCATGTTTTCTTCAGAGTTTCTTCCAGGAGACCTGTTGAGCAGTGCTTTAAAAACAGGAGGCAAGAGTGGGGTGATCACCTCAGTGCACTTATCATTGCCTATTTGGTATGATTAGTTGTAATTGGCCTCATTGTTCTTAATCCAGGATATGCTTACCTACACGTTATGACTGGCATTGTTCAGTGTAGAAGTTGGGAAGTAATGAGCAAGACTGGCATCTCTGAAGTTTGTACTTCAGGAGTGCCTTAAATATAAAGGTATGCAGTGTGTAAGCTAGAACTATAACGAATTTTGCTGAGGTGCTGTCTTTGCATTAATTCTTTACATGAAATTCATTTTGACTTCTGCATGGGCTCTAGAAGTGCTCAGTGAACTTTAAGGCTGGTTGAGGGCCCTCTTCACCCTAGGATGTTGCAGTGATTCTTCACTGCCTCATAGAGTGGGGGAACTTTTGAATAGTTCACTGTGGTTAATCAGATTTTTCCTTTAGCTAGCCTTGGTGAATTGTGAACATGAAACATGTATTCAAACGTTACTTGAGATATGCAGCATGAAAATCCCCTGGAGTGGCTGATGCGGCTGTTCTGACCACAGATGTAACTTGATTATGTCTTAACATCCCTTGTGTGCTGGAGAGTTAATCTATCGGAATTAAAGTGAATGTTACATCGAGTAGCCTGTTTAGAGCAGTGGTTTTGAATTTCAGCGTGAATCTTGGTTGTACCAGACAAAATATGTATTTTTAAAGAAACAAAGTATTTTAACTGAAGACCTCGAGACAGTTAAGATCTCCTGGGCTGTAGGGGATTATAGATATATCTGGGAACAAATAGAACCGCTTTCCAAGGGACCTCAAGGCACGAGAAAGTAACTAGGTATAATATGAAGCAGCTGCGTATGTTTTGGACAAAGAGAATAGAGGTGAGAACTACAACATCTCTTTCCAGATTGCAATTCTAGGATTTTGGTCTTCCTTGGAAAGAATTTCTTTGGAAATCTGCTAAGATTTGGTAGCAGTGGCAGTTCTTTTACCGTTTGGGGTTTCCACTGACTGGGAGAGACACAAAGTGTAAATGGAAAATATTATATGCACCAATGGATCTATTGGTTGTCCTACTGGTCTAGTTAATTTTTTGAAGTTAATCTCCTACACGTAGCTAATTTATTTTTTCACAGCTTCTTTTCATGCGCTCAACTCTCTTGAATTCTGCCTTTTTCCTTGCTTCGCAGCAAGCCGAGCGATTAGAAAAATTAGATGTGTGCATTTGCAATTTCACAGTACTTTCTAAATGCTTTCACTCAAATGGGCTATCTTGCCACTTCTTCCTGCGCAGTGAGTTTAGCATGAGTAACAATTGTTGTTGCCCTATTTTTTTTATAGGTGTTAGCAGTCTGAGTAGTTGAGTCCGATTCCAAACAAACCTGGGGGAATGTTAAGGATTAGCTGTTGTCCCCAGTTATGAGTGGCATAGAGGTAAATGTGATTCTGGGGCTTCTGAGGAACTGGCAGGGATACGTCCCTCTGTCTGTTCTCCCCAGGTTGCTTGTTTCTTGAAAGTTCCCTGAAACATGTAGGAGGTAGCTGTTAAATTTCTTATTTGCTACAGCAATTAGTCTCTTTGTAGTCTCTGTAGCCAAGAATTCAGCGGTGTTCCACCATAAACTGAATCCCATTTGTAAAGCTTTTTGTAAGAAGCTCTTTGATCGGTCAGTCCTTAAGATATCACCTGTCGTCTCATGTAAAGCCGTACTCAGAAGATTATATTGAGTTGCTCTTCATTGGGCTCATCTTTGTTCTCAGCACAGACATCCTGCTCTTTGATTGGAATTTGCTGGAGCCCTAAGAGTCCTCCACTGAATATTCCTTGATGACTGACTAATAGGAGAGTGTTTGCATCAAAGGATACATCTGACTCTTGAACGTTTAAATCAACTTGTGAACAGCCCTCTTACACTCTAGTAGAAAGAAGTGTGCCTGAGAGACCTTGTATTCTGGCTGAAGCACCAGAGGCACTTACTACTGTCTGATAACAGTAAGACAGACACACTTGTGTCTGTCTTCCCTCTGAAGGTGGAACTTGTTGGCTCAGCAGTCGTGTGGACCTGTATTCAGCAAACACAAACTTGTTTGGGGAACATTGTTGATATTCTTCAAAATGCTGTGTTTGTGTTCCTGTTGCAGACCCAATGTGAATGGCACTCAATGTCATGTCACAACATGGATCAAAAGTTTAAATCCTCAACAACGTGGAGGGTTTCTGTTCTTCAGCTTGGCTGCAGACAGGCTTGAGCGCTTTTTTCCTAGTCCTGCTCATGGTTCTAGAAACAATGCATATTCCTAACATATTAGGGATAGTCCCTTTGACTAACTCCACGAAGAATGGTACCAGCGGAGACCTAGTCTCTTTCTGCTTATGATTACGTGTAAATGCTTAAGTAAAATGAAAAAATCTGGTTTTTGTCCTTATTCTTAGACAAGGAAGTCAAAGAAATGCTGTACTCAATATCTGTTTTACAAAGGTATTCCTTAGTTTTTCTTTGTAAAGGAACTATCCTCAATTTTCAGTGACTTTTTTCCCCCCTTCCTTTCTGATCAACAAACTGCTTTGGTACAAATATTCAAAACACTTGAACCCATCTCTTGGGCTGGTGTGCTTTTTTTTTTCCCAGCTTTGTTTTCTCAGGCTCATCACGGTTCACTTTAACTGTGCCACCTTAGCATCCTATGACTAGCCATTAATTCTTTGCTCGTAACGACAGGATGGCATTTTGCAGTGCTCTGGTAAGAGATGATTAAAATGTTCTTAAACAATGGGAGAGAGGGGGAGAAGACAAATGAATACAGAGGGACTAGCTAAAGCTTCCATTTGAGCAGTTTATATTTAACAAATGTCTTCTGCCAATTAAACGTAGAATATCAGTGGCCTGAAGGTAAATATTCACCGGGTAATTAGTTGTTTTTTTCTTTCAATAGTCAAGGATCTTACTGTACTTTTGGGAGAAAGGACACCCCCAGATTTCTGCAACTAATATGATTTTCTTTTTTTTTCCCCTTCCCACTTATTCATAGCAAAAGTTCAGCCAGCCAGTCCAAAGATGACTTTAGTGTATGTGCTACTGTTGTTTCTCTGCATCCATTGTTCAGGCGAACTGTCCTGCAGCAGTTTGAGTGGGAAATGACCCTTATTTAAAGAAAAGGCAAAAGCTACCCTGATGATGCATGACAAAGCAGGAACAGCATGACAGTATTTAATGGGCTACAACTTCCAGGACTGGGCTGAGGTTTAACCAATTATCTTTTAGTCTGCAGAATTTGTATTAGGCTGGCTCTCTGCTCATTAGTAACGCAGGAGAGCTCTGGTTGGGCAATAATATGAAATTGGAAACTGTAAAATATCGGAATCTCCCATGTGGGGTTTTTGTGAGTTGTAGTGTTCCCAAGAGCTAAAGTCAGCAAGCTGTGCTCAGCCAGGAGCATAGAAAGAGTGTGGGGTCAGACCTGTCTTTTAACTTTGAGCTGGCCAAAGCCCCCCCCCCCCCCCCCCCGTGTAGTCAGAATGAAGATTTAATGATTTGAGCTTTTGTTCAGGCTGGGTTGAGTTATAGCCTTGTGGAATTTGTTATAAAGCTTCCTGGATTCTTACTCTGCACAGGAATGTGTGGCTAACTAAGAGACGGCACTTGAAAGATGCAGCAGTTTTTGACCTCTTTAAATGTTTCATTGCTTGATGACAAAGCTTGCCAGGTTTCAGGCACTGAGTCAGGGCTTTGTTCTTGGTGACAAGCTTCCCCTTCATAATGAGCTCTTACTATGCATTTTAACAGCCAGAGTTACATGAGGTGAGTAGAAGAGGATCAACTGGAATGGCCGTTATTTCTGCAAAGGGCAGAACAAGCAGAATATCTCCCAAGGGGGCTGGCAGAGGATTGTGTTTGTTAACAGCACTTACACCCGTTTTGCAGTTTCAGGCTTTCCTCTTCTCACTGCTGTCCTGCAAATGCAAAGCTGGTGTGAGGAAGAGACAAAAGCCATGGCTGTGCATGATGTTGTGTTTATAGCAAATCATGTCTGTCAGGGATGTTAAAAGAATGGGGGAGGTGAGGGGTCTTGAAGCATGTCTAATAACTATGAGATGCCACATAAGATGAACAGTTTTCAACCAAATTACCAAACAAACACAAATTTGAATGAATTGGCTGTAATGTGTTCTGTGGCCCAGCATAGATAAATAAGACGCTTACTCAAATTTTGGATGCACGAGGGAGCTTCTGCTATCGGGAAGAATGCAGATAGCTTTTCCCATAAAAGCCTAACAACATCAAACTCCAGTATTTAACTCAATAGGTGGAATCTTCCGGTGTTCCTTTTGTGGCAAAAGGGTAAGCTAAAAATGCATTTTCTTGATCCTGTGAGGCCAGTGAAAAGACGGAAGCTGAAATTTCTGGGTCTTGTGAATGATATCAGCGTATCTCAAAAGAGTTTATCAAGAACTATAGCGTACTTAATGTAGCACTCTGAACATCCCTTATTCCTGGGCTGAATGCAGCAGCTTGTAATTCAGTATCCATCTGTCTTGGATACAATTCTTATTTGAGGCTTTGTGGTTTTTAGCTGAAATTACATATTAGTTAGAAAGGGGTGGTGGGGAAGCTACCCAGCTAATATGCCCAGTTAGTTAACAATCAAGTCACATTTTATTTACTTAAACCCATCTGTGCTTGTTTTGCCAGTAATATATTTGGTCTGCGGCCTGTGGATTATGCAGAGAGTGAAAAGATGAAGTCTGTGCTAATGTTACCAGTCAAGAATGACTCATTTTCATTTAGCCAGCCCTCTGAGGTAAGTGTTTAGTGTGGGGTTTTGTTGTTGTAGTTGGGCTTTTGTTTGTTTTTAAAGAAAAAAAGCATAAGTTCATCCTGTAAGTGCCAAGGGCTTGATCCTTGGTGGACTGCCTAAGCCTCTGCCTTTACGGGGAGATCTAAAGTAGACTGCGGAGCTAACATGGATAGTATTATTTCTAGACTATGTGCAGGATGCTTACGAGCTTCAGTATTCTGTGTCATGGTAGCTTTACCTGGGAAAGTGCTTTGTTATAGGAGAATGGGCACTGTTGTTCCTGAAGTATCGTTCCTTTGCTATTACTGGTGTTTTTCTGCATGTTTAAATTTGCTCTACTTGCCAAACTGCCTGAAAGCAGCAGTAGTCTGCTCCAGGTGCTTTTTTGCTGTAAGGTCTGTTCCAGTATTGTCTTATTATCCCTTAACCAACAGTGAAGATGTCAGCTCAGTAGCTGAAAACAGCTTTTGAATTATTGGTTTGGTTCTTTTTTCTTCCCTTTTTTTTTTTTTTATAAAGTCTTCTGGATTTGTAACCAAAACTCATCCAGATGCACTATCATGATGTGCTTTTTGCTTCCTAATGAGGGAAGATTAAACTAAGCTGGCTGGTACAAGTAGTCTGCTTCTAAGTCATGGTATATAGCCTGCCAAGGTATATGATCCCTTCTCAGTGAGACAGTAAAAGACCTATTGATGAAAAGTAAACTGTTGCAGTGAAATCAGTAAGAGTGTAACTGTTGCTCCCACCTGTAGTAAGTGCAAGCTAATGCAGCTCTTCTGTAGCAAGCAAAATAGTCAGGTTTTCTGCTTGCTTGGGGATGAGTGCAATGCCGGTGGGTGAGTGCCAGTTCACATAGATCACTTGTTATGAAACCTGAGGCTGGATCTCAAAGGTGTGTCTGCAGTGGACATCTGTGTACTGAGCAACACCAGGAGCTGAAGCATCACAGCCTTCCCAGTGTAAAATTTGATCAAACAGTATCTTAAACTTCACACTAATCTGCATTAAAAAACATAAACATTCATTACTTCCAGGGCAATGTATTAGGAACATCGTAGTAAAAAGGAAATGCCAATTATAAAAGTTAATCAACATATTGATAGTGTAGCTGTTGGTGATGTTTCCCTACGAGCAGAAGATTTTACTGCTACACTGAGAAAACCTCCAACGCCACAGTCAGCAAGGCTGCTTACACAGTATTCAACCAACAACATGTGCGGACAGCAGTCTGTTTAAGAAGAAAACAACTTTTCCATCAGCTTCCTGTTCTTGTAGCTTCCATAAGCTAAACAAAGTATCTCTAATGTCAACCTTTTTTTTTTCCTTCTCTGGATCTGCCTTTTACAAAGAGATTTAATGATAGACCGTTTCCACTCAGCTTGCCATGAATTGTTTTTCACAATGCTTATTCTTTATTAAATAATGCTGTCAAGCAAGTTAGTTGCATTCTTTGTTCCCAAACACGTGGCTTATACTGAACTTTCCCTTCATGCCATCATAGAGCCCAAGCCAGCCTAGAGATGGACCTCTTGGTATCCTGGGGAGCAGTGTTAGTTCAAAACAACAGAAATTGCTGAACAGGCTAGCAGCAGTTCTGAAGGCTCGGAGCTGTACTGAATTTAACAGCACAGGTATGTAGTTTTCTTCAAACAGTGACAGCAGTTCTGCACATTATCTGTTAAGGTGCTATCTGGGACATTTCTTTTTAATCTTTCTTAACTGTAGTTCCTGAAATCCCTGAATCATAGCAATAGCCAAAGGATGGTGTGCGGTGTTGCATGTGAATGCACGTAAGGTCTGCCTGGTTACTGTAGCAGGAGGCTTCTGGGGGATCCACGGTTTGGCAGTGTATGGATTTTAAATAACAAGCAATAAGTGCTCCTCAGAGACCCCTTCTCTCTGCCCATCTTTTATAAACTTTATCTTTTATAAACGTTATCTGCTCACATGAGGCATGCTGTGAACTACTTATCTCCTTTAAATCTCATGCAGATGGTCCCTTTAGATACGACTGTGTCTATCATTGACAACTTCTTTTGTGCTACCTTCCTTCAAATTTAATTGTTTTTCAATTTCCTGAGGCGATGGAGCTGATTTAGGTATCTTTTTTTTTCTCCGCCTTTTTGGGATGCTTGAGCACTGCCTTAATCCCCCCTTTAGTTTTTCTTAGAAGTGCTGCTTCTGCCTGTGAAGGAAATGCTAAGGTAATTTTTTCCTTGTCTCCTTTTATGCCCTAATTACTGCTCCAGAATTGTGATTTCTGTTAGCTTTGTGTGGTCACACTGTAAGAGCTGAAGACAGTTCTTCAAAGGCAGCTCAGGTTTATGGGGTAGGATTCTCATCAATCCTCTAAGAATTTAGTGGAATCTTTAGAACTGTAAAAATGTGACTTTATCACAGCAAGAATGTAGAAACCCACAGTGTCTAATAGCACGTTTTCAGGCATGGTTCTGAGGTTCTGATTTGCACGTGCTTTTATTTCTCCTAGTAACCCACGTTGTTATTCCTGATACACCAATGCCAAGTACTGTTAAGTGTATGATGGCTGTTCTGACTGGATGTTGGGTCCTGAAGTTTGAGTGTAAGTATTAAATACATGAAGTTCTTTTTCTAATTGGAAATGATGGATAGGCTTCTAGAGAAAATTGTATTTGAACAACTTGTCTGGTAGTACAGAATTCCACGCACAAATGACATGTTGACACCTAACAGAATCCCAGAATGGTTGAGATTGGAAGGGACTCTTCCCTCGAGGCCATCCCCTGGGACCCTACCTACAACCTTTTCAAGCAGGTACGTTACAACAACTTGACCTGGGCTCTGTCCAGGCACCTGTTAGAAAAGAATAGCTTGCTGTCAGGAGTGGGATTCGAACCCACGCCTCCAGAGGAGACTGCGACCTGAACGCAGCGCCTTAGACCGCTCGGCCATCCTGACTGCGTGTGTTAATTACTAGCTTAATGTAAAGCGTGGGGTTTTGTTCATTGAATCTCCAAAATGAGGACATTTAATTCAATGCAATGTCTTCCTTGGTAGTAAGCGTGTGTGTTGCACTGTCACACTTGTAAGTAGCAGTAGGGAATGAATTTGTTCATCGCTACCTTGAGGGTGATTTTTGAAGATTCTGGAAGACCTCCTGGAAGAGGAGGAAGGTATCTATCACATCCCTGTATTTCTTACAGTCAGATTCCATTCATATTGATAAGAAATTCTTGCTTTGGGTGTGGGATGAAAGCCTGTAGGAAGGTAAGGTTTTGCCTGTATACATCTAAGGAGAGATCTATTAAAGTTAGATGTTGTAAGCAAAGATATGTTGTCAGCTGGTATTAACCCCTGCTTGTACTTTCTCCCTTTGTTGAGAAAGGTGCCAGGCTCTGTGCAGTCACAGGTAGGAGCTTCCAGGTACAGCAGGTCTTGCTCATTCATCTACAAGCACAGGCAAATGAAATAATCCTAACTCTCAATACTGTTTCTGTACATGTGAGCTGTGCAGACTGGAGCGCTCTTTTGCTAAGACAGTAACCTCCAAGGAAAGATTATTTGCATGGTATCAGCATGCGAGCAGTTGTTTTTTGTCATCTTTCATCATTAGTTTTTATGGAGCCAGTGCTTTGCCATGTAGCTGTTCTGCGAAGATGTACCTTGAGTTCTGATTTGTTTTTCATGATTTCTAATGCACTTGCTATTACATCTTTCAGTGGAGTTGTTAAAGCCAGCTTCTTCCCTCTGACCTTCGTGGCGAAGTCCTTTTAGCTAATAATCACACTACAAATGAATTAACAATCCATGGAAAGCTCATAGCCAAATTTCATTCCAGTTTTTCACTGAGTGACTAAACATCAGAGTTTAAGGATTCTCTAACGGTCTGGATTTTCTGCATTCTCTAATGCTTATGAAAGTATTGCTTAATGCTTCAAAAGGTGCATAACAGTTTTGCAAATAAGGCACCACATAATCATTGGGCTTCCTTAGGGTATTCGTTTAGCTTCCTGATGGATTTCTTTCTTCTCTCCCGTGATTCTTAAAGGGCCTGTAAAAACTGTGTTCTCTCAGCAGTGTTTTCTGCAGTGCTTCCAGGAGTTTGTAACCTTATAAGCATATGCAAAAGGAAAACAATGTTGCCTTTCACCATGTGCATATATAATAGGAACTTCTTTAATATCTCTAACAGGAGATATCTCTAACAGAAGATACGCTGTTTCTCCTTAAGGAGTCTGGTTTAATAACTCCGGGTGCTTTGCTAATAAGCAGATGGATGATAGTTTCCTGCTTGGAGGTGGGAATTCAGTGGGAAACTCGGGTCAGAAGTGAACTTTGAGTTGGGCAATTACTGTGTTCAGATAAACAACAATCTGCTGCAGACAAAGACCGAGAAGTCTTTCTGTGGCGAATCACTTTGATGCAGGTTCTTGGCTTCGCTTGGTTCAGGAAGCCTGTGTGCTTTCCATCAGATGTGCCTGTACTTCGTTTTATCTTCTTGCTAGTCAAGCACTTAGAAAACTGATGTTGTCAATAAAGGTGTGTAGCTGCCTTCAGCTGGGTAGCAGGGAGATTAAATTAGACCTGAGTTTAAGTCTTTGTGGAAGAACTTGGTAGACATACGATTGGGAAAAAAAAAATAGATTAAGGTGAGGGTTATTCAAGGAAAAATATATATTTTTTTTGTTGGCAACTGAATTTTGTGTTTTGTGGTGGTGGAGTACTGATTAGTACAATCCTGACTGATAATGCTTCCAGCTTAGTAAGCAACATACTACTTAAAAGTGAGTGATTCTCCTCCCTAGTGGGAAGTGTTAGTAATAACTCATGGGGTCTGATGCAGCTAAGTGCCTATAATTAACAGCACCACTCCATCTGTTCCTACCAGTCTGTTATTAGTCTTCTTCAGAGTCATTACAAATTAAAGATTGTTATAACAAATAATGGGACTCCTGCTGATGGAACATTTGTCTAGGAAAAAAGAAGTCTTTGCTTTCCTTCTCCATAACTTTCTCTCTTTATTTATCATGGCTTTTTGACTCCTGTTTGGGTAACTTCCCTTAAATGTGATGCAAATAAACTTTCAAAAGTATATATATACTCTGGCTTATTTCTGTCACAGCCACTACACATAAATGGGAGGAGGAGTTGCTTATAGTTCAGTGTTCCAAACTGCTCACTTTAAGGAAATTAATGTTCAGACCTACACTGAATTTCTTTAAAAGACAAGGCTCAGTGTAATGCTTAATGAAATGCTGACTATGCGTAAAACTGACGGCTGGAGGTTTTTTTTTCACCACAAGGTAAGCTGCATTTTACTGTTATTTCTGAAGTTATACTTACAGCCCACACACAACTATTCCACTTAAAAAATAATTCACGCTTGCAAGCAAAATTGTTGAAGTGTATTTACGTTAACTCTTCTGCTGTAGCAGACTTTCAAGCTGTTTGTTTAAAAAAAGAAAAGCAGTCTCCTTCATTTGCTTCAATCTTTCTGTGTAATTCTGTAGTGCTTCTGTTTATGTGTGTCTGTACATGCAGATAAAATCCTCCAGCATCACCTGGGGGAATAACGTGGAGTTTTCCTGCTGTCTGAGCAAGATGTGAGACCCTCTGAGTATTGGAGTCAGGATTTCAAGTGTGTGTACCCTCAGTTCTGGGCTTTCCTTTAGTCTGAAAGTGGAAGTTACAAGAAGATGTCATTGCTGTGGAGTATTAGATCTTCACAGGTGAAAAATTAGAAATCCACTTTACCAGTTGTATTTTCCATACACACTATTCTGTCAGCAATCTATCCACTTTCAGAGCGGTGTAGAATTCAACTGATACACCATTGTCGCCGTACTCCTTGCCCTTGGCCACATTTTTCATTTGTTTCATTCTTTTATTGCCCTAATTATTTCTGAGACCATGTTAGGGCACAAAGTAGAGGATCATTATACTTTTGCAAGTTGCCTGAGACAGATTCAAGTAATACTGTATTCCCTGTATCCTCTTTGTAGATCACAGGACCGTAATTAAAACCAACGGTAATAGTTAATAGCTTTTCAGCTTTTCTTTTGTCTTAAGCACTTGTTGTCATCTTTTAAAGCAGGGAATGAGAAACTGGCTTGGTAACAACAGACATGGAAATAAGCTCGTGTCAGTCTTTGGCAAAGTAGCTGGGAGAATTCAAAGCATCCAGTTGCTGATCCCTTCATCTGCTTTGCTTACTTGGAGCAGCATCAATGACTCAGCTCCGACCACTTACAAGAATGCAAAAAATCCTGCCTTTCTTGTAAGGACTTGGAACAACTGGGAATTGGCAGGGAGAGCCAGGGGGCTGCATGACTGGCATTTCAAGCAAAATTTTCTTGGAGCAGCCTTGTTTAGGCTATTAGGCAAGGAAAGTGCCAAATTAGTTTGCTCTGGCTCTTCTTAGGCTGAGCTATCTGTTTCCTACAAGTATTTTTAGATAAAGATGTTTATCTAAAGCAAAGCACTTCCTCCTTAAAGCAGCTAAAATTTTTTGACAACTAGAATTTCACACTTATTCTGCACTGGAGACTTATTTCAATTGTAAAGGACTCTCAGCTCTGTGGGAGATGGTAGGAATATCCAGTGTGCACATGCATATGATTGAGTTGGCTGTGCAGCAGAGAGGAGTGTTGCACATCACCCACCAGGGTCTAAACTTCTGCACTCCTACAGTGGCTGGCACCTCCTGGCAGTTTTGTGTCAGAGTTGGCGGAAATTTAGATTGTGCAGCTGCTGGGATACCCAGAGGAGAAAATAAGTGACATTTAACCTGGTCTCTTTACCTCAGGTATGGCTAGCTCTAGTTTCTTTGTTCACAGCTCTGGCAAATGGTGATTGCTTAAAACCACTCTTTATTTTTTTTTTAAGCGAAGTGGTGATTTTCATATTACATGATCCTAGCTTCTGGCAATCAGTATTTAAGGGCTTCCTCAGCATCTGCTCCATTGTGTTTAATAAATACCACCTGGATTAACTTATTAACTATCCTTCTTAAGGAGATTAATTTTTAAGTCTGCAGAATCAGGTGGCATTTCCATCATTTGGAAAGTGAGGTCTACCTCACTTCGTGAAGATTTGCAGTTCTACAGTTACTTTATAAATCCACAAGACAACATGAAAATTCTTTTCTGTGCTATGGCAGAGATCAGTAATGTTCTTAAGGGAGCAAACTGAAGCTAGCTCTACAAAATTCCTCTTAACACTTTGTCTCAGTCCAGTTTTCCTCCTTTCCTAGGAAAATAGTCTCGTCAAGCTTTGCTCAATCTGCAAACAAGCCTTAAAAACTGGAACAGAAGCAGAGAGCTGAGGAAGCTGCACTCTTGACTGGACCTTGTCTGTGTAGTATTTCATCTTCTTTGTTGCTATTGCATCTTTTAAAATTACTTTTAGCTGTTCCGAAAGATATTTGTGACTAACCCTTGCTCTTTGCTCTATTAATGCAAATCCAACAAAACCTCCACTAAGCTAATGGAGTTACTGAGAGCTACCCCTGGGTATCTGGGTGATTACCTTCTTGGCATCCAGTTCTTCTTGTACTTTACCCTGTTTAAACTGTTTTTGCTGATGCAGTTACTTTCATTATAAACCAATAAGACTTACATTAATAAGGATTACAGGGCTCTGATCTTAAATTTTGCAAGTAATGATTTCTTTTATTTCCAGCACTAGCAGCTGCAGTTGTGTCGAAGGTCAATTAACGGTATTCTAGTGGGCTCCCTTTTAACCTCCTTGCTTCTTACATACTGGGAGGTGAGAAGGTGAGGCCAGATGTTCAGCGAGCTAATAAGGATCAGTTTAAGTAGTGGTGCTTTACTGATCTTGCTAATGAGTGGGGTAGAGCAGTATTCTCTCCTCCAAATGTGGTGACATCAGTCTAAAATGCAGTGGTATTAAGTCAAAACCTTTCTCTGCAAAGTTTTCTAGGGACCTTTAATGCAGGTTCTATTTATGCTAGAATTTAATGCGACTGATATTTGCATCGAAACATTGCAAGTATGGAACCAGCTATTTAAGAGGCTTTCAAACTTCAAATATTCTTTATTTTTGGTGAAGAGTGTTGCCTGACCCTTCTGCACGTGTGACCTTTCCCCAGCATCATCTCCTGTCAGGCAGGCAGCAAGCCTTATTGAGTGCTTGCAGTCTTGCATTAGGTAATGCAAAACAGCTCTGGTCCATGTTGAAATGGAAGAGAGCCACTTGTATTGGTAACTGATATCTGATTCAACTACTGTGATTAAACTAGAGGACCATTAAAGTGTAGTTGCAGTAATTGTCCTCTTTGCTTTAGGAAAAATTGGCAATAGTATCAGGGAATAAACCAAGATTTGCTGAGATCTTGGCTAAAAAGCGATCTCGTTCTGTTTTGTCATTACCCATATTTTTTTTTTCCAGCCATAAATTGAGGGAGGAAAATAATGCAATTCTGATCACTCTCCCTTCCAAAAATTGTGGGCGTCCTCCCAACATTAAGTTTACTTCCCCCTCTGATTATGGTAAGCTTCTTTAAGGGTGTCTTTCCCTTAGATGGAGATTCCTGTGCTGACTTTTACATAAGTAAATAAGAGCCCTTGTCAGTTTTAGAAAAGAGGAGGCATAGTATTGATGGTGTACTAGTTGACTTTTAATTACTTTAGTAGCCATTAGTTTTCATTTCGTTCTTTTGTCCAGTGTGTGCATCTTGGCATCAGGTTTTCGCTGGGGGCTCTTTACAGTGCTGAACAAGTGATTGCAACCTAAGATGTTCTCGTAATCAATTTAATGTGGCTACTGTTTAAAGTCAAGGGGCATTGTGCCTCTGACTTAAATAGGAGTACTGTAAGGTCACAGAGTTTCTGGAAACATCCCTATGACAACAGTAGAGTGCTGTGCCTTTGAGTACAGTGTGGTGTTTTATTTCCTTTTATATGTCCTCTCCATCAAGCTGAGTGTCATCCTGATTAAGAAGGTATTTAAAGGGAACTGTCATGTTACCCAGCCACTCATACACATTAGCAGCTTTAAAGTTAATATGATCTACTCAGGAAAAAGACCCGGGCTTTATTGAGTCAACTCTGCTTAGCACTCAGAGGTTGTCATGCAAAATAATGTCCATGGCTGTATTAAAAATATAAAAAACTAAGAAAGCCTACCAAAAGGCCTAGGGTGTACACTGATCATCTGCTTGTATTCATACTCTTAACAGTGAAATTGAGGTTTTTTTTTCCAGCATGAGGTTGTCTTAGAAGAGTAATAGAGCTTGTATGTGCCTCCTCCCAGCTGACACCGTACTGCAACCAAAGCTGATAATTCTGTCCTGAACCTCACTGAGACTATGGTAGCTGCTTGGAGTCTCTGCATCTGAAAAGGGTAATCCAGAAGTAGTGATGTAGAAGCAAGTGACTTAGCACTAAGTTTGGTGTGGAATAGGTAAAAAGCAAGACAGAGAGGAGGCAAATAAGAATCTCAGACAAGTGTATATAATGGATTGGATAGAAACACAACTCAAGTTTTCTGTCTTTTTGTCTTAAATATGAGAACGGAAGGATATTTCAGTTTTTCTATTGCATTATGATGTGTGAATTGTTTAACGTTGGACTACAAAATCTCGTACTAGCATGCAAGAGTTGCTGAAGAGAAATGACCAACTTGGGAAGAAATCATTCTGAACAAAGTCTGCAGTCAAAGAACGTACTGATCTCTAGCACTTAAACATCTTTACTCTCTACTTGTTAGGACAGCTTCCCCTATGGACAGGGCGATTACCGTGATGCATGTTGAGTCCTGAGGCATCACATCATCTCAGCTTGAGGACTGTAAAAACTTTGCTACCTGCACACAGGTGAAGTGTTAGATAGCTGCTTGAAATGTCCCAGAGCTCTCTGGATCCAAAAAATAATGCTTGTTCTATCTACCAAGAATCAGAGCAAGTTCTGCTTTGTACATTGTGCGTGAAAAATTCTCAGATTGAAAATACACTGCTTTTCCATCATCAGGAAACACATGGGGAGTATTGCTCTACAAAGGAGTGTGTAAGCCTAACAGTGTTGCCTCTTAACATCCTAATGTTTTTAAAAACAAAACACCTGGATATAGAGTGTAGGTTCAGGGTTTTTTTTTTTTTTTACTCTTATTTGGAATACGTAACTTCTTTGCCACAGATCTATTAAGAGACAAGTTTCTCCTTAATCTAGCCTGGTAAGAAAAGTTGATGAGGAAACTGTTAGTGGTGCTGGCAAATGTTTGCATACTTCGAGTTTTTCAAGGACACAAATAATTCGGGTTCTTATGGAGACAGTGAAAATGGACACATCCGGATGAGTCATGGAGGATTTTTGCTGAATGTAACAAAGAACTTTGGTGCCTACAGGTTAGCTGGAGAAACTGACAGTGTAGAATGGGCAGGCGTATGTTTACAAAAGTCTGTTTTACATTTTCTGGTAAAAATAGATTTTCTGTGATTTTTTTTTTTCTCCTCTCACAGAAGTAGCTGTACAAGAAGGCATTGTAGCCTTCTGTGTTTATTCAACCTTTTATTACTTTGTTATCAAATTTGCACTATTTACTGATGCTGGCACTAGATGAGCGATTTGTGATGTACTCTTAAGCGTAAACCTCAGCTCTGTGGTGGAAAATCCTTGAAATTGAGTTTTTGATGGTAAATTGAAATAACTCATGCTCTTAATGAATGGACAGCTTTGCTCTTCAGACTGGCTGAGAAGATCTTTTCTTTACTGTGAGCAATACCTATTAACATCCGAGCTTTCTTGAAAGAATGACCTTATAAGTTTGAAATAAATTGATAGAGGAAATCCAGTTACATTGTGATGATTAAGTATTGAAATAGCCTTCAGTTTTATTTTTTAGTGGGGAGCACTTTGAAAATAGCTTATCTCTATACATGGCTGTTACAAATAATAAATGCAGAAGTTACTTTCAAGAAAATACACAGCTAGCTTACCCTTCCAGTTTTATATGAGTTCATATCAATGTTCTTTGAAAAAATTACCAAGTGCAATTACCTTATACCTGTACATGGAGGGGGAAATATGTATTGTCATATTATCTAACCAGTTGTGTCTTTCTGTGCAGGTCTATCTTTTTTTTTTTTTTTAAAGTAAATTGTAAGACTTCTTGTACCTGAAATCTGAATTCCTTTTGCATCTTGCCAGTTTGTGTAAAGCAGCAGCAAATCCAGTTGACTTTAAAGATCTCTCTAGATTGGGATTATATATTGCCTACTTATTCCTGTGGGAATCAAGTACCTTCATCACTTTTGCTTCGCTTCATAGTCTTGGGCTTGCTTCTTTTAAGATCAACACCCCAGCTTCGTTTCTGGTTTTGTTCAGTTGGTTGTGTTTCTTTAGATATTGTGGTTCCCAAATTTGCATAGGAAAAGTAAGTTGCCTAAATAAAAACACTGTTTGAGGAACGAGAGCTGTTCTGGAAGTTGAACCTTGGCAACTCTGTAATCCTTATGGAACAGTTTGCAAAGTTTCTTTCTCGGGTAATTTTTATAAATGAGTGCAAGCAAAATGTTCCATCCTTGAACGGATGACCCCAGCAATTCCTCTTTCCAAAGTCAGGTCAGGAGGTATGTTTCACAAATGTTAGCGATACATCAGCATCAGTGCATTTTGGATTGGGGGGAAAAAAAAATGAGCCTTAAAACGAGGTAAGACCATGCTGACTGTGAAAGACAATCTCATTATGCAGCAGTGGTAACAAAAATAAATGCCACTGTTGAAACCTCAGCGTAAACCTGCAGTTTCTGCTGATCTTGGAGACCTTGAAATCCCATCTGATTTATCTAAGACCATACCTATTCAGAAACAGCTTTGTACTTGCTTTGTAATTGCTCTTTATCAGGCAATTGCTTCCATTTCTTAACTGCAGAGTTGGTTCTCCTCGCTGGCTTTGAGTTTCCAAATGTTCAGCAATTTGACATTTGACATTAAGCGGTTGACCTTTAGTAGCAGTTAAGAGGAAACACTAATAATTCCATGTGTTTACAACACTGATCTTAGTGTGATATTGCTTCTCTCCATCTAACCTGCATCTTTACAACCACTGTTGTAAATTCTTTTCCAGGTTAAAATAAAATGGCTAAAGCACATGAGATTGCATCCACATAGCATCCAGTGCTTTGCATTATGTATAATCCTTTTAACCTAGTGCAGCTGTTTATTCCTGAAATGAAATGCAAACCTGTTTACAAAAGGAGAAAAAAGGACTTCTTGTCTAAATTAACGGTGAGATTTGAAACTAAGTAATGCTTTCCTTGTTGTGGTTTCTACAGGGGTACAAGCCTGTCTACAAAGTGCAGTTCGAGAACAAGAAGAGAAGTATGAAATCCAAGGTGGCCCTCAAAGAGGCCGGCTCAACAGAGAACAGCTGGTGGGTTTTACTGCTTGAGACAGATTGCCTTTAATGACCTTTGGTTTGTGCATTTTTGCCCTTTGCCACTTGTCCAGGTGCAATAGATGTAAAATTTTAATGCGGCCTCGTACAGAAATTTGATTATGTGCAAGGTGATGGAAAGAACTGCGAACGTCCATAAAGCAGTCATTTTTCTCCATTAGTGGTTATGTTGCCATAACCTTGTCAGAAGGAAAGCTCTGTTACATTTATGGAAGAAGCTGCATGTGACGGAGAGTGAAGGTGCTTTGGCCCTCTCTGGTCAGCTTTAGGAGTGTAATTGAAATAATCTGAAAGTTGAAAGGAATAAATGTTTTGAATTACATCAGGTTTCCGAATCAGAGCGCTTCGTATTTAATTGGGTTACTTTCTGATTATGCTGGAGGAGTAGCTGTGGCTAATCCTAGGTGATAGCTGAAGACCTCGTTGTACTGGAAAATAATTAAACATAAGCAAGAATTTACCAGGTAAGCAAACTTTGGTCAATTGCATGCTTATACTGAGGTCCTTATGTGTTAAGTGACTGTTCTGGCTTCTTGTGTTGATTATTTTCTGTAGGCACTCACTGTTCACTTTCACTTTTTTCCTCAGTTGGGGAAGTCCTGTTTTTTATACTTATTCTTATGTTCCTTCCCTTAGCTGCCGAAGCTGTTTGATGGATGCTACTTCTTTTTTTTGGGATCTTTCACTAGTCACCAGAAGAGCGATCTTGTGGAGCTGGTAAAAGCAGGAGGGGGACAAATCCTGGCTAGGCAGCCGAAACCAGACAGTGACGTGACGCAGACAATCAACACGGTGGCATACCATGCAGAATCTACTTCTGACCAGAGATTTTGCACTCAGTATGTTGTCTATGATGCATCTTCTAAATTCAAACCAGAGAAAATTCGCCAAGGCAAAGTCTGGTTTGCTCCCTCCAGCTGGATTGTAGACTGCATAATGTCATTTCAGCTGCTGCCTGTAAAGTGAACATCCCTGCCCGACAATTAAGACCTTTTTAAAAGTGGTGAATCTTGGTCAACTGGTCCGAAGCTATGATTTGTTTTGCACTTGGTAGCCCATTTACATGGTCAGAGCTCCTCTGTATTCCAAGATGACAGTGATGGGCTGGAATAAATGGCCTGCCAATGGAAAAGGGGGAAAAAAGCATGCTGCATTGAAAAGTCCTGCCTTGGATTATTTACTAAGCTTAATTTTTGCATTTAGCTTCACTGTAATAATCATTGGCGTTTTATAAGATTTTGCAAAATGAAACCTTTTGAATTTTGACTTAAATCAAGCTTTTAGTTGGTGACAGAGCATGACCCTGTTTCTTTTGTTCGGTGTGCTTCGACAAGGATCTACTGTGTGTGTCAAGACTTCCCAGCCAGGCCAGAATTTGTATTTATATATAAAAAAAAAAGTCATGTGCCTGTATAATAGACACCGATCAGATGATGTGTGATGCTCCTTGTAACATAAAATTGAATGTTATAGGGAATTCTTGGCATAGGATAAGCCTTGTAGAAATTGATGCAGAACGAATGGCCTGAATTCATTTGAAAGTAAAGTTTTGAAAGTGCATCTGTGAAAATCTTGTTCTAAAAGTCTTCTTCGTATCGAGTCATGCTTTATTCACTCACATCCGTTATCTCTCTTCGATGTGCATAACTTGAATTCAGTGCTATTTTCTGAAGGTTTTTAAATGTCAAAGCCTTTATTAAATTATGATTAAAAAATTATGTACTTAGAGATTGATTGCTATCATGGTTATGTGGAAGAAAAAAATCACAAAACAATTATGCCTTGCTTTGCACCACTGTATTTAAATGTACTTTGCTGCATTGGAGCAGTACTTCATTGTTGCATACTTGTTATGATCAGCTTCTAATTCCTTTGTCAAATTGATCATAAGTTATTGTCAGAATTTTGCTTCTACCTTCCCTACTCCTAGGAGCTGTAAGCATTACATGGCATGTGTTGCCTTTGTGAATTCCTAGCTTAAAGATGTTGTCTTTGCCACGATGTGCAATGAGAATGATGGTTTGGGGGGGGGGGGGGTGGAAATGAAGTTGTTTGTCTTGGTATTTCTATTGGTTGTAATAAAACTTAGTGTCAGTCACCCCAAAGTGTCTCATTGCGTGAGCTTAGCTGTGGAATAAGTGCATAGTTCCTATGTGCGTCTCAACAGGTAAATGGAAACGTTAAGTACTTTTCTGTGAACTTGATAAGCTGTCAAGATGGGTATCCTATCTGCAAGCTCTGTAGTATGAGCTGTTTTGTGTAATCGCTGCCACTGGAGATCCCGTGCAGATTTTAAATATCCTCTGTAAAGCTGTTGGAAATGCACACTTCATGGATAATAGGTGTAGTTTTCAATAGCACCTACTAGAATTCAGCAGCTGGAGTGTCTTGATCTATCACTTACGCTAGACTGAATCATTGCTCTTCACTAAATGCAGTTCTCAAGTACTTGCAGGTCTGCGTGAGCAAGCAGAAATGTAAGGCTCATTAATAAGTGGAATAACTCATAGGATGAATGTGTTTTGGGTTTTTGTGCAGATAAACACTGGAAGCAAATAAGGTACTGAGTCAATACTGTGTAGACGTGGTCGTTTATTTTAACAATTGTAGCACATTTTAACTTGATGTTTCATAGCACATCAATATACCTAATGGGGTATTCTTTGCAGAGGTAGCTGTGAGTCTCTGCAGAATTCTGAAGCGTGGAGCTTTTTTTTTTTTTTGCTATCCACAAGGAAGGGATTTGACGTATCAGGAAACTCTTCCTATGCTCTTTATGTAGAGGCAATAGATTTACAGAGCCGTTGTTCCCTGACAGCTGAAAAGAAGCTGTGCTAGAAATTTGCCTTTTCTTTTTTTTAAAGCCGTACTCAACTTGTTGCAAATTTGCTCACATTTAATTTGATTCCTTTGAATCAGATAATGTTAAGAAGAATAGTTACTATCAAAGCAGCGAGTTTTACCTTCGGGATTGAAGTATGCTCAGTGTTAACTCTGGCCTATTTGTCTGTCCTTCAGGGAGTGGGAATTTGGGCCTCATCAACTTATGGGCGCTCCTGCAGCACTGGAAGAAGATTTTGTTGCCAGAACGGAAGCAGTTGTTGAACACTGCTGAGGCAATCGGTAAGCATAGAAAACAAAAAGTTCAGCGATGCAGACTGCTTAATTCAGCGCTGCTAATCATAAGCAGAGGGTATAGCACTTGATTAAAGCGCCTTTGAAAAAAGTCTTGTATTAAGGATAAATCAAGCTCCTCAAGCCAATGACTGGATTTTGGCTCACAAAAACAAGGTTATAAAACCATGAGTCATGGAGCAAAGGGTGTGCGGGGGTCGTTTTTCACTGCCTTCAAGTGAGGGTGCATTAAAGGAAGTAGCAGGCAGGCTCAAAACAAAAGGTATTTCATATGGTGTCAGCAGAGCAGAGGCACAGACAGCTGTGCTCCCTTTGGGGTGCTGTTACATTTTGGCATGGCATGGAGTAG
Source organism: Alectoris magna (assembly GCA_030625065.1). NCBI lineage: Eukaryota > Metazoa > Chordata > Aves > Galliformes > Phasianidae > Alectoris > Alectoris magna. The sequence goes on from CM060567.1 coordinate 24,740,719, forward strand.
GGAGATCATCAGCAAACACATGAGTGGTTGCTAACAAGTTTAGGTACAGCATCTATTTAGTGGTCTGAGAAAATGCATATGCTTAATGTGTGATTATTGGGTCTGTGGAAGAGGTAAAAATCCAATACTTGCATTCTAGATTATAGATGTTATAAGTAAATTGGATGTTTTTACCTCAAAAAATGCTGTGAATCTCAGGCTAATGATTTTCAGGCCACTGCCCTTGAAATTTATCTCCGTATTTCATTACAAATTGCTTCATCTGGGGCACCTGATAACACCTTCAATAGCAATGTCTGTGGTTCAGTAGCATCAAGCTATTGTTGATAATAGAAAGTAATGTTTAATCAATATTGCACAACCTTACCGCATGGCTGTGGTCTAAGGAAGAAGATGAGGTCAGGCCAGTATGTTTTTTTCATTATTAGTGTTATTTTTTTTAAAGAATGGTTCTGTGTATTGAATGAAACGTACCTGGCAATACTGAAATGCTTCCTTGCATCGATGTCTTGGGTAGATCCTGGAGAATATAATCATAAATAGCTCATACTAATGCACATTTATGCCTCTGATTACTTGTTTTGTTATATCGAAAGTATCTTCCCCGCCACTTAATTATACACGGATGAGGGAAAGAGATGAATTTTCTTAAAAATAAGTGTATGGTGGGTGTAGGGGAACCCTTCTATTGCAGCCTGAATTGATGAGGGGCACCTGGTGAAGTGGGTGGGCCCAGGGAGCACAGGTGCAAGCAATTCACTTGTGCTTCCCACCTGACCAGGTCCAGCCCTCCCTGGGCTCATTTAAAAGCTAGCCTCTGAAGGAGAAACATCTACTGGATGAAGGCTGCTTCCTGAGAAGGGGTGTTCTACAGCCAGAGACCCTGGGTGAGTCAGCTTTTATTCCTATCTATGATTATTGGTATCCCTAAAATTCAGTATTTGTTTGTTATTTGAGAAGTGACTTTGGAGGAAGTAAGTGGCTTGTAAGAACTTACAGTGTTGGAGAGCTGGATGTTGCATCCTCTCACGAGCATTTTGAGGAAATAACAAGTAATACCAAAGAGCATTGGTACTTCTAATCTCAAAAACAGAGCTGGCGCGCTCATTATGTCTTAGCCTTCTTCCTATGAAGAACAAACATAGGAAGGGCCCAAAACTGTGGTCAGTCTGGGCGAGGCTTATAGGAGTAAGAGCAGGAGAAAAAAAGAGAATTCCAGTAGGGTTGTGCTATCGCTGGCAGTATTCCTGCGCTGGTCTGGTGTCTTGATACCAAATTTGATTTGGATACTCTATTTTATCTTTCAGTTTTCCTGCAAATCAGCTCTTTGTACAACAAAACTCCTCCAAATGTTCTGCTCAGAAACAAGAGAGAGGCATTCAAACTACAGTCATGTGAAACTAGGTGTTGGTGTGCACTGTCTGGGGAAAATGTGTGAATGTCTCTTGTTCCTCTAACTGGGCTTTCTGTGCTGCCAGCTGAGGGTGGACCGGTCTATGGAATGCAGCAGAGAAAAGCTTTTTGATTTCTTCTCTTTGTGCTACTCTGTACTTTAGGGCTGGAGGTTGACTTATTTTTGCTCTTGTAAATAGGATGAATTTGTTGTCTGATTAACTGAGATAAACCAGTTTGGTCCTACAGGGGAACTATTAGGGCCTGAAGTGGTGATGGAGCACCTGTGAAGGGCTGTGGCTGGCCTGGGGAGAGCAGGCAAAGCGTTTGCACCTGTGCTCCCCAGCTGGCCAGAAGGGGACCATCAGATCTTATTGGTTAGTAAACGGGCAGTAGTCTCTTAAGGAACCAAGGAAGATTCAGGTGTCTTTAATAGCAGTACAGAATGTTCTGCATTTTCAGACTTGTTTGACTTAGATTAACAGTAGTTTGACTTGTGTTAAATTGTCCTTAAAAGTAGAGGAACACTTGGTATATAATTAGAAGGAGAGGAAGTCTTGCAGCACTGTGTGATGCCGTGGCAAGCTGCAGTGCTGCTATCTGCTCTGCACACCAGCATGGGTTGGAGAAGCAGGGATTTTTTCCTGATGGGCACAGCAGCCCTTGCTCAGGTTTGAGCAGGGCCGTAGCCATTTGGGTTGCAACAGCTGTGTGAGCTCAGCTTTTTTTGCAGCGTAAAAGGTCTGGAAGAACATTTAAAACAAACAAAAAAGCACAAAACAATAAATTGGGGGCCTTTTAATTGAATTAAATATTAATATGGATAATGTGATCAATACCATATGGATTGTGTTAGTTGCAATAATGTTTAATTCAATAAGCCTGCGGTGCTGGACCTTTCCCCTCATATTTATTTTGTGCTGTGCAGCAGCACAGTGCCCGTATCCCGCATGCAAACAACATAGGAATTGCCCATCAGCTCTGTCTGCTCTCTGCATGCCTGGCCCTGCTGCAGAGCTCCAGTCCTCCTCCTCACAGCTGTGTCAAAGCAGGAAGACTTCCTCCCCTGACGTGCTTCTGAAGAGGTGCCAGCTTCTGGTTTTAAACTCAGCCAACCTTGAAGGATTTTATTTGTGGTTGTAGCAGGAGGTTTTTATTAAATTAAGCTTCATGGGTTTGTTTTGCTGAAAAATTGGAGGCAGATGCTCTTCCCACTTACAGTATGATTTTTGTGGTCGTGCTGTTTTGCTTGCTGTGTACCTGTTGAATGAGTTAGTGAAAACATCCTGGAATACTTGTCTTGTTTTGTGTTTTTTTTTTCCCCGTGATATCTTTGTATGAGCTCTTTCAAGAGTTTGTGTGGGCTATCGGTTTGTGTTTTTGGAAAACTTGCTTGATGAAATGGCCCTTGGCTCAATAATGAGATAGAGTAGCCACTCGCTGAGTTAGTAGCCAGATTGGGCATTCACATTCCTAGACTTGGGCATTGGGGTTTTGGAATGGAAGCCCACAGACTTTTGCCCACAGGAGTAAGTAACCAGGTGCAGCAGCTCCTCGGTAAGATGATGTGAGAATGGTACACACCACTCCAAGGGCCATGTCTGGAAGAGCCGTTCCTGATGAAGGCCAGCAAGGTAGTGCCAGCTTTGGAGCAGTTGCTGGGCTGCTCTATGGTGATCTGTAACTTGGAAGTGGCGATTTTGCTACAGATGTGTGTGAGGAAGTGACAGTAGGAGCAGAGGAGGAGAAAAAAGTCTTCACAGAGGTGTGAAGTCCTTGCTCACCTTCATGCAAACTGTGTGCTGTGATCTTGCAGAGACAAAATCATGCACCCCAGTGAGGCAGTAGGAGAACAGGCTTTGTGTTTAAGCAGGCAGTGCTCAAGACAGCAAAGAGGTACTTAGGTGGAAGATAACACTGCTTAACTTGTGCCCAGCCCAGGTATGGGGCTTTTTGGCACCTGGTGAAAGCCTCAGGCCAGGAGGCTGTTGGGTTGGTGTGCAGAAACTCATGCTTTCAAGGTGGTAGTCTATATGTAATCTTGCCTACCCTTTATCGTAGAAAGGCTTGGGTTGGAAGGGACCTCAAGGACCTTCAGGTTCCAACCCTGCTGCCACAGGCAGGGCCGCCAACCTCCGGATTTGGTACTAGACCAGGTTGCCCGGGGCTCCATCCAACCCGGTCTTGAACACTTCCAGGAATGGAGCATCCACAGTCTCTCTGGGCAGCCTGTAAGTCATTCTGTCAAAGATTTCACAGTACAAGTCAAAGAAAGACCTGAGATTTCATTTTCCTGGAGAGGTTCTGTGCAGTGAATGAAGAACTGGGAGCTTCAGCATCCCAGTTAATGTTATCCAGTTCCAAGCTCCTGCCCTGGCTGTCGTGGGTTCCTACTGATGCCTCTAGGTGGTAAATGAATTGGGGCTGGGGTATCCTGCACTTTAGGAGGCTGGCTGGTAGCTGTCACTGGTGAGGAAGCTGAAGTGTTTTCTTCTGTGCTGTATAGGTGATAAATCTTTGTACGTTTAAAAATATTTGACCATGGTGGCAAAACATGTTTGAGTGCAGCAAAGAAAGAGGCTATAACCAGCCCTTGTTATGTATTCCCACACTTAATTAGAGAACATTAAGGTAACTATTGAAATTGTCTTTGAGTATTAAATGATAATATCTACTTCTCCTGGCTTCGTTCTCTCCCTTTCACATCCCTGAAAGAAAAACACTTAAGTGAAGATATCTTCACATAAGGATATTTAGGACTGGTTTCTGTCTGGAACCCCATGGTCACTGCACAAGCCTGGGCCCCACAGCTATTGGAAAAAGATAAGACAAATTGTATCTGCCTGGACATCTCAGGAGCTCTCTCTTTAGATGGCTATTTCCAGGCTCTCATGGCAGTTTGTCATGGTGGCCTGCAGCTCCCGGGGCAGTGGGCGTGGCCCCAAGCTGCTGGAGCTCAGGGAGCACTGGGACACTGCTCTCAGCCAGAGGGGTTGTGTATGGGTTGTGCTATGTGGAGTGAGGGTTAGACTCAATGGTGCCTGGGGACTCCTTCCAACCCAGAATGTTCTATGATTCTATAGTTCTCCAAATCCTATGGCAAGAAAAAATGCAGTAGCAACAAAGGAGGCTCTTGAAAGCTCTACCTTTGGAGTGAGCAACCAAATTGTACTGCAGAAGAGTCTGCTGCAGAGCTCACCTTCCAAATCTAACCCTCCCCAGGCCCTTTTTTGCAGAGTTTCTCTGCCCAGAGCAAAACCAGGAGTTCCTTTAATTGTTTTGCACTTGCAGCCACCTTTGCATGGATCCCTGTTCCTGGTGTGCCTGCTGCAGGTTTTTACAGATGTCCCCTGCATTACAGCATTTGCACACCATGGTTCCCAGACATTTCCTTCTAATGGATTTTGCATTAGTAGAGAGTATCGGGAAATCTAGTACCAAAAGGTTAATGCGCATCCATTAGTTCTTTCCTTCCCCCTCCTTTTTATGTGCTGGTAGAAGGCAGCTGATTTCAGTAAATCCATTAGGTTTGAAAGGAGTCTGGAAACACTTGAAATTCCATACATGCAAAGCTGTGGGACAATTAATATTGTCCTGTTTGAGCACTGCAGGGGTCGCAGATGCTGAGTGATACCTTTCAAGCATTTTCCAGCCTTGCAATCTTTCTTTTCTTCACAAGCAGAGCTGGAGACTTTGAGACCAGCTTTTATATTTTTCATTGAGAGGACTGCTTACTCTGACTCTCCTATGTTTTGAATGAAGCTGTGATTTCACCCACATGCTCCCAGCTATTAGGCTAAGGACAATATCAAAGTAATTCCAGCTGTTGAGTGGACAGCTGAGCTAGCTTTTAAAACTAGACTGCCTTTGAACCTTCAGCAAATGATTTTCTCCCTCCTCCCCTCAAAGTAGCAATTTATTTCCTGCTAATTGGAGCGAAGTTGAACCTTATCTGTATCTCATTGCTTTTCCTGACCTGCTCTTTAGACAAGGTCAGGCTTTTCCAGTCTATTACCCTAATAACCACAAGTAGCAAGTGGGAGGAAGGATTGGCTGCTTGTTTTGCCTCCCGATGTTATGATTTGCTGAACTTCCTGTGTTCTTTAACTGGAAAATTTACATTTTTGCAATGCAGACTTTAGAAAGCTAGGAATCTGAGTCATGATACTTTCATGCTCATTGTTCTTGCATTTAGCACTCAGACAGCATGGGCTGAGACTCCTTGCCTTTGGAGACACCTGACTGGAGAGCCACACCCCTGCTTTCATCCTGCACCTTCCCACTGTTATTTCCAGATTCCCTGTTGCTGTTCAGGCTGAGCGTGTGTTTCTGCATTAAAACCTGTAGTCCGTGGAGAAAATCTGCTCTGGTCTTATTGGAGCCCTGCTGTGGTCACCTCTGTGATGAACTTTGCAGAATCACAGAACCACCAAGGTTAGAGAAGACCTGAGAGGTCATCCAGTCCCACTGTCCACCAATCATTGCTATTTCCCACTAAACCATGTCCCTCAATACAACATCTAGATGTTTCTTGAATGCATCCAAGGATGGTGACTCCACCACCTCCCTGGGCAGCCTGTTCGATCGCCTGGCTGCTCTTCTGGAGAATAATTTTTTCCTTAATGTCCTACCTGAATCTCCCCTGGCACAACTTGAGGCTGTTCCCCTTGTCCTGTCTCTAGTTACATTGGAGAAGAGGCTGACCCCCACCTCATTACAACTTCCTTTCAGGTTGTAGAGAGTGATAAGGTCTCCCCTGAGCCTCCTCTTCTCCAGACTCAACGATGCCAGTTGCCTCAGCTGCTCCCCATAAGACTTGTGCTCCAGACCCCTTGTTGCCCTCCTCTGGACACGCTCCGGGGCCTCCATGTCTCTCTTCAAGTGAGAGGCCCAAAACTGAACACAGCACTCAAGTTGTGGCCTTACCAGTGCTGAGTACAGGGGGGTGATCGCCTCCCTGCTCCAAGCCAGGATGCTGTTGGCCTTCTTGGACACCTGGGCACACTGTCAGCTCATGTTCAGCCAAGTGTTCCCTTAGACTGTAGCATTGCCTGGGGCTGTTGTGTCCAAAGCCACTTGGTGCTGTTGAACTTCAGCCCAGCCCATCCAGATCCCGCTGTAGGGCCTTCCTACCCCCAGGCAGATCAACACATCTTTCCAACTTGGTGTCATCTGCAGACTTACTGAGGGTGCACCCAATGCCCTCATCCAGGTCATCAATGAAGATATTAAATGAGCTGCTGCAGGTTGGTCTACTACCATTCCTAGTGCTCAGTTCTGCAAGGTGCAGGTCTTTGATGTTCCCGTGCCTCTGATGTTAACCAACTACTCTCCAGATCCCAGGTAAGCTCTCCTCTTCTGGGGGCTCACTGACTTAAGGCTATTCAGCAAATATCCTGGTAGACAAAGCTGGGTGCACGAGCAGCTCTGGGCCTACAAGTGCAAAATGTTGCAGAATCAAGGCAGAAAGGAAAATAATAATCTTGTGCGCTCTAATTTCACTTAATGAGAAACCATTCACATTTTACCGGTTCTGATCTGTATCTTTCTATTCTAGTTCTAATGATAATTATTAGCAGAGAAATCACCCGATGGCTTTCACATACCGCCACACTTCAAGTATCTAACAACCTATTGATTTGATAGCTTGGCAGCATTCCCAATTGAGGAGCTGCAGTTTGATTTTCTTTCTTTCTTTTTTTTTTTTAAACACTTTGATCATCTCCCATGCAAAGGATAATTATTTTTGTGGTTGAAACAAGGGATGGATTGCAGGTTGATGGAGTCTGGAGTACTGCTCCTGTGTGCAATCCCCAGTTGGAACAAGTGGTGGCTGCGTTTTCTCATGAGAAAGATCGTGAAATATTACCTGTGGGTTGGATTTCTGATCCCTGAATCACTACTGTCAGCAATGGAAAAGCGTGCCGTGTATGAAAGTAATCTGACAAAAGACAATAGCAGTATTTGATGCTATGATCGTATCTTTATTTTTCCTGAGTACTGTACATATTGGTGTGGAAAACTCAGATGCAAGAGGTCCTGGAGGGCTCTCCAATGAGTACTGGGTGAGTCTGTGGTAGTGCACAGGTCCAGCTGTGGTTCTGCCCCTGCAGAACATCACAGGCTCTTCTAGAGAAGTGGAGCACAGTGGACAAAGATTTGCTCTAAAAGAAGATAATCTAGATGAAGAAAAGTTCTCTGTCTTTGCGGAATTTTTTTGCCCATGATCCTAAGGGGCTTCTCAGCTGGTCTGTTAATCGTCCGTATGCAGCTGGAATGGCCCAGTTTGATCATGCAATGCCTAGGTGACCTGAGGACCTGTGGGGAATAAGACAGTGGGAGAACTTGAATTATGGGTTAGTAGTTTTCCCATCTCATATATCACAGACTGAAGGCTTTATGACTTCAGAGCTTACTGTATTAATTTTATGCATGAGTGCTTTATTTTTTTCCATACAAGATATATCACTGGCTTACTGGAGCGAAATATCATTAGACCTGGAAAGGGATTTGGTCACTTACACTTTGTCACTGAGGATCGTTGCACATAGATTATGCAGGCCCATACTGTGCCATTTCTTATGTGTTTATTAAGTGATTATAAATATCTATCAGTGTGCCTTCAGGGGACACTTGAGATCTGTTATTGTAGCAACATTTCATTTAGAAAAATGACACACATGACTTGATTTGTGCCTTGGGAGGGCCCACTGAAGGGCTTGCCTTGTAAGAAGACAGTCTGTTCTGGTGGAATCGGCTCTGCTTCACTGTTGTGCATCTTCTCCCATCCCATGCTGAGTTGGTACATCTGATGCTGGCATTGAGGACAGGAGACTGAAGTCCTGCTTTGTCTGGGCCTGAGGCTTTGGTTTTATCAAACCAAAAGAGCTCCTTTGGTTTTATCTATATCAGTTCAGGACATCAGTCTTGAAAACATGACTTTTTAGAAGTGCTAAGCTATCAGAGTCGTGTTCCGTTTGCTTGTGTCCATGGTTCCCCTTCCCATAGCAGAAGGGATGTGCAGGAATGCCCTTTGGAGCTCTTCCATCTCCATCAGAGACCAAGCAACAGCTGCCATCTCTAGACCTTGCTTTTGGTTTGTTCCCAAGATGGTTAGTGGAAGGACCACAGCTAGACCTGTGCACCATTGCAAACTCACCCAGCACTCAGTGGAGAAGTCACTTCAAGTCAAGCATTCAGAAGAATTCTTTTCCTCTTCAGTCAGTGCAGACAGTTTGAGTTTCCAGGAAAAAAACAAAAACTTGTAGAACATTGCTTGTGAGAGTACCTGAAGGCTTGGCCTCTTCTGGAAACTGATGCTTCTTTAGATTGTTTCTTTTTCCTTAGAATTATGTTTAGTGTCTCATGCTTAGTACTTAAAGAACAACCTGGAAATGTGGCTGGTCTCTGTTTCTGTATTCCCACTGAACTTATAACTGAACACCAAAAGCCCACCTTTGATTAAGTGATCCATGAAAGAAAAAGAAGGGCGGTCTGGCTTTTACCTTTGCTTTACTTTTACTACTTTTACTACTTTATTTACTTTCGTAATTCATTGATGAAAAGGACTGAGATGAGAAGCAGTAGGTAAGTAGTAAGGAACCTGCATAAATCCATAAACAAAACTGAAATCTTCAACTGCACTGTGAGACTGAGCAGTCTGTGCGCAGGGAAATGGTGTAAATATGATTTGCATCCAGATACCTGGAGGAGGAATTTCCTTGTGTTACCTGACTGTTCTTTTATTAGTTGGATGATGTACAGTGGGGCTGTTTCTCTTGGAAATGGCTCTTTGGTTAACGTTTCATTTTCCTTCCCAAAGTTAGCCCTTGATAGTAGCAAGATGAAACACAGCTCCCTGCCATCGGCTATCCCCAAACTTTATTAATACCAGTTGTTGCTGCAAATGATCTGTTTCAGAACAAGTAATAAAGATCTCATTTTGCAGGTAAGCACACACTCACCTGTAATTGCGTGGAGTTTCCACAGCAGGGGAAGAGTGAAAAATTTGTTAATAAAAAAAATAATAAAATTCACAATACAATTACCTGCTACTTCTCTTTAAGAATTTGAGACCACCAGCTAATTTAATATAATGATGACATTGGCCCATTCCTTGTTGTGCTCTATCTCAATGATGTGCTTGCTTGAAGGGAATGTGAGTCAGCTGTTTTTTGCCCTTTATTTTTGTGTTTTCTAACCTACTCAATTTCTCTTTTTCTCTTTAGATGTAACAGAAAGGCTCTTACACTTGAAGGTTTCCTAGGACAAGGCTTGAGAATGATCAACCCCTGGCTGCCCCTGCACATGAAGGTAACAAAACATTTGCTATGCATTATTGTTCTTACCGGTGTTTCCATGCCCTCAAAAACTAATGTAAAATGTTGCTTGTTGGGCAACATATGAAGTGGCAGAACAAATCCATGGTGTGCATGGATTTCTTGCAAACCTGGCTGGTGAAACATTTCTTGTTGGGTTAACTCTCTCCCAAAACTTGTGTTGACATCAAAGGTGGACATGACTTAATTTCTAATCACAATTTCTGCACTTAAGATCTCATTTCTCATTCATTATCATCTTGTTTCTGCCCTTAACATAGATTCACAGTAGTAAATTCCTGTAGTTCCGCTACAAGGTATCACATCCACTGGCAATGTATGGGTAGTGGGTGATTTTCAACTAGAAAATGGTGGTCTTTATAATCCACTTTCTCAGGCTGGGTGGAGCTCAGGTCGCCACTAATGGTTTTGGTGAGAGGTGGGACTGTGAATGATGCATTGGTCCCCAATATCCAGCTGCAGGGACAGGGAGCCTGGGTCTTCTCAGGAGAACCCAAAAGGGAGCAAGAAGGGGACACCTCATTGTCTCATAGCCTTTGTGGTATCTCCACCTCACGGGAGTTACAGCATGTCCAGTATCCCTGCTCTAGCAATTCAATGAAGGGAACTGCAGACCATCAGGGAAATTTCAACTGAGCAAGGTGTCTTTCCCTGAGTACCTTGCTTAAGTTCAACTCCCAGGCATCTTTCCACTTTTTATGCTGCTAACAAAAACAGTGGGATGCAGGAGCTTTCAGTAAAATCATGAGGCTAAATCATCCTATGGGACTTCCCATCACAACATGCTTTATTTTTCAGATATATCGCTACTTGGTTTCTTTTAATGCTGGAGGAGCAGGGATGGGTAACACTACTGTTTGTTTAGAAATGTAGTTAACCCAAGTGCAGAGGACTGCAGCAAGCCAAGAGAATAACCTTGGATCCAGGGAAGGTTAGGGGAAATTTAAAGCCATCTGCAGCTCCAGTGGGTCCCTGCACACCCCATTTGCCCACAGTTTCTATTCATGCTGATGAAGTTCTGGAAGATATGCAATACAATAGAAAATTGCTTCTTTGGGTACCATAGCATCTTGGCTTAGACGTGCTTTAACCTTGGCCTCATGCTTCCTACGGGGCCTGTTGTCTTTGCTACAGAAGTACTGACGCTAGCCAGGAGCATGCGGAATTTTTCATTTGAGTAAAATTAAAGCCTAAAACCTTTACCGTCCTCTCAATTCCAGGCATGTTCTATCTGCATTAAATTGAGCTTAATGGACTGCAAAACGAGTGTTTCAGCACACAGGGGAGTGGATTATTTGAAAGATAACAAGTTCCTCACATTTTGAATATCCCCTTCTTCCCTCTTCCCCTGGAAGTGCACACATCCATCCACGTGGGTGACCAGGATGAGGATGTTGATTAACACAGCACGACTCTGTTTAAAAATGTCAAAGTTGGGTTTTCCTGGGAAGCTCTTCACTGACCCCTCAAAAGAAAAATCTTAAGGAAGATTTTATACTTAGAAAAATGGAAAGCAGTAGCAAATACAGCTAATTTGCAGGAACACAGCCAGACCCAGGAAATGCCAAAAGCTGCTAGTGCAAGGCAGATGTTGCACTCATCAAGATTGCTCAGTAATAAGTGAGCAAATATCATCTGTTCCTACATATTAATCTGAAATGTTTCAGTGAACTGAGAGACATTTCTCATCAGTTCAACAGCTCACCTTCACAGCCACTTCTGAAAATCTCTGAGGCAGGATCCACATCACTGAAGGCAGGTCCAAGCCATCCCAGTGCCCATGGCAGAATGCTCCACTTCTGCAGCCTGCTCTAAGCCATGGCCTTCAGCCTCCTATCTCTCAGCATCACTCAGAGCAGCAAATAAAGCCTGGCCAACCCTACTGTTTGCCTGCTTCCTTAGAGTTTTACTTTCCAAATTTTATGGTTTGTGGTTTGGCTGTTTTTCCAAACACACAGCCAAGGTACTGTTGGAATACTTGAATGGATAATCCATCTGGGTGACTGGCTAACCACTGTGGCTAATGGGATGGGGGCATGGCTCAGCTGCATCTTTTCAGGCTTTTCTGGTGTGCCACCATCAGCAGAAAAACAGCATGAAAGTCTTCATAAGTGTGTGTGCCATAATGGACAAAATTACCTTGACCGTGTCCTTCCTAGTGCCAGATGCCTCACAATCTAAATGAGCATTGTTAATTGTGGCAATAATTATTATAAAAATCCTACTCTGTCCCATTACAGCAAGTCTAATAGCTCCAGCACTCTTTCTCACTCTCTCCCTCCTGCTGGAGCACAGTTGGACCAGGTGACATCCAGGGGTCCCTTCCAGCCTCAGGTCTTCTGGATCAGAAGGTGTATGTGAGAGTTGATGCCTGAAAGTGTTAGCTTACTTCTCTTGGTGCTGCTCTGCCTGTGCTCTGCCCCCTTCTAGGGGCAGCCAAGAAAGTATTGTCTGGCAAGTCCCCAGGCACGCAGGCAAGTAATTGGTGGGCAGCTGTAATACTGTAACGCAATGGAAACACAGCAGTAATGGCAGGGTGGCAAAGTCATAGGTAGCTGCAAATGAGGACAAGTCCATATGCAGCAGCTGTCAGTGCAGAAATGAAGGAAAAAAAATTTGTTTACCTTTAGAAGGCCTCAGGTATGCAGGGATCTCCAGCAAGATGACTTCACCTCCACTGTCAACCCTTAAAAGGGGTCTGGGAAGGGATGGATTCTGGCTCCAGCCCTTCCTATCCCTCAGGTGCATTACATGCACCTGAGTTCCCCTGGCCCTGCCTTCCCACCAGATGCTCCATCACTGCTTCAAGCTGTGACTCAGCATTTTCACTGCAGCAGGGGTAGGTCCACCCTCTGCAGTGAGATACAGGCTGTGTTCCTGCCCTTGGTCAACACTTCAACTTCCACTGGGGCATGTCCCAGCTGTCTGTACCATACCCTTTGGCCTGAGGCTGTATATCTATATCAGGTACCAAAGGGGTGCGGTAGGGGTCCTGCTTTGCCAAAAGGACATGATTAAGGTCCACTTTGTGATAAAAACCAGAGTGTTGACCACAATGTCTGCAGGCTATGTGCCTATTACCAAGAGGTAATAGCTGCTGATCCCCCAACCTGCTGATTCCCCCAATCTTCCCCCAAGGTGCAAGCAGGCCATACCACTTTGGTGTGATTATTTTCACCGCCACTTTGGGTTCTTAGCCAAATATTGATGCCCATAATGTGGATATCTGCATGCAGAGAGGCCCATGTAGTCTGTAGCATCTTAGGGCACTCGGTCTCCTGCTTCTAGGCTTTTCATTCAGGTCCTGCAGGGTTTTGTAGAGTCTCTTTGTCCACCCCTGCATGGACTGAGAGTCTGTCTTCAGGGCAGCCTTAAGAATACCGTGAAAGTTGTCCCATGGTCGCTCTCAATGACTTGAGGTGTCCCATAGACAGCCATCAGCTTGGTGAGTGCCTTGATGGTATATGACTCGTTCATTCTTGGCAATAAATGGGCCTGCAGTAGCCCACTTGCTGTGTTGATGCACATCAGGGCGTATCTCATCCTCTCAGACCAAGGGATGGGCCCAATGTAATAGACCTGCCATTGCTGGAGAGGATCTGTGTCCTCTAGCAAGGTGGGCTGTTGTTTCCAGTAGTGGTCTTGGTTTCATCCTGGAGCAAGTATTGTAGTCTCAGCATGCCTGGATATCAGACAGTATCATAGGCAGCAACCATGCTTTAGTAGCTGCCCACATCGTCTTCTGTCCAGCTTGCCACAGCTTCTGATGTAACTGGGGGATAGTGTTCTTGGATGGTGAATCCTCAAGCCATCAAACTTAAGCCAGTGTGCCAGCTTCATTGTTACCTGGTGACTGTAGGGGTTGCTGACCAGAAACATGGTAGACATGTACAGCCTTGTGTTTAACCACTCTCTGTATGTCCAACCACAAATCTCTGCCCCTGGTTGGTTGGGTGTGATTAATCCATTCCTGGGTGGCCCACTGTGCAATCCAAAGAGGGAGCCCCTGGTACACAGCCCAGCTAGCTGTGCAGATATTCAGGATACCATCACCAGGTTTCTTGGTTATAACCATCCACACAGCTCTAGTTCTGTTCTCTCTCCCCATTTTTGGCCTTTGTGAGTCAATACAGCGACCTTAGCAGCTGTGCTAAGTTGGATATAAAGGAACACCAGTATCCCAAATAGGCTCATGTTTCACATGGCCTCTTAATATCACCTGCACAGTCCAGATACTAATACATCTCTCTCTCGGACTGAACTCTCTTACTGTCATCTGGAAAGTCAGACTCCATAGTATATCTATGTCTATGCCTATGATATACTCCAGGACTGGGGCAATAGCAGCCTGGGTCACTTGAGGAGGTTTTTTCCTTTTATTGGCAACTAAGGAATCTTCCAGGTTCCGTATTCTTAGTGGTATTTTTTTCAATAATTCTCATCCCTGCTTTTTTGGGGATGTTTTGAAGCGCTTGATTTTCCTCCGATTGCTTCCATAGCTGGTGAAGGACATGATTGGGCTGGTGATCAATTTCTACAAATTGAACCCCAACCCAGATTAAGTCATTAAAATCTGTTTTCAAGACATTCAAAACATGCATGTGGGTCCCAATTGAGGAGCCCATGGGGTGGTTTTAGTAACAGGGAGGAGCTCTGCTCCTTCCAACATCTGGTTATTGCACCTGGTCCAAAGGTATCCCCCTAGATCAGCCACCAGTTGGGTGGCTTGTTGGATGATGGCCTCTGAGGCCACTAAGGGGTTCACTATGGACACCAGCGCACCATACTGGTGGGGAGGAGCTTGTTGTAGTATGAGGTCCTTCATTCCTGCCAAAAACTTAACCAGGTCTGGATTCTTGAGTGGCCTCCTTCATTCCTTGTTCTCTGATATAATTTTGGAGTGCTTCCATTGAGGTTCATAGATAAGTGTGCCATCTCTGTTCAGCTATATGATTCTACTTGCTGCCATTATCCACTGAATGAGAAAAACCATTCTTTAATTACGTATTACTGCCACATACAGTCTCTGTCTGAAGGCTGGATGCACGATAATGGATGCAAGTTTAGAAATCTTGTGCCCATTAACTACCACGCTTTCAGGCCCCATATCCCATAACCTCAAAAGCCAGGCTGGTATGCCTTCTTGGGATCTCTGTTTAAGTAACTGTAACAGATCCACGAGTTCACCAGCTGTGTATAGGCATGCCATTACACCTAGAGTGGTGTGGGCAGGGGGCCACTCTTCAGGTGATCACTCTTCAAAGATCACCCTGCTGGGTGATCTTTGTCTTTTGAGTTATTATTGGTCTTAATTCTAGAGGATCTGAGGTCCGTTCCCAGCTCTTCTAGTTGGATTTTAGTCTGCTTGTCTTTCTCTATTCTTAGATTCAACTAGGATCCAAGGATCCTGCTGATCTAAGTTCTTGTCCCCTTCTAATGATATGAGTCTTCAGAGGGGAAAATGTAGTTAAAGGGGAGGCAGCTTGCCCTGTCAAAGATGTAATTTTATTTTCATTTGTCTAATATGGGCCTTTAAAAAAAAAAAAAACAACTCACTTTCATCCTTCAGTCCTTCCTCCAAGGAAGGATATGCATTAATAGTTAGTAGCACCAGTCATGCTATGGCAGATGCTGTTACTACCTTTTCTTCAGCTGTCAAAAAATTTTGTCCTAGTTTATTCAAAAAGTCATTTTTGAAGGGGATTTAATGAGGGGACCGTTGTCCCTTATTGGCCCCATTCTTCAATAATCTGTATAGCACTTAGACATGGGGAACCCAGGAATCTCAGGATTTCCCCTGGGAGTTTCTCTTTCAGCGTGTTAGGGGCCCCAGTAACCATCCAATGAATACATATATTTTTTATTTATTACTATCATTATTATTTTTTTAAGATAACCCATTGTAAATGAGTATCTGCCTGGCTTGCCAAGTGTAATGCTATAACACAATGGAAACAGCAATAACAGCAGGGTGACAAAGTCTTAGGTTGCAGCAAATGAAGAGAAGCCCAAATGCAGCAGCTGCAGATACAGAAAAAAAAGAAAGAAAATTTACTTACTTACATTTAGAAGGTCTCAAATACACAGGGATCTCCAGTGAGATGCCCTCACCTCCACTGCCAACCCTTAAATGGGGTCTGGGAAGGGGTGGATCCTGGTTCCACCACTTCTGGTCACTCAGGTACACTGCATGCACCTGAGCTCCCCTGGGTTGGTCCTGCCTTCCCACCAGGTGCTCCATCACTGCTTCAAGCTGTGACAGCATTTCCATTACCATGGCCCCAGGGGAAGCAGTGTGGTCAGAGGGCATGAGCTCCCTCAGAGAGAAGAGGCTTTACTCTTCCCTTGTTGAATGAACACTGATGGCAACAAGCTGGCTGCCTGCCCAGAGGCTGAGGTCCCTTGTGTGCATAGGTAACCCGCCCCAGCCTTGGGGAGGAGAGCACCACCTCTCTCTGTGCTATCCCAAATGACATGCGCTTGTTGGGATTTGCCTTTTCTTCCAGTTTCCTAGTGTCTAATTACTTCTCTTCCTGGGTTTACATATCTTATGTCCAGGAGCATGCTGGCAATGGGTTATTTTCATGTGCTTTGTATTGGCTATGCACATAAAGCACAGTAAGGCTAAAAATCATTTTCATGCTAATTATTATGGACCCCCAGGCTACTTTGTGGGATAGGAGAGCTAGTGTGTATTCTCCCCATTTCACTGTCAGCAGGCAAGAACATTTGGGAGCAGAGCTCATTTAGATGCTCTTTCAGATGCTCCCCACCCACAAATCCCTTCAGAAAATGTAGGAAGTACATCTGCAAATATATGTATGGTAAGGTTAATATGAGTGCAGGCCCTCCCTTTCAATATGCTATTGCTCTGTTCCCTGTTTTAAGAGCTAACCTTATACACTACAATGGTGGGCCTATTTTTGATAAATTTGTCATTTTCTATATTGAATTGCTGTTGCAAAAACATATAATTTTGCTATATAAAAGGCATTCATTCGCTATACATTCATGCAGGCCTTCTTTTCAACAGCCACTGAAGGGAAGCACGTGACAGCTCCTGCTGTGCTGGAGGCTGAAGTCTTGCTCTTTGGCTTTGCATTCTGCAGAGCCGTGGCTGCTGCTGCAGTGGCCACAGCCTCCCTGCAGCTGGGACATCTGGGACGGGGAGGGTTGTGTCAAATAGGACTCAAGTCATGCTCTGCTGCAGCCATTGCATGCTGCTGGCCCAGGACTATTGGTGCTTAGCATCCTGCTACTGTGTGGAGCTGGATGGAGAGTGCCCAAAACCTAGTTCTTCCCAGGTTTAGTTTGGTTTTGGATGTCTTTTAGTTGGGGACAAGGACTTGTACCTGGTAAAGACGTGCAAGTGATGTAGAAATAAGACTGCTTCCAACAGGGTGTGGAGGAATTAATCTTGTTTCACTACAGCTGGGGTTTTCCTGCCACTGCCCCCTCTCAGTTTTTCCCTGGGGAAGTATTCTCACAATCCCTCTTTTCCTTCTGTAGAAGTCTACAAATCATGCTGAAAGTGTCACCACAAAGAGCTCACTCTTCTCTTACTCCTTTCAAGAGACGTAGTCTCCTTTTTCTATTCATGTCTGTTAGAATGTATCATTTCTAACTCTGTCCTCTATACCCTTCATCTTCCCAACCCATTTACACCACCTTTGTCATCTTTCTCCTCTACCAAGTCCATGTTCTTCTCTATCCCTTACCACCTTCCTTCCTCTTAATCCACCTTCTTCTCTGCTCTGTCTCTCATGAATGCACCTTGTATTTCCTCAGGATAATCCATCCACCCTAACTATGGCCAGTTCAGCTGTTATGGAGCAGAGCCATTATTTGGTCATCATCCATCCATCCCCCCTTCCACCCTTCCATCCATCCATCCCCCCTTCCACCCACCCACCCACCCATCCATCCTTCCTTCCTTCCACCCTTCCTTCCACCCATCCATCCACCCTTCCTTCCATCCATCCACCCATCCATTCATCCAGCCACCCACCTACCTCTGTCTTTAGAACCCAACACTGCTATGGTGACAGATGTCCTTAAAATCGAGCATTCACACGTTGGGCTTTGGAGATGTGCCCCCTTGGCAGCCCCTGCCATGCGTCTCTATTGAATGTGTGCAGCTCTGAGCACAGTCCTATTGAAACTGGGTGCTTTGAAAGCTGTCCCTGAGCATCAGTCCTCGGGGAATGGGAAGGACTGGAGGAGGTTGTGCTCCCCCATCTAATAACACATTTCAGACAACTTTCCCTTGAGACGGCAGACTCTGGAAGCCCAAGATGAACCTTCCAACAAGATTAAAGAGATGGCATTAATTGCTATCGATCATGGGTCAACAAATTAAATTGCATCTGCAACCGCATCTCTGAAAGGTCTAAATGAGAATAGTAGTTAATGGGTCTGGCTGGCCCAGAGCTGTGATTAATTAAAGGGAGAAATGAACTAAAACGCAAAGGGGGAAAAAAAAAAAGGCAGAAAGAAAGACTGAGATGAGACTGAAACTCTTTGGAAATAAGCAGGTTATGTGTTAAAAAAAACATGGATGGGATTTCCATTCTGGATCTGCTCTGTCAGGCTTGAGACTGGCTGTACCAGCGATGAGGATTTTGGGGGTTGCTCCAAGCACCCTAGGTGGCCTTCCCATGGGAAGCTGGGTGAGGTCATTCTGGGCAGGAATATGGGTGCTGCCCTGCCTCTCAGAAAATAATGGAGTAGCACGGCATGGAATGTTGATGGTGTTTAATTAATAATGGAGAAAATAATAATATGCGGCACGTGTAGCACCATACTTGTTCCAAGCACTGTACAAACATTAACTACAGTAATTAAGCTGTAATTAATTAGAGTAACTACTAATCAGTGTAAATAATGATGCATCTGGAGGTAGCAAAAGGAGTTTGTGAACGGAAAGCAAATTCCCACATTTGGGACGCAGGTCTGAATATCAAATGGCACCAGTAAAGGGAAAAGAGCGCGTGGAGTTTGAGGGGGGGGGGCTCGGAGCTGCAGGCAGTGATGTGATGGCGAGCTGGGGTGGGGAAATCAGCAGAGGAAAATACACCACAGATATAGAGGGTTTTTTTTTTTTTTTTGCTGGTTCACACACTTTATATTTAACAAAATAATTTTTTTTAATAATATATTCTTTTACACATCAAATATCGTTTCTAGAACCACCCCTCCCCCCACCTTTTTTTTTTTTTTTTAATACAGAATAGTTTTTTGTTTGTTTGTCTGTTTTTCCCTCACTAGTTTCAGGCACGCTATTGTTTGAAAACCTTGAAAAGGGATGGATGGTCATTGGCAGAGAGCAGCTGACAAACCAAGGTGACGATGGCTTTGTTTGCAGTGCCAGCAGGGAGCGCATCCTCAGCCCAAGCACAGCAGTGACTGCACCAGTGCTCGTCCCACCCCAGCTAAGGATTTGCCCTCTGCTGAAACACAGAATGGGGAAGAAATGAAAATACAAAGGCAGCTGTGCACCAACCGAGACCGCCTCAATGCATGTGCTGGTTGGATTTGCCACCGTCACTGCGAAGAGCAGGTGCTGGGCTGAAGGCTGACGGAAATAACCACCCTTGTCCTAATGGCAATGGGCAAAAAGCAGCAAACGAAGTGTGAGTGGTGACTGGCACAGTACTAGTGAATCAGAGGGAGAGCAACCGGCCCCAGCAAAGGAGCTGCTGGGAAACACCACTCCTCTCCGACCTGGGTAAGACGCCGTGCTCCTGATGCCCTCACGAGGACGTGGTCACAAGCTCATGGTGCCCATGTCGGTGTCCTCTGCGTCACTGTCCCCACGTGGTGGGGAAGGTCAGCACAGACCCAGCGTTGGGCTCAGCCCCATCCCCGCTGCTGGCCCATGCCCCCTCCTGTCCTTGCCTCCCCACAGACACCACGGAGACCACCCGCTGCTTCGCTCATAGCTGTATTGCCCCGACCATCCCAGCTTCGGCTTAAAAAAGTTATCATAAATAAATCACAACAGCAAAAGAAATGACTGTGGAAAACCGCGATCCGCGCCGTTGGAAGTGAGAGCAGTGAGCAAAGCGGCGCCTCGGGGGCATCGCCAGCCAAAGAGCCTGCGCAGGACGTTGCATTTTCTCTTCTGTTTCCTCTCCACATCTCACCACAGAATCCCTACTGAGCACCGATAATCACAAAAGCGGAGCAGCTACCTAGGTGCTGGGTACGTGGGGCCGAAAGCAAGAGGGCAGGGAGGGAAACCCTGTCCCACCAGGAGCGCCCGGTGGCCTCTGTGGTGACCCTGCAGCAGCTGGAGGAGCTGGGACGCGTTGGAGCCGCGAGGGGGTTCTGCAGCTACAGAGCCTGCTTGCCCTGGCACTCGCGCTTGGAGCACTGCGCCGGCTTCCACCAGTCCCCGTTGTGGCAGTGGCAGATGTTGCAGTCGTCCACCTTCACCTCGATGCCCGCGGGGATGATGGTGGTTCCTGCGAAGCAGTTGGGACCTGTGGGAACACAGGCACATTGTAGACATGAGTACACTTTTCTCGTTATTACTTTTTATATTTAATTTAATGACGGTGGCTATCTCCCTTCTTTGCTGTGTAGTCATTCAGTGCCGCTTTATCCCAAGGTTTGGCTTCAAGCACTGCTGCTGTAACCTGGTGATCCCGTGCTGATGGACAGGACCAGAGCCCACTCATCCTGCATCCTGAGCCCCAACGCAGGAAGCCACAGGTGATGTATAGTGTCGGGTTCACCAAAGCAATTCATCTCCCACATAAGACTGAGCAGGCTGCCCAGAGAAGCTGTGGCTGCCCCACCCCTGGCAGTGCCCAAGGCCAGGCTCATCTATGGGAGGCCTCAACCCATGGCAGGGGTTGGGGGTGGTGGGCTTTGAGGTCCCTTCCGAACCAACCAACCTTCTGTGATTCTATGATTTCATGAATTAACATCAGAGCCAGCAAACTGGGGTGGTCACATACAAAGTACCAAGGAAGCAAGAACACATTTCAGTGCCTGGCGGCCCAGATTATTGCTCCATCATGTCACTCCTCAGCTCGCCATGATTTTTAATTTGTTCTCCTAGTGCATGGGATGCATTTGAAAGATGAGTGGTGAGTGGTGTTGCCTCAATTCTGGCCATGTTTAAGTGACCCCCCCCCCCCCCCCCCCCCCCCCTTTAATAAATGCTTCTTCAATTTTACATCAGCTCCTTCATGTTCAAGTTAACAGAGCCACGGTACAACAGCCTGAGGAATAAGTCCCCACCTCCTCACTGCAATTATCCCTCCTTATTTGATCTGGGAAGTGCAAGGAGGGACCTAACCCTGTTTTGGTCTTGCTGGAAAACTCCTTTGCAATGGCTGTGCACTCAGCTGCGGTGTTTTCCAGCAACCCCCAGAAACTGTCATTTCTCCCCATGTCTTCAGGGTGTCTGGCTGTGCTGCTGCTGCAATTCCAACAGATGTTAATTCTCTGCTTCACGAAGCCTGATGGATGCTGCTGTGTTATGACATCCGAGCAGGCTCCTCCATCAGGTAGGCTCATTTTCTGCTGCTAAAAGTCTGGGTCAAATGCAATGGAAAGGCCAATAATTGCAGTTGGCTGCATTTAAAGCTGCAGTAAGTGCCTGTACCTCTTTAATGGGACACTCTGGTTGCCTGCCAGTGTCGGGGATGCCAAGGACGGGCAGGCTCCAAACAACAGCCTGCTTTTCTCTCCCAGAAAAAACAACCCTTTTCATTAACATTTAAACAAAACACTTCCTCTGAAGATCAGGGTGGTAAGGAAAGGGGGAGACCATTTTCTCTGCTGTCGCCCTGCAGCTGTCTGTTAATCACATCATTTGAGCATCCAATGCTGATCCAACACCGACATGCATTCCCAAACAGATCCCTCTCCTGCTGAGTCAGAGGAAGAGAAGGCAGTGGTGGATGATTTCAAAATTGCCACCAATAGTCACCAATCTCTTTCCTTCTGCACACCACAGCAAACCCTCCCATTCCCCCCAACCAAAATGTTCTCTTCAAACAGAAAGCAACATTTCTACCACTCAAAACACTGCTTTCCAGCACACGGGCTGCCAGCCATCCCATTTTTTCCCCCATCTAACCTCTCCCAGCTTCGATCTACACGTAGATCCTGGCTTTCCAAAACTGTTGGTAGCACATATGACAGCCAGACTAGACCAGCAATGTGGCTCTTTATTATTATTCAAAAGAAGAGGCTGCTCAGGAGCACTTGATGACACGTCAAGCACATCAAGAAAGTTATTTGTGGTAACAGCAGAAGGAACAAGGAGCTTCTCTGGGCTGTTGTTGTGTTCTAACAGCAGCTGCAGCCCCCACTGCTCTGAAAGCAGGGCAGCAATCAGCCCTTCTCCTTGCTCAGGGAGACGGATGGTAGAAGTTTGCTGCTCCCACAGACAATGTAATTGTGAGATCTGCTTTGCTTAACATAATTAATACTCATAAAAAGACCACGGCACTCCAGGCTGTTTGCTAGAACAGCTGTCAAGATTTTTATGGTGATATAGCACAGAAGTTCAGGCGTTGTTTTGATGGGAGAGATGTAGCACAAAGCAAAAAAACCCATCCATTTTGGTTTACGGGAACAGTGACGTTGAGTTTTGCAACCCTTATGCCTCAGACTGGATACTGGCATGATGGCACACATTGTGCCACTGAACTCACCTCCTGTAAGGGGGGTCGGAAGGGACCTCTGGAGATTATCAAGGCCAACCCCTCTGACAGCAGGTTGCACAGGAAAGCATCCAGTTGGGATTCCACAACCTCTCTGGGTGAGGCTTTGATGCTCTCCAGCGTGGTGTCACGCGGATGCTGCCGGTGCTGTGAGTTTTAATGGGCTTGCAGCAGCTCTGGATTTAGCTTTGCGTGTGCAGACAAGCCATAAGAAGGAAGGAAAATGTTAAGCGAATCACTTCAGGCCAGCTGTGATATTTGGGTTCGCCCTAAAAGAGCATCTTGCACAAAACTAAGTCTGTTGCCTTCACTGCAGCTCCTGACAGTGCCCAGTCCCCTTTCAGCAAGGAGCAGTGCTCTCCTCATCACACACCCCCGTGTTCCTGCCAGGACAGTCAGCATGCACCATGGTTTCCCAATGGAGGTAGTTACTCTTTCCTTCTTCCCCTACTATTTCCGAATGGATGCAGCCTGCAGGCATCCCCACGGACACTCATTCAGATGAATGAGTCCTGATGAATTTGCTTTTGGAACAAAACTATGAAGGCACTAAGGCAAAGGGATTAACTGCTGGCAGTTTGTGACGAGCACGGGGGGCCGTTTCAAGTGCCCTCTCAGGGAGGGGGTAGATATTTTTGTATGTCCCCATGATGACCTCAATGTGACCACAATGCAGTGTTTCCAGAGTGTTCCCAGCATGACTCAGCCGACACAACCATGTGCAAAGCAAGGGTCAGGTGAGAACTGTGCCCAGGAACAAGGGCAAGGCTGTCTGCGGACACCTCCCAGCACAGGAGCATGCAACACACCAAAAAAACATTAATCACAAGGGATCCTAGCACTCCTCTACATGCAGATGCACTCCGGAGTTTTGCTAATTTCTGATGAGGTGATGAGGAGCAATGGCTGTGATGGTGCAGGTGGTGACAGAAATGAAGACCTGGGAGGCAACCAGGACCTTCTCCTAGTCCTCTTGCTTTGCCCTGGCACCGTTTGCTGGCATTCCCACTGTGCCTTTGCACTCCTTGGGGCTGAGATGGTCCACATTCCACTCCTTGGGTTGAAATGGTTCGGGTCCACATGGCTGAAGCCAGCTGTTCCCCCAGGCACATCTGCAGGGCTGTACATGGTCTTGAGAAGGAGCAGCTACCCCATGCAGGTCAGTTCCTCCATTTACCTTCTAGGCTTGGCTGTAGAAAATAGAGATCTTGTGTTGCCTACACTCTGTGACTTCTTCCATGTCCAGGCCGAGCTCCGTGCTGGGGGTGAGTAGAACAGCATCTTGTTTTTAATGCCCCCCCCGCACCCCTGATGTGCTGACCCTGCAGGATTTTTTCAGATGTTAATTTTGTTCTGTCAATGCTACTTATGCGATCACTTCAGACTGCAAGAAAAGAGCTCAATTTGTGGCTTTAATTAATGAGTTGAGGAGGGGAGAAGTCTTGTTTTTGCTGCCTCACATCAAGACTGAATGCCCCTCTCGCCACAGGGGAGGAGAAGGCAGCGGGTGAAGCCAGAGGTGAGACATAAGGAAGTCAGCTGATGATGCTGAGGTTTGCCTTAATTAAAATTAAAGTTGGTGATGCACCGCAGGCTGGGCTGAAAATACCACAAGGAGATAACAGCCCTGGGGCTTCACTTTTGTGTTAAAGAGAGGCCAAAGCTGAAGAATGTCCTCATGCAAAGCATCCTTGAAGTCTGAGGGTGTACAGGGAGCAGTGCTGGGGACACGGTGGCTTCAGGGGGTGATTTCCATGTGCTCCAGGGTAAGACAGACCCCCCATGCATACAGCATGTTCCTAGCAAACACACCAAGCAAGAACCTCCGTGGCATCCCCTACAGTTCAAACCTATTGCCCCATAGGCCAACAAAGCAATGCAGACACAGCCACCACCCTGAGAACATCTGGCAGCAGCTGGATGCTGCCTCAACTGTGGGACCATCCTCCCTGCTGTGAGCAGACCACTTTGGTCTTCCAGCCACCCATCAGCTTTCAGCCTTGCCCCAAAGAATGCATCTCTTCCAAAGCCGCTCACCAATTCTTGACCCTCTTTTCTGCACCTTCCACCCCTCCCAATGCCATGCTAATGCCCCTTCTGCCCCCGCACTGCCTATTTACATGAGAGATTTTCCCAGCCATAATTCACATTGCTGGGTGCCTGCAGATGCCTCAGAGTTATTTAATCTCTGCATAAGAATTACACAGCATCCTCCTCTCATCTAAATCCACGTTGCTCACTCTTAAAAAGCACTACATCATTCAAAGGAGTGCACTGAGGTGAGGCTGAGCTGAAAAGCTACATTCAGGCCAAGGGGAAACTTTTGCTAACCCAGTGGCACTGACTGATTTAATCCTTCCTGCTTTGCACCACGCTAAGACCATTGCTGATAGCTCGTTATCAGTCTTAATCAGGAGCAGCAAACAGATGCAGGACAGGAGACATCCAGTTGGGAACGCACCACCATTACTCCTCCTTATCGATGGCGCAGGGCTTAATTTGATGCAGAGACATAACTTTAGGCCTCACTAAATACTGGAGCAGGAGTGTTTTGGTGCAGCAAAGATTGATGGGTGCAATTTAAAGGCAGTCTGTTTAGGGGTGGTGATGCCTGCCTGCACTGTATGGATCGGAGCGGTGTGGGCCAACGTGGGGCCATCACTCAGGAAGCCCAATGAAGAGGGCAGCTTTCCAAGTCAGGGATGTTCAGTACCGAATAAGGTACTGAGACAGAACAAACACCACCTATGGACTGAGGCTTCAACATTTACCGGGCTAAAGAATCACAGAATCACAGAGTCACCAAGGTTGGAAAAGACCTCCAAAATCATCCAGTCCAACTGTCCGCCTACCATGGGCATTGTCCCACTCAACCATATCCCTCGGTACAACATCTAAAGCAAAAGGATTCGACTCTTAAAAATCTCTCTGAACACAGCATAAGGCTTTGGGGGAATACTGTGGTTTTCTAAAATATAGGCAGATTCTAACAGCAGGCAATGAAAGCTGCTCTTGGGTCATTCTAACCTTTCAGGTAAGTAATAGGCTTTTAAAAACCCACCTAAATAGATATTTCCCCAAATGAACTCCAGCCCCTCTGAAGGTACATTAATTTTTTTAATGGCAAATCAGCTCTTTTGGGGAGGAGAGGCGGCATAAAATGGATTCAATCAAAACAAATCCATTAAGAAAAGCACCTCTGCAATCCTGCACTGTCCTTCCTGCTACTGCAGCGGTGTTGGGGGGCTCCCCATTATAACCTCCGGTGGCTCCACCCTTGGGCACCCTGGCTAAGAGGCAATGGGAAACCCTCATCTGTGGGCACAGATGGCAAAGTAGCCATTGATCCCCAAGGGCTGGGTCCTTGCTCTCTGCCCGAGCCATCTCCATTCCAAGGTGAAGGTTAATGGCAAGAGAAGAACAACCGGGACGTTCTCTCTGGGCCTTCTGAGGTTTTTAGCCAACTCATTCACCTCTTGGTTGTGCTCTGTGTGAAAATTTAATGGCTTTATAGCCCATTTTAACGTTTTTATGCCTTTTTTTTTTTTTTTTGCCTTTTTTTTTTTTCCTGTGGAAAAAAAAGCCACATTTGGTGTAAGAATTAAAACAGTATTTCATCCTTAACTGCAATCAGGGATGATGTACGGGGGAGAGCTGGCTGCATGTCAAATCAATATAAAGCCAGAATTGAATCTAACTTGGTCACTACAGCTGTGCATGATGTTTTACGGCTTCTTTTTTTCTTTCCATATCAGTCATAAAATGAGGTGGAAAACTGTGACTGTGCTAATTTCACACAAAACAAGCCCTCTAAAACCTGGAACAGGAGGAATAAAGGAAGCAGGATTGCGGAGTTGTACATTTAAATGCGTAATCTACTGAAAAAAAAATAATAAAATAATAAAACCAACTTAACCCAACATCAGGTAAGGAAAGCAGGGTGGTCAGCTCGGGCAGACAGCAGCACTATGGCACACATTGGTTTGGCAGTGGTTGCTTGTCGGTATGAGAGGTGAAAGGGGTTCAGGAATCCGCGTGCTCTGAGGCAGCCTTCCGTCTCCCATGTGAAAAACGCAGCGCCATCGAAACGTGGATATTTGGGGAGAATGGTTCAGCTGGTAGAAAAACGCCTTCATGCTTCAACCCATGCTCTTGACCCCTGGTTTTGCTCTTCTGAAGGCCCATTATGCCGCCTGAATTTAATGGTATCCATGGCTTCTGCACAATGCTTCCTAATGGTGCCGTGCAAAGAGTCAGGTTGCTAATAAAAATGAGTAGAGCTGGTTTTGCATGTGAATGGTTGCATTTAACTAAATCATCAAATGGAAAAGGATTGTACTTTCCTCTGCTAATAATTCTAGGTGCCACTACAAATGCATTACCACAATCTGTGTGGGCTTTTATACTCAAGCAGATGCCATGTGATATTATTCCAGCCTGACAGGACAGGACGGTTATTCTGCACTGCAAAGTAGCAACTGGGAACGACTATTAGCAAGCCTTCCCCGCATTGTCTTCCTTTGCATTCCTCTTATTTAAGACCAGAAGTGGGATTTAGACATTAGAACAGCTACTGACCTGATACAACTTAATGATTTTACAAAACGCCTAAAAATGCCTCGCTTTAAAAGATTGATGTTTCCCATTGTATTTTTTCAATGCCAATTAATTACTTAATTCATTAGCAATGTAACACAAGAACAGTCTTTGAAAATCCGGTGCTTTGTGTAGATGCCTTTAATTATGGATAATTAAATACTGTGGAAGGACCTGATTATACCTCTGAGCATTTTCTAATCTGGAAAATGAAACACGCTCCTGTAACTCTTGAATGCACGTAGCAAAAGCTGAGCTCAACAACGGCATGAAATAACATGAGGGGGAAAAAATATCTCCCAAATCTAGATCTGATGAAGGACTGCTAGACCAAAGCAAGGTAGGAACTGCTGGGGAAGCTTGAGGAGTCTGTACGTACTTCATCGGGGCTACGCACGGAAGCTGAAGGGAGCCAGCAAGCAAACAGGGTCTGGAGGCGAAGCGACGCACTGCCTGCTGAAGTTGGGAGCAAGTTTCCAGATGGTCCTTTGTACGTACGGCTGCCAGTGCCAAGGCTGCTAAAAAGAGCAAAGCACTTTCCGAATGAAATCACAGCTGACCTTGGAAGATGAAAACTTGCCAGTGCCAGGAGTTGGTCTATTTGTTTGGCTTCGCGTTCTTTTCCCATTTATTTATTTATCTTTTATTTTCTCTTTATTCCTCCGCAGTGATCTCAGTAAGAAAGTCAGCGTTCACAGGGCTGCAGTAAACAACGCCGCTGCCTCGGAAAGAGCTTTAATCTCTGAATGAAGCCAGCAAAATACTTGTTTTGAAGACAGCCCCCCTCTCTCCTGCAGCTGGGACGCGCCGCCTGCCCAAGGAGCTTCATCTTGTGATTTTTTTGTACTCGCTGGAATAAACAGGGGGAAAGGAGGCAAACCACTATCCAAATAGAGCCAATTCAGCTGTACACCCTCACTGCCCTTCCCTTCCTCCTCTCCCCCTGCTCCCTATTTATGCTGCCGCCAACTCCTCCCTGCGCCCCCGCGGCTGAAAAGCAACACATTTCTTTCTCCCTTAATTAAAACCCACTGACGACGGTGGTGAGTGAGAAAAGGAGGTTGTGAGCTCTTCGCTGCTGGTGGCGGTGCTGCTTGGCTGGCTGGGAGCTGGCTGGTGCTGTGGGGCAGCCGGGCTGAGCCCCTCGCACACAGCGGGTTGGCAGAGCTGGGCACAAAGGTTGCAGAACGGGGCTCTTAACCACTGCGCTGCAAGTGAGCCATCAGGCAGCAGAACCACGTGCTGCTACAGCCAGTCCTGGGGAAACTCGGCAAACAGCGTCTCTTTATCCCCCTGACTCCTGTCTGCATCTGTCTCCCATGTGAAGCCAAATTCTGTTGTTTTGATGGAGTATGCTTCCCTTCTGGAGAATTCTTATCTTTATGGAGCATAATCAGGACAGGTCTTGTGAGAGCTTACGGGCAGACTGACACTGGGGTGCCAGGTAAATGGGTTTATATTGACACAATCTGATTGAGAACACCCAAAAGAGGTAAAATGTTGATGCATAAGCTGCCTGTCTTTGTCAGGAGTGGGAATATCGATGGTGACTTTCATAGAGTCATGGAATCACTGAGGTTGGAAAAGACCTTTCAGACCCCAAGTCCACCCCAACCCACTTCACCATGCCCATGGAACCGCATCCCTTGGTACCACATCTCCATGGTTTCTCAACACCACCAGGGACGGTGACCCCACCACCCCCTGGGCAGCTGTGCCAGTGAGGAAAGGGAACTACCTTTGTTGCCCTGGTTGACCCACTTGGGGAACCCAAGCCAGCGTTTGGGCAGTAAAATCCTTCAGGTATGGGGAAAACTACTCAAGATGAGGCCCTGCGGAGCACTGAGAGATCCAAGCCCAGCTCCTCCACACTTCTCAGCCCCTTAGTCTGAGAGATCTGGGGCAGAGCTTGTCAAAAACCCACAGCCCCCAATTTGGCTCTCTGGGAGGAAGCTGTGAAAAGAAGAGGTTCTGGTGCAAAACACAGCAAATTCGTTATTGTTAGGGCGGACAGGTTTCCATTCCTAATCAGAGTTTTCCAAGTCCTTAATAATTACTGTTTGACGGTTCTTGTAATATGCTTCTATACATATATTTTTTTTTTTTTCATTTGACGCAGCTTGAAAAGCAACCAAAAATTATCTCCTTGCAGCACAGGGAGAACATGAGTGCCTTGCAGACACCTCCTGCAGCTCATCAGCCAGCACCAGATCAATCCCATCCCTAATTGCCAGCAGCCCCTGCCCCGAGCTGAGACACCATGGCAGGTGTGGGAAGGGGCCGGTGCCCACACTGCCAGCTGTAGATGAGGGATGATGCATCAGGACGCTGCCGTGAAGCCGTGCAGGTAATTAATCTACATGCAAAGGAGCCCCTGGGATGTCAGTGGTGGCTGCGGTGAGTCAGAGATCACACGGTGAGGCTCTTCTGGTTCCTCAGCCCTTAGGAAATTGGAGCACTGCACTGGAAAGCTGTGCTTGATGGCTGTGGCATGTTCCTCAGATGCAGGCAGAGGAGCCGGTGTGGGATCCTCTCCTGCCTTTGCACCCTTTTCTGGCTGTGCCAAGAGCTGAGAGGGGTGGCACGAGATCATGATGCTGTTTGGGTTTCGCAAGGCAGAAAGCAGCCTAGACAGACACACCGACCCACAGTAATGATGCACAGGAGAACCAATGCAGTACCCAACAAGGGCTCCTCCATCTGCCTCCCCCAGCACGCCCCAGGCATTTGCACAGTGGTCCATATGGAGCTAACCCCGAGCATGGGCCACCACCCAGGGGTGCTTCAGTCCCACCTGGTTCTCAGTGCTTACCTGGGTGAGGATGAGAGCCCATCAGGAAGGATGTTTTCACATCACAATCATCGGAGTTTTGAGATCTCTGCTATTCTTTTCTCACATTTTTTTCCTTTTTTTTTTTTTTAAGAGAGCAGGTTATCTGAAATAGTCCATCATCAAAAAGTCCCCGCACCTTTGCCCTCATCTTAAATGATCTGTATCCCTCCTCTGTTGAGGGATCGGCCCACTGCAGGTGGCCTTTAAGGGCCTCTTCCAACTCAAACCACTCTGTGATTCTATGATAAAATAAAGATCTGTATGGGTAAGTAATTCTCCCAAGATTAGAGTCAGTTCATTCTGGGAACATTAAAATGGGGGCATCTGATCATCCCAAGTTTATTTTCCCTGACCTTTTTAAGAGTAAGAACAGCAAGTTTGCTATCATTGGCCTTTTTCCCGGGCATGCTGCCGTGAGTCAGCACTTTCTGGCCAGAACATATCCTTCCAGATACTCTACCAGACCAGCAGTCAAAGCCTGAGCGTGGAAGCATCTCAGAGAACTCTGTGTGTGCAGACCCATCTCTCACAATACAACCCTGCATGTGACACCGGGGCTTTCGGCTTTGGTACACCTGCTTCGTTTACTCTAAGAGCTCTGAGCTTCTCTACCAGAACAAAACTGCTGCCACAAAACATTTTCAACTGGGAGGAAAACGCGACTTATTTTATGCAAAATGAGATGATTGATAGAACCATTTACATCAGCTGTGGGATTGTACCGTACCTTCGAGCTATGCACTGAATTCCTTGTGGCAATCCCGGGTACCAATGGTACCCAACTCTAGTACCTCCTAGAGTTTATCTAGAAAGAATAAACCAGGAGAGCCCCCACACACAGTGCTGAAGAGTAGGGTCTGGTGGGTGAACTTCACTGCCCTTATTTTGTTCTGTTAGTGGGGCAGGAGGAACCACACCACACCAACAAAACCAACCAAAGCAAACAAAGCAAGATTCTCTCTTCCTCTGGGCTTTTATTTGCTAATGACTAAGCCTAAGCTCTTCAATCTTACGTATAAATTCTGATCAACGCAGTGCAAGGGTTTTCTAAATGCAAACAGAAAAAAAGCCACCAAGTAATTACCCTCAACCAGCCAAGCTCTTTGCAACCTGTGCTGCAGCACTGAGCTCTCACACCTGCACTGAGAGGGTGAACACCCCAGTGCAAAGCGAGGGCATGAAGAGAGGGGGAGTATGAGTACAACGGGGTGGAAGGAAATGGATGCTGATGTTCACAGGCAGAAGGGCATCTCTGGACAACAGGGACCAGCAGCGCCTGATGGCACAGCTGGGCTTCTCCAGGCAGCACAAGCAGTGTCTGCACCACGTATAAATAATGCTCTTTCACCCACACTGGGATGTGCTGTAACAAACTATGGGCCCCTCTGGCAAACTGTTCCACAAAACTTGCAAACTTCTTTTCACTCTGTCCGCAAATCAGGGAGAGAGATGAAGAAATATGCACTTTGCAAGTATCTCCTAAACCTTCCAGCCAAAATGGCTGGTGAGTGTAACGGGCCAGGATGATGTGCAAATACAGAGGAATACCCGGAGCGAGATTACTGCACTGATCTCCTCGGCAGAGATGTGTAGGTGTGGAAGAGTCAGAAGGCTGTGGGTGAGATGTGGGACCCTACCAATAGAGCAGAAAGGATGGAGACAGCAGAGAAGGTGGAGGGAAGGAGAGGAAAGCAGGAGAAGAAAACTTTTTGAATTCTAAGTTTTCTTGGACTTGCTCAGCTCTAATCTTTAATTCATATTTTCATTACAGTCTCTCTGCTTTGTAAAGTCTGCATTTCACGTAAAAGGAGCAGCTCAAACATCAGTTATTTGACATAAGTCAACCGCCTGTTAAAGTCCCCTACTCTACATATATGTCGGCTCCAATAAAAGAAGCATTAAACATTCATTAAATTAGAAATACATGAAGACAGTGTCATGCCTCTCTTCTCACACAGATATGCCTAATAAGCCCAACCTTCCAGAGCAGCGAAAGCAAAACCATCTCTAATCCTTTTAGAAAGCCTGACCATGCAAAGCACCCCAGTCTTCTGCAATTTGCCTGTGAGTCACCCAGAGAAATTAGCTGCTGCAGGTCAGATCCTCAGCGGGAGTAAATGTGAGTCAGCCCCTCTGCTGGGGCTACACCGAGTGCCGCAGACCCGGTATCTGGCTGTGGGTTTCTCTTGCAGCAAAATGGTTCACAGCAATGAAATTGGATAAAAACGTCATTTTTAGTCTTCTGCGTTACACCCGGAATTCAATTAGGTGGGGAACTGCAATAACCACGCCTGCTTGGATTTCAGTACCGTCCAGTCTGCTTGTGCTCTGCAACAGGTTCCCAACCTCAGCCTAGGACCTCCTTCTCCAAAAAAACCCAACCAACCCACCCCCTCCTCTACGAAATACCACTATGACGATAGTGGATCCTGAACCGCTGCCGCCGTAGACTTGTGCACACAAATTCCAGCAACGTTTTCCCAAGGGGTCACCCCCGGTAAGCAGATGCTTCTTCACAACCATCTCGGGTTGAAGAACAACGCAGGCCATGTATAACACATTTCTCACACCTCCGTGATGTGGGACTGTTTCACAAGAGCTTTGGGGCAAGTCCCATCCAGCAAACAGCTTCTCACCATCCTGCCATTCAGGGTGCTGGAAGATATTCATTTCAAGCTTTGCTTGAAATGGAGGCATAGGAACACGTTTAGGATCCTGGGTACAAATTCAGGATAGCTTTCAGCTCCTGCCATCTCCTTCTAAGCTTCAGGACATGGTATACTTAACCCAACTCCGCCGATGGCAAGTTTTGGAAGGCTTATCCAAAGCTTTTCACCAATTCCAGATGGCGTCCAACAGCTGTGTCCATAGGGTGCAGGTCACAGTCCTGAGTGTATTTAAGCTGGAAAATCCAACTGTGTGAGACTTTCAAAACCAACTGAGGGCTTCATGGATACCTCCGTACTTACTCTCCATCAGAAAATTTGGCATCTGTCTGCCTTCAAACACTTGGCCTGAAGTAATGGAGGAGAACAAACACCACTGAAAATCAATTTCAGTGAAATAACTCCTTTTTAAAGGAACGGTAAAGTAAGCATTGAAGTATTTTGTCAGGTCAATCATGGCCTAGCCCAAATATACTGCCTTGTTTTCAGTCTTGATCTTTTACCAGCTTTCAAATCAATCCCTTTCTTCCTCGGTTGCTAATCAAATCGCTCCTTTAATTGAGCTAACAGGGCACCACAGTTTACGTTCCTGCTGGTAAACACAAAGAACATTAGCTGACAAACAATCAGAAAAGCATCCTTTGTAGTGGCAGGAATTTTCTTCCGTGTTCAAGCTTCAAAAGCATTGATTTTCATAGTTAGGCATGAAGCCTTGATGGGCTTTGCCGTCACAACATTAAGGCAGCTTCTACAAGCTCTGCAAAAATGGAAGAAGACTCCTGACTTGTGTCGGTGTCCAAAATGAAAGAC
Organism: Alectoris magna; assembly: GCA_030625065.1. Classification (NCBI taxonomy): domain Eukaryota; kingdom Metazoa; phylum Chordata; class Aves; order Galliformes; family Phasianidae; genus Alectoris; species Alectoris magna. Next base: position 24,774,038 of record CM060567.1, read on the forward strand.
TCTTGATTCAGGATGGAGGCTCTACATCCGCAAATAAGGCTGCGAAGCTTCCCCCTGTCCCCACGTGCTGGGCAAATGCTGCTTGAAGAGGGGTAAATCCCTCCTCTGGCCCCTCGTGTGCCATCGGGATGGGCTGCTGCTGGCGATGGGGTCAACCGAGTGCTCAAAAATCCATCTGGCTTCCACAAATACTTTATCCACCACGAGCAAAAGCGTGACGTGGCCACGCTGCTCAACCAGCTTCATTCTCCAGGACCTATGGATGGAGTTGTGGAGTCCAGCAAGGTCCAGTGTGGGGATATGTCTTCGTCTTGCTCGGCCACGCTCAGCTTGCATCTGCACAAGCAATCAGCATATTGCATAGACTTTGACTGAAGGGTTTTTAACTGCAACCTTAAAATCTGGCCATTTCAGGACTTCCTGAAATAAATTAGAAGAGGAATTTTATTTAGTTTTTTTTTTTTTTTCTCCTAAAGGAATTTCCCCATGGCTCCAAACCACTGTTTTCCACAAAGCAAATGAATATGAAGTCTTCTCATGTCGTCTTGCCACATTTTCTGTGTTGTCTTTATTCAGCAACAGTTGCATATAATCAAATGGCAGACAAAGCATCCTCTCCCCCAGACCTTCATTTTTTTCCTCACACTTTCAATAACTTTTCTCCTCATCTCATCGATTTTTTTGTCAATGGCCATGTAAGAAGCAGACGCTTTCCAAAACAACCACCTGGAGAGTCAGCGATCCACATCTTGCAGATAAATAACAAGCTCTATTTATGCAATAAAGCACAGGTAACATAATATCCAGGCAATGGGTTATATGATATTAAAATCTTGGCACACTTCAAGATATCTGATCATTCAGAACAATGAAGACCACGTGGGGATGTTCCCTCTGTCAATACTGGTTAACAAGTTGCACCATTAATCCATTGCCTTCACTCCAAATACAATCACTGATTTACATTCATATGGAGCCCTTTCTCCCCCTAAATCCCAAAGGGCTTTGCAAAATTAACACCCTGCATTGCTCCTGCAGCACAGTACCTAGGAGCTGCTTGGGTTCTCTACCGCTTCAGAAGGGACAGCTATGGCCAGTGACTAAATAGGCCATATCTAGGCAACAAGGTTTTGCTGTGAGGTCTCTCCAGCCAAATGAAAGCTGTCTAATTTATGCAAGTAGAATAGGTTTAATGAACGTGCTTTCTCCTAGTGGATGGCAGGTTGGGAGCAGCCTGGCCTGGGGGCTGCCTGCCCATGTCCCCACATCATCTCCCCTGGTTGTCCACCTAAAGGCACATGGAGCCAATCGGGGCACCTCTCTGGTTCTTGAGGACATCAAAAAACCCACCTGCTTAGGAAAACAACAAAAAAAAAGGCATTTCCACAGACTGCTTACTGGGAAAAGGCAGGTCAGCCCCTGGGTGTTGTTCTACAAAGCAGCATGCAAAATCCACTTTGGGACAAATGTAAGCCATGTTTGTTGCCCTCGGCTCTGACGGGCTGGGACGATCCTCAGGGATTTTCTGGGCAAAACACAAGGTGTGACAGAAGGAACAGGCTGGGCTGCAGAATGCTTATTTCAAATTAACTCCAGCTGAGAAATAATGAGCAGCAAGTTTACGTTCTCAGTAAATTAAGAGAGAAGCTTAGGTAAACTGTGGCTTTATGTGCACGTAAATAAATCATTATTTACTTGGTTTTGTGCTCATGCCCTTAAATACGAAGAAGCTTGCATGGAATTATAAATATTTATAGCATATTATAATAAATATCTGTAACAGCTTCACCTGAATATACGCTATTTCACCAAGGTAAAATCTGCTGAAGGTCAAAGCAATCTTTTACTCGTGTGTGCAGGGCAGGATCAGCCTCTTTACTTTGAAATCTGCATCAACTGTGATAATTTAAAGCTTCAATTAAAGACTGGGTGTCAGATTGTCTAAGAAAAATCTTCCTGCTGCCCAATATTTCATCAGGGATGGCTCCAGAAGCCCATGCTGGAATAAGCACACTGACCAGGACACATTAAGCTTTTATCTGTCTTACTGCGTAACCAATGCTTTGGTTGAGGGTTGGTGGCATCAAAAATTGTATTAAGAGCAAAAGCCGGACCCCCAAATAGAAACATACAGTGCTTATTCCGTTCATTCCTCAAGTAAATGAAAGTGCCAAGGCAAAGCCCAATATTTTAGCAATTTTGTTAATGTTTGTGTAAATGGGTGAGGCCTTCGAAATGCTCTGAAAAGAATTTCACACTTCAGAGAGGGGGAAGAAGTTAGCAATTCTATTGTGGCTCTTACTGGAAGTTTGAAATTAATCCCCCCGACGCAGCTGTGCCACAGAATCCCCCACGACGACAAATTTTTGCTAAAGCTGAGATTACTTTTGGATACGATTCTGGAGGAGCAATTTGTGACACTGGGAGCAGGGTGAGCCCCTGGGAGTCCCGCCGCCCTCTGCTCTCCTCCAGCCCTTCCTCATGCACTGTGAGCCTCATTTGAAACCACATCTGGTTTTTATTCTACATTTGTTTTTTTTTGCCTCTGCAGAGCAGCAAAAGGGGGAGGGATGCACCTATGGCCCACGGCTCAGGAAAGTGCAGGGAGGGGAAGAGATGAGCGATGATACAGTAGGGATCCCTCCTGTCAGAGAATCACAGCATGGCCTGGTTTGAAAAGGACCACAACGCTCATCAAGTTTCAACCCCCTGCTATGTGCAGGGTCGCCAACCACCAGCCCAGGCTGCCCAGAGCCACATCCAGCCTGGCCTTGAATGCCTCCAGGGATGGGGCATCCACAGCCTCCTTGGGCAACCTGTTCCAGTGCGTCACCACCCTCTGGGTGAAAAACTTCCTCCTAATATCCAACCTAAACCTCCCCTGTCTCAGTTTAAAACCATTCCCCCTTGTCTTATGACTGTCCACCCTCGTCCCTACAAACTCACCAGATGATTCTAGACCATGTCCAAAGGGCTAAAGGAAAGGCAAAGAGCGACCTTGCAGTGATGCATAAAGGACTTAACAACCATGTGCCATCATAATGAGAGCTGACTTACGGGGAGGAACAAGTGGAGGTTTGGAAACAAGGGGGTCAGGGGGGTAAGAATGACACCTGGGCATGCCTATAGCCCTAGGTGCCAGGGGATGGGGATTGTGGGGGAGGCTGCTGCTTGGAAAGGCTGTGGCATGAGCTGCAAGGACTGCTTGTGGACAGGAGGTATGGCACAGCCCATGGAAGCCCAGAGCTGGGATTCAGCACTGGGAGGCAAGGTTTTTCTCGTGTAGAGGAGAGAGTTAACAACAGCTGACACACTTTTGTCTGGAGAAGCCACAGTGCCTCGAAATAACGTCTCGGGGCCATAATTCTGCAGTCTGTCACTACCAGAAAACCTGAAAGCCAGTGACCTTTCATCTCCACGACAGAAATGCTGTGCAGCACCTGGAGCCATCGCCCTCACGATGCCCTCTGACAAACGGGGCCATGGGACCCCCTGAAAATCACCTCCTGCTGAACTCTGCTCTGGGTCCCTCGCCAAGCAGAGCCGGCTTTGTGCGAGCTGCACTGCGCTTAGCGAGGAAGAGACAACAGTTTGGTATTTCTTTTGACAGTAAGGGATAAATCTGCTTTTCAGACTGCTCTTAAACGATGGCGGAGGGAGGGAAATTGATATTGGCTTTTTATGAATCTTCGGGTCAGGTACGTTCAAATCAACAGATTTTTGCATTAACCTCACTGCTTCGCAGCACTTTTGCCCTTGGCAAGACATAATTAAGAAAGGCATGAAAATCTATCTGAACGTATTGAGAGGAAATTATTCTCCACTTAATGGCAGCAACAGCTAAGCAAGCAGGCAGACCACGCTGCTAGCAGAGCGCAGCAAATGACGCAGGGCTCTGTTTTAACCCCAAACACCAAGATTTTAAGGATCAGCTTCTGAAATGAGGATTTGCACTACGTGTGGTTCCGGGGATTAACTTTTTCTTCCCCCCAACAGCTATATCCCTTTGAGCTCTTCTCTTTGCTACTCTAAAAGGATGACCACGGACACTGAGGCTGAGCTAAAACCTTTTCACCAAACCGAGACGTGGCACTGTAACGTCTTCACTGCTTTGGTAGGAAGCAAAAGCTACTAGATGGAAGGGGGGGGGGAAGTAGACATTAAAGGAAAAGGGAGTTTGGTCATTTAAGTAGGACTGTCAGCTTGCGTTATCTTCATGCATTTGTGAAACCAAACTTTAATTGACTGGCTGCAGCGGAGAGCCGGGAGATAAAATTGTGGTCTCAAGATGAGCAGACAGCTTAAAGCGTTGTGATCCTCATTCATTAGGATTTGTCAGAGGGTTTCAGAGAGGAAGAGATGCAGCCGTCTCTGTTATTCTTTCACATGAAGTTACCAAAACATTAGAGAGAGATGCAGGGTAGGCTCTGCTCTTGAAGCTGCATCCAAGAAGAGCAACATGGGACAACAGAGACTATTTTGGCACCACCTTATTTCTGTCTCTTTGTGAATTATTTCATTCTGCTTCTGAAGGATAAAGTCCACACCACCGCATTGCCTTCACTCACTGCAAGCCTGGGTCTGCCTGCCCCCAGAGACACCCAAGGTGCGTAGGTGCTTTTAAGAGGGTGTTACAAAATACTTCCCTGCCTAAACCAGGTTTCAGAGAGCTTTCTATCTGTGTCTTCAACAGGAGAGGGAAGAGAGGAGCAGAGAAACTCAAAAAACCCACGGACAAAGCCCCAGCAACGAACCCCTTGGCATCTAGCTGAGGGTCCAACCACTACCCTGTACCCTGGAGTTCTTCATTTACCAGGGGAAACAATTATGGTGGGGAAGGGCTGGTAGGGAAACACAGCAGCTCCTGGACTTCTGTGAAGACACCTTTTTGCATGTACTCTTGAGAAGCCTGATCAATGCTCACAGCTTTGATAATGTGGGATGTGAACCAGCACGGAACCCTGTATGCAGAGGGAACACGGAGGTGGTCAGACACATGCTAATGCTGTTCATTTGGGTTTAAATGAGCCTTCCTGTAAATGCTTGTCTGGTGACACAGAGATGGCCAGTACCTCTCAACAGTCATCTTCTAGTGCTGGATGGGAAACCTCACACCCCACCACAATGGGCCATTACCCCAAGATGTTGGACAGAACCGGCTAAAACACCTTCTCTCCAAAGTACACTGATGACAAACTATTGACATTTCCTATGGACGTTCTTCTGCTTTTCAATGGCAACAGAAAATTCTAAACGAAAACCTTATAAAACATTTTGGAGCCAAAATCATGATTTCACGTAGACGTCTGGATTTCAGTATCATTGGCATACTTTTCCAAACTGCTCAGAACCTGTTTCCAATTCCTTATGTAGGAATACTTTGGATTTCCAATAGTTTGCTTTTTCTCTGCCTTAGAAGACCAGAAAATGTGCCAAAAATGTTATTTCTCTGTAAACATTTTCATTTGTGATCCAAAAGCAACCGTTACTCTTTCATTCTACAGTGGTGATGAGTATAAGGGGAAATACGTAAGGATAGCAAATTCTAAACATGAGAAGACAAGCCGATGCAGCCACTTATGTGTTAAGGAAGCCATGAAAAGAGTTATGTGAAGCCAGCTCACCTCTCGATCTGTCCTCATATCTACATTAGGAAAAAGGTGTTTTTGCAGAAATGTATGTGTCTAAAGGCTGTGGAATGGGACCACAGAGACCTTCTTGGAAACAGATTTATTTTCCAAAGAGGTACCTACAGCCATCCCAAAGCCTTTCTTGGAAGTATTGCCAAATCCAAGACCAATTCATGAAACTCTTTCAGCAAGACAGTGAGGGCCAATGCTATAAACACAGACTCCAGCATGCCACTTACTTACAGTGTTACTGGCTTGGCCAGAGTTTTACCAGACCCAGAGGGAGTTTTGTCATTTTTGTTAACACTCAATGAGTTTTCCCTGGCCTCAAGTAACAGTCTCAGGCAGGGGCTGACACATTTCATGTGAGACTAATCATGAGAAAAAAATAAAGCAACGACATGAAATGACCATCGCCAACATCATGACTCAACCCTAAAAAGCCTTACTTGAGCCAGCAATCCCACCAACGTCAATGAGAAGACACACGGCAGGAAGGGGAGCCTTAATTTTCAGAGCAGCCGTCTCATATCTGATACCCACACACAAGGAGAAGTCACAGCCCCAGTGCCAGTCTGTGCCAATGGAAGCAAACCTCCTGGAGATGCATCGGTGATGACATTTAATGAAATGTTTCCTTTGTATCTCTGTTAAAGCCAATACAGTACTTTCTTACCATTTTTGCAGACCGGACAACACTGCTCTGGTTCATAGACCGGGTTGACACACTCGGGAACTGCGCAGTCTGCTACAACACAGTGAACTTCATTGCTGGGCTCGCAGCGACACCATTCGCATGGGGAGGGCTAGGAACAAATCTCAAATTAGCCCATTTCCTCCCGTAGTTCAAAAGTTTGCAACATTTCTATCTTGCCATAAGATAAACACATCAACGTTTAATACCTCTTGACTGCGTTGGTTCATCATGGATAATACAGATCAACCTATAGGACAAAACGGCAACATCTGAAATAGGCAACCAGAACATCAGAAAAAGCAGTGAGTGTGATGCTTTTCCCATGGTTTTTTTTTTTTTAATCTTTTGCCAGACTGGAATTTTCTTCAGTAGGAAGACCAGGCTGAGGCCACCAGGTGATACCACACACACCGCTGCTCTGCTACACAGGGCCTTTGGAAGACCATGAATGGTGGCTCTTCCCAGGAACAGACGGATCCAGAAGGACACACTGATCTTCCAGGTCACACTCATTACCTCACGTAGACCACCACAGGCAGCAAACCCCAGGCTGTCAGTAAGATGCTGTGGGTCTGGCCCTCCCATCCACCAGCCCCCCTATGGGTTTGGTTTCCAGTTCTCAGAGCACTGAATGGTGTTGGAGGGCCAAAGGCATTTAATTCTGTTTTTGTGCAGCACCTGAATCGAGGGTCTGTAAGCACCCCTGTAACACAACCATCAGACCTGGCCCTGGCCCCGCTTCTGCCTGTTTCAACAAGGTTTGTGAGAAAGTGCTTTGCACTGAGCATGTGAATAATTAAGGGCCTGAATAACTGCTGAAGTCAGTGAATTCGGGATTAAAGCACCCAGCCAAATGGCTTTGTTTAAGCTCCATCAATTCAAACAGGAATCTATATGCCTCCAAATGGTAGAGTTGTCACTGTCTCGCTCTAAGAGAAGCTGTGAAAATCTGTTGAAAAACAGAAAGGTCAGTGTGCAAGGCTCCCAGTACCCTTAGGTGTCTGCAAGCGCGATGAGGGAGTGGCAACAGAGCTAAGAAAGGACACCAAAAGAACCTGAAAGGAAAATAACTTCCTTTCGGTACCTGTGGGTTCAACATCTAACTCCCAGCTCCTCGGCAATGGTAGATCCATTGCTAACACTTGAGCTAGTAAATGTGAGTGTTGGAACAAATCCGGCTTCGCATCACTGGGAGTCTGCAGCAGCGGGATTTCCTCTGCATTCAAAACAAGCAAGTGGATGCAAATGAAAAAAGGCATCATCCCCATGTGCTTCAAACCCCAGTGATGCATCACCCACATCTACAAGACAGGCACAACCCCGTGAGCCCTGGTTCTGGCAGGTAAAAAGCTTTTCACTTCACCTCTAAGAAGCTCCATATGTCTCGCGTCAAATAATTTATTCCCTGGAAATTCATTTCTACCTTAAAACGCACTAATTAAAGCCTCCCTTGCTTTGTCTCAGCATCTGCAGTCTATAATTCCCATCACCTCTTATTTGCTCACGGCTTTGGCAATTTAGATAAAATCAGCACTCCTTGAGCAAGGGAAGAAGTCTGTGGAGGTGGAATTCCTCTCTCTAATTATCTTTCCTCATTCAATCCTGCTTTGATTTCTGTCTGGAGCGCCAGGAATCTAAATTCATTTGACTGACATTTCTTATTCAAGGCTATTTAATAAGAAGAAACAATGCAGAAGAAAATAGACAGAACTATTTGCTGAGGGATCAATAAGAAAATCGCTGCTTTGTTTTTACTCATTTTAATCGCTAATTATATGGAGCAGTAGAAGTAGATCTTATGATTCGTGGAGGCTTTCAGTGATGTATTCTTCAGGGCTTGCCTCCACCTCCACTACTCCAGTAGCTGCAATTCTAAGAAATAATGTGGTGCATTCTCAGGACTGCAGCTCAATCTATTGCTTGAAGAGGATCAGCAGATGCAGAAGATGCCCCTGAACGACCGTGCAACTGAGTAAATGAGACATGACATACACATCTTTTGCTATTGTGTTGTCGGTGTAACTTGAAAATGACACTGTAATAAACCATGATGCTGCTTGACACTGAAAGCAGCTTTTCAGGAGGGAAGAACTGCATACAATTATCAGAATAAAAGCATGCCTTGGCAGTGCAAGGAGCAGGCAGCCAGCAAACAAAAAGGCCGCTCTGGCGTGAATGGCAGGATTTTCTCAGCCACCTCCTCTTCCCCACCCTACCAAGGTCAAACGACATGGTCTTGCCTCAAGGACCTCCCTCTGTCTGAGCACCTTGTTCATTTACCGGTGCCCCTGCACTGTGGCTCGCCTCCACGGATGACTCCAGCCTTCCGACCCACTTCCTTTATGAACATTACAGCACCTTCTCCCACTGGGTGTGCCCTGGGATCATTTTATGGGATCTACCACGCAGCTCTGCCAATCTTCACAAGCTTCAGAATCTGGATTTAAAGATCTATCACCTGTGGAAGATGGATGGTTTATCTTTTTGTATCCGCTGAAGTTCATCCACTAGTCAACACCAGTTCCTAAGAAGACGCTCCCATCCCTACCGAAAAACAAGGCTGAAAAATGACAGAGGGTTTCTGAAGTATGATAGGGAAAGGACACAAATCAGAGGCTGTGCCACCTTCCCACACAGACAGGGAATGCACTTCATCGTGTCCCATGAGATGATGCTCTGGAAAAAAGCGCTAAGATTAAAGGATCGTAAAAGGCTTGGGCTAGAAGATGATTGATACACTCCACCTGTCCAAGGCAGAACAATCTCTGAGAAGGTCTCTAGGGAAGGATCTGTTACGAAGGATTTCAAGACATACTGGTGCAGAAACATTCCTCTCACCATTGTCCAAAACGAAAGGACGTTCACAGTCACAACAGACAGAACTGCGTGGCCCCGTAATTTTCAATGTATGTTCTGAGAAATGGACTTGCCATTAAAACCAGAGGAGCGAACTGGTTGTTTTTGTCAAAGATTCCAGTACTGCATTTTGACATGGGGAAACTGGTGCAAAGCACCTCAAAGCTTTTTTTATCCACTTTTCACTTAGGCCAGGGGTGAGAGCGCTAACTTTCAGGAGAACTGGGGAGGAAATACATCAAAGAATGCTATTGTCTGTGCAGGGGGACAAGTCAAACCAAGATGGTTGTAGGTGGATGTGACCAACATCTAGCCACCATCCCATGGCTTCTGGGAACAGAAGAGATGGGAAACAGAGCCCAAAAGACCTTTTCATTGACCCTGATTGACCTCTTCTACCGGTCACTTAAAGAAGACCAAAGAATCACAAGGATGTTTACAAGCCACATCTAAGATCATGGCCCAACTTCCATTTCAGTTCCTGGTCTACAGACCTCAAGGAGGGCTGTGACCCCAGGTCTGGCTGGGGCTGCAGGAGGGAGGAGCGCTCCATCCAATAGCACGGCTGGAGAACCTGAGTCTCAGGTGTTGTCAGATGGGAAACATCTGCAATCCACTACGCTCATTAACAAAGAAAGAGGGAAGGAAAAAGAAAAGAGAGGATAGAGAATATGCATGGCTAATAAAGATTTTATGAGAGCGAGCACATAATTATAAACTTGATAGATGAGATAAACAAACAAATGGAAAAGGCAGCAAAGGAAACAGAATGAGAAACGAGTCACACTCTGAGCAGGGGAAATCGGGAAGTCACACCAGCGTGGATACCAAATCTCCTAAACTTTATCCTTGCTTCCCAACATTTTCACCTTCTCTAGGAGCAAATGCCAGAACACGTGTCAGAATGATGCTTGCTAACATCACCCAGCTACTCCTCACAATGACAAGGGGTTCCCTTCCTTACAGGACTGGGCACCAGCAGGTCCTTCCCTAGCCCTTAGGTTTCGTACAGCCACAAACTTCATACCTCTGAGAGCTCTACACTGGAGGGCTCTAGCCATCAAACAATTCTTCAGCCTAAAACACTAACCCTTCCCAGACTCTAGGGAGAGGTGGAGAAAAGAAAATGGATAAATGAATTCACAGTGTCCTTGCACTCTGCCTACTGCACAATAGCCCTCCATCGATCACACGCAGCTACTGCCAAACAGCTACAGAGTAATACAAACTCCTCCACGCCTATTATATCACAAATACTTGATGTTTGCTTTGAGGAAGGAAATAGAAAGGCTTCGTGTAAGTGTTTACATCCACCTAACCATGTTACAATAGACACATACTGATCATCGCACAGGGCTGTTCAAGTTAGTAGGAGACTAAGTATTTCCACTTAATTCAACAGGCCTGCAATTGGGCCCTCTGATGCTTTTCATACTTAAATAGGTACCTTTACAGAATGCACAGAATAACTGGGAAATATGCTTGGTTGGCTGGAGTAAGAAATGGCACAGAACAGACATAAACCCAGTGGAATTCCTTTCTGAGCCCCACGGGAACCCAAGGATCCGTCACATCACAGCAAGGTGCCAAGACTCTGGGTATCACTGGGAACCTTCATGAAGCTTGTTAACCTTACTGAAAAGGAAATGGTACATACGTATGTGCCTTTTTTTAGGTTATGCTGCCAAGGCAAAACCGCTGTTCATGGCAGTTTCACTGAACACAAAGCTGCTATACTTTGTTCCCTGTATAAGAGCGTGCTAGAAAAAGAAGTGCAAATGCCTTAAAAGGGTAGGAGCTGCCACCATCTCCATTTCTGCTGATGTCAAAGTGGTTTTGAATGCAATGGACCCAACCTGCCACGTGTGCACACATTTGTCAGTACTCTGCCTTAGGATCCACTAGTTGTATCCACGTGCACTGCACCTCCCCAGCAAGGACTGCATGTGTGCCATCCCTTCAGAGCACTGACACCCATGGGAGGAACCCCAAAGCCCATCTTCACCACCACCAATCTCTCCATCTTTTAGATTTTGAGAAAGTTTGCACCAGTGCTCATGGAGCAATTGCATCCCCTCCCTCCTCAGATGGGCTCTGCTGATGGCATCCTGCTCCGCGCAGACAGAACAGCAGGGGAAGCAGAGCAATGCAAAGCTAAGTCTGTCAAATTGGGCACTTCCATCTTAAGAGCAGCTGTAACTTTTAATGACACGAAGGACAATAGCAATTCTGATGGAGATGATTTTTGTAGCTAGTTTCAGGTGGTGAATTTATTGGCAGGAAGCAAGAAAGAGAAGAAACTGACAAAGAACCCGATGAATAAAATCGGAGGTGAAAATGGTTTCCACATTACAGCTGAGGTGGGAAGTCATAAACCACGGGAGATGAATAAAGAGAAACTGGGACAGCGTTCATTGAAGATACTCCTGGAGTTGAAATTAGAATCATTTTCATTGTTATTGAAATTGCCTGTGATCTCAGGCAGATTAGCAGGAGATTGCAGGAAAGTTCAGAGGATGCTTACAACGGATAAACCTGGCAGATGTCAAACTGCAGAGAACGGTGAGTCCCACCTGAAGGCAAGACAGATTCCAGCACTGCTCCTTCTGCCCTTACTACGAGCAGCACACAGGTCACTGTCTAGATCGTGTGAGAAGTCTGGTAAATGGCTCTGCGCATGTGTACATGTGCGCCGATACAAGAATGTGTGTGGGGCAAAAACTGCCATCGGTTTTGTCACTTAGAAAAACAACCAAACACATCCATCCAACTTGGCAGAGACAGAGTATCAGCTACACTACAGCAACCGCAATGGATTTCCCATTGGTGGAAAGTTGTTCAAATAAACAGTCTGGTGAGTGATTACAGACGAGTATAATGACAGAAAACACCATCGGGCTGCAAATGATTTTGCAACAGGAAAAAAGTACTAAGTCATTAGATAATTTACTTGCAGCGAAATACTGGAGCTGTATCCTACTCACATGGAGAACTGGCAATACAAATGAGATGTGCCATCCAAAACTTGAAAAATGCTTGCACCATGCTGCAGATGGGCTAAAACAAGGAGCTGGATTCCAAGAAGCTGATCCTGAGATTCTGTTTTTCTAAGGGAGCCTTCAATACCAGGCTGGAATGCAGTGGCATTTCTCACTCAGTGCAAAAGACAAGAGATGCAAATAGGTTACAGAAAACATTTTCTATAGGTGGTCACTCCACCCTACGCTCAGTGCACTCACAGCACAAGGAGTTTGAAGATGACCTGCCTAATTTTTTTTCTGCCCAGAGATGCTCTAGCTCATCAACCAAAGCTCTGTTCTGGTTGTTCCTTCCTGACACTCATCTATTTGCAGCTACCACAGTCTCTCCAGCAGCCTGGTGACCGGGCTTTGTGCTCATAGCTTTGCTACGTGCCATAGAACCCAATGGGTTCATGAGTCTCCTGGGTCTGGAGAGCCGCTCTATTATCAGCTGATGAGAGAGAAACAACCTTGAGCCCAGCACTGGCCCTTTTTCCACGGGTGCTGCACATCGGCAGTCTCATGGTTGCTTTTTTCCACTGAGAGCATAACAACATGACTCTGCACTTCTGTAGGAATGCTCTCTTTGTTTTGATATATGTCTCATTTTATTCCTGACAATGGTTGTGGACCCCGGGGCAGAGGGAACCGAGGTCTGCACTGCTTTGGAGATGATTTTTATGACTTGATTATGATACTTTTTCAGTTCAGACATGCACAGGGAACAGGACTTCTTTCAAAAGAAGATACAGATACGATAGGACTGTGGCTCAAATGTGGGACGTACAGCCCCACTTGGACATAGGCAAAATGTCAGTGTGCTCTTCACATTTGTTAGGCTCTGTGTAAACTGGGAGGGAAACCAGACCCAGCTGGCAGCTTTCTGCTCTCCATTCCTTCCTGTCTGCTCTCACCACTGCCCACAAAAGAGCCATATCAAGGATAAATTCTCCTGGGGTAAGGAGAAGGGAACCAAAGACCTGTTTGGGAAGCTGATCCGTTCCATGTTAGATTTCCCTAACTGCTGCTTCCTTCTTCATCCACACCAGAAGATGGGAGAAGTTGGGAAGATCAGCAGCTTCTTGCTGACTACTTTGCTCTTGCTCACCTCCACAAGCTCAGGATTTGCCCTGGTGCAGGTGCTGCAGGCGCTGCAGGCAAGAGCTCCTCACACATCTCTGTTAATGCGCTCTGATGCTTTACCCCCTTTTTCTATTCCCAAGAAAAGAGATGCTGGCTGAAGCCAAGCATATGTTCAAGCAGAGGTCCTGAGCTGAGCTGTTTTTTTCACTTTTTGCACCACTCTGTGCTGTTGCTGACAGCACAGAGGCTTAAGCCCTGTGTCCACACCATGGGTCTATGCCAGCCCCGAGCACGTCTGCTTGGGTTTGCTGGGCTTTTGGTTTCCTTTGTTCCAGGCTTTGACACTGGTACGGTTTTTACTGCATGCTGAAAGCAGGGAGAGGGCAAACAGACTGTATCAAATGCTGACTTGCTCCTGGCTTTCTCTCTCATTCTCCATTATCTGACTTTCAATGGTCCAGCCCAACTTGTGACTTTCTGGCAGCTGGCAATGCGGATGAGGCTTCATCAGTAACAAGCCAAGTCCACAGAAGAGGATCTAGATGGGGCTGAACATCCCAGTGGGATCCAGGTCAATTTTTATTTTGCAACTAGTCTGAGCATTGCCATTAGCTGACTTATTTAATTACAGTTTTAAAAACAATAACTAGGATAATTATCTAATTAAGCATTACTTTTAAACAGCGCAACTCTGCACAAAGCACGTTCCAGCAGCAAAAACCACACCTGTGCCCCCCCTTGCTCTGGTAGGACATGATTGTCGAAACCTTCTGCCCATCATCTGGGAGCATTTCTATGGGAAACACCCTTAGTAATAAGCTGACAACTGGAGGACCTCATGTTCACCACTCCTACAGAGAGCCCAGGTGACAGAGAGGGACACAGCCTGAGCAAGCCAAGGAACAAACATGTCTTACATTGGCCTTCCCGAGCACCGTCTTGGAATCCTCAGACTGGATTCTACTCTTTCTCTGGCCATGCAGACAGATATTTCCAGCTTTCTGGCCATCCCCCGCTTCTGGCTGCAGGCAGAAGCAATGGGCCATTTCCTGGAGCGAATATCCGAAAGCACAGCCACAGCTTTGGCCATACAAACATCAGGCACATGTTCATTCCTGTGTCATATTTACTGGAAAAATACCAACCCTTTGGGTTTGCACGCACAGGCCAAATCCTGCACTGCACCGAGGGATGATGGCTGGTGAGTAAAAATATTCCTGGTGATTCTCAATCATGCTGCTTTGGGTCTCGTCTGTTTCAAATCAGGGGAAAATATACTTGTGGTGCACCCAGCGCCACTGAGCTCTGAGCTTGTGGGGCTTTCACATATCCCTGCCATCTGGGGAAAACAATGGCCTTTTTGTAGCCAAATCCTCAATGCAGCCCATCACCTTTCACCTACTATAAAAATATACTCGTGTGTAACGTAATATAAATGTTATAGGATCAGTAGCTAAGCACATGATATGATGTAAAAAACAGCTATCGCTACAGATCAATCTCCAGCATGCCTATCTATTTTCGTATGTTTTCTTGGTACAAATTATGACAGAAATAGAGTAAGTCAGTAATTTCAAATTCCTTTGCATAGACATTGTCACTGTAATTTTGCCAGGAGGGAGATAATAAATCATACTTTTCCATCTGACTGATGTTCTGTTTCCCCTGTCTGATTTCAATGGCTCTATGCTATCTTATGAGCTGGCATTGTTCATGGCTCCTTTTATTAAAGCACAGGCACGTTATTGAAATTTCTTTTGTATTATGATTTTCTAGCCATACGTGAAATTGCAGAACACACAAGAAGGGAAAATATGCCCCATTTCTTTGAGTCATAATAGGAAAAGAAAAACAAAGCTGCTGCACATATCTCAGAGAGAAAAATGCTAATATTAAAATATGGGCCCTATGCTGGCTTGGGTTAGTAATCGGTGTCTTGCAATTTATGAGCGAAGATCTAGAAACCACTATTGATTTGGATCACTGCTTGCCTACTACCAACAGATTTTACTAATGTTCCTTCTTGCAGTTACGAGCTCACCGTGATTTGAGCGCCTTCCAAGATGCACCAGGAAAGCGAACACGTGGACAAGAGCAAAACGCTCCATCAAGAATCTTCCCTTTCTCCTCACTTTGATTTTCTTTTGTTTTTTTTGGTGGCACTTTTGGAAGCTTCTCACACAGAAGTTGTCGCACCTCTGCTCTCTCACGCTGTTGTGATTACTGACTGGGGAATCACTCTGGTCTTCATGGCCTTTACCCAGTGGCAGAATGCACACACTCTACTTCAGGGACTAAGAGGTGCTGGGATGGCAGCTGAACCAACTCTTGACTCCGCTAACGCCTTCTGATGAGAAGGTATTATTTTGTTAAGTTCTATTAATATAATTGCATTAATAAAACATCTTTTTAAAGAGCATTAACAAAGGAGAAGGAGGTGCCGCTATTCCAAAGCAGAGCTTTTCATAATGAGCTGAGAATTAGCATACAATAATGCCGCACTTATAGAGTCCCTCATTCATTTTGGATTCTGATTACAACCCAATGATCCCTGCAAGAGCTGAGATCCCCACTGTGCAAAGCGCTGCTCAAGAAGACATCAAGTCGGTGAGATACAGGAGCCCCGACTGCAGGATTACGGGTGATTTGCAGACAAAGATACATTGGAAGGAAACACAAGAAAGAAAAATAAAGGAGAATTCCAGGAGTGAAGTCCTGGCTCTTTTCAAGTCAGCAGAGATTTTGTCCTAGAACAAAGATAAAATTTGCCCTTTCCCTTTTTTTCCCTACACAGCGAGACGGCCTGTCCTTGCGCAATGGGCTGTTCTCTCACCCCTCCACACCTGTGATTGATGCAAGGCCAAACCATCCAGGCATCACAGATGGGCTTTATGAGCAAGGATGGGCTGGGAGGGGAGCAGTGTCAAAGCCAACGGGTTGCAAGAAACTGCCAGTTTTGTGTTTGTCAGAAAGAAGAACCACCCAATAAATGTCCCTAATCTTCAGAGCTGCTTCCAAGCCCAAGTTCACAACTGCAGGTTGAAGGGAGCCGTTGTTCTTCAGACAGAAATATTACCAAGCTGGCAAAGCTGGGATGCCCAAAGCTTCCCCACCCAAAGGATAACTCACCTGAAGGCAAATGGAGAAATTCTACTACCTCTGGCTACAAGATTTCTGCTGGTGACTTTGAGGATGGCATCGTGCTACAGGAAGCCGCGTCACCAGCAGCATCTAACCCGCCGGGACAAGGGGCAAGTTCCCACCTGCATGGCCCAAAATGAAGAGAATGTTTCAAGACATCAGCTTGGCAATCTCTTGTGAACTCATCGCCTGCTTCCCAGCAGTGGCACTCTGCCACGTATTCACAGAGGTCTACGGATGGTTAGGCTGGATATGAGGGTGTGGGAGACTAGGACGTCATTAGAGACTTTGCGAATGGACAAACTAAGAATTTCCCAAAGGCTGTGGCTACAAATGTACCTTCACCAAGGCCATAAATTGCATTTATTAATCCGGGTAGGCATGCACTTTTCTGGCAGTAAGTTATGCAGCTGAGAGAAAACTAATCAGCACTTAGGAAAGCTGTTGTCTCACTGACATTTGCACGATTTCTCCATCAGCTGCCAGCGAACATTCATCACACTGGCGGGATGCTGTCTCCTTTACTTTACATAAGCTGCTGTCTGGGAAGATTCATTTAACACCCAGCCATGTGCACTCCCAATAGCCAAGACTGCTGTCTGGTTTGCTATTTGCTTGTTTTTATTCCCTGGAAGAAAAGGGAGGTCCTGCAACCTCAATGCAAGCAAGTGCAGAGCTCTCGGGACTTGGACCTTAACCTGAAGGATGGAAATCAAAACTCAAGGAGGCTGCAAAGTGACCCCATGAGTAACCACCAGACTCCTCTGGGGAAAACAGACACAGTGCCCGAGACTTGCAGCATCCTTCACACTGACCCCTAGACTGCCATCACCCCACGATTGCTCCGGGAAGGACTGCGGGAGACCTAAGAGAGCAGATTTGAGGCCAACAAGGAGAGAAGTGAAAAATGAGGCTGGGAAAGAGATCACCATAAAAGCAACCAGCCCTCCCCTTTGCCTGCAGCCTCGGCTGGAGGCATGGATGAGTCCCAGGCAAACAGAGGGGACAGGCAGGCTCCATCCATGCAGCTGGAGCCCAAAGCCCTTAGAGATCTCCTAGGACCCATCACAGGGCTATGAAGATCCTACACGGGCTTACTAAACCATCTGCAAGGGACACGAGGTCTTACAAAGCATGCAGAGAGACTCCTAATGGGTTTAGATTTACAACTGAACTTCAGTTTAGCATTTCATCGGTACGTGCTAATGATTTAGGGGCACAAGCATAAACATTTGGACAGCTGTCTCAGCTGGATGGCTTCTTGTCGTGTTTATATTTTGTGCTTACGACTGCTGTGAGTCAGAAAGATTAGAGGTACAAAATCAGCCCACTAGAAAAAAAAAAGAAAACTAATTCTTTAGGAAACGGGCCTTTAGAAGTACTCTTTTACCCTGAGATAGTCACAGCTCCTGTCAGTGGTAAGAAAATAAAAAGATTAAATTGCATTTGGATTTTTCATCCTAAGCCTAAAGAGAAACCCAAAAACAAGATGGGAAAATTCTCCCAAATGGCAGCCTTTCACCAATTCTGATTTCCCAGTGAAAACCAATTTCCTGGAGAAAATAATAATCCTAATTTGTGCAGAGATCAAGCAGCTAAAATTTCTACATGGTGAGTCAGTCCCGGTAACAGTAATAGAGCAAGTACGAATGTTTGTATGCAGACACACACGCTGAAAGACACCTGCAAAAGGTTTTCAGATGAAAGCTCTAATGGGCTGCCCAGGGAGTGGTGGAGTCACCGCCCCGGAGGTGCTCAAGAAATGTTTAGATGCTGTACTAAGGGATGTGGGTTAGTGGGAAATGCTGGTGGTATGTAGATGGTTGGACTGGGTGATCTTGGAGGGCTTTTCCAACCCTGGTGGTTCTATGACACCAGTGACTCCGCTTCCATTGAAAGCGGTCTGGTTTTGAGTTGGAATGACTGGAGAAAGCCTCTCTTCTTTGGCAAAGACAGAGGTCAGTGTGTGAGGAACAGACTCCAGAAAGTTTGCAGACCCTATAAATCCACCAGGACGAGAGAATAGCAGAGTTCAGAGTCTATAAAAGCTATGGACTGCTCAGGATTTCTTCTACAGAGTTGGCTGATAAAATCTTGGTTCTGTTGAAGCAAACAGCAAAATAACCCAATGCTTCAATGACGTCAGCATTTCCCCTCAGAACAGCAATTTTCTGAATCTTGGAAGCTCTTTGTTCTTTTTTCCATATTTCTTTTTCCCCAAAACACCCCTGGAAGCACACACACTGATTTTCCACTGCCTGAATCTCTATAAGGAGCAAGAATTACTCACTCTAGGTAAACACACAGATTCTCCCCAGAATCAGCTTCTGCCCTGTTGCACAAAGCATCGGGCTCTCCGTAAAACACAGAGCTTGAGATCAAGAGCTTGACCACGAATGCAGCTAGAGCTGAAGGATCCCACATTAGACCCAGACTGGATGAGCCACCACCTACTCTGCCTTTTTCTGAGGATACTGGAGCTTTGCAGGATACCCTGCAGTTGTTGAACACAACAGACACCTTTCCTCCATAAATTCCACTTCTCTACCTTTTAATCCTTTACCAGGTGGGATTACTTCTTGCAGGTAAAGTGATTAATGCTTCTGAACTTTCTTCACGTGTAAGAGGTACTTCCCTGAGCAGGTCCATCTCAATATTCTCCCACTGCTTTCCTAAAATCCCTCCAAAACTACTCCTTGCAACTTTCCCAACCATATGCCAGAATGGGATGCGAGACCACTGGGGGTCATTTGTGGGATGAAACTGGGACAGCCTTTGTAGGACAAGAAGAAATTGTGATTTAAGCAGCTCACAAGATCAGCATCTGCATGCTCCTCTGCAAAGCAGAGAACAAGATGAGCAGAATGGCCCTTGAGGATATGATCCTCATGTATTTGTTTTGCACTGTTTAAGGCTCTAGATTGTCTTGGCCATACTGAACGATTCCAGCTGCAGATGGATGGCAAAAGACGAATGCAAACTACACGTGATAGAAGAAAGAAACTAAATATTACCTTCACTGAGAATGACCAAAAAATAGCTGGGAAAAAGGGAACTGCAATCTATGCTACAAGAACTCGCGCAGTACTAAGGTCTATATGGAAGCACTTTCACTGTCAGAGAAGAAAACACACTGGCCAGTGTATAATGAGATTGGGTATACAGCCACCAAGAGTTATAGGCTGCTGTTAATTAAGGAGGCATGAATTTTAATGCCACGTGACCAGGGAGAACAAACTTGTATATACCTGTTGCCTTTACAGACCCCATTCTTCACTGTGGCAAGCAGCTTTCCTTAGCAGAATTGAAAACATGTAATCCAACTTCTAAGAATGAGAGGTGCAGGTTGTGTAAAGGGTCATGGCATTTGAAATCTGGTCTCATTTTCACAACGCATTCCCAAAGGGTTTCTTCACAACTTTTCCAACAGGAACTCTACTTTTTTGTAACTGAGCTTCTCTGTACTTCAAATGGTCATCTTACTATAAATTAATATTTTGCCATTCTGAACAGCCTTACCACAGTTGCAATGAAAACATTCCACACAGCCTGCAACCTACTTGCATTATGTTACGGTTATAAGCAACAACTCTCAGTACTGTGTCATCATATTCTGTTATCCAAATTGGAAAAGGGGATATCAAAGAGCACCCAGCATTGGTTTACCACTACTTTTACAGACCCCTCTGGTAGCTCAGTTCATGCTGAGAGCAACCAGGCAAGTTGTCCAGCATTGCAGCATCAGAGGATCAGCATTTCACTCAGGGACTTCTGGCTGATCTGAGTGCATGTGAGGAGGAAGGTGGCACCTTTTGCATTAGTCTGACCTCTGTCGCAGCTGAAAAGATCTTTGCTATCAGCAGTAAGCAAATACCGAGTGCCTCTGAGAGTCCCCAGCAAATCCTCTATCACACTAATATGAAAACCTGAAAAAAAGTGTTCCATACCTTAAATTCCTCCAATATTTTGTAATTTTTTCCGTGATATTCACAAAAGTTTTTCACTTCCTTGCATTCCGGGCAGCATCCGTTGTGTTCCACTTTTGTACACTTTGGGTGGATTTTAGGGCATTCGGGTTGATCGCAAACAGGTCCATCCTCAGTACAAACGCAGGGACAGTTGGAATGCCCCGGGAAAAAACGTTCACCCAGTTTGTACACAAAGCCACTGTCATCCACGCAACCCTTCCCTCGGTAGTCATCAAAGATCAGATTGTCATTGCTGGAGGTCTGGTCCCCTTCATCGGCGGGGTAGTCTTCGTGGTTGATGGCAGCCGGCGTGACCAAGCCAGGGATTACAAACAGCAGTATCCAGGCTTCATGGATGTGAAGAGCCATCCCCCTCCTCAGCTTCTCCATGGGATCTCAGGGCCGGATAGAAACAGCTGCTTCCATAAGGAGACCAGTGTCGTGGTCTGAAAGCAAACATTCTTAAGTGAGAACTCAAGCTATTAAAGAACATCGACTAATAAGGGCTATACCTTCAACCAGCACGAAAGAATAAATCAGTGCTTTCAAACTGTGCAGATAGCTATCACTGTTTCATTTGGAATAAGCCTCTCCTGAGTTATGTGTAATGAGAATAAAGCACATGAAATACATAAATCAGACACACTTCTTTAAGCGTATGCCCACAAAACATCTCTATACAAATGGTGGCTCAGAGAATCTCCTCATTTTTATTTCCCTCATGTGCAGAGTTTTCTGTTGCACCAGAAGTTAGAGCAGCTGCCTGGAGTCGCATGGGGATAGACAACCCAGAGGGATTTGAACCCCAGCTTAAGCATGGCCTTAACCTCCTGTTGCGGCCACTGTCCCTCTGTGCTCCATGTGGCACACAGCCCTCTTCATCAATCGGTGCGGGGCTGAAGAACAAGGGAAGCACACTCTGCAGGCAGATCTGCATCCAGCACAGAAGATGGAGCTGGATTGTACTCGTTGCGTGAGAGGCAGAGCAGCAGAGTTTCACATGCAGCATTTAGGAAGAGGAAGAGGGGCTGCCTGGGCTGCCAGCAGCAGGTCTGTATGATCCCGACCAAACACACGACGTGATTCTCCTCCACTATTCAGCATTCCGGTGCTTCCCTGAGAGAAATGCTGAGAGCAGGATGCTAAACGCCCGTGTGTTGTGCAGAGCTGCTGAACTGTGACTGGAACCTCACTAAAACTTCGGGAGCGCCACAGCACAGCACAGGGAGAAGCTTCGCCTGGCCCCAGGGCTGAGCTCGGAGTGAGGCTCCGTGCATCCCTGGGTGTGCAATTGGCTGCCTGCTGTGCCACATCACCGCCCGGCCCCACAAAGCAGCAGCTGTGCGGTGGGTTCTGACCCCGCCAGGGAGGACCAGGCAAAGTGCCGCAGCAAACTTTTCAGTGAGATAAGATGTCAGCTAAGTATTGAGGAGGGGAAGCACTCACCAAGCATGGCTCATCTGCGGGCAGGCAAACGCACAGCGCGCAACACGCATCGCCTACACGCACAGCCAAACATGCCCCCCTCCACCCCCAGGGGGTATTTCTTCAGCACTGGGATTTTGGATGGGCTGCAGATGTTGAACAATTCACTCTCCTTAGCTGAAGGAAAGCAGCAGTGCCAGCAAGCCTTACTCCTGGAGAAGCAGTTGAGGGATCCTGTTGACAAAGCAGTTTTTCCAAAGCCACAACAGAGGGAGACACCGGATATTACACAAGCTTTATCAAATTCAAAATATATCTTCTTAATTGGAAGTGCTAGCTGCATTCCCACCGCAAGGACTGGGCACCCTCTTACACCTGCCAGCAGCACCTATTGTAACGTGGTGTTTGGGATTCGGGAGGTTCATGCTGCTTTCCCCAGCTCCAAAGTGGACACCCACCTAAATGCTACAGGTAGGTTACAATACTGCAAATTGGTGGATGTTTAGGAAACAAACACAACATAGCAGGAGCAAATGAAGTAATTCATGTCCAGGGAAACATGAAACAATGGAGAGAAGGTGCCAGAGTTTGAGGAGGGAGCTCTCCAAATTAAAAACCAAAAGTTCTCTGAAGCTCACAAATAAGATCACAGTGCTTCCTTACAGCCTGTGGCCATCCGAGCCGTCCCACGGCAACTGCCAGGTGGTGATCCTGGGGATCAGACAGAATGCAGACAGCTCGCACCGACAGACTGCAACAAGTAAACAAGCGCCACTCTGCTCGCAATTAGTTTACAGCCCAACTTTCTCATCATTTCTCATCGGGAGAGGGGCCGGGACCACCGCTAGGTGCCTGTAGTAAAATGCTTCCATCCACCTTCCCTCTCCCCGAGTGAACAATTCACACTTACCTAATCAGGCTCGGTCTGAAAGCTGCGAGGGGTCACAGGCCAACATGGACTAAAAGGTTAGACAAAAATTAGTGAAAGCAGTTCCTCCTAATCACATTTTCAGCGTTGACTCACGGACAATCCCTTCTCCTCCACCTCCCATGGCAAAACGCAGGAAAGCGGCAGCCCAGCAACCACGGCATGAGAATTAAGCTTTCACCCGGCGCCGAGGATTCAGAGCGAGCAGCGGCACGGCGCTCCGGAGGCAGGGATGCCGCGGAGAAACCCCAATGCCAGCAGCGCAGTCATCGTGGAGAACTTGGGCTGGATTTCCTCAGGTCTCGAGTGGAGGGTAGGGAGACGGGGGAGGGGGGGGGGGGGGGGAGAAGGAAAAAAACACAACAACAGAGAGATCCCCTCCCTATGCCCAGCGGATCTCTTGCAGTGCAGGATTTGCCACAGCCGGGGAAGGAGGGGGGAGAAGCGGGGCGCGGGGGCTGGCGAGGCGGCGGGCAGGCAGAGGGAGGGCGGAGGAGCCCGGCGCCCGGCGGGCCCCGCTCCCCTGCGGGGACTCCCCAGCTCTGGGGATGGGCATGGCCACCCCGCCCTCTATTAGTGATAATAATAATAATAAATTTTAAAAAAGAAAAAAAAAGAAAAAAAAATTTTTTTTTGAGGGCGAGTGGGAAATAAAAAAATAAATATATATAAAAAAAAGAAGGAATGGGGGAAAAAAAACAACAACAAAAAACAAGAGGAATCCAGCTGCGGGGCCGCGGTGCGGGGAGCGGCACGCAGCCCTGCGGTGATCCCACTGCCGTCAGTGCTGTGCTCCCCAACTCGGCCTCCTTCCTGCCCCGGCGGCGGCCCGAGCGGTTGCTGCATCCAAAATCCCACCTTGCTGCATTATTAAAACTTCCCGTCTTCCCGCAGGCTGGAATTGGGGAGCCGTGTGCCGGTGGCTCCGCTGCGATACGCTCACAATCGATCTCCTTGCAATTCGGCTGCTCTGTCATTAGGCGTCATTGTAAAGCTATTTCTGCCGGAGCGACCGAATGAGGGATGCTGGATGCTGGGGAAAACAACGTAAAGAAAGCCAAACCAGGGCTTTTATTGGGTTAAAACGCAGGGTAACACTCCTCTCGTGCAACTATGCCCCCTGCAAACATTAACTACTGAAATGCTTCGCTAAGCCCTCTCTGCTACGCTGTTTTTTCCACGGAAAGCATTGAGGCTGAGGCTCCTGAGGTCCAGAGGCAGACTGTGCCGTCGGCAGCCCCCGAGAGCAGCCGCTCTGCCAGGCGATGGAAGGCCACGCTCTGCACTTCTGTCTCGCCGTGGCCCCGCAGGCTATGGAGCTGGCCCAGCCCCAGCTGCACAACCTTCACAGCCCCATCGCTGCTCGCCACGGCCACGGTGCGACCTGGAATGGAAACACAGAGCAAAGTTAGAGGGTTTGGCAAGGGCAGTGGTGCCAGGAGTTTGGAGCTGGGCAGTGTAAAGATGAACCACGTCTTGCATGCCTCCGTTTGCTGAGATAAACGATGGGAAAATTGAATAGATCAATGAGAATGAGATTGGACTCAGAGTGATTAAGTGAATCTGGAGACCTGGGTAACGCTACTCATTAAGGGCACAGCTTTTCCACTTGGGTGCAATCATTTGGGGCCAGATTCTGACACGCAGGCTGAGAAGCAGAGAAGCAGATGTTCCACTGATAGCTGGAGGTATCAGAATCACACTGTTACATTGCTCTTCTTGGACAGCAGGGGCAGTTCTCAGCCAAATTGCAGAGAGGTTGGGCATCCAACCGAACCGAATGCCCCGCTCCCTCAGAGCCTTATGGAAAAGCCTTATGACAGAACTAGGGCTAACTAAGTCAAAAAGGTTCTAAAGAGTCTGCAGTTTCCATGTACTTACTGACAAACCAGACAGACCCAGGTTTCATCACTCCCAATGATGCAGAAAGTCAGCTGTCCTCCTACTTAAATACCAGCATGGGTACCAGGTGTTAAGCGACGTGTTTAGCACATTTATTTACCTTGCCACCAGATACAGGCTCCCTCCTTTTGGAAACTGTAATAGCCATAAGGGCCACATACAGACAAAAAAAAAAAAAAAAATTAAAAAAAAAAATCAAGGAAAAAAAAAGAAAGGATTGACACATTCATTTCAGAGCCGATGTGGTCCTCCCAGCAGAGAGATCCAGTCACGACCTTGGCCAAACGCCTTGTTCTGCTGGGAGCAAGTTCAATATGCCCTTCAAATGATTACAGCTCTTTTCACGTATCAGTATTTTCTTTCTGAAAGCAAAGATATCACCAGCAGAGGAATAACTAATACTGACACTGACAAAGTCCATCAGACACTACGGCCATCATTTTGGGGAAGATTATGAAAAATGGGAGAGGTTTGGGCCGTTTTAGTCATGTAAGGAATTCACCAAAAAGCCAATGGGAACCTATATGGGAAGAATCCGTCCTCCTAGCGTGAATCCCATGCAAGCCACAGTGCTGGCTGTGACCATACAATGTTGCTCATCCAGGAAACACATCGTCCTTCCACTCAGCCTAATTCACAACAATGATCGTCACATTGGCTCACTTGACAACCTGGGAAGCAAACCAATGACACTTCTCCATCTCTCCAAGGAAACACATAGTCTAAAGCTGCTCACAAATGCATTGAGAATATTTAATCACGCGTTATGCTTAGTGTAGTTATGGATGTCTCTGCAGGAAAGGCAACTGGAAGGTAGAGCTAACCATGATAAATACACCCTATTTGCAAACCTTTACAACTACCCAGTTTCCTCATCTAGAACAAAGCCTGACACAGCAAAGATCTGTAGGATGGATTAGAGCGTCCAAAGCAGCAGATGTGAATATTTATTACAAACTCTCTTCCAGGAAGTCTTTGCTGACAGAAGCACTGCATATGGATTTCACTTGCAGCCAGGCTCTCCAGGCAGTCGCTGGGATGACTTCTCCAGGAGCCAAATAAATGCCATTTCGCCTGGAGCCCCGACACCGCAACAGCTGGGCAGGGGGTTAATGTCACTTTCAGCCTCCTCAAAGCCATAACGAAGTGCTTGTTAAAAACAGAGGACAGGAGGGAGACAAAAATAAAAGGAAGGCTTGGACAACTGCAGCCTGCCAGTAGCTTATGAGGTGCAACAACACATCTCCCCATGCCAGGGAAAGGGCTTGGGTGCAGAGGGCAGCACTGGTGAGGAGTAGCGTCTCATCTCCCACGCATTTGATGCCTACCACCCCGTGATGCACTGCTGCTGCTGGCAATGAGCACAGCAACTCCTTGCTCTGTAGCAGAAGGATGCACTGCAAATACAGGCAGAGAGGGGAGAAAAATGCACCAAATGAAATCGTGTTCCAACACCCGTTGTGTCACCGCTGATCTACGGCACCCATAACGCTTTGCTCATTATAATGTAAATTTACTCCCCCTTTCCTTCCAAAAGGAGATGTTTCTTTTTGGGAACAAACTGTGTTTTATTGCTCTTTCAAGACATTCTCCAATTAGGAAGCCAAACAAAATCTATTACATAATTGTCATGCGAAGGCCTGTTTTGATGAAGGACGCTTCATGCACTAACAAAGGCACTTTGATATAACACTCAGAGCAAGACAGAAGCCTGGAAATAAATGTTCCTTCATACACCTTCGGGTCAACTGTCAGGTGGGGCAGGTCTGTGCAAATCCACTGCGCTCAGCAGGTAATGCAGAACTGCATCAAAGTGAACAGTTTCTGATTAGAAGATGCAGAGCACCTCCAGATCTCAAATTCAAGGTTGCACAGACGTCCAACTCATGCAAAGCTGCTGCAGATCTGCTGGTACACCCACAGACCAGCAACACGGGGAGATAACCCAAACTCCAGCCCTGAGCTCATTCTTCCTCCTCCACCTGGCAGCAGGAGTGATGACGGAGCACATCACCATGCCAAAGAGACCCCATGGTAGCAGCCCTTGTACTAATTACATCTAATCTGTTGTTGCCCATTGCTAGAACAGAGGTACTAATTTTTCTGATGTACCCCTATTACGTCCTTAGAATAACATAAGCTCTGACCATCTGGTCATTTGCTTCAAAAAACATGCAGTGAGTTAGAGGAGGTAGAGAGAAAAGCAGCAAAAGCACCGGAAGGTTTAAACAACTTAGGTGCAAGCAGTCGCTAAAAGGGATGGTGACTTACCCCAGCAAAAATGTTTGTGTGCTAAAATGTATTTGGCTGTTCATCTTTGCTCTCTATGCACACTTGCGCTGCAGTCAAGCCCAGGATGCTGCTATGTTTCCCTCTTAGGGACCCACAGAGGAATCCATTGCTGTGACACGTACAGGGTCTAATAGCCCAGGCTGTCACCCACACGGCATGGACAAACCCCTGTCAGTTTTGGTCCCTTCCAACCCAAACTGTTCTATGATTCTATGAACCCCACTCCACCTGGAAGCTGCGATGCAGCCCACGAAGCTGCCGGCAGATGGGACGTGGTATTTCTCGACATATCTTTTAGGATGCAACTGAATTTCCCATGTGAACAGTGCCTCCTGGCTCCTTTTGTTTCCAGCATTACAGCCAGCTCCAGATGTACGTCTCCAGCCCCAGCATCCCCCAGAGAACAGGCTCGGTTCCCAGCACCACACATTGCCTGGCAAGGCTGCCACCTCCAGCCTGGCAGTGCCCTTTGCTTTGGGCATTGATGAATTCCTAAGGCCGTTCTGCTCTTTGGGCTGGAAAAATACTTGTGCCTCATAAAAGCAATCAAAGTCACCCATGCCCTTTTATTCCTGGTACTAAAGACATATCTCAACATTGTTCTGAGAACAGAACTGGACCTTAAAATCAATTAGTACCTGTGCTGCTACGTGAACACTATCAAAGCTAAAGCCACGTATGTAGATACAATACAAAAGCCATCTTCTAATTTGAACTGGGAGCTAAATTTCAAATAGTGCTGGTACACTGAAGCAATGGAATTTGTGACTGCGTTTCTTCAGAACACAAAACCAGACAAGATTAATTTGCTGGGTTGATAGAACCAAATTACCTGGGGTAGAGGGAACAAGACCTTCACTTGTCAAAAGACAGCCTGACAATTTATATTCCATAAGGTCTTAATAGAAATCACAGCCACAATTACTGTCTTCTTTGTAAAATGAATTTTGAATGAAACCTTGCCAAGACAACATTCAGTAGTTCTGTGCTGGAGACAGCGACACCTCTGGGTTGGGAAGGCAGAAAGAGAAGGTCTGGTTGCAGGCACTGGGCTCCGCAGTCAATAAATGCTCCTGACCAAAGCCTTAAGCCGTTACCTGAACACCACTGCAGCTGGGTTACTCAACAGTGGGATGCTCTCGCTCAGACACAGAGCAGAACAAGGGAAGAGAAAGGCAGAGAAGTCACCGGCCTGCAGCAGCAGCAACACCCAGAGTAAAGGATGCTGGATTTGGGCAATTGCCCAATATAATCACAGCCACTATTTTAGGCTTTATTGTAGGTAATTCAGACGTAGTGACTTTGCCAGTTTAAAAATACTTAGGCTGCCTAACCGTAAGCAAAGCATTCATCTTCAAAGACGCAAGTCCAGTTACTTCTTGATTCATTAAAATTATGATCTCGCATGGATTTAAGACATTCTGTTTAACATAACTGCATAGAGAAGCCTGGGACCATTACTGACGGCAGAGATGAAATAACGTATCAAAGAATGAAAGAAAGAAAAGCTTTGATCAATAGGGAAATGATTTTTATACACATCAGAACCAATTTAAAGAATTCTCTAGGATCAATTTAGATAGACAGAAATGCTTCTCAGCATTTATTACCTGTGGAGGGAATATTGATCCCATTCATTGATTTTTCCTATGCGCATAGAGCAGCATCTGGTTTTGGTTCTGGTTTTTGTTTTGAAAAGAAAGATGCCCTAAAATGGAAAGTATCAAGAAACGGCTTATATTTTAAGGACTTCCATTAATGGTTCAACCAGCGTCATTACTCAGAACTTCTCAACTCCAGCCCAGATGAGGTACATGATTGTTAGTCGATACAGAGAAGGGTTTTGCTGAAACCATGCTCACCGAGGGCTACTGATTCCTTGATTTTCTTCAAGGAATCTTTGCTCAGGATAATATTAGAAGTCAGGCACTCAGCCCTCCTGGATTACATACTTCCCTCTGCTCAAGTACTTTGAGTCATCAGTGGAGCAGCAGCCACATGCACGGCCACGACAGTCACCGAGCCCAAGGGGTCTCTGAGGGTCAGGGCACCTTTCTGCTGCCTGTAAAAGGTACAACACCCCAGTCCCTGCTTCAAACAGTCTGCAGTCTAAGCTTAATTTAAAAAACAAAACAACAACCACAACAACAAATGCAGAAAATAGATCAGGGAGGACAAGGCTACAGGCAATTATGAGCTTAATTAGCCATGATACTGCTGCCTTGCCATAGCAAAATGTTTTATGGCCATCCTGGCAGCAGCAGATGACTGAGCCTGTAGTCAGGTCTATGCACCGCACAACTCAGAGGCACTCAGATTGATGACACACTGCTCCCCACGCTCAGTCAGATCGGGAACACGCAGCACACCCAGAGCATCCCCAGCCAACAGGACCCGCTGCCCAGCCTGGACACCGCACAGCACCACAGCAGCCTTCTGACCTCCCTGTGCTGTGGCAGAACACCCACTGGCATGCTGGGATGCTCACCTGGGGAACAGGAGGAAATCACGGAGTGGCTCTGCAGCAGCCCATGAGCTGGCACACAGTCTGACTTGGGGTGAAGACAAAGCATTAACTTTGCAGAACCCTTGGAAGGGCGGAGAGAAAGGCAGACGGGAAGGTTTCCAAGCACTACAGTGTAAGATTCTTCATGCAAATGTTAGCATGCTTGTCTAAATAAGAGTAAATAAAACGTTTAACAGATGCTGCAAACTATGATTGCAGCGGCTGTAGATAAAACTCTTCATTACTGTCATACCATGCAGAATGTTATTTACCAAGCAGCCGACTTCACCATACGATAGATGTTCTACTTGTTTTGTTGTGTTTTTTTTTGTTCTATAAACAGCTTTCAACAAATACAGCAATTATTTCTCATCTTCCAAATGCACCCTACGTTCTGCTTAGGAATGCACTTTTTTAATGTTGTTCCAAGTCCAACCTCAACTGGGAATAAATCCTCCTCCATATTCCCCTCCTGGAAATGATGGCAACCTCCTCCTCCCTTTGCCTCCCCGCTGTGTTTATTTGGGTCTTTCCTGGGAGAGGACAGAAGAACAGTCCTGAGCAGGCTGTAATTCACTTTAATATTCCTTATAATGAAGACCAAAAGGCAAGCTGAGAAAGAGAGAAGAGGTCCAGCAATCTGCTGATAGAGGGTTTTCATATATTGGTATCAAAACAAAAAACTTTTGCCATTCTTTAGTGTAGTAACTTGTTTCCCTTCTCTGAGGTACTTAAATAGGCAGAGATTTGCCAAAGCATGCTGGAGAAAATAATCTCAGAATGCACTTAAACTCACAACTCACCTCATGCAGGTGAAGTCATTCAAACTCAGTAATCATCTGCTTAGATGATGGTAGGATCAGGAAATTGAAAACAGGTTCATCATGGCAAGAGTGAGTTATAGTACCTGGTCTTGTGATGAACAAATTCACTATCATTTGGCAATAATCAGACCTGATAGAAAGAAAGGCAGCTTTATAGTCTGGGTGCAGGCATATAATGCAGGTTTCTTAGACTCATGCATTTAAAGAAGGCAATGAAAGAAAAGAAACTGCTCGATGTAAGTTGGCAAAGGTGGAAGGTGATTTCCTTGGAAGACGGAAGAACCCAAACTGCCCGTGCAGTGTGTCGATAGAAGTATGTGTGCAGAGATCTGTCTTGGCTGAGATCTAAGTGTGCAGCATAGCAGGGCTGCGGAGAGATGGTTGGCCAGTAGGCATTGGGGACTTCTCTTAACTTCTTACTGGGAGAGAAATGCGACCGAGATGAAGGGGCATTATTTCCAGAGCTTAAACAGATCTCAGGACTCGACAAATCCTTTTTCAATCAAAAAAATCACCAGAAAGTCACTTATAGCAAAGAAAGCGTTTATCTGATAGAAGAAAATCCTTCATATAAAAGAACTTTAAGCTTTTTGTAAGGATTTCTAGACCCGGACCATTACTGTAAAGCTCCCTTTCAGTTGGACTTGAGCTTGTTTCTATTTGATTTTATTCGGCCTTTTGGTGGCATTTGGGATATTGAAAATAGTTTTAAAACAAAATAGAAAAGGCACAAACTTTAGGAGCAGAGTCTTCAAGACGTCAAAATCTTTTTGGAAGAACTCAAGGAACTCTCGGATACATTCAGAAGATATTAAAAAATAATACATTAAGAAGGAAAGGGTAAAAGAGAATCTCCACCTTCTGTCCAGAACTGGACTTTTTCTCTTGAAAATTTCTTGCAAGGGAGAATGCATACAAATAGATTTCAGCGTTAACCTTTGCAATCTATATGTGGGCACATCTTCAAGTCAAGTGCCTTGAGGAATAAAGCAAGATGAGGAGCAAGGCAAGATGGCACTCTGGCAGCAATCCTTGGGCTGCTTCCAAGCGTGGGACCTCGGTCCCACTGAGCTCAGATCTCAGATTTCAGAATACAGTGTTTGGTTTTCACATCCCCATGGAAGGGAACCGTGCCCAGCAATGCTGGCACAGCAGGGAGCTGGCACTGCCATGACCTCCTCAATTCTGGTTGGTGGAGCATCTTCAGAGAAGGTGGTCCCAGTAACACTAAAATCTTATTCTGAACAACAACTTTTACTCTTCTCTTGAATGCCTACATCAGAAGCAGCACATCCACGACTGTGCTGCATGTAACATTATCTCCATAATACATTTGCTGGTTTCTTGCTGTTTCAAGAGTCTGAGAAGAAAAAATACCATCGCTCTTATTTTAAATAAAAATTTTCATTTAAAATATAAAACTTACTGATGGGTTAACTCGGAAAAATTAAGTTACAGCAAAACTGCTGTCACCACAAATTGAAATTTATCCTGGTTTCTGCGACAAGTGAGATCCCTGAATATAGATTTTAGTGGGAAAACATGCTTTCCTCTGAACTTCCTACTTGACTGCAATGTACGCATTTTGGGCATCAATATATGTCTCATTTTTAAGTGCTCAGCAGAGCTGAGAAAATATAAAGACGAGAATTCCAAGCATGCAGGAACCGAGCTCTGACTAATGGAGACACCGCTTTAAAGGCATTCAGAGAATACGAGATAACCTTTTATTAATTTTCCATTCTTCTTCCCCACTTTCTATTTTCAGGTGCCTGCAGCCATTCAGTTAAAGCCTCTTTGGTCCTTCTTCCTTTCCCAAATGATGAGATGGATAGGCTTATGTTACGGAAGAGGAGACCTGGATGTGAGCAATGATTTATTTTTCCCTTGGATAGCTTGTGCAGCATTCTTTCCATTAACTCAAGAGGAATGACCAGATGCATAAAAGCTTTTTTGACACAGGGTGGGATTCATCTCATCTACCCTTGCCATCCCACAGTAGAAACGGAGAGCAGTTCGTTCCCATGGGCTCCAGGTGAGCAGAATCCAGTGAGGAAAACTTAATTTTCAAAGAAACTCACCCACTGATTTCAGACATCTATCACAAGTGACTGCGCACTGCCATGGAGGGACTCGATATATCTCATCAGCAGACAGCTGAGGCAGGGGGAGAGATTTAAATCCTGCTTGAAGCCTGCAAACGGGCAGCTCAAGAAAATTTGAGAAAGAAATAGAAAGAAATTCCCTAATTGCTTTGATGGCAGACTGGTGTATGCCAGAGCTGCTGATTGTGACTAGGCATCTGCAGGCACCCTGAGGCATGTAAAAGCTGCTGAAAGTCACACTTACATAGGCAATAACCGCTATTAAACCCAATTCTTAATGAACTGGTGCAATTTTCATGCTGTGGCAACAATCCATAATCTAAGTAGCATTTGGTAACAAAGCAGATCCCATGCATAGTCAGTGCTTTGTAATTCTAATAGCTCCAAGATATTGGATTCATCTCCAAATACGATCAGGAAACACTTCAATTCTGTCCTTAAAGCTCGCTGTTGTTATCACTACTATTTCAAGCTTGGAGGATGATGTTTTGTCCACCAAGATGCTTCCCCTCCCCAAAAGCCTCTCACTTAGCCTGAGTTTTTGCTTTGTAGGCTCCACAGCTCTGTAGGCTCCACATGGCCCCATGGCCAGCCTGAACAACTTACTTCACTTGTAGGTAGCCAGAAATGTGGGTTCAACACCATCCTTAGGCTTCTCCAACTTCAGCTCTCCCAGCTCATAAGTTGGTTTATTATCATCTCTTTCTAAGCTTTCCTGAATTAAAATAATGTGATTTTTAATCCTCTTTCCTGGTGTTTGCTCAGTATCTACTACAATGGAGCCCTCAGATGCTGCCTGCGCTACCCTGATAATTCAAGTGAAACAGAGCATTACAGAGCGACAAGCTTCTTTTTTCCACATTTCAACTAAGCAGTATTTTACCATGATAGTAAAAACAGACGCACAGTAAGGGTACGAAAACAAAAAGAAAAAGCAGACGTAGAAAAACAGGTTCAATAAATTCTTCACTGACTACAAAAGCTCAAAGAATTGACTTCTAACATAAGCATGTTATTGTCAACAGCGGCATCTCTATTAGGCTTGTTCCCTTTCCTAAACATTCCTATTACTGTCATTTCTCAGCTTTGTCATATTCACTGCCTTGACAGTGCAGACACTACGCTGTACAATCTGTCAGAGAGGCCAGCTGATTTCCTCCGTCTTCTGACACTTGCAGGTCTTTAATATCAGGCTGTCAGAACGCCAAAGAGAAAGGCGTGTGCTTCCTCCTCCGGTGCTGCTCCCGTGACTGCCAGCACACACACTTTTAATCATTAGCCTTGCACTGCTACGAAATCCTGGCTTTTGTGCCCTTGGAGTCCTGTGCTAGAAAATGCTGCCGGCAGAAACCGAGGGCAGAGTTGCATTAGTCAAATGAATTCTTTACGTTCCACAAAGCTCGCCTAGTTTACTTGCTGAAACTTTCTTCTCGTGACTCTTTTTGAGAGGGGAGCTGCAGTAGGTGTAAGCCCCATTCAGTGACAGGTGTAGGTGAAACTCAGCTGCTTAACACAGACTTCTCTGCACCTGGACCATTTGTCCGTAGGTCTCCTGCTACAGCAGATGAGCACAATGGGCAACACCGTTTTCTGCAGTGTGCAACTTCTCTGATCCAATATGGAACCAAGAGAGAAGAACAGGAGCCCAAACCAGGCAATGGCCTGAGGCACTGATGGCACTCGCTGCACAGGTGGAAATTCTGCATTCTCCATCCCTGGAGGCATTCAAGGCCAGGCTGGATGCGGCTCTGGGCAGCCTGGTCTGGTGGTTGGCGACCCTGCACACAGCAGGGGGGTTGAAACTGGATGAGCATTGTGGTCCTTTTCAACCCAGGCCATTCTATGATTCTCTGACTCTATGATTCCTTGCCCTAGTCCCCCAGTGCAGCAGAATGAACTAGTGCCCAGACCCATAACTATGCTGGGTTAGGTCTTTTTCAATATGTTCTGTTATAGAATCACACTTTGCATACAAAAGAAATAAAAAAGCTGGTAAAGGAGATTTGGAGCCCACAGATAACCATGCAATCGGCAGGTCTGCAAGAAACAGGAGCATGCTCTATGCAAAGCATCTACCTTCAGGTGGCCTGAGCTGGTAGAAACCATCGCTAGACACTTGTCTCGCTTCTTAGGGTCTGTACTGGTGCCCAGAAGGTTCTGATTCATGGAGATGAATGAAAAACAATCTAAGCCTTTAGCACTTGGATTGCCAAGGAACATTTGCTACAGGAACCCACTAACTTTCACAGGCACAAATCCACCAGCAAGTGCAGCAGTGAGACATGGCACCGAAGCAGAGACAGCTTCAGCAAGAGCCTTGCTCCCTGTAGTACCCAGCACTTCTCCCTGACTGAGATGCAAAGCAATAGCCCTGCTTTGTACAGCTTATCTCCTCAGGCTGGCTGGGGCAGGACTCTTACAGCCTGCCCAGCAGAGCCTTGAGGTATTATTAAAAAAGTTATAAATAATAACAAAGGCGTTTACTGCTGTGAGTCAACAGATCTCTTGGCTACATGTGAGCACAAGGCATCGACTGAGCCATCGGAGATAACATGCGGTGTCACTACCCTGGGCTGCCCCACTCCTCCTGCTGCCAAAGTGCTCACCTCTTGTCCAGTGATGGCTAAATAATGGAAGGAAACGTGGCCTGGCTGCTGCTGCTTGCAGAAATGAATGCTGCTGTCGAGTGTAACAAATGTCGTATGTCATGGAGGCATTTATGACACTAATACTGGAGCACTGGATAGTATCCAATAGCAGTCTATGGCGAGGTAATGGGACGTAGCTGCGGAGTGTTGAAAAGGGATCTGAAGCTAATACAGTTCTTACAGTATCAGGTATATGCAAAATATCCTGTAATACCACGCTCAAGTACTAGCAAAAAAAACAAACAAAAACCTACCAAAAATGCACACTGTATGATACATTACAGATTTTGCAGATTTATAGTCCTTCAGATGCAGCTCCCTGCCAAGGTTTTAAGAAGGGTTCACACTTCTGACAGTTTTACGGCATATCTTATCCATTAAATGCTGGAAATACAGGAATTGTGTTTCATTTGTTGTCATGGATCGGCACATTACTGCTTTTATTCAAAGCCCAAACATTTCTAATTCTTTATGGAATACTCATCCACTGCCTGAGAAGCCACCAGAGGTCTGAAAGAGTATGGCACAGTCCCTGTAATCTGAATGGTCAAGTAACATCTTCAAAAAGAAACTCATAGAATACAGGAACAGCCTGAGCTGGGAGGGATGCACCCCAGGGTAGGGTTGGCCCTTCTGGCTTTGGGGCAAACAGCTGACACCGAAACACATGCCATCACCAGAGCCCCCAGATCCCTATCCTGGGGCAGCTTTCTGGCCACCCATCCCCTTGTCTGTACGTAGAGCCAGGGCTGTCCCGCGGGCACAATTCAGCACAGGCTCTTGGTAAACTTCATATTGTTGCAGCTTCCACAGCCATTCCATTGGACAAGACTAAATCATAGATCAGAGAATCACGGTATGGTTTGAGTTGGAAGGGACCTACAAGACCACTGAGCTCCAACTCCCCAGCTAAAGTTTGGACACCACCCATCTGGTGGGGGCATGGAGGAAACTGCCTCGTGATCAAGGAACAACTGTTCATGGTGGAAGT
Organism: Alectoris magna; assembly: GCA_030625065.1. Lineage (NCBI taxonomy): Eukaryota > Metazoa > Chordata > Aves > Galliformes > Phasianidae > Alectoris > Alectoris magna. The sequence goes on from CM060567.1 coordinate 24,810,054, forward strand.
CCTGGCCAAGGAAGTGCCTGTGAGTGCATGTGGCTGTACAAGCATGAAGAGCTTTGTTCGCCAGCTCAACTGCTATGGCTTCACCAAAGTGCCATGGGACCTGGAAAGATCTCCATCCCTTCCTGAGTTTCTGGCTGAGGAAGAAGCCACTGCTGTCCATAGGAAGGTAAGGGCATCGACTGGTCCCCAAACGAACCGGCCCTCACAATAAACTCACACAATACCTTGTCTCAGTCAGCCCGACCTCTAGGACTGAAGTGACCCATTGGTGTGGTGATACCTGGCAGGTGGCTCAGTATCACACAGTTCATTCACTTTTCCCATTGGCCTTGGCTTTGCACAGCACTGCTTAGTAGCAACTACATACATCAGAGTGCTATTAACAGTGTTTATCTCCTAGAAGCAAACCATAGCATCATACCAGGCACTCTGAACAATACAATTCCATCACAGCTAAAATTAAGACACCCACAAGCCTTGTCCATAGCCACATTTGCCCTTAGCCACTAGCAGCCCTTATTCCCGTACCTTGCTGTCCCTCAGCCCCACACTGACACCACCTAACTCTTCTCCTTTATCTTTTGCAGTTACTCCTCTATTCCTGCTCACTCTTCAAGAGAGACTACCTGGGGCTGTTGGAGTGCTGCAAGCAAAGAGCAGCCCGGAAGAGAAGAGCCATGGCTGCCCCTGGCCCTGGCCTGCAGGAGAATGAATGTATGAGAGCCCCCAGCGGAGCAACCCAGGTGCCCAGCCCACACAGGGAGCGGCTGCTGGGCCAGAGAGGAGCCTGCAGGCAGCAGAGCCACAAAGCACACAGGCAGAAGCAAACTTGGGGCCCCCGCCAGCCAAGCTCCCCAAGACAGACAGCCCCAGGGCCCCAGGAGGCACTGCTCACAGCCTGCCAGGACCTGTGGCAGCACCAGCACCGCAGCAGTGCCAGGCTCTGCCCTATTCCATGCTGCCTCCAAGCAGCAGCCTGCCACTTGCGCTCCTTCACCACACGGCACTCAGCCCTTTGTGCTCCCTACTTTCACACCTGGCTCACTTCAGCAGGAGCTCTCACAGGCCACAGCAACACCACGGCTGCAGGCTCTCTGGGCTGCCCTGCCTTTCCTTACCTTCTGCTTTGCAATGGCCATGAGGGCAGTGGCCACGATGATGCCACTGGACTGGAAGCCCTGCACAGCCGTGCACTGCTCAATGTGCAGCTGCAGCCAGCACCAGGCAGATGCCAGCCATGGGACAGCCCCACAGCGCTGGACCCATTGCATGCAGCACCACAGCAGCCCCCCACTTACTTGCTCCTAGTTTGTAGCCTGTATGTACATAGCTCTGGAAATAGAATTTTTCAGTAAGTAACCTTCGTATTTCTCACATTCCTCTGTTTACGTATTTACCTGCTTATCTGTTTAATATTTCTGGAAATAAAACGTTTCAATAAGAAACTTTTGGTGTTGTCTTGTCCTTTTAGACCGAGTTTAAGCATTTCAACGTCTTTCAAGTCTGGTTCTACACATTCTGCAAAGTTAAGATGCTCAGGATTGGGGTTTTAATTGCAGCAACGGCAAGGAAATAACAGCCATCACTTTCATACGCAAACTCTGGATCCCAGATATACATATCCAAAGGTTTATTCAGATTCACCTCTGCCATGCCTTGTACAGTGCCAATAGGCTTGTTAGGGAGGTAGGTTTTTTTTCACAAGAGCTTTAGCAAACTAACCGAAGTAGCTAGGCCAGCACGCATAAATGAAACTTCAACAGGCACTTTTAAACAGAACCTTTTCCCAAAATTGTTTTTTTTCTGTAATTGAAAAATGTCTTTCAAATGGAACCACTTAGCATAGCTCTGAACTGTATCCAGAACGGTCATAAACTGCTGCTCACAGGCTAAGGGCCAAGATTTTAACTTCAGATATAAACGCATTAGAGGATGCCAATTCTGCTAGCAGTGAAATCTGGCCTAATATGCTTGATTTTAAAGAGTTTGTTTCTTTGTTCTCACTTCTGCTTGCAAGATCAGGGGAAGCACTTAAAGCAGAGCTCAGATGAAATATTCCTTGAGAAAACTCACCATGAAACCTCTATCCAAGCACGCTGTGCTCTGCTTCAAGCTCAAGAGCGAGCCTTCGCCAGACTCCCTTGCTCTTCACAGTCCACAAAAAACAAGAGCCCAAGCTTCAGCTCCGCCTCCTTCCAGCCACACTCCTTCCATGCCATTGCCCTTGCCTGCCTCTCAGCACCTCATTCACCTAGAAAGTTCTATGATGAGAAGTTTGGTTTTGCACTGTAAACAATCCATGCGTGAATCACTGATGAAATCGGAGGTCCTAAAGACATCAAGCAATTGTAATAAGTAGCATGAGAAGATCATTTAACTCTCACAATCTACAGATTAACACAGAATTCACGGGATTTTTTTGTCACTATAAATACACTTTAAATTAATCATCTGATCCTCTCTATTAAAAAGCAATTATGGCATAAGTGCATTAACTAGGAACCAGTTGCACAATGCGGAGACAGAACCAATCCAGGACTTGACTACTACGCATTGGTGTGGAGGTGACTGAATAACTGCTTTTAGTTTGATTTAGAAGCTGAGCTGCAGGGAGCAGAAAGAGCATCTGTGATGAAGCCACCCTGTGCACAACATCAGCAAAGCTTCTGCAGGTTTCTCTCGCCCTGGATGCCGATGCTTTTCAGGAAATCTGGAATTATTATTTCGAAGCTTTAAACAGCAGCTTTTAAACTCAAAACTAAATCAGGAAAAAAAAAAAAAAAGAGGCTCACGGATTGTAGTGGATGCTAAAGGGAGGTTCTGCCCCAAAATTAAAATCACATTTTTCCGTAGCACCTGAAAACCAGCGATGCAAATACTTCAGTCAGTGCAAAGTGTTTAGCATTGGATCTGAATGAACAAAAGAAATCGACGGTAAACTCAGGATTAGGACCCGAATCTCCTTCTGAGAACACTAAATCAAGCCAGTAAACCTGCTTTCAAAATTCTCTTTGTGCTACACGGATCAGTTCTCATCACACAGACTCCCTCAGTAGGATTCATGGGGTAAGACTTTAATTCCTCTGAAAAGCACAGGCATATTACAAACGGTTAGCATCATCCATTGCCTGTACATGCCATTTGTAGACCCATTTGTCTTCCACACAACTGTATTTCAATCATATTTTCATTAGTTACTTGTACTCTGTTTGGGTTAATTATGAAATGAAAAAGAGTACCGTTACACACAGCAGAGACGAAAAGCTGGCAAATGGAGGAGCGTAATCCACTCCCTGGCTCTCACAACAAGCTATAAATCCACACCAGCTGCAATTTGCCACCTCTATCTCAGTTCAGCTCCTCCAGCTTCGCTGGTCTGAAAACAGAATGCGATCTCCCTGGCTTTGCATTGCTTACTGGTAATCTTCCCTCCCCAAAATTCCATGTCACCGCCTCAAAATCCAGGCACAAAACCTGTAGTTGTTGTTCTAAAGCTTGGCCTAAGTTTTAAGTACGAGAACAATGAAAAGGAATGAAGTCTGAGGAGAGATTTCTTGATGCATACTGATTGCCCCTTACACCTCTGTACACTGTGACTTAACAGTAAAGGAAAGTGTAGAAACATGAAACAATTTCAGATTAACCTGGTTGTACCTGGACTGGTAAATTATTTTTAAGCGTGTAACAGCAATTAAGAGGCATAAACTGCTTCAACTGCTTCCAGAGAAGAGGAACATTCTGTCTGGAGGCGTGAAGGATTTGACTGAGGGACCGAAGACCAGCTACAGAGCTGTGTCATAGAGAAAGAAAGGATTCCAAACAACCTGTCAGCCAAGATCTCCCCTGGGGGACAGTGCAATGGGGTGGTGCTCCTCCAGCACTGATGGCTGGTTCCCACTGATTTCCAGAGTGCAACGTGAAATGGAATTGACTGATTGATACCAGACATTAGAAAAGTAGCTAGGCAGCAGCAGGAAGGAGTTAGGAAAAACGGCTTGCCAAGTAAGTGCTGTGATACCCTGAGATGAAGCATGAAGCTGTCTGCCCATACGTTCTTGCCATCGCTTCGCAATTCAGCATTCTCATTTCCCTCCCATCTATTCTGCAATTTCACGACAGAGCAAAACAAAGACAATGTTGTGAACGCATCTGATTTGCTTAAAGAACGGAGATTCATTTTTACTCATCTCGTTTGTATGTGAATGAACTCTACCAGCTGCATTTATATTGCCTAGTTTGCACAGTCTGGGGCCAACCGGAACGGTTTTAAGTAAGAGTTATTCGTTTAGCAGGAGCAGGTAATTCACTGAATACCTGAATTGTTTAGGCAAATTCCCCGTACTATCAAAGCTTTTGCTTCTCATTCGCTTACGCAGTTTATCTGTAACTCTCTAAAATGCAGTTCTTGCATCATTTACTGCATACTCACAGCTGGAAATCCACAGCTGGGTTTTAAAATCATGGCAGCGGAGGCAAAATACCAGCAACATTGAGTCCCAAGAGTCATCTCTGTCTGCTCCCACTACTGCCAAGCTCCAGATTTCTGATCTTAAGGGCCTGATGGAGAATAAATACATGTTTTGTGTTTCATTTATCTCTATGTTATTAAACCCTGTTTGTGCTTCTCCCAGATACGTGTAACGACGTGAACTTATTTCACGCCACAATGGATCGTGTCATCCAAAGTCATTATTCCCATTGGAAATACCACGGTTGCTTGCAGGCTTGGGAGCATTCGATATTCCTGCCTCAAGATTCTGTGATGGGAATGAAATTCACAGTACGTAGGTAATTACATCTGGTCCTACACTGTGAAGATACAGGCAGCCGGAGCCAAGCATGTCAATACTCTGTGTTTATATTTTTGCAAGATAGGAGAAATTCAATTTTATTCAGCTATCTCCCAGTGACTTTCTGCAACTATGTATCAGCAGAATTTTTTTTTTACTTTTTTTTATTATTATTTTAAAGATAAATTGCATGGTGCGCTATCAACGATACTTTGAATTTAAGAATAGAACCTATTAGTCTGTCACTCTTCCAGAGACACAGACCTTGAAGAGTCTGAAGAAGCAGTCTTGATGTGACAGCATAATAAGGATGTCAGGCCCCCTCCCTCCTCCCCAGATCTTCTTGAACGACATTTTCCCCAGCGAGGAAAATTAATACACTTCAGAAGTTATAAAGTGCAGGAAAACGTACATCAGCCATCAGCATGATTTTCTAAAATGAAGCAGCATGGAAACCACATTCTTAATCAACTTTCCTAAAACGTCCCCCCTGTCTTTTTCTAAAAAAAAGAAGGGAAAAAAGAAAAGGAGGAAAAAAAAGCTTCATAATGCTTTTACTGTGTAGCATTAGATTTGCTAGTGAAGTGTGGAATATTTTTCTTCTTATGTTATTAAATTTCAAAGACACGCTCCTTAGGGCTTGTCTTAAGTCTGTCATCCGCGCTGCTCGTAAAGACTCTTACCACTTGGACAGCTCCATCCCTCCCTGCGGATCCCACCGGCAAATCAATCACAGCAGCCCGGCCTCTGCTTCCTCAGCACGCCACAAGATGTTTGTATTTCATCACTGCTTAGCTGGCTTTTGTCTTTGCTTGAGAGTTGTCTGCATCGCTTAGCGAGAAAGGGACACGCACAAAGGGGTTATCTCCTTAGTGTCAGAAGGAGCGCGGTTCTATTATTGGAAGGCAGCAAAGAGAGCGGCTGGTATCTTGGAAAGGATGGGGAAAAGTTACCAAACGTAACTAGGGCAAATAAACAAGAAAAAGGAACGAAGAAAGCGAAAGTGGAGATGGATGCGAACGAGAGGGAAACGATAAAGGATGAAGGAACGCGAATCAAAGAAACGTTGCGTCAACAGGAAAAATAAATGTGCTGTAAAAACAAATTGAAGCGAAAGGAAACAAATGAAACAAAACCAGCAGATTCAATTTAAAAATAAGAAGCAAGAATCATTTCTGATGGTCTTCTCCCCACCAATACCCTCTATCCTGTTTTCAAACTCTGTGTAGAGAGGAATATGTAAATTAATGCCCAGTTGTTGAAGAAAACTAAAGACAAGCATCAGTTCAGGGTGAAAAGCACCATTTCTGACTTGCTGATGGTAGGAAGCTACACTTGCTGGTATTTCTAAGGACTCCGCAGAGGGTCAAGCACCTGAGCAAGCAGAAGACCGATGTCCTTGACAATGACTCAAGTAAACCAAAAGGATAAATATTCCAAGCACTTGGGTGTTTGTGTCACTGACCTATCTGTGTTCAAGGAAATCTAGGAAGCCAATTTCCCCAACAGGGCATGTGATGGAGAATCAGAAACTAGAGGAAAAGTCTGTGAGCAAGCCATGGGACCACTGTCACATCAGGGATTTACCCAGGGGTTGCACTCAGGTTTGGCATCTGGCAAGTGAAATACAGGAAGGTCTAGAAAGGCATTAAAATGGCTAAAATCTGAAGTTACAACATTTCAGAGCCAATACAGCTTCGGAACAACTGCCAGCACCAACTACAGACCTAGGAGGCCTTCAAACACACAGCTGAATTGAACCAAGCAGACTCAGGAGCATCTCTGGAAAAAAACTGAGAAATGCTGGGTCCAATTGCCTGAGTGCAGAGACATAGCTTCTGCATATTTCAGAAGAACCAACTGGTCTGAGGAAAAACAAACGCTGCCTTGGCATCGTATTGGAAGTCGAGAAGGCAACTGCTAGTTGGTAGGAGCTGAAAGCACTGCCAGTTTCCTGACCAGCTCCCTGCAAAGTAAGGCAAACAGAGAAGATGGATGATGATGTCCCTAGCACTGAGCAATAGTCTTTGCTACACAAATAATGTTATTTTGTGTTTAGGGGAGGAAGTGTTGTTGTACCACTGCAAGAACTGCTGACAATTTCTGTTATTAATGGTCCCACGTGTGTCTCCTGCCATCTGCAATGGGTGGAAGATAGTGATCTGCAGCCAGTTTGTGATCTGCACCAAAGTAAGTTTTCCCGGCTACTACTTAATGGAAAGGCAGATTTTTCTGAAGATCAGATCTGTGTTCCTTGGTGGCTCTTAAGAATGCTCTCGATACAGAACTGTGGCCCTCTTTGCCAGGCTACAGCCCCTCTTCATTTCAATTTAGTGTTTGTCCAAGAAACCTGACATCTGCGTAACCGCAAATGGATGTGCCAGGAGACAGTGGGGCTGCTCTCCCCTCAGCCTTCAGTCTGTGGGCTTGTCTACCAGAGCTTTTGCTAGAATTGCAGTTTAGACTGTGCTGGGGTTAAACCCTTTCATTAATTTTCTTTATTTTTGCCATTTCGTGGTTCTTTTTTTTTTTTTTTTTCCCCAGAAGAATACGCCAGTCATCCAAGCTGGAGCTACGAGAGCAGACCCAGATTCCCTGCAGCAGCCATGCAGACATTTCAAAGACTCAACCTGAAAACTGATCAAAAAACCCCAGAGCAAGCTGCAAGATGACTTGGATGTCTTGATAAATCTACAGAACCCAACTGGCGCAGAGCTTGGTGACTGCTCCAAGCACTTCTGCAAGCACAATGGAAGAGGCAAGCATGGAAAGGACTGAATTTCAGTGACAGGTCAGGTGCCAGCAGAGGTGGCTTTGCTGGCAGGCTAGTTAGGGCTCCAATTTATCCAACATAATGAACACACTTTCTCTCTCCATTCTAAAACGAAATTAGAATCTGCCTCTGAATAGAAAAGTTGCTCAGTCCTCTAATTTACAGTCTGCTAAATACACAAAACGTATTAAGCTTCATAATGTTTGTACTGAGGGTCTAATCATGCTAAAAATTGTGTCTTTATAGAAACCTTCAGGCGCAACATTGCAAAGTGATGGCTGGATTTGCACCTGCTTTGGCTGCTTTCAGAGCTAGCATTAAAGAAACTCACTTTGGAACAGGAATGGATGATGTCAAGCCTTTCTTAAATGAAAGGAATGAAGGGCTTTGAAAGTAAAGAAGAAGAAAATTAGCCAGAATTTTTTTTTTTTTTAACCTTCTGAAATAAATAAATACAAATATTTTCCACTCTTCGTTTATGAGGGAAGGCTAAAAACATCACTGTGAGGTCAATTACTGTACACAAAAGTGAATTATTGACAGTGCAGGAAATCCTTTCATCAGTTACTGCAGGCTGCTCTCGAAACAACAGACCCTGTATTGAATTACATTATGCTAACTAATTCTCAAAGAATATTTACGGTGGTAATGCTCAGAAAAAATAAAAGTAGGCAATAAAGTTTCTATCCTGAGATGCACTTGACCCTGGAAAGAACACAAAATGACCAAGGTGGGGAGTGGGGAGGAAGGACAGCCCAGCTATCCAAATTGACTTACAGAAGCTCAGCCTGTGACTCTACTACTGCATTTGCCTACCATGTTATTTTAATCACATGTAATTACTGACAAACAAAAGCAAGCCATAGCAGGGGAAGAACAGGAATAAAGAAATAATTAAAAGCATCCAGAGATTTCTATTAAGACCCGATTTAGGAGAGTCATTTTTAAAAATTTTAATATTGCCGAACTAGAGCATAATTTAACCCACCAGAGCGCAGCCTTTATTTCAGCAATTATCCTATTGGATTAATATTATGGTTAAAAAAAAAAAGTCAATATTTGCATTTACTCCAGAGCTGCATCAGTTTAAACGTGCTCGTGCTGTGTCCATTCTAATGGATGGATTTGTGGTTTAAGGATGTCCCACTCTGTGCCCAAAGCCTCGTCTCAGGGTCTCAGCAACACAGGGATGTCAGCCCAGCCCATGTCCACCCCAGGTGTGTTCAGCTCTCGTATCACTGCGCTGCTATGGATTTTCAGCAGTGTCAGCCCAGCATAGCACTAGTGTAATAAGGCAAAGAATCTATCTCTTTTATTCCTGTCTCAGCACTCACCTGGAACCTCACAGGCACAAAACAGAAAGCTAAGGGTTTCCTCATGAGACGAAAAAGGTGAAATGCTGCTGTCTAGCTACTGCTTTGCCACAAGATAATCCTTACAAGCATCAGGAATAAAGAAGGAGATCAAACTAGTGCATATCCTCATTCGTTTACATAAGGTAACTTTGAGAATAAAGCTGGCTGTAGAATACTTGGAAAGAAATCACCGGAAGGCAGATTTGCTCACTGTTCTCATCTCATGGTTCTTTTGCATGCAGAATTCCCATTAACTTGTGCATTTGAAACACAGACAAGATTCTACACAGACCTGCCCAGCCTGGCATCCTACATGTATATTCATTTAGGAACCAGAATAAAACTCAGTCAGGTACTGAATATTTCTCTTAAAGAAGACTTCAAAAATACAATCCATGCTCTCTTTTAGATATTATGTTTGAAATTCAGGGGCTGCACTTGGGAATAGGAACGTTTTGGAAGGCACTCTAGGACTCCTACTACTTGCAAGTAGACAGGAATCACCCCTTTCATCCACCCATCCACCCAAATATTAAAGAATGGATGCTGTTCAAAGCAGGTTGCTACCTGATGGCCAGAAATCTTCCCCATACCTTGTCAATTCTAAATTGTCCATTTATAGGGGTATTAAACCATTTCCTGCAGCTTCTGGTCTTGGCTACTGTCAAAGGCAAGACAACTGAGCAGCTCCAGGTGAACCACTGCCCTGATGTGCCATCACAATCTGCATGTTCCTACAGATTTCTGTATTTAACTCGATTTTGATTTCAGCTAAAAGGTTCATTTTACAAAAACAACTCCTAGGAACAGTGGAAGAAAGAGAAGACAGTAATTTCCCCCGAATGTTTTGCAATGATTACAACTAAAGTAGACCATCAGCCTCCAAATGGTTTTAGTAAGAACCATATTACATAGCATCATCAAATGTCAGGCACTAGGAACTTGCAGCCAATTGCACTGCATTTGGAGAAGTTTGATGCCCACTCAGTTGCTCTGAGGGTGCACTGTGGCAAACGCTCTAAAAGGTTAACCTGGACTGCAATACTTCTTGATAGTAAAGAAAGCACTGAGCACAAAGCTGGGATGAATGCTAACTTAGCGAGGCTGATAGCGCCAGAAGAGTTTCTATCAGGAACAATGAAAAATTATCCCCGGGGTTTAAGCTAAAAAGGGCACTGGATGACTTCAGAAGAAGTAAAAACCCTTTTGATTTTAAATCCTTGTAAAGCAAAGTCAAGTTGAACCTGTCACCATAATCTGAACGGCAGCTTCATTTCAAATCCCTCAGAACCTATAATGGTCTGATTTTAAAGGTTAAACAAACAACAGAAACACAGATTTATTAACCCTTACAGTGCCTCCTCCCATACCAGGTAAAGCTAAACAGACTTTGCTAGCTGGATGCCAAACTTAACGCAGCACCTAGCAGCTAGAGGCTAGGAGGAGGAGGAAGGAGCTCAGCACAGCTTAAAATGATGCTTTTTTCTCACTCATCCTAACCTTGCTGGCATTGCTTTGCCAAGAGGGAGAAAGAGAGGTTTTGTCAGAGAACTCTTTAACATACATGAACACACGAGGAAAACATCTTGTTTCTCTCTGCTGGTCTAGACTGTCAGAATGAACAACTCCCATCCCAAAGCAATTTCCTTCTATTTTATTAAAATGTTTTGTCCTACAACACACTGGGTAAGGTTATTTACGGATCTCTGATGACTTTTTTTTTCTTGAAAAAGCCCGGGAGCTATTTTTCTCTTCCCTCCAGAAGAGGGAGGACTTATGCTAATTAAATTCACTTCTCCCTGGGAAGGGGAACATTATTCTGCACTACTCTTTTCATTACGGCCATAGAAGCTCTCCTTCACAAAGCAAGAAACACAAACAACCTTTTCAATATATGATTTCCAGACAGAAGGGATAAAGACAAAAGTGTTTAGAAAGATACGTGGGACACATGTAGATAGAGGAGTCACTTCATTAAAACTCAATTAAAGGTACATGAATTTTCAGTATATGAATATTTTCCATTAGCTTCCAGTGAAGGAAGGTCTTTCAAGAAGCTATTCATACGGGCAAAGGTAAGCATGTGCTTTACAATACTTACATAGATCTGGAACAGAATGACAAATGATTTATTACCTCTCTGGTTCTCTTATTAATTAATTCCCTGACAGCCTGCCACTCTTTCTCTCTTATCAATGCATGCACTCATTGGCATACAACCTCTCTCTTTGATTTTTGCCTCCTCTAAATTTGCATCACATGGAGCTGAATGACTGGCTGACAAAATCCTGGAGATGTGATGACTTCACATCAATCACCAACTTGGCCCATTTTCCTCTTCTGCAGAAGAAAGGCCATATAAGAAGAGCAATAATACGAAATAACTGTCTTCCAACCCTAGGAAGGCATTTAAGCTTTTCCTGTAGCGTGTAGGTTCAACATGGCATTGATCCAAGACTGATGGGTTGGGCAACTGGCATATCTCCAGCTCAGGGAGATTCACAATTTTTCTATCAGTAAAGGAAGACAACTTGAATTCCTTTTGTCTGAATTTTCATCCAGATACTTTTTCTAATGAATGCATCAGGAATTGCAATACCTCGCTGCATAAAAATGTATGACCTCTGTAACAGATCTTCCAACAACATCAGAAGGAAAGTGCTGGGTGGTTATGCACCAGTCCCAGTTAGATGGAGCTGCTTTCCTAAAGTCCTAGGCAACTTCAACATAAAAGGCAACAAGAACCCACAGACATAGCAGAAGAGCCAAGAATGCTTCTAGGAGGGCTAGAATACCCTCCATTCCTACTGTAAGAATTATAGCTGGCTGAGATTGGAAAATCAAATCCTAAGGGATGAAAGTGTTGACACGTGATATCTCAGTAAGGTTTGAGGTTCGGAAGGGAACTTATGAATAGATGCATGGGGATGGGAAAAGAAACACTGTCATGTACAGGATAGATAAGCCCTTCACACTTGCTGCAGACATCCAGAAAAATACAGAACACATAATTATCCACATCATCTTGGCAATGCAGGAAAAACACGCTAAGAGAATCCCAGTTTTTTCAATCTGCGTTAGGAATAAGTTGGAAACTTTATCGCATTAAGCCTTCAGATCTTGTAATTTGTTCATAGTTAAGTCCCATGCTTGTTATTGGGGAAACACAGCCACTGCACTAACAGTTTCAGCAACAATCTGTAATTAGGAAGGTTTTGTATAGAGGAAAGAGAAGATTCGCTGGATTTTGTAGCCATGCTGACTAGAACAGGAATGTAGGCAGAAGAAGAGAGTACGATTTCCACAAACAGGCAAGAACAAAAATGGTGGCAAGAGTCATAACCTGAACAAAAAGAGAAATCCTAGGGCCATGAAGGCGTGGAAGAAGTTTCAGCACGCATTAGGAAGCCTTGCCAGCAGCCGTGTGAGCACAGTGCCTCTGCGATTCAACATATTGCTCTCAGTGAACTTCCTTTTGAAAAAGTCCTTCTGCCAAAGTAGAATCATAGAATCATGGGAATCACAGAATCACTCAGGTTGGAAAAGACCTTAAGATCATCGAGTCCAACCACAACCTAACCAAACTACCCTAACAACCCTCTGCTAAATCATGTCCCTGAGCACCACATCCAAACGGTTTTTAAACACATCCAGGGATGGTGACTCAACCACCTCCCTGGGGAGCCTATTCAGCACTAAACAGCCCTTTCTGTGAAGAAATTTTTTCTGATATCCAACCTAAACTTACCCTGGTGCAACTTGAGGCCATCTCCCCTCATCCTGTCACCCGTCACCAGTGAGAAGAGACCAACCCTGCTCTCTTTGTAAGCACCTTTGGAAGAGAGCAGTAAGGTCTCCGCAGATACATAGATGAGATGACTTATCTGTCCCTGAGAACGCCCTTTCATTCTTACTGTATGAAAAAATCATTTCCATTAGAAACACAAAATCAAGAGGCAGATGTTAAAGGGGAGTTATTTACATCACAAGAACCAATTTCACGTCATTTTAAATGTTCTGTCTTCATTATGTCTTATGTCTGTTAAATTACATTGGAATTTTGTCCGTTGAGTGCAGAACTGCTTATAAATTAACCTTCCTAATAATATTAAGTAGGAACCCTTCGAACTAAGAAGAGCATGACCTATTACCATTTCAAGCGTGCTTCCATGGAGGGATGAGGATAACAATATAAACAAACTCTAGAAAGCATGAGTATCTTACATACGTTATTTAGTGAAACCTGAAAACAGAACCAGCGCCTCATCAAAGATGTAGGTTAGGCTTCTTAGGAGACTTCCGTATAATTTATGAGAGATGGAATCAAAAATGTTTGGTAAAAGCGTAAGGGGGTTCTGCAGAAATGAGTCAGAAATCATGCTGTGGAGAGCAGAGAATACTTTTGACTCCACATAATTGTAAAAGCAGTGAAATGGATAGAGAATTAAGGGGCAGTTACTTGGCATTGGCTCAGTGAAAGCAGGATGAGCCTTCCTACTGTGGATCAGGAGCTGCAGGTTTCTGTGGATGCATTTAGAAACTCCATAGAAAAAAATGAACATATTTACCTTCCTCGCATTCATTCTGGGGTTACCTGTAAAGGAAAACTAAACGCGGTATAACAGAGAAGTGACCACAGCCATAGAAGATTACGTTTTGAATATATCCACAATATCCTCCGCTATTTGCAATTACTTTCCCTTTTGTGTGCTTACCCCTACTGCCTGCAAACTCTACCAAATATATGATATAAGCAAACATAAATTCTTCCAAATGTGCTTTTCCAATGTAGAATGATACGACTCTTCAAAAACAAATCAGAAGAGCCCTTTTTTGGTATGCTGCCTGCAAGGATCTTGCATGTGCAATAAAAACACAACCAGTTTTTTGGCCCTTTCAGAGGTTTCCATCCCAGGCAGCCTACAAGGGGGAAGTCACATACATTTAGAAGGCCAAGGTGTGTTTGAATCACTACGCGCCATCTTAAAAACAGTTAAAATGAGCCAGGTGTTAGGATGAGATATGGGCAGAAATTCCTGAAATAGCTGGTTCCAACAGTGACATCGAGTAGGCATAAGAGTACAATGTACACAGACATAGGAACTGAAACATAGGTTTTAGTTTCAGTCTGGTGTCTCCTGAGGACTCGTGTTTAAACACACTGAAAAGCATCAGTTACCATTTCTACTGGCCATATACGCTTCCTCCCAATTGCAACAGAAAGCAAAGCAACAAGATCTTCGTCACTTCAAGAAAGAAATTACACGTCTAAATGTATTTTCCATAAATGACTCCTAGCATGTTTGAAGCTATACATCAAATCCTTTGTTCATCTATTTCTATCCCCTTTTAATGTCTTATTTAATTATCTTGGCAATACGTTGGGTTTTTTTTCTTCAGCACAAGCTAAGAAACAGTGCAGGATTCATGGATCTAAAAAGTGTTTTTGGCTTCAGTGACAGCTGTATGGGTCTGCACTTGGGATAGCAGGAGATGTGCATGTAATCAGAAGTGATACCTGCTCCCTTACAACCTCCAGTTTACTTGACAGACCAGGGTTGTAAGATAAAGCCTTGGGATGATTTTTGAGGCCACAAAGATTCTAGAAGTCATTTTTATATTCCTTGTAATGGTATTAAAAAAAAAAAATATATATATATATATACGGGACAGCAACAATACTACTGCTATAAATGACTTTGTGAGGAATCTCTCCTGATCTTCACACCCCAGACTCTCTGTCACAGGTACAAGTCTAATGCTTTCATTCATCATCACAGCGCAGATAAAAATGATCCATTCTTTTGAGGAGCTTATTGTCTTTGGATTACTTCTTCTAAACATATAACCTTATCTATTCAAGGTGGATGCCTGGCTCAACCGTGACCTTGTCAATCTCATTAAGTCTTGAACGAATTCTCTCAAATTTTCTTATCAATCAAGGTAATTGCTTCTTGCGGGAAATCCAATCTTCTGTTAACCACATCATTACCTGGTGATCGAAGTCCTCGTGCTCTCTGTAAGGTGGAATCACTCAAATCACCCACCTGAATAGATAAGCTTAAACCCACAAACAAATCTCCAGATGTCATTCCCATTTCAGCAGCAGCTATTCCCCAGTTTATGAGATACCTTGAACTACATTTAATAATTAAAAATACTTTGAGATCAGGCTTTCTAGAGCTATAAAAGATGACTATACTTGCAGAGGCCATGTTAGATAAGCAAAACATGAAAAGAAAAAAGAAAAACTCTTTGGAAAAAGTGGATTTTAAGCAGGAAACCAAAGAGTGTAGCGTAGTGTAGTGCAGTGTAGTGAGGTGTATTATAGTACAGTAATTGCACATGCAACATCTCCATCTCCATTTTACTCATCTGTGGCTTATTGGCCACAATAATTCAGGCCAGAGATAAAATACCAAACTTTCAAACACTGAAATATGTGAATGCAATGAAGAAGACTGTGAAGAATGGTTTGTGGAGGGCTGGGAGCAAGTAAGGAAACTTCTTGTTCTACTGATCATAGTAAGAAAGATTTACCAGGAGGTGCCCTACTTTCAGACATGCGGTGCTCTACCGGCGCAAGTGCTCTCATGCAGTAGAGATTGGTGTCCTGTGCTAATGTTTTATGAATCAAAAATACTTATTTAATGCACAAAGATAGATCGGTATTTCCAGTACCAGCTAATAAACAATACTTTTACTGCCATGTATCTCCCTGTATTTGCAACATCAGAAAGGAAAAAACATGTTCATGTAGAAACCCGTCTCACAGTCTCCCCTGATATCTGGGCAGTAAAAACCATCTCCCATTCCGTGGGAAGGAATGTCATCAGTGACTTCAGGGCAGCCGGCATTCCTCCTGTTGGCCTGTTGCTGAGAAGCTCTTAGGAGATCTACCCAGGTCCCAGAACAAAATAAGCAGATTTGTACTCCCATACATCAGAGCAGATTACACGCACAAACAAGTGCGCATGTTACACACATCTCTTGTCTATCTGGCTTTATGTACATACCTGATTTAATGTAAGAAAACACACAATCCAGCAAACCACAGACCCATTTGCCTTCAAATTCGCTTCAATTAACAGCTGCACAAACACCAGTGCTCTCCGCAAAGGAGGGCCCTGGCTGATGAAACCAATCCAACTCAGCTCTCTCAGGAAAACTTTAAACCAGAGGAATCTGGTCTGGCATCCTGTTCCACACAACACAAGCAATTCATCACACTCCAGACCTTATTTTGCACTACAGTAAGTATTTCTCAGTCTGTTAAGCTGCAGATTAATTTCCCTCCCATCTCAAGTCTGGGATGTTCTTGTTTCCTTCTGCTCTCAAACTTATTAGCTTAATAGAATAGCTCAGATTGAATGCATGAGGAGGAAAGACGCCTCTCAGCAGCTAAAATGTCTTCAGCTAATACTTGATTAACACCAGCATTTTCCTTGACCACTACATGTCTTGAGGGACCACAACTAATTCATATTCTCTCTTAAAACTTGCAATCACATTAGGATGCACAGCTGCAACAGAAGCACATTCCTACTGGCAGTGTATATGAATCCACCACCTCCAGCAACCTGATGCCCCACGACGACCCAGCTATTTCCATGCTAAGTAAAGATGTCCATAGCTTTAAGACAGAACAGATTTTGGGGCGCTCGCAGATCACTCCTTGGCTCTACACCGGGGATCTGCAGCTACAGTCGCATTCCTGCTCTTCCTTCCCCCACCCCCTGTAAACCCAACACCACGACTGAAACAGAATAATCACTTTCATGGAGGCTTTTGTAAAAAAGGCCACTAGGAAGAACTGAAAATATGTTATCACCAGAGAATAGCAGCTATCTGCCAGAGGAGTGAAGAGCAAGAAAATGACTGTGATTGTACTTTACAGTTCACCTCTTAGACGAACACAAGGAACACTGGAGCCCAAGGACAAGGGCAGTGCAGAGAAGGCGATGCATGAGTGAACTACGCAAGGTCACCGGCAACTTTATTTTCCCTTCTACGTGACCTAAATCTTTCCTTTGTATCTGCTGCTCTGGTCTCACAAGGAAAATAAATGCTGGATTTTCAGATAGCCTGTACTTTTACAATGACTACATTTAAGCCTGTAAGACGATATTTGGCTGACTGCAAACTTTCTGAAGACACGCTTTACATTTTGGACACAGTGGGTCTTGTAATCAGTGGAACAAATAACACAGTACGTTTTTTAACAAGATTTCTTCAGTCTTTACGGATGACAGACAGAAGTCAAGCATTAAAAATATTCAATTGAATTTTTTTTTTTTTAATGCTTAATGTTCCTTCCCTATAGGTATGTAATGATGCGTAACACTAATTCCAAGGTAAAAATAAATATAAAACTATTGCTGAAGAAATGATTGCTTCTTTGTTGCTCGTGCATCATATAATTAATACCATGATGCGATCCAACATGTTAAGGAAATAAGAATTTGCCATCAGCGGACTGAAAGAAATTTGTTTATTAGTTTACTGTGATTCAATTTATGAGAATGTGCTTCATTGATCTTTGCAAAAGAACTTTAATTGGAAATGAATATCACAATCTATTTACCACACCACTAAGCCCAGTCTGCTACAGCTCATTAAAACTACACCTGCTACTTAATTTTCCAATAAGAAAAAACTTTGAATTAATACAATAAGAAGCAGTTAGAAAGTAGGCTCAGTAGACCACTGTTTTAATCACAGTGTTCCTTGCGTGTACTCATGAAATTCTGCTAGGAGCTGACTGGGACTTTGCGTAGCATTTGCATCAGAGCTTGAATTTAGTCACTGTGTATTTTGATTGCTACTTGCCAGATGCAAAGTCATTCCTCCTTTGCCCAAAAGATCTAAAATCCATATCCAGCATCCAGATACAGTAGAGAGATTTGAACTCTTCCTGTCACTGATGTTCATGTCCTAAAGCAAGCGCAAAAAGGTCCAAGAGAGCCTACTCCGTCTACCATGCAATCTCTGGGGACTTAAATCACGTCTGTCTAGATAGGTGAATCAAGGAAGAAGACCACAGGGTTTAACAGTCTCGTGTCCTCATCCCTACATGCAACCAAGAGCCAAAGCTATCCTAAAGATTCTGGAGTCTGGAAGCTGTAATATCTGTGTGTTTCCACCATCACAGATGGATGAGAGGAGAATATACACAGTACCTAAACTACACATGTAGAGATTTGAGTGCTTTGATTGGGGTACGGAACATAGACTTCCTCAGCTCTTTGGGGAAAACACATTTTGCTTCTAAGTGTGCAGGGGCCACTTTTCCCAAATACACTTGTTCTATCTGCCACATTCTTTACCAATTGGAGCAAGGGGTCTGGATTGGCGGGGTGACTGGGGATGCTGAATCACCCGGGTCCATGTTCTGTGGTAACAATGCCCCAGGATAAAGATTCTCTCTCACCCTCTGCTAAAAGACAGGGATAAAATAACCAAGCACAGTCACTAGCAGGTTCAGCTGGCTTGATGCAGGCCTTCCCACGCCTCTCCTCCGAGCCATAGCACACCCTCAGGGCTCCATTCAGAGTTACGAGCACTTACAGTTTGTCAGAGAGGCTAAATACCTCCTGTCATTGTGTGGTGGCCCATGACTAAGTGCAAAGACAGGGCTGCTGGCTACCACAGCCAAAACAACAGCAGGGTGGTAAAGCAGAGTGTGCTGGAGGAGGAGAAAGGCTGGCCCTCAGTGACTGCATCAGCGCCCACTCTGACCTGCTGCAGCCAGCACTCCTCCTGCCCAAAGCGTCAGTGGTGCCAGAACCACAGCTTGCCAACGCAACACGAAGCATCCCACCACGCAAAAGTGGTGCCCGGCTACTGAACGTGTTCTACACTAGAGATGAATGAAAAATTCATGGGAAATAACAAGAGATTGATTTGGAGACCTCTGATAATTTTTCACGACTGCTTCACTGGAGTCTTTGCCAATCAACATACCAGCAAAAACAGCAACAAACTGGGCTAGGATGGGGATATTTTTCCCCCAGATAATTATCCCACTCACAAGCAGCTCCTCCTAGTCCTCCTTCCCATGAGTCAGTCATTGCTATGCTTAAGATTTCATCTTAATTTACTGAAGTTCCTCAACAGCGAGCGTAGAAAAAATGCACAGCTCTTCTTGATGCAGTATGTTTATCCTGATTACAAGAAACAAGCCTGCAGTGAAACACCGTGCTCTCCTTCATAAAGCCATTTTTATTTTAACACTGTATCTAATTAATAGGATTCTTCTAACACGATTCCCCTTCGCATAATATTTTACGAGACTCTGAAAAATTAATTCTTTTACAGGTTATACTCAGAGTGCTGTAATTTTTCATTAAAGATGTGTGGTGAGGTCAGCTTCCGACCCTGCATTTCGCAAAAATGGAAGGCAGAACTACCTCAGGGTTATCACAGATGTACCATGTCAAGAAAACATGGTACGGGAAAGCCTCTGTGGGAACTTTGCCCTCTGATTAGTCAGGCTGTCTCTGACAGAGTTATTTTTTTTTCCCCATGGAAAACACTGATGTGTCAAAACTGAAACTGCTCCCATGAACAGAGAAACTCCAGACCTTGGGAAAATGCTGGGAAAGATTTAGAGCATCTCATGTTGACTTTTCTGGGATGAAACATCTCAATGGTTATCTCAAGGGGTGGTTTCTTTAAAGCAACTTTTCATTCTGAAATTCAATTGAACATTTGGTTCCAAAAAGGTTAAATACAAATATATACATTAAAAAAAAAGAATGGAGTTTGCAATTAAGTATTCTGAAAATGTCAAAGACACAAATTTGCATTGATCACAAAATTTCCTGCCTTCATATTAATTAATGAAGATTGACAAACCACCTTTCGTCTCAGCTGGGAATAACCTTACAGGAAGGAAAAAATGTTTTCCATGTAGGTCTCTTCTCTGACCAAACAGAATGCCTTCTGGTGAGTATCAAGTAGAAAAGGCAGTAGGTGGAAGAGATGGCCAGACCCTAAAAAAAGGCAGAAGGTAGAAGACTGGCCAGACCCTACCGAAGGCAGAAGGTGGAAGAGTGGCCAGACCTTACCCAAGGCCATGATCAGCTTGGAATGGCAGAGGCTCCACAGGCTGAACGCCATGCTGTGCTAATGCCTCACCGCATCAAGGATGAAGGAAAGCTCTTCAGGCAAGGCCCATTTTTTCTCACTTTCTGCATAAGCCTATGAGTTGGACTGTTACATTAATTTTCCTGCACTTAAATTGTTCCCTACTGGCTTGTGAAAGTATGATTAATATTCTTTAGGAATCTGTTATTAATTCTTCATTACAGTGTAGTCACACAAAGGCAAGGGGAATATTATGTCTGGCTTGTTGCACCTCACCAACCATTTCAATAAATATCCTAAGGAATGGAGGGTGTGCAGAGAATGAAGAGTACAGGGGACTGCTTACAACCCTACCCGCTGCAAAACAGATCACCAACTTGTCTGATTTAATAAAATAATGGTACAGAGCAGAGTTAAATCACAGAGCTGGATGTTGAAAAGTACAGTACTGTGAACGTGTCTTAATATATTCAGCAGTGAGAAGGATATGTATTATATACGTTATTTATTTTAGCTGCACAAAGGCAAAAAGGTGGCTTTTACATGCTATAGTGTTCTAATAAATATCTTGGCTCCAAAACAAAATTATGTATGGTATTAAAAATGAAGTACACCCAAAACACACGACCTGTAAATAACGAATATCCTATAGGGAGAAAAAGAACTGAAAGAATTCACCAGTGAATAAATACAACGCAGCATAATTACGGGCTCTTGTGTTTTTCAGCCAGGGTACAATCACGCAGTTTACTCAAAAGTCTTCTAATATCCTCTGGGTACATTCTGCATTTACGAGAAAGCTTTCAGTTGTGAGCTCGCTCTCTTCCCTGCCTGGCCCTCCACACTCTTTAAACGCACTTTTGGGAAAAAGTCAGCACTTGAAAGGGGATGGAAGCGGATACTGGGAGAAACAGTGAGCTATTTGAAGTTCTAATTCTGTCCATTCACCACTTCTCAGATCCTCCCAGGTGCAAATTCCACTGCTGTTCACAGCTGGTTTTCCGGCAGCTCTGTGTGGCTTTAGATCACGTCTTGTTGGTTAAGCCTATCATTTTTTAGCTATTAAGACCTTACGTATACCGTTATCGTGTTACTATTTTGTCAAGACTATTTAGCAAAGTCAGTGTTTTAAGATCCCATACGCCACGATAATCCAAGTACGTGCAAGCACACACTCAGTGCCACCTGTGCCCATTTCCCCTATTACGTACCTCCTGGCAACACAAGCACAGACTGAAACAGCCAGACAGACACAGTGCTAACTCTTATGTATAACCTTCAGGGAGCAATGACTCCAAAGTCACGTTACATGTGTGTTAATGCCGGCTGGTTAGGATTGCAGGCCTTCTACCACCAAGTCAGAAGAGATGGCGTCATTATTTTATCCCTGAAGGCCACGACTATTCAACACAGACACTATGAGCTGGGGGAATACATATATGTTCGTATTTAGCACTCGGACTCTTCTCTTATCCTGAGACTTCCACGAAAAATTCCTATCGGAAATCCAGTTAAAACTGAAATCAGAGAGATCTTCTGTAGAGATTATTTACCTTAAAGGGACCCAAACTTAGCATCACAAGTCCATCTCTCACTGACACAAATGGGTTTGCCTCTTTCTTGCTTTGATCAACGGAAACTTGGTATTTTGTAAGGCAGTTAAAACATTCCAAAGCTTTCCTAAGGGAAAAAAAAAATGGCCTGCTACAGGTTTTGTTTGTAAAGCACCAACCAGTGACAGTGATAAAGTCTGACTGATTTGCTAAAGCATGAAATCAAAGCTTGCTTTGTTCAGAGGATTAGCACACTTTCTTTTGACTGAGTGTTTATTACAAAAGGTGCACTTATTAAAAAAAATAAAAAGGGAGAATAAATCTTTCAGGATCGTGATCATTAGGATATTGAGTTAAAACTAGCTTCACTCAACCGCCAATAGAAGGTAGAGTGAAGACAATGCTTTAAAGCAGTCCCAGGATCCGAAAACAAACTGTCTGGATCTGGGTCTGAATCAGCTGAAGAACACTGCTGCTATCAGAGAGAAAGCTGAGCTCTATGAATGAAGGCAGACTGGCTGACCCAAGGTACGGGCTGCAGACAGCACCAGCCTCACGCTGGAAGGGATGAAAACAGCTGGCTCCCCTGACACGAATTACACACGCTGGAGTAGATTAGGAAAGACACACATTGTAATGAGAAGTGCTGCAGAGTGAGCACTTGTGTGATGACAATGAGATGAGAACTCGTTCTCCCAAGCCCGCTCTGCAAGCCTTTCCTTCTCCCAGAGCCTCGGCACTGCTAAGAGCTCTCATCACTCCTCTCTGCTAAGCACTTGCTGTCTCATTTTCCTCCCGCTCATCGTTTACCTGCTTCAGCTCCTCTTTCTTCCCTTAGCAGCGTATTAGAAGTTATTTCCCTCACCTCCACTTATCCCATCTTCAAGTCTGCCCTCCAGCCCCTGCCCTCCTTGCAGTGGCAGCCTGGTGAGCACCAGCAGCGTGCCAAGTGCAAGGTTTTTGCAGAAGCTGGTGCTGCTGTGCACTTCCCAGAGCAGTGCCCTGCAGCAAGGCCAGCAAGCAGGACGAGGTCAGGGCGGAAGGGTGCTCTGAGAAGGGAAAAGATCCCGAGGCTTTTCTTCCACTCTACTGCCACGACACCAATAAGCCACGGAAGGAGAAGCTCAGGATGAAGCTTTCTAACACGAGTATCGTTTAAGATGTTCACTGATCACTTCAGAACATGGAAGAAGTAGACTGTGGTCCCGATCCTTGTCATTTTCAACAAACCCTTCATCTTCACAAGCATGTAAGAAAACTCCTACAGGCTCACACACCAAAGGCGAGGTACACCTTGCCCAACTTTAATCATCTACAGGTTCTCTGTTCAGATGACATCGCTGAGTTATTTAAACTATTTTTGGATGAGCTGAATCACCATTCTGAAAATAGCTCTCTCCAGAGACCACTAAGAGAGCAGCTTCTAGATGCCTGCAGTCAGCTGAGATGGAGCCTTTCACAGACAACAAACTGTGCAAATCAGGACGGGGCAATGGAATAGTTTAACTTCTTCCTAACCCAAGCAAGGTACTTGCCTAGCATTTGCAAGCTACTGCAACAACACAAAATAAGTAGTAGAGCTTTGACAAAAGAGCGTGGCGAACACAAGTGAGGAACATCCTTTCATCAGATGGGTCTGAAAAGCCTGCACTGACATTCTCAATGTGGGCAATTTTGACCGGCTTCTGGAATGACCCAGGAATGCCTCTTCATCAAGGACATACATCAGAGAAGCTTTTTTAATCATTCAAATCTGCAAGCGCTATAGAAAAAAAGAGTAAAAAAATTCTGATTCAAAATCAAATCTGAACAGAGCGGCTGTGAAAACTGTGATTCATACTGCATAGCCTGGGTGTGAAAAAATGTACCCTAATGATTCAAAGCAACTCCTACCAAAGCAGGCACACATAAAGGACCAGACTTCAGTTACTTTTCTCCGAATTAAGAGTTTTCCTTTGCAAAAAGCCCCTTCTAAATCATTGAGACTACTCTCAGAGTGAAAGTAGCATAACCAGATCCAGTGCTCCTTATGTATTGATACCAGCACATCACAGGTGCCTGGTAATGACAGTCCCTGGTACCTGCAGCTATCTGGTATTGAAAAGTTGTCATCCTAACACTGAGCATCGGTTGGATTACAGATGCTTGTTAATGACAGATTCAGACAACATGTCCAAGTGGAATTAGGTTTCTCAAGAAATCAAAATAATTAAAAAAGCACACTATCTTACTTGGATTATACTTTAAGGTGCCTCGATGGCTTATAACAGGAAGATTTACTGTGCATTTAAAACAAACTCCCAACGCAAAAAGAACCGAGTTCCAAACAAATTACAGTCTCTAAGAGAAAGGTGTAGGAGCCACTGGGTACCTCACCCAGCCACATTCACAGCAGCAAAACTGACTGCAGGACCTGTGATGCAGGAGCTCCATACGAAATGTACCACTACAACTCCCTGCTAAAAGGATACATTGCTTTCCTCACTCCAGGGGACACAACCAACCTTGAATTTGGAGAAATCGTCTGCAAAAAGCAGGGAAGGTCTATAGATTGGTTTACTGATCATCGATGATCTCACAGCAACACAATCCACTGCAACCTCCTGTTTCCAGCTTGCCAGGCCTGATAAAGATGCATGTGATCAAGGGATAAACGGGGGATACACAATGCAGTTGAAGCAGCACTGACATCATTTTGTGAGTTCCTCAGGCTACTTCATCTGGAATATTGTATACAGTGCAGTTTGACAGCTCAGTCTGAAGCAGAGCAGCTGGGAAGTCCAAGGAGAAGATGAAGGAAGAAAAGAAAAATGCAATGCGGAGGATCAAAAATGGGGTCTGAGCAAGGCTAGGCCCCCATCTGATAATGTATACTACAAGAGTAAGCACGGAGAGAAAGAAAAACATCCAGGAGGATAATTCCATACAAAATGACCACTTATGATTAAATGTAACCTAAAATTTAAAAGGTTTCTAACTATCAAAAATGGGAAGCCCTCAAGCAGCCCTTCAGTAGAATTAGGAGGGGGCAAATCATGATCAGAGGGCTGGAGCACCTCTCCTATGAGGAAAGGCTGAGGGAACCGGGCTTGTCTAGCTTGGAGAAGAGAAGGCTCCAGGGAGACCTCATAGTAGCCTTCCTATACTTGAAGGGAGCGTATAATCAGGAGGGGGAACGGCTTTAAGGGAATGGTGTTAAACTGAGACAGGGGAGGTTTAGGTTGGATCTTAGGAGAAAGTTTTTCACCCAGAGGGTGGTGATGCACTGGAACAGGTTGCCCAAGGAGGCTGTGGATGCCCCATCCCTGGAGGCATTCAAGGCCAGGCTGGATGTGGCTCTGGGCAGCCTGGTCTGCTGGTTGGCAACCCTGCACACAGCAGGGGGGTTGAAACTGGATGAGCATTGTGCTCCTTTTCAACCCAGGCCATTCTATGATTTTATGAAAAAACCCTCAAACTGCTGCCTGTAAGGGTATGCAACCTCATGTTTGAGGAAGAAAACCATCTGTAATAACTACACGGAGAATGGCACTATAAAATCACTGTTTTAGGATGTAAATTGCCTGTGGAATAATGGACTGCAAGAAAAGTCAGTTGGCTTTAATAAGGTAATGAGTACATGAGGCTCTTTCCCAATGTGGCTGAAATCAGTGGTTTTCCAGTAATTTCAGTGGAATTTGGAACATATCACACAGGTATGCTCAGCATTTCATTAAGTTTTCACTTATATGAATGTTTAGTTAGCTTTCAATGACTGAAATTACTAGGCATACTAGTATTCGCTTTGCCATCCAACCTTTTCAAAGGTCAGTAAGTTAATGGATCTAACATTTAGATGTATTTTACTCTTCGCACATTCCTATTAGCTTCCACAGAGCAGCAACGGGAAAGACTGCTGCAAAGTTCCCTTGTGTGGTTAATTTATCTGTAGAAAGACTTGGAAAAACACACGATATAAAAAGTGTTTCATCTTGGAAGGAAGAGGGAATGGACACAGACATTATACGTACAGAAGATGGAAAGGCAAACAGAATGGGCGAGACTTGAAATAGTAATGTCTTGGCAATAAATGCCAGCCTACGAGAATCTGAAGGCAATGAAAAGAAAAAGCAGATTAAAAAAGGTGCAAATAACATTATTTTGAATTGCTAAAGATATTGTTTTCTCTTTGGAGTAACAGTTTTATCATGCACATTAAAACGTATGATTTGCTTCATTAATCACACTCATTTCCCTTCCAGAGGTACGGATATGATCACGCTGTATTTCATAGGACCGATATAAAAAGGTTGAGCTTTTATTATTTTTTTTCATTCGAGTGTTCAGTCTGATTACTGTGAAAATCATTTCCACCCTAAAAAAGTTTAAACGCTTTGTATCTGAATGCGCAGGCTGCAATTGCCAGCAGCATCTTTTGCCTACCTGCAGTTTCAATTCCAAATTCCCTTTCCTGTCTCAGAAAAGAGAGATTTATTTCTAAACAGGCTACCAAGAATGAAAGATCTGGTTTCAGATTTTTGGACTCTGAGAGAGCTGCAGCGTAAGTTAAAAGGGAAAGGAGACAAGAGAAAGTGCTCTTGTAGAGTGATGTGGCGCTTGGTTAAAACAACGCCTATTAACAGAGTGACTAATGAGGACTGGAAAGGCAACACACTGGAGAAAGGGAATGGAACTGAACATTTTGGGATAGAAATATATGGGGAAATTACCTACTGTACCATCCAAACGAAAAGAAATGACGTGTCATTTTAACAAGAAACTCAGAAAGGCAAAGTTCAGCAATACCGTGGCTTAAATGCTTGGCCCAAGATTCATCACATGAAATTCATTTCAGACAAAGCAAGCTTCTCCTGAATTTATGGGCAGAAAATGGCTTTGTGCGGCCAACAAGGAGAAAAGTCATGTGAGATCGCATTGAAAAGCAACCAATAGAAGAGCAGGAAAATTTTCAGAGATAAAATATGTTGGTGGAGGGCAGCCTGGACAGGGAAGATGCTACGCCCACCAGCACCATCTCTGGATGAAGAAGAGGTGTGTCTTCACAGTACTTTACCAGTCACTATGTTATTCAATTCAGACAGAACTGCTTTCACAAAGGAAAATTAGTCTGTTTTTTTTCTTTTGTGCAAGGTAGGTATTTATCATTGTGGATACTGCCTCGGTAGGAAATTACAAAAGATTCATTAAAAACACACTTGTGGGCAGTTTCCTGAAAACTGAAAGAAAACAAGAAAAACCTTTAATGAGAAAAAAGGCAAAATCATACAAAAGTAATAGAGGTCAGATTCACAGCTGGTATTAAGCGGCAGGGACTTTTTGTCTTCCCACTGAGGGTGCACTTGTTTGAAGCAGCTGCCCTACCAGAGCAGCAGCCTGCCGTTTTTTTAATCATCATCCTACATTCCTTCAGCCCCTGGGAATGCCTTGTTTCTTCCCAATATGCTCCCAGTCCCTGGAGGTATGGAACACAAGGTTGGATGGGGCCCTGGGCGATCTGATCTATTACCTTGATCTAGCAGCAAGCAACCTTTTCTGCGGCAGTGGGGTTGGAACTTGATGATCCTTGAAGTCTCTTCCAACCCAAGACATTCTATGATTCTATGAAAAAGGAGGAGAAGAGAAAGAGAGTAAAAGTTGCCATCCCTATCACTTTGTGCCATTGTTTGCTTCCCATCATTCAAGATGAAGTCCATGACTGGACCTCCTTTGGATGTGGATCCGCAGACTGGATCTGTAGGTCCTGTATTTGCACAAGTAGGGCCTGTACACTGAATAAAGGTTGCTCAGCATGCTCAAAAAATCATAGACCACTCCACGTGTTATACAACAGCAGCCACACCTTTTAGTTGCACAAACGTCAACTCTCCAGGAAGGAAAATGGCACAGAAAAATGTCTGCTACTGGTTATGGAAGTTAGACGAACTCCCCGGCGAACTCTAAAGCTCCTAAATCAACAGGAATTGTTCATAGTAACAATTGGTTTTAATGAGTGTGCATCTTAGTAAACTGCAGCTAAGCTTAATATTCATTTCATTTTATGGAATTTGTTTTCTTCCCTCTGATAATTTGTGTGTGTGTTTACTCCACTAACAGCTCTAGGTATTATATTTTTATTTGTATGTTAACTTAAATTGCTGCTTAAACAGAAAGGACAGGACTAGAACGATCATAAATGTGAACACAGTCTACTCAAATATTCTCATCCGCTCTGCCACAATGGCATGTGTGCACTTAAAATGTTCTCCTCATTAAACACAAAGTGTTGGAGCAATATAAAATGCTGCCAGCATGCTTCTAATGCATCGCTGCTTTGGAATAAAGCTTTCCATTCTATTTGAGCTCAAGTGGCTAGGTTGCATGTGAATAATTTAAAAAGTACCAACAAAACAAATTTACCTATGTCTGCAGGACAACAAAACAAAACAAAACTGCAGTACAGCAGGCAAAGGGTAAAGAGAAACATCACCATCCAAACCCAAGGAAATGCTGAGATAGTAGCTGGACTGCAGCAATACCAAATCACAGCTGATAAAAAGCACCCAGCATGGGATAGTTCTCTCCCTAAACCTACAGGCACGTAGCAGCACTATTAGCATCCTTACAAAGCACCCCAAGGCTGCAGCCCGCTCACCTCCACATCCTTCATGAATTTCCATCCATTCTGCAACCATGTGAGCCCATCAGCCTGAAGTAAAGCTTGCTCTCTGCATTAGAGCGTTTCTCTGTCCAATTGGTGTTACACAATACAGTAAGATGAAAGGTAGAAAACCAGCCTGGTCCTTCATCTCTCTCTCTCAAAAGCTGGTATATCTTTACCTTTCCCTGGAACCAAATTTAAAGTTCTTAAAATAGCCGAGTCTCCCACGTAACAAGGGAAAAACTCTTCAATTTTGATGCAGCATGAACACTATCCAGTAGTATAAAGGTAGAGCACTTTCAGGCTTCATTTTGCTGAAAAAAAAAGTTGTTTGTTACTGAGTAGTGGCTGTACTGTGTGAGCTGTTTGAGCAGGATGTATGACAAGCAGTGTGAGCACAGTGAAGCAGTGGCCCAGCTCTCTGACAAGAGGACTCCTGCAGGAATACCTCTTGGTGTTGCTCCACTGGATGAGCAAACACGGCTATCCCCGCACGGAGCACCACGACAGCTCACACCCAGCTCACACCAGCACTATTCGCAGGTTTCTCTTTGCTGAGAAACACACTGGGCCAAGGGAGTGATTCTCTGCTAGGAACGAAATGAAGATATCAACTCAGAATTATAATATGGAAAAATAATCAATATTCTCCTTAGCAGGCAGTCACACTAAATGCAGATGGTGTGCACTATATGATCCCATTTACTGACTGTGAGCAGCTTGAAGGCACATTGGATTCACTCCTCTGAATGGTCAGACATGGATTATTGTTATTGCTGCTTATTTTATGGCACACAAATAGTGAGCTGAGTGCTTCAGAGAGAAGACAGAGTCCCCTTCTCCCAAAGCTGTGTTAATTCATGGACTGAAACCCAGCACTTTGGAGCACTCCGTGCTCTCCTGCATGCTGGCTGGGTCTGGTTTTCACCATTTCCAAGGCACTCAGACAACAGAGAACTGAAGGGGAATGGGAAGGAATCCTTCAGGTCAGTACAGCGTGAAGGCCTAAGGCAATTAACACTGCAGTCGGCATACAAAGTGCTGCGCTTATTGCCCTAACAGCCCGAGATATGCTAATTGATTTAAAAAAAAACAAGGATGTTTTAAATTTGAACCTGAGAAGTTCAAGCACAAAACAATATCCAACTTTTACAGAGTTTGTTTATAGACAAGGCGTTCATCAGCCTTGCTGGCACACCCATGTACTAATGAGGCCTACCACCTTGGGCCTGCAGCACAGAGCCCCTCTGCCTTCCTAGAACCTATCCCTGCCCTGCTGCACTTCAGAGGCCAATGCAGTACTCACCAGCAGAGAAATCACTCAAGGCATCTTGAAGAAGCACAAGACACAACACACCAACAACAATACCCTAAGCATATGGCTTCTTTGAGTTTCATTCCTGCAAACAGGCCATAGACGACGCTTTAAAATAAAAAGCAGTAACAGAGCTTCTTGGTAAATCACAATGGAGAAGTCACTGGTAAACACATTACGGCAAAGATCTGTCTTGACTCTAGCAAAACAACCTCTTCTAGTAATTCTTGCAGCTATTATAGAATCACAGAGGCATTCAGGTTAAAAAAGACTGCTAAGGTGTCCAGGTCCAACCCCAGCCCACCCTGCCATGCCCACTGCCCACAGCGCCGCATCCCCACCGTCCAGGAACATCCCCAGGGACCCCACCATTCCCTGGGCAGCTGTGCCACTGCACCACTGCTCCTTCTGAGAAGAAACTGTTCCTAACATCCAACCTGAGCCACCCCTGGTGCAAGTGAAGGCATTCCCTCTTGTCCTATTGCTGTTACTCTGGAGAAGAGGCTGCTGCACTGCCCTCTGGGAGGTGGCTTCAGCTCAGCTCTGCTGGATGCAAACCAGCCACAGCTGGGCTGGAAATTAAAGCTTCAGCTCTGTGCTCTCCACTGAGGCACTGTGAAACCAGGATTTGGATTTCTGTGACTGCACTCTGCCACAAAAGTTGCTTGACAGTGGCTCTAACAAGAAAAATGTTTTTTTTTCTTCCCTCACCGTGCAGTGCCACTTTTCTCTTTACATTAATCAGTTCTCGGTCTTAATAATAGCAAAGTTAGAACATCCATACAAAGCCATAAAGAACGGCATTGCAGTGCTGCACAGCTCAGGCACCGCTGCTGCCCTGATGATGGAAGGCACGTCCAGCAGTACGGGCTGAAAGCTTCAATATATCGTATTGCCACAAATCCTGCACGCTGTGTGAAAGCCCACTGTCCCGAGCCAAACCAGAGCTCCAATAAGTTCACTGTTACGTCTGACGGATCCTTCTGGTCCCTCCCTCTCAGGAACCGATGTTTTCAGGAGTTGTCACACATGTCTCATGTTTAGCAGAGAATAAACCAGCCTGAATGCTTCCTTTACTGTTTTAATTAGGCTCAAGCCTTCATCTGCTTAAGTTTTCTTTAAAAATGCATAAAACTATGAATTAAATATATGCATCATTACTCATCAAATTGTTGATCTCTGTACTAATTTTACATATACACACGCATCAAATATTTATGTGCCCCTTCTCCCTTCTACAGCGCAGTAACTTCTCATTCCTTATTCCCCCACGTTTGTGTTTCTATTTGCATTGTTTAAGTTGAAGATCACACAGGTAAAAGCATCCTTAGGGCATTCTGCCTAAAAATTCCAAATTAAGTGCTGTTTTTTTTTTCCCCTATACCGGTAGCAGAGAGCTGTCCATATGCTCACGTTAAGCCTCACAGATCTTCGATTACCCCTTAGCTTGTAGTTATGCAGCTATAACGCAGTTTAGATACATTCCATAGCTGTTAATAGCTCAACACACCGAGACCTTGAAGAATAACAACCAAGGTTATTTAGCAGCGTAATGCAATAAAACGTTAACAGACTTCACCGTGTATGCAAAAGCAGTAAGTACTTGGCTGATTTTAAGGCATATGTTTCTTTAAAGTTCTCAGAACATAAATGATTTAACTGCTCCACACACGCTCAGACACAATCACAAGCCAAATTTACCGCAAACTTTGCAGGCTGCAATAAATAGGTAAAGGCATAAATTGCTGGTAATTAGGAACTTACTGAAGAGGGTAGTTAGGGGAATTGCGCTGATTCAGAGAGATGAAATGCAAATATATTGGCTTACACGTACGGGGTCGCTGCACCTGTGCCCCAGCTTTCCTACTTCAGCAAGCCCTGTCCCATGCACAGCCCCGGAGGGTGCAAATCACAATGCAGCCCACGCAGACACTGCTGGGCATCTGTGAACACCACCACGGTATTCATGTAACAAACCCATACACGTGAGAGCTGATTGCCACCAGCGCTGCTTTTCCATCACACTGAATGGTGGTGGCTGTCCCACATGGAATCGCTAGCACAGTAGGATGTGTCAGGCTGGTGAGGCTGAACTCCCATTAGCAGAAACACGGTATCAGTTTCTGGGGGTTACGACTGATTCATGGGATGGGCACGGATCTCAATGTCCCTGCTGCCTGCGGGTGAGCAAACAGCTACATCCTGACTGCTGTTACCAATGGAACCGGTTCTCCACAAATCACTGGGGAGCACTCTAAGCTGTGGAAAGGGGGATGAGGGCTTGGTGGGACGTCTCCTCCTTTTCTGCCTCTTTAGCATTCTTGGCCCCAACCCCAGCATAACCCACATCCCTGCAGTGCTATGTAAGCGGCAGAAGAACCTCCACATAGAAGATATCTGTAGTAAATATCCAGCCCATGAAAACCCTTTCATCCCATCACACAGTTCGATAACCCAGCATTGGACTCTGTATATGTTTGTTGATCATGATTGCTTGAATGACAACGCTGGTGCACAGCAAGGTCTTCTGTCCCCACATCAAGTGAGGGATGGCATCTGGGGAGACAGATGTTGGCCAGAGTAATGACTACTGTTCGGATTCAGTCTATAGCTAAAATAAGCTGTAACACAAGCCAGGCACAAGGGAAATCCATTCAATAAGCAGCCTGAACAAATCTATGTTCAATTAATGTAGCTTTTCAAACACTGTGACAGTGTTTGTGCTCTAAGAAGATGGTTAAGACATTGCTGCCACCAATCATTACGGCAGTTCTCCTTCCTCTCGGGAAGCGGTGTCAGTCCAGGAAGGGAGCACAATTAGCAGTAACGAGAGGATGTGGGGGAGTGCAGGTTGAAAGGCAAGGCTGAAATCACTGCTGAGGCATTCCTTAGGAGAAAAGGAATTCATGAAGGGAGGATGTGGATGCAGAAGGGAAAGACAGAAGAAGAGGAAAACCTGAGAGGCAAAAATGTGGAAAAAGGAAAAGGAAGGGGAAGAAATCCAGAGGAAAATCTAATAGAACAAGGAGGTTGAAGAATTAAAAACACACTGCTGCGAATCATTGTATTAATACTGGCCAGTTTGGGATAGATTTGAACCTTCTGCTGCCCCGCTCTGCTGCCCTTGCCGTAATTGCCGTGTTCCACTCCCTTGGTCAGAGCAGATGAGAAGCAGCACTGAGCTGCAGAGTGGGTATTTCTGGGCAGCCAGCTTATGCCACATACCATGCACAAGGGCTGAACTCTGCTCCCTGTTCCTCCACGGAGCACTTGTGGCTCCTTGTCCTCTCCCCAGGCACTACATTTCAGGAAACCCTGGGGACTTGGTACCTTCTGCTGAGCTGCCCCTTTTTCTGGTTTAGCTGCAATTAGCAAACAGGTTATTAAAGGGGGACTGACAAACACAGGGAGGTCTTGACAGATGGACTAATTATATAAGCTTTATTTCCTTAAGCATCCAGGCTGAAAAGAGGACAAACCACGAGAAACAAGAAATCATGCTGAGAGTACTCTCTAAAATGTGTGGGTAGAGAGCCAAACGGGAGGACAAGGGAACACAAACCAAAAGAGTGCTACAAGAGTTGAAAGGAATGAGCAGCAGAAGGTGGGGATGATACTAGAAGGCCCCCAGACTCGCAGGTCAGCAAAGGCAGCTGGTTTTGAAAGGAGCATCGCCTGCAGTGATAAGGATGCTTCTGCTAATGATGAGAGGGCCTGGGGAGAGAGTTTGGTGGGAATGATCCCAGGACATAACCAATGGGGAGAAGAAGTTGGGGGGAAGAGGGAAAGGACATGGAAGATAGGAACAGCTGCTGAAGTCTTCAAGGGGTGAAGAGAGAACGAAGAACAGAACAGATCTCATTTGCACAAAAGTGAGATTCACCCAATTCAACGTTGCTATGGTGATTTACATCACCTGAGGACACAGGTCCAACTGTTTAAGGCGATGCACATAATTATTCTTTTTATTTTTCCCAAATAAGTACTTGCGGTCTGCTTATATATAACGTGTTTCATAATTCAGAATTCTGCCATGGTTTGACAGATGATTGATGCTCTCTCATTAGCAGAGCTAGGTGTAGTCTTAACTGGAAACATGCAATTAGGAAATACGTCCTGCAACAAATGGCCTTTATGACTTAAACGGTACCTGAAGAAACGTATTTTAATAGATAGATACAAAGAGAAGAGAAGCAAAAATCAGTCTTTAGAAGACTGTTTTCATTAAAAAAGTCAAAGAAGGACAGCGAGCATGGATGGTGCTTCAGTGTGCCATGGACCCTGCATAGGCATCAAGGGTCTGGGAATCCCATTCAGCCACGCCACAAACACCTCTGCAACATTTGGCAAGTTACTGAAACCCCTGCACTTCCGCTTCTTGACTTGAGTAACTGCTGGAACTAAACTTACCCTAAGGATGTATTTTGAGACTTTAGTAATAATTCCTAAGTGCTTGGAAAAGTGCTACATCATGTAAGTGAAGAATGTCATTATTAAAATTGCACTTCAGAACTCTTCACTAGCAAGGATTTGGTCTACAGCTAAAACTGCGCCAAAAACATCATTAGCTTGCAAACCTCAAAGCTTGCTATGGCACGGTGAGGGCAGGACACGTCCCCAGCCCAGCAGGGTTGCACTGTTGCCTCCAGCAAACATCCAGCAGTGCCTGAGTTATGCAGCAAAGCCATTAGCATCGTATTTGCTGCTCTGGGGTCTCACCGTCACTGGTGGTTGAGTCTGTGTTGTGACTGGGACAGCTCTACATCAGTTACTTGTTATTTCTCTTGTCTCCAACACGGGACAAACGTTCGTATAACCTGGTACCATTGTTATGTGAGAGCCAGGAAGGCTGATTGTGTAATACAAGGTTACCTGACGCTCGTGACTGCTTGCTAATGTGAAAGGCTTGTTAGCTGCCTGGTTGTCTGGCAAAGCTTAACCAGCTCTGCCTCCCAGTTCAGACAGGAGCATTATCACCTTTCTAAAATAATTCAGCACAGTCTTACGCAGCAGCTGCGTAATTCTCCTCCTCCCCAGTTTCATCCAAGAAGCGGCATTTTGAAGATTTAAGCTATGATGTACATAGTCCAAGGCAAGCCCTTGGACGTACTTCAACCTGCAACCCCGGCTCCCCTCAAGCCCAGGTAGAGCCAAAAGAGCACGTGGGAAAATGAGAATAAAAGGAAGATTTAAAATCCTACCACTGTTCTGTGAGTTTCATGCAACAGGAACAGATGCAAATAAGACCACACCGCATTTGTAGTGCAGGGATTATGTATGCATGAACTGAGAAGCTTACTGAGACACATGGCAGTGCTGAGCCCACTAAAGAGAAAAAGCTAATTTTGATGCCAGATGCACTTGAAAAATGTAAGGTTTTGTACCTTCTATGAAGTGGTGAGGAAAAAGGTGTTATAAAAGGTCTTCAAATTGAAGGCTGAATTTGTTCACTCTGCAGTTTTCCTGCAATACAGAATGTGCCTAACCTTTATAGCTGGGATGCCTCCCGAGGGAGACGCATCTCTCCAGCTGAGAACCACGGGCTTAAACCACATATTCCTGCAGACTGAAAATAGTTATATCCTTGATCTACCTGCTCCCGGATGGCTCCTTATACAGCTTTTTGGGGCAACTGGCAAATACTTGCCCTGTGCTCACAAGCCTTCCTGATGTTTGCTCCAACTGGCTGCAATGGAAGCACATAAACTGCTCCATCTATCTGTGACAAATCAAGCACAAAGCCAGGACTCAAAGCCAGTTTGGGGCTGATTAGCAAACTATGTACTTGCCTTCTGTATGTATAAAGACAGGACACTGTGCTGAGCTCTCCGCTGCTTCCCCTGCAGAGAAGACCCACTGCCTATGTTGCACTGTAAACCAAAGAGGAGATAAAGGGGCTTGTAAGCTAAGTGACTGGAGCTGGATTGCAGTTCTGCTTCGAACGCTTCCTTTCTGTTCTAAATAAAACTGCAGCCATGGCTAATAACTGATCCCATCTTGTTTTCTGACGGTGATGTCCCTTACAAAGTCAGACAACCGCAAAGCATCCTGGGACATCAGCACCGGGTGGGGATCTTAATTGCTGCTCTAATAATCGCAGCCAAAACATGAATAATGAAGGCGCACAAATACCTGGCAGGTTTGCACAAATGCTCTCTCACAGCCCCTCTTCGTAGCATCCTTCAGGATTTGCAAGCACACCTCTAAAGCTGGAAAGTTACGTTAGAAAAAAAGGCATCCATTGCGTTCTGGAAAAATGAGGCATACAAAAGTCACTGCAATCAATCCAAATTTCTTCCTGTTAAAATCTTACCCAGTTTTACAGCTTTGTTTTGTTATTTCTGTCAGATCCCCGGATTCATCTTGTAATAATGTGCTCCCTCCCCAGAGACACAGCCAGTGCCTTTCAGCAGCAGCAGCCTTCCAGAAGTTCCACTTAGCTCACAAAGCAAACACAATGTTTGGCACAATATTTCAAAAAAGGTCATACTGTGCTTCCCAACTTAATGGCCATTTATATTGCTTTACAACATTTAAATTCACACTCCGCTATCGAGTGGAGCCATGCCATCTAAAAATAAACGCTTAAAAGCTGAATAAAAAAAGATGCCCTAGATACCTGAGTTTGGGAGTGTTTTCTGCTTACTGGAAGACAAATTCCGATGCCCTTCTTCGCAAGTCCTTTAAGTCAAGGGTGAGTCCACTGAGAGCGGCAGGATAGATGCCAAGGACATTGTTCCAAGTTCCTGGGTAGAGCCACAGGCTCCAAAATTCCCATAGTCTACCCTGGTGCCACCAGCACAACAGCCAATTTCCTTCAGTTTCATACTGACTTTCACAGTTTCCTGCTGAACGAAGGAAAGGGCACCAGACCTGCAGGGCAATAATGCACCGACAAATGCAAAACAGGAGTCATGGAGCAGAGGCTACTGAACAGCTGAGCCCATACACGACCATATAAACCAAAATGCTGGTGGTGATGCTTATTTTGCTGAAATGGAAATGTTTAAACCCAAATTATTGTTTTCTTTGAGGTAGCACAACCCAATTAGCAACCACGTGAAGCCTCACAAGGATTTAAAGCAAGCACAGCTTGGAAATACAGGCACCATCATTTACAAGCCATCCCTTACTGCTCTCTCATGCATCCAGAGATAACGATGCATTGAATGAACGCATTCATCTAGATACAGGACCAGCTGCTAAAGGACATTTTTTTGCAACTTGAACCATCACTTATTTCTGCATCCCTACTCCTGCTACCTGTGCAAGTGAAGCTGCTGGTGCCCTGCTGCTACAGGTGCGTGGGGCGTGAGCAGTTAAGAGCCTGGCATTTCGCACACTGCATTTACCTTTGTTGGAGTACCTGCAGTGATTCCCTGTGCTCTGAGGGGGAATGACTGCAAATGTCACTGATCAAAGTTTTGCTTCCTAGTTTTGACTCACCAGTACCTATTTCACGTCCCCGTCTTTCAAGCCACGCCAAATGTCTGAAAATTGCAGCGTGTCAAATCTGTAGGCAGCCCTCACCATCAGATTCTGGGAATCCTCCATCACTCATTCGTTCCCATTTACTCAAACCATAGGATTTCCCTCACCTGCACAGTAAGACAAAGCAATCCACAGCTGTTAAATACGCACGCTCAACTTAATGCTTTCCAGAGTATGTTAATTAAAAAGAATGCTCTTCTATGAATGCATGCTGTATCAAGCTATGAACTGGCACATCAATACCCTCTTAGATTAAGAAAAGGTACCTCAAATGAAAAATGTTACTTTGCTTATTTTATATTCCTTTTGAAGGGACTGTGCAATGAAATTGTCTGGAACTTCAAAAATCTGTTTCCTACCGAAAGATGAGGAAAACTAGATTAAAGAAGTTTACTACACCATGTAGTTACTTCCATACTCCTTCACCCCTGTGAACCCTGAATTTCACGTGAGTTGTTACCTTGATGGATTGCAAACATTGTTTTTCAAATTAAATGCACATTTCACACAAATTCCAAGTTTCTGCACATTTTTCCCTTCGGGCTGCTAACGAAATGGCAAGCTACACAGACGGCCACGAGAGCATCTACCCTAAATCCAGAAGGCACAAAAGTCACGTTGAATGTTTCAAAAGGAGGTGGACTCATGATCATTAGGCAGATCTCAGGCAGCTCCACTCAGCATGTGCCCCTCAGCATCACTCTTCAGACTCCCTTAACTTCTGTCCCTTTGATCTCTCCCTAAAACACAGCCTGAGCTTAAAGATAGCCAAATATGCTGGCAGGCTTTTCATCGGTGTCCAAGACGTCCAAGCACTTCAGATGAAGATATCAGTGTGTATTTGAATGGCTGTCTCTGAGCGATCCAGGAACAAGCAGTTGCTCTTCATGGCGCGTCAAGAGCATGAGGACACTAACACAACTGGAAAATCTGATTCACATAGCACTGGGGGGTGGGAGACAGAAATGGACCCCTTTCTTCTCCTTCACCTAGATGACAGTAGTAAAAATTGCACATCTCTAATAGCTGCTACATCTGGACAGACAAGCGACAGAAGTCAGCTCCAAGAGCACATCCTATAAACACGATACCCTGCAGACCTGCTATCCTGCACTGAGTAGACAGTAGAGACAAATAATAGAGACAAATACTGCAACATCCCTAAGTTAGCTGCACAAGCGAAGAGCGGTCGTGATAAATTATTTCATCTTAAAAACTTACTTTGGGCACAAACTACTTTCGGTATTTACAATTTAAATCAGTAAATTATATTCTTCGGTGAACAGAAAGAATAACCCAGAAATCAGATGCACGGTCATCTCCCACCACGTTTTTGCAGATCTATAATGAAAATTTGAGAAACTGTGTGCCACCCCTGATCAAAACCATTCCGTTCATTAGTTGCAATTTTGCAAGTAAACTTCCAGCCACAGCACCAATTAAATCTACTTAGCTGTGTTTGGAAGTTAATTAATAGTAAATTAAAGTTCTGAATTTCATGCAATTTCTTCTCCCATACATTAAATTTGTCTCGTGGTGACATTTTTGGGAGATTTTTTTTTTTGCTAAATTACTTTCATTTAATAAAAGAAGCTACAAAAACGTCCTTGGTGCTGCTTCATTTCTTCATGTCATCCTAAGAGATTCTTTAGGATATATTAGCAAATATTTTCAAGGAATCCATTGTGCTCTCAGTAGCTGGTTGTACTGCACTAGCATTAAGACTTCCATCAAAAACCACATTGAGAAATCCTTCAAACTCCTGGCTGGCTTCACTCTTGTCTACTGTTACTTACAGGATGGTGTTATGCCTTTTCAGCCACCAGAGGTATTAAAAGGAAGGGAAATGAAACATCCTAGTCATCGAGCAAGCAGGTATATCTAAGATAGACTTTTTTTGTCATGTTAGAATGTTTATGCAGTGGATACGAATTGAAGCTGAAATGCATTGACAGAAAGAAGGTGAAGAACAGTTTAGAAAAAAAACAACAATTATTTTTGGGTTTTAATGCTAATGGACTGGTGGACCATTTGTTCCACAAGCTTTCTATCACCTTCTTTTTCTCATTTAGCTAATTCCTTCGTAGAATCATAGAGGGCTTAAGTTGGAGGGGACCTTAAAGATCATAAGGCTTCGACCCTCTGCTATGGGAAGGGCTGCCCCAGGCCCCATCCAACCTGGCCTTGAGCACCTCCAGGCATGGGGCACCCGCAGCTCTCTGGGCAGCCTGTTCTATCGAACCTCAACCTTTCCTCTTTTAGTTT
This sequence comes from Alectoris magna, assembly GCA_030625065.1. Lineage (NCBI taxonomy): Eukaryota > Metazoa > Chordata > Aves > Galliformes > Phasianidae > Alectoris > Alectoris magna. The sequence goes on from CM060567.1 coordinate 24,849,321, forward strand.
AAAGCCATTCCCCCTTGTTCCATCACTACCAGACTATGTTTTCTGTTTTAACAATATAGAAGACTCAAAGGAAGGACCGCAGTCTTCCAGACTATACCTGTACAGCTACGGTGGCTCCACTCGCACAAGCCTTCTCATTCATCTTGAAGGGATCAAGAGTCAACAGTACAAATCCACCTTGCTGACCCTCTGGGGACACTGACATCAGCAGAGCTGGAAGGGATGTGAAACCTCCAGTGACCACAAGACCCCATTCAAGATTGAAAATTGTTCGTTCCAGAGCCCATCATGATCCAGGAGTCAGTGGGAAGAACAAGAAGCCACCAGAAATGGAACATGGTCAATTCATTTTGATAACAGCTATTTCAAAGTACAGTTGAGGTCAGCTGTAAAATAACGATATGGCAGCTTACACTGAGCAATCTGTGCTACAAAGCTTATGGAAACATGAAATTTGTGTTAAATTCCACTCTGTTTCAACAGAATAACACCCAGAAGGATGTCTGGAGGGAATGTTAGTTTACGTAGCAGAGTAGCACACAGTTCTGGGTTGCCAGTCAGCTATGTGATACAACTGTTAACATGTTTTTGTAAAGTACTTCCTATAAAAGTACGATGCTGAGGTCTCCAACTTGCTAGTGGACCACTGCAATTTCTTGTCACATTAGCTATGTAATTCTAATGGTGACCTACCGAATTGAAGCCAGCACAGAGCTGTTACACCAATACACAAGAAGCAATACAAGGCCAGTCATTCTGAAATGAAACTTGTTTTAGGTAGGTTTGTGATGGCCAGATCCTTTCTGCATGCTCCACTGTGTGCCGGTATGTCAGAAGACATGACAAATGAAGAGATCACAAATCTCCGAAGTTTCTTCTGGTATCACTGTAAAATAATGCTTCATCAGGCCCTCTAACTATATTTAAATTAATTAAACCCATTTATCACAGTAAGTTCTCTGAAGTACTCAAGGATGCTAAGTCAGTTTTTCTTGCTCTATCAAGCATCCCAGTTTTCTGTGTGGGTAGGATGTGACCTATAAATTACCATGATGAGTAACTCCATGAGTAAGAACTTGGGTCAGTTTTTCATTAAAATTAAAAGGTCCCCATTCCCTGCTGTCAGATTATCAAGTGCTGCTGCAAAGGGAAACAAAACGCCGTCAAAGCAGAGTGATGATATTTTACATCCACTTGCCCTGGTGCAAGGAACACATCATGCTGTAGAACATGGTAGGCAGAGCCACTGCGCCCTTTTTCAAGGACAGTAAGTTAAATTCTGACGTTTTAACCTTTATTCGTAGAGAAAAAAATAAAAATCTTACTGGTGGAAATTCACTTCCATGAACGCACAGGGTCAATGTACTACTTAATTCCTACATAAATCTTCTGAAGATGGACAAATTTCAAGTGGCACAGCGGTGCATCAGTTCTGCCAATCTGAGGGGAAGGCAGCGTTACTGATAATTCCTCCTGCTGATCCGTGGGTTCTGAAAGCTGGAGGAGCGTGAGCAGGCTGTCAACTTATGAAGACTGCTGGTGAGAGGCAGACTTTAAGGTGTTTTTTGAAATGCAGCAGTGAAACTTCCTGACCCTACTGAGCATTTTACAAAGAGTGTAAGATGTAGCTGAGCATGCTTAAAGAAACAGCTGAACACAAACCAAAAGCACGTTCTAAAGAAGCCTGAATACTCACAAGGCATGACTTTGCAACTTCGAGTCATACGTTTTCATGATGAGGACAGCTGGATAGAAGCAAAGTATTCAGTGGGCCGAGGAGCAACCAAGGAACTGGAACATTCTTTAATTATTGTCCTGCTCATTTGTAAGAATGATAAAGGAGAAGAGCCCGGTTTGAAATGTGACTTTTTTTCTCCTGGCAGCACCACCCCAGTTTGCACATGGCCTTGGTGGTAGTGGGAGGCACAGGATGAAACTCGGTCACATCACAACGTCCACAACACTTGTCGAGCAGGGCAGCGCAAGAAATGGCAGCCACTTGCTCTGCAAGGAGACTTGTCACCTACAAAACGCCTCCCTGAGCAATGCGTGCTAAGGAGAGGGCCTCTGTGGTTCAGCTCCGCAACCTGTGCTGGAAGACACTTGACAAATTTGGTGGTTGTTTACTGACTTATAAGAGTGCCCTTCACAGGGAGATTTACAAGACTGTATGAAGCAGAACAAAGAAATGCTCCAAGTATCTCATCTCCAGTGAGCGGAGAGAAGGAATTTTTAATGTTTGACCTTATACGTATTGAAAGCGTAATACAGTTTCATCTGTTTTCTCAAATGAGAGAAACATCTACACCCAGAAACTGCAGAGGACATAAACAGTACCTAAAGTGAATTACTGACCTGAGAAAGAAGGCTTTGGGCAAAGACGTGAATATTAATCAACACCCAAAGAAAAGGAGAAGTCAAGGAATGCGGACTTTTTCAATAGAAATAATGAAGATTTACTTTTTTATCATGCTTTTGTACCAAAAGGGATCTAAAGAAGAATAAAGATGTAAGAAAGATGGATGGCAGAGAAGTCTATTAGAAGTGTTACTGTACTCTGAATAGCTCATAAATAGGTAATGAGAAAGACAAAATCATAATACAGAATTACTGCCATCATAAATATCCTGTATATTCCGTAGAGTGGATCACAGAAATATCACAGACCATACAGAGCAATGCCATTTGTATCACATACTATGACGATCACTAGATACATGAAGGCAAAAACGTGAACCAATGTCTTTATGGTGTAACTCACACAGATCTGCTCACTGAATTGCTTAGAAGGGCCTTCTAAGACAGCGATTCAGTCCACTTGGAGACTGAGCAGTGACACAGAAAACTCTTCCTAGCTTTAACACCCAACGTGACTGGCTGAGGTGCTAATGGTGGATTCAGACTGAATATCCACCCCGCCAACACTCACACAGGGCTGCATGGGGTCATACAGCAACACCGCACGGCGTGGTTAAGAACTGGGACAAAGACAGACACAACAAGGAATGGAAGTGCTTGGCATTGCTTGGGAGCTGCTGAGCTTCTGAGAAGCTATAGAGAAGTGGAGCTGTGTTCAGACTGATGTACCAAGGATGGCTATCAGAGTCCCTGGAGAAGCTGCTCTAAGGCATTGCCCCAAGCCACCATGGAGGTGCATACTAACCATTGCTTGGCATCCCCAGGAGCTCAGCACACAAAGACAAATGAACAAGTAGCTGCCTCTTTTTTTGTCTTTTAAAAGAAAAAGGGAACAACCTAGCTCACTGAGGACAGATGTCAGCCTTCTAAGTGCATGAATATCAGCTAGTTCTGCGGGTTTCATTGACCTGAAATACAAGTTCTAAGTCACAACGTGAATCTTTTGAACCTACATGCTCGATCCTACTATAAAGATTTGTTTTTAAAGAGAGGATTTCATAGTGAGCAGCAAAGCATAGTAATGATTAATACCCCGATTGCTAGCAAGAGCTCGGAACAGCTCTTACTTACACACACTGACATTCTCTTGCTAAAGAAAAAAACACAGTGGCATTTCACGTTAAAAACACAATGTTCATTGAAACAGAAAAAGCACTAGCTGGCACTGAGAATAACAAATGACAAGGTCAGCTGAACAGACACAAACAGCCCAGAACATATATGCAACATAGTGTGTGAAGCTGAGATGCATTTAGCCTATGTAGTCGTATTAATAAAGCTTCCATTGGTCAAACAAAAAGGTATTATTTTAATATTCCTGACCAAATGCAATCATAGGCTCTTAATCAGCATTTTTAGCAGCGTTACTCGTGGAAGCGCATTAATTAATGCTGGAGACCCATAATTTTGTTCTAGTTTTAAGAGAGGCTTACTGCAGAAAAGAAGAACACTCTTAACATACAGAAAACCCAATTAAAACTCAACAGAAAAAGCTGAGACTATTAGTCAGCAACAGACCATTGGCTCAGATGTTTCCAGCCTTCCCCAGATCACCTCAGAGGTAAACACCTTCTCCATCTTTCTGTAGGGGTGGGAGAGGACAAAAAGCCAAGTTCCTTTATCTGATGCAAGCACTGAGAGCCACTACTCCCTTTATGCACTCACAGAGGACTTGTGATGCTCCAAAAAGGAGCTCAGACTAGGATATAAGGCAGCCCCTGAGCTTCATCAGTTCGCATGTACCCCTCCGTGCCATGGGCTCACGGGTAAGGCAACCTTATCTTGTAAACACAACATGTACATGAAAAGAAACATGGCGGCTTGACCAAAACTTCAGTCCCCCACCCCCAGGTCACTCTGCAGAGATATCAGACTGGATCATAAAACCTGGTAATGAAAAGGGAAAAAGGCTTTTCAAAGCCAAAATAAGTTAGGCTTCCAAATATTTCTGGATAGAAATCGGTACATGGGGAAAAACAGTACATGAGAGAGTGAGAGTAGAAGAGAGTACAAGGATGATACTTATACAGCTGGAATCAAACAAAGCTGCTTTCGACAGCTACAGATTTTAAAATGAATCTCAAGAGATAAACTAAGAATGGTTAAACACAATGCTGAGTAGGAAACTACACGATATAAACAAGCCCTAAGCCCAGGAGTATTTCTTGATTTATTGAATTTCAAAAGCTATAGGAAAAAGACATTTGATTATCACCAAGTTTTGAAGAGAGGGAAAAGAAAATGAAGTTTGCACATTTAATTATATCCTCTCGCTGAAGTAAGATTAAGTAATTGTGATATTCAAGTAGATCCCACAGTAACTCTTCCGTCTGGACACATCACAGCTTAAAAACCTGGCCTAGCACATGCATGGTAATATGGTCAGGATCCTCACTGAAGGTAACAAAATAAGATGTGGTCAAAGAGAAACTGTCAAATGGGAAGAAGGTTGTTAATGCAAAGCCTCCAGGACTGGCCCACAGACTGGTTGCATTTAGCATTTTCATCAGTTATCATGGCTCAAAGCCCAAGAATCAAACTAATTAAACAGTAATGGCACGAAGTTAGATGGCAGTGACCACAGTGACAAGCGCAGCAATCACATACAAGAATTGCTGATTGACATTAAGGACAGGAGCAACAAAAGTGAAGTGCATTGTGATACTAAGAAGAGCAAGGTCTTCTCCTGGAGATAAATACCAATTTCCCCTATAAACTGAGGGTGCAGGAGATATATGGAGTGATCATAGGGCAATGATGCTCCCTCCAGGTGACACAGCCATATACATCAATGTGATGCACCCTCCTGCTATCACACTGAGGCAGGGGATGGGGTATATCAGTGCTATCGTATGTCGCTGGTTAAAGCTCATTTGTAATGCCCTGCACAAATCCCAGCTCCAGGTGTTCAGAAAAGGTACATTCAGCATGGTACAGGAAAGGGCCTTGTGTGGGGACCTGATCATCTGAGAAGGGCTGATCATCTGAGAAGCATTATAAAGCCTGAGTTGTCTATCCCCAAGACAAGACAAAGGCTGACAGAAGATACGACTGCTCAGTCAAATTCTGCTGAAATCTAAATACCAGCAAGGAAAGAAGCGCCAATATACACAGGAGGAGCAAGAGTACACTTAATTTGGGGCTGGAACTTGGAATAAAGTTTTTGGCTCTTCGGAGAGTGAGGTTCTGAAACTGTCTTTTAAAAGCTAATAATTTTTAAGGCCAATTTTTTAAGAAGGATTATCTGACATATTTGCCTGCAATTACAGAGAAGTAAACAAGCTCACCCAGGAGAGCTGTCTTTTACTTCTGCGTTCTCTGCTCCTGATGGCCAAAACTAGCTCAGTAAAACAGATGGAGCTTCATTTCCTCTGCCAAGCCTTGATCCGAACTTGCAGATCTCGGAGACAAAGACAGCCAGAGATAAAAAGGGAATGCAGTCCACATCCCACCCTGCTGGGCTGCACCACTTCGCCTCTAATAGTACTGCGGATAAGAACTCTTTGGAAACCTCTGCAATCTCTCAGCAAAACGAGGCAAAATGTTCTACTTAGTTCTGAGCACTCTGGCAGTTGCTTTCACCCGACTCCCCCCCACCATTCTGAGTGAAAGATTTTTAAAACCTTCATAAAATCCAAGCATGCATTACAAGAAATGACCATGTTTACGATCCCACGTTATGTCAAATAATTGCACATTAATGCAATTTCCAAAACAACTATTTTTCTCCTGATAGCAGCAGGAGTGCTGCGCAAACACACACACAAACCCGGAGCCTTGCTTCGGAATGCAGCAATGTAACAGGGTGGATTTTCCATCTGACTTTGCACAGTGAGTACCTGGCGTGTGCTGCCCTCAGCCTGCTCTGCATTCTGCTCAGCAGAGAGGGTTATCCCATGCCACCACAAAACACCGCGCAGCGGACGTGAAAAGAAAGATGTGAAAAAACATTTAATAATATGTAACAACTTTTGTTCTCTCTCCATTTATCAATTTTTTTGTTTGTTTGTTTGTTTATTTGCAATTGGGCCAAGAGCAATCACTGCTGGAGACAGAACTATTCAAACTGTCCCGACTTACTGTATTTCCTGACTTCCGAGAGGCTATCCCTTAGAACTACACTAAAACACCCTAAGCTCCTCTTTCATAAATCAGAAGCCTTGGAGAGCAAGGCAGCATTTAAGCGAAGTAAATCTTCAAAATGCTGAGTAATGCCTTTATTCCATCCACCTTTTACACTGTCAAAACATCAGCTTTTTGCTCCACCACGTTTCCTGTGCCCCATACGGCCACTATGATGTGACTGGAAAGAAAAGGAGCCCACCAGGCACGGTCTCCAGATTTCAGTGGGGCTGACAAATCTCAAGGACCCCCCTCCCACAACGGCAGTTCTGTTTGGCAGGGCATTCCCCACGGCCACGACACGAGGCAGTAATCAGCTTCAATGACTGCTTAAAAAAAAACAAAGCTGCAGTGCCAAGAAGAGGTAGAAAGCCGCGTATGATTTAAGTGAATCGCGGTGTAAATCTCGCTGGATATTTGCCAGTAAGTATTCACTGATTTGAGCTGGCACGTGAAAAGTGGCAAAAACTGTTTCTGATCTACGCATAAGGGAACAAATTCTAACCTTTCTGTCCAGTCTCACGACAGGGCAAAGCAGCAGCACCCGCAGGGCAGTCGTGCACCCATCCCAAGACACTGCCTTTTGCTTCTGCTGTAACATTAGAAAGAACATTCTGAAGGCCTCCTTTGCCATTTCTTCAAGAGCCAGCAAATGAACGGAGAGGAGTCCATCTGCTGTAATGACTTACAGGCATCTGTTGGACGTGGAACTTGTTTGGGGCCAGTCAGCGTTAATGCGACGCAGCAGCCTTCCAGCCTGAGGTCTGGGGCTGCTCAAGATGTCTTTCTCATGGCTCCTGGACATCCAGCAGGCATTTCAGCATCTCAGAAATCAGGGCTGGAGGGATGCCGAAGAGGTGGAAAAAACTCCTCCTGCCATCTCAAGGCAAGATCAACATCACCGCAAGGATCTTTGTCCTCAGAGCTGCCAAATGCTGGGGTAGAACTTCGCACCACTCTGGTTTTCAGCAATAGTTAGGCAAACTTCATTAGAAATTCACTGATACGAGGTAGTCGGCACCTCAAAGGCTTAAGGAAAGAAGAGGTATTTAATTCAAGACAACACAACTACTGCAGCCAGTGCTGATGAGGAAAAGCTATGCCTGTGTCCTTTCCGGACCCTCACAACTACCATTGCTAGATTTTCTGCTTGCAAAAAGCCTCAGCACAGTCTCTCATTTGTGCACCTCCTGCTTCCTAAACTCTTAGAAAGCAAGAAGATCCTTCTCTGATAAAGTCAATATCTAACATGAGAATCTGGAAACATTTTTCTGTACTACACAGGGTTACTACACAAGCTGGAATAATTTACATTACAATTACCCGTCCTATTGTTGCAAAAAGGAGCTGCAGAGAGCTTAGTGCAGGGAAACATTTCGCTCTGCTTGCTGACTTGGAGCAACCTATAAGGAGCAATTCCGTGAAGGCTCGGAGAGCCCAGTTGCTATAATGCGTGCAGGCACTATGCATCACTTCTAAAAATAGGGCACTGTGGAATACAGAGAAAAAAAAAAGAAAAAGTCAGAAACAAAAATGTATCCCAAAACCTGCTGTTTTTCTGTCTGGCCTGAAAATCTATCTTGTGCAATAAAAGGAGAAACGTGATTTCGTTCCCCCAGACCTTTGGTGCCAGGGGGAGTGACACCCAGCCCGCCTGCTGCCTGGTACTGGTCAGAGAATCACAGCACTGCCTGGGTTGGAGGGGAACTTAAAGAATGCTCGGTACCAACCCCACGTCATGGTCACTGCTGCCACCAGCTCAGGCTGCCCAGGGCCCCATCCAACCTGGCCTTGAGCACCTCCAGGCATGGGGGCACCCACAACTTTATTGGGCAGCCTGTTCCAGCGCCTCACCATCCTCTGAGCACAAAATTTCTTCCCAACATCTAACCTAAATTTCCCCTCTTTTAATTTAAAGCAATTCCCCCTTGGCCCATTGCTATTAGACCATGTAAAAAGTTGGTTCTCTTCTTCCTTGTAAGGCCCCTTTAAGTACTGGAGGGCCACAGTGAGGTTTCCCCAGAGCCTTCTCTTCTCCAGACTGAACAAACCCATCTCCCTCAACCTCTCTTCACAGGACAGGCGCTCCAGCCCTCTGACCATCTTTGCAGAACCTCCTCCGGACCCCCTCCAACAGCTCCACATCCCTCCTGTGCTGGGGCCCCAGAACTGGACAGTGCGCTCCAGCCGGGGCCTTGCAAGGGCAGAGCAGTTGGGAAGGTTAAGAGGGCTTACAAATGCTCTAACGTGGCGCAGGAGGTGGGCAGATGCAAACCGCTTCACAGTGTACAATTCTTGAGCATGAAAAGGAAGGCTGAAAGGGGACGGGGCAACCACCCTTGTGAGCGTGCACACAGCAGCCTGAGAGATGGACTGCAAAGAACTCAGTCCCTGAACGGAGGCCAGTGAATAACACGCCCCATTTGGCAACTGCTTCTTCAAGTGTAAACAAGTGCGCTTTTAGCATGAACCCCCCTTTCTTCTTATAAAAACAAACCAAATTTACCGTATCACCTGCTGTTTTGAAGTACCCAAACCCCGACAACAAGCGAAACAAGCGCAACTCTGCATTTTTTAAAGAAGCCTTTGCCGGAGCAGGAAGCATAGTTATCACTTCAGCTCCGAATAAGAAGGGTAAAACTGCAGTAAAACTGTGTACTGTATCCTAAGAAAGTGGTCAGATCAGAAGGAGAGCCACTAAGATTACAAACTATTGCACAACATAGTGCATATTCCATAGGAATTCAAATGCTTTTGCCTTTTTAAATGCTCGGAGGCATTGCCAGCAGGAGGCAGGCTCCCACCTGGGACACACCACACCAGTAACACAGCCCATAGCAGAGCCCAGCATGGAGGGGGCACAGTAACAGAACAGGCTGACTGAACCTGTTTTGCCACCACTGCAGCAATGCTGCAGCCTTGCATATAGAAGCCTAACCTGCAAAAACGCTAGCAAAGAAGAAACAACACCAGTGAGAAGTCACATGTTATTTGTCTTCTGAGACTGTTCCTAGTGTCTTTCTTGTGTTAAGGTCAGGTTCTTATTAAGATTTACTGTGACCATGTCTTAAATCTTAGGAAATGCTAAGATTTTCCTCATTTTTTCCCATTTACTGCAGCTTACTTCCCTTCCTTTTTTTCTGCCAGCTGCTGCAATTGGTTGAAGGTGAGAGAGCAGCCCAGCCCAGCACAGCACTGCATCCATCTAATGGGGCCTCACAGGGACTGCTGGAGGACCTGAATCCCGCAGGGGATGGGCAGCACTAGCACAAAAAGCAGCAATCTCTTCATTCTCCTTTTGCAGGGCACTGGGAGGAACACGCCAGCCAGGCACAGCGCTCGGCACAGCACAGAGCAAAGGGATGCTCAGCATCACACCCAGGGTATGCTGGGATATAAGTGGGCAGTGGGTTTTGAGGGACTTCCCCTTTCATCCCACAATAAAAAGAGCACAGCTTGAGCGTTTTGTCAGGTACGGACTGAGTTACATCCACTTAGAACTTAAAAGCAATGTAAGTCCACTTTACTTGCATACATCAGCTCAATAGAACACAGCAGATCAGATCTTGTAGCTGAACTTCCGTGACCCACACAATTTAGAAATCACGTTACACAATGCTTATTAAACCTAAGCCGTACGACCTTCTGAAGTTTACTTAAACTTTTAAAGCAACTGATATAAAACTCAGATTTTGGCTTCCTTAGGAAAATACATTAACGACCTTTATGTTCATTTAAGATAGACAGTTTCTTCTTGATAGATTCAAGCGCTAACCAGAAAATTGTTTAGGCGATTTCAAGCGTTATTGCTCTCTGATATTAAAGCAGCACCATAAGAATAAATAAAATGAAGCAAATTCTTCCTCTAGAACTCGCATTAACAGCAATATTCCAAACCCATCCTGAATTCTATTTAAATTGGAGTGGTTGGGTTTTTTTTTTTTTTTATGCCTCTGCCTGGGCCTGGATTGGCTTTCAGGAGATGCTGTATTAGCATATAATAGAAAAGTGTTTCCAAGCACTCCCTTGTCAGCCATGGTTAGGATTACACACCCTGGCCTTGTCTGGGGAAGCACTTGAGGACCACGTGTCACATCATGTAAAGTTGATGCAAAAGCCCCGCGTTCAACCAAACACACGGACATGGGCAACTTCATTATTTTCTGCACAAAATAAATCTATTCCCTCCACCTGCAGTCGCAGAGCATCCCACTCATGCTTTAAGAACACAGTGTGACAGGGAATTAGAACAGAACAGCTGATGTATCATTCTTTGCTCAGTCCAAATTGGAAACCTGCATGCCCTAATGGCATTTTGGTTTCCAAATGAGCTCTTTGAATAATATTCCCTTCCCCTCTCTCCATCAGGATCTCCAGAAATTAATAATTTAACCCAGCCTTACAGTAGGCCACATGAGTGGGAACTTCTGAATAAAACAATAACTATTCATACCCACATTTAAATTGCTGGGAGGCTTCTGAGGTTCAGTGCCAAATAACTCACCTGTCTCGCCATCTGCAGGGGCTGGGGCTGCTGAAAGGCTGCAGCTCAGTCAGCGTGTGAGCTTCACCTTCAGAGCTGGGGTGAATTTGCTCTGTCAATCTGTGTGGGACGTTCTACCCACAGGGAAAGGAGCACACGGAGAACTCCGTGTGCAGGATCCTCTTGTAACAATACACATCTGCCCTCTACAGCTACACACCACTCCTGGGGCTGCCACTCACTCCTTCACTTTGGGTGCAGGACTACAGAATGGCTTGGGGACCTTAAAGCCCCCCCAGTCCCAACCCACACGAGCTGGTTGCCCCCAGCAGCTCAGGATGCCCAAGGCCCCCATCCACGGCAACGAGCACCCCCAGGGATGGGGCACCCACAGCTCTGGGCAACAGTGCCAGGGCCTCACTGCCCTCTGAGTGAAGAATTTCCTGCTGGGCTGCAGCAACACTTGGCAGATTTACCCTTTCTGTGAAGGTCTAACTAAGGTCACATTGCTAACTTCAAGCAGTGCAGCGAGCACACCAACAAACTGCACCCAGCTCAGCAACAGCAAGTTTGGGAACACCACGTAGCAGGGGATTCAGCCAAGGCTACAGCAGGATTCGACAGACAGGATTACAGGATTCACTGCTATGTCTCTTATGCGCCGCAAAGGTATGTGGTAGAGGAAAGCAAAAAAAGAGAAACCAAAAAGCAGACTTTTCTGCACTCCACATCACTGCAGAAAGTTGATCTCTCCCGAGCCAGGGGCTGCAAGGCTGAAAAGCTTTGCATGTCCTTACACAGGAGCAGGGGAGGGAGGGGAGGCTCGAGCCCCCTCCTTCCACTGACAAACAAGGAGGATCCAGATGTCCCAGCCATCAGTGTATCAGGAAGGCGGGCTGATGTTAGTGAGAAAAGTGCTGTTACACGATCCCAGATTTTCAAAAGCATCACTTTTATTTTGCCACTTATTTCTGTTATTCTCTCCCCGCTTATTCCCAAAGCCAATTAAAATGCAAACAGGAGATTTTAAAGGCTTGAGTTTGATAACAGGCAGCAAGACAAGCGAGGCATGGGACAGCACTGAAATATGGCTCTTTAATGTGAGCGTATTAATAGAAATAATTGGATTTCTAAAGTCTCCCAATTGCAAGCGTCACCTCTTATCGTCCATTAAATCAATTGACATCCTGCACTTGTTATTTCAAAAGTGTTACTCTTATTTCACCAGAGTGCTAAACACACTCTGTTTGCTCTAATGAAAGTTGCAGAGGCTTCTTCTATAGTACAGGCTTAGCATCCTGCAAGCAAGACTGCAGCTTTCTTCTCAGCTCCTTCCGACGTTACCTTGCATAGAAACGCTCAAGCGATGAGTTTTTATTACTGCTAATGCCAAGTAAGTCATTTTGCCAGTTGAAGTTGTGACAACTGTGTCACAGAGAGAGAAGTAAGAGCAAAAATGTGTCTGTGTTTCTTTCTTAATGGTTAAAAAAAAAGATATAAGAAACAAAGGAGCACTTTTGTTGTATTTCCAGGAAGAGGCGTCAGTGGAAGCTGAAGAACAGCCAGCGTGTGCCTTGTGGCCTTCAGCACTCATCACTTCAGCTCTGGGGCTGTGCAGAACATTGCTTTTTGCTGCGAGAAAAAAGGACACTAAAAGTTGTGTGGGGGATTAAAGGGATTCCCCCAACAGGAAATTAACTATTTCAATTGAAAAGCTGTATTTTCTGAGCAAACAAAGGGAGAAAATAGTCACGCAGTTCAGTTTCACCCTTTCTGCCCTCAGTTCTGTGTTTCTCATGTCTCCATATACCATCTTCGTATATATCCATACAGCTAAATATACTGCATTGAGTATTTTCTATCTCAACGTGAATACAGTAATGAAATACAAAAGAAAAAAGAAAGTGGCCCTGTGCTTCACATCACTGTACCAAATGCTGCCCACATTACAAGCTGAATAATCCAAAGAAAATCCAATCAAAGGCAGACGCTCAGGCCACCAATGCCACAGATCTGGCTCATGTCCCCCCTGTGAAGCCATAAATGCACTCTGAACTCCCTTCCTTCCTTGAAGTGGCAGCACACAGAGAAAAAGCAGCTTTAAAGATTAAACTTAATTTGGGGCCACGAACAGGAAAACGCCTTAATGATAATTTTATAACAGAACTTTATGTCAGTGCATAGCTTAGTTCCTTCAACGCCTGAAACTGCTCATTTCCATAAATTAACATGCCTGGGTCTCTTTTAGTAGTAATCATAACTTTGCATTTCCTGCTTGTAACGCGCGGCCTCAACATAATTACAGTATGTTCCTTGTTTTAGCACTGTGCAGATCCCCTCTCCCCAGTCAAGCTCTGCTCAGCATAGCTCTGTATTAGCAGAGACACAAAATGAACCTGCAAAGTATACGCAGAGATTTACTGCATGCACAACACTCTCACACGTATATGCAAACTTGCATTTGCATACCCAAAATGTCTGTCTGCTGCTGCTAGCAAACATGCTTTATTTGTGCATGCGACGGCTGTACATGCAAATTCCCTTCTTCCAGCATCAATTATCCCCTCGCAATCAATTTGTTCCCCTTCCCAAAAAATCACTTTCAGATCCTATATTGCTTAGCTTTCACAGAAGTCAATAAACAGTGCCACATCCCTCTCCTCCCTCTCTGTTATGGGCCCTGCTTCTGCTCGCTGCACTCAGAACAAAGGCAGCAGCTCCGGCTCCCCTGCTGCAGGTTCCCTTCCCAGCCGCCTGCCGCAGGGCACCCTTTGCTAAAGAAACAGCGTCCTCCAAAGGCAGTGCTCCAAAGATCCACACGAGGCACTGGGACCACAAGCACCTGCCAAAGACAGAGCTGGAGAAAATACTGCAGAGAAAAGGGGAGAAAACACTGCATGGATACATTGCTTTAATACCTACAGCAGAATACCAATTTTTACTTTCCTTTAGAGAAGCACTGCCCTTGGGAACAAGATGCTGCAGTCTCCATGGCCACATGGACAAGGGCCAGGACAGTGCTGCTGAGGGCTCCGTCATAGGGTTTCTGCTACACCAGGATCTGCAGGTCTTCTGCACTGCTTCCATCAACCAACTCATCACCAGGACGCATAGATTGCCCTCTGCCAGCTCAGGACAAACCTCATTCCAGTGCTTCTGCCCTGCTGTCCTCAAGCAGCAGTGATTTTGCATGAGTGTGACCTGCTCGCACCCTCCTGCCCTAAAAGGAAAAAAAAGCCCTTCTTGGCTCAAAGCCTCAGCTGTGTCTTCTCAGTTTAATTTAAGGTGGTGAGGCACTGGCACAGAGAGGCTGTGGATGCTCCATCCCTTGAGGTGCTCATGGCCAGGTTGGATGGGAGGCGGGGGGAGGGGACTGCGTGGGCTTTAAGGTCCCTTCCAACCCAAGCCAGTCTATGATGATTCTGTGGTTTCATGTCTCACACCTGAAGGAAGAGCTCTACTCTCTGCAAGAATTGAGCTCATGCCAGTTGTAAGAACAGAGCTAGCAAAACTACCAACATTTCATTCCTGATTGTGACCATTAAACCACTTTCAGATAGGAAAATAAATTCAAATAGAACTTGGTAAGCTAAATTTACTTTCAATTTTTTCACCACGTATAAGGCTTATTTGCCTAATTTAATGTTTTACAGCTATCTCCAATGTGCAAATACTTCCTGTGGTGAATAAGCAATATCAGGAGCAAAAAAAAAAAAAAAAAAAAAAAAAAAAAAAAAAAAAAAAAAAAAAAAAAATCAGAAACACTCACTCTGAAGTTTGCTGTTTATTTCCTTCCAGAAAACTCAGCTGAGTGAAGTCGGGTTCATCAAATCATAGCATGGCCTGGGTTGAAAAGGACCACAATGCTCATCCAGTTCCAACCCCCCTGCTATGGACAGGGTTGCCAACCACCAGACCAGGCTGCCCAGAGCCACATCCAGCCTGGCCTTGAACACCTCCAGGGATGGGGCATCCAGGTTAATTGCCTTTAACTCCCTAGGAATAAAGTTTTGCACTGACAGTTACACCACTCTTCTGCTATAGTTGAATATCCCAGAGCTACTTCATTGTGTAACTGTAATTCATTTCAACTGCTAGATCAGCACGTGAAGATAAACACCAACAGCAAAGTTCCACAGCTTGCCTCTGGTTTTCACCAACTTCCTAAGCAGTGGGTGTAATCGTGGAGATGTTGCTTGGTCTAACAAACTTGGTCCAACCAATGGAAGTCTCTGCTCCCTTTAATATATTCTCTGCTTGCTATCATCATTCATGGTGGCAGCAGCAATATGTTGGCTCATTATGTCGTGCTAATCTTGCTGCCCGATATTCTTTCCCCCAATCAATCCGCTGATTACGGCCAGTTTAAATCTTAGCGATAACCGGGATTCGGAGAGTTTCCAAAGGACGATGGAACTGGAATTAATTAGCATCCATTAGGGGAAAAACGAAGTCCTGTAAATAGCAGAGAGAAACGGAACAGCTCACAAGGACAACGGTTTATGGAGCAACACGTGGGCACACGTGGCTTTTACACCCTTATCGAGCAGGACAGCACAGCACCCTCAGCTCCCATCTTCGTAATCAAGCTATGGAGAAGCAAATTCTCATACCAAAATTAATTACACCCCGAAATCCTACCAGTGCAGCTCATTATTGGCTCCAGATCCCAGGCTGTTCTGATTCACAGCTCATCTTTCAAGCCTGCAGATAGGAGCAGTGGAAACTTCTGCCAGGTTACATGTGCTGCTCCACCAACCCCATGCATTGCACAGCCAAGAGGAAAATAATAGTATAGCATTTACACAGATAACCAGGGGGAGTTCCTATAGAAAGGTGAAAACAGCACACCTGCTTTCTTCAGACGGACTTCATGTTGTGTGCTGTTAACTCCAACACTTGTAATATTAGTGACTTCACACCTGTGAGTGCTTTTTTACCTTCAACTGTGGCTTTTCAAGAAGAAAGAGGGAAAAAAATATTTGAAACATTATTCACCTGGATGGTACTAAAGGAAATCACAAAAATCTTTCTCACTTTTATGGACAACGCTAACACTTGCAGACCAAAAAATCATAAATGTCCTGTAACAGATGCTGATAGCCTCCCTGACATGACAAATAAGAGGCATTTAGCTTTTAATGGCTCTTGTAATTTTTTTTCCTTCTGAGAGCAGCATGCTGTGTAAAATGTATTTTAGTCATCAGCACTTGGAAGCAACTTCACCCATTATTATTCTACATTAGCTCCATTTGTCGATACGATGACAGAAGACCCATTGGCCAGCTGTGAGCACTGCTTCCTAACCTCGATCCGAAGGGCAGAGCAGCCACAGGTCTGTCCTTCTGCACCAATGGGGAGGCAGCAGGAGGACCGTTCGGGAAGGGATGGTGTAGAGATGAACCAGATCAAGGCTAGGAAACCTAATGGACTTCACTTCTTACTTCTGTCACACGTGCATAAGAAGATACCCCCTCATTCAGACATGCAGAAAATGACTAACCCTTCCTCTCCTTCAAGTAAGCATTGGCTGAAAACAGTGAAGCGTGTTAAGGACTCGCTAATTGATGATATATTGCCTTTAATTAATTTTCAACTATTAAAGTTACTTAATAGAATTTCATATTTCTTATTTGAAAAACGACGGTCACAGGAAGCAATGATGAGAGACAATTACAATTATCACTTAGGACCATTAATATGTAAATATATGGGTAAGTTAAGATTGCTAATTTAAGTTGCATAATTGCTGGATATTTCTGAAGTTGGAGCCTAATAGGCTCCGCCATTATTCGCGTCTATTTTATGCATACGCTGACAATGATTCTTATTCTTAAAATACCACGAATAATAGCATCACATTCATTTTATTAACTGATACAGGGCACCAACGTCACATTCTGCCACTCAGCCAGTTGTATCTAAAAATACGAGAGGTTAAAAACTTGCATCGCTTGCACACCTTCACGCTTCGGCTCCTGAGTCAGCCGCAGGTAGCTGGGTGTGAGAAGCAGCTTACACACTGGGCAGATTGCTTCATAATCACCCAGTGGGTATTTTTTCATCCTTCCCCTGCAACATCTGATATTACAAACTTTAAAGCACAGATCTTTTTCAAAGGTCAAGATAGAGAATGGATTTGATCCAAGGATCCCCAGTTTAGCAATCCAAAAGTCAAGAGAACTCTACCAAATGTCAAGAGAAACTAGAGATTACAACAAATTATTTCTGCACTACTTCTCGCTTACGCAACATGCATGCAAGAGGGATGGTGTAACCAGTTGTTATTCAACGATATTTTACAGATCTCATCTTGTTCCAGACATGTAAAAAAAAAATTAAGTATGGAAGATGAGAATTTGCTCAGCTGTGATTTTTTCAATGTTCCTTGCAACTTTAAGATCAAGACTGTCCTTCAAAACATATAATCCTAAATTATGGCTTGCATTCTGCAGACCATGAAAATAAATGAAGTGTAATAATTTCTGTCTAATTTCATAATCCCAGGACATCCTTAGGTTCTGTTTAAAATAGAGTATGTGTTCTACAAAGGATTCTGCATAGATCGCTATGTATTTTCCTCTCGGGAGAGAGAAAAAATGATGGTGAATGTAGGAGTTTTTATATTTGATTTTAAGGATTTTTTTTTAAAATTTATTTCTTTCTTTTTTCCTTGAGGTAGAAGCAGTGTAAATAGTTGAGTGCCTCACAGAAAACGACAGGCTTTCAGCTTCCAGAAGCACAAGGAATTTTCAGTTCTAAACAAGTCTGATGATACATAACCAAACTAAAATCATTAAGATTTCCTTCTCTTTGCCCTTGCATGACTTAAAGTAACGCCTGAGAGTTTGAGACAAGGATGAAATCAGGTCATATCCTACTATCAGCAGGTGAAGAAATTTCTTGGAATGCATAACAGACATTTAAAACAGCTACCTTCAAGCGCTTCCATAGGTATAATCAAAGGTGGCAGAGTTGCAGCAACAGCCCCCAAAAAAGTCTGGATTTATTTCCACATTCTCCGTGCTGCTGAAAATTGAGAAGAGATACAGGCCACAACGAAGCAGCTACCTTTGCTACTTGCCCTTTATTTTGTAATAACTACAACGTGGCCTTTCTGTAGACAATTCACTCATGTCACTAACCAAGATATAAAGAATAAATCAAGCTCAGTATCTGCGCCATCTGTAATAAAATTTTAACTACTGATACAAGAGATACTTTTCCATAAATTGACTCACCATACAATTGGGCTTGCTCCAAGCCCGTAAGACTTTATCTGCTAACCATTTGGAAATAGTAGATGATGACCCCCTCGTAGCTGACAGAGCCAAGCAGTTAAAAAGAGTTTCAGGCTGTGTTTTCAAAGGCCTCAAATAGAGATCCCCAAAAGCAATCTGGATTTCTTTAGCTGTGTCATACTCTTAAATATGAACCTTTCCTTTAATCCCTGCTTTGGATTGCTGGAATTGCTGGATAGGTTGGGAGGAATACTTTGCTACATCTAAACAGTTAGAAAAAAGCACATCCAGGTTCCTAAAAGATAATCATATATATATATATATATATACACACACTGAAAATCTACCTAGAAAAGCTATTGTTAGAATAAGCAAAGCAAAAAAAAAAAAAATAGATTAACATTGTTTATACAAAAAAATACCCATCAAAGCAAAAGTCAACACAGCAAAGAAATAGAAAAAAAAAACAAAAAACCCAAACAACAGCTAAAAAAGCAAGCCATAACAGTATGACAGTTCAGCTACAAAGTCTCTGATGGAAATTCAGTTCTTGTAGGTTACTGAGGAGAAAGCCCAGAGTAGTCTATCCACTGCTCCTTTCTGTACATTCACTTCTTGACACAATTCAGACATCATCCACACACACTCCAGTACCACTCAGATGCAAAACAGAAACACATTTATACGGTACACCTTATGTATATCTCCATGAAAAGGTACACAAGTGCAGCAGAGGAATCAAGGCCAGCTCCATCAGGCACCGGCAAAGCCTTTAGCCTGCTGCTGCCAGCACAGAGAAATCCAGCATTAATCAGCATCGGGTATCGTTTGCTGTCTCCTCTGTATGGAAGAGCCCCTAGGCAAAGCAAAAAGTACAGAGACAAATGTCTATAACCTCACTGGTCTTAAAAATCTCATCTCCTTCTGCCTAATCTTTTTTTTTTGCCCTTCAGGGAAAAAACGTGCTAACACCCCAAATCCCGAAGGTTTTCAGTTCAAGATCAATCGGTCTAGCAGGCCTGGGAGGAGTGCCTCATCTTCCTCACAAGCATCAAAAGCACAAAAACGTTGGACAACGGGTCTTGTGTACACTCCATCCTACCCCAGCTCTCACAAGAAGACAGCATGGTGAAAATATATCCCATACCTGACCCACGGCCATCTTACATGAAGAGCAAACTGCCCATTTCTTTCCCATCTCTAAAGCGTCCACCAAATAATTTCCTTAGTTGTCATACAGATAGCCACTGCTTAGGATAGAGAGGTCAAACGTGAGGTAAAAAATAATTACCCACGAGTGATGCAGAAGCCCTAGAATGAGCAATGATGTATGGAAGTCCATGAGAAATCACTGCTAGGAGAGGCTGGGGAGTATCAACGTTTGAAGCCAGGAAAGGATGCTGAGCCCACGTTCTGTACGTGAGATCTATGACAACAACCCAGCAACACAAAACGATTGGCTTTTCCAAAATACTGCCCTCTGAATACAAGATGGGAAGAGCACTGCACTGTGCTCCCCGTCTTTGGTTGCTGTAAAGGTCAAAATATAAAGCATATTTTGGTGTTAAGAATGGAACAACCCACCTGGTAGAGAGCAGCAGGCTGCAGGAAAGCCTTCCAAGCACCTGTAACAACCAGAAACGATTGGGAACTGTCAGAAGTGAGGCGAATTAACTTCTTTCAGTTCCATGGAAGCTGGCAAGAAGATGAACCTTCAAAATTCAAAACTCAAAATCAAGATTTCTTTGAAGGGACTAACTGAATTTGTTCCTTTTTGATTTGACCTCATTCTGCTCCGCATTTGTTGTGCCCCTACAGTTTATGTCAAGAATTTACACTTCGATACCCTTTCCACAATGTCAATTAGATATAAAACAAGCTATGTTTTTGCTTGCACAAGAGATGGTTGGAGGGCTTCAGATGAGAATAAAGGAGGAGGATGGGGAACTAAGAGAAGAAATGACTATAAGCCACTGTGAGTCAAAGGTGTATATAGGTGGTTTGCAACCATTTTTATTCGTTACAGAATCAGAAGAGAAGAAATTCATGTAATTTTATATGCTGTCAAGCATTTGTCTTGTAAATGTTCTAAGAGACAGCAGTGAAAATATTAGTTCTATCTTTTCTTATAAAGGAAGGAGAGAGAACAAACAGGAAGAACATTCTTGAATGATAAAATGTCTAAGGGACCTGGTGGGAATTCTTCACATAAGATGTATTCTTCTTCAGGGAACAGGAGAAGATGTAAACAGATGGGCTTATGTAAGTAGAACTGGCAGCTCCACAGATAGCTGCTTTCTTTTATATATGGTTTTTCAGATTCACCAGCGTATTCAGGACCACTCTGCCTAATTATTCTGAGCATTTTGCCCATTTCATATGCTCACAGTGTAATGGCCAAATATAAAAATAATTAAAGCAAACTGTAGTTTAAATCTCAATGGAAACAATCCATTTTATTCAAACAAACCTCTTCAAAAGGGAACTGTCTGTTTTACGAATGTTAGTCCATCTGTTCATGATAACTCCTTAGGAAATATTTGTTTTGCTTAGAAACACCAAAGCAGATTACATATGAGGTAATAGATGGGATGGGGTCTGCTTGCTGCCTTCAAATCACTGAGCGTACAAATGTGCTTTTACTTTTGCTGGTCTGATATATATCTGAGGAAGGGCAATGCCTTAATCCACCGTCACAAAGCAATGTTTGTATCCATTGTCTCTGGGCTACACTGAATGTATGTCCTGCATAACAAACACTCAGGTGTTCTTATGCTGATGCACCATCAAGAGTTTTGTTTCCATGAAGATAGCCAGGGTGTACTGAGTAAGGTTCTCCCCTCTCCCCACCAACTGTAAGAACAGAATGAGGACACCACAGGGAAATGCAGCTCAGCATACCCCCAGTGCATGTAAATGAAGAGCAGCAGTTCATACAACACACAGCAGGTAGAGCTGTGCTATCTACCATCTTACAGTGACAGGATCATAATGGTCCCTCTGCCACGTCGTTACCCATAAACCATCTAACGGGGTAATTTCTGGTAATAAAACCTTTGTCTAACCCTCAGTGCATTGCTCTCTAAAGCCCAAACTGATTGTAAATACATAAGTGAAGAGCAAATCAGAGCCAAAGGACTGTAATCTGCATACACTCGTACATAAGGTGAATGTCAGCTCTGTGTTAATGGATATGATTGGGCTCTCATATATTGAGCAACCCTGTTTATGTCACTTTGGATCCATTCCACTGAATCATTTAGACGCTCACCTCAACACTACTAAAACTTATAATTGCAGAGAACATCAGGACAAATCACAGAAGTGAACATCAAATCTAAGAACAGAAGAGCTTTCATAGCTGTAGAAGGAAAACGCTAACTGAAAATAAATGAACAATGAATGAAAAGGATTTATTATAGAATACATAACAGTGTCCCTGGATAGCATAAAAGTCTGAAACAAGCAACCCCAAGAGCCCATAAGCCAGAGCATACAGGCAGAGGAAATTTAAGCTAGGAGGATACGGCTTCCAGTGAAGGTCTTTGAAAAAAACATCACAGAGCTGAGATGTCCAACCTAACAAGTCCCTAAGAAGCAAAGCAACCCAGCTGTTGCTTTCGTAGCTGAGTCCGCACCAGGTCTCACTGACAAACATCCTGGACAGACAGCAGCCAGCAGGCTGAGGCTGGGCTACAACAACAGCCACCCAGAACTCAAGTGGAAATCCTTCACTGAGGTCCGAGGCTGCTCTGTTCTCCCTGGGAAGAACCGGCACTGAGAGATGGCCCTCCAAATCCTGGTCCTCTGAACCCTGGCTGTCTGCAGAGGACCTGCTGCACGAGGCTCCCGATGCCAGGGGAATGTTCAGTGCTTCCTGCAAACACCATCAACCTTCTCTCCAAACTTCAGGTCTACTGACCAGCCAAGGCTTTGGATGACACTCTAGGAGAACATTCCTGGCAGCTCTGACTGAGGAAATGTTTAATAATGGCTGTGTGATCCGTTCTCACAGATTTCTATTCCTGTCTCCTTCCCTTGTGTTCTCCACTAACAGAACAGCAGCACTCAATGCACTCAAGCTTGTTTCCCCTCACTTGGTGTTACTATTCCTGCAGCCCTATCAAGCAGTAGAGCTGTCTATTAAGTTATGCAAACACATTAAGAAAAAAAATCGATAATAAATGTTATAATTAATTCACAATTAAACATTACAAGAACAGTAGATCAATCACGATACCAACATCACAAGGCAGATCCTGGGAACACTTCACATCAGCCACAGAAGCTGTGAGAGGAAGGCTGTGCGCTCCAAGAGCCAGGCAGCTCAGTGCTCACACAGGCTGCTCAGGGAGGACATGGAAGAGCCCTCTTGGCCGCAGCCTGTTCAAGGCCAGTACTGGCATGGATTTGCCATCCCTGTGTGTGTGACTCAGAGGGTTTATCTGCCCAAATGAAACTCACAGTTCTGCTGCTCCATCAGCCCACAACTCCAGGCAACTCTGTGTTTTGCCAGTGCTCAAACAGCTTGCAAACACAGCTCAAGTATTTATATAAATATTTTATATTATATGTATATATAATATCTACATATCATAACCTATATTATTTATATATATATATTATAGTTTATGTATATATATAAATATAGAATAAAATAATTACAGTCCCTACTAAAAATGCCCATTACGCATACTGCCAGGGAGATTCCAAATGCCATTCAGGCACTGCTATCTGAAATAGAAGGAAAAGGAATACACAACTAAAAAAAAGAAAGAAAGAAAGAAAGCAAATGCTGGACATAAAACAGAGAGGGCTGGTTCTATTGATGCAAGGCAAGACCACTTCAGCCAAATACACGTAACTGAATGTTATATATTACGTGTAACTGAATGAGTGTTTTAAGCAGACAGCTGTGACTCCGGTTAGGAATGCAGAAAGGGATTACCCTTACAAAAAGGCTGCTATGAACTGCTACTGCAGTTCTGGCAGGGAAGACAAGGAAGGAAATGGATTTGATAGACTATGTTTTAAACTGTTCTGTCACAGGATGCACATTCCAATTCTCAAATTCAGCTATGCTTGTACTCCAAGGATAGTGTTAACTCCTGATCTTAGCACCCAACTACAGATGCACATCCAGCTAAGAAGCCAAAGCGCTCTGTATTTTATAGACAGATGCCTCCGGTTGAAGGAATCACACGTCTTTACCACAAATAATCATCTGTTCAGACAAATGTGAGATCATCCTTGTACCAAAAGCCTACATCCCTCTTCTCTATTACAGCTTAGAAAGCCACTTGTGCATTATTTCAACCAAATGCAACCAGCTTCAGCCACACCGGGAAGCTGAACTATGCAGAGAGATGGCTGCTGAGATACACCTGCTCAGGCTGTTTTGCTGTTGTTCTTAACATGGAGCAGAAGACATAAATCTTCAAATAAAATGACTAAATGCTTGCCAGAATCATCAAGTATTCAGACAGGCACTCTATAAAACCTTAAATACAAAACTAACCAAAGCAGTCACTGAAGTAGGAAACCTACTGCATGTGTGTCAGAGGAATGTACGGCAGCAAACATTACAGCAGTTTCCAAAAGGAGCTTGGAAATCATCATCTGGTGAGGTGGATTTCTTTACAGCTCTAATAAACTAGCTTGTACAATAAGGAAGAGATTTAGTTGACGCATGGAGAAATGTCACGCCACAGTGAAGAGTTACCAGAGCTTTTATATGGGAAACCACAGCTCAGAAACCTGCTTCAGTCTTTGATGGTGCTGGGAAGCACAACAGGAAGGGCGACCTGACAACATCAGAACAGGAACAGACAGCCAGAAGAATGTGACATCTACTCTGGGACTTGTGTTACTCGGCATAATAATACATGTATTTTCTTTTTAAGGGAGGGAAGGTGAATACTGAAGTTGACCATAGTGGAACATCACTCGTGTTTTTCAAGACAACAGCACATTTCAATGACTTGCTGAAAGATCTCAAGGCACTGTGGGATTAAGTGAGGGAACGGCAGATGTAACCTGATTCTGGGAAACTCAGAATGCCTCTGATGAACAAACACATCCTTAATCACACCAAGTCAGTAACAGACTGTGTGCTGCCCTTTGTCACTCAGGACAGAGATCTTTTCATCACTGTGGATACCTCTTTGAGAACAGAACCAGCAAACCTCATTAAGCTTCTATTTAAAACCGAGACTTCACCATGTCTCAAAGAGATCACACAGGGCCCTGTTCCTCTAGGAGGAATTAAAGGATTCAATCAGGTGTCTCCTTTCCTTCAGTCAATTTCAGAGGGGAAAAACAACACCTGAGTAGATTTTCCCCTACTCCCCAGCAGCCTGGGATACTCAGGGAGAAACAGCTCACACAGACACAAAATGTGTTTCTGCAAGTTGAGAGACAGACAGAGAAATGAAGTTAAACCAAGAGAAAAACCAAACCTAACAGTTCTAACAACCAGGCCGGGCTTTGGAGGCTGGTCACAGAGTTTCTTTTTGTCCTTATTTCCCCAGTCACCATCATACACAGCATTTTGCCACAGAAGAAGAAAGGGAATTAAATGCTTTATTGGCACAACTATTTTCTGCCCTGTTAGTGGCCAGGCATTTGCTTGTGCACCCATTTACGAAAAGACAGGCTATATTTGGAGGCTTCAGAATGAAATCCATCTCAAAAAATGAAGTGTGCAAACTTTGCTTACTCTCCCCTAGGTCAGTTATCTAATCCAAAAACACTGCAATTTTCATCAAGGAATAGTTTTGCATAAGCATAATTTAAATGAAATTTTACCCCAAGCCTTAAATTCATTCCGTCTGAAGAAGAACTGCAGACGCCCAAGTCCTTTTTCCTGCATGGACAAAGATAACAGGCCATGTAGAACTCAAGGTTGCACATAGAAGGAAATCCATCCCACAAAGCTACAATTCTTGCCCCTCATCCTAAGTCCTCAGAAGCCCTTGAAAAGCCCACCTGATGGACAGCATGTGTAGACTAGAGTAAATCCATGTTTGCTCCTGAAGAACTTCCAACACAGTTGGCTCACCGGCTTGAGGGGATCCATCAGATTAGAAAGTCACTCTGCTAGGTCCCCATTTGTTGGATTTAAATACCAATCTGTGTCTTGTCGAGAGTGGAGGAGAGAAGCAGAGGGACAAATGCTCCAAGCCAGCAGTTTGTTTTGTTGGCCTACAGGCCTCCAAAATTAAGGAGGCTGGCAGTTAATGGCTGTTAGTGGCAATGGAATAACTGCTGACACCCCAGACTTTATCTGACTCACCCCTTTTCACCTGGGCATGCAAAAGCAAAGACTCTCAGTCCGGTTCATAAAAAACACCAAGTACTCCCAGGACATCTAGCTGGAGATTATATTGTTAATCAATTTATTTTGCAACACCTCATGGATCACTAGCAATTGATGATCAGGCACTTTAGGTCCTCTGACAATTTGTCAATAACGTGAAAGCAAAAAAAGGCTATAGACAGCATACATAATTTAAAGATGATCTTTTGCTTGAGAGGAGATGCCACTTTCAAAGCTATGAAAAGAGCCAGTTTGTGAATGTATTTCATCTACCGAATGGAAGAACTATACCAAGGAATCAGATTATTGCTTTTTTTTTTTGTAATTACTATACAGGCATCCATAGTGAGTTACCTGTTAACTAAATCAAAGGTGAATAACTCTACTTTGGAGTTCAGTCATCTTCTAAAAGATTTACTGGAAGAAAACCCAGCAAGCTTGATAAAAATGTAGTTTTTAAGTAACTCCAAGTATGCTATTCAAATTCAACCTACACTAGCAGCTTTTACCAAAAAAAAAAACACCAACAAAAGTAGAAAGCTAAATCTTGCTTCCTTCCTGTTTTAGACCGTTTAAAGATCATTTTATATGAAAACACCTGACATTTCGCTTTAAAATATTCAAGAAGAAAACAGACAATTTGCTTCTAGGAAGAACAGGAATGGTGGCTATACTGACCAAACTCCCTACATTACTGTCAATTTTTTTCTCCAGTACCCAATCTGAACGGACTCTGTCTCCTGTGTAAGGATTTGCTTCCCCTAAATCAAAACGTCCGATTGCATCATTTTTGTGAGCATAAGTACTACACTCTGCATAATTCTGAATCAATCCACAAAGTTACCAGCTAACTAATGACTCTTGGTTATTGATGAGCAGTGATGAAGGTGCAAGTGGCTGCTCCCTTACGTATTACCCGATCCATCCAGTCCTTGGCAGAGAATGCCAACGCTGTTCTTGCTTGCTTGTTGAACATACACAAAGCCCACACAAATATTAGATCAATATAATATCTTATTTCAGAAATCCTTGCTTTTTATTACAGATACGACTGATGAATTCAGTATTGATTCCCTTCTTTAGATATAATAGGGATGCTTCACTCAGAACACAAGACCTGGATAGCTGCGAGGCTGGGATGACCTTCAGGAGCCCTTACCCTGAATGTCTGCAGGAATAAGCTAATCAGGAGATGAAGCTCTTGTATCTAAGCCAGGCTTGATATAGAGCTGTGTGATTTGAGTGAAAGAAACAAGTTCTCATTCAATCACTGTAAATATGTTCAAAGTGGGAATTTGCTAATTGTAGCACTCTGAGAGCTGGAAGTAATATAAACAATAAATATAAAAGAGAATACACGGGCCTAATAAAGTCATAAAAGCAGTAAATGCTAGAAATGAGATGCTGAATACATTCATATTTTAAAACTTGTGTCTAGTTTAAGTGGGATTATAAAAAAACAACCTGTTGAAAACCCTTTTAATTCAGTTTGTGGGTAGCTGCTGGAGAATCAGATTTTTGATCAGCTATGTCCCACTTGGGATGCATAAACCTCCAATTACTTTCAGCTTCTGTTAGTTTAATAGAAGGATGGCAAAAATCATGTGGACGTTCCCTTCATTTACTCCTGGAACAAACAATTTGCTCATCACCATGTTTTGGCAGACTGCCTGAGCAGCTGAAACCGCTGCTCCTCCTTGAAGGATAACATTTCACCAGTCAGACAATAATCTGTTCAACCTGGGGTCCCCCAAAAAATCCCGAAAGGGTCAACATATTGCTCTAATGAGCCACAGTCCTGGCTTTCAGAACACTGTTTTCCTGCTGGGTCTATGCATGCAAGTGGGATGGGAATATTCAGTACCACAGTAGCTACTTGAAAAAGGCTGGCTCTATTAAATAGCTGTCCATCTTCTCGCACTCGAGGGAAGGATGCATTCCTCTCTAACAAAGATGAAGGGAATATCAATGGGGCTAATCTCTTCAAAGTGCTCAAAGCTCAAAGCAATTGCCTGCAGCCCTACACAGTCCCCACCCTCATTAGCTCAGCAAAGAAAACACAGGCAAAGACAAAATACTACCCTGCAACTAGAGAGAAAATGCAAAACGGGGCTTCCAAGTCACCTCCCTTCTCTTTCCAAAGAACAAACATTTCATACATCTTAAATTGTGTGTGCACTGGCAATAAAGTCATATATTTTAAGAATCCCTTCTAACATGTTTAAATATTGTGCAGTTTGCTCGCATTGAAAAAATGGTTATGACACAACAGAAATATTGTACAGCGCAGCTCTTCCTCTGATCAACAAAAGGGAAAAATTAATTGCCAACTTTTTCTCTTTTGTAAAGCTGGAGCAGTCAGAAAGCAGAGCAGTGATAGTTCCACACCCCCGTGAAACAAGGAGACAAAACCACCTGTCAGTCAACTCATATTTACATGAGTTCCACACCACTCTCTGCCTCCAAAGTACAGAATTTTATGGCCAGGAAAACAAATGCTGAAAACAAGAAAGGAAACAACAGCACTGGAGGAAGAAGAGAGAAAGACGAGATGAGGGATTATCAGCAAATAATGAATGCAGCACCATGGTGCATCCCTTAATGATGACTGTAGGAATGACCGGTGGTCGACAGATGTCCAAAGCATCCCTCAAAGCAAGAGGGCTGACCCAGGTGTGTTGCTGAGCTGACCTCACCACCAGGCCAAGGCAGACCTTTATCCAAGGAGGCCACTGATGGATCCCGTAGCTCTCTCATGCCAACTGGGCAGGCTACCCATGGACAGAACATCGATACTGCTGCACTGCCTACCAGCACACAGCTGGGGGTAACAGTGCTTGCCTACTGCAAGAGCTGGGATTTCAGCTCACAGACAAAGCACTACGGGCCTCTCTCAGCATGGCTGAGGTGAGCCATCCCACCACCACTTCTCTCTGAGCTGCCATTTTTGAAAATATGTTATTTTTATAAAACCAGCTTGGACTACAAAAGGTGGACCTGAAAGTTTACTTGTTTTGTTTTTTTTTTGTCTGCTTGTAGATCAAGCCTGAAGTAGTCACGCACATTCAGATACTGATGAAAATATGCATCACAGTCCTCTTTCAAAGTCTTTCATTTTCCTTATCCTGCTCTCTGTGTCTGATTGTTGAACGACGCTTCCTTTGGTATAGAAAGATTTCTAAAGGGGAATTCAAGTTTGGTGTATTTAGAAAAAGAGAGAGTGAGCGGAAAGGAAGAAACAATACAGACCCTCCATTGCTTGCAATGAAGGAAAGGAAGAGAATTAAGAGAAAAGAAGTAAAACACGGAGGAACTAGTCTCAGTTTTCAAAGTGAAGAGCATATGTTTCAAAGGAATTGGAAAGATGTGATCTACAATAGGGCTTCATCACCCTGCTGCCCCGGTAGGTGGAACTACAACAAGCCCAAAGTGATAAACAACTCCAATCACGAGCTGTCTGAGCTCTGCTTGAAAACCTCAGTGCCAGGACAAGTTTGTACAATTATACCCAGACCTATTTCAGTCCATACTGAGCTCTCTGCATAGCAGCATTAACCTGCATTCTTCCCATCAGCTCATGCATGAGCACCCAATGGACCCCTGCATGAATGCCCAATCCTCTTCTGCACGAATGCCCCACCACTTCACGCATGTGTGCCCGAACACCTTATGCACTGACACCCAATTAATTTCAGGAGTGCCCCATCAGCACATCCACGGGTGCGTTATGAGAGCATGTGTGGTGCATGAAGGACCATGCCTGCAGTGATGCCCAGCGGAGTGAGCTGAGGCGAGGAACGTGGGAGGAGACATGGATTGGCCTAAACTGAGAATGGAACAAGCAGTCACTTTAGTGCTTGGTTAATTCTTCATATTTCAATTCCCAAATCAGTCGTTAGAAGTTTGTGTTAATTGGCAATAGCTTAAATTAAAATTAACTGAGTTGAGACCGTTTAGGCTACAACAGCATGTATGAACACTGAGAATAAGGAAGGACTTCAGCGTTGAACCACAAGGGAGAGAGCACCCTAAGCAATCAATTGCTGCTATCAAGTAATCTGCCCTAGAGATTAAAGAACACAAAGCAATAAAGCATTGTAATGAAAAAAAGGTTTTTAGTGAGAAATGGGGGTCACAGGGAAAATACACATTAATTTCAGCACATAATCGCACTATACAGACAAAAGCAGATTGTTGCTAAAATGATTACTGCGGTGAATTCTGCACTAGAGATTCTTCTCCCATCAAGTGTGACTTTAACTGTAAGCAAGAGGGCGACAGATATATATAAATTAAAAAAAAGCTTCTGACACTACACATTTGTCCAGTTTTCTTAATATCTGGATCACCACAGGTACATGCAGCCTCTCCAGAGACTGGGGAGGGGAGGTGTCCAGAAAAACCCCTTGGCATTTTGAGATTAAGCTGTATGTGCTCAGCAACACTGGAACATTACTGACCAGAAATGTGAAGGGAATGGGCAAAGAAAGAAGAGAAAGGACCAACAGTTGACACCTCAACACGTGCTTGGCTTTGCAGAAAATAGCTCTACTG
Source organism: Alectoris magna (assembly GCA_030625065.1). Lineage (NCBI taxonomy): Eukaryota > Metazoa > Chordata > Aves > Galliformes > Phasianidae > Alectoris > Alectoris magna. The sequence continues at coordinate 24,879,457 of CM060567.1, forward strand.
AAACTGAAGTGTGGGAACCTTGTGATTCCATCCGTGTGTGGATCACCTGTGGCACTGTGTTAACAGTGTTAGAACTAGCCCATGCCTAGTGGAAATGCTGAAGATGCTTCAGCAATGACACCCCAACAAATCCTGCTAAGTATAATTCTACATTCAACATCACGGAGACACAAATTCTTTGGATCACTATTTAACACCAAAACCAGACGGCAAACAATTCTGTCACCCACTGGGCTAATGGCCAACTCCCACTAACCATCCTGTCATGTGAGGGTGCAATTAAGCAAATTAAGCTGGCTTTCAGATAGCACAGCTGAGCAGTTACCCTAACCCCACTACAACAGAAAGTGTCATTGGCTCCACAGCCACTTCCTAACACTATGCGTCGTCTGCACCCCAGAGCGCCTATCTTCTAAAATAAACCACTTCCTTATATCACAACATACTGTTGACTCTGGCATTTCATTGTTTTCACATTAATTTGCAACCTTTACATTCTTTTAATAGACTCCCCCTCCATAAAAAATAGGCACATGCTGCCCTCTGAGACGTTTCACACCTCTTTAGCACTGAGAGTTAAGGCTGTCCAGTGCAAAGTCAGCAGCAAGTGGTGTCCCTCCAGTGCAACACCATCAGTAACACTGACAGTGGGATGTGCATGCTCAGCAACTCTGCAGATGACATCAAGCAGTGAGGTGCCCTCAACATGCCCAAGGGACAGGATATCATCCAGGGAGATCTACAAAGGCACCAACACTGAGCCCAGGTGAATCTTGTGGACTAGATGACCTTTAAGGGCCCCTTTCAACTCAAACCATTCTGTGATTCTGTGATGCTAATTCATGAAAACTACAGGTATGTGAGTGAAACATTCCCTTTTTTGCAATAAGTAGAAAAGACTACAACTCCATGGCCAGGTGTGCATCCACCACCCAAATATTACCAGACCAGAGAACACTCTTAAGCCAACGATGGTGATCTGGATTTTCTTTCCCTGCCTATCTAATTTCTCTTCTCCCTCTCTCTCTTCTATTTCCCTTTTCAAGTTATATTTGAACGTAACGCAAGGCATGTTGTCATAGCTTACTGCTAATGAGGTATAGGTATACAGATACACTCCACGTCTTGCGCTAAGTACTGTAGTGGGATACAGATAAACATTCAATTGATCAGTTGGTTCCATTTCACCTTAACTTAGCCCAAGGGAATTTCAAAACCTCAGCAATCCTGGTCAGACTAAATCATGACAGCAAGAGGAGCAGAGAAGACAACCTAAAGTAGAAACACTTATACCCAACTTCTTCCTCATTAACTTATTTAAGATACGAGTGTGGCTCTGATAAAGAAGAAAATGGCTTCCCGGTCAAACATTTGTGCTATGAACAGCACTCAGCTCACGAGAGTTAGCAAGACCCATCTGCTGTAAGGCCACTGGGTAAATCCTTTAATAACTTTCATTCTTGCTCTTGGTGCTATTTCTTTGCTGAGCAAATCCCATGCAGTGAATCTAACACTGAGGAAAGGTATTTCCACTTTAAAATAACAGGTTAAGATGTCCCCATTTACATTACATTTGCAATTATAATTACTTAAAAACAATACAAAGGAAAAACAAATAAAATCTCCCATAAGTTAGGCCTTACTATCTCTGACCTCAGCATCATTTGCTGGTACAGACTAACATTTCATAAAGCTCTTCTATCATTATTAGCCATAATTTAAATAATTACTGGGCAGGAAAAAAAAATCTGTTCAACCATGGCTCTCTAATCTAGTAATTAAATCCACCTGCAGGAAGCTGAACAATTTGTTTCCTGCGTATGACTATTAATGCAGTCAAGTATTTTACACTAGGCAGTATATCACCAGGAGAGACGGAGGCATACAGCCAGTAATTAAGCCACACTTTGATAAGGTCAGAAACATCCACCCAAGCTTCTCTACAGGCAGAGGTCTCAGATGAGACAGTTCTGCCAATGCCCATCAGGCTGCTAGTTAGACATGGGATATATTCTCCCATCATCATCTGGGTGGATTTCTGGCGTATTCCGTCTGTTTGACTTATTTCAGCAGTTATTACTTCTTGCTAGGCCCACACAGGTGACTGACTGAACAGTTTGATCAAGTCCACGTACAGATGAATACATTATTAAATAGACAATGTAGGAACTGGCTGGATCATTTTATCAAGTTCTCTGCGTTGCGACAAACAAATCACACACCGCTCATGCTGATGCATCAAAAGCCATCTCTGGATCACTCAAGAGTAACTTTGGTTTAGTTAGCCTGAGTCTAAGCCAGAAAATAATTATGACAGCAAGTTGTCAGCATAACCTACACACCCATGAGCTTTAGGTCTGTGAGTACCACGCTGCAGTTCTAGCTGTAACCAAACTGGCCGCACACAGCTTTGCTAAAAGACACCGCACCACACCACCCAGATGCAGCGCTGAGAATGTATTCCTGCCAGCCACAGCACTGGCCAAGCAAACTGAAAGCTGCTCCGTAACAAACAGGTATCTGCCAACAAGGCCTGCTCTGCGGATAGGTGCTGCCTGTTCAGTCTGGGTGTGCGTGTGCGTAGCGCCAGCATGCCTCACCCCAAGTCCCTGGTGAGGTCATGCAGGCATGAAAAGACCATTACAATTCCTACGTCCTGAGCAGAAAGGACAGCTCAAAACACAGGTGTTGTATTGGTCTCTCTTAGCCAGATATCTTCATATCTTTAGCTAGGTGTATTTGTGTCCTTTTACATTATGCCTCATCCTGATCATCCATCTCAATTTGATATCTCTGTTTTGTGGTTACTCCTGCAGAGAAAATCCTGGATTTTATCCAAATGATGGGAAATTTTGCCCATTTAGATTACCTGAAGCCAATAACCTTTCTACTGGAAAGCTCCCATCTGGCTAGAAGTACTGCTGCTGCATTTTTCAGCCATGTGATTCCTTTGCAAACGACCCAGCATTATGCTCCAGACATGAAATCTTCTTCAAATCCTCCTCAAGAAAAAAATGTGCTCTTGTTCCAAATTACGCACATAAATAGAACAGTGGTTTAATCTGTCTTTAGGAAGCTGTCGAAATGGACAGAGTCGATGTATTTTATCCTTGGAAATGAAAATACCTTATTTAACGGTACAGCTGAGAGATCTGTGAAAATGCTACATAAATACTAAAGAGTTTGATGGCAAAGTTTTCTGCCAAGTGGCTCAGATATTGATATTACGTATTCCACAGTATGTGGGTCATGATGACAAAATGTGTTATTAGTCTTTCTCGAAATGATTCCTTAATTCTCTCTCATACTCTATTGAAACATCACATTGCACACATTTAACATACAATGCAAACGCACAGACACTGTAAAATAAGCAATAAGCAATATTTATCCCTTCAGTACTCAATACGCAATATTTATGTTATCATATCATCCCTCCTTTGAGTAACAACGACCTTCTGAGCAGGGAGCAAATTTTGTGCTGCAATATAAATACTTGTCCACGCTTTGGAACAGAGAATTAACATACTTCTTATAACAACAAAAAACAACAGTTTTCCAATAGCCCCTCTTCAAATGAAAACACACCTTCATTTGCAATACTGCTGACACAGCAACGCATGGCTGATGATGAAAAATACCTGGTTACTTTGTGCACCGTAAGCAATCCTGTCAACACGATGAAGTTCTGAGGTGATTAAAAGAGGACTTAGTTGGTTATGAATTGCAACTACAGGATTAGCAACAGAACAAACAGTACTGAAGAATAAACAGCACTGAAACAGAAGCGATCTCACTAAGTTTTCTACTCCCAGTGATCACTTCTGTATTTTACTTAATAATTTTGTATTTGCGCTTCTTTTTATTGTACATTTTTTCTTTTAAACAAGGGGACCATTTGTCCAAATTGCCAATCTAGTCCATAGAAAATATGTGCATTAATCACCCGTTGGTATTAAAAGGTGTCTTATCTTTCAAATGAACACATCTATGCTGCTTCTTGTATGCTATCTCGCTTCAGAACTTCACAGACATTCCAAAACAAAACGTGTCTTAGGCCATATAAAGTTGTGAAGGCGTCCTACCAGAGTGATCGAAGGCAACCTGGTTGGCAGAACGGGGGCCTGTATCCACGGACAGGATGGGGACCGCCTGCCGCACGTCCCACAGCTTCAGCGCACCACAGGTATCACTGGAAGCAATCATGTTGCTCTGTCCAGGATGGAAACAAAACCAAGGCATTAATTAGATACTTTGGCAAAGAAGAATGCAAATGATGCAGGGCTGGATACCTCCAGACACCAGGCACTGAAAGTTATGTATTTAAGTAAAAATAAGTTAACACGTTTGGTTATCACATCCTCTTGATTGCTACATTAACTTGAAGACCAGCGCTACTAAAGAAAACAGTTTATTAGAAACGTTAAGTAAAAGAGAGAACAGAGGTCATTTTGGATTTTGATACTAGCCAAGATACTACCTCCAAGAATACGGCTTGTGATTATAACTCTCACAGAGACACGGGATTTACTTCTCATTTAAACTTCCAGTATAAAGATTCGAAAGACCAAATCCCCAAAGCAGCTCAGCTGGTGTGTATTCAGAGTCATTAAAGTCAATATTTTTTTCCAATTTGTGCAATGGTTTGAGAATAGATTAACAGATACTGTTTTGCAGGAGAATCACAATGAAACAGAACTGAGGCTCAGGTAAAACACTGCTCAGGTGCCACATCCGTGGCTTTGTCATATTCGGTTAATTTTTATGCAAAAAAAATGTGTGGGGCCGCCTAGCAAAGAGGAATTAAGATCAGAAGATATCCATTGTCTTCTCAAGCAGAAAGGAACAGCCTGCAAAACACTATCATGGTATAAGTTTAATGAAATCTTTAGGTTCATTTGTAGGGTGCTCAGCTGTCAGAACTCCATTCTGGCTTGTTACAGGGAACAATATGGAGTAATACACAGAAACAAAGCAGTCACTTGCCAGAATTTAGCTGGCAACGCATAGGATCTCAGCACTCACTGCTTTGCAAAAAAGCACAGTCACCCTATCTACGTCACACCTCAGCAAGTGTGGTGCTGCTGAGCATGATGGAGGAGCTATTTGTTTTACTGTCTGCTCAACCAGACTTGCCCAATGCTTTCACTTCAACAGTAGCGAAAGTTTAAGTTCAGCCCATGCAAATGATGAGGTCAAGCAAGCCATGCATGAAACGAAACAAAACAAAATGAATACAACAGCTACACTGAATTGTGACATGGTTTGATCTGGATCTCAATAAAGCACATTTTCAGAGGAAAAGCATCACCACACACTCTTCCCTGTACGTTCCCTATCCTCCTTTAATCCATCCTATCCACCCTATCCTCCTTTCCGTCCATCTCTGTTACGTGCCAAGTTGCTGGTAGCCACCACGTATCAGATACACTGAAGGCCCAAAACCATTACTTAAGTTCTCTGCAGGCTGCAATGTGCGGCCATGCCAGAAAGGACTGGCCTGCAGGATCCTCACAGATCCATGTGAATGAAGCAGGGCTGGACAAACCTGGTGTGGGAGCAACATCCCTCTCTGCTTGGTGCTGGGCAAACAAGCTACAAGAGATGGTCCTGCTCCAAAGGGTTTGCAGCGTATCCCAGAAACAAGATCAACCAGCACCTACTGACAAAACTCTGCAGACTTTCTATCCATTTCCTCCCAGGTGCCTGGTACAAACACACCGTGCATCAATGCAACACACAGTAGGATATCGTGCCCAACATGCATGAAAAGGAGCAGATCTCATCTGCAAAAAGAACTGAGAAAATACAGGGTTCTGATGGCAACCTGTAACACATGCTAACGTACAGGACTCTGGTGGCAATGCACAACATATGATAACAGGCATTTTCTGTGCCTCAGAATACCCTGCCCACAACCTTATTATCCAATGCTTTAATTATTATTGATACCTACGCAGCTCCTACACCAAAAGCATACCAAAAGGATTTTGTTAATGAGTCAGCTATTACATTTCGCTTCTCCACTTGCCTTGATCCCCATTACACACCTTTTCTAAATCAAGAGAGATGAAGATGTGGAATAACAACTTCTCAATAAGAACAAATAAACTGTGAACGTAATCAAACTTAAGGACAATTTGACGCTACATGCCATTCAGAGATAAAGAAAGGAATAAATCATATGTTAAACGAACTCATTTGCTTCTGGCCATGGGCCATTTTCAAAAGCTTTAAAGTGGAATCATTACGAATTCTTGTGTGAGCTTTTGGCTTTTTCATTCCTTTCATAGCTACTGTTCCAGTTACTCAAAGAAGAATGAATGGCCTTGCTCTTCGAGTTCTTCTTTTTGCTTCCTGCCACAATAATATCTTCTTTTTATGATGGCTTTTCAATAATATATTTTAGCAAACAGCAAGCTGGACTATTAGGGCTCGACTGATCTTCCTACATTTAAAAGTAGGGTACAGTGAGATCCAAGAAGACGACGTGCAAAAGGAGCTCTACATTGTATGATTTTCATTAAGACTACATTTCATACGGCACCACCGAAGTTCAGTTGTACGATGGCTGCTCCGAAAGTAATGCCTCCTGAGTTGAATTCCTTATGTGGAAAGACCAGCACCCACTGACGCTCACTGAATGTTTATGGAGACCAAGCAGTGGATGTGAGCACGGTGAGGTGGTGAGTGGTGTGTTTCAGCAGTTGACTGTGGATCATCTGTGCTGGTGCAGATGATTATGAGCGCAGCACGCAGGCTTTTGTTCACTGCTGGCAAAAATGCATAGCTAATGGTGGTGACTGTGTTGAGAAAGTGTTCTGTAGATGAGAATTTGCTCTATCACGTAGTATTATTGTGCTCTTTGTATCGGCTGTAATTTCCAGGGGAATAAATAGGCAGCATCTCTTTTGGCGTGACCTACATATGTTATTCTCTAATCAAGGAGCATGTAGAATGATTCATGAAACAGGTGAGAGCTCCTTCCTAGTCTATACAATTAAGCTGGTACTTTTGCGTGTGTGCATGCTCAAGTAATTAAAAATTTATACGAGGATTCAATTAGTTTGAATTGAGAGACTGGTTCCAAGCTGCAGTGGGCTTTGCCTTTACAGTTCTACCTCCTGACTGCCTTCCCTGCCCTCCTAGTACACACCCCTATACTATGGGAGATGCCCTCTACAATGGGTACATGCAACATAATCCCAATCTCAAAAGGCACTTAAAAACCATAGTAAAATAATTTCTTGTGACCTCAGGATGACATCTGCTAATGAGAAATTAACAGATTTATATCATTTCCATTAAGTTTGTTAAATCTTGTTTTCCTTTTTCTGAAATACCTTTTTTTTTCCCTAGTGAATATTAATAATGATTAACAATGAAATTAATCATCAGGTACAAGTTAATTTAATTTCCTGAAGATTACCATATATCAGTAACACATGAACTGCAGCAGACAGCTTTATTTAATTTAGACTGCAATAAACCCCTCCCAGCAGTATTCTCATCCAGGTTTTGTTCTGAAGGAAGGTCAGCAGTTGTTTCGTGGCCCTTTGTGAATATTTCAGGCGAAACAGTTAGTGAAGGAGCTCACCCTGTCACTTTGAGAACTTCTTTTGCTTGCGGAGCATCAGGTAATGATACTGCATTCACAGCTCCCTGCACAGACCCCATCTCCCATCACCTACCTGCCCTGGCCTGGCGACGCAGCGCTGCTGGGGTCTGTTCTGTGCTCGAGGAGCTGCAGCTGGAAACTGCCTGCCATGGAGCCCCAGAAGACGCATGACAAGCAGCCTCAGCTGCTGCCTCAGACTGAGACAGAGTGGGGAAATATGCATTTCTAAGATGCACCCTGTGGGACACATCCCAAGTCACTTAGCTCTACCACCATTTTATATGCGTTAACGTATTTTTTAAGAGCAGGAATCATTACCTCCCACATTTACAGCATGAACCACATCAGAAACCTGGTGAGAGCTGTTAACCTTATGCCTTGATGTAATACAAAAGCTAACAGCAGTCAGAGGGTACGATGGGGCAC